>OW052246.1:35062000-36344000 GCA_932526585.2 Philonthus cognatus
AAAGAAAACAAAATTTCATATATCGTATTTTTAAAAGTAAGAGGCACTAAGTACAGTTGCGAGAGAAAAAACTAGTACAGCGGGGAGCTTTAGCCACTTCTAAAATATCGATTTTTTTTTCTTGTAAAACAAACTTATCATGTACAGGTTAACAACCATTTTTTTCTTGGCCAACAAGACGGTGCTTTTGTTGACATGCACTTCATAAGCAATGTCTCTAATTCTAATACCGTCGCTAAATGAGTTGTTATTATCGCTTTTTGCGTTTTAGTCAGTTGAGACATGTCGACGTTAATTAAATTTCGTTTGACATCTCCGCAGATTTGTCAATTTGATTGAAAACTTGAAAAATCAAAGTGAGTACAGTTCATATAGGCAAACATTTTGCTGTATTACTTTTTTTCTTTCGCAACTGTACATTAGCAAACTATAACATTCAATAAATTTTACTTTTAAACAAACGATTTATTTTCATATCATAATATGAAGTTTAACTTTCATATTTAATTCATTCACAGCAGCAGTAATATTTTTATTAGTTTCAAATTAATCATCATTTCGTTTCAAATTAATCATCATTGCTTTTATTAAAAATTTAATTTAGTATTTAATTTAATCACAAATGAAGTAAAATAGCTTGTGATATACAGCGAATTTTTGTTTTAAATATACATATTACGTAGCGTTCAATTAAAAGTTTCCAACAAGTGTTTCCAATCCCAAATTTTAATTCATGCGCCACGCACATAATACGCCAATTTATAGTGATTGTAAAAATGTACTCATAAAGCAGTGTTTTATACGCGTGGCGCGTATATATTGGTTTAGTCGCTCCAAAGCGACCAAACGAAATGTTCAGGCTTTTCTAAACTCGAAATATTACTTTATGCTTAGTCTGGGAGTGGACACACTCGTTAGAAGTTTTAAATTTTATATTTTTTAAAAACAAGGAATGTCGTGAAGACGATTTTATGTTATGCGTTGTTTTTGAAAACATTCGTTGTCTTTGAAAAGCGTTTAATCGGGATATATATATATATATATATATATATATATATATATATATATATATATAAATATATATATATATATATATATATATATATATATATATATATATATATATATATATATATATATATATACATATATATATATATATATAAATATATATATATATATATATATATATATATACATATATATATATATATATATATATATATATATATATATATATCAAGTGTTGACTTGGCGGATGCAACATAAGAAATCCCATGTAAATTTTGAAATGTTTAAATTTTGGCTCCGCTATTTATTTTAGACACAAAATGTGTTAAACTTTTTTGCAGAGGGAAAAATTCTGAATTTATTCTTGTTAAAGTTTATCACTTAACGTTTGTCTAAGTTAAAATAATTAAGAAAAAATAATGTGATTTTATAAAAATAATGACATGCCATGGAATTGAAACAACAACTGCGGATGTCAAAATGGCAAAAGATTAAAGGAAATGTTTTCAAAATAATTTACACTATACAAGAAAAATGTCATAATTTTTATAAAATCCAATTACTTTTTCTTAATTATTTTTGTTGTTAATTTTCTGACATTCGTTAATTTTTAAAAGAGTTTAATTTTAAGCTTTAAACGAGTGTTTTCCACTCCCAGACTAAGCATAAAGTGATATTTCGAGTTTACAAAAGCCCCGTGAAAATTTGTCGAGGGTCGCGCAGCGACCCGAAACAAATTTTCTGGGCTTTTCTAAACTCGAAATTTTACTTCATGCGCCATGCCTATAAAACACAGAGTTTAAGTGAAGTTTAAATATACATACATTTGACAATATTATAGTTTTTTATACGCGTGGCGCATGAAGTAAAATTTCGAGTTTAGAAAAGCCCAGAAAATTTGTCTCGGGTCGCTGCGCGACCCTCGACAAATTTTCACGGGGCTTTTCTAAACTCGAAATTTTACTTCATGCTTAGTCTGGGAGTGGAAAACACTTTAAAGTTTTAAATTGAACTTAAAAAAAACAGGGAATTTTTTATAAAATCACATTACTTTTTCTTAGTTATTTTAACTTAGAGAAAAGTAGTGTTAAGTGTGAATATTCATAAATTTAGAATTTTTCCCTTCACAAAAAGTGAAAAACATTTTGTCTCTAAAATAAATATGGAAGCCAATATTTGAACACTTTAAAATTAACATGCGATTTCCTATGTTGCGTCCGCGTCCGCGTCCTTACAAGTATAGACTAATAAATAATTGTTAAAACAAATTTAATAATTAGTTTATATTTCTTTAATTATTGTTACTCCTTGAGATTATTATTACTCCTTGAGAATGACGATAAGTCGAAACTAGTCGGAGAGAATAAAAAAAAGTAATAGTGAAACAAACCAAGTGACTTATATTGAATTATCAACAATAGTTTATAGTTAAAATGTTTCAACCCATGGTGAGAGTAAGAAATTAATTAATTATAAATTTTCTGTATATTTCACAATTATTAAATACATTTATAAATTAATTGGAAGGAAGAAAGTGAATTGTGTTTCTATTAGTTTTACTAATATAAGAATTTTAGATCACCCAGCCATAATCTTCTTATTTTTAAAATAAAAGCAAAAAATCCATCTTCATAATCATGTTTGTAATATTTTACGATCAAAATTGATATAATTCATTCAATTCCTATCAATTGCTGCTGTGCTTAGCAAGTTAGCATACATTTCAGTATTTGTAAAATCCCCGGGTCATGGGAAATTTCCCGGGACAGTTTTCTTAGTAAAATCATAGTACTGAAAATCTGTTTTAAAACCTCAGTACAGAACAGATTTTTCTGCAATTATTGATGTTTGGATCTTGAAAATTGGAATACACCTAAAGAAACACTTTTTATAGTTTAACAGGCCTGTTCATTAAAATGTTCAACATTCAACTTGATTGGATTTTTTTGTGATGCACGTTGGGATCTAATGCACCGTGCACTTCCCATTTTTAAAACTTAAACACCAATCGCCAGCACCAATCGGTCTATTTTGTACGATTGCATGAATCCCAAACACGTTCACGATTAACAGTCCAGTCATTCCACAACAGTTGGCAGCAAACTCCTAACTGTTGTCTCTGATGAACGAGCCTGTTGTCAGTTTCTTAAAGTAGAAATTAATTAAAGTATTAAGGTAAATAATAACACTAACACTTTAAAAAATCTGGATTCAAGCCAATTAATTTTAAGAATCATCATTTAGATAAGCAAATTAAAACATATAAGTTAATTACTGAGCTGGTGAATTATTTAAATTAATTAATTTCATATGAAAATGGACAACTCCCAAATTAAGAATGAAGTAAAATTTCGAGTTCCTGAAGTAAAGTTCGAATATGCATAAATTTCACAATTTTGAGTGATTTATACGTGTGGCGCATGAAGTAAAATTTCGAGTTTAGAAAAGCCCGAAAATTTGTCTCGGATCGCTGCGCGACCCTCGACAAATTTTCACGGGGCTTTTCTAAACTCGAAATTTTACTTCATGTTTAGTCTGGGAGTGGAAAGCACTCGTTTAAAGCTAAAAATTTGGAATTGTGCGCTGAGCGAAGCGGAGCTCCAAATCCAAATTTTTAGGCTTTTCTAAACTCGAAATATTTACTTCATGCTTAATCAATGAGTGGAAAGCACTTGTTCCAAATAAAAAATAATTATTTAAAAACAATACTTACAACTCTTTCTAATAAATGATTCACTTGACACTCGATGAAACATATTACACTATGTAAAGTTAATAAGAGGAAAAACACTTGCTATTGTTTCACAAATTCAAAACTCCATTCCCACTAGAAATACAACAAGAAAATGTTTCAAATACAAGTTGCTTAAAATCATTAACTTCACAACATAAAGTTATTTTTGCATATACATAATTATAGGACACCCGGTATATGCGAATATAATGTTGTGTTGTGGAGGAAATAATTCCATGCAACTTATATCTCAAAAAAATGTATTTTTAATCTTTAGGAAAATATCAAGATTTCAGCCCTCGCTGAAACACCCTGTATATTCAAATATTTCGTTTTCAGGTAACAAGGAAAGTAAAAATTTCGAAATTCCAACCCTCCTCGTTATCATTCACGATATTTTTCCCCAATTTGCTGGCGAAGTTCAATATGTTGTTTTCTATTATTTAAATTTTATTTGGAACTTTAACTTTCTTTAGTTCAACTCACTAATTATTTTTAATATTTTTAATAATTATATGAAATGCATTTTAATTATATAACTTGGTGTAATATCGTTAATTCGTATTTTTTTGTACAGGTACCATAAGTGGAACATAAAATTTGTTTAGTGTGTGTAAACTTTGGACCTTTATTTTCCTCTCATTTAAATATTTTTATTGTCACTCCATATTATAACCTTTTTAAAAAAAACTGACTTAACCGGTATAAATTTGGTTATATTTGACATTACCCAATTTTCGTTTGTCCTAAAATTTTATGTCCACCGATGGTACAAATATTAATTTTCTAAACTCTTTACATTAAGAACCAGTTGCATATAGCTTTGGAAAACTTAATTGATTTAGTGGTGTGATACACAGAATATTACGAAATAAAAACTTTTTTTCATCATACTTTCCGAGCAAATACTCCGGTTTTTTTTGTTTTCTGTTTTTTTTTTTTTTTAAATTTTATTTCAAATCAGCATTAGTGGCTGAATGGTTAAATCTAGTTCAGCCATTATCGCTGATTTGGAATAAAACTAATGAAACATTTTAAACTTTATATAACTAAGGCTTTATTTTTTCTGTGAAGCTAAAATTGTCAGTTTTAAGTTCAAAATTTGTATACAACTGGTCCTTAGTGTAATATTAGCGGCTAACATGCAAACAATTTTTTTTTCAGGTAATTTCATAAATATGTGTGTACGTGTGTGTGTTGTGTGATCGCAAACTAACATTTATAATACGCAAATTTTACAAATTATGTATAGCGATGGAATATGCTTATTTCATCTATATTTTGTAAATACTATAGTGAAATTGTATTAATTAAAAAAAAACTTTTATTTACAAGGTACAAACTTTAAATTTATCAAAAGCATTAGAAGACATAAATAATATTAGGAGTAATAATATCTGGTAAATGCCTTTGATATTTCTTATGCTACTTTCTTGACGGAATCAAGTTTTCATTGGATAAATTGGGGAAAGTAATTCATGATTAAAGATAAACTAATGTAAAATGGCATGGCAGAAGAAAGTAGAACCTGCCGCATTTACCAAATTGGGTAAAGTAATTATTATTGATTAAAGATAAACTAGTGTAAAATGGCATGATATAAGAAAGTAACTCCCGGCGCATTCACCATACCCAATTTGGTGAAGTTATTTTCGTATAACATGCCATTTTACACTAGTTTATTTTTAATCATTAATTACTTTGCCCAATTTGGTGAATGCGTCGGGATTTACTTTTTTTGTCATGCTATTTTACACTTTTAAAGTAAAAGGATTGTTGGTTCTATATTTTTAAAAATATGGAACAAAACAAGTGTATAACTTTGTCTTTCATGCTTTTAAAAATATGAAACAAAATTAGCGTTTTACTTTACTCAACTTGATAAATGCGCCAGGATTTACTTTCTTTTATCATGCTATTCTACACTAGTTTATCTTTAATCATTAATTATTGACACTATCATAATTACATATTATAAAAAAAATCACTTTAATTTGATTACTTGGTTAGATGAAACAAATCAAGTTTTTATTTTTGTAATTAGGTGAAGAAAAGCAATTGTTATGTTCCATGATATTTTTTTTCAGTTTCCCAACACATGTTTTGATCTTGACAGTTGATATTGATCTGTAAACATTGAAACACATGTCAGGAAACTAAAAACAAAATCATGGAACATAACGACTGCCTTATTATACAGATCAACCACTTTCAAATAACGCGCCAAAACATCGCATTTTTACCTTTAAAAATAACTTGCTATGTTTTCGCTCGTTACGTAAAAACGTTTGATCATTTATGAAGGCTCTGTATCTAATGTCATAATGTTTATGTTTATTTTTTAATGTTTAAACAAGTTGTCTACATGAATTCACATCAATAATACTCAAGTATTCATGAAAATAAATATTATTTTAAACCTATAAAAAAATTGTACTTGTGATAAAAGTTTAATAAAACAAGAACGTTTTGTAAAAGTAATAATTCGTTGCTATTCTTTTTTTAACAGAATGTGCCAAAGGAGAAATCGGCTGTGACATTACCAGATGTATTCCTGAGAACCTGGCCTGTGATGGAAAATCCGACTGTGACGATGGAACGGACGAGAGAGATTGTCCAGGTAAGAAAAAGATATTTTGATGCTTACTATATTTATATAGGGGTGAAGATGAACTTTCAACATTTATGAGCCTTATCAATCAGTTTTAAGAAAAACAAAATAAACGCATATAAAATGTATGTTTAATTAATCCCCGTAAAATGAATTATAATATTTTGCGCTTTGTCGTTTTTAAACGTTAAACTAGATAGCTCTGGCACGTAATAAAAGCTCTCTATACGTACACATGCGCCCATATTGCGCACACACTTTATAAATTCTAATAAAAAAAGGACGTTATAAGGATTACTTTCCGCCTGGGTGAATTTATTTTCATTAATTTTTATCAACGCGACACACTGAACTGCCCCAGATACAGATATTTTATGTAAATTGCACAAACAGGCAAACAAGCCAACAAGTGCAAACAAACGAATGAAATACTACGATTGTAACCTGCCTTATTTTGTTTATTTATTTTGTGTTTGGAGATAATGAAAAATGATGAATGAAATTTATAATTTCAGGCCTTAACTTCGTAATACATTTTCAATTTAATTATGAAGAAAATACTTAACTCTTTTCTAATCTCAAGTTACATTTGCTCTTATTTTACAACAATTATTTGCCATTATTTTTCCCATCTTTGTCAGGTATATATAGTTGCGCACCTAATTGTAAGACCATTAGTTATGGATAATGAGTGCTTTGCACTCGAAATGTACATCTAACGAATAAAAATAAAACTGAAGTAAGGAATAAAAGTGTTTTTTTATTGTGACAACAATTATTATTCAAATTAGGAACGGTGGAGGCTTCTACTTCGTTATACATGTTAATTCACTCCACTCTGTTTGATAATGGAAAGTTGAGTTGCCGAAGCTGCAGTCACAAAAATAACAATATTGTGTTATACAAACAAAGTTATGTTGTTTTATTTTATTAAATTATTATTCAATTACAATCGATAATGAAATAATTATTGTTGTAAAATACGAGTAACTGAACCATTGCATTTCTAATAATGTATTATTTAATTAAATCCATGTAAGCCCTGTAGCCTGATATTTATTTATTTCACAGAAAATCCGAATTTTAGAGTATAAAATTTTCATCTGGTTTATATTTAAAATTATCACATTTTGTTGCTATTCAATTTACATGTATAAACACACGACTGTACGAGTTCATCTAATTATCACCTACGTACACGTGAATTAATCCAAAATTTGATATAATTCTCGGGAAGAGTTTAAAATTAATCCTAAAACTGGAACGAGTTCGGCCTAACCACAAACAAAAACGCTTCGAAATTAGAGGGTTTTCAGAGGGCAGGGGGGTGGACATCAGATGGGACACACTCCGTATTGTAATATAGATAAAGTGTGATTACACGGCGTTCGTATTACTGGCTCCACGGGGGGCGGCAATCAGAGGGCGGCAACCCCACGACAAATCACGGTTGAGTGTACCGCGAAAATTATATGTCAGAATTTCCCCCCGTTCACACTCTAACCTATTTTTTGTTCAGCAACAGTAAATAATAACGTATTCCTAAATTCTGTGTTTTATTACCAACTCAAATAGCTTGATGAAAGTTTCGATCAAAGGGCCCGTTCAGCAGAGACAACAGTTGGGAGTTTACTGCCAACTGTTAGGGATTTCTCAGATCAACAATCCGGTGATTGTTAATCGTAAACGTGTTTGGGATTTATGCAATCGTACAGAATAGACCGACCGGAATACCGTTTATTAGGTACCAACATACACGACAAACAAATCATGTTGTATGTTGAACATTTTCATAAACGGGCCCAATAGGTTAGGCTTCAATAGCAGCAGTTAGACCGCTCACTTAGGCCAAAAGGGCCCCTTGTGATACCATAAGGGTAAAAAGGAGTCAGATCTCCCCCCTCCCCATCTATACAAACCAATCCGAGCACCCAATGAACCCGATCAGATTTCTCACATCTAGAGTTGTGAGGTCCGCTAGTCCATTCGCGTAGTGCATACCAGGGTACTTGATTCTTTTCCCTTCAAGAGCAGGGTATTATCCTAGATAGTGGAGTACTGTCTCTTCCTCCTCCACATCCAGGCATCCTCTGTAAAGGCGTTGTGCTCAAGACCCATCTTTTGTGCATGTCTGCCTAGGAAGTAGTAGCTCGTGAGGATGCCTACCTTCTTTATGTCGATTCTGCTAAGTACAATTAATCTGTTGCTGTTTATAGTATCCCATATAGGCCATAGCTACCTTGTTATGAGACACGTATCTTCTTCTTTTCACCTATTATTGAACGATGTAAGTAGTCTCTTGCATTCCACAAGAGGAATGTGGGTGGAGAGTTCAGTAGACAGGTCTTTCATTCTTGTCCCCTTCCTTGCAAGGTCGTCGGCAAATGAATTCCCCCTGATATCACTGTGACTAGGTACCCACATGAGTGCCACGTCACAGTTATTTGTAAGCCTATTTGTGACTAGGTACTCACCTTCGAGGTGCAGTACGGAGTATTTTGTATCTTAATGGCGGCTTGGCTATCAGTAAATAACTTGATGCGGTTACCCTGAAGGTCATGTTTGTGGATCCAATCCACTGCCACTCAGATGGCCATGACCTCTGCCTGAAGAATGTTACAGTGGTTTGGGAGTCTAAAAGACTATTTGAGGTTGAAATCATGTGAGAATATTTCTCCCCCCCCTCTGTTTTCAGACTTGTAACCATCCATAAAGAGCAAGACGTCCTTGTCTTAAACTATCTTGTCCTCTAACCATTTGGTTTTGTCCGGGATGGAAGTGGAGAACTTATTTTCAAAATTAAGTTTTGTAGTGTAGCTGTCAGTCTTCAGGGGGATATCGACAAGCTCATTCAGGATTCTTCCATGGCCCTGTTTACTAGTGCTCCATATCCCAACTGAGTTTATTCTGATCGCTGTGGTAGCTGCAGCATATCTGCAGTAGTGGTCGACTGGAGCTAGATTTAGTATTGTATCTAGCGCTTTGGAGGGGTGAACCTGACCGCCCCCGTTATGAGCAATTTGGCAGCTCTCTGAACTTTGCCCAGTGCAGTTTGGTGGATCCTTTTCGGGCCCAATAACTTACTTTAAAATCAAGAATTTATATAAAAACAATAAATTTAAAATTAATAATACAGTAAAACTTCTAGAATGTCTCTATCTGTCATTTAGAGTTTTTTTCAATTTATCTCGACTCTCTTTAATTTTTCTCGACTATCTAGTTTCAATTTTGTAATGTTTTTTTTATGTTCTTAAACCTTCGCCTGTCTGAATTTCTTAAGTCTAGAGTTCTCTAAAGCCTTTACATGGGTGCATGTTGCATCCATCGAATCTCAAGTAATGATCTCCTATTTTCAGAAAAGTTCCAGTTCAAATGATTTTCTTGAGACTCTAGAGTTCCTGCAAACCATCTCAGAATTTTAGAGCCTTTTTACTGAAATTTACGAGTTTTAAAGCTGATTTTAAAATACATCTATTTTTTTTCAGTAGACAGGTCTTTCATTCTTGTCCCCTTCCTTGCAAGGTCGTCGGCAAATGAATTCCCCCTGATATCACTGTGACTAGGTACCCACATGAGTGCCACGTCACAGTTATTTGTAAGCCTATTTGTGACTAGGTACTCACCTTCGAGGTGCAGTACGGAGTATTTTGTATCTTAATGGCGGCTTGGCTATCAGTAAATAACTTGATGCGGTTACCCTGAAGGTCATGTTTGTGGATCCAATCCACTGCCACTCAGATGGCCATGACCTCTGCCTGAAGAATGTTACAGTGGTTTGGGAGTCTAAAAGACTATTTGAGGTTGAAATCATGTGAGAATATTTCTCCCCCCCCTCTGTTTTCAGACTTGTAACCATCCATAAAGAGCAAGACGTCCTTGTCTTAAACTATCTTGTCCTCTAACCATTTGGTTTTGTCCGGGATGGAAGTGGAGAACTTATTTTCAAAATTAAGTTTTGGAGTGTAGCTGTCAGTCTTCAGGGGGATATCGACAAGCTCATTCAGGATTCTTCCATGGCCCTGTTTACTAGTGCTCCATATCCCAACTGAGTTTATTCTGATCGCTGTGGTAGCTGCAGCATATCTGCAGTAGTGGTCGACTGGAGCTAGATTTAGTATTGTATCTAGCGCTTTGGAGGGGTGAACCTGACCGCCCCCGTTATGAGCAATTTGGCAGCTCTCTGAACTTTGCCCAGTGCAGTTTGGTGGATCCTTTTCGGGCCCAATAACTTACTTTAAAATCAAGAATTTATATAAAAACAATAAATTTAAAATTAATAATACAGTAAAACTTCTAGAATGTCTCTATCTGTCATTTAGAGTTTTTTTCAATTTATCTCGACTCTCTTTAATTTTTCTCGACTATCTAGTTTCAATTTTGTAATGTTTTTTTTATGTTCTTAAACCTTCGCCTGTCTGAATTTCTTAAGTCTAGAGTTCTCTAAAGCCTTTACATGGGTGCATGTTGCATCCATCGAATCTCAAGTAATGATCTCCTATTTTCAGAAAAGTTCCAGTTCAAATGATTTTCTTGAGACTCTAGAGTTCCTGCAAACCATCTCAGAATTTTAGAGCCTTTTTACTGAAATTTACGAGTTTTAAAGCTGATTTTAAAATACATCTATTTTTTTGTGTCTCTTAATGTTCAGTTAAGTAAATATTTTGAGGTAAGAACATTTTGATTTATCAGCGCGATACGATAAGATGAATTTGAAACACGGAAAAATAATTTCGCTGGTTATTTATGTTGTATTTTTATAAATTAATTATTTGTGTATGTATAATTATTTCAATTTCTCTAACACATTCAAGATAATTCATTCTAAATTGTTTGTTATTGTTTATTTATTTTATTTTTGGTAAAAATGAAAAATGATGAATAAAATATATAATTGGGGGAAAAAATTATTTCGTTGGTTATTTATGTTGTATTTCTATACATATATTATTTGTGTATGTATAATTAATCCAATTTCTTTAACACATTCAAGATAATTGATTCTAAGTGCCGCAGTGAATTAAACTCACGTCCCCCGGATCTCCACGAGACGACGGAAGGAAACCGGCGTCTCCCGGTGGACTAAATTTAATTTAATGCTGTTTGGAGAGGGTTTTCTGCAATTTTTTTTCATCCTCCCGCCTTCCAGAGAATTTTTATTAAGGCCCTTTTCTCCCCATACGAGGCATTTGCACACTCAAGTAAATAAGTGACATTTTGTTTGTCCGAGGTCATTTGTAAAACCGCGATCTTAATGGAACGACGTTCCTTTTCTCCTCGAAGGAGGAAAAAAGCCGACTTCCTCTCGCCCTCTCCTTTTTTTTTTTCTCCTCAGCATCGTCCTCTTTGTGCGATCCGATTCTTTGCCCGGAGTGGTCTTCTCTTCATATGCAAATTACTTATTGAATATTCATACTCGTCGCGTTCTAAGTTTAAGTTTTTCACCCTTGTTTGCAGGACATTTTTCGTGATATGTTCCGAGTAATATAATTAAAAATCTCAATCTGAAGAATTTTTATTAATTAACCCAATAATTAACAATTATAAACTAAAATGAATTTGAGCTCAGCATTCCGGCACCAGATACCCACAGACGCGTTTCGGACTTCAAGGTCCTCGTCACTGTGGTCTCGACCCAGTTCTGAGGAATACTGAACATTTCTGACTATATCAAGCTAATATGTGAAAACTAATAATGGATTCGATATTTAACGCCATCTAATGCTCCATGGTGACATCGTCAATGACACGAATGTATTCGTGTCGTTGACGATATCACTATGGAGCATTAGATGGCGTTAGCTATCGACTCTATTTATAATTATAAACTAATTAAAGTAATGATACTTTTTTATATTTTATAATAAATATTAAAATATATGGTAATAAAAATAATCCGCATTTGATGTTAAAATAAATGTCTTAGTTTTGTTGAATTATTCATTAATTGAAACTGGATATATTGTCTTACCTGATTTTGTTCTTAATGTACCTAACATACAGGGATTTAAAGTATACATATGCATATCCTGTAAATTTTACGACATTACTTGTATTTTTTAATAGAGTTTAATTTGAATCGTTGAACGAGTGTTTTCCACTCCCAGACTAAGCATGAAGTAAAATTTCGAGTTTAGAAAAGCCTGAAAATTTGGTTTGGTCGCGTAGCGCGAAGCGCGGAGCGACCAAACCAAATTTTCAGGCTTTTCTAAACTCGAAATATTACTTCATGCGCCACGCGTACAAAACACTGATTTGATGTGAAGTTTAGAATGTACTTCTTTAGTATACTGCTTTACTAATATATTTCGAACTTCATTTGAAATCAGTGATTTATACCCGTGGCGCATGAAGTAAAATTTCGAGTTTAGAAAAGCCCAGAAAATTTGTCTCGGGTCGCTGCGCGACCCTCGGCAAATTTTCACGGGGCTTTTCTAAACTCGAAATTTTACTTCATGCTTAGTCTGGGAGTGGAAAACACTCGTTTAAAGATTTAAATTGAACTCATTTAAAAAACAAAGAATGTCGTAAAACTTACAGGGTCGCATATGTATACTTTAAAGAAAAAATCCCTGTATGTTTTTTAAAAGAATTCAATTTAAATCTTTAAACGAGTGTTTTCCACTCCCAGACTAAGCATGAAGTAAAATTTCGAGTTTAGCAAAGCCTGAAAATTTGGTTTGGTCGCGTAGCGCGAAGCGCAGAGGTGATTTGTTGGTTATTAATTTATGAAATAAACACAACGTCTGATGTTTAGTTTAGCAGCCATATTTAGCTATTCTGTATCAATAAGTTTATGTGAAATCCTATCGAACTTTCTGATTCCAAATGTGAAACGTAGGCACGAATTTTAGAACTTTTGTATACGGTTAGAATTTTTTTGTCTATGGCAGAATTATAAATTGGTAAACTATACGTGAACTGAGACAGGACAAACGCATTGCATAACATGATCTTCATTTCGATAGATAGGAATGAACGATGAGGATACAATCTTTTCAGGTTAATATAGGCTTTAGTGCATATCTACTGACATGTTTTTGATATTCAAAAGAATTATCGATAACTACACCTAGATTTTTGGCTTGTGTAACGTATGGAATATCAGCTCCATTTATTGTTAATCTAATTTGACTATGGATTAGGTTACACGACTTATGTTTTCCAAAATGAAGAAATAAAGATTTAGTAGGCTTTAGCGTTAAGTCTAACATGTGTTCGTAAATTTGTTGTAAGTCGGAATTCACACATATTTCAGCCTGACGAAAAGATTCCGGTGTAAAAAAAAGGTAAAGTTGGCTGTCATCTGCATACATATGCCCATAGCAAAATTTTAATTGATAAAGTATATGTGATGTATAGATGGAAAATAACAGAGGACCAAGTACAGAACCTTGCGGTACCCCTTGATTAATATCTAAGAAGCTTGATGTGGTTTCGTTAAGTTGCACACATTGTTTCCATTCATTTACGTAGCTAGTCAGTAGTGAGATAGCAGATTTTACTAGACCTATATATTCTAATATTAACTTAAGTGTATCATACGTAACTGTGTCGAAGGTCTTACTGTAGTGCAAAAGCACCAATAAAGTTAAAAGTCCATTGTCAGTTGCGAATAAGATATCATCAGTGATTTTTAGAAAAGCAGTCTCACAACTGTAGCCCACTCTAAACCCAGATTGGAATTGTAGCAAGATTGTATTTATTCAACGTAATAAATATAATAAGTTGAAAATCTGAAATATGTTATTTATAATTTATTAAAGTAAAAGTATTTCATTCAATAGTTCATTCTTGGCGAATTTTCTACTAATAACCTGAAGTCAATTTCATTTATATATCTACTTAAATCGATCATAATTCCAAAACAAGCCGGAATATTTTAAGGTTTAGTATTGAGAAATGAAAAATAAATATTTTTAAATAAAATCTTAAACCTTTAAATAATTTCTGTAAACAATTAGTTTTTAGGGATACTTCAAATAAAATAAATTGATTTTATAGACATTTATATTTCAAATCTTTGATTTGGTTGGCGTTCACTTTGTGGTACATCTTTATAAAATAATATTAAAACACTTAACTTTGTTTTACCACTTTAATTAACTTTTTACAGTGACTATAGTTTCGACTACAAGCTAGTCATTATCAAACTGAGTACCTAAAATACATTGTACATTGTTTTTATAATACAGCAATAAAGAGGGGAGTATACATTATGTCGGTCTGGTCGTTGATGAGGGGAATTTCCAGATTAGCTTTCAACTTGTGAATTTCCAGCGCTTCCAGTGAACTTTCTAGATCTAACTATCACTAAAACCAACAGCATACTAACTTTTGATATTTTTCGGAAACCCACATACACCGACTCCATAATTCCAAATACCTCCCGTCACCCCTACAATCAAAAAATTGATGCATTTAACTCATTTATTAACAGAGCAATAAAATTACCCCTTTCCGATGAGTCCCGCCTCAAAGAATTTTCAATCATAAAACAAATCGCTACAAACAATGGCTACAATCCAGCTCTAATAAACAACCTTATAGCGAAACAAGAATTAAAACAAATTCAAAACTTGATTTATGCAACAAATAAAATAAATAAAAATAAATTTTATCCAATAACATATTTCGGAAACATTAGCAACCAAATTAAAAGAACCCTTGAAAAGTGTAACGTCAACGTAGTTTTTAAACCATTTTCTAAAATAGCAAATATTATTCATAATCCAAAAACAATTATAAATAGAAACATAAAATCTGGTATTTACAAATTAACTTGCGAAACATGTAAAGGGGCATACATTGGTCAGTCTGGTAGAAATTTTGAAATAAGATTAAAAGAGCATTTAAATTCAGTCCGTTTAAAGAATAACAAGTCCACTTTTGCAACTCATTTAATAGAAAACAACCACACCTGCACAGAAGACAGCATGCTTTCCGTAATCCATTTGTCGGACAAAGGCCGAAAAATGGATTTACTGGAAGCGCTGGAAATTCACAAGTTGAAAGCTAATCTGGAAATTCCCCTCATCAACGACCAGACCGACATAATGTATACTCCCCTCTTTGATGCTGTATTATAAAAACAATGTACAATGTATTTTAGGTACTCAGTTTGATAATGACTAGCTTGTAGTCGAAACTATAGTCACTGTAAAAAGTTAATTAAAGTGGTAAAACAAAGTTAAGTGTTTTAATATTATTTATATTTCAGTCGATCAAAACTTAATAGTTTTTAATTTTTTTCTTATTGAGAATTAAAAATAATGATTGTTTCTAAAAAAACACAAAGATTTTCAAACTATTTCATACACTATTAATTTCAATGAACTCGTATAAATGCTATATTAGGACATTCCACAAAATCCGTCATTAAAATATTATGTGTGGTCTACGAATTTAGAATTGAGGTCAAGTAACTCTAATACAAATCATTCTCAATATATATATTTTAGCGTTAGTCATTCTGTGTTATTCCTACGGACGCAAATGATTACTTTAGCGAAAATCGCAAACGAATCTGTTGACCTCAGATGTTCACTGAACGAATAAATCACTTACAAGTGTTTACGGAGTCGTAAAAAGAAATAAGTTATTACAATGATAAGTGAAATGATCACGTTCAAAAATATTTTCTGAGAAACAGTCGGTAATTAAACAGTCGTTAATTATTTTGTCAAAATTACAATTCGTTCAGCTGTGCAGTTGGGAAAGTTAAGAATTTCACACCTTATATTTCTATGAAACATTGGAGCTATTTTTTTTATTTTCGATCCATCCAAGAGTGATAAGATTGGCATCGATTGACAAATAGTTTAATAACATTTTGCGAAACTTGACAATTTCAAATAAAACTCAATTAAATCTTTCAGTCGATTTTAGTATTTTATTCGAAAAAATGTATACACAGAACGATAAAATGAAAACAAACAAAAAAATAGGAAAGAAATAATCAAATCTTAAAAACTGACTAAAATTACGACTTTAAATTCTAATAATTCGTATTTTAAATGAAATCTTAAAACATTACCAGACATTTTGTTTAAATTTTCAAATGAACACAAATTAAAATTTACCAAATCATACATTGCTGCTTGTTTTTCTTTTACAATCTTTTTGTAGTTTTTTGTCAATACTGTTGAAATGTCAATAGTAATGACAAGAAACTACAAATAAATTGTAAAAAAATACAAACAGCAATAAAATCTTTGATTAATATTAATACTCAAACAGTTAAAACAGTGACAAAACTCATAAAATGTAATTATTTTCATTAAACATCATCGAAATGACGTAAAAACTTACCATTTTAATATATCATAACGTAAACGCTCTACATTTTTAGACGTTTGTCGTTTTAATAAAAGCCTTTAATTTGAAGCTTCTAACGAGTGTTTTCCACTCCCAGACTAAGCATGAAGTAAAATTTCGAGTTTAGAAAAGCCCCGTGAAAATTTGTCGAGGGTCGCGCAGCGACCCGAGACAATTTTTCTGGGCTTTTCTAAACTCGAAATTTTACTTCATGCGCCACGGGTATAAAACACTGATTTCAAATGAAGTTCGAAATATATTAGTAAAGCAGTATACTAAAGAAGTACATTCTAAACTTCACATCAAATCAGTGTTTTGTACGCGTGGCGCATGAAGTAAAATTTCGAGTTTAGAAAAGCCTGAAAATTTGGTTTGGTCGCTCCGCGCTTCGCGCTACGCGACCAAACCAAATTTTCAGGCTTTTCTAAACTCGAAATTTTACTTCATGCTTAGTCTGGGAGTGGAAAACACTCGTTCAACAGAGACAAATTTTCTGGGCTTCTCTAAACTCGAAATTTTACTTCATGCGCCACGGGTATAAAACACTGATTTCAAATGAAGTTCGAAATATATTAGTAAAGCAGTATACTAAAGAAGTACACTCTAAACTTCACATCAAATCAGTGTTTTGTACGCGTGGCGCATGAAGTAAAATTTCGAGTTTAGAAAAGCCTGAAAATTTGGTTTGGCCGCTCCGCGCTTCGCGCTACGCGACCAAACCAAATTTTCAGGCTTTTCTAAACTCGAAATTTTACTTCATGCTTAGTCTGGGAGTGGAAAACACTCGTTCAACCGAGACAAATTTTCTGGGCTTCTCTAAACTCGAAAGTTTACTTCATGCGCCACGCGTAGAAGACCCTTAAATACTGTAGAGTTTGAAATATATTTAGCATTATTTTAAAACATTTTCGAAAAGTAACAAAAAATTAATTTGGTCTACTTTTTGACAATCTTCAAGTAAATAATGTAACCTCCCTGCCCCTCTTTGGCTACCATGTTTGTTTGTAAATTAGCTATTTAGAAGCTGCACAACAAATACATTCATAAATCCATAAATGCAGCATCTCTCCACTATAAATTCCAATATACATTTTTCACTCCTTGAACTCCTGAACCAATTTAATTCAAAAATTCTGAATGAGCGTTCGATGTGTGGTCGTCGGGTTTTATCAATGAAGTCTAATGGATTGGTGTTTATTTATCGGCATTAGCGTGATTAGAAACAATTGAGGCGGTATTCAATAGGAATGCACCTATGCTAGCACCGAATGATTACATAAATAGACAAACAGATGAAGCAAAAGTCCATTACATCATACGCCGAGATACGAGTTGGCATCGTAAAGAGCAAAGAGGGGCAATTGCAATTATGAGGTGACAAGGGCAATGGATATTTCTAATTGTTATTGTATGCAAAATTTACAAAATGAAAAGTACACAATGATATCATGGATCTAAATAGAGTTTAGAGCAAGATCATTAATTACGATTGTATGGAACATTTTCAATTTTAAATGTACTTACACAAAGATATCGCTGATTTAACTAGAGCTTTCTTGGATTAGATTTTAACACAGAATAAAATTAAAATTATGATTTATACATAAATTATAGTTTTTTTTTTTATAAATATTTGTTTTTGATACAAGAAATTTTTCTTTTAAGTATATACATCACGATTTTCCTCTTCAAAATTTCAGACATTCGTTGTTTTTATAAAAGCTTACAATTTGAAGCTCCTAACGAGTGTTTTCTATTCCCAGGCTAAGCATGATGTAAAATTTCGAGCCACATTACAGGGTCGCAGCAAAATGTCAGGGGGGGGCGCAGCAAAATGTCAGGGGGGGGGCGCAGCAAAAAGTCAGGGGGCGGCGCAGCAAGTTGTTAGGGTGAGGAGGGGGCGGGGGGTGCAACAGATTTCCTAAACAGTAGGTGAAGAGAAATAAGGCTATAATTGTATTTCAATGTAACAAAAAACCGAAATTAAATCAAGGAGGGGGGCGTGGAGTTATGAGGGGCAGGGAGGGGGGGGGGGGGTCGAGCTGAAAATGGTTGAGAACCCCTGGTTTAGGTAGTTAATAGAATTAAATTAAGTATTGTTACTTTTATGTATGGGTGTAATGGGTGGGATTGTTTTCAGTTGTTTTTTATTATTTGTGTTTTGTAATTATTTTGTAGTTTGGAAAGACGTTTTTTTTTTGATAATAAATAAATAGATTCATTACTTACAATACACGTTTTCTTCAATTATTTTTCAGGTGAGTTTCTTCCATTTCCAGAAATCGACTTTCTACATGATTTTATATTGTGGGTAAGTTTTTTATATTATCATAACTGTCAGAATACAATTATCTCTGGTTTATTTGTACATTTATCTGTACTTTATAGCAATTATATGCGTATTTCTAATGAAATAGTAAACTAATACTAAAAGCCTTTTTGTCCATTAATTCAAAATTAAATCAAAAATTAAAACCCGGCGCATACATCAGGGAATGATCCGATTATTCAAAATCGGAATCAGACAGTCAATTAAATGAAACACGCTGAAATATTCAGAGGACGGCTTGTGATATAAAATGATCCGGAGCCCGCCTAAATATCATTAGAGTTTGGGGGATGGGACAGAAGAAGGATTTCGGGATGCTGCGGCCGCCAACAGGTGGTTACTTTATCCCTTCTTAGGGGCGCCCATGCATAAATAATTGCGCGGAATCAGGGCCTGATTGTAAATTCAAATCCTGACGTGCGCAGCGCCCTCCTCCCAATTTCTGCGGAATAACCGAATAAATACCCATTTTCAATTATTTTATTCATGTATGAAACACGCGCGTGTGTGAGGATTTAATAAAAATTGAAGGGGAGAAAAGGGGAAGTAATTTAAAAACAACATAAAATTTAAAAATAAAACGTGTTATACAAAGTTATAAGGGCTTTATTGTAAAATTTAACGGAAGAATCCAATACAAGGTTAATAAATACAGAACTAAAATATTAAATTATATGAATATAACACAATAAACAAAAAATGATGTTTAAAAATGACGGATAATCAACATATATATATATATATATATATATATATATATATATATATATATATATATATATATAACACCCGGAACCATATTTTTGTACCCAATAAATAACTAAGTAATATTATCAATATTGTTAAGTCTAACAATTTCAATATATCTTATATTTATACAAACACACACTATTCGTACCAATTATTGTTGAATATATCTTTAAAATACTGATTGGCATTTCATATGGCTGATTGGCGATTTTGCTAAAATATTTGTTTTAGCGCTCAAAATCCTAAATTTATTGATACTTAACAAGGTTTTATTTTAATATTTAATATTTAATTTAAATCCAATTTCAGTCAGAAATTAATTCGCCATAAATAATACAATTTACATAAAAATAATAACTCTAAGACATGTTCTAGACCCTTTTAATCAGAAGGTTATTTTCAAATTTGTAGTTTAAATAAATACCATTTTAGAGCTCTATTTCGCTCTGTTTTATGTAATGAATGGACGAAATTCAATATAGAAGGTTAGTAGGTAATAAGCCTGAAAATCAAATTGCTTCCATTCTGGATTTAGTGGTGAAACAACATGAAAATACTCGTAAATTTATAACTATCCGATGTAAATTAGTCCATCACCATTTAAAACATGCACACCTATTTATACAGAGAATTTTTCTTTCATGTGTACATATTCTGATGCATGTAAATGTGGCGGCATTTGTTTTTTAAAGTTCAATTTGAAACTTTTAACGAGTGTTTCCACTCCCAGGTTAGGCATGAAGTAAAATTTAGAGTTTAGAAAAGCCTCAAAATTTCGAGTGTTTTCCACTCCCAGATTAAGCATGAAGTAAAATTTCGAGTTTAGAAAAGCCTGAACAATTGGTTTGGTCGCGTAGCGCGAAGCGCGGAGCGACCAAACCAAATTTTTAGGCTTTTCTAAACTCGAAATTTTACTTCGTGCGCCACGCGTATTAAATACTGAAATCACTGAAATATTGTGAACAAGTGAACTTCACTTGAGATCAGTGTCTTATACGCGTGGCGCATGAAGTAAAATTTCAAGTTTAGAAAAGCCTGAAAATTTGGTTTGGTCGCTCCGCGCTTCGCGCTACGCGACCAACCCAAATTTTCAGGCTTTTCTAAACTCGAAATTTTACTTCATGCTTAATCTGGGAGTGGAAAACACTCGTTTATAGCTTTAAATTGAACTCTTTTAAAACAAGCGTATGTATACTTTAAAGAAAAAATCCCTATATTGCTTATTAGGTATACAAGATTATTAGTGTGAGCTTTTTTTAATAAATTATTCAAAACAAATGTATTTATTGAATTTTAAAGCAAATATAATTATAATAATATAAAAAGTACAATTCTTTACGCAATTTACAGAGATTACAACCAAGTATTGGCAATTTCATTCATACTTATGTATAAATCGTCGTTTAAGTTTTAACATCGCATACCTCACTTTTTCCTACTTTACAGGAGAGAGAAAAAACTGTTTTGAGATATGTGAAGATTTGTGATTTACGATATGTGAAGATCATAAGAACCTCGATTGTGGCGCTTTCAAGCATCAGAACGATGAACTATTGCTACCAACACAATGGCAAGGAAATATAAATCCGACAGTATGCATAACTCAATTTCGCATTTTTTGAGATATGCTATGTTCAAACTTAAACGATGAAATGTAAATATATTAATATAGTAATTTAAATATGTACAACGAAAAAAAAAACTGTTAAGTTTATATTGACCATAGTTGAATAAAGTTTAAATAATTATTTTCTATAAAATTAAGGATTAAACATTTGTACGAATAATTTTCTGATGTGAAGCAGAATTTATTCATAATACGCAATAAAGGGCTGTGTATTTCCATTTCCATATTACGTGTCTATCGATTGTGTTGGAGTAAAGTAAGTTGAAGTTTACAGCGCTTGTGGGAAATTTAACGGTGTTTCATAATAAGTTTTCAAACTATTTTTGTGACAACAATAAATTAAACATGTATGTCAGCAACATAAATTCTGAGCAATAAATATTGGAAAAAAACAGCATATTATCATCATTTTAGTTGATGATGAAAAGATTAAAAGAATAAGTCAAATTTAAATAAATGTGGTTATTTTTAAATATTTGTTTATTTATTTATTTAACGGAAAATCCTTTCTACAAAATATGATTTAAAAAAATGTAGTAACTACAAAATAATTACATTAATACTTATATTGTATGTTCAATAAAATAAAACCTCTGGAGTGCCATGGAATAAATTGTAGGTTGGCAACTCTGAAACTATACATTAAAATTATTATGTCTGACGTTTTATATGACAATTCCTACAGCGTGTAGCCAACTTATATTTAAAAAAAGATAAAATCATGACACTCGAGATATTTTTCTTTTTTTACTGAACATACGATACATAAAAACATTATTTATTTTTAACACAAAACATTGTTGGAAATATCTGATTTTGTGTTATTTTAATAAAATATAATGATGTATGTGTTATTAAACTTCACGTTAAATCAGTGTTTTATGCGCCTTGCGCATGAAGTAAAAAAAAAACCTTTATTGGCATATCCTAAAGCTATTTACAATGTCAACACTATATTCTTACACCCTCAATACTATATTATTACCCCTCTCCTCCCTCCTTTCCTTTCCCTCCCCACCTTCTCCATCGTCCTTACCCCTGCATATTAGCAATCTGTTTTCCTAATTCTAACCCTTAGCGAAGCAACGTCTTATGGCAAAATATTTCGTCATTATTTTAAGCATTCTGCATTCTATTAATATTCTTCCCTTCACATCTTGCCCTCTTTCTCCCGTCCCACTTTCTCCAGCGTCTTTACCCTAGCTCCGTCCTCCCTCATCCATTCCGTCACCCTTCTATTCCCTTTCACTCCCACCCATTCCTCACTCACACCCTCACACTCCTCCGCCAAGTGCCTCCACGTATCCTTTGCGCATGAAGTAAAATTTCGAGTTTAGAAAAATCTTATGTTTATAACATTCCTAGAACTATCCTTAAAAAAAATTACTTGTCGAAATCCATCTATTTATCCTAAAAATATTCAATTACTGCTACAAACACCAATATTTTTCACCAGATTGGAAAATAGGTGTAATATTTTGTATCCCCAAAACAGGTAATAATTCCTCACTTATTTTTAATTACCGTCATATTCCACTCCCCCCTGCGATCGGAAAACTTTGAATCCTTGATCAAAGAAAAAATCCTAAAATCCCGAAAAACCTCTATCACGGAATACCAATTTGGATTTTCCGTTCAAAAATCAACCACACCCCTCCTTTTGATCCTCACGTCCAATATTCAAACATCCCACCTCGAAGGTCAGAAAACAGTACTTTTGTTTGCTTTACAAAGGTTTTCTTTTAAACCTACCGCATCACCTAATAATTTTATTAAATAGCATCTTATCAGAGAGAACATTTCCCAAAGTTCTCCCGTATCCCTAGTATTGTACAATTTATAATGCTGTGATATACACAACCCAGACCCAACATACTTCAACCCTTCGCGATATTTCCTCCTTTTCGCGGATTATACAGCTCACATCTGCCATGCTGCAACCCTTCAAAAATCAATGGACTTCATACAAAATTTGTGCTCAAAGTGGCGAATCAAAATAAACCTAGTAAAATCCCAACTATTCTTTCCCTACCACAATATCACTTCCAGATCACCATATGTGTCCCTTAAAAACACTTTAATTGTGTGTATTCCTGTAAATACCTTGGTATCCTGAATATGAATTTGTGTTCAGTATTCATTCATTCACCGGATAACTATATACGCGTTTCAGGCTTCAACGCTATTATCAGTATAGTCCTGAACCAGTACTTGAAGAATACTGAACATCTTTGACCGTTTATTATGAATTAGAGATGGGTAACTCCTGAGCGAATCGACTCAAGGAGTCAGTTCAGTGAAGTGAGCTGGTGAGCCTAGTGGCTCACTTCAAAATGTTCAGCTCTTTTTGAGCCATGACTCATTTTGATTCGCCCGCTCTTCTAGAGTTATACGACTTACCTTGAATGTTGATTCGCACTGTATTAACGGTTCTTGATTTTCACGCGGCTCGTCGATCGGCAGGCTGTCTGGGGTCGGCCTTGCTAAGCATGTACTTCTTACTTTCGGCATTTTTTAGTCTCCGGCATTTTAGTGAATCATTTTTATTTTTTTTTTCAATTATGTGTGTTATTATGTTTTGTTATGTAAGTAATTCAAACATTTCTTTAATTAAAATAAAAAATATGAGAAATATTAGAGAAAATATAAATAGTGTTTATAGTTGATTAAATAACTTAGTAAGATTAGAAATATAATTATAATTAATTTGTAAGCAATTTTAATTTGGCTTGGGACACAACCACACTACTTAATTGATTTCTAAAAACAACATTTTTCACGGCATTTCCTAAACCTATGTTATTTGTTTATTTTAATTAAAATTCGCCTCTGTTAATTCACATATACTACAATTTAAAATATCATAAGCAAACACCCATGTTTACTGTATAGTAATCATTAGAAGTCAAATTTTTCTTTCGTCACCTATTTGTAACTAAAATTGTAAATTGAATAAGAAGTGTTTGTTATTGTAGTAAGAAAATAGGTATCGTTATATACCTATCTTATTTTATTGCAGCATCATCGATTCGAATTTCGATGCGTATACCCATTGAGCGATTCGACTCTAAAAGAGTCATGACGGTTCTTGAATCCGATTGAGCGGCTGAACCGATTGAGCGGCTGAACCGATTGAGCTGGCGGCGATTCGACTCCAATAGAGTCATGACGATTCTTGAATCCGATTGAGCGGCTGAACCGATTGAGCTAGTTCGCTCATTATGATCCAGTTCCACGTTGCATCGCGATGATTCATAAATCGTCGCGATCCAGGTCGGAGATTTGGAGTTGGATCGCTGTTTTCGTGCTGAATGTATGTGTGTTTTTATAGGCACGCACACGTATACAATATATTTAAACACACTTGAAGTTTAATCGCACGAAATTAATAGGCGATTGTTATACTTTTGATTACATATTTATACTCTTACGTATTTATATAAATTATGATTAAATTATTGCACTCATTGTACAACCGACATTATTAATCACCGTATTGATCAATTTAATGAGTTGGAGAATAAGATGAATCTATAAGAGTCAGAACTCTCGGCGGCTCGCTCGCTCGTAACTGAGTCATGTAACTCTTTTGAGCTGGCTCAGTGAATCGACTCTTTGAAGTGAGTTAGATCTTTTGAACCAGCTCACTGAAAAGAGCCATTTCGCCCATCTCTATTATGAATACCTTAGTATTCTATTCGACTCAAAATTATCCTTTAAACCACATATACTCTCTAAAAAATCTAAAATAAAGACAAGGGCGCGGTGCTTCAGAGGACTAACATACAAAAATCAACTATTAATACTGCAGTCCATATATATACATCAATTTGTTGCCTCTTGTTGGACTATGGGTGCATCCTCTTTAACCTGATCCGTCCCTCCGGTTTATATCAAATCCAAGTAGCCGAAAGGTCAGCACTCAGAACCATCGCCAAACTAAGGAATCCTAAGAATCCTCTTGCAACCCTTCGAACGGACTCCTCTACAAAACCACAAAACTACCCCTTATAGAGCAGCGTATATTTACCCTAAGTACCAAATTCTCCACCAACTCCAACAATTTTGAAATTTTGAACAAATTCTGTATTCCCCGAAATCTTAATTAACATCACGTCCAAATACAAATTTCCAACAGAAACACTTCAATAATTCATAAGCTCGTTTCATCCAGACAGTTAATAATCCATTTATTGTCCAACAGGAAACATTTACCAATTACAAGACAAAAATAAAACATAAGCCTGGTACATACCGGGTGTTGACTTGGCGGACGCAACATAGGAAATCCCATGTAAATTTTGAAATGTTCAAATTTCGGCCCCTATTTATTTTAGAAACAAAATGTATTTACCTTTTTTGTACAGGGAAAAATTCTGAATTTATTCGTGTTAACGTTTTTCACCCTACGTTTCTCTAAGTTAAAATAATTAAGAAAAAGTAATGTGATTTTATAAAAATAATGACATGCCATGGAATTAAAACAACAATCGCGGATGTCAAAATGGCAAAAGATATCGCAGTCACTTGATTAAAGTAAATTTTTTCGAAATAATTTACACTATACAAGAAAAATCCTCCTAATAAAGTGGTATTATGCAGACCACGACAAAAAACATAAATAACATTACTTTTTCTTAATTATTTTAGCTGTAAATTTTCTGACACTCGTTGATTTATAAAAGAGTTCAATTTGATGCTTTAAACGAGTGTTTTCCACTCCCAGACTAAGCATGAAGTAAAATTTCGAGTTTAGAAAAGCCCCGTGAAAATTTGTCGAGGGTCGCGCAGCGACCCGAGACAAATTTTCTGGGCTTTTCTAAACTCGAAATTTTACTTCATGCGCCACGCGTATAAAACACAAATTTTAAGTGTAGTTCGAATATACATAAATTTGACAATATTTTAGTGTTTTATACGCGTAGCGCATGAAGTAAAATTTCGAGTTTAGAAAAGCCCAGAAAACTTGTCTCGGGTCGCTGCGCGACCCTCGACAAATTTTCACGGGGCTTTTCTAAACTCAAAATTTTACTTCATGCTTAGTCTGGGAGTGGAAAACACTTGTTTAAAGCTTTAATTTAAACTAAAAAAAAAAAAAAAAAACAGGGAATATCCGCAATTGTTGAATCAATTCCATGGTATGTCATTATTTTTATAAAATCACATTACTTTTTCTTAATTATATTAACTTAGAGAAACGTAAAGTGTTAAGTGTGAACATTTATAAATTTTAATTTTTTCCCTCTACAAAAAAGTGCAATACATTTTGTCTCTAAAATATATAGGGAAACCAATATTTAAACTCTTTAAAAATAACATTCGATTTGCTATGTTGCGTCCGCCAAGTCAACACCGGGTATAAAAATATAATAATAATTAAATTAGAATAATTCTGTAACAATACAATTACTTATTAAATGTTGAAGGCGTGTCCTGTGAATATAAAAACAAATATTTAGTAAGAATAACTAATTTAAAGTTGGCTCCAAGTTACAGAGTAACATTTTTAGAGAATCGTGAAACATGCAAAATTGTATTAAAACAATTACAAATAATTCTAAACAACCTACTGATTAATTATTATAGTAATTCCTTTCTTCACCGATTACTTTTATTATACTAAAAGTACATTTCGAACAATATGTGTTCATTTTCAATAGTAATTAAATTGACAAATGTATTTATTTCGTTAATTGACAAATAGTTGATTTAGACAGGGCAGAAAGACCGTTGGTCAATAGCCCAGACAGACTAACAACTTATTTATATGTATAAAAATATTGTTGATTACTGAGGCACTTAATTATTGAAAATCTCTGTTAACTTTGATGAATTAAAATATAAAATATTTTTGATTTTGAATATTTTTGTATTTATTTTCACTACAACTCATTAACATTCTTCACCTGAAAAAGCTACAGCGTAGCGAAACAATTGTAGTGAAAATATATACAAAAACAGTTGAAAATCAAAAATATTTTATTTATTAATTTATTAAATTATATAAATATGTTATAAAACTAAAGATGTGATATATAGCACGATTGTTTTGACCGTTCCTACGTGGTAATCCATATCACAATTATATGAAACTATTACTATATTTTTTACCGCTTTTATTAATTTATATATACTATATGTACTATATATGTCATTTTTAGTTTCATTCATTCCATAGCGCTCAAACTTATCGCATTTTTCCCGAAATTTTTATTGCGTGTACTCGACACATAATCCCAACATTTCTTTTTTTGTTAACCCCTCGCGAGCTACACACATAGTCATCATCTCTCGAAGTGAGGACATTAAGAGACCCTCTCGAGCCCTCTGACCGGACGCGATTAAGTTACGGAATCCCTGCGTTGGGGACGGTGGGGCGGCGGGGGCAGGAAAGCGCCACTTGTGCCACCCTTGTTTCGGGGCGGATTATGTCGCGGTGTCGACCTGTGGCTGCGGTAACAACCCCCAGGTGGTACGTCGGCCCGCATAAACCTCCCCCCTGCTGTTTCACCCTCCTAGTAGTTTCGTAATATACACCCGGTGTAACCAGGCAAACGGGGGTGTTTACAATCAACTACTTGTTTGTTATTAATGTTTCGATTAATACATTCATATAAAAGGAAAAAAAAAACAAAATAGACAATAATTAAATAAAATATATTATTATCTTAAAATTTGGTACACTATATTATTTCATTTTAGTGACTTTTATTTAATTATCAATATTGTAAACATGTTTTATCAAGTGATTAATGAGAACCAAATTGAAGATATTGTATTATTTGATAAAAAGTTAACACTTAACTTTTTACACCACTCTTATTTCATTTTTGTGACTAGCTTCAGTTACACGGTAAATATTGTCAAACTAAGTGTAATTGAAACTAGTCACAAAAGTAAAATAAAAGTGGTATAAAAAGTTAAGTGTTTTTTTTTATATCAAATTGAAAATGTACCACCAAGTAAACGCCTCCAAGGTTCAAGAATTGTATTATTTGATCTGATTTGAGATTGTGTACGGAAAAATGTAAATATTTTTTATTTAAATATTTTGATTTTTACTCATTTTGAAATAGTATCGTGCGATTATTTAAAATATGATTCAGAGTAGGCTTTGAATTTTAAATCAGATTGGCACTACTGACTATTAACACATAGTTTACCATAACCCCAAATTTATTCCATCAATTAATTAGCACTCTGGGCAACCGCACAAAACAAATGCCGCCTACTCTAAATCATAATTTAAACGATCGCACGGTATTTTTAAGTGTATTTCTAACTTCACATTTCAGTGTTTCATACGCGTGGCTTTCGAGTTTTTAATGCGCATGTTTTACTTACAAGAGATAAACATTTGGTAAATTTATGAACGTTAGATGAATCTTGAGAAGTATATTTTGAACTTCACTTCAAATCAGTTGTTTGAACGCGTGGCGCATGAAGTAAAATTTCGAGTTTAGAAAAGCCTAAAAATTTGGTTTGGCCGCGTAGCACTACGCGCTACGCGACCAAACCAAATTTTCAGGCTTTTCTAAACTCGAAATTTTACTTCATGCTTAATCTGGGATTGGAAACACTCGTTAGACGCTTCAAATTGAAAGCTTTTATGAAAACCGCGAGTATCTGAAAAATGACATCGAAAAATCTTGATGTTAAATGTATTGTTTTATAGTACAGGGTGGCCCAAAATCGAGGTTTTCATAGGATATCTCGGTTACCTAAAGAGTTATAAAACATTACTCAAATGGATTTGCTCAGTGGGTATTTTCATGTACAAAAAAATAGTATACTATTTTCTATTATTGTGAAATAGAATACCAAATAGAACTTGTCCTATTTCCATTATACAAAACTGTACAAGATATACGTTTGGTCATATTTTGTGTATTACACCATGATAGAAAATAGTATACTATTTTCTTGTATAAGAAAATAGTGTCGTCTAATACAAGCCTAACAGTAAAAAATGAATTAGCAAAGAAAGGAAATCAAACCGTGTTTTGTTAGTAATTGATTATTTCACTTACATTTCGAGTACCATGAACTCTATTTTAACCCTTTCGCTTCGCAATTTGAATTTCAAATGCGTGCCCCGTGTACGGTGCTCGAAAACACGATGCGTATCCGTACGTATTTCGTACCATAGGCTCATAGCGGTATATACCGTGTGTAAACATTTCATAAGCTTGCATTATATTTTCTTTGAGCAAAAAACAAAACAAACAAAAGTTGGCCATTGATTTTTTTTTATTAAACTGTATAAACTGCTCATTAAAGAGGTACACAAACTTCGTGCGCTCTCCGCTAACGATTTACAGACTTTTGAAAATATACGCTCTTCGCACACAGAGCACATACAAACTAAACGTATGGATACGCTCCTCGTAGCGAAAGGGTTAATAACTGAATGTCTCAAAACTAATTACACTTGTATATTAGCACAGTTCATATATATCCAATTATCCAGTCTTTATATAATATTTGGTATCCGCGTTTGGATGCTTCATCCAAAAGTGAGACCGGTGATTGGTGTATTTAGTTGTCTATCTTACTCGTACCCCACATCCTGACATAGTGGAAGATACTATGTCAGGATGTAGGGTACGCGTAAGATTTCTACTTAATTTTTAGTTCTTCCATAAGCATTGGCTTTCCTTGATAGTCAATTAAAAATATTAGCTTTATCTGGTAGTTTCATCATTCATCTGCTTGAACAATAGTAACATTTTCAGGCAGATGAAACTGCCTGATGAAGCTAACATTTTTAATAGTGAAATGATGAAACAATTGTTGCAGTGTCAACTAATAAACAGTGAAATCTTAACCAAGGGAGTTATTTACTAAAAGTGTTAAAAACATTAAGGTTAGTTTAACATTATGCAAAGATTACATCTATTTATAAATTAAAACGAACGTTGTGCATTAATGTAACTGTTTACTATTTTTTTAACTAAAGCTCGAAATTAATGTTATGTTAATCGTAAAGCTTTTTGATACAAGTAATTTTTGTAACCTCGACACACTTACAGGATAAAGTGTTATGGCCTGTTTTTTTCTATATTTTGTTAAAGCTCCGCGATGGTACATTAACTCGGTGAAAATTATACGAAAAGTAGTTACTCTTTCAGTTTGTTCTGCCCGGCTTTATTTTTCCTCGTAATTCTTCGGCCATCGCCAACTCCCGACCGAGTTCACTTCAACTTTCAATTTAACGGAACCGGTGTTTCAATTCAAAACATTCTGCAAGACTTACTAATTGCATTAATACTTTAAACCTAAAAAGAAAAAATGCAAGTTTTTGTTTTATATTAAAATAATCAATTAATATTTGAACAAGATTTTAAAAAATGCCCAATCAGTTTTTTATTACTTCATTTATGTAAGTTAAATAATTATATCATCAAAATTCAAGAGTGTTTCCATTCCTTGCTTAAGTATGAAGTAACATTTCGAGTTTAGAAAGGCCCGTAAATTTATCGCGGTGCGACCAAATAGAATATTCAGGCTATTTTAAACCCGAAATTTTACTTCATGCTTAATCAAGGAGTGAAAAACTCGTTAGAAGTATACATAAAATTACAATAACACAACGGTTTGTTCGTTAAAACCTTATTAAAATCAAGATTTATTTTCTTTCATATAAATACACCAAAAAATCAGTAATTAAATAATGCGACATAATCATACTTTATTTAAAAATTGCACAGGCTCGTATACATATGCTGATAACAAAAATAAAAATAAAAAAAAACGCATAATGTTTGAGTAAAATATCATCATGCGGCTATAATTAAATATGACAAAACGGGCAACGGACCGCGACAAATTTTCACGCCGCTGAAAAATAATCATCGGAATTAAAAACGATGGCCCGTTTTTTTACCAGTACGCGACTTGAACGTGACTTATATTTAGTATATTATTGAATAAAATTTATTGCGGCCAGATACACACCGAATGAAATGAAATCGCGAACGCAGCAGCTAAAAATAGTGCGTTTGGTACTATTTTCAGGGGATACTTTTTGCGCTTGTTGTTTGTGGCATATGCATGTTTGACTTTGAAATATTTCTGTATAAACTAGATTACACAAATTATTGTTCACACAAATCAAATATTTGTAAATATATATATATATATATATATATATATATATATATATATATAACACATTACGCTATAATAATTCACTAACCGTTACTACCTTTGATTAAATCAATGTTAGAAAATATGATTAAATCAGCATTAAAAAATATAATACTGGTATTCACTCACAAATTTCAGTCACAAACTATTTACATTATTAATTACTAAATAATCGGGACAGAAAAACCACAGGTCGATAACTAATCTAGCAATTAATGTAAATATTAACCAAGCATTATTTTCACATTGATTACTTGGGAAGATATTTCTACTAACACATTAATATATTTGATGAATAAAGCACTAATAACCTTTCTTCACACTTTTGTGAAAAAGTGTGAAAGTGTAAAGAAAGGTTATTAGTGCTTTATTCATCGATTTAATTTGATCTTCACGTAACTCACAATCAATTTACATAAATTTTAGATTCTACTTATTTTGTTCTTGATTAACTTTAGTATCTAAAGCAATATTTATTGTCTGATCTTATTTAGTATATCACCATTAAATTAGCAATCAATATTGTTAAAATATATAAACATTACATTTTCTAAATAATCAATTGAAAATAGCAAACATTTCATATCGTCGGTTTACAAGTGAAATCCACTCAGTCAATTTTGGCTGTTGTTAGTTAAGTCCGCCAAGCTCTTGTACTCGTGGTTTTCTACATGCTGGTGCAATCCACTAAGTCCTTAGATTAGACTTTGTGGATTGCACCAGCATGTAGAAAACCAAGAGCGACGCGCTACGCGACTTCATGCTTAATCTGGGATTGGAAACACTCGTTAGACGCTTCAAATTGAAATCTCTTATGAAAACCGCGAGTATCTGAAAAATTACATCGAAAAATCTTGATGTTATATGTATTGTTTTATAGTACAGGGTGGCCCAAAATCGAGGTTTTCATAGGATATCTCGGTTACCTAAAGAGTTATAAAAATTTTTATATACACGTCATTACCTCTTTTTCTGAGGTATTAATAATGGTGTTAACAGATCAAGGCTAACTTGATTAGTTTGGAAGATATCAGGCTTTTTTAATTATTGGCTTTAAAAGATCATATTATGGCAATGCACGTTCTCAAATTGAAATTGAAAATCACATAGCATCGTAATGAAAATGGCAATTTGATGACCATTCTATCAACCTAATAATTATTTAACTTACATAAATGAAGCAATAAAAAACTGATTGGAAATTATACGTGTGTGTAGTAAGAGGAGTGTGTGATTAAAACAACTCGTATTTTTCTGGGAAGAGGATTAAGCAATTAACTCCAAAAGCGAGCAGATGGTGTTCCTAATTTTTGTAAATCAGGGATATTAAGAGCATCGCCTAAATTAATCCAGATTATTTGCCGAGGACGAAAAAAAAAATATCTTTGATCATACTGTAATATTTATTTATGACTCTGACCCTACAAGAGAAGATGTGTTTTTTATTTATTAATATTACATGAAGGGTGTTTCTCTTTTTTTTCAGCTATGAGGGTGGGCGCGTAGATAAATGTAAAATTTTATATTTATTTCGTAGAATATATCGTCGGCTTACAAGTGAAATCCACTAAGTCAATTTTTAACTGCTGTTAGTAAAGTCCACCAAGCTCTTGTACTCATGGTTTTCTACATGCTGGTGCAATCCTCAAAGTCTAATCTAAGGACTTAGTGGATTGCACCAGCATGTAGAAAACCACGAGTACAAGAGCTTGGCGGACTTAACTAACAACAGCCAAAATTGACTGAGTGGATTTCACTTGTAAACCGACGATATGAAATGTTTGCTATTTTCAATTGATTATTTAGAAAATGTAATGTTTATATATTTTAACAATATTGATTGCTAATTTCATGGTGATATATTAAATAAGATCAGACAATAAATATTGCTTTAGATACTAAAGTTAATCAAGAACAAAATAAGTAGAATATAAAATTTATTAAAATTGATTGTGAGTTACGTGAAGATCAAATTAAATCGATGAATAAAGCACTAATAACCTTTCTTTACAATTTCAAACTTTTTCACACAAGTGTGAAGAAAGGTTATTATTGCTTTATTCATCAAATATATTAATGTGTTAGTAGAAATATCTTCCCAAGTAATCAATGTGAAAATAATGCTTGGTTAATATTTACATTTATTGCTAGATTAGTTATCGACCTGCGGTTTTTCTGTCCCGATTATTTAGTAATTAATAATGTAAATAGTTTGTGACTAAAATTTGTGAGGGAATACCAGTTTTATATTTTCTAATGCTGATTTAATCATATTTTCTAACATTGATTTAATCAAAGGTAGTAAAGGTTAGTGAATTATTATAGCGTAATGTGATATATATATATATATATATATATATATATATATATTTATATTTACAAATATTTGATTTGTGTGAACAATAATTTGTTCAATCTAGTTTATACAGAAATATTTCAAAGTCAAACATGCATATGCCACAAACAACAAGCGCAAATAGTATCCTCTGAAAATAGTACCAAACGCACTATTTTTAGCTGCTGCGTTCGCGATTTCATTTCATTCGGTGTGTATCTGGCCGCAATAAATTTTATTCAATAATATACTAAATATAAGTCACGTTCAAGTCGCGTACTGGTAAAAAAACGGGCCATCGTTTTTAATTCCGATGATTATTTTTCAGCGGCGTGAAAATTTGTCGCGGTCCGTTGCCCGTTTTGTCATATTTAATTATAGCCGCATGATGATATTTCACTCAAACATTATGCGTTTTTCTTTTATTTGTATTTTTGTTATCAGCATATGTATACGAGGCTGTGCAATTTTTAAATAAAGTATGATTATGTCGCATTATTTAATTACTGATTTTTTTGGTGTATTTATATGAAAGAAAATAAATCTTGATTTTAATAAGGTTTTAACGAAGAAACCGTTGTGTTATTGTAATTTTATGTATACTTCTAACGAGTGTTTCACTCCTTGATTAAGCATGAAGTAAAATTTCGGGTTTAAAATAGCCTGAAAATTCTATTTGGTCGCACCGCGATAAATTTACGGGCTTTTCTAAACTCGAAATGTTACTTCATACTTAAGCAAGGAATGGAAACACTCTTGAATTTTGATGATATAATTATTTAACTTACATAAATGAAGTAATAAAAACTGATTGGGCATTTTTAAAAATCTTGTTCAAGAATTATTTTAATATAAAACAAAAACTAGCATTTTTTCTTTTTAGGTTTACAGTATTAATGCAATTAGTAAGTGTTGCAGAATGTTTTGAATTGAAACACCGGTTCCGTTAAATTGAAAGTTGAAGTGAACTCGGTCGGGAGTTGGCGATGGCCGAAGAATTACGAGGAAAAATAAAGCCGGGCAGAACAAACTGAAAGAGTAACTACTTTTCGTATAATTTTCACCGAGTTAATGTACCATCGCGGAGCTTTAATAAAATACAGAAAAAAACAGGCCATAACACTTTATCCTGTAAGTGTGTCGAGGTTACAAAAATTACTTGTATCAAAATGCTTTACTGTTAACATAACATTAATGTCGAGCTTTAGTTAAATAAATAGTAAACAGTTACATTAATGCACAACGTTCGTTTTAATTTATAAATAGATGTAATCTTTGCATAATGTTAAAGTAACCTTAATGTTTTTAACACTTTTAGTAAATAACTCCCTTGGTTAAGATTTCACTGTTTATTAGTTGACACTGCAACAATTGTTTCATCATTTCACCATTAAAAATGTTAGCTTTATCAGGCAGTTTCATCTGCCTGAAGAAGTTACTATTGTTCAAGCAGATGAATGATGAAACTACCAGATAAAGCTAATATTTTTAATTGACTATCAAGGAAAGCCAATGCTTTTGGGAGAACTAAAAATTAAGTAGAAATCTTACGCGTACCCTACATCCTGACATAGTATCTTCCACTATGTCAGGATGTGGGGTACGAGTAAGATAGACAACTAACTACACCTATCACCGGTCTCACTTTTGGATGAAGCATCCAAACGCGGATACCAAATATTATACAAAGACTGGATAATTGGATATATATGAACTGTGCTAATATACAAGTGTAATTAGTTTTGAGACATTCAGTTATTAACCCTTTCGCTACGAGGAGCGTATCCATACGTTCACTTTGTATGTGCTCTGTGTGCGAAGAGCGTATATTTTCAAAAGTCTGTAAATCGTTAGCGGAGATCGCACGAAGTTTGTGTACCTCTTTAATGAGCAGTTTATACAGTTTAAACAAAAAAAATCAATGGCCAACTTTTGTTTGTTTTGTTTTTTGCTCAAAGAAAATATAATGCAAGCTTATGAAATGTTTACACACGGTATACACCGCTTTGAGCCTGTGGTACGAAATACGTACGGATACGCATCGTGTTTTCGAGCACCGTACACGGGGTACACATTTGAAATTCAAATTGCGAAGCGAAAGGGTTAAAATAGAGTTCATGGTACTCGAAATGTAAGTGAAATAATCAATTACTAACAAAACACGGTTTGATTTCCTTTCTTTGCTAATTTATTTTTTACTGTTAGGCTTGTATTAGACGACACTATTTTCTTATACAAGAAAATAGTTATACTATTTTCTATCATGGTGTAATACACAAAATATGACCAAACGTAAATCTTGTACAGTTTTGTATAATGGAAATAGGACAAGTTCTATTTGGTGCACGTAATAGAAAATAGTATACTATTTTTTTGTACATGAAAATACCCACTGAGCAAATCCATTTGAGTCATGTTTCATCAACATTAAAACAACGTATAATCTTGCTACAATGTTGATATAACGTTATTTGTTTGTTTTTTGCTCAGTGGGTAGTGACGTCTAATACAAGCTTAACAGTGAAAAATGAATTAGCATAGAAAGAATATCAAACCGTGTTTTGTTAGTGATTGATCACTTCACATAACTCAAAACAAACAGTGAATATTTTTAATTGAGTTGAAGTTAAATTAATCATTAGCGCAAGTTATTATTCCGTGTGTAAATCGTTGTCTGAACTCTGAAGGGCCGGGCGGTTAACCGACGGCGTTTCCGGAAGTGTTGGCGTGTGTCCGGTTTCGTGATCCGTTCCTCCGGTTTCCATTATGTCCGAACTGTACATGTATACCTATGTTGTATGCACACAATCCGTTTCGTGTGACACACGCTGATGTCCAATTGTTGATACGGATAACACACACATACCATCTGCAATGTCTAAATAGGCAAATATTTCACGTAAAGCTATAAATATCCACACATATGTTTACACTTACTTGTGTATATTAATTTTATTTATAATAATATGTTACGTTGACTGGTGAAAGTGTACATTTCCCGGTGTACAGAGTGTCTAACTTTGAATAGGACAGTATGGATAACTTTGCTATTATTAATGATAGAGATTGGGTTGAAGAGAAAATGTTGTGCCAATTTAGATTACATTGAGAAATAATAGACTTTTTGTAAAATTTTCAAGTTATTTAGAAAAAACTAAAAATCGCGATGTTCAGGTTTTTCTCAATAACTTTGTTTTTCTCAATAACTTTCAATTTTTAATTTTTTTTGGTGTCTAACTTTAAATAAGACAGTATGGATAACTTTGTTATTATTAATGATAGAGATTAGGTTTAAGAGAAAAAGTTGTGCACTTTTATGTGCCAATGTAGATTACATTGATAAACAGTAGATATTTTGTAAAATTTTGAAGTTATTAAGAAAAAACTGAAAATTGCGATGATCAGGTTTTTCTCAATTACTTTGATTTTCTCAATAACTTTCAATTTTTTAATTTTTTTGATGTCTAACTTTAAATAAGACAGTATGGATAACTTTGTTATTATTAATGATAGAGATTAGGTTGAAGAGAAAAAGTTGTGCAGTTTTATGTGCCAATTTAGATTACATTGAGAAATAATAGACATTTTGTAAAAGTTCGAAGTTATTACGAAAAAGCTGAAAATCGCGATGTTCAGTTTTTTTCAATAACTCCTTTTTTCTCAATAATTCTCAATTTTTTTATTTGTTTGGTGTAATCTGAAAAATCTTATAAAACTACACAACTCTTCCCATCTAACCGAATCTCCATCATTAGTAATAAGTTACCATACTGTCCTACTTAAAATGGGACATACTGTATTTAAAAATTCATCTCTCTGCTTGGTAAATGTTAAATCTCTGAGATTCCGGAAATATTGCACATTATCCAGGCGTTCATGGTAAAAGTAGATTGCGAGTAATACAAAAATACTGTCACGACCAATGCCCTTCAAAATTGTAAATATTATATATATGTTTACATAATTTTTTCCACTTGTATAAACATTACAAATTTTGAGCATTTTCTTACTGAGGTGTCTCATTTTTATGCTCACGAGTGTTTTCTACTCGTTGGTTAAGCATGAAGTAAAATTTCGAGTTTAGAAAAGCCTGAATATTTGGATTTGCCGGCGCGCCGGCAAATCATAAATTTCGGGCTTTTCTAAACTCGAAATTTTACTTCATGCGCCACGCGTATAAAACACTGAATTATTGTAAAGTTAAAAATATATACTACATATTATATTAGATAGTATAAACTAATTAATAGATTGTAAAAGCTTGAACATTTATATCGATATCAAAATTGCATTTGTGTTCAGTAATCCCGCACCAGATACCCACAGACGCGTTTCGGACTTCAAGGTCCTCTTTAGATGGCGTTAGCTACCGAATCCATTTATATCGATTATTACATTTTTGTCATTTCAAAATTACATAATGAATTCACATAATAAAATTGTCTTCCTCTTTCTTATTGTATATCTAACATATTCCACCTTTAGTCTTCAATTTCTTAATATTGTAAACATTATCACCCCATCAATTTACATTAAAAAACTACTGTATTTATAAATATCAATAATAATATAAGAATAAACTAAAAACTGTGTCTTTAAGATAGCCTAAGATTCAATCGATTCATATTTATTCCCTGTCATTGTTTACAATTTATATCAATTTCCTGTTTGTTCATTTAGTTTGGTGATAGAATATTTTAACCTGATGTTACATTTTGCATATATATTACTTTCAGAACAGTAAATCTGTTGTGTAACTCAAATATCAGTATCAATATCAATAATATCATATAATCCTCAGTTAACCTCCTAATAATATCATTTTATTATATCATAATCCTAAGCTAATAATATTCGTAATCCCAATTTGCATTGGACTTTATGGGAAAAAAGATTATGTCAACTTTCTATTTAGTCCTCTAAACGTTGATCGTTGATAATGACTTATTATTATATTAAGATTTATTGCTGTTTCGTTTTTATCGATTCGAACGCATGCCTATTTAAGGCTACATTGGTTTAACGAGGTAAAATTGCTCGTAAACTATATCTAAAATAATTTGAAGCAATGCAGATCTACTTTCATTTCCATAAGGTTTCTTTAAATTGATGCAGAATAACCCAACTCAAATCTATTTAAATTTGTAGGTATGATTCCAAGAAATAAATGTCTAATTTCTGACTCAAATCCACCTATTTTTAATAATATACAAACAAACTTGAAAGTGTTTTATTGTTAAATTAACATGTATAACGAAGTAGAAGCCTCCATAATACAACATTTTATTATTATTGTTGTACACCATTATGAAACTGAGTAAGAAGTTTGAAGAACAAAGGGTATCAGTATCAATTAATAAATAAGCTAAGATTATATTTTTAGAAACCACAATCTGAAAATAAAACTAAACTCACTGATTCACGCACTATTTTTTTGTTGTTGCGATACTCGATAAAATTGGACATTAACACACTCGCAACGTCCAGAAAAGTAAAACTGGCGTTTAGTGTGTTTACAGACAGACGTAACAGAAACGTCAAGCAGGCGGCTCGCGCCCATTAGTTTTCGGTGAAAAATTATAAACGGAAGCGAAAGAATCGTGGAAATTTATTGGTCCATCTCGAGTTTTTTCGCTCAAATATTTACGCTCGGGAACGCTTTACATTTAGGAAAAAATAGCGATCCTTCGCTCTTGGCGCCGTTTCAAGGTTTATAGATTGGTTTTCACAGCGTGGAAAAAATATAAAGCGTTCGCTACAGTTTTAACAAAGTGAAAATTGGACTTGTAATAATAAACACTGTGTTGAAACAAAGCTATTAAGAACAGTTTGAATTTCGAGGATTTATCATAAAAAAAGAGATTAACATATTTTTAAATTTGGAGCTATTATCATACTATAATCTGTTTAATAACTAGGAGGAGCGTTTTAAATTTCACTCGCCAAAACCTACAGCTCTGATTGGCCGGAGCGCGCCCATTTTACACTATGCTAATTACGTCATTATTATTAAATTACACGTTAAATCACTGTTTTGTGTCCGTGGCGCATGAAGTAAAATTTCGAGTTTAGAAAAGCCCGAAAATTTGTCTCGGGTCGCTGCGCGACCCTCGACAAATTTTCACGGGGCTTTTCTAAACTCGAAATTTTACTTCATGCTTAGTCTGGGAGTGGAAACGCTCATTCGAAACTTCAAAGTGAATGCTTTGATAAGAACATTAAATGATTGAAAATGTTTTTATAGATAATAATCTAGTTTTCAAAATTTTGTTTAATATTGTTTGAAGTAAAACTAAAATGGTAGCCACAATCTGAAATGTTAATTTTTTCCGACCTTTCCCTGACTAAAGATTTTTTCCCTGGCCTTTTAATGTAACTTTCGTCTGTGGGAAACCTCCATTCTGCTTAATAGTTTTCATTGTTTTTGCCAATATTTAAGTTAATTTTATAAATTTTTACGTGTTTTGTAATTTGCCTGCTGATTTTCACGAATTTAATAATATAATATGGCTTTTTTTGTTAGTCTTTTGGTCAATTTAAATATAATTCCCTGACTTTTCTCTGACTTTTCCGGTTTTAATGATATTCAGTGAATTTTTTATTTACGTAAATTTCAGGCACTAGTCGATTTTATAATAGAGTTCAATTTGAAGTTTTGAACGAGTGTTTCCACTCCCAGGCTAAGCATGAAGTAAAATTTCGAGTTTAGAAAAGCCCCGTGAAAATTTGTCGAGGGTCGCGCAGCGACCCGAGACAAATTTTCGGGCTTTTCTAAACTAGAAATTTTACTTCATGCGCCACGCGTACAAAACACTGATTTGAAGTGGAGTTTAGAAACACGCAAATATATCTTTAACCAGAGTAACAGGCAGTCAGATATTTAGTCTGTTATCAACGATGTTCAGTGGTAATAATAAATAATTAGGTTTTGAATAATTTTGTCAAAACAACTCGTAACGAAATTTATTTATTAATGGTTGGAAAAAAATGAAATGAAATTTATTCTTAAAGGATTTGTATTCGTAATTCGAAAAAACAGGATTCGAATCATCGATTCGAATAATATTTATCACTTACGAATCCTTTATTCGAGTATTCGTGATTCGAATCATATTAGGTGATTCGGATTTGTGATTCGAATCCTTTTTACGAAGATTCGTCCCAGCTCTGATAGAGACACATTATTATATAAATTCCATATTATATTATGAACACAATGTAAATATGCTTTATTTCACAGATATATGGCGAGATGCCGTATAAACATTTTAATTGAACTGACGATATCGTACGATGGAAAAGAAAATACTTAACCACAATTAAGAAGTACAAAATGGATATTTCACTTTATTTAAAGAGTAATTATAAAATTATTTAAAATTGCCGCCAAATTTATCTAGTGATATTTCTAGTAACTTTTTATAGTGTAAATTAGGCTTTGGCACTTACTCCTTCTAATTTTTAAACAGACTATAGTATAAACATAAGGGAATTTTTCTTATAAGTATACATAGGCATACGCTTTTTTTTTTAAAGAGTTCAATTTGGAGCTTTAAACGAGTGTTTTCCACTCCCAGACTAAGCATGAAGTAAAATTTCGAGTTTAGAAAAGCCCCGTGAAAATTTGTCGAGGGTCGCGCAGCGACCCGAGACAAATTTTCTGGGCTTTTCTAAACTCGAAATTTTACTTCATGCGCCACGCGTATTAAACACTGAAAATATTTAAATATTGTGAACAAGCGAACTTTACTTAAAATCAGCGTTTTAATTGCGTGGCGCACGAAGTAAAATTTCTAGTTTAGAGAAGCCTAAAAATTTGGTTTGGATTAAATTTCGAGCTAGTATCATACTAGTATAACCACACAGGGAATTTTTCTTTTAAGTATACATAGGCATACGCATTTTTTAAAAAGTTCAATTTGAAGCTCTAAACGACTGTTTTCCACTCCCAGGCTAAGCATGAAGTGAAATTTCGAGTTTAGAAAAGCCCCGTGAAAATTTGTCGAGAGTCGTGCAGCGACCTGAGACAAATTTTCTAGGCTTTTCTAAACTCGAAATTTTTCTTCATGCGCCACGCGTTTAAAACACTAAAATATTTAAAACTTATATATATTTGAACCTCACTTGAAAGCAGTGTTTTATACGCATGGCGCATGAAGTAAAATTTCGAGTTTAGAAAAGCCCAGAAAATTTGTCTCGGGTCGCTGCGCGACCCTCGACAAATTTTCACGGGGCTTTTCTAAACTCGAAATTTTACTTCATGCTTAGCCTGGGAGTGAAAAACACTCGCATAAAGCTTGAAATTGAACTCTTTTAAAAACACAACGAATATCTAAAGATTTAAAGAAAATAAGCTGAATTTGGAATACATATACTTTAAAGAAAAACTCCCTGTATACATACCTATTAAAAAAACATTCCCTGTACATCACACCAACGCATATGTGCAAATTTGGTTGCCTCTCCCAGGGTCTCATACATCAGTTAATAGGCAACTCAATATGCTGTACTTATATTACCACTCTTTGAAAAACACAACGAATATCTAAAGATTTAAAGAAAATAATCTGAATTTGGAATACGTATACTTTAAAGAAGAACTCCCTGTATACATACCCATTAAAAAAAAACATCCCCTTTACATCACACCAACGCATATGTGCAAATTTGGTTGCCTCTCCCAGGGTTTCATACATCAGTTTATAGGCAACTCAATATGCTGTACTTATATTACCAAACAAATATTCAGGGAATGTTTTTTTCAGGTGTACAATTTCCTGTGTAAACCCATATAAAAAAACGCAATGTATATAACTATTATTTATCATCTGACTATTTAGGGGCGATTTTTCCCCATTTCCATATCTCTGACTATTGGGGGGATTATTCCCATTTCCCCCACCCCAGTAGATCCGTGCCTGATTTCAGCAGGGTGGAGCAAACGCGCCAGAATGTCCACGCAAAACCTAATTTTCTACGCGCGAAATAAATCTAGTGCTGTCTCCTATCGTATTTTCAAATGAGAAGTTGTTAGTTAGCTAATATTTACCTCGCTCGGCTAATCACTATTGTTTTGTAGATAGAATTATAATAAAGTGCATTATTATTATTATCATTATCTTTTTTTTATTTGTAATAAAATCCCCGTGACTTGAAATAATGCGAAAATCCTCTGAACCAGCGTATCTCGCCTTGATAACATCAAGACAGCCTCAGCCAGTGTCTTGATTCTCTCGCAGTAGCGAGACCACCAGTGTCACGTTCCGCAATGTCGCGACTTTTTTCACTTCAGTCCACAGTTGACTTGGATCCCATCCCGACATCGTCATCCGTCCGTAATTGTGGAAGAATGAGAGAAACGAGCGCTGACATTTTCGCCTTTCTTTCACCTTCCGCCACTACACTTTATTAACATCTTCGCCGGCCTTTATTTGTTTTCAGACTTAATTAGATTCCTTTCGTATTCCCGGCAATTAATACGCCTTCTTTCTTTGTCACCTGCAGAGCAGCAGGCGATAATAATAAGGCTATTGTTGGGGATTTATCTCTCATATTTAATTAGTGTGTAGCACAAATAATAACTTACGAACCAAGTACCGGAAAATTGTTCACGTGTGAGGATTGTACAATATTATTTCAATATTCGTTTAAAATAATTTTGTACAATCCTCATATTATAACAGGATCCTACATTATTATTTAAATATTCGTTTCAAATAATATTATACAATCCTCATACGAGAACAGGATTCTACAATATTATTTAAAAATTCTTTTCAAATAATATTGTACAATCCTCATACGAAAACAATTTTTTATATATTTTTGTAATTTACGTAGGATTTACATAGTTAGGTAAGAATATTTTTTCATGGAAAAAGTTCAAGAAGAAGGAATCCAGCAAAAAGCAAAAGTCAAGGGAAACTCGCGACAAAATCTGTAGGGTATTTCAGTCCATAGCGCGCAAAAATGAGCACATACATGGGTACACACTAAAGATGTTCGATATCCACTCGACAAAAAAAAAACTTTGTATACGATATAATCGATATTTTTTTAGGATCGAAGCATCCCTAATACACGCTATTTATATGCTCATTTTATCGCTTTGTGGATTGAAAATCTATACGTAAGGGCCTACATTTCTTGACGGTGATATTATGCAAGTCATTTAAGCCTTCACGTATGTTTTTTTATTTCACAACGCTATAAAAGAACATTCTAGCCAGGCATTAATATCAAATTTTATTCATATACGTGCTGAAAACTACAAACAATCATTAAATAATGGTGTAATAATTTCACTCCAGCGCGTAAGAATACTTTTTAAAAATAGCAATGATCATTTTCCAGCCTCAAAATCTCCGATAAACGATTGGCTTTAAAACAGTATGGGCCAATCGTAAATTCGAAAATTTATTATTCTCCGTCTAGAGTTACGCGTAAACATCAAAGCAATTTCGCGGACGCGAATGTTTAAACAATCATCGACGTTTCGTTTCGGGCTGAGGTCATTGGAATTTCGCGTAAACGGACCGTTTCATACGCGAGTGATTTTTGAATTTGAATGTACGCTGTAAACTGTAAAATAAAGCCGCGTTTTCTTTTTGCTGTTGCGATGCGTGTAGCGTTTCCTAGCGTTCGTTGCCAATTTATTAATGATTTACTGTGAGATTTAGAAACATTTGTTGATTCATACATTAGGGCAAGGTTTACTAATTTCCTTATTATTTTTATAAAAATCTAACGTTTCGTTGCTGGAGCTTTTTTTTAAAGTAAGCACATATTTACTGAAATCAAAGAAATGTATAAATAGACAATTTTGTATTTTTCTTTTTAGTTTATATATCCTGGCGCATACTCTGTAAACCCTAATTTGAAACTTGGAACGAGCGTGAACTTTGCTCTAATGGTTGAATCAACAAATGTTTCTAAATCTCACAGTAAATTTGTCATAATAAAGAATAAATTATTTTTAAATTTCGAGCTATTATCATACTACTATAAACATACAAGGAAATTTTCTTTTTATATATACATAGGCATACGCTTTATTAATACAGTTCAATTTGAAGCTTTAAACTAGTGTTTTCCACTCCCAGACTAAGCATGAAGTAAAATTTCGAGTTTAGAAAAGCGTGAAAATTTGGTTTGGTCGCGTAGCGCGATGCGCGGAGCGACCAAACCAAATTTTTAGGCTTTTCTAAACTCGAAATTTTACTTCATGCGCCACGCGAACAAACCGCTGATTTCATGTGAAGTTCGCTTGTTCACAATATTTAAGTGTTTTCAGTGTTTAATACGCGTGGCGCATGAAGTAAAATTTCGAGTTTAGAAAAGCCCAGAAAATTTGTCTCGGGTCGCTGCGCGACCCGAGACAAATTTTCACGGGGCTTTTCTAAACTCGAAATATTACTTCATGCTTAGCCTGGGAGTGGAAAACACTCGTTTAAAGCTTCAAATTGAACTCTTTTAAAAAAAGCGTATGGCTGTGTATACGTAAAAGAAAATTTCCTTGTATGTTCATACTAGTATGATAATAGCTCGTAATTTAAAAATATGTTAATCTTTTTTTATAATAGATTTACTGTGAGATTTAGAAACATTTATTGATTCATACATAAGACCAACGTTTACTAATTTCCTTATAGTAGTTTAATAAAAATCTGACGTTTCCTTGGTTAAGCATTTTTTTTAAATAAGCACCTATTCTCTGGAACCAAAGAAATGTATAAATATATAATTTTAAATGTTTCTATTTACTATAAATATCCTGACGCATACTCTGTAAATCTTAATTTGAAACTCCGAACGAGTGTTTCCACTCCCAGACTAAGCATGAAGTAAAATTTCGAGTTTAGAAAAGCCCCGCGTAGAAAATTTGTCGAGGGTCGCGCAGCGACCTGAGACAAATTTTCACGGGGCTTTTCTAAACTCGAAATTTTACTTCATGCGCCACGCGTATAAAACACTGATTTAATGTGTAGTTCAAAATGTGCTACTTAGATGTATACGTTTACTTCTATAGGAAACTAAAACTATGAAGTAAATATTAAATTACGTTCTCAGTTTAGCACTGAGTACGTAACTTTTAATTTATTAGTAATCTAATTCTGATTTTAGGCTTGATATAGTCAGAAATGTTCAGTATTTCTCAGCACTGGGTCGGAACCACGCTGAAGAGGACCTTGAAGTCCGAAACGCGTCTGTGGGTGTCTGGTGCCGGAATACTGAACTCAAATTCAATTCTGAAAAGTATGTATATTTTGTAAAGAATTCTTGATTTATTTAAACTAATCATAATAGAACAAAGAATCGTCAGATGCTTAAACTTTACTCAAAGCTAAAAATGTAAGTTATTTATTGATTTATGAAATGTTAAAATACTTTCCTCTGGTAATATGTTATTTAGGTAAAAAATAAATGCAGTTTGTCATTAATTCATAAATAGAATTCCAATTATATTGAAATATTTGTTTTCAGCGGTATTTTATTTGAATAAAAAATAAGTGAGGGATAAAGTACAAAATTTCCATAGTTACGTTACGTGTGTAATGTATCGTATTGGATAAGCGAAATCCCTGAATTTCCTGTAGACGAGCCCCCATCTATTCTTAATTCAAATTAGCCCGTTTTAAAAGCCGGACTGTATGCATAGCCTTTACTGGATGCGAGGCAATAAAATTGCAAATAGCAATGGGATTTCCGACGGTGGACGTTAAATTTCCCGGACATTAATATAATGGGATTGGAGATTTTTACATTTTACAAAAGCAACCGTTGGAATTATTTTTAAATGGCTTATACTCTGTGTTTTAGAATTCTTCGAACTTTTGTAAAATGATTATAAACGTAATATGTATTTATTGAAAAACCAATCAACTGTTATTTTCTGTGAGTTAATATGAAGCCCTGATAAAAGTGAGAATATATATTTGGTTTGAGTTACGTGAAGAGTTAAATATAATAAACTTAATGAAAGACTAACACTTTCTTTACTAAAAACATTTATTTACACTAAATGTACATTTCGAACACTACGTGTTCATTATCAATAGCTTACTGCTTACTACCCTTTTTAAAGTGAGAATATTTTCTGGTCTTGATTTCTCTATTCATACAGTGCGATTATTTGCATTATGATTTAGAGTAGGCGGCATTTCTTTGAGCGATTGCCCAGACTGCAAATTGAATGATGGAATAAATTTGAGGTTATGCTAAACTATGTGTCAACAGTCAGTAGTGCCAATCTAATTTAAAACTCAAAACCTACTCTAAATCATGTTTTAAACGATCGCACGGTATATCATATTTTAAATAAAGAAAAAAATACCTCTCATGTTGTTTTTAAGATCAAGGCCAAATTGTCTTATCATATTTCAAATTACAATTTCAATTTCAAAAATCAAGACCAGAAATTGAAAATATGGTAATTGATTTTTTTAAATCTGAATAAAATCATACAATGTTTATGATTTTATTCAGATTAAAAAAAGTCTATTACCATATTTTCAATTTCTTGTCTTGATTTCTCTATTCATACAGTGCGATCATTAAAATTATGATTTAGAGCAGGCGGCATTTTTTTGTGCGGTTGCCCAGACTGTAAATTGAATGATGGAATAAATTTGAGGTTATTCCAAACTCTGTGTCGACAGTCAGTAGTGCCAATCTAATTTAAAACTCAAAGCCTACTCTAAATTATGTTTTAAACGATCGCACGGTATAATACATTTAAAACAAAGAAAAAATACCCCTCAAGTTATTTTTACTATCAAGGCCTAATTGTCTTACCATATTTTAAATTTTTGTAATGAGTAGTTTAAAAAGCTGGGCAGGATTCGAATCCTTTTAGAGGATTCACAAGAGATATTCGAATACTCCCGTGAAAAAGGATACATTATCCGAATTCGTTATATTATTTAAAGAGCATTCGTATTCGAAACGCGTAAAAGGATGCGAATTTCAAAAGGAATCGCATTTTTCAAAGGAATTTGAATAATTCTAATTCTAATTCTGGGCAGCTTGGTGGTGTAGTGGTTAGAGTGTTGTACTACCACGCCACGGACCGGGGTTCAAATACCGGCCTAACAAGTTGTCTGCATTTATATAGGTTAGGATAAAAATGCCAAACACTCCGTCTTCTCGGATATGACGTTAAATGCATGTAGGACCCATGTACTGCCTGGATGTTGCGTGCACGTTAAAAATCCCTACCGGTGGGTTGGAACTCCCACCGGGTTCGGCAAAATTCCCGGATAGCTGTAGACCTAATCTCCGGCGTCATGATTGGCCTTAGCAGCGGAAATAGATGACGTAAAACCCAAAATAAAAAAAAATCTAATTCATTGTAAAGATTTGCATGAAAATGTGTTTTTTGTGTTATCTTTTAAGGGCTTTATTTACAATAAAAATACATTACAAAATTAATATTTTAGAGTAGGCGCAGTTCAGGTAGCTAGAATACAACTACTACTGTTCATCCATTTAACCTACGAGTGAAGTATGAAAAATACATTTAGTCCGTGTGTAAAGGATTATAAAAATGAAATAAAACTAAAAGTGTATCTATAAATAACATTTGATTAACTTGAAAACTCATAAGATTATTCTACATATTAGGAAATAGTATCGAAAGGGCAGTGAATGAGAGATTATGCTTATATTCACTGCTCTAGTAAACGACTACGCAATGAATTTTTGAAATGGCGCAAATTAAGTAATTTTAGGTGTGAGGGTAAGTTGTTATAAATCTTGTATATATTGAATGTAAAACATCTTTTAAATAAAGCAGTTTTGTGCCAAGGTGGCGAAATTAATCCACGAAACCTCACATTCAAGTTATTTACGTCTGTTCGCCATACTATTTTATTGTAAAGATAGGGAGGGGTTCGCGTGTTTATAATTTCGTGGTAAAAAACACAGGAGTGAAAGTTCCGACGATCAGACATTTTTAACCAATGTAGTGGAACAAATTTGGCAGAAATATGGTCAAATTTACGAATACCAAAGATAAGACGTACGCAAGAGTTTTGCACTTTTTGGTTCTATTTTTTGTAATTGAGTCTAGGCACGCATCGTAAACCACATCCGAAAAATTAAAATGGCTCAATACTAAAGTATCACAGAGAATTTTTTTGGTTTGAACAGTTAAGCATTATCTATTAGAGTAAAACATTTTTAAATTCATATATGCTCGTGAGATACATTTACTTATATGTCTCTTAAATCGCAAGTCACTATCAATTATTACACCTAAGTTCCGAGCTTCATTGACAAAGGGTAATGTTTCGTTGTTTATTTTTAGCATGCTCTTAACCTGTTCGACAGTTTTGCGATTACCAAAAAGCATCGCCGTTGATTTATTCGCATTTATTTGTAATGAATAATCATTAGACAATTTTATTAAATCCATTAAATCAGAATTAATGTTATTTTCAACTGCTAGAATATCTGTTGGTTTAAACGAATAAAGTAACTGCGTATCATCTGCATAGAAATTTACACTGCAGTGATTTAGGCATTTTGATAAAGAGGATGTATAAATACAGAAGAGAAGAGGCCCTAGGTTGGACCCCTGTGGAACACCTGCCGCTATTGGATTAATATTAGATATATTATCTCTAATCCTAACTTGTTGCATCCGATCGTCAAGAAAACTGGAGATTGTGGGGTGGTTGCTCGGCTAGTCAGAGTTACAACAGGTCGAGTGGTTTCTAGAGTATTTTATTTACACAAATGTACAGGTTTTCGTAATAGTTTTTCAATAACTTCTAAGCGGCGTGGCAGCGGCAGCGCGTCACGGCGGAAATTCTTCTTATGGGCGTCAAGGGTTGGCTCGGTCCTCTCTTCTGTAGGCTGCGGCGCTTGTCCCTTTCTGGCTGTCCTCGAAGAGGCGGCGATTTGGCGTGACTGGCCGGGGCTTCTCGTCGTCCTGGCGAGGGGAGTCCGTCCCGGACTCGGCAAGTGTGGACGCGAAGAGCGTTTTCTTCTGCGGTGTTACTGCGTATAGCATTTAGAGCTCAACTCGTTTAACTTGAAGGCTTCTGACCTCACAAGGGTGCGGAAGTACTTCAAGTGTTGAGAGTTGGTGGTGCTCTGCCGATTTGTGAGGGTGCAGTTGCTTTTATTTGCTTTTCGTGATTCTCCCTCCTGTGTATGTGGTGGTGTAAGTAGGGGATGCGGTGGTAGCGCGACGGTGGCGCAAGCGGAGAGGGTAGTACGGAGCGCTTTGGTACTAACAGCGGGCGCTTCGTTCGTACCCCGTTACAAGATTAATTTTATTGAACTTTCTGTGAACCCTATATACTTTGCTGTAGTCCAATAAGACTAATGAGGTTATGAGGTTTTTAAACTTTACGTTATATCTGTGTTTTATACGCGTAGTTTTCAGGCTTTTCTAAACTCGAAATTTTACTTCATGCTTAGTCTGGGAGTGGACATCTATGTAAAAATTAAATCATTCACTAATAATTAACATTTGGTAAGATTTTGTAAGGAAGAGTTACTCACGTGGGCTAAATTACAAACTTTTTTTATTATTACAATAGTCTAATAAATTGGTGTGTCAATAATATAAAAAAACGTGATATTAATCGAAAAAATTTACGAAATCGTCATAACTGTCAATACTCGTGTGGAAACACTCGTCAGATGCTTCTAAATTGAACCCTTTTTAAAAACAATAAATACCTGAACATTCTCAATATATATATCGAGGTATGTATACTTAAAAGAAAAATTCAGTGTATGTGAAAATCCTCATAAATAGCGTTTGAGTTATTTCTATCTAAATATCAAAAATGCCTATTTAAATCAAATTATAGGGATTACAAAAATTTAATAAAACTTTGACATATTGCCTCCGGTCTTTATAAAATTTTGTAAGGAAGTTAAGAGAACAGATTTCAAATTATGTGAACATTGACAAATTTACTTTAGTTATTTCCATCTGAAAATCAAAAACTATTCACGGTATTTTCGCAAATTGTGAAAAAGCTGGGTTTCCCCTACTGTCTCAGAAAATTCCAAGATTTTATGAAAATTTCATAAAAACTTTGGAAGTTACGAGTGTTTTATTTTGTTCAATCCGAAACATTAAAATAAAATAAATTTGTTATTGAACACAAATTCAATTTGTCTAATGTGTTGGCTTTGAAATCCTCCAGTTATTATTTCAATAAAAAACTCAACAAAATAGTTATGGAGTAATTTGTTTATTAAATATATTTAATAGATTCTACAAATTAAAAATTCAATTATTTTTAAACTAGATTACATTTCGTTTGATAACAAATGTAGCAAAGAAAATAAAAACATCTGATTACATTTTGTTTGATAACAAATGTAGCAAAGAAAAAAAAACATCTGACTTGATTTTTGTGTCATATTCAGCTTAAGTATTTTTTTAATTAGCCCAATTCGTGAAGATATTTGTTTTAACATATATGTGTTTATTTTAATAATAAGAATTCAGCCATTTCTTATGATATTTAGTAATAAACTAGACAGAAAATCGAGAGATATTTAGTATTGAAACTCTACAGAAAATCAAGAGATATTTAGTAATGAAACTCGACAGAAAATCACTGTCACCTATTATTTTAATTAAATTACATCAAATTGTTGAAATTCATCTGACTACAAAAAATGACAATATTTACAGCAATGCCCGTTAATTTAACGTGCGTTGTAATTGATATAAGAATTTTAACTAAGACAAAAGTCAAGTATAACTTTTTTATACAGACCTAATATTTTCCTGAAACAAAAAGAAAACAATAGCCGAAGATCAAGGCACTTAATTAAAGTAAAGCTTGATCGTTTTCAAGCTCAAATCAAGGCTTATATTTTAAAACGATCTACTGCTTTTTTCACTTTGCATATAAACTTTAATAAAAATCGCTCGCTCAAATAATTTAACACAACTGTTTTCACAAACTTAACATTTTCAAAAAACTAACGGCAAACAAAAACCAAAGAATGTAGCTTTAAAACTATGCAAAGCTCAATTATTTGTATGCTTAAATCAACTCATAAATTTAGAGCTGTTTCACTCTATGTAATAAAATTAAAAATAATTTCACTCTAAATAATTAAAATTTCCGATTTAAATAACTAAGTGCTACTTTATTAAAAAAACTTGACCTTTTTATGTAACAAAATGGCAACGACAGCCAAAGATTGTAGCTTTGAATCGACCTTATAATTAATTGTTTAAACTCTTAAATAATGGCTTAAATTTTGAGTATTTTTTGCTCCTCGTGTTAAATTAAAAAAAAATGATGTGCATCATCATAATACTTTCCCCCATGTTAGATACTTGAAAATAATATCTTTCACCTGCCTTATTTTTCACAAATATTTCATATTCCTGTCAAACTTTGTTCGTAAGCTTCACATATGTTTTTAGTTTTCCACAAAATATTAATCACAAGGTCAAACATACTTCATTTATACCAATAGCTCACTTATTGAAAGTAATTAATTCGTAAAATTTACATTTTTAAAACAATTTTAATAAAATAACTACAAGAGCTACGACATAAAGTGAATACGCATTAAATGCTAATTTTTCAATTATCGTCAACTTTTTGTTACAAGATTTTTTATATGATCAATATTAAAGAAAAATGCTAAGAGTAGCATTTTTAGCATTTTATTCCTTAAATGCTAAAAGTAAACTACCACTTCCGGCTTCCGCATTTTAACCAAAAGTGGATCGGATACCACTATTGCAATAAAAAGCTAAAGTTTATAGTATGATCTTAACAGCTCAATCGGTTTAAACTTTATCGTGGCGAATTACAGAATTTTAGAAGGACAGAATTACAGAAGGATAGACAGAAATTTTTAAAAAATGGTCCTAATCAACTCAGAAGACTCCAAAGGACTCCAAAATGGATATATCCACTCAAATTTTTGATTTGAAAATGTTCGCGAAAATAATACTTTTCCTTTGTTTTGCAGATAGGGAAAGTAAAAAATCAAAATCAATCGCTGAAATTATTAATCACAACTTAAAAAAAAAAAAACTTTAATATAACAAATAGAATACGACAGCTAAAGGTTAGGGCTTTGAATCGTCGCAATATTCAATTGTTTTAACGCCTAAATTAGAGCTTAAATTTTAAATTTTTTAAAATTAAATTTAAATTCGCTAGTCTTCCACTCTACGTAATACATTTTATAAAAAAAATGCTGGCTCGAATAAAAAGGCGTACATTTAAGAAAATTGTCAAGATTTTTATAAAACAAAAAGCGAATGGTAGCCAAAGATCGAGTCTTTGAAGTTACGCAATGTTCAATTGTTTTACCGTTTAAATCGGAACTTAAATGTTAGGTCAAGTTTGTTGCTTTTTCACTCTGCTTATTAAATGTAATTAAAGAAATACGATTTTTTTAACAATTATGCATATTTTATTTCAAAAGCTGAATATGTTTATTAAACAAAAAGCAAACGACAGCCACATAATGCAGCTCTGAATTGACTCTACGCTCAATTGTTTTTATTATTAAATCAAGGCTGAAATTCCATATTTATGCATTATTTTATCCAAATGTTTTCACATTAAAATTCTCGAATTGACTACAAATTTCCAAATATAAATGATATTCGCAGGAAATATTGCGATGTTTTCACTAAAACTAATCTTAAAAAACAACAATATTAGAAGAAAATAGTTTTGCAATTGAAATATACTGATTAATCAACCAAATTCATTTTACTCATATTTATATTTGTGATTTTAATTTCCTAGCTGCGGGACTGATTAAGTTAAAAAAATATATTAATGCTCATTTGCACCCTGAGTGATTAACTTGTATAATGCATTAATCATTGATTAAAGCTCTGATTTAGTAAAAATTCTAGAATATAAGAATGTTACAAATTTGTAAAACATTCTAAACATGCCTCTTTCATTAATTTTTTATTGTGTACGCAATTTGTAAATAAATGTATTGTGTTTTTAGAAAGTACTAATCACTGATTAGTTAATCATTATGGGTGTAAACAGGCTTTAATGTAGTAAAGTTAAATCTTCTTTACAGCAAAATAAAATACTCAAAAAGAGACGTTAATCACCAAACAAATTACAAAAGCGTTTTAGTCTTGAACGACTAGGTGTTGAAGCTTCAGCAGGGCAAAAAAAAACACACGAAGACATATGACAGTTTTTAATGTCTGGTAACGAGATAGTTATAAAATATCAAACCGCCCCACATCATACTAATACCGGACTCTGCAAGCGGTGACATTTTTATCTTCGAGCATTACGTTGATGGAACGTTTCATTTGCGCTACGCAAAAAAGCAAACAACCTGCATTTCGCGTAATTAACACGAACTTAACGGATGAGCGACGCGTTTGTCAAAAAAAAAAAATGAAAACAAGGTGTTTGTTCGTTCACTTTCGCAATTAATAACGTAAACAGTGTACTTGCAAGTTCCGCAGTTCGAACTAGCAGGGAAGTACAACCTATAAATATCCCCATAAAGCTCCCCCAACGAACTAGCGATCCGAGCGGCTAATTTGGCCCTCATTACTCACCGGGCTGGATCAGGATGAGGAGTGCACTGCCTGCCACCGAGGAAGTTCTTATAGTGGAAAAATTTATCGCTTACTTTATCATTTGTCAAGTGTTTGTGATAAGTTTGTACATTTTTTGACCTTTACTTCCAATATTCATTGTACATATAAATGATTGTTTCATAAATTCAGTATTGCAATAATAAAGACAGTTTGAGTTTACCGCCTGAAATTTTACTTTTACCTGTTTTTTTTTTACGTTTTAAAAGTTGCGATCGTTTTTGATTATTATTTTGATATTAACCAATTTAGCAAGTATACAAATTCTCTAAACAATACAACACAATGATGATTGTATCGATGCTTTTTGCTTGTAACCGTGCGTCAAATATAAAAATTAAATTTTCACAGGTGTATAATTGAAAAAGCGCCCTGGTCTGAAAAATTCTAACCCACAACACAAAAAAAAATACCGGTCCGAAGCGCGTTGCGAATTTACAACAAAACCCAACGATATTATGTTTATCCACACACATTCCCCGAATCGATATGTTGGTTATACAGTGATACCCCGATGGTAATGCAATGTTTACAGTTGATAAACAAAGAGCGGCCGGGCCTCCGAAAATGAAAATTGTTTCATTACGCCCGGGATTAATTCCTTAACGGCAAACAAGATCGATAAAATAGTAAATAACGGCGGGGATTTGTGATTGAATTAAATCGTTTATAATTGAAAATCGCGATTAGGATTGTCCATTATCGCGACCACAGCGATATAAAATAGTGATGGGAGTTTTGCTTCGGAGAAGGTGAAAAGTGATTTTGGATGCGTGACGTGGGATTTTGGTTTCGATTTATTTATTCAAACAGAAGGAAACACACCTACCTTTTAAATAATATAAAAAATCCAAGTTCAAATAATTTAGCGTAACTGAATAAAAACCTATAAAGGGATTTTAATCGAATTACCAAACGAGCAGACGTTGAGAGAATGTTTGAATATTTCGCAAATGGAACGTGCATTGTCCATTTGTGAAAAGTTAACAGCCCGACAGCTATTTTTGCTTGACGGGCCGGTTACATCACCGGGAGTAATATAAATTCGGCAATTGATTCTGTTTATTGTAAGCGCGCCCGGTTTCGGGTAACCCCGCGGAATCGGAGTGTGCCTGGACGGGAGCCAATTTGGAAATTATGGCAAGTGGCTATTATTCACTGATTGGCACATATTTCACTCCGGAATGCATCGGCTCTTGAAAGTGTTAACTTCTTTTTTCGCGCGCGCGTTTCGCGCGGTGATCTCAAGCGCCCTACAAAAATTGTTTTTCCTCGCCGCCGCGCGTAAATAGTTTTATTGCTGTTGAATTTACTATTCGGGTTAATTGTCCGGAATGATTTTTGTAAACATTCTTTGCTTACGTTTAAATTTACGAAATCTATTCAGGGAAATACACTAAGATATTTTTAAAGTAAAATCAATAATTATTTTGCTAACTTTCCCTTCACATGTAATAACGTGTGATCGTTTAAATTGTAATTTAGAGTAGGCGGCGTTTTTTTTGTTGTGCGGTTGCCTAGAATGCTAATTAAATAGTGGAATAAATTTAAGGTTATGTTAAACCATGTGTTAACAGGCAGTAGTGCCAATCTAATTTTAAACTCAATGCCTAGTCTAAATCATGTCTTTAACGATCGCATGGTAGAAAGAATAATAAGTTTTGATTAAAATATAAATAAATAATTTCAAACATTTTAATTACAATATTTTTGCTTTATTAACAGAATCCATTTAATTACTCAAAACAGCTTAAAAATAAAATACACAGAAATAAATAACTAACAATACAAATAAATATAAAATTTGATAAATAGTAAACTATTTATAGTTGTTTAGTCATACAAAATTTGAAATTGATATTCAATATGAGAAAACACAGTTTTACAATTTGTTGTAGGCTATAAATTATATGATGAATTAATTTCTTACATAACCCATTATGAAACATTTTTGTATTAATAATAGAAAATCAATTATAACGCTAGGTTTGCTTCGATGATTTAAAAAGGTCATACAAAGACTTTAAAAATATGTTTTTCATATATTAAAATTGATGCTATTGCTTTGAAATTATTTACCAGAATCAATAAAAAAAATGTAGCTATATGGTCGTTGCTTTAAACATATTCTACGCAAAAATAAACAAACTGCCAATTAATCAAACCCAATTAACTCTAATAATAAAACATTATAAGTGCGATTCTTTTCGTAATCTACAAGTTAGTCTTACAAAGACTATATCATTGAAACAACTACTTCCCGAGCTAATACCCCGAAGGAAATTGAATTATACAACAAGTGTTTGCCGTTACATACAGTAACCTACTGCAAATGTAACAAGTTGGATCAAATTATTCAGGCCATCTATAGACGCATTTCGCGATTCATGTCTCATCAGTATAGCTTTGCCATTCCCTCTAAACAATTTGACACATTATACTGGCGGCCACGTTACCGTTCAAACATAAGTATAAATGAAATTGCCAATTCTTGATTGGAGAATACTTCAAACATTAAAAGTGCAATTATTTTCGCAATCTACAAGTTAGTGTTACATAGACTATATCACGTTTAATGTTTGAAGTATTCTGCAATCAAGAATTGGCAACGGTAAAGTGACCGCTAGTCTAAAGTGTCACATTGTTTAGAGGGAGTGGCAAAGCTATACTGATGAGAGATAAATCTCGAAACGCGTCTATAGATGGCCTGAATAATTTGACCCAACTTGTTACATTTGCAGTAGGTTACTGTATATAACAGCAAACACTTGTTGTATAATTCAATGTCCGTCGGGGTATTGGCTCGGGAAGTAGTCGTTTCATTGAGTGTTTGGTATAGTCTTTATAAGACTAGCTTGTAGATTGCGAAAAGAATCGCACTTTTAATGTTTGAATTATTCTGCAACCAAGAATTGGCAATTTCATTGATACTTCTAATAATAAAGTTGGTTAGATGAACATTTGTTTGGTTGGGTTATCTTAATTGACAGATTATTAAGTTGGGTTAGAGGAAAATTTGTTTGGTTGGGCTAGCTTAATTGACAAACTGTGAAGTTGGGTTAGATGAAAGTGTATTTGGCTAGGTTAGCTTAGTTGACGAATAGTGAAGTTAGGTTAGATGTAACGTTCGCAACACGAACAATCTTTATTTTCACATTGTTTATGATTTCAGTCGTATATCATAATGTTTCAACGTTTTGAGATTTTTATGATTTTTCACAACTTTAATACATTTGATTATCGTTTTTTTTGTGTAGTCCAGGAACCAAGTTTTCGGAATAAAATACCTGTTTTCTAAAATACAAAAATGTTTTGTTCATAAATACCTTTTTATGATACACGATTCTAGGTAAATTTGCAGACATTCGTTGTTTTCATAAAATATTTTAATTAGAAGGTTCTAACGAGTGTTTCCAATCCGAGATTAAGCATGAAGTAAAATTTCGAGTTTAGAAAAGCCTGAAAATTTGGTTTGGTGCGTAGCGCGAAGCGCGGAGCGGCCAAACCAAATTTTCAGGCTTTTCTAAACTCGAAATTTTACTTCATGCGCCGGGCGCATAAAACGCTGATTTAATGCAAATTTAAAATACACTACATTGATTTGTATGTCAACTTTTATGGGCAGTTAAAGTTTTTAAAATAATTTTTAGTATTTTTTTATTGTTTAATCGCGTAGCGATACGCGCTACGCGACCAAATCAAATTTTATGGCTTTTCTAAACTCGAAATATTACTTCATGCGCCAGGCGTATAGAACGCTGATTGAATGCGAATTTAAAATAAACTACTTTGATTTGTATGTTAACTTTTATAGGCAGTTAAAGTTTTTGAAATAATTTTTATTGTATATTTACTTTACTATAATTTGGAAATATATAAATAATTTATTATAATTTTAATAACAAAACACTTTGTTAGTTTCACAAATGTTCTTGATTATTTTTCCAAATATATCTATTTTTTTGTTTATAATTTTATTTAATTCATATTTCAAGACAGTAATTAAATAATATTTCGTTAACATACTAATAATCATTTAGCGAATATTTTCTCAGAAATATTCTGGGAAAATCAACAGATTGACAAATCAGCATAAGATCGCAGTGATTTTACAAAAAAGCAAATTAACTTTATATTACTCTATACAGAATTAAAATATCTTAACTAATCATAAAAGAGTAAATACACTTCATATTACTCTATACAGAATTAAAATATCCTCACTAGTTTCTTATAAAAAGAAACAATTCCATTGAAATTGGTTCGAAAAAATGTAGAAAATGTGACTGATAATTTTTTTCAAGATCAAAATCTACAAATCACTAAATTTGAAAACAGATAATAAAACTTATTAGAATATTCTCACTAGTTTCTTTTATAAAGACAAAATTTCATAAAATTTGTTTAGAAATAATTTTAAAAAAGTAAGTAAGAATTGGCAATTTCATTTATACTTATGTTTGAACGGTAACGTGACCGCCAGTCTAAGGTGTCAAATTGTTTAGAGGGAATGGCAAAGCTATACTGATGAGAGATAAATCTCGAAACGCGTCTATAGATGGCCTGAATAATTTGACCCGAATCGTTACATTTGCAGTAGGTTACTGTATGTAACAGCAAACACTTGTTGTATAATTCAATGTCCGTCGGGGTATTAGCCCGGGAAGTAGTTGTTTCAATAAGTGTTTGATATAGTCTTTGTAACACTAACTTGTTGAGATTGCGAAAAGAATCGCACTTTTATTGTTTAAAAAGTAACTGATCATTTTTTTCAGGATAAAAATCTGAGAATCACTAAATTTGAAAACAGATAATGGAACTTATTTGGTAATTAAAAAATCTCTTCACAACTAAAATAAGTCTTTTCATTTGCGTTCATTGTTTTACGTTTTATCGTTTTTTTTTTTTTAAGAAAAGTAATACTTTTACTAATGTTTTTTACTAGGAAGGCATAAAAATCTGAAAATCACTACATTTGAAAACAGATAATAGAACTTATTAAAATTTTCTCACTACTTTCTTTTATAAAGATAAAAATTCATTAAATTTGCTTCGAAAAAATGTAGAAAAAGTAACTGATAATTTTTTTCAACATAAAAATCTGAAAATCACTAAATTTGAAAACGAATAATGGAATTTATTCGGTAATACAAAAATCTCTTTACAACTAAAATTAGTCTTTTAATTAGCGTTCACTGTTTAAATTTGTTTGTTTAAATTTAAAAACAGATAGTAAAACTCATTAATATATTCTCACTAGTTTCTTTTATAAAGAAATAATTTCATTGACTTTGATTTGGAATAATTTAGAAAAAGTAACTGATCATTTTTTTCAAGATAAAAATCTGAGAATCACTAAATTTAGAAACAGATAATGGAACTTATTTCGTAATAAAAAAATCTGTTTATAACTAAAATAAGTCTTTTCATTTGCGTTCATTATTTTACGTTATATCGATTTTTTTTAAGAAAATTAATACTTTAACTAATGTTCTTTACTAGAAAGGCATAAATATCTGAAAATCACTACATTTAAAAACAGATAATAGAACTTATTCAAATATTCTCACTAGTTTTATTTATAAAGAAAAAAATTCATTGAATTTGTTTAGAAAAAATGTAGAAAAAGTAACTGATCATTTTTTAAGATAAAAATCTGAAAATTACTAAATTTGCAGATAGATAATAGAATTTATTTGGTAATTAAAAAATTTCCTTTCAACTAAAATAAGTCTTTCCATTTGCGTTCGTTGTTTTACGTTGTATTGAATTTTTTTTTAAAGAAAATTAATTTTTTTACTAATGTTCTTTACTAGAAAGACATATTAATCTGTTGTGTATATTGTTTGTGATTTTATATATTTTAACTTAATTATTACTTTTAACTTATTTTAGACTAAGCATTATGTATTTATTTTAAATGGATATCCGTAACTGAATAATAAACAATAAATTACTTAATAACTGAGTTGTTTTAGCAGAAAACAGTCCATTATCTGTTTTCTGCTAAAACAACTCAGTTATTAAGTAATTTATTGTTTATTATTTAGTTACGGATATCCATTTAAAATAAATTAATTATTAATAACAAAAATCTGTTCACAAATAAAATGAGTCTTTCCATTTGTGTTCACAGTTTTACGTTGTATCGAATTTTTTTTATATGAAAATTATTACTTTTCTAATGTTCTTTACTAGGAAGGCAGAAAACAGATAATGAAACTTAATTAATGATAAAAAAATCTCTTTACAAATAAAATAAGTCTTTCAACATTTCTTCATTGTTTCAACTCGTAGTGTCAAGATTTTTTTAAGAAAATTAATACTTTTACTAATTTTCTTTAATAGGAAGGCATATTTATTAATAAATTGATTTGCTGCTGACGAATTTATTGTTCTGTTTGTTGTCATATTCATATGGGTATTATTATTTAGTTTTATTTTAGTATTTCAAAACTGTAAATATTGTTTCATATGGGTATTTTTATTTAATTTTATGTAAGTATTTTAAAACTCTAAACATTGTTTTAGTTGTACTTTATCTCGTTATTTTATTGATATTTATAATACACTTTTAATATGTCTATGTACAAGTATTGAAATAAATAAATAAAAATAGTACAAAATATTTTTCAAAAATAGTGGGAAATTAACAGATGCACATTTGAAAACCTCATTCGAATATTTAACTTTTGTATAAAGAAGTTGAAACTAATTGAATTTTATATAAATTCAGTAAATCTGAATTTTGTTCTATGTTCAGGTTCACTGAATTTATATAGAATTTAATAAATTGTAGCTTTGTTTATAGAAAACTTTAAGTTTTTAATCATTTTTTTAAATATCTTAAACCGAAGTCGAAGATGCAACAACATAGAAAATAAATTCAAAATTTCATATTTATTCAGAATTTATTTACACAATGAAACACTTTTAACTTTGTTTGTATAACACGTTTTATTTAATGTGACTGCAGTTTCGACAAATTTAGCTTGTCATTATCAAACATGGAGTAACTTAAACTAGAGGTGTCGTCTATCAACCAAATCACAACCATAACCATTGTTAATAGCCATAGCTCTAATCAAGTTAATTTCCTTCTCGAAAAAATTAGCCGACAAAGGGATGTTTAAGGCTCTATGAATCATTGAATTGAATGCAGCAATTTTATGTTTATAGGGATGTCTGGAATGGTTAGGGATAATTGAGTCGGTAAAGGAAGGTTTTCTAAAAATGTCAAAAGAGAGTTTGTTATTTACTCTGGTAATAGACAGATCTAAATATTTAATGTTGTTAATGATTTCGGTTTCAGCTGTGAATTTAATTTTAGGGTGAAGTTTATTTAAGAAATCTAAAAATTGAGTGAGTTGTCTATCAGTTCCCTGAAAACAAGCTAATATATCATCGACGTAACGGTGCCACATTTTAATATTTTTTTTAGCTAGTGACGAATTTAATATTATTTTTGTAAAATTATGCATAAATATATCTGCTAGCAATGGGCTTAAAGGGCACCCCATTGCTAGACCTTCTGTTTGTTTAAAAAATTTATTGTTAAATGAAAAAAAGTTATTATTTAAGATGATTTCTAAGCAATCCAAAAATTCTGTTTTTACTGTGACATTAATATTACATTTATCGAAAGATTCTTCTATTAGTTTAATACACTCTGATGGAGGAATATTAGCAAACATATTAGTTACGTCGAATGATACAAGCTTATATCCTGGTTCCATTTTAAAGTTAGTTAAATTTGTTGTTAATTCTACTGAATTTTTAACTGAATGAGGATCTCTGAACTCGGTTAGTTCCTTATAAATTGAATTAAGATGGATGGACATATTACGCGCTGGGGAATTCATATAGGATACTACGGGACGGATCGGTGTATTTTGTTTGTGGATTTTGATTAGGCCATATAATCGGGGAGGAATCGGATTCATCGGAAATAAAGAAAATTGATTACAATTCGAAAAAATTGCGTGTGATTTTTTAAAACATTCTTTTAAAGAAGTTTGTAATTCAGTAGTCGGGTCTTTTTTCAATTCAACAATATCTGAGCTATCCAGGAATTCTTGGACTTTTTGTAAATATTCTGTTTTATGCAAAATAACAACCGAGTTTCCTTTGCTTTTGTTATTATTAAATCGCTCACTTTTATTTTATTTTTAATTGTATTTACTGTTTTTTGATCTATGGGTTTGCTGGTGGTACTGTTTTTAATTATTTTGTATTTCGTTGAATCAGAGTTGTTTACCTCTTTGAGGGCCAATTCTGATTCAACGATCAGTGTTTCTGTATTGGAAAATAAAATGTTACTGTTATTAATCACTCTGGGATGAAACGTATATTGTCCAGATGTTGTGGTATTTTCTACTGCTACCTTGGCTTCTTTTTCTTTTATTAACTTGTTGAGTTTCTTCCGTTGTATTTGGAATTTCTTGTGTGCAATGCGGCTAACTTTTTCACGTACATAGTTATCGAAGAGATCAAATTCCACCGGATGTAAATGTTTAGTGAGTTCACAGTGAAGCACTTTAAGGTATGTGTAATATTGGTCACATTTTTTAAACCAATATTTCACTTCTTCTTTAACCCATGTGGTTAAACCGGATTGTATGGTTTTTTAAGCTGCTACTGTTTTGCACTTTGTTTTTAGTTGAACATATTGTGGGGTCACTTTTAGCTTTAAACGCTGTTGATTGAACTTGATGTTGAGTGCGATATTAGCTTGTTTCTAGGGAACTGATAGACAACTCACTCAATTTTTAGATTTCTTAAATAAACTTCACCCTAAAATTAAATTCACAGCTGAAACCTAAATCAATAACAACATTAAATATTTAGATCTGTCTATTACCAGAGTAAATATCAAACTCTCTTTTAACATTTTTAGAAAACCTTCCTTTACCGACTCAATTATCCCTAACCATTCCAGACATCCCTATAAACATAAAATTGCTGCATTCAATTCAATGATTCATAACTTGATTAGAGCTATGGCTATTAACAATGGTTATGGTCGTGATTTGGTTGATAGACTTCTTAAAAAAACAGAAATTTAATAACATCAAACATTTATTATACACTGGAATATCATTTGAAAAAGAAACAATTAAATATAAATCGTTAACTTATTTTGGCAATGTCAGTTTTCAAGTTAAAAATATCCTAAAAAAGCATAATATTCAAGTTGCATTTAATCCGTACTGTAAAATCAATAACCATATCTTTAATAGTAAAACAAAATTAGATAAATTTAATAAATCCGGAATATATAAATTAACTTGCGCAGATTGACAAGGGATATACATTGGCCAATCTGGTCGTAATTATAACATAAGATTGAGGGAACATTTGCACTCTTTTCGGCTTAAACAGAGTGATAATTCGTCTTTTGCAAAACACCTTTTAGACGAAAGTCACACTTTTGAAAAAGATGTACTTACCATAATCCATCATGCCGAAACGGGTCGTAAAATGAATTTGCTAGAAGCACTAGAGATACACAAAGCCCGCGCTTATCCGGGAATTCCCTTAATTAACGACCAGGTTGACCTAATGTACACCCCCATTTTTACCGCTGTTTTGTAATTGTGTATATATACCTGTAAAACCTCTAGTTTAAGTTACTCCATGTTTGATAATGACAAGCTAAATTTGTCGAAACTGCAGTCACGTTAAATAAAACGTGTTATACAAACAAAGTTAAAAGTGTTTCATTGTGTAATTAACATGTATAACGAAGTAGAAGCCTCCACAATACAGAATTCAGAATTTATTTTCTGTGATGTTGCATCTTTGACTTCGGTTCAAGATATTTGAAAAAATCATTAAACATTTTAATTTTTCTATAAAAAAAAAAGCTACAATTTATTAAACTATTTTCGTAAAATGATCGTCATTTATCATTAGGAAATTTATTTTTTTAATAGTTTACAATAATGTAGTCAAATTTAATAGTGTTTTTAGTGTTTTTATTCTTTGTTTTTGATATATTTCGACATATTGGCTTGATAAAGTCAGAAATATTCAGTATTCCTCAGTACTGGATCGGGACCACACTGAAGAGGACCTTGAAGTCCGAAACGTGTCTGTGGGTATCTGGTGCCGGAATACTGAACTCAAATTCAATTTTGATATTTTGAAAATTGTGTTTTCTTATACTTCGATAAGACAGTTGGATAAAAATATTTAATGCCGTGGTTTGTTTCACATGCATCCAGGGAATAATATCTTTCAAGTAAACATACCAAATTTGGTTTGGTCACCAAACCAAATTTTAAGGCTTTTCTAAACTCGAAATTTTACTTCATGCTTAGCCTGGGAGTGGAAACACTCGTTTGAAGCTTACAATTAAAGGCTTTTCAAACACATCGAATGACTAAAAATTTTCTAAACTCGAAATTTTACTTCATGCGCCACGCGTATAAAACACTGATTTCAAGTGAAGCTAAAAATCTACTGCTTCTTAATACTGCTTAAGCAGTATATTTTAACACTCAAAATATTACAGTAATGAATACGCGTTGCGCATGAAGTAAAATTTCGAGTTTAGAAAAGCCTGAAAATTTGGTTTGGTCGCTCCGTTTCGCTACGCGACCAAACCAAATTTTCAGGCTTTTCTAAACCTTTAATTGCCTTTAATTGTAAGCTTCAAGCGAGTGTTTTCACTCCCAGGCTAAGCATGAAGTAAAATTTCGAGTTTAGAAAAGCCTGAAAATTTGGTTTGGTCACGTAGCGCGTCAATCTGCGCAAGTTAATTTATATATTCCGGATTTATTAAATTTATCTAATTTTGTTTTACTATTAAAGATATGGTTATTGATTTTACAGTACGGATTAAATGCAACTTGAATATTATGCTTTTTTAGGATATTTTTAACTTGAAAACTGACATTGCCAAAATAAGTTAACGATTTATATTTAATTGTTTCTTTTTCAAATGATATTCCAGTGTATAATAAATGTTTGATGTTATTAAATTTCTGTTTTTTAAGAAGTCTATCAACCAAATCACAACCATAATCATTGTTAATAGCCATAGCTCTAATCAAGTTATGAATCATTGAATTGAATGCAGCAATTTTATGTTTATAGGGATGTCTGGAATGGTTAGGGATAATTGAGTCGGTAAAGGAAGGTTTTCTAAAAATGTTAAAAGAGAGTTTGATATTTACTCTGGTAATAGACAGATCTAAATATTTAATGTTGTTATTGATTTAGGTTTCAGCTGTGAATTTAATTTTAGGGTGAAGTTTATTTAAGAAATCTAAAAATTGAGTGAGTTGTCTATCAGTTCCCTAGAAACAAGCTAATATCGCACTCAACATCAAGTTCAATCAACAGCGTTTAAAGCTAAAAGTGACCCCACAATATGTTCAACTAAAAACAAAGTGCAAAACAGTAGCAGCTTAAAAAACCATACAATCCGGTTTAACCACATGGGTTAAAGAAGAAGTGAAATATTGGTTTAAAAAATGTGACCAATATTACACATACCTTAAAGTGCTTCACTGTGAACTCACTAAACATTTACATCCGGTGGAATTTGATCTCTTCGATAACTATGTACGTGAAAAAGTTAGCCGCATTGCACACAAGAAATTCCAAATACAACGGAAGAAACTCAACAAGTTAATAAAAGAAAAAGAAGCCAAGGTAGCAGTAGAAAATACCACAACATCTGGACAATATACGTTTCATCCCAGAGTGATTAATAACAGTAACATTTTATTTTCCAATACAGAAACACTGATCGTTGAATCAGAATTGGCCCTCAAAGAGGTAAACAACTCTGATTCAACGAAATACAAAATAATTAAAAACAGTACCACCAGCAAACCCATAGATCAAAAAACAGTAAATACAATTAAAAATAAAGTAAAAGTGAGCGATTTAATAATAACAAAAGCAAAGGAAACTCGGTTGTTATTTTGCATAAAACAGAATATTTACAAAAAGTCCAAGAATTCCTGGATAGCTCAGATATTGTTGAATTGAAAAAAGACCCGACTACTGAATTACAAACTTCTTTAAAAGAATGTTTTAAAAAATCACACGCAATTTTTTCGAATTGTAATCAATTTTCTTTATTTCCGATGAATCCGATTCCTCCCCGATTATATGGCCTAATCAAAATCCACAAACAAAATACACCGATCCGTCCCGTAGTATCCTATATGAATTCCCCAGCGCGTAATATGTCCATCCATCTTAATTCAATTTATAAGGAACTAACCGAGTTCAGAGATCCTCATTCAGTTAAAAATTCAGTAGAATTAACAACAAATTTAACTAACTTTAAAATGGAACCAGGATATAAGCTTGTATCATTCGACGTAACTAATATGTTTGCTAATATTCCTCCATCAGAGTGTATTAAACTAATAGAAGAATCTTTCGATAAATGTAATATTAATGTCACAGTAAAAACAGAATTTTTGGATTGCTTAGAAATCATCTTAAATAATAACTTTTTTTCATTTAACAATAAATTTTTTAAACAAACAGAAGGTCTAGCAATGGGGTGCCCTTTAAGCCCATTGCTAGCAGATATATTTATGCATAATTTTACAAAAATAATATTAAATTCGTCACTAGCTAAAAAAAATATTAAAATGTGGCACCGTTACGTCGATGATATATTAGCTTGTTTTCAGGGAACTGATAGACAACTCACTCAATTTTTAGATTTCTTAAATAAACTTCACCCTAAAATTAAATTCACAGCTGAAACCGAAATCATTAACAACATTAAATATTTAGATCTGTCTATTACCAGAGTAAATAACAAACTCTCTTTTGACATTTTTAGAAAACCTTCCTTTACCGACTCAATTATCCCTAACCATTCCAGACATCCCTATAAACATAAAATTGCTGCATTCAATTCAATGATTCATAGAGCCTTAAACATCCCTTTGTCGGCTAATTTTTTCGAGAAGGAAATTAACTTGATTAGAGCTATGGCTATTAACAATGGTTATGGTTGTGATTTGGTTGATAGACGACACCTCTAGTTTAAGTTACTCCATGTTTGATAATGACAAGCTAAATTTGTCGAAACTGCAGTCACATTAAATAAAACGTGTTATACAAACAAAGTTAAAAGTGTTTCATTGTGTAAATAAATTCTGAATAAATATGAAATTTTGAATTTATTTTCTATGTTGTTGCATCTTCGACTTCGGTTTAAGATATTTAAAAAAATGATTAAAAACTTAAAGTTTTCTATAAACAAAGCTACAATTTATTAAATTCTATATAAATTCAGTGAACCTGAACATAGAACAAAATTCAGATTTACTGAATTTATATAAAATTCAATTAGTTTCAACTTCTTTATACAAAAGTTAAATATTCGAATGAGGTTTTCAAATGTGCATCTGTTAATTTCCCACTATTTTTGAAAAATATTTTGTACTATTTTTATTTATTTATTTCAATACTTGTACATAGACATATTAAAAGTGTATTATAAATATCAATAAAATAACGAGATAAAGTACAACTAAAACAATGTTTAGAGTTTTAAAATACTTACATAAAATTAAATAAAAATACCCATATGAAACAATATTTACAGTTTCGAAATACTAAAATAAAACTAAATAATAATACCCATATGAATATGACAACAAACAGAACAATAAATTCGTCAGCAGCAAATCAATTTATTAATAAATATGCCTTCCTATTAAAGAAAATTAGTAAAAGTATTAATTTTCTTAAAAAAATCTTGACACTACGAGTTGAAACAATGAAGAAATGTTGAAAGACTTATTTTATTTGTAAAGAGATTTTTTTATCATTAATTAAGTTTCATTATCTGTTTTCTGCCTTCCTAGTAAAGAACATTAGAAAAGTAATAATTTTCATATAAAAAAAATTCGATACAACGTAAAACTGTGAACACAAATGGAAAGACTCATTTTATTTGTGAACAGATTTTTGTTATTAATAATTAATTTATTTTAAATGGATATCCGTAACTAAATAATAAACAATAAATTACTTAATAACTGAGTTGTTTTAGCAGAAAACAGATAATGGACTGTTTTCTGCTAAAACAACTCAGTTATTAAGTAATTTATTGTTTATTATTCAGTTACGGATATCCATTTAAAATAAATACATAATGCTTAGTCTAAAATAAGTTAAAAGTAATAATTAAGTTTAAATATATAAAATCACAAACAATATACACAACAGATTAATATGTCTTTCTAGTAAAGAACATTAGTAAAAAAATTAATTTTCTTTAAAAAAAAATTCAATACAACGTAAAACAACAAACGCAAATGGAAAGACTTATTTTAGTTGAAAGGAAATTTTTTAATTACCAAATAAATTCTATTATCTATCTTCAAATTTAGTAATTTTAAGATTTTTATCTTAAAAAATGATCAGTTACTTTTTCTACATTTTTTCTAAACAAATTCAATGAATTTTTTTCTTTATAAATAAAACTAGTGAGAATATTTGAATAAGTTCTATTATCTGTTTTTAAATGTAGTGATTTTCAGATTTTTATGCCTTTCTAGTAAAGAACATTAGTTAAAGTATTAATTTTCTTAAAAAAAATCGATATAACGTAAAATAATGAACGCAAATGAAAAGACTTATTTTAGTTATAAACAGATTTTTTTATTACGAAATAAGTTCCATTATCTGTTTCTAAATTTAGTGATTCTCAGATTTTTATCTTGAAAAAAATGATCAGTTACTTTTTCTAAATTATTCCAAATCAAAGTCAATGAAATTATTTCTTTATAAAAGAAACTAGTGAGAATATATTAATGAGTTTTACTATCTGTTTTTAAATTTAAACAAACAAATTTAAACAGTGAACGCTAATTAAAAGACTAATTTTAGTTGTAAAGAGATTTTTGTATTACCGAATAAATTCCATTATTCGTTTTCAAATTTAGTGATTTTCAGATTTTTATGTTGAAAAAAATTATCAGTTACTTTTTCTACATTTTTTCGAAGCAAATTTAATGAATTTTTATCTTTATAAAAAAAAGTAGTGAGAAAATTTTAATAAGTTCTATTATCTGTTTTCAAATGTAGTGATTTTCACGCGTATAAAACACTGATTTCAAGTGAAGCTAAAAATCTACTGCTTCTTAATACTGCTTAAGCAGTATATTTTAACACTCAAAATATTACAGTGATGAATACGCGTTGCGCATGAAGTAAAATTTCGAGTTTAGAAAAGCCTGAAAATTTGGTTTGGTCGCTCCGCTTCGCTACGCGACCAAACCAAATTTTCAGGCTTTTCTAAACCTTTAATTGCCTTTAATTGTAAGCTTCAAGCGAGTGTTTTCACTCCCAGGCTAAGCATGAAGTAAAATTTTGAGTTTAGAAAAGCCTGAAAATTTGGTTTGGTCACGTAGCGCGTAGCGCTACGCGACCAAACCAAATTTTCAGGCTTTTCTAAACTCGAAATTTTACTTCATGCGCCACGCGTATAAAACACTGATTTCAAGTGAAGCTAAAAATGTACTGCTTCTTAGTACTGCTTAAGCAGTATATTTTAACACTCAAAATATTACAGTGATGAATACACGTGGCGCATGAAGTAAAATTTCGAGTTTATAAAAGCCTGAAAATTTGGGTTGGTCGCTCCGCTTCGCTACGCGACTAAACCAAATTTTCAGGCTTTTCTAAACTCGAAATTTTACTTCATGCTTAATCTGGGAGTGGAAGCACTCGTTAGAAGCTTCAAATTGAATTTTTTATAAAAATAACAAATTCCTGACAATTTTGCAGTGTATACATCATGATATGTATACCTACCTACTTAAAAGAAAAATTCCCTGTGATTTTTTTTTTCAATTGGAATATGTTAAATAAGAAGATGTTAAGGTAGTAAAAATAAAATTCCTACCCACTGAGCAAAAAACAAACAAATAACGTTCTATTAACATTGTAGCAACATTAAACGTTGTTTTAATGTTTATAAAACATTACTCAATTTTGTTTGCTCAGTGGGTACATAATGTTTTAAAGAATGTTACATTTATTTTTAATTTTTTCAATAAGAATATGTTAAAGTAGTGAAAATAAAATATTATAAGTAACCGCATCTAATTCATAGATTAAACCAACTAATTTGTGAATTAGTTGCGTTTTAATTATCCTTCTTTTTTTAATGTACAGACAATTCAATGTGTTAATAATCCTCACATTTAAATAAGTTTCAGATCTCAGTTTTTGTTTGAAATACCATTTGTTTAAATATACCTACAAAATACAATGGATGTTCCGAATACCGGTATTTATATTCGATTTGGCGAAAATTGGCTTACATTTTCATATTCCTATTTGTATTCGTATTGGATATTTAGAATATTATTCCTATAAACTCCAACTACAAACAACAATAAGGGTATTATTATTAATATCAATATAATGAATATTTGTTGTCAGCTCAACTAATAAGACAATAAGTATGCAAACAGTAAAATCATATTATTATAGTCATTGTATTTGAACTTAAATATCACAGGACAACTCTCGTAAACTGGACTTTTCATGTAGTACATGTATAGTCCAGTTTACGAGAGTTGTCCTGTGATATTTACGTTCAAATACAATGACTATGATATGATTTTAGTGCTTAAGAGAGATTAGCATAAGTTGCAACTAAGCACACAAAAGTGGAAGAAATAATATTTATATAAAAGTACCTCAAAGAAAAGTTGTCACATTCCTTTGAAAATGGTCTCACAAACCGAAACTAGTCGGAATAAAGTTTTAATTTTTGAAACAATACCAAGTGTTTTTAATTTAAATAACTTGACATATTGTACCAAAGATTTTAAATCTGTAATCATTAGGATACCTTTCGTGAATTCTTATTATATTTGTTCAAATACTTTGTTGAATGCTTTGTATTTCCGCATTCAAATGCAAGATATCCAACAATATTCTTAAATAATAAGCGTCGTGTTGGGTCTTCTAATCCATCCATTCAAGAATAACAAACGTGAAATCGAGCTGTGCACATTTGCCGCTAGTGGTGAGAAAGTCGGCAATTTGTGTGCAATTGGGATTGTCCGTGAAGTGCAGCAGCGCCACAATTACTACCTCCAGGGCTTCGGTAATATCAGTCTGCGTATAATCACAGGGTGGCTGTGAAACACGTTCAAACATGCACGTGTTTGGTCGCCATACATGCGTAGCCCAAACTGTGTTTACTTGTTAATGCTTTCGGACAAATTACCGCTAATTCATCATCGCATCGCAAATCTTCATAATCGGGGATTGATCACGAAATTTGATTTATTTTGTTTGGATTTATCGTAAAAAAATGCAATGTGTTTGTCATAGTCAGTCCACATATATTTTTTATCCTTCACGACAAATGCCAGTTTGACGGACATGGCATTTTACGTCGAAAATAGTCACAGCCAATGAGCTCGAAAAGTTTAACAATTCAGATTTTCGGCGGCCATGATGGATGTCGTATTTATTTGGAGCGTTTTACAAAAATCGGACTAACTCGAAAACTATTTTTTCTACTCCTATTCTTAAATGTCTAATAGGTCTCACTGATTAGTAAATGTAATGCGATTTTTAATTAGGTGGTCGTTGTCATAGAAACCAATTCGTAGAGTTACGAAATACCAAATCCTACTCTAGATCGGAATTGGTTTCTATGGCAACGTTCAAATATTAAAAAACATCTTAGATAAAACACTGTTTATCACTTTGTTTGTATAACAATTGGTTTATTTGTTTCGATACTATACGTATCATTATCAAACCAATTGTTATACAAACAAAGTGATAAACAGTGTTTAATTTATGTTCAACAATGTATAACGAAGTAGAAGCCTCTATAGTCAGTGAATTAAAAAAATCTTAGCTGAATGCGACCTGGAATACGTGCATCTGACAAAACATAAAAAATTTCAAATTTTATACGCTCGGCGTAACCGTATGGTGCCCTTGGATAGGCCAATTCCGACTTAAATCAGTGCCTCCGATACGGGAAGACTATTCGCAGCGATCAAAAGTGCCGAATAAAAAACGTCAAGTATTAATCGAAAATTAGCACACCTTAAAACATTTTACGCTTGTCCAACGACCAATTGGGGGCCCAAAACGGACCAATTCCGACGTAAATCAGTACTCTCGACACGTAAAAACTACTTGCGACGCTCAAAAGTACCGAATAAAAAGTTAAGTATAAATCGAAATTGAAACTATTCCCCTTTTGAGTAAATAGTGCGAGGGGGACACATCAAGATACACATTAAAGAGCACTCGAAGAAATTCCGTGCAGAATTGTTCATTTAAAAGTTTCATAATAAACTAAATTGATTTTTTAAAATATATGTGTACAGTCGTAGAAAAATTCGCATGGAATCACCATTTCCCACTCGTATGAATTGCTGCACTCGCCTGTAGCTCGTGCAGCAAATTTCATACTCACGGGAAATTTCATGCTCACTGATTTCAAGTGAGGTTCAAATATACATAAGTTTCACAATATTTTAGTGTTTTATACGCGTGGCGCATGAAGTAAAATTTCGAGTTTAGAAAAGCCCAGAAAATTTGTCCCGGGTCGCTGCGCGACCCTCGACAAATTTTCGCGGGGCTTTTCTAAACTCGAAATTTTACTTCATGCTTAGTCTGGGAGTGGAAAATACTCGTGTCAAGCTTCAAATTGAACTCTTAAGGAACAACGAATGTCGGAAAATTTGCAGCTTATACATATGTTCACCTAAAAAAAAAAACAATATGTAACACTACTTACTCCAGCATCCATTCTCTTAGTTCTTAGTTCATTTCTAAGCTGCATTTTTTGACGAACTGCAGCCATTTTGCTGACAAGTAAAATGTAATTGACAAACTGTGATAAGGTTTAAACATATAGGGAAATGCAGTGGTATGTAGGGAAATGTATTTGATAAATGAGAAATATATTTGAGATAAAGGGATACATATTCGATATGCGTATGCACAAAAAAAAATAGAATAAATATATAGTAAAATGCAGTAGAAAAACTCTGTTAATAATGCTTGCTTGTGTATTCTTCGTCTATATTAATCTCCTTGGTAACTAAGGCTTTTCAACCTGCTAGATTTATTTGATTTACCAGTATATATTTTGTTTATAGTCTATCCACCTATAAAAATTAATAAGTAGAGATAAATTATTCTTAATTTGAGGAAAGATAATCTGACATTTCTAAATCTAAAAAAAATCCAAGAAAGCTATTCAAACGACATCTCCTCAACAAATGAACCTAATTAATCCAAATACTTAAAATTCCGACAGCATTTTTCTTAACCAAATTTCCAAGCCACTGTCCCATAAGACAATCATTGCATAGGCAAACAACCGATCGCTCAATCGAATTACTCGAACCCGCTGCACATTTAAATCGCTCTGAAAATACAAATTTAAAAAAAAAAAACGAAAGAGAAACGCAATTAAAACGGGTGCAGGTCCAGACTTAATTAGAACTGGTTATCCCCAATTACTATAAATAATCCGGAATAGGATGGTCTAGGTCAAATAAAAATAAAACGTTTCAAGTGGATCAATCTATATCAATTCTAATTGTGTAATTTTATTAACTCATCGCTCGACCAGTGAAATTAATAAAAATAACGGCAAACACCGAAAATACCCCGAATTGTGATGTCAGTGCGTGTTGGCTAATTAGGGACGCTGGATACTTAATTTTTATAGCAGGTTTATGTACATTTGTTACATTGTCATAATTGGTGTTTTTTAATGTGTGTTTTGAATAATATCTAAAATTAACATAAAGAAATATGCACTATATGTATCGTATGTTCAATAAAATAAAATCTCTAGAGTGCCATGTAATATATTGTAGGTTGGCAACTTTAAAATTATACATTATATTTATTATGTCTGACGCTTTATATGACAAGCGTGTAGCCAACTTAAATACAAAAATATATAAAATTGTGGCACTCTAGAGGTTTTATTTTAATGAACATACGTTACAATCAAATTTCAGTTTAGATATACATATCATGATGTGTGTACATTGTATACCAAAAAGAAATTGCAGGCATTTCTAAACTCCAAATTTTACTTAATAATAATAATAAATGCCTTTATTTTGTTCAGATATGTTACAGTACATGTTATATTGAAGATATATAGGCGAAGTTCAGTCTTTAGTCTCGTTGACTACAGAACTGCTCTTCCACTTAACCTACCTTAATTTACGCATAATTATACAGTATAATGTACTATGTACACATTACAATCATATAAAACAAATATAAAAATAAAGTATATCCCTATAAAATATGAAATTTTAAAGTGATAATTGAATGAGAATGAGGGTAATTCAAATTAGACACATTTCACGTTTAAAATTAATCAATGTGAGATTTTTTATTTTTGTTGGTATTTTGTTATATATTTTATATATATTGTTGGAAAATGGCCGTTGAAAGAGAGCTGTTTTATGCAACGGGGGTGAAATAGTACCTCTTGACCTCACGTTGATATTATGATCATCCGATCGAAAAACTATCCTGTTATAAAGATATTCAGGTTTGTAAGAGTGCATAATTTTATAATAAAACGTACAGCAATGTAGTAGTATTCGACGGTTGTTCATATTTAGCCAATTTATTTCTTTTATCTTGTGCGAAATGTGATCATACTTATCAATACGCAATATCAAACGAATACAAGAATTCTGAACCCTCTGAATACGACGTTTTGTAACATCGTCCAAGCAAGCATTGTAGATTACATCACCAAAGTTAAAGTGACTTAATACCAGTGCTTCACAAAGCATGCGCTTCATTTTAATTGTTAAATAGTGCCTGCTGGAGTAAATCAACTTTAAATTTAAAAAAGATATTGAGATGCACTTATTGATGTGTTTTTTAAAACGTAAATCATTGTCAATTATAAGACCCAAATTTCGAGCCGAATCTACAAAAGGAAGTGTGATATCATTAAGTTTAATTTTTAGTTGTGGTTTCGCAAGCTGAATTGATTTACGTGGGCCAAATAACATAGCTGTAGACTTATTAGGATTTATATGCAGAGAATGTTTAAGGGATTGTTCAACTATTTGGAGAGATCAAGATTAATGTTGTTGCCTGCATCTAACACATCTACCACGTCTTCAAGTTTAAATGAATATAACAGCTGAGTGTCATCAGCATACATATTAGCAGAGCAGTGATTCAAGATATTTGTAAGTGTAGAGGTATAAATAGAAAATAATAAAGGACCCAATATTGAACCCTGTGGGACCCCCGACTCAACTTTAATAAAGTTAGAAGATTGACCATCCAAGACTACCCGTTGTTGCCTATTAGTTAAATATGATTTTATCAAGTTTGTTGCTGTAGTACTGAACCCGATCATGCGCCACCCGTATAAAACAATTATTTAGTGTTAAGTTTAAAATATACTAAAAGATATATACGATAATAATTTACACCCTACACAGCATGATTATCATGTTTGAAAAAACTTGATTAATCAAAATAAACAGTTTTAAAATATATTAGCGTGAATTTTATAAATATTTATTTCGACTAATATAAGCTCTATTAATAATTAAAGATGTTTGTATACAGAGAGTTTTATGTAACATCGAACATTTTTATAACGAGAATATTTCTTTTAAGTATACATATGCATTTCGTTGTACATTTTCTGACGCTCGGGTTATTAAGAAAATTCAATTAGAACTTTAAACGAGTGTTTTCCACTCCCAGGCTAAGCATGAAGTAAAATTTCGAGTTTAGAAAAGCCTGAAAATTTGGTTTGGTCGCGTAGCGCGAAGCGCGGAGCGGCCAAACCAAATTTTCAGGCTTTTCTAAACTCGAAATTTTACTTCATGCGCCACCGGTACAAAACACTGACATATTACGAAGCTTAAAACACACCGCTAAACTTTACATTGAATCAGTGTTTTGTACAGGTGGCGCATGAAGTAAAATTTCGAGTTTAGAAAAGCCTGAAAATTTGGTTTGGCCGCTCCGCGCTTCGCGCTACGCGACTAAACCAAATTTTTAGGCTTTTCTAAACTCGAAATTTTACTTCATGCTTAGCCTGGGAGTGGAAAACACTTGTTCAAAGCTTCAAATTGAATTCTCTTATTAAATCGAGCGTCGGAAAATGTACAACGTATGCATATGTATACTTAAAAGAAATATTGTCGTTGTGAAAATATTCGGTGTTACGTAAAACTCTCTGTATATGAGTGGTCAAACTGCGAAACTCACATTCTTTTTATGAAAATTGAGTTGGCACTTTTTTATGTCCGCTATGTTAAAGTACACGTGTTTTTTGCAATTTGCCAAAAATTTTAAAATTAGGGAATGTGAGTTTTGCAGTTACACTCATATAACAATAAAACGTTATAATTTTTTTTTTCTTTACTTTTATATGGATTAAAACCACTTCTGATTTAATTTCAATCTACTTAACCTATTGAAATCAAACCAAATTAATAAAGTATTAAATAAGTTTATAGAAAGTGCTTTACACTTCTTGATTTTATTCACTTTTATAAGAGTAAAAACCACTGTTGACTAAATTTCAACCTGCTTGACCTCTTGAAATCAAGCGAAATTGATAAAGTTTTCAATACGTTTATAGAAAGTGTTTTACACTTTTTGATTTTCTTCACTTATATAAGAGTAAAAACCACTGTTGACTAAATTTCAAGCTATTTGACCTCTTAAAATCAAGCCACATTGATAAAGTTTTCAATAAGTTTATAGAAAGTGTTTTACACTTCTTGATTTTCATCACTTTTGTAGGAGTAAAAACCACTGTTGACTTAATTTCAAGCTATTAGACCTCTTGAAATCAAGCGAAATTGATAACGTTTATTGAGTTTATAGTAAGTGTCTTACACTTCTTGATTTTCTTTACTTTTGTAAGAGTAAAAAGCACTGTTGACTTAATTTCAAGCTTCTTGATCTCTTGAAATCAATCCAAATTAATAAAGTTTTCAATAAGTTTATAGAAGTGTTTTACACTTCTTGATTCAGCATAAAGAAAAATTTCGAGTTAAAAAAGCCTGGAAATGTATACAAACTTAATAAAGCACAATATTATTAATTGACTTTTTTTCGCAGAAAAACAAAAAAATCTAGTCTAGAAACGTTAAATATTAATGAACTTCTTCTAATAACAAAAAAGTATATACGAAAACGTATCGAATGGGTGGAAAATGTAATTGAAATAATTTAACATTTCATTATCTGCAAACAATATAATTTTATTGCGGGCAGATATGCAACACAATGGCGCACCGTCCTTATGCATTTTATTAGAAAATCGCGTGCCGTTCGGTATTCAATTTATGTGCAATTAAAGTTGGCGTCGTTATGGAATTTCTTCTGCTCTTTTCGCTTATTGGCTCGCCCGATTTGCAAATTATTTATTAAAACCGCTGTCTCAAACGAATAAATACGTACGCTAATCGCAAATTTCCACGATTCCTCGCTTCGAATAAATTCGAATAAGGTTTATTTGTATTAACTAAAGGCACGAAATCGATCTGAAATACCGTAATGCGATTTGAATGGATTGAAATATTGAAGCAAATAAATTATACAATAATTGATTAATTAACATCTATAACGAAGGAGAAGCCTTCGCAATATAAAAACTATACAAAGATACATAACTCGATGCAAACGCTGTATATTTTCAAGAAATTAGTTATTTTTTACAAAAAGCTCTTAATTTGAAACTTCTAACGAGTGTTTACAATCCTTGGTTAAGCATGAAGTAAAATTTCGAGTTTAGAAAAACCTGAAAATATGGATTTGTCGGCGCGCGATTAAAGTTAATGAGCATGGGTACGGCTGATTAACTTTATTCATTCACTAAGCATTGATTAAACCTTTGATTAAGTCAAATTTCTAGAACATAAGAATATTATAAATTTGTAAGATGTCCTAATAAAAAAACATTCATCAATATGCGATTGTGTAAATAATATTATCTAAATAAATTTGTTGTGTTTTAAAAAAGTTCTTTCAAGAGAATTGTTATTTTTTATAATAAACTTTTAATTTGAAGTTTCTAACGGGTGTTTACAATCCTTGGTTAGGTATGAAGTAAAATTTCGAGTTTAGAAAAACCTGAAAATTTGGATTTGTCGGAGCGCGATTAAAGTGAATCAGCCTGGCTGCGGCTGATTAACTTTAATCATTCACTAAGCATTGATTAAACCTCTAATTAAGTCAAATTTTTAGAATATAAGAATATTATAAATTTGTAAGATATCCTAATAAAAAAACATTCATCAATATGCGATTGTGTAAATAATATTTGAATAAATTTGTTGTGTCTTTAAGAAGTACTTATCACTAATTAAATTAATAGACTTGGCTGCAATTGAGCGTAGTACGATTACTTTTATTTTTAGGTTACCATAAAGATTATTCATTTGTTAATTCTTTGATGTCTCTCTCTTATTCTTAATTAGTTGTTAAATTTAAAGCTGGCTTCTTCGAATTATTTAATAACAAAAAATACACATGAAAACATCATTTTTTCTAGATAGGAATACTCTTCTCTCAAATTATATTACGATTTATATCAAGTTTACACACACCAAATATTCAGATATATATGGCTTAGATACGTGGGAAGCATTGTTAACAAATTCGGTGCGATGAATCTTTCCTCAAAAAATATGTATTTATCCATTTCACCTTCATGCGGGCATATTTATGAGCGCAGCTGTCGAACTATTTCTTCATTTCGCTGCCGCTTGGATTTAAACAAAACAACGAATTTCGGGCGCGTGTTTACGCACCTGATGACGTCAATGCGGTTTAAACAAAACTGTAATTTGCCCAATACCAAAGTCAATAAATAATCGCTATGTCAATAAATTTGTTGATTTTTACACGATGGAATTTTGAATATATTAATTTTTTTATAGATTTAACAGTTTGGATTTATATATGCTGATTGGAAATAAATTCGATAATAATACATTGTTTGTTTTTAAATGAGTACAATTAGCAGTTTTTATTGAGTGTTTCTACTTCTTGATTAAGCATGAAGTAACATTTCGGGCTATCTAAACTCGAAATTTTATTTCATGCGCCACGCGTGTCTATGAATTAGTGTGAAATTCAAAATATTCTTGTTTAGCAGAATATTTTAATTGTGCTGTGGCAGTTTATTTTAAATACTGATTTAGGAGTATATATTTTATTTAACAGTACAGTGTTGTATATGCGTGGCGCATGGAGTGAAATTTCGAGTTTAGAAAAGCCTGAAAATTTGGTTTGGCCGAACCAAATTTTCAGGCTTTTCTAAACTCGAAATTTTAATTGATGCTTAGTCTGGGCGTGGAAACACTTGTTAGAAACTTCACACTGAACACTTTTGAAAAACAAACGATTGCCTGACAATTTACAGAAGAAGAAGAAAAGATTAGAATTTACAGAAGAAGAAAAATTCCCTGTATAATAGGTTTACTTAAAAGAAAAATTTCCTGTACATTGGACTACATTGAATAAGTTTCATATTTGAATACTCAAATTCCCAGCGTTAAATTAAATTAACTTTTTGTTTTCTGTGGATAGAAATAAAGTTCTTATTATGAATAAATAAAAACTCATTTTTACCCTATCAGCAAATGCACTATTTTTATGAAAATATTATCTTGTGGATTTTATGTAAACTGGGAAACTGTAAAAACTATACTAATGATGAAGTTGAAGCCTGAAACGTGTATATAGTTAACTGGTAAATAAATGAATACTGAACACAAATGTGTATAGTTAATAAAATTATTGTGACTGTCTGGGCTCTTTCTAACCACCATTGTAATCCAAACAATTTTAAACTTATACATTAGCTCAACTTAAACCTCATTTAATTCTTAATCGATTAATTTTAATACTTCTAAGAATTTCTCCGAAAAAAATAATATATATACAAAGAGTTTTATGTAACACCGAACATTTTCATAACGAGAATATTTCTTGTAAGTATACATATGCATACGTTGTACATTTTCCGACGCTCGGTTTACTAAGAGAATTCAATTTGAAGCTATAAACAAGTGTTTTCCACTCCCAGGCTAAGCATGAAGTAAAATTTCGAGTTTAGAAAAGCCTGTAAAGTTGGTTTGGTCGCGTAGCGCGAAGCGCGGAGCGACCAAACCAAATTTTCAGGCTTTTCTAAACTCGAAATTTTACTTCATGCGCCACCGGTACAAAACACTGATTCAATGTAAAGTTTAGCGGTGTGTATTAAGCTTCGTAATATGTCAGTGTTTTGTACCGGAGGCGCATAAAGTAAAATTTCGAGTTTAGAAAAGCCTGAAAATTTGGTTTGGCTGCTCCGCGCTTCGCGCTACGCGACCAAACCAAATTTTCAGGCTTTTCTAAACTCGAAATTTTACTTCATGCTTAGCCTAGAAGTGGAAAACATTCGTTTGAAGTTCTAATTGAATTCTTTTAATAAACCGAGCGTCGGAAAATGTACCGGGTGGGCAAATAAGCGAGGTAAGCGGCTGTATCTCAGAAACTAACGATCGTAGAGAGTAACGGTAAAAAATTTTATAGGTAAAGTGGGCAAAGGAAAATGCTGGAAATTATTTTCAAGTTTCCAAGATGGCTGCCAGTGGGCGTTTCCACCATCTTAAATTACATAAAGTTACGTTTCTCGCGATTTTCCCCATTGAATATAACAAAAAAGTATTTGCGTTTAAATATTAACTTAAAGTGGAACATATTTTGTAAAAACAATGTTTCTCTATCTTTCGAAATAAAGTGGTGGAGGGTATTTGAATGTTGTTTTACATAAATGCCTGTAACTTAGAAACGGCTTAATGGATTTGGATAAATTTGGTTTCATTGAAAAGAGCATTTCTTGGGCTTTTAGGTTTCTCGTAATCATGACAGTTGTGACCTACACGGCCGCCGATAGAGGGCGTTATTCGATATTATAACCAAAATATTGGATTTTCTTATAAATTTAAATGCGATGATATGACTTTTTTTAGACTAGAAAATAGACAAATAACCAACCAATAAGCCTGCGCAAACCGCATCTTAATATCTTTATTATTAAAATTATTATTATAATTATTATTAGATATTAAGATGAGGTTTGCGCAGGCTTATTAGTTGGATATTTGTCTATTTTCTAGTTTAAAAAAAAGTCATATCATCGCATTTAAATTTTTTGAGAAAATCCAATATTTTGGTTATAATATCGAATAACGCCCTCTATCGGCGGCCGTGTAGGTCACAACTGTCATGATTACGAGAAACCTAAAAGCCCAAGAAATCCTCTTTTCAATGATACCAAATTTATCCAAATCCATTAAGCCGTTTCGAAGTTACAGTCATTTATTTAAAACAACATTCAAATACCCTCCACCACTTTATTTCGAAAGATAGAGAAAAATTATTTTTACAAAAAATGTTCCACTTTAGGTTAGCATTAAAATGCCCACTGGCAGCCATCTTGGAAACTTGAAAATAATTTTCAGCATTTTCGCTTGCCCACTTTACCTATAAATTTTTTTACCGTAACTCTATACGATCATTAGTTTCTGAGATACAGCCGCTTACCTCGCTTATTTGCCCACACGGTACAACGAAATGCATATGTATACTTAAAAGAAATATTCTCGTTATGAAAATGTTCGGTGTTACATAAAACTATTTGTATGTTGTACCCAATGTGCGAAAACGGCCATTGACCGAAATAAATGTACACTTCGCGGATTGAGCATTTTGAATAGCTCAAACCCCGATATGCATATCAATCATAATGTCTTAAATATACGGTTAGTATGACTGTTTCGGGGAATGTGTATTTAAATTGTGCAATAACCAAAAAGGTGATCAATTTACAAAAAAAACTTATTTTTTTTAGAAACATACCAGTGGACTAGAATCCAAGACTTTCAATTTCGAAAACGTTACATTGCAATGGGTATTTTAAAAGTAGAATGGTCAAAAAGGAAATCAATTTATCAAACACTTTATTAATCTTATCGGAACATACAATGGTCGCTGTATGAGTTGCATTTACCATTTTTTTCTGAAACAGGTGCATCTTATATTTACACAATGTGCAATACAGTTGCACCTAACAAAATCTTGCTGCAAGCCATGACCCAGCTGACGACATTGATCTAAAAGGAAGAATCATTTTTCCAACATCAGATGTTACTAGAAATTTAGAGTCGGCAAGTTCGAGTTCATTTCTAGCTTACATTCTGCTGAGGATACTCGATTTATTTCCTACGGTATACAAGGAATCGATCTCATTAACCACTACTCATTTCATTTCTAGGACAGGTCCGCCTCCTATACGGTATTTTTACCAAGACATTGTCCCCTTCACTTAATGGTTTCAATTTTTTTATTTGTGCCCTTGAGCATTGCTTCTGCTTATTGATTCTGAGGCCGCTCCGCGCTTCGCGCTACGGGACCAAACCAAATTTTCAGGCTTTTCTAAACTCGAAATTTTACTTCATGCTTAGTCTGGGAGTGGAAAACACTCGCTTAAAGCTTTTATTGCACGATTTTAATAAAATTTACACAATTTGATCATGTAAACGAACTGTATCGATGATCAAAAAATCAACTTGAAAAACAAAAAAACAAATGAATAAAAATTAATATTGTGTTGGGACCCCACGATTTCCCAAACACTTATTAACACGTCGAGGCATGCTAGAAATCAGGCTGTCAATATCGACTTGGGGTATTTCATTCCAAACTTCGATAATTTGACCTCTAAGTTCCATTACAGTGTTAGCGGGGCGCTGTAAGTTACTTATTCTAACACCTATCATATCCCAAACATGTTCAATTGGCGATAGATCTGGAGAACGAGATGGCCAAGGTAACAAATTGATTTCGGCACTATCAAAAAACTGTCTTGTAATGGCCGCTGTGTGAGGTCGAGCATTATCTTGCTGAAAAATGGGGTTCTGCAAGCCATTTACATAGGGCACTAACACTGGCCGTAAAATGTTGTCAATATACCGAATCGCGTTAAGACTTGCTTCTAAAAAAACTAGAGGACACCGACTACCATATGCTATCGCCCCCTACCCGACTACCATATGCTATCGCCCCCTACCCGACTACCATATGCTATCGCCCCCTAAACCATAAATCTGTGTAAGAGCCGTATGTCATTCAACAGCAAATTGTAAAATTCTGCGTTCACCGCGTCGACGTCTCACTCTTCTGCGACCATCATGAGCCCATAAACAGAACCGAGACTCATCGCTGAAGATAATTTTATTCCATTCATGGGCCCAATGCTGTCTTTCCCTGCACCAATCAAGTCTTGCTCTGCGATGCTGCGGAGTAAGAGGTAGACACAATTGTGGACGGTAGGATCTTATACCAAAACTGCGGATTCTTCTGTAAACAGTAGCCATGGATACTCTTTGGCCATTTAGAGCCAACCAGTCATTTCCCAATGCCCGCGACGTTGTAAATCTGTTCCTTAATGTTGTAAGACGAAGAGCTCGATCTTCACGCTCAGTGGTGCTTCTTGGACGTCCTGATCGAAGTCTTCGTCGATTCTCCCCAGCTTCGGACCATCTAGACCAGCAGCGTACGATCACCGATACACTACGGCCTACCCTTTCAGCAATAGCATGAACCGAAAAACCCGCTTCTCGCATTCCAATAATGCGACCCCTTTCAAACTCACTTAGACGATGATATTGTGCACGCCGACGAACACGGGGCATCTTTTTATGTTTTACAAACTGAAACGTCAAACTACTCAGAGGCTACTTGGAAGCAATTACATTAAAAATTCAGCAGCTCTTCATAATGGTGAAATCAAGGAAAAATACCATTAAATAGTAACCAAAACAATTGATTTTTTGATCATCGATGCAGTTCATTTACATGATCAAATTCTGTAAATTTTAATAAAATCGTCCCATAAATACTTTGTGTTCTGATTTTTTTGAAAGGCAGTATATATATACCAGCACAAGAAGTAACGGTCGTACTACGTTAGAGCCACAGTTCGGAAAATTTCCTAACAGGGCATTCGACCAATAATAAGGCAGGAGAGATGTGGGCAATCTACTTTATTGTAATACCAAGCTTTCGGGACTCATTTTGTCCCTTCCTCAGGGTTTACAATTTGTGATTATTTGAACAAACTATTGTTAAACTGACGCTGCATGCGTTTGATTTTCCTATCGTTACTCATGGCGGTTGCTGAATTTGAAATTTAAGGTTATGCTGTACAAAAAATCGTACCTGCGTGGTTGCGGAAAAAGTAAAAGAGTAAAACAAACGGCACATTCACATGTTAAAACTATAGAAATTATCACTGCGTTGAACTGTTTCTTGGATAACCTGGGGTGGTCTCACCGCAAATGTTTGAATTTAACTAACTTGTATTTACGTGGTCGCATCGTAGTGCGAAGCGATGCACGTGTTTTCATACAAACAACAACAGATTGTTTTTTTAGGCGTTTCTAAACTCGAAATGTTTCTTTATGCGCCACTCATATAAAACACTGATATAAATTGAAGTTTAAAATGTATTGCTTAGGTTTGATCCCACGTTAATTAGTTGTACAAATATTTATATGGAATCTAATTCTAGATATTTAATTTGCTTCACTGATTTAATATGTCAAAGTGTACCAAAAAGAAATAAATCCTGTAGTGATTTTATTTCATCAAAAATAAATCACTATGCAACTGTTCGTTGCTTAAAACTTCTTTATATAAACTATTTATTATAAATACTTATTTAAAAATGTAATTCACTTATCTAACAGTAATTAACCTTCAGAACTGACAATAATAACTCATGCAATACACATTTAAAGATGCGAAACGATATAAAAATAGTAATAACGAGCACGTAACCGGCCGTACAGTTTAATCCGCACTTATCCGATTTTAATCAGCTCATTGTTGGCCACTTCATTCCACCCGCACAAACGAACGCGTTCGTGACAGGAAGAAATATCGTTCATATCGACACAAAGTGGATCGCATACATCATCCTACAAAACGTGCACTTCACTCACACTGTATACACACAAACAACGTGAAATTACATTAATTACATGCAGGAGGGATAAATTGTTGCTCCAATTTAGTGTATTTTGATTATTTGCTCACACAGAAGGTGATTCTTTAATTTTCTGCTTCGATAAGTGTAAATAATTAAATTGATTTTAAAAACTGGGCATGTTTTAACGTAGAGTGAGTTTAAATGTATTTAAATTCACGTTTATGTATAAATTATTTATTTAACAGTGTAAAAGAAATCAAAATAACGAATCAAATAGTATATTGTGTATCTAGTGCGTGAAGTAGACTTTTTTACACAAGCGTGAAGATTGCGAAACGAGCGAAGCGAGTGAAGCAATCACGCGAGTGTAAAAAATCTTCACGCACGTGTTACACACTATACTTTTTCTATGACTACACGATTTAATAAATTCCAAAACACAAACAAACTATTAACGTGAAGTATTTATTTATCTTTATAATAATTATTATTAATTGTTACAGTGCAGTTGGTTAGGTACATTACGCCAGAACTTTCGTTGGATGTAGTATTTAGACAACTATTGTTATTATTATTGCTAATATTCACAATTTTGTTTGAAACATCTTGCTTCTTTGTTATCGAATTTTCAACATAACTTTCTGCAACAGCAGAACTTTTTCAGCCTCCGTGCTTGTTTAAAGTTAACAGATCGGCACCAGCTTCAACTAACAGATTTGCAGAAGAACGCTTAAAGCAATGGCCGGTATATTGCTCAGGATTTGGAAATTTTAAAAATGTTGCAACATACCTTTCTAATTTTATTAATGCCGATAACTTGACGGGTACATTTTCCTTTTTGATAATTAATGAAAAATTTCTTTTCAGCGTAATTTTTAGGGCGTAGAGCTAAGTATTTTCTGTAGTATTCTAAATGTAGTGTTACAGCAAATTTTCTTGAAATTTTAGTTTTAGTGTCTGGTACAACTATGAGAAGAGATGATCCAAAATCTTGAATATCCTCTACATTCAATTTATATAATTCATCTCTTCTCAGGGCCCAAGCAAGTCCAAAAATTAAAACGACTATTCTATAGTAAGAAAATAAATAAGAATTTTGAAAACTATACTGCATTCCACTTACCTTATTTAATAAATATATATTATCGGGTGCTTCATTTATAAATTTAAGGATATGTTCTTTATCCAAAACTCGAGATTTCTTTGGAGTATATCCTGCACTTTTTCTCTTTAAAAATGATATTACTTTAGTATAATTACCAATGTTTATGTTATGGTTGACATTTATTGTACTCTTTAACATTGAACAGTGACTCCAAAGTGTTGAGGGCTGGAATTTTGTCGCCAGTTCTACAAGATATGTTAAAATTACGTTTTCCGAAAATGAATTAATTTCATATTCAGTGCGCCATTCCATGAATTTTTTATAAATATTTTCATAAATATCAAGAGATTTTTTCGGCAACAGCGACGAACTAGCAGCGTTTGCTGCCGCAATAATCCTTGGTGGGGTATTAGGCTTCTCTGGAGATAGTGATGTCTGCATTTTAACGTTCACCAATGTTCACCAACAAAACAAAACAGCACAAACTTAACTAAATGACATGTGTCATTTAAAAAATCGGCGGTGCGTGAAATAAATCCCATAATAATTGCATTGTACTTCACGCATCGGTATGAAAAATAATATTTCACACATTTTTATCGATGTGTAAAATTGAATTTCACAAATAGAAGTAGAAAAAAATATTATTAGTCGTGCCCTTTCCTGCCTTCTGAAAATGAGTACATGACACTCGAAATATATATCTAAGAGTAAAAAATAAATGACCAAATTAAACTGTGAATTATTACTAATTAATACCGAATAAAATAAAAAAAAAACTTTTAGAAAACTGGGTTAGATTAACATTGACAGGAGCGACTGACAAATTCACGTACGATCTACCTCACAGTTTTGAAAATTTCACAGCCAACTCGATCGTGTTTTTAACTAAACACCATATACTTGCTTTTTTGCTTCATAATAAAATAATATATTCACTATTGTTTTGATAAGAATTTGAGGTAACATTTTACATTAAATTAATATTAAATGAGAGCGAAAACGGTAAATTACATTCATTCATGTTTCAAAGGTGTGTCGTCATCCATCCATGGTCTTGAATCATTTATTCATTGCTCGTTAATTGTCATAATATTTGGGTTTAAATGTTTACGAATCCTTCAATATTCATTGTGGCGCCAAATATTTCAGAGTCCTTCGTTTATTCGCCGGGGCTGAATTTACAGACACGAAATCATTAAACGATGCTAATATTGGTACTAATTAAGTGATGTCTCTTCAATCTCGATAGATTCATGCGGATGAACTTTAAAATGTCGAGTTGTATGGACCCGATTTAGATTTGTAAATGGATGGATACTTTACCAAATCTGAAGATAGTTTTACTAGAATTGAGGAACAAAACCAAATTTTCACGCTTTTCTAATCGCGAAATTTTATTTCATGCGCCACGCGTATAAAACACTACTTTATAGTGAAGATTAAAGTATACTGATTAAGCAGTATGCTAAAGGTCTATATTTTTAATTTCATAATACTTTAGTGTTTTATACGCGTGGCGCATCGAGTAAAATTTCGAGTTTAGAAAAGCCCGAAATGTTACGTCATGTTTAATCAAGAAGTGGAAACACTCGTTAGAAACTTCAAATTTCAATAATGTATTATCATCGAAATTATTTTCAAACAGCATTTATAAATTTAATCTTCTAAATTTATAATCAATATATTCAAAATTCCATCGTGCAAAAATCAACAAATTTATTGACATAGCGATTATTTAGGCGACCAAACCAAACTTCCAGGCTTTTCTTAACTTGAAATTTTACTCCATGCTCAACCTGGGAGTGGAACCACTCATTAGAAACTTCAAATTTAACACCTAAAAAACAGCGAACGCCTAAAAATTCGCGTCTATTTTGTCATATGTATGCAAAAATTCCCTGCAATTAAAATCAGTCATTCTTTTTTACATTTGCATTATTTTCTTGCTCTTCTGAAATAAATACTTAGAAATATTTATTCCATGCACTCACCTTGACTCTTAATCACCCCGGTAGTAGGCCTAATTACCCCCATTCCTCCCTCGAATCGATTCCGACTGCAGTTCGGATTTGAATGCAAATTACCTACCCCGTTTTCAACCCCCTCGCCGCGAATTTCCAACGAAGACATCGCTTAAAAGGCCAACGTCTGCGAATTTATGCCACTATTTATCCCGAATATACGTCGCATTATGCACGCGATTTCCACCCCCGCAAAAGGAGGACGTTTTCAACGTATTTATGGGGACGCTTTTTGCCCCCGCTCTGCTGCTGCTGTTGCTGCTGCTGCCGGTACGGCAATTTGTCATTGTTGCTCACTAGCAACGACAGTTTGTTTGCTGCATGGGTCGAGCGCGGAATACACGAAAAAAAAAAAAGAAAATAGAAGAAAAAAATATAAAAGATGGCGAATTAAGGGAAACGAGTTATGTGAAATGCGCGGGATTAATGAACTTCTCGCATGCTCTATTAAATTTAGTTTATTGATGATTTTTGATTATTCAAAATAGTATAATGAGAATCAAATTGAAGAAACAATGCCTTGATTTAAAAAAGAAAACACTAATATTATATTACTGAAATTTAGCTAAGTGTTTTCTTTTTTAAATCATAGTTATATATGTTTCACCACGTGAAAGATAAGAAACTTGTTCAAGAAACAATGCGTGTTAAAATTTTAAAAATTACAGATATACTAATTAATCCTTGAAAGAATAAAATAATTATAAAATTAAGGTTCATGTTACCATGTAAAATAACAATTTTACTAGATACTCAGTATATTTCGTACTACATTTCATAAAACTTAATTGTTAAGGCAGAACATAGTTAAATGTTTATTTTCACTTTGATTTTAGTTAAAATAAAAATGTATTACTTTCAAAAACACTTTATTGTACTCGTAACTATTATCCGCCTGAAGAAGCCACCGTGTGGCGTAACAATTTTACTTAAAATCAACTTTTAAAGTTAAATCTACAATTGCTCGGTCATTGATGGCTTGATAATGAATACCATTGATCCTTTAATATATATATATATATATATATATATATATATATATATATATATATATATATATATATATATATATATATATATGTATATCCGCCTGAAGAAGCCACAGTGTGGCGAAACAATTTTACTTAAAATCAACTTTTAAAGTTAAATCGACAATTGCTCGGTCACTGATGGCTTGATAATGAATACCATTGATCTTTTAATATATATATATATATATATATATATATATATATATATATATATATATGTGTGTGTGTGTGTGTGATACATGTTACGCCCGCGAAAATCTACGTTTTAACATATATATATATATATATATATATATATATATATATATATATATATATATATGTTAAAACGTAGATTTTCGCGGGCGTAACATGTATCACTGTTTCTTCGGGTTTGGTCCCGCGTATTTTCTTGGCTCTGGTCCATTATATTTTTAATTCGACGTTTCGATGACGTCGCAGTCATCATCGTCAGGAATAACTGACGATGATGACTGCGACGTGATCGAAACGTCGAATTAAAAATATAATGGACCAGAGCCAAGAAAATACGCGGGACCAAACCCGAAGAAACAGTGATACATATATATATATATATATATATACAGTGAGTTTTATGTAACACTAAACATTTTCATAACGAGAATTTTTTTAAGGTATCCATATGCATACGTTGCACATTTTCCGATGCTCGGCTTATTAAATGAATTCAATTTGAAGCTCTAAGCGAGTGTTTTCCACTCCCAGGCTAAGCATGAAGTAAAATTTCGAGTTTAGAAGAGCCTGAAAATTTGGTTTGGTCGCGTAGCGCGAAGCGCGGAGCGGCCAAACCAAATTTTCAGGCTTTTCTAAACTCGAAATTTTACTTCATGCGCCACCGGTACAAAACCCTGATTCAATATAAAGCTTAGCGGTGTGTTTAAAACTTTGCAATATGTCGGTGTTTTGTATCGGTGGCGCATGAAGTAAAATTTCGAGTTTAGAAAAGCCTGAAAATTTGGTTTGGCCGCTCCGCGCTTCGCGCTACGCGACCAAACCAAATTTCCAGGCTTTTCTAAACTCGAAATTTTACTTCATGCTTAGTCTGGGAGTGGAACACACTCATTTTAAGTTTCAAATTGAACTCTTTTAAAAAAAACAACGATTATCTAAAGATTTACGGCATATACGCTTTAATTGGGACATGTATACTTGAAAGAAATACTCCCTGTATGTACAAGTTGAGTTGCGATTGATTGGCTAAAATTTGTAATGGTCATATTGGCAACTCAGTTTACACATAACCTAAAAATTAAAGGTGTCAAATCGTATTGGATGCCTTAGTTTGATAAATAGAACATACGAAAATAACCATTGAAAATGTTCGGTGTTACATAAAACTCTCTGTATATTTAATCCATGTACAATATACAGGGTCGCTACAATGTATGGAAACACGGCTCTTACGTGAAAACGGCTAAAAACAGAACCACCAAAATTGGGATTTCTAAATGGGATATTTTCTTGAACAATTTGGCGTGAAAAAATCAAAAATGATTCTCAGGATTTACACATACGGACGCCATCTTGAATTTTTTTAAATGAAATTCGATTTTTTTTATTTTACAACTTTAAAGACCTTATAATTCTGATTACAACCATATACCTTTTTATTAAAAATACTTGTCTTTTCATCGATAAACCGGACTTTGAATAGTATGGAAACAGCGAAATATTTTGAGAACGGTTTATCGGAATGTCCTGAAATTTTGCAAAGGTTTAGAGTAAGTTGAAGGCCTTAACGTACTCTAAACCTTTGCAAAATTTCAGGACATTCCGATAAACCGATCTCAAAATATTTCGCTGTTTCCATACTTTTCAAAGTCCGGTTTATCGATGAAAAGACAAGTATTTTAAAAAAAATGTATATGGTTGTAATCAGAATTATAAGGTCTATAAATGTTGTGAAATAAAAAAAATCGAATTCTATTTAAAAAAATTCAAGATGGCGTCCGTATGTGAAAATCCTGAAAATCATTTTTAATTTTTTCACGCCAAATTGTTCAAGAAAATATCCCATTTAGAAATCCCAATTTTGGTGGTTCTGTTTTTAGCCGTTTTCACGTGAGAGCCGTGTTTCCATACTTTGTAGCGACCCTGTATATTAAGCGCTACGGGCCCTGTAGGCCCTGGGCTTTCTTCACCACTTCTCTCCATGCTTGTCTATCCTGCGCTAGTTTTGTCCAATTTAAGATGTTGACCCTTGTCAAATCTTCCTCAACCACTTATTTCCATCATATTCTTGGCCTGCCCCTTCTTCTTCTTCCTATTGGTTCCTGCCTTAGGAACTTCTTTGTTGTTCGGTTACAGGAGAGTCTGCACGTGGCCAATCCATCTTATCCTCTGGCTTCTGATGATTCCTATTTCGGCCTTTCCATATGGACAAGAAGATCAAACGAAAAAGTGAGGAATACCTCACTTTTTCGTTTGATCTTCTTGTCCATTCTTCGCCCACTTTTCTTCCCCCATATATTTGTCTTGGCTGTTTTATTTCCCACCTCTCTAACTTTTGTTGTATTGTTTGATTCATAGTCAAAGTTTTACATCTATATGTTATTATTGGTCGGATTGCTGTTTTGTAAATTCTCAGTTTTACTCTCCGTGAGATTTTTTTGACGTCAGTGTGGTTCTTAGGATTCCTACTGTTCTGTTAGCTTTTGTTATTCTGTATTCTATTTCACTTTTATCATTGTCATCTTCTGTTATTGCCACTCCTAGATATATAAATTGTTCTACCTTTTCAAAGTTGTATTCTATGTTTGTCCAAGTCTTGATTGTCAATTTCGCATTAATTTGGTCGGTACTTTCTTTGCCTTCATGACCAAATACTTTGTTTTCTTTTCATTCACCTATAGCCCCATTATTTCTCCTGCCTCTATTATTCTTTTTTACTGTTCGTTTCAATTCTTTCCCTGTTCTTGCCATAATTATTATATCGTCAGCTTATATAAGCCAATATAAATATTCAATACATGTCAATATTTAACCAATAATAAATAACATTGATCGTTCAATTTTCACCACGATTGCGCAATTGTGAGATTGTTGATTCCTGCTCAATTGACATGAATGTGAACACAAATGTATTCTAAATAACGGTTTTCATATTTTAATTCTTAATTTTTAGGTGAAGGAACAACAGGCGTTTGTTACTCGACTGTTTTCCCCCACCTAACAATATAGAAATAAAACATGAAAAACTATATTGGGAATATATTTGTATTTTCAATAAATCAATAGTTATCAGCATATACCGGGTGTTCGATAAAATAACGCCCGACGCCATTACTCTTGTATTTGTTGACGGATTTTATTGAACTAAAAACCAAAGTCAATGACCGTTTAGATACTAAAAAATGACATGAATATTATTTTTTATTCAATAATAACTTCATTCTCAAATAATAGCCAACTTGAGATCTTTAAATAGCTGCCTATAATTTTTTCATTTTCATTATAGTAGGCATTATTTTTCTGAATCCAATTATGCCCAATTTCTTGTTTTTGTTCAATGTTTTGGTAGATTTTTTAAAATCTTCTATTAATAATGATAATTTTAAAAATTATAATTAGTGTGGCTTGTGAAAAAATGTGACAAATATCATTTATTGTGAGGTTATGCGATTAATAATAACGAAACAACAAATAAGTTCCTACGTAACAACTTAATGTAGAATAAAAGTAAAGGAAAAATGTAAAAATTTTGTTATTTTAATATTTAGATTATTACTCGTTTTTTTAAGTGTATTTATACGTTTATTAGAATAAACATTATTTTTCTGATCCAAGTGGGCGTTATTGGATTCAGAAAAATATTGTTATTATGTAATTTTATTACATTAGACATAATTTTTCTGAATCCAATAACTTCCAATTTCTTGTTTTTGTTCAATGTTTTAGTAGATAATTTTTTTAAATCTTTTATTTGCAATTATATTTTTTAAAATTATAATTAGTGTGCCTAGTAAAAAAAAGGGCGAATGTCATTTATTGTAAGGTTATGCGATTAATAATAACGAAACAACAAATAAGTACCTACGTAACAACTGAATGTACAATAAAAGTAAAAGAAAAATGTAAATATTTTGTTATTTCAATATTTCGATAATTACTTATTTTTAAAGTGAATTTATAACTTTACACCATTTCAGTGTTTTATACGCGTGGCGCATGAAGTAAAATTTCGAGTTTAGAAAAGCCCAGAAAATTTGTCTCGGGTCGCTGCGCGACCCTCGACAAATTGTCTCGGGGCTTTTCTAAACTCGACATTTCACTCCATGCTTAGTCTGGGAGTGGAAACACTCGTTTGAACTTTAAATGTAACTTTTATATAATCGACGTATGTATATAATAAATCCTTCATTGAAATTATAAAAAAAAATCAAAATTTTACCTAAAATCAACCTTTAGAGTCAACTTTATAATTTACTCAGCTCATAATAGGTTAATATTCAATTCCTAAGAAAAGCAGTATTTATTAAATATTAAAATTGCATTTAATATAATAACAAACTGTGAATAAATCGACAAAAATCTAAGATTATCGAAAACCTGAACATGCTGAAAATCTTAATTGTCCACTCCCAGACTAAGCAAGAAGTAAAATTTCGAGTTTAGAAAAGCCCCGCGTAGAAAATTTGTCGAGGGTCGCGCAGCGACCCGAGACAAATTTTCACGGGGCTTTTCTAAACTCGAAATTTTACTTCATGCGCCACGCGTATAAAACACTAAAATATTGTAAAGTTTAAAAAATACTAGCCGTTATTTTGTTCGGTTGGTTGATAAATTGTGTTGAATCTTCTAGGCTGATTATACATACTAATTCTATTTATAAATTTCGAGCAGTATTAAATTTTATTTTGTTTCAAATCCAATTTTGTTTCAAGGCACACTACATTTATTGCCAAAATCATGTGAACACGATTTATTATAATTTTCTTCTAGCATAAATATTAAATTAAAATCAACACATCGAATATAATTAGATTTAGAAAAATATTGAAGAAACAAAAGAAGAAAAGTAAATGCAGCCATTTAAAAATTTGCAAAAAAAAAATTTGTAAATGCAGCCATTTGAATTTGAATACTTTTATTTGGCAATGAAGTTATTTTGAAAAATATATAATTAATGTCAATTTATGGTAGGGGGTGCATTTACAACTAAAGTACATTTAACACGGGATTTGCCTGATAAATGCGGTTTTTTAACACAAATATATATAATTGCCTAGTAAGATTTTATGCCGCTATACTGTGATTAACTTTGTTTTTTAGTTCATTCAAATCGATCAATAAATAACAGAGTTATGGCGTTAGGCGTTTTTTTATCGATCACCTGGTATGTATCATTTTCAAACAATAATTATTCAATAAAGAATACAAATATATTTCAATATTAATTTTTGGATTTAAATTTTATATTGTTAAACTTAGATCTCGTGGTAACATTTAATTATTATTACAAGATTTTAAAGTTCTTTTTTTAACATAATATATACAATTACGAATATGTTATTATGTTTAAAGTGTGCAAACTATAAGAAGCGTAAGCTTATTTTCTCGAATTCAAATAGTTTTGAATTTTAATTATTTTTTTTTTTTCAATATTTATACCAGATAGAATTTATACTAGGAAAGCCAAGTGACTTTTACTTAATTATCAATTTTGTAGATAGTTTTGTTATTTTATATTTCGCCTTGTAGTTTTTTGGATAGTTGTTCGAAATTGTTTTTTGTTTTCAAAATGTAAGAAGGAATTAAAATTAATATCGATTTTCTGCATAAATTTAGTCTCATTGAGACAAGTCTCCAAATATAATATTGAAACAACTACTTCTCAAGCTAATACCCCGACAGATATTGAACTATACAATGAATATTTGAGTTACACGACAGATTTACTGTTCTATGCATAATTTATACGCAAAATGCAACATCAGGTCAAATTATTCTCTCACCAAACTAAATGAACCAACAGGAAATTGAAATAAATTGAAAAAATTGTAGGGAATTAATATTAATTGTCCTAAGCCATATATAGACGCGTTTCGAAATTTATCCCTCATCAGTATAGCTATGCTTTAGAATTTTTTCAATACAAATTATATTTCTAAATATTCTGCAAACTATTAACAAACTCAATTTTTCTTTATGTTAAATTTTCTTAATGCTTTTTTTGTTTTATTACCATCCTAATTGTTTCTTCATCGATTTTATTGCACTCTAGTTTCCTTGTTTTGTAATATTAATAATTTGCCTATACTAGTATACTACTAATTTTATAGTATTGATAATTTTGCATAACTTATCTTGAAACTCTTATTTTCTTTCTAATTGATGAGCAATAGTTTTAAATTTGATTAATTTATATGATCACTTCAGTCAGTATTTTAAATCCAACTGTTTTATTGCTCAAATTAAGTCATAAATTGCAGTGAAAACTCGTCTGGGTTTCGTAAATGGAAGAAACACCATAAATTGTCTTTCTGTGTGAACACAAACGCATGCGATAAAATAATTCAGTTGCGCAAATAGCCAATCCTTTTAAGGATCATGTGAAAGAACAATAAATTTCTTTTTTGTTTATAATCCATTGAAATACATGTATGCTAAAAAAATAAGTATGTTATTTATTTTTTCATAGAATGAAATGCATTACAAAAAAAGAATTTCTTTTTTGTGAATAATCTATTGAAATACATATATGCTAAAAAATAAGTGTGTTATTTATTTTTTCATAGAACATACATTACAAAAAAAGAATTTCTTTTTTGTTTAGAATCTATTAAAATACATGTATACTAAAAAAGTTAGTATGTTATTTATTTATTCATAGAATAAAATACATTAGGAAAAAACATAAAAAAATTAATTATAAAAATGTTATTTTTAAAAAGAGTAATAAGTTTTTTATTAACGAGCATTTTTTAAAATATAATAATACGAAAGCTCAATAAATTATTTTTATATAAAAACAATAGTGATGCGTCTTTCAGAGCACTTTCCCTGTTGTTTAAACAATTAATATTTGATCTACTTAATTTAATTTACTGTAACCAATGCGTTGAAGATTCCATTTGAAGTCAGTGTTTTATACGCGTGGCGCATGAAGTAAAATTTCGAGTTTAGAAGAGCCCAGAAAATTTGTCTCGGGTCGCTGCGCGACCCTCGACAAATTTTCACGGGGCTTTTCTAAACTCGAAATTTTACTTCATGCTTAGTCTGGGAGTGGAAAACACTCGTTTAAAGCTTCAAATTGAACTTAAAAAAAAAATACTTCTTGCGCCACGCGTTCCATACGCTGATGTGATATGATGTTCAGAATTCACGTTTTCAGCATATTGCTTTAATAGAATGTTTTGAACTTCACCTAAACGTAGTGTTTTCTACGCGTGGCGCATGATTTAAAATTTCTAGTTAAGAAAAGCCTAAAATATTTGGTTAGGTCGCGTAGCGCTACGCGCTTCGCGACCTAATCAAATTTTCACTAATAAAACACGGTTTGATTTCCTTTCTTTACTAATTTATTATTCACTGTTAGATAACTCTGTGATTTATTTTAGTTTAAATAATTTAAAAATATCCGTCTATTTTATTCCAGGACTCTCAGTTATTTAATATTTGTAATAATTTGATGTGGAACATATAAATGTTGGTGAAATTCCGCGCACTATTTCAAAATAGTAATATTCGTAATTTTTAATGAATTCTGGGTATTAATTAGTACAGTATTTTGATATTTGAGGATATAAAGTTTCATGATTCAAAAACATTGTTCAACGTGTAAACATTTTATAATAATTAGGCAAAATATTATTTACATGACACAGATGATTAACAAATAAAATTATATTACATTATGAACGGTGGAGGCTTTTACTTCGTTATACATATTATTTCAATATAACACTTTAACTTTGTTTGTAAACACAATATTTTTATTTTTGTGACTGCAGTTTCGGCAACTCAACTTGCCATTATTAAACAGAGTTTAATAATAGCAAGTTAAGTTACCGAAATAGCAAAAATATTGTGTTATACAAAGAAATTTAAAGTGTTGTATTTTATTAAAATTACATTATTTCATAATATAAAAAGAAAAACCGCACGCATAAACTACCACACAGCAGTAGTAATTAAAAGAAATAAACGGAACAGAAACAAATTATGAATGATTACGCACAGCGCTAATTAATTAAAGCCTGTTTGGTAATTTACATAAATGATTTTGTAATAAACTAGACGACATGTGCCCGTCTTGAGTTTTATGGACCGCGCGCGGACTTTTTAAATTGATTGATGGTGCCATTCAGGAATTAAGAACGCTCCCTCCGAATTGGCGATTAGTGTTTTTCGAATGCGTTTTAAATGCGGCTAAAAATAAGATCGGTTATTTTAACACGGTTACGAGTTTCTCTGGCAGAATTAAATGCCAAATGTGCGGTCAGGTCTAATAAACACCCAAACTCGACGCAGAATCGGTTTTAGAAATTTATATTTCTGATCGTGTCCGAATTGATTTTCTGCGAACTTTGTGCACTTTTCTCTGAGTCAGGGAAATGATGAGTGGGTAATGCAATTTTAGCTATGACTGAATTGTATGTAGTAAATGTTGATTTTCGTACAAATAAATTTAACCTTAAACGACAACTAAAATATTACTGAAAATTACCAAGTCAATCTTTTCAAAATCATTTAAAGATATTTTTTTTTTAAAATAAAAGTCAACAATACAAGTACAAGTTAAAAGACAATGAATATAAAAGAAAACACTTGAATAAATTTCACTAATAGTTTGGTTTTTTACTCTAACAAGTTGCAACTTCGAGTCATTCTAAAGGAATTAAAGGAATAAAAAACCAAAATATTAGTGAAATTCAACCAAGTGTTTTTTTTTAAATCGTAGTTAAAAATGTTTGTTCACGACAATCTTATAATATGTGCAATATTTTATTGTGTGGGCAGCATAAATGGGGTGCATTTAACACTCAAGTACATTTAACACAGGATTTGCGTGATAAATGTGGTTTTTTAACAGGAATATAAATAATTACCTAGTTCGATTTTTTGCTGCTATGCAGTAACACGCTGTGCTAGTCAAATTTTGTCTTACATTTGACCATGGTGGTGATGACACAGTCGACGCCATTTTGTTAAAGTTTGAAGTAACTCGTCAACATCTCCTCCGCTCTCACTAGGTTAACCCACGTAAAACACGCTTGTAAACATAAATTATTCTTAAATCGGTTAAACAATTGTGCGTCTATCCGTCGCGAGTGTTTTTTAAAGCGGAACAAACGTTGACACCGTGAAAACTCCATCCAAACGGAAGAGTTCGTTTTTTGTGCAAAGAGCGTGTTTCTATGTAACTTAGGCGAAAGGGTAGACTGTGTAAGTATTATTTATTGTTGAACGATTGTTAATATTTATGTTCAAATAGAACTAACGCTATTACACATTCAAATCATACTACCGCGATCTGTCATTATTTATCTGTCAAATTATTATAAAACAAAACCGACCGTTAAGACTGATGCGTATTACATAAATATATATAATAAATGTTGTGTTGTATATTGTTGTTGTCGTGAACAAAGTATAGTGTATAACTCGCATATAATGGCTAATAATCACTCGAACCACTTGCTCCACTCGCCTTCGGCTCGTTCCGCAAACCTCATTCTCGTGATTATTAGCTGTCATTATATACTCGTTGTACAACATACTATTTACTACGTGAAAAATGAAAAACACATTTTATCTACAATTTTTAAATGTTAGTTAAGCAAGTTGTTTAAATAACTAAATCATCGAAAATATTCATTGGCATAGCAAATCGTAGTTCAAGGATTCTTCTGTTCTTATTAACATTCAAGCCCCATTTCCATTCAAATTCATGTGGGATATTGTTTTTTTATTGCCCTCATGTGGGTGCCTTGAATACATCGAAGTGAATTTAATAATGTTTTTGTTCTTCCTTAAATACTCTGGTGATAAATTAATTAAGATACTTATACTAGAATTTATTTAAAAAAATAATAATATTAATTCATTACATCTGATGAAATAGAAATTGAGCAATATTTCGTTGTTTAGTAATTTAAATATTCTTTCAGAACTTAATTAACCATGTTAAATATTACTTAGTATTAATGATTTCGACTCTTTTTTGACAGTTAAAAAATGACTAAGACTTTAACTAACAATAATCATATTTTTGCGTATAATACACGACAAAGTCAGAAGAAAAGAAAAAAACAGGCGAAAAGACCAACGGTCGATAGTCGATTGGCAGAACAGAATACATAACACCTAATTTTAGAAAATATATTGTCAATCCTAATACTGCAATTCTGTCAAAAAAGATATTATATATATATATACATATATATATATATATATATATAAATATATATATATATATATATATATATATATATATATATATGTGTGTGTGTGTGTGTGTGTGTATTACTTAGTGAAGTATTAAAATTATAATTTAAATGAATCTAACAACGAAAGAATATTTTAAATAAAAAAATATTTAAATTCAAAAGATTAAGCTATTAATACTGACCAACATTTTCCATATATTGCGTTTGTTCTAAATTTGAACAAAAAGAAAACCTCAACTCTATTTATTTTCTTGAATTCTTAAATCTTGATTTCATTCTCTTCGTGGTACATTTTCAATTCTGATATAATGAAAACACTTAACTCTTTTACACCACTCTTATTTATAAATAAATGTGGTGTAAAATAGTAAAGTGTTTTTTATATATCTATTTATTTTATCTCAAAAATTTTACAAAAAAAGAAACTGTAAAATAAGTTTTTGATTGATTGTCTAACTAGGGTCCACTCCCAGATTGAGCATGAAGTAAAATTTCAGGCTTTTCTAAACTCGAAATTTTACTTCATGCGCCACGCGTATATAACACTGATTCCAATTGAAGTTCAAAATATACTGCTCAAGAATATTGCTTAAGAAGTATGGTTTGAACTTCACGCTGCTTCAGTGCTGTATACGCATGGCGCATGAAGTAAAATTTCGAGTTTAGAAAAGCCTGAAAATTTGGTTTGGCCGCTCCGCGCTTCGCGCTACGCGACCAAACCAAATTTTCAGGCTTTTCTAAACTCGAAATTTTACTTCATGCTTAATATGAGAATGGATACACTCGTTACAAGCTTCAAATTGAATCTTTCTCAAAAACAACGAATGTTGGAAAGTTGACAGTTTATATGGAGATATATGTATGCCTAAAAGAAAAATTGCCTGTTTGTAATTAATTTTATTTAAATGTCAATTACTGTATAGTTGAGGCTGTTAGTTGTTGAAACTCCATAATATCACTTTAATAAACCACTTAATTTGTTCAGGTTTTAAAATTATATTTATTGTACCATAACAATTGTTTTATTCATTCATTCATCTACCTGTTGAAGCCACAGTGTGGTGAAACAATTGTTGTAGTACAAAAAATGTAATTTTGAAACCTAAACAAATTGATTGTTTTATTAAAGTGATAAATGTCAATTATTTTTAATGTACACCAGATATTTGTTATTTTAGTGAAAAGTACGGCCCTTTTTTAAATATTCAAACTACTAGTTTGACTAATTACTCAATTCTTGTAAAACTATCTGTAGTTTTTTTCTGTTTTTCATTGGTGCAAGGTCATTAATTTATGGATTCAGGACTTCAAAGGAAAAATGTTTGTTTTGAGTTTGTGCATATTTAAAACCGGTTACGTATCAAATTTATTCCATTTTGGAAAAAAAAAAACGTAAAATGTTGATAGACTCATGGTAATTTTTGTGATAAGTAAAAGTAATTGATAACTTTTAAATCCTGTGTATATTAATGAATCCTCTGTATTTTAATTAGAATAAGGAAATATTTAATTGAGCTCTAAAGAAATTCTTTTAATTTTGACTCTAACAAATTATATCGTATGTTTAATAAAAAAAACCTCGAGAGTGCTATGATTTTATCTTTTTCAAAATTTATATTGGCTACACGCTTTAGGAATTTTCATTTTAAACGTCAGTTATAATAATTATAATGTATAATCTCAGAGTTGCCAACCTACAATATATTTCATAGCACTCTAGAGGTTTTATTTTATTGAATATACGATAGAACAGTACTGTAGATAAGGTTAAGTTGGGTTAGGTTTGTTCAGGTTTATTTAGTCAATGAACACATTTATTTAAAATTTTGGACTACCAACTATAAAATGAAAGATCACTTCTTTTAGAAATAAATTTGATAATATAATCTCGTCTATAATACAGAATAGTATTAATAAACATACTACTAGTTGAATTTGGGTGAGTTACGTGAAGATGATAATAACTTGAAATAAAAACTTTTAAATTTTCTTTACAAATTTATTCTTTACCAGATATACATTTTGGACACAAAGTGACTATTATCAATGGTTTGATGCTCAAAGTATCAAACCATTGACAATGATAACGTTGTGTCCGAAATCTACATCTGGTAGAGAATAAATTTGTATATAAGGTTAAAAGAGTTTTATTTCAAGATACTACTAGTATTATTGATATATGATTTATATACAGTGGGTGGTCAAATTATTAATTAATTGTGAAAAAGTTACGTTAGCTTGAAGCAATGTAACATTTTTAAATAGTGGAAATTTATACGTTTTTTGTCTTTTAAAGTAAATTAGGTATTTCTAATACAATTTCAAATCATTTCTTTTCAAACAAGATAAATTCAAATTCAAAACTATTTGAATTCGAGAAAATAAGCTTAAGCTTCTTATAGTTTGCACACTTTAAACATAATATATAAAATTGGTCCAAGTAAGTTTATTTTAATTTTATTCCTAAATTTATCAAAAACGTCATAAGCAAAGCTATACTGAAGAGATATAAATCCCGGAACGCGTCTATAGATGGCCTAAGACATTAGTTTTAATCCAAGTCCTTTCACTTCTAATTTTTGTTATCTCTCCATTCATTTTAAATATGTAATTGTTAGTTGGTTTGAAGAGAATTTGACCTAAACGTTATATATACTTTAATAGAGTGTTCTAACAAATCAAATTAAATAAGATTTTAAATATTTCATTGTATAATTCAATATCCGGAGGTGTATTTGCACGGCAAGTAGTTGTTTCAATGGATATTTATCGTCTTATGTTGTCTTATTAATTAAGACATTGTTTGCTTATTTCTTTTGTTTCAAAAAATATATATATTTAAGAAATCGTACAATACAACATTTTTAGAAAACTCTCCTAATATTCAGTAATACTTTCTATAACGTCAACTGCAGCATGCGCCCTCTTTGGCATACTATTAATGCATTTTTTATAATTTTCTCATAATTCTTTATTGTTATGACAATTTTGTTTTGTTTGTGGTGTTTTCTTTGGAGATCTACAACTTCAATCTAATGTTTTTGATGACATTAGATTGTTGTAGGTATCCAAAGAAAACACCACATACAAAAAAAAGTTTGTCATAATGATGTTTGGGGCTACAAAATATGTTAAACAGTATTGCCACGATGAAAAAACAAAACAAAAAAAGTTTGTCATTACGATGTGTTGTGACTAAAATATATGTTAAACAGTATTCCCACGATAAAAATATCAAAACATTTTAATTTGTAAAACAATCAAAAGTGTTTTTAGTTTAAATAACTTTATATATTCTAATATGTTTCACCAAGTGCCAGATGAGAAATTAATTCAAGAAAGAAAAAACATGTCGCTCAAGAAAAAAAAAATGTGTGCAATTAGAGTGGAAGAATCTTAAATAATAATAAAAAAAAACATTGTGGAACTAATAATTTGGCAGCCCACTGTATATAATTTTGTGTGCATAGTTTTTAAAACTACTTTTTGGACGCTTTCTCAATTTATTTGTTTGATAAAGAGGTCAGTGGTCAGGAAAAATAAATTTGTACCTTTACTTAATTTGCATGTATACAAATATATGTAGGTAAATATAATAGAACAAATCGGAGATTTACGGTAGGTTAAAATTTATCAATTGGTTATCATAAGTTTAATCTCTCTTAAAATGAAGTAATTTAAAAAATTTCGTGCACTAAGTATTTTGGTTTTAACTGACGAGAGTCTCCCATTCATTATTATATCTATTATACGTTAAAGATGCCTAATATTTTTTAAATTTTATAAAACTACTAAAAATTATAAATACCTCAAAAATTGTAAATTTATTCATTCCGTGAATAAATTTACAAATTTTAAAGTATTATTAGTTTTTTGTATATGATCCAATTTTCAATAGTTTTGATAACCAAAAATATATATGTTTACCCAAAATATTTAAAATTGAAGTACATGATCGTAGCCCTAAACAAGTAATTTTATTAGTATCTTTAATTTGGTTCTCATTAACCACAGATGAAACATGTTCACAGTATTAATAATTGAATAAAAGTCATTTGGTTCGTTTCAATTCTGTTTTTATTCACTCCGACTGGTTTCGACTTATCATCATTTATAGGGAGTAACACAGAAAAATGTTTTACAAGATATATATACATTTTTGAAATGTCAGGTATTAAGGGCTTTACGAATTGAGGAGCTTCAAATGTCTTAAGGTAGCGCAACTGCAAACTTGAAAAGCATGTATTATCAAACTTTTTGTACAAGCTTGCGCAATTTGTTTTTCGGCTTGTACAGGGTGGCCCAAATTCGATGTTTTTATAGGGTATCTCGGTAACCTGAAGGGTTAGAAAAAAATTATATAAACGTCATGACCTCTTTTTACGAGACATTAATAATGGCGTAAATAGATCATGGCTCACTTAATTAGTTTGGAAGATATAAGGCGTTTTTCAATTGTTGGCTATTTTAAAATATGCCTTTATCTTAATAACTATAAGATATACAATAAAACACATTAATAATTATTTATGTAGTTTTCAGCTTAGAATGCGGTATCGTACTTATTTTTTTATTCGGACTTTTAATTTTCGAGTTATGATATAAAGTTGCATTTTTTTAAATGAAACACCCTATATATTTGTATGTTATTGAATCGCATATAAAATTATCTTTACATTTTTTCTATAATTTTTTTTTTTTTTAATTAAAAAATTGTGTTTTTAACTCTGAAGCTTTTAGATAAATATTTTATAATACATTCTATTATAATCACAGAGATGTTAATATTATTTATTAATAATGAAGTGAATTGTAGACTCAGTAATTGATCGCAAAAGTCTTTAAAAATGATAAAATTAATATTTAAACTAACTCAGTTTTTAATATAATCTTTTTTTGCGTATTTTTACGTATTTTCGGTAAATATGTATAGCATTGTAATTTAAAATTCTATTTAATAACATAAAAACATACAGGGTGTAACATTTAAAAAATGCAACTTTGTGTCATAACTCTGAAATTAAAAGTTGAAATAAAAAAAATAAGTTCACCACTGAATTCTACGTTGAAAACTACACCAATAACTATTGAACTATTTATTTGTATATCTTATAGTTATTGAGAAAAAGACGTATTTAAAAATATCCAACAATTGAAAAACTCCCGATATCTCGAAAACTAATCAAGCTAGCTATGATCTGTTAATGATATTGTTATTTTCTCTGAAAAAGAGGTCATGACATGTATATCAGATTTTGTCTAACTATTCGGGTTACTAAGATACCTTATAAAAACATCGAATTTGGGCCACCCTGTACATTCAATTGCGCAAAATTTTCACACACATGCTCAAGCATGTATATACAAAAAGTGTGAGCTTGTCAAGCTTGCAGTTGCGTGTGTGGCTATCTTTAGTACTCGTTTACGATATGTTTTATTGCCACGCTGATTTCCAGACCTTCTCTGAAATTTAATTGTAATACATAATTTGGAAATTAGAAATCATTTCAATTGAAAAATTGATTGGACTCGATGCATTTCCCTTTATTAATTTGTTATTTAAGCTAGATTTTTTATATTCTTCTGTGTTTAAAACTTCTACTTGTTTGCCCAATGTACTGTAATGATTTACTTATATTCTTTAATTCTTATTCTTTTGTTCAGTTATCAACATTTTATTAGTTTTAAAATGCACATTTACAACAAGATGACGACCAGAGGTTTTTCTATCCGTAGGTTTTTAATTTTTAATGAAAATAATATTTATTGTGCATTTAACGTGCAATGTTATTATACATGTCTTTAGAGAAAAACTTTAAACTTGTAAATACATAAGATACAACTGAAAGAATGTAAAGTAAAAAATAGATATTCCTTGTTATTTTTTAAGTTCAATTTAAAGCTTTAAACGAGTGTTTTCCACTCCCAGACTAAGCATAAAGTAGGACAAATTTTCACGGGGATTTTCTAAACTCGAAATTTTACTTCATGCTTAGTCTAGGAGTGGAAAACACCCATTCCAAGCTTTAAATTAAACTCTTTCAAAAACCAACGATTGTCGGAAAATGTACAGTATTTATATTTATACATACAGTAAGTTTTTCTTTTTAGTATACGTAATCCTATTTTCTGTAAATCTCTAGAAATTCCTTGTTTTTTTTTTGAAGTTTAATTTAAAGCTTTAAACGAGAGTTATCCATTCCCAGACTAAGCATGAAGTAAAATTTCGAGTTTAGAAAAGCCCCGTGAACATTTGTCGAGGGTCGCGCAGCGACCCGAGACAAATTTTCTGGGCTTTTCTAAACTCGAAATTTTACTTCATGCGCCACGCGTATAAAACACTAAAATATTGTGAAATGTATGTGTATTTGAATCTGACTTGAAATCAGTGTTTTGTACGCGTGGCGCATGAAGTAACATTTCGAGTTTAGAAAAGCCCTGAAAATTTGTCTCGGGTCGCTGCGCGACCCGAGACAATTTTCACGGGGCTTTCCTAAACTCGAAATGTTACTTCATGCTTAGTATGGGAGTGAAAAACACTCGTTTAAAGCTTCAAATTGAACTTTAAAAAAACAAGGAATTTCTAGAGATTTACAGAAAATAGGCTGAATTTGCAATACGCATACTAAAAAGAAAAACTCCCTGTATGTATAAAAAAAATTACTGTAAATTTTCCGACATTAGTTGTTTTTTAAAAGAGTTCAATTTGAAGCTTTAAACGAGTGTTTTCCACTCCCAGACTAAGCATGAAGTAAAATTTCGAGGTTAGAAAAGCCCTATGAAAATTTGTCGAGGGTCGCGCAGCAACCCGAGACAAATTTTCTGGGCTTTTCTAAACTCGAAATTTTACTTCATGCGCCACGCGTATAAAACACTAATATATTGTGAAATGTATGTGTATTTAAACCTCACTTGAAATCAGTGTTTTGTACGTTTGGCGCATGAAGTAAAATTTCGAGTTTAGAAAAGCCCTGTGAAAATTTGTTGAGGGTTGCTGCGCGACCCTCGACAAATGTTCACAGGGCTTTTCTAAACTCGAAATTTTACTTCATGCTTAGTCTGGGAGTGGAAAACACTCGTTTAAAGCTTCAAATTGAACTTTAAAAAAACAAGGATATTCCAGAGATTTACAGAAAATAGGCTTAGTTTGGAATACGTATACTAAAAACAAAAACTCCCTGTATGTACAAATAAAATTACTGTAAAATTAGACAATATTATAGTGTTTTATACGCGTGGCGCATGAAGTAAAATTTCAAGTTTAGAAAAGCCCAGAAAATTTGTCTCGGGTCGCTGCGTGACCCTCGATAAATTTTCACGGGGCTCTTTTAAACTCGAAATTTTACTTCATGCTTAGTCTGGGAGTGTAAAACACTCCTTTCAATCTTCAAATTCCGCTTTAAGAAACAACGAATGTCGGAAAATTTCCAGCTTGTGCATATGATTACCTAAAAGAAAAATTCATTGTATGTAACACTACTTACGCCAGCATCCATTCTCCGGATAAGGAGTCCTCTTAGTTCATTGCTAAGATGCATTTTTGACTAACTGCAGCCATTTTGCTGATAAGTGAAATGTAATTGACAAACTGTGATACAGTTTTGACATATAGGGAAATGTAGTGGTATATTGGGAAATGTATTTGATAAATATATTTGAGATAAAGGGATATATGAGTAGGCTATTTCCAAAAACCCTAAATCTATTTAAAAAACATGGATTAAGGGGTTTTTGTAAATAGGCGACTCATATATTTGATATAAAGTAAAATGCAATTGAAAAACTCTGTAAATATATTTGTTAGTACGTTTTTGTCTGGGCCATCGACTATAAGTCTTTCTGTCCAAATCAAGTGATTTGATTTTATATAAATTTGAAATTTTCCAGTTTTTTTTTGATTATGTAGGTACGATTAAAAAATATCGGACGCTTTTTTTTATTAATCACTTGGTAAAACATATTTAAAAATATATTGGTTTGTAAATTAAATTCACTTGGTTTTGTTTCACTTATATGTATTTTATTTTTTACTAAGGGCGAGTAAAAATGTTGTTAACGACAACTAAGACCTTTGGAATTCCCCGATATTAAATGCCCTTCTTAACCAATAAAACTCAAAACTTTATATATTCCCAAACAAATCAATTTATACATCATTATTGATAATGACATTAAACTGAAACTAGTAGAAAATAAAATACAAATAAGTGAAACAAAACCAAGTGAATTTAATTTACAAACCGATTAAAAAATATCAAAAAGATGTTGCTTGTTGTAGTTTCCTTTAATGAATCGATATTCAAATCGCCTTAAAAAAGTAAATCATCACTTACTCTATAAGCTGATTGAATTACATTTGTAGCATTTTCCATAAGAAGAGTGTTAATCAGTTAAATTAAAACTCTTTCCTAGCGTTTATGATGAATTTAGTAGAATAGATGTGCAACAATGTTTAAAATATCAACAAATTTCATTTATACCATATTAAAACAAAATATTCCACTCAATGATTTCCTCGGTGGCAGGTTATAAACGAAGAATGAAAATAGTTGAAAACTTTTCAGAAACTTTCTATATGCTGTTACAAGCTTTAATTAAATTCAACACATGGGGAATCACTGTCTGAATTTTATTAATTTTTAAACGCCAGGAAAACAACGAACTATAAGATAATTATTTATATAAGGGGTTGGTCATCTATTAGTTTCCTTTTAAACTGAGTGTTAATTCCATATTGGCAACACTAAAGCGCTTGACATATTGACATAAATGTAGTGTCAAACCTCCGGTAAATCGTTTTAATCTGGAACAACGTTGGTAAATAATGAAAAAAATATTTTCAAAGTGAGTGCTGTATCGCAATGGAGTGCGTTACAGAGACATGCTGACTGATTGTTTGTAGCCGTAATTAAACGATTTCGATTCGGACGAGCTTTGGTTGTAGCAGGGTGGAGCAACATGCCACGCCAGCCCTGAAACTATCGATCTTTTGCATACTAAGTTTAGTTATCGTGTTATCAGTTGTTTTGGAGACAATAATTGGCCATCGTGCAGCTGCGATTTGTCGGCGTTGGAGTATTTTTTGTGTGGATATGTTAAGGAACGTTGTTGCTTCAACGATCCACAAAAAATTGACCCACTTAAGGAAAAGTGTCGTCAAATTATTCCTCAAATAGTGCCACAAACAATCGAAAATGTACAGCAATGTTAGGTGAATAGGATAGACTACTGTCAAGGTAGTTGCAGCGACCATTTAACTGAAATTGTTCTTAATAAATAATAAATAAAGTAAGGTTGTTTGGGCTTTAAAGGGAATTAATTTCGAATGACATTTAATGATCTGATCATTAAAAACATTTAGATCGATTTTAACTTTACACTATTTATTTAAGACTTTAAAGCAAAAGTGATCTCTATCGTAGACTGTAAAATAAAATGAATAAAAATATGCTCTTGGCAGTTCTGATTCTAGAAGGTGAGTGATTTTCCCTTTTTTTCGCGCTCCTCGCGAAGTTGTTGGGGGTGGTGCTTCTGCCTTATTCCGAAGGGAAGGAGATGGTCAAGATGCTATCTGATTGGTGATCTTCTTTTCGGGGGATGAAGGAAATTTTCCACTGTTGCCGCTAAATTCTCCACGCCGATGTCCCGTGCTCCCTAATCTGCACCCAGCTTACTTATATTGCTCTTTTGCTTGCCCAAAACGTGCCGTCACATAATTTGAGCTAAGGTCTTCTGCGAAGATCCGAATGGGCCCTGTCCACGGGGGATCTCGTCCTTTACAAAACTTAAACGTTGTAAATTCTCCAGGGTGCCTCGGTGGCCAAATAATAAGGACCTCATTTGGGAATCACGGATAAGTCGCGAATCGGCGGCAACAAAGGTGTACTTTGATGAATAAAGCAATAATCATTTAAGAATATTCAACGGTATAGTTTTAACAGCAATTTTAAAAAGAAACAATCAGATGGCCCATCCTTTATTACAGCACAAAAAAATACTAACATTTTGCCTCATCAACTAACAAATTGAACAGTTTATATAAAATGTTTAAACGACAAGGAAACTATAAAAATAAATTATTTAAACCATATTAAAAATAATCCACTTAATAATTTACTTGGTGGCAGATTCTAAACGAAGAATGAAAATAGTTGAAAACTTTTCGGAAAGTTTGTAAATGCTGTTACAAGCTTTAATTAATTTCAACACATGGGGAATCACTGTCTGAATTTGATTAATTTTTAAACGATAAGAAAACATCAAGTTACAAGATGAGTATTTATTTATAAGAGCACAAAATAACTGACATTTTGCCTCATTAACTAACAAATTGAACAGTTTATTTATAAAATGTTTAAACGCTAAGAAAATAATGAAAATAAATTATTTATTTATAACTGCCTAAAAAGAGACACTCTGGCTCATAAAATCCGTGAAATTGATCAATTTATTCGTAAATTGCATTACAATAATACAGTTGTGTTTTCGTAAATTGTTTATTCAAGCAATATGGTTAATATACGACACTTGTTAATGGAATAGTTTAACATAAAACAGTTGTATTTAATATTGCAGCACAAAAAAGTACTAACATTTTGCCTCATCAACTAACAAATTGAACAGTTTATATAAAATGTTTAAACGACAAGGAAACTATAAAAATAAATTATTTAAACCATATTAAAAATAATCCACTTAATAATTTACTTGGTGGCAGATTCTAAACGAAGAATGAAAATAGTTGAAAACTTTTCGGAAAGTTTGTAAATGCTGTTACAAGCTTTAATTAATTTCAACACATGGGGAATCACTGTCTGAATTTGATTAATTTTTAAACGATAAGAAAACATCAAGTTACAAGATGAGTATTTATTTATAAGAGCACAAAATAACTGACATTTTGCCTCATTAACTAACAAATTGAACAGTTTATTTATAAAATGTTTAAACGCTAAGAAAATAATGAAAATAAATTATTTATTTATAACTGCCTAAAAAGAGACACTCTGGCTCATAAAATCCGTGAAATTGATCAATTTATTCGTAAATTGCATTACAATAATACAGTTGTGTTTTCGTAAATTGTTTATTCAAGCAATATGGTTAATATACGACACTTGTTAATGGAATAGTTTAACATAAAACAGTTGTATTTAATATTGTTAATTGACCTTTCTTAAAATATATAGGCGTTTTGTATAAGAATGGGAATAAGGAAAATAATCAGTTTCTGTAAAACAGGCGCCGGTGTAAAAATAAACAAAAGCGCAATTCCCACACATAAGCGCATACTAATTCACCAGAGCGCAGACAAACAAACGCCCGATGTGAGATGAGATGATGAGGCAACAGCACATCAGCTGTGCGTCGAACGGAAAGCTGAAAGTTGGTGGAGGCGGCGGGACCGAAACTGAAACTGAAACAGAAACAGAATGGAAAAAAAAGCGCCGCGTTGCGTGCGGAACTCGTCCCGTGTTCCGCGTGGAATTTTCGCAAGCAGATAGATATTCCGATTCCGAATCCGAATCTGAATCCGCCCTCCTCCAGACGGAATCCACCCCCACCTCAACTCCGACTCCTGCACAACATTACACCGGCACGGACAGCACGCGCCCGACTCCATTCAGTCCGCCAGTTCACTACATTCAGTCTACTACACAATCAAGTGCTACACACACTCGCCGCCCGCCGCCGACTGCGATCTATCTTCCAGTCCCCCCGCTTGTGAACATCAAGTGAACGCCAAGTGAAAACACCACCAGTTAGTTTTAATCACAATTTTCTTCATTCCTGCAACTCAACTTTAAAAAAAAAACTGAAAGTTTCTCCGACTTTTGCAAAGTTTAAGATAAGTGCTCTTATTGCAACAAAACAAAATCCATTTATTATCTTGTTGGGTTATTTTTTTTCATATATATATATTCGAAAAATATATGATGAATTGTGTGCTGCCTGCGCGGAAATGCGAAATAATCTCCTCCAGCATTTTGTTAATTAAGGAGATGATGGAAGATGTTTTAAGCACGTGAGCGCGCGCCCCGTGTGGACGTCCGGATTTTTATATTTTTGTTTTTTCGTTTGTTTCATTCGTTTATCCCGGAGTTTCGCATTTTCAGTACATCAAGAACTTTATTATGTCCGCGCGTGTTTCCCGCGAATTAATTACACTTTTCAGAGAAAATAAGAAAAGGTAATTTTCTGATCCCTTCAGAGTGTTCATTAAGTAAGACAAATATATTTTTTTCCACGCGGGTTTATCTTTCCTTTTAAGTAAACCTACATATCCCAAAAAAGCAATTTGCTCCAAGAGCTCGAATTATGAAAAAAAAAAGTTACATTACAGAGTGGTTAACCCATGCACACACAATAATGTATGATAGATGTCAATTATTTTAAAAGAGAATTTTTAATTTAAGTATAGTGACACTGTCAATTAACGAAGTAAATATATTTGTCAATTATTACTATTGAAAATGAACACATAGTGTTCGAAATGTACATTTAGTATAATAAAAGTAATCAGTGAAGAAAGGAATTACTACAATAATTAAGTATACAGGGTTCCTTTGAAGATGGTCTAACAAACCGAAACTAGTTGGAATAAAGTTTTAATTTGTGAAACAATACCAAGTGATTTGTAATTTAAATAACTTTACATATTCTAATATGTTTCACCAAGTGCCAGATGAGAAATTAATTCAAGAAATTATACAGCGTTATTCAAAAAGAAGGAACAGATTTCAAACATTCGTTTATTTCAAACTAAAAAAGGTAGAACCATAATTCCGACGTTCCTGGACAGACAAAAGGTTAAAATTTGAAACCAGGCAGAATTTCCAACCACGGCCGCATTGGAGCTGTTGCTTGTCATGTTGATTGTCTGTAGTAAAATGGCGACACAACAACAAAAAGCATTTCCTTGTGATATTTATCTGTGGGGTTACGTAAAAGAACGTGTCATTATCGCCCCTATGCCTGACACTCTTAAAAATTTGTGACATCAAATTTTTGACGCTGTGAATTTGATGACTAGAGACCAGCTAGTTTGTGTGGAGGGCAAGAAATGAGTCACTGTTTTGATATTTGTCGTGTAACACATGGTGCTCATATTGAATGCATAAGTAATTTAACTTTTCTCATTCCAGGAACGTTGGAATTGTGTTTCTATCTTTTGTAGTTTAAGAGAAATAATTGTTTAAAATCTGTTCCTTCATTTTGAACAACCATGTACATATATGGATAACAAATTGAACTTTTCTCTTTCCAAAAACGTTGGAATTGTATCTTTTGTAGTTTAAGAGAAATTTTCATTTTGAATAACCCTGTGCAAATGCCCAGGCATTCGTTGTTTTTTTTTTTTTATAAAATCGTTCAATTTTTGTTCAAACGGTTGTTTCCACTCCCAGACTAAGCATGAAGTAAAATTTCGAGTTTAGAAAAGCCCCGTGAAAATTTGTCGAGGGTCGCGCAGCGACCCGAGACAAATTTTCTGGGCTTTTCTAAACTCGAAATTTTACTTCATGCGCCACGCGTATAAAACGCTGAATGATTATGATGTTCAAAATATACTGTTTATGTCTAACTTAATAATTTTACAAGTTTCGAAACAAACTATTCAAAAGTGGAATATGAAAAATAGAAAAAAAATCGAGACCTTTCACTTATTTTTTTTAATTTCGACACTTGTAAACATTTTTAACGCAAATATAAGTAGTGTAATTTGAATTTCTCTTTAAAATAGTGTTTTATACGGGTGGCGCATGAAGTAAAATTTCGAGTTTAGAAAAGCCCAGAAAATTTGTCTCGGGCCGCTGCGCGACCCTCGACAAATTTTTACGGGGCTTTTCTAAACTCGAAATTTTACTTCATGCTTAGTCTAGGAGTGGAAATCCTTATTAGAAGTTTCAAATTAGACGCTCTTCAAAAACTACGAATTACTGAAAAATATTTGAAACCACACCGGGATGTGTATACCTAACAAAAAAATGTCCTGTATGTAAAAGTTGATTTTGATAAGATGTGCAGACATCACAAATATCACTCGAATTTTGTACATTTTTAGTAAATGTTGTTTTAAGTTAATTTATTACAATATTTAATATTGAAGTACACATAAGTAGTATAATTTATATTTCACTTTAAAGAGTGTTTTATACGGGTGGCGCATGAAGTAAAATTTCTAGTTTAAAAAAGCCCAGAAAATCTGTCTCGGGTCGCTGCGCGACCCTCGACAAAATTTCACGGGGCTTTTCTAAACTCGAAATTTTACTTCATGCTTAGTCTGGGAGTGGCAATCCTTGTTCGAAGTATCAAATTAGACGCTTTTTAAAAACAACGAACGCCTGAACGTTTTCTGAAACCCCACCGAGGTGTGTATACCTAAAAGAAAAATGTCCTGTATGTAAAAGTCGATTTAGATAAGATGTGCAGACATCACAAATATCACTCAGTGTTTGTATATTTTTACATAAATTTATTTTAAGTTAATTTAACACAATATTTAATATTGATGAATTTCACAACTTATTTTAAAAAAAACACTCGTTGAGTTCAAAAATCAACCAGTTTTTTCTTCGAAATTAACCTTACTTATTTCAAAGAAAAAACTCGTTGATTTTTAAAAATTGAAAAGTGAATAAACATTCCAATTTTTGATAATCAACGAGTTGTTATTTTATAAAATAATTTGTGAAATTCTTTAATACTAAATATTGTAATAGATTGACTTACAACAAAATTTTTAATATGGATTTTGAACACTTAAATGCCTCAAAAATCAACGATTGATGTATTTATCATTTATTATATTTTATATAGTGAATTTGTCTTTTCCTATACTGATTACGGTTTTTCGCTGGAAACTTTGAGACAATTATATTTTGTATAAAAAAAAAAACATATAATTTAAAGCTTCTAATGAATGTTTAAAATCCTTGATTAAGCATGAAGTAAATTTTCAGGATTAATTGTTTAAAATATATTGCTTGCTTTTGATTAATTCGTGTTGAATAATTTTACAATTTTTTATTTAGATTAATTTGAACGTCTGAAGCAATTTTATTTGCTATGTTATAGTATAATTAAAAGAAAGATATCCTGTATGCTTCTTAAACGTAATTTTATATCGTCAGTTGGGGGATTAAGAACTCTCTTCTCTGTAGTTAGACCAAATAAATATTTGCACATTTTTAAAGAGATTTTTTTATATTTTTGAACTAATTAAATATTTTGTGTGCGCACTTTAAGAAATTATAAAAATGTCATTTAGTAGTTTTTTGCCGTCAAGTTATTAAAAACTTCTAGAAACTTTTTGGGGATAAGCGGCAGAATCCAAAAATTATAATTGGATTTTTCTAGCCAGAGATTTATTTTATAAAAATACCACTACATTGAGTAAACTTAGGTTCAAGATTTTATTAAAAAGAAACAATAATTTTCTTCTGGAGAATAATAACCAGCCAAAATTATTGCTTATTTCGTTAAAAATGTCTGTGCATTTTTTAGATTAAAAACCCAAAAAGGGTTAAGCGATATTTAAAATGTAGGTGAACATTTTAATAACTTTAAAAATCTAAAAAAATCATAAAGATTCTTACATATGTTATAAATAAAGCTCGGATTTCTAAGCACAAAAAATTTAAAAAACCGCTTTAAACGCACCAATTTAAGCAACGAAAGTATTATTCTATGCAAAAACCATTATTTTAAGCAGCGGTTCTTAAACTTTTTTGGCTGTTCTAAAGCATTCAATATTTTACTGAGCCACAAAATAAAATCTAGTCGTAGATTTATTGTAGAATTTATTATAGATTTATAATAATAATAATAATAATAATAATAATTTATTCGTGCTAATATACAAAGGATTTACATAAGTCAAGACGATAGTATACATTGAGAAGGTTTGACATAGTAACATGAGGTTAATTTACTCCAACATTTGTGTTTATGTGTTATTGTGTTAACGTGGCTTACTTCCAGTAGGTGATAGTTAAAATGATAAAACACTACAAACATGTCATAACATTTTAAAATAGTGGACACTACCAGCACTTTAAAATCAACGAGAAGTTCCGGATATATATATATATATATATATATATATATATATATATATATATGTGTGTAGAATTAATTAATAACATAACGCCTATTTTTTTTTTAAATTTTTGTTTACTCTTATACTTTTTCTGTGGTTTTACATATTAAATCCCTATGTTTGCCCCTTATCACGATATGTACATGATGTTTAGAATTAAGTGTGCACCATTGTTAACTGTCTTAGTATTTAAGCTACAGAGTCGGTTAAATAAACAAAGTAGTTAATTCAATACAATCACAATGGTAGTTAGAAATTTAATTCAATCACAATGGCCAAAGTAGAAAAACAATTGAACCTGGTATTTTTAATATATTCAGAAAATAAACATATTTTTTAAATGATGCAGATCATCATTACAAACAAATCATAATTAAGTTATTAATATATTGCTATACTTTACTACTTTAATAAAATAAAGAATCCTTGAAAATATTTAAAATTGTATAACAATGCACGCAACGATGAAAATCGATTTAAACGAGAATTTTATTGGCAGATACAATAAACAGATTATTTTTGGTAATTTGTTAAATCATTTTTTGTTTTCAGGGCTCCTTGATTATATTGATTAAAACAGAAATATGTGAATAATTTTTTTATTATTTATTCTTATTAATTATTAATGATGTATTATAACATTTTTGTTAAGAACAATCTTCTATATTGTTTGGTTATAAAACGTAAAGAGTGTTTCATTCAAAAAGAAAAAAACGTTTGATTTCTTTATATTATAGCATTTTTGTTCAGAACAATTTTTTATATTGTTTGGTAATAAAATGTACAGGGTGTTCGATTAAAAAAAAGTTTATTTTCTTAATATCTTAAAAATACGACGTTAAGTTGTTTCTCTGATTTGACCATTGTACTTGTCATTAAAAATTATAAGAAATTTAGCAATGGTACGCACTAAATTCTAAACACCCTGTACATATCGTGATAAAGGACGAACATAGGGATTGAATATGTAAAACCACAGAAGAACTACAAAAGTAAATATTTTTTTTTTAATTGGGCTTCACAAAGTATAATAAATCTACAATAAATTCTACAATAAATCTACAACTAGATTTTATTTTGTGGCTCAGTAAAATATTGAATGCTTTAGAAGGGCCAAAAAAGTTTAAGAAATAATGGTTTTTGCATAGAATAATGCTTTTGTTGCTTAAATTGGTGCGTTTAAAGCGGTTTTTTAAAAAGTTTGAGTGCCGCTGAACTAGATAAATAAATTAAAAGTTCCTGTTTTGATCGTAAAGATAATAATTGTCAACGATCTAATATTTAACAAAATAAACACCAAAATAAGCATGTAAATGCAAAATAAGCATAAAATCGAAAAATAAGCAAAAAAGCAAAAACAATTTTAGTGTCAAATAATGTAACTTTCTATAATTCGTTAACATGTGCACAATTTATAGAATGGGAAATCATTTGACACTAAAATTGTTTTTTCTTTTTTGGTTTTTTTTCCGCTTATTTTGTTGTTTTGTTAGTTCATGTTGATGTTTTTCATTTTAAGCATAAGCTGTTTGTTTAGAAATCCGAGCTCTAGTTATAAATAACCTGGGCTACTTAATTTCTTAAGAAAGAAACTATTGCTACCATTGTTTTTTACATTTTCAATACAATAGGAAATCAATTAATTCATCAAACTCCATGTTTAAGTCCTCAATATTTAGGTTACAAAAGCTGGTTTTCGCTAAAACAGTTTGATAGATTTCTTATATTCTTTATTTGTTTCCCAAAAATCTCATTTTTTATTTATTTATTCACGAGATACCTCTTTAACATTGAAATAATACAAAATAAGAAATAACAAAAGTTTAAGAGCCGCAGAATGACTACACACATACGTTATGATAACTACATTGCTAATTCTAACATAATCTTAAAAAGTTTTATCCAGATTAATGACCACCAGTGCTCTTCGAAAATTTGTTTACGATTTTATGAAATAATATCAGTTCGTGATGAAATTAGCTTTAAAATTTAATCACGAACTGATATTATTTCGAAAAAACACAAACAAATGAGATTTTTGGGAAACATATAAAGAATATGAGAAAGCTATCAAACTGATTGTCTCTATAAAAATCTTAATAAATGATTAAAATTTGAAGAAATTACAGTAAAAATCTTTGCAGACCTTAATTTATTAACAAATATATAAAATATAATAAAGAATAATTTAAAAATATTAAAAGTGCAATTCTTTTAAAAGAAAATCTATGTAGTTGTAGATTTATGAATATGATCGCAGTGTTAATATTTTTGAACCATTAATTAGTTAAAAGAATCGCCAAAACTTAAAAAGCTGAAAGAATTTAAGAATTTCGAAGTCGACTACTAAAACATTTTTTTAATTTTCTTATCTGTGGAGTTAAAATTAGTATTACCAGCATGTTTCATCAAGTTTCTTGAAGTGATCAATAAGAAACAAATTAAATATACTAGCCATTGTTTTATTGTTATTTTTCCAATTACAAATTAGAATGTTTTGCTGCTTTCTTAATAATTTCCGACTAATAAGGGTAATTTTAATGAAAACACTTTTTAACCTTTCTTCGCAAATTTATTTTATACCAGATGTACATTTCGGTCACAGGGTGACCATTATCAATGGTTTGATACTGAATACAAAAATGTGTGTTTACAATATATATACACAAAAAGGGTAACATATCATTCTTTTTTAAGGACGTTTTTTCCGTCCCCATCTTATTTATATTATTAATAAATACATGTATTATTACTGTATTTTGTCGTAATCGTAATTTCCGATAATAAAAGCAAATTCATCATAATTGCAGGGATCCTCTTTCTTGATCATTATAATCAAGAAAGAGGATCCCTGCAATAATGATGAATTGGCTTTTATTATCGGAAATTACGATTCAAAATCAAAATTCAATTGTAATTGACCGCAAAACGCCAACGGCCCGTCGGTTGTCTGAAGGCGTTTATTTTGACTCTAGAAGGACCGTTTGTTTTTTTTTAAATTTTGAACGCGAAATAAACAAAAATATGGCTCACGGTTGTTGAGATTGCTCAAAAACTAAGCGGGTTAATAGGATTCTCTTTTTTGATTGTAAAAGTATAGATCTGTGTCTTTAAAACGCGCTATTAATCGCCGACCAGAAGTCACGGAAAGTTCAGTTACCGGTACCCAAAAATGATACAAATGGCCCATTTTGACCATTTTAAGATAAGATACCTCAAAATCTAGCGACTTCGGGCCCAAATGAGCATCGGATTCAAATTCAACCTACCCAAATTAGTATAGAACAACAATGAAACACACTTAACCATATTATTGTAAAGCAATGTAATCATACTTTATTGTTTCCGAAAATGCTAATTTTTGACTCTACTATCCTTCCTTTTTAAAAAAATCATGCGTAGCTAATAACAACAAACCTTAATACGTATCATTATCCGTGATATTCCATGAAAACACTCAATTCGTCGCATTTACACGAACAATAGATTGTTACCTATCGTCTACAAATATATCCTCAATAAACATCAATTGATTTTTTTAATAAAGACTTAATGCCCATCATAACAGAGCTAATACCTTTAGGGCTTCGATTATTGGCATTTCAATGCTTACTTTGAAACGCCATTTACTTGGACGCCATTTACAGATTTTGCAAAATCCACTCCAAGATGCCTTTCTAAGCCCCGGCCTGGGCCATTTATCATGTTAACACCAACACGATTAACGATCATTATCTCGGAAACAGCGGCGGGCATTTGAATTACGACACTCTATTTATTAATTATCATAAATTACCTTATTAACCTTCTGATTTATAATTTAATAATGAACGCGACGTGGATCGTTATATTGTTTATTTATTATAATTCTGAGGTACACAATAACTTTAATGTAATATATAAACTACAGACATTTATTAAATAATAAATCTAACTAGTAAATTAATTTTTCTTTTAATACTAAATTTACTTCTTACTGACTGCTTGGTCAAGCATAAGTTTTTACATGAATTTGGGTGAGTTACGTGAAGTTGATAATAACTTGAAATAAAACACTTTTAACCTTTCTTCACAAATCTATTCTTTACCAGATGTACATTTTGGACACAAAGTAATGATCACTTTGTGTCCAAAATGTACATCTGGTAAAGAATAGATTTGTGAAGAAAGGTTAAAGTGTTTTATTTCAAGTTATTATCAACTTCACGTAACTCACCCAAATTCATGTAAAAACTTATGCTTGACCAAGCAGTCAGTATGAAGTAAATTTAGTATTAAAAGAAAAATTAATCAATGGTTTGATACTGTATCAAACCATTGACAATGGTCACTTTGTGTCCTAAATGTACATCTGGTAAAGAATAAATTTATGAAGAAAGTTAATTTAGTTATTTGACTTACATGAAGATTTTAAGTCATTTAATTAAAACGCAGTTATATTCCTTTCTTCACTTTTATTTTTCGATACTAGATGTACATTTCGGGTACTATGCACCTATTATCAATAGATAACAGTTACCTAGTGATAATGGGTACATAGTACCCGAAATGTACATCCAGCATCGAAAAATATAAGTGAAGAAAGAAATATAACTGCGATATAATTGTGAAGAAAGGTTAAAAATGTTTTAATTCAAGATAAGTTTTGACCATATGATCCACAGCGTGATGCCCATTATTGTTTATCCGATGAATGAATGAACACTGAACACAAATTAATATTTTTGATATACGTTTTTAACTTAACACTTTAGTTTAATATTTCCCTAAACTTACACGCATTTATATTTTAGAATCTAGCAACTAATACATTCCTCCTTGAAGATGACCAATGGTCGAAACTAGTCGGAGAAAATATAAATAAGTGAAACAAACCAAGTGTTTAAATGTAAATTTAATTTAAATCATCCAGTACTAGATTCAAAAATGTTTCACCACGGGTTAAGTGAGAAATTAATTAAAGATAAACTAACACAGATATTAATCACACGGTATTTTAAGATTATTTCATTATACGATGTTTTGGACAAAAAAAAAACAAAGAATAACATTTGTGTTAATTACTCTTTTTGTTTCATTCTTTGTGATTATTTTTTTCTAAGAATCTGCCTATTTTCGAAGATAACTAACTATTAATTTAGCATGATTTCTAATCATTCTAGCGATATGTAAATCAGGAGAACTGAACATAATCTGCTTAATATACATATCTTAATTATTTATTTAAAGAAATAAATGTTTTACAAGATAATAAAAAAACTTGCTCGTGTATTTATCAGTTGGAGCGACAATTTAATTGTTTATTTATAGAATGAAAAAAACTATTTGGGCATTTTGCGTGGGTGCAGCAAACACACTCGAGCTACCTTGAATAATTCGGAATATTATTATTGCACAACTGATTAACATAAATATTTACCGTATGATGTCACTTGGGAAAATATTAAATGCCACAAAAATGCTAGTTATAAATTTTCTTTATCGCAGCTTATGCATACACAGAGTTCACTGCAAGTTCAATGCAAGTTCACTGCAAAAATCATAAACACAAATAAGACAATTAACTTTGTTTGTATAATTGAGGATTTTATTGTGACTATAGTTTCGACAACTTTAACTTGTCATTATCAAACATAAAGTAAAAGTATTACTTTATGTTTGATAATGACAAGTTAAAGTGGTCGAAACTATAGTCACAATAAAATCCTCAGTTATACAAACAGAGTTAATTATCTTATTTGTGTAAATAATGATGTATAACGAAGTGGAAGCCTCCACAGTGAACAGTACAAAAATAATAAAGACTTTCATAACAATTATTGAGTTCCAAAGAAAGTTAAAATCCAGATATTTAATTTATAAAATAATTTCCTAGTTTATTACTGCAGATACAAATTGTTTACAACACAAAAAGTGAGTCGTTTAAATTTTTAGCTTTAAAATTATTTATTGTTATTTTTGTACTTGTATTATATAAAACGGTACAATATTTTCTGTTCTGCAACTTTTGGCAGCATGCAGTATACTGGTAAATTCAAACCTCAGTAGTACAACTAATTAAGAATTCAATCTTAGTTTCAAACTCTATACTGCATCTATAATTTAACTTAACTAAAATTAAAACTTGAACAGCCTTAAAACACACAAAAACAATGTTTGTTATTAAAAACTGTGAAATGTGTCAATTCTTTTCACTTGTAATACTTACCACAAATATAATTTTTGTTATTAAAAATTGTGGAATGTGTCAATTCTTTTCACTTGTAATACTTACCACAAATATAATTTTAAGTTTTCTAACTTCTTGCACAATTTTATATTTATAACTCACATCTAATTTAGTGTTCTAGTAAACAGAATTTTGATTGAAAGCTTAAATATTTCTTTAGTGCGGGTGCATTAGAAAAAAAAAACAAATTTCGGCCGCACGGAAAATTTTGTTTATGATCCACTTCCAGGAATAATATTTACGATGCGGAAAATTGTTTAAACAGAAAGGACTTGTAGTAAGAGTTTGCGTAAACTACGAGTTTTAAACAATTTGCGTAAGTAATTTCAATTTCGTTCAATATTTGAATTCCTCTGTTTTTTTTATATATCGTAAAGTTTTGTATTTATGAGTTATTGTATCAATATTTAATAGGTTGTACAGTTTTAGAATATGTATTTCTATTTTGTTTGGAACTCGTGAGAAATCAAGAGTGTGCATTTTTTTGAACTCGTAAGAAATGAAGAGTGTGAATTTTTTATTTTTTTAACTCGTAGGAAATCAAGAGTGTGAATTTATTTTCATTTTTTTTAGCAGACATTCATAAATAAGTAAAATATCTTGTTCAAGTTCTAAATATACTAGTATAGCAGTATTTTTGTAACTTCACAATATTTCAGTGTTGGCGCATGAAGTAAAATTTCGAGTTTAGAAAAGCCTGAAACCAAATTTTCATGCTTTTCTAATCTCAAAATTTTACTTTATGCTCCACGCGTATGAAACACTATTTAAAAATGAAATTTATATTATACTGCTTATGTTTTCTTCAGAAAAATTTTAAGTGTCTAGTCAAATAAAAATGAAGAGAAAAAAGCCTTCATATTTTTTTTTTATTTCTCATATTCCACACATACGTTTTTAACAGTTTGTTTAGAAACTTGTAGAATTTATTAACTCAGATATGAAGTGTATATGTTAAACATCACAATCATTTAGCGTTTTATACGCGTGGCGCATGAAGTAAAATTTCGAGTTTAGAAAAGCCTGAAAATTTGGTTTGGCCGCTCCGCGCTTCGCGCTACGCGACCAAACCAAATTTTCAGGCTTTTCTAAACTCGAAATTTTACTTCATGCTTAGTCTGGGAGTGGAAACAGTTGGTAGTAGTTTCAAACTAAACTTAATTCAAAAACAACGAATTCCTTAAGATTTATAGAGTACAAATCAGGATATGTATACTTAATAGAAAAAGTTCGTGTATGTATTTAGTAACAAAATTAATGTAATTCTATAAAAAATGACTTTTATTGGCATTGTTGTGACTTTAAATTTCTTCAAAATCCGAGTAAGCGTCTTCGAATGAAAAGCAGTGAAATATACTAAACGGTATGTTTATTGTATATATTATACAAGTGACTTTTCCTAAGACAGCTTACACTGATCTTAAAACTAAAAGACGCGAACGATTTCGGCTCGGCGATAAGGGTCGTCTAATCCTGATCTTCCCCGTTGGAAAGTAATTAGCGCGGCGCGATAACCATTATTTGTTATAGACCGCACCTTGACACAAGATAATCTCGCGCACTGTTGTGATGTTATAGCAGCATACTTATACATTACCATTATTCTATAATTCGAGTTTATTTAAAAAAAAAATAATGAATTTGAATTACACTCTATATCTAATCTTATTTTCAATCAACCCTTTAACTTTATCGTAACTTATTTCTGAATGAGAAGTGACCAATTAATGAAGACCACCTCATTATATTCCCAATCTAGCAAAGCATAAAATTCCCGCACACACAAAATTACCCCCTAATCCGATTCATCAGTATGTTAATACAGCCAGCCCCCTCTCAAAACCAGCAACAGGTTACTTAAGTCAATAATAATCCCCCCACCCGAAAATTAGCACCGGCGGAGCGGCGATAACTGGAATAAGTGGAAACACGAGGGTGCGAACACCCCCTTTTCCACCCCCATTCCAATTCGAACAACGCTGAATATATATAGTATTCAAAACGCGACGGTAATAAGAATATCCCGATGTCGTAATAATCCCCTTTTCCGGCGGCGCAATTCTGTTGTGTGTTTATTTAAGAAATAAATTAATTTATCTACCCTTGCTCTCCGAAGGGTCTCCTATTCAGCTTCTTAAATAATGCCAGTCGACGACGACGGGTAATTCGACCCGGCATTCGATGCCGATGCAGTCCTATTCAAATGCCCCTTAATTTACCTCACAAACGTAATAATACACTGAATCCATTAAATTTTCTGTATTAGCATACGTACTAATTTTCTGTTGGGTATTAGGTTTATAATGCAATTTCCTGTAAACTCGAGGAATTTATATGGAAAACGTGCGACTGCGGTGAGATAAGAGTGTTGGAAAATCCTCGATTTTACGGCTTTAGATAATTGCGTTAGAAAAATAGTGGGCTGCAAATTAGTTTGATAACGTTAGGGATTAATCACTTGTTGAATTGCTAAACGCCACTTGTTTGTATAATTTCATGAATCACTAATCATTCTTCTATTGTTACAAAAAAATTCATCTATAATGTAAATCAAAAATAGATTTAGTAAATTGAAACATTGAAAGCGGTTCTTATACAGTTTCAAACTTTATTATTTATTTATTTTTATTTATTTAGTTTATTCATCTATCTTGAACAAGTTTCTCATCTTTTACGTGGTGAAACAAATTAACTATTAATGGATTCGATAACTAACGCCATCTAATGCTCCATAGTGGCATCGTCACTGACACGAATGCACAAAGTGCATATACAGGTCACTGTTTCGTCCACGAACGAGCTAAACTTTGTTTGTGAAACCAGAAAACAAATATCAAAATTGAATTTGTATTCAGTATTCCGGCACCAGATACCCACAGACGCGTTTCGGACTTCAAGGTCCTCTTCAGCACTGGGTCGGGACCACACTGAAGAGGACCTTCAGTCAGAAGTCGAACCGCGCCTGTGGGTATTTGGTGCCGGAATACTGAACACAAATTAAGTTTTGATATTTAACTATGATTTAAGAAAGAAAGCACTTGGTACAATATTAGTGAAATTTAACCAAGTGTTTTTTTTTTAATCATAATTTATTCATGTCTCATCAGAGGGCTTACATTTGTCATAATATATGGTATACAAAATAATATTTGGCATTACAAAACAGTTTTACATAAATACAATATAAGGCTATCGATAAAAATAAATTACAATACACAGTAAAAACAGATTAAAATTTCAAATCTTCAATTATTAGTGTTTATCACATACAAAACAATGTTTAATATCTACACAGAATTCTATGAAGATACAACATCTATTTTCCGACTAAAGATCATTTAAACTATTAATTCCTAAAATTTACATATGATGTCTTCCTTGACGTTAAATTAAAAATAACCCAAAAACAATAAACGCGGTATTCTTTGATTTTAACATATTCTGAAAGAGCAATATTGGTTCAATATTTACACAGAATTTCAAGAAGATGCAGCATATATTTTTTAACCGATGATTTTTTAAACTCTTAATTTCATAAAATATTCCTATTATGAGTCTCCCTTGACGTTAAATTGAAAATAACTAAAAAACTATAAATAGGTTTTTTTTAATATTTACATATTTTAAAAGAGCAACGAATATATAATTTCTAGCTTGTAAAATCCTATGGTCTACATTAAAATAAACATTTATAGGTAATAAAAAGTTGACAAAATCAAAGTTTAAAGATATATATTGTTTTTTCATGGAATTTAATGTGGATATGTGGCTAATCCACATTAAATTCCATGAAAAATCAACATATATCTTCAAACTTATGATTTTGTCACCTTTTTTATTACCTATAAATGTTTTTATCGTGGGCTATAGAGTTTTACATGCTAAAAATTATACAGGGAATTTTCCTTTTTAGTATATATTTTTAATTTTTAGGAGTTTAATCGAAGCACTTGTAAATAAATCATTTTTTACATTATTTAACCACTTGATTTTGCACTTCATTTAGGTTTAATATCTAAATTAAGTGCAAAATATAGTGGCTAAACAAAGTAAATAGTGTTTTATTTACAAGTGCATTTAAGATGTATCACAAAGTGAACGCCTACAACACAAAACAGTGGATTCGAAGCTGTTAACGAGTGTTTTCCACTCCCAGACTAAGCATGAAGTAAAATTTCGAGTTTAGAAAAGCCCCGTGAAAATTTGTCGAGGGTCGCGCAGCGACCCGAGACAAATTTTCTGGGCTTTTCTAAACTCGAAATTTTACTTCATGCGCCACGCGTATAAAACATTGATTTTAAGTGATGTTCAAAATATTATTAGAAGCACTTAATTTCCTATTGCCACTTTTATTTAAACTTTTAAATAAAGTGACAAAGCAAAGTTAAGTGTTTTTTATTATTATTTTATATAAAGATGAACCACAATGTAAATACCAACCAAATCAAAGATTTAAAAAATATTATTGTTTAGCAGTATATTTATAATCCAGCTTTAGCAGTTTATTTTTAAGAAGATCAATATGAAGATTAAACGAGTGTTTTCCATTCCCAGGCTAAGCATGGAGTAAAATTTCGAGTTTAGAAAAGCCCCGTGAAAATTTGTCGAGGGTCGCGCAGCGACCCGAGACAAATTTTCTGGGCTTTTCTAAACTCGAAATTTTAGTTCATGCGCGACGCGTATAAAACATTGATTTTAAGTGATGTTCAAAATATTCTTAGAAGCACTTAATTTCCTATTGCCACTTTTATTTAAACTTTTAAATAAAGTGACAAAGCAAAGTTAAGTGTTTTATTATTATTTTATATAAAGATGAACCACAATGTAAATACCAACCAAATCAAAGATTTAAAAATATTATTGTTTAGCAGTATATTTCTAATCCAGCTTTAGCAGTTTATTTTTAAGAAGATCAATATGATGATTAAACGAGTGTTTTCCACTCCCAGGCTAAGCATGGAGTAAAATTTCGAGTTTAGAAAAGCTCCGTGAAAATTTGTCGAGGGTCGCGCAGCGACCCGAGACAAATTTTCTGGGCTTTTCTAAACTCGAAATTTTACTTCATGCGCCACGCGTATAAAACATTGATTTTAAGTGATGTTCAAAATATTCTTAGAAGCACTTAATTTCCTATTGCCACTTTTATTTAAACTTTTAAATAAAGTGACAAAGCAAAGTTAAGTGTTTTATTATTATTTTATATAAAGATGAACCACAATGTAAATACCAACCAAATCAAAGATTTAAAAATATTATTGTTTAGCAGTATATTTATAATCCAGCTTTAGCAGTTTATTTTTAATTCTGATTTAGAAGTATATTTTAAACTTTACAAGAAATCAGTGTTTTATACGTGTGGCGCATGAAGTAAAATTTCGAGTTTAGAAAAGCCCAGAAAATTTGTCTCGGGTCGCTGCGCGACCCTCGACAAATTTTCACGGGGCTTTTCTAAACTCGAAATTTTACTCCATGCTTAGCCTGGGAGTAGAAAACACTCGTTTAATCTTCATATTGATCTTCTTAAAAAAAAAAACGACTATCTGAAGATTTATAGCTAATAATTGGGATATGTATACTTAGAAGAAAAACCCCATGTATCTTGTGTTAATGTATTTTATCATTTAAATATAAAGCAAATTTTTATTGTTAGTAACAAATGAATTGATTTTCTACATAATGCGCTTAATTAGAATAACATAAACATGTTTTATACGATTATACCTAAAATTGTATGTTTAATTAATTTCTCACTTAACCTAACATTTACATAAAATTTGTCTTAAATTCCACTAAATGTTTTATTTACATAAAATTTGTGTTAAATTTCAGTAAAAGATACTAGATTTGTTTCTTGTATCTTTCAATACAATTTAAGACAAATTTTATATAAATTTTAGGTATATAGATTTTTTTGTATCTTTCAATACAATTTAAGACAAATTTCATATACATTTTAGGTAATAATTAAATATCCAGAATAAGATTCAAAAATGTTTTACCACGGGGAAACACTTGTATCACCACAGGGAAACATTTTTGAATCTAATTCTGGATATTTAATTATTACCTAAAATTTGTATAACATTTGTCTTACATTGTATTGAAAGATACAAGAAAAAAATCTATACACCTTAAATTTATATAAAATTTGTCTTAAATTGTATTGAAAGATACAAGAAACAAATCTTGTATCTTTTACTGAAATTTAAGACAATTTTTATGTAAATGTCAGGTCTAAAATGGAAAGTTTGTGAATAATCTGCAGTTGCAATAAATGTTCAACACGTTCAAAGATAATCTCATTTAAAAATCTAGTTACAATTGTCTCTTTTATCCTCACTACTAATTAAGCCCAGTTATTAATATCCATGATTATTTTCATTCTTTCGCGTTATTTCGCCGAAGAAGGTGGGCATATTAAAATCCAGCGATGAGTTACGCGATGTGATTTAACTTATTATGTTTATGTTCACTATGTAATGAGAGTAAATTTTCCTGTTTTCATTAGCGCGAGGCTAATTCCAAGGCGCGCGCTTTCCCGGCCAACTTAATCATCTCCAGATTTTAATTGTTCTTATTCGGTCAAGGAGCGTAACACTCGTGTTTATCAAACTGTCATTGAAAAGGATATAGTTTAAAATAAACACAAGTTTTGTTTATTATAAATAACACACACAAGCCTCATTTAATTTAAAAGACACAAGTTTTCTTTATTAGAACAAAAACCACAAGTTTTGTATATAATAAAGAGCATAAGTTATGTTTTAAATTTAAAATATGCACAAATTTTAAATAAAAGAATATCTTAATCGGAGTTATTATTAGAAACTTGATCAATTTTACAGATCAAGACGTGAATAGTAATTTTGAGGAATTTTTTATCCGTTTCTTAAATGTGTACACAAAGAAGCATTACATTACCAACATTAAAATTAAAGAATTAAATCTCGGACCCGGCGCATTCACCATAATAAACAAACAAATATTCACAATATCTACGCTACCATTGTTTCAATTAAAATACAACAAACAGGACAAGCTTATAATTACAACGCGTTCGATACATTTTCAAATTTTCAATTTTATTAAATAAATATTTACACAAAGAAAAAAAATGGGCACGCGCGTAATTTTAACAAACATCGAATTTTCAACACGCGCAACTGAGATCGGATATTGCTAATAGATTTTTTTGCGTTTAATTTTTTTGCAGTTTGTGCGTGAAACAAAACTAAACGATCAAATTCGATTTTTCGGTGTTTGTTTATTTTTATTATTTATATTATTTAAAATACATATGAATAAAAGAATAAACATGCTTTTATTTATAAATAAAACCACTAGAGACTTATTTTTTTAGTTAATTTTTTCGTCATTTCTTCATTATTATTTTCAAAGCGAGACATCTTAATCAACAAAGAAAAATTGAATTTGCCAATAGTATGCAAAATATTTACAAAATATAAAAAAAACGAATTAAAATTAACATCGACATCCTGCAAAAATGTAGTCTCGTTGAGACTTCTCCAAATATTCATTCAAACAACTACTTCTTGAGCTAATATCCCGACATATAGTGAATTATACAATAAATATTTAAGTTACATAACAGATTTACTGTTCTATGCATAATTTCTATGCAAATTGCAACCTCAGGTCATATTATTCTTTTACTAAACTAAATGAACCAACAGGAAATTAAAATAAATTCAAAAAAACAAGTATTTTTATTCGCCAAAGGGACGCCGTCAGCTTTTCACGTTTACAATTAATGTTTGTGTAAGTTGAGTTACTATAATCTACTGTAAAAGGAGGAGATAGTTTTTCCATTTGATAAAACTTTCATGGTCGTCACGTGAGGATCACGAAGTTTTAATAAATGGAAATACCCTCACTATCCCATGGACTGTCTTATGGGATAGTGAATCGAGGAAATCAAATTATGAATAACACAAAATCATTCAGATGGCATCTCCATTCGCAATTTTATTGTTATTCAGATATAATCATTCTAAATTTAAAGTACGCTTTAAATTAATAGATTTATTACTGTCTCGCAATAAATCCCTAATTCCATTTTTTAGCGTCTAAATAACTATTAGAAAATTTTACAATACGGGTGTTTACTATTCAAACGTTATATTCATTTGCTATGTATTTGTAAAGCAAGCTCATTATAAATATATTTTTATTCCTGTTTCTTTTTACTTAGTTATTAATTCACACATTTATTAATAATTATTTGAACATTCCTTGTAATAAAATCATATAATTATTTATTTATTCATCATAAATAAATAATTATACATTAACATTTGAAACCGGGTGTTTATCATTTTATATAATTATATATTGTGCAGGGGGTTTGAAACCCTTTTCAAAGTACGAAAATGTTATGTAAATAATAATTTCGTCTGAACAAATGAGCAAATAATAAACATTTCATTAATTTTAATCTGTTATTTCGCGCCTTTTTTTCATTCGCCTTTGTGTGAAGTTTGTTATTTTAAAATTAATGTATTTTATTTATTTTATGATAGCGGAAATAATTGACAGTTTGTTGAATTCGTGTTTTTTTATATGAATAAAAAAATATGGATTGTTGTGCTGTTTAATTTTAAAAATAAAAAATAAATTTAAAGATAAATATAGTTTGTTATTACAAAATAAAATTGAAGAATAATAACATTTATTTCCAGTTGGAGAATTTAGACTTTTATTATGAGTTTGCGTTATTTAAATATTTGTTCGGTACACAATTACTTCCACTCCGAGGTTAAGCCATTAACAAAATCACATAAATTACATTAGTTTAGGTATAAATCTTAAATATAGCTTAAATTTAATATGTAATCATGAAATAGGATCGAATTGATTTTAAATTTCTAATGAATAAATGAAAGAAAATGTTATTACGGTTAATAATTACATTTTATTTACATATAGTATCTGGAAAAGATTGACACAACATATTTGGCTATTTTGTCTATAATTATTATTAAATATAATTTAAGTTTTTTAAATATTTTATAAACATAAAATATTAATAGAAGATATACAAGATATTGTATTGATTGACAGAGACTATTTGACTATTTTGTATCTAATTATTAATAACTGATTAAACATATTTATACTTGTTTTTATTTATCCAGAAAATATTTGATGCCTATGTTGAAGTATACGTTTTTTTTTGAGTTGAATAAATTCGATATAAAAATAAATATAAAACTTTTTTTTCCACGTGCCTGAAAAGTCCCCGCGCGGCAATTTCGTAGCAAAAATTGAATAACTTGTATAGATTATTGCTCGGTCTACTTTTTTTTTCGTGTCGGCGCGCACACAATTCCTCCCCTGTTGGGAATTAATCCCTCTTTCGACTTAAAATGATTCACACTGATTTCTCAATCACACAGATGAAAAATAACACACATTAAAATTTAATAAGAAAATAAATGATATTAAAATTTAAAAATATACATATCAATTGATAAATAAAACACTAATAACCTTTCTTCACATAGTGTAATATGTTTTACAACTTGCGAAATCAGAAATCAATTCAAGAAATAGAAAAGTACATTGAAGATAAATTCAAGTATTGATAATAATATATCGTCGGAGTTTTGATTAAACCTCCCATGTAAGTTGAACAAACATTTTCAGGAATTACAAATAATTGTTTAAGAAGAATGTAGTCAAATAGTTCCTCTTACATAAGAGAAAATATTTTTTTATGACTGTAATAACCTTCATAATTTGAGTTTCTTGGCAGCAAGCAATAATTTGTGGTTAAGTGTATTAAACAATTATATTATATATTTTTAATATAAAGGGTGGGTCATCTCATGGTTTCTTTTTGAAATTGCTATTAAAACTACACCGCTGAATATTTTTTAATGATTGTTGCTTTATTCAAGAGAGTACACCTTCCGATTATTTATGGAAAACAATTTCAGTTAAATGGCCACCGTGGCTAGCTTGACAGTTGTGCATCCCTTTCACCCACTTTGGCTGTACATTTTCAATCGTTTGTGGCTTTATTTGACAAATAGTTCAACGAATGTTTTCCTTCAGTGCGTCAATTGTTTGTGGATCGTTGGAGTAACAACAGTCCTTAACATATTCCTACAAAAAATAGTCCAACGACGACAAATCGCAGCTGCGCGATGGCCAATTAATGTCTCCAAAACGACTGTTAACACGGTTACCAAACTTAGTGTGCAAAAGATCGATAGTTTCACGGCTGGCGTGGCATGCTCCTCCATCCTACTGAAACCAATGATCTGGTCTAATTGCGGCCACAAAAAATCAGTGAGCATGTCTCTGTACCACACTTCATTGCGACACAACACTCAGTTTGGAAATATTTTTTTAATATTTCCCAACGTTGTTCCAAATAAAAGCGATTCATATCTTACAGCGGAGATTTGACACTACATTTATGTCAATGTCAAGCGCGTCAGTATAGCCAATGTGGAAATAACAAACAGTTCAAAAAGATACTAATAGATGGCCCACCCTTTACTTAACCACAAATTGTTGTTTACGACAGAAAACCTCAAATTATGAAGATTATTACAGTCAACAATAAAAATTGAGAATTGGAGTTAGGTTACTTTTATAATAAATGGCTCATATAATCTTTGTTTGCAATTTTCTTTAATTTACATCTCTAAAAATTCTTATATATTTGATTCTAGATATTGAATGAATATTATATATTTCCACAAAATATATGCCCACTGTCTTGGTCTTTCAGTTTTGTTATTTTATTTTGTTGCAAAAGTCGGAGAAATTTTGAGAAATACAGAATTTTAATAATTGAGAAAAATACTGTTTTTATTTCAGGTTGAAATTTTGTGCGGACTAAATTGGAATAAAAAAATGTATTAAGTATTCGTGGTTAAATTAAAAGTGAGTGAAAATGTGGTGGACCAGACAGGCGATCGTCGCATCATTGGTCATCTTTAATTTAGTGATTCGAGCAGGTAAAAATAGAAACCCCCTTTTTTCCTCTTTTCAAATTACATGACCAACAGTTTTATCTCAGAGAATTGATCTGAATTATTTTACATATTTGAAAAAAAAACACTTGATTTGGGTTTATCAATTGAAGCAGGTAAAAATAGAAACCCCTTCTTCCTCTTTTCCGTCGTGTAACTTTTTCACTTTAAAGATTTTTTTTTATTTATTACATATTTAAAAAAAATCAATTTAGTTGTTTAAATTAATTTAAGCAGGTAAAAATTGAAACCCTTTATTGCTCTTTTCAGTCGATTAACTCTTTATTTTTCACCTTGAAGAAAATTTGTTCTGAATTATTTTACATACTTGAAAAAATAAACACTTGATGTGGATTTATTAATTCAAGCAGGTAAAAATAGAAACCCCTTTTTCCTCTTTTTAGTCGTATAACTTTTTCACCTTAGAGAAAATATCATAATTATTACATATGTAGCAAAACACACTTAATTTGTTTAAATTAATTCAAGTAGGTAAAAATAGAAACCCTTTTTGCCTCTTCTCAGTCGTGTAACTCTTTATTTTACACCTTAAAGAAAATTTGTTCTGAATTATTTTACATACTTAAAAAAAAAACACTTGATTTGGATTTATTAATTAAAGCTGGTAAAAATAGAAACCCCCTTTTCCACTTTTTAGTCGTATAACTTTTTCACCTTAGAGAAGATTTCCTAAATATTACATATGTAACAAAACACACTTGATTTGTTTAAATTAATTCAAGCAGGTAAAAATAGGAACCCTTTTTGCCTCTTTTCAGTCGAGTAACTCTTTATTTTTCACCTTAAAGAAAATTTGTTCTGAATTATTTTACATACCTAAAATAATCACTTGATTTGGATTTATTAATTAAAGCAGGTAAAAATAAAAAACCCCTTTTCCTCTTTTCAGTCGTATAACTTTTTTACCTAATTATTACATATGTAACAAAAATCACTTGATTTGTTAAATTAATTCAAGCAGGTAAAAATAGAAACTCGTTTGGCCTTTTTTCTTTCACCTTAAAGAAAATTTGTTCTGAATTATTTTACATACTTAAAAAAAAAACACTTGATTCGGATTTATTAATTTAAGCAAAATAGAATCACCTGTTTCTCTTTTCAGTCGTATAATTTTTTACCTTAGAAAACATTTCCTAATTATTACATATGTAACAAAAATCACTTGATTTGTTTAAATTAATTCAAGCAGGTAAAAATAGAAACTCGTTTTGCCTCTTTTAAGTCGAGTAACTTTATTTTTCAACTTTAAGACATTTTATTAACTATTACATATGCAAAAAAAATCACTTAATTTGTTTAAATTATTTCCAGCAGGTAAAAATATAAACCCTTTTTTCCTCTTGTCAGTCGTGTAACTTTTTAACCTTAAAGACATTTTCTGCATTATGACATACGTAAAAAAATCACTTGATTTGTTAAAATTATTTAAAGCAGCTAAAAATAGAAACCTTATTTTGAGTTATGTAACTTTTGCACCTAAGGAATAATTAGAGTTATTACATATAGTGAATTTTTCTTTTAAGTATATATATATCGATGTATACGTTGTGAATTTTAAGGCATTCGTTGTTTTTGAATAACGTTCAATTTGAATCTTGTAACGAGTGTTTCCAATCCCAGATTAAGCATGAAGTAAAATTTCGAGTTTAGAAAAGCCTGAAAATTTGGTTTGGTCGCGTAGCGCGAAGCGCGGAGCGACCAAACCAAATTTTCAGGCTGTTCTAAACTCGAAATTTTACTTCATGCGCCACGCGTACAGAACACTGATTTCAATTAAAGTTCAAAATATACTGTTCTAACACACTACCTTAGCGTTTTATACGCGTGGCGCATGAAGTAAAATTTCGAGTTTAGAAAAGCCTGAAAATTTGGATTTGGGCGCTTCGCTTCGCTCAGTGCCCAAATCCAAATTTTCAGGCTTTTCTAAACTCGAAATTTTACTTCATGCTTAATCTGGGATTGGAAACACTCGTTAAAGGCTTCAAATCGAACGCTTTTGAAATCAATGAATGCCTAAAAATTTACAATTGACATATCGAGGTATGTATACTATTTTGTGAAATATTTTAAAAAATGTTTGACTTGATTGATAACTTGCTGAAACTTGATTAAATGAGTCGCTATTTCCAAAAACCTCTAAATCGATTTAAAAGCAATGGATTTAGGGGTTTTTAATATAGGCGACTTAAATATTGAACATAAAATCACTTGTTTAACTTTTTTTTCTTATCAATAAAACACGTTTTAACTTTTTTTGTACAACACAATTTATTTTAATGTGAATGCAGTTTCGGCAAATTTAGCTTGCCATTATCGAACATGAAGTCATATAAATATAAATTGTGTTATACAAACAAAGTTAATACGTTTTTTTTTTTATTGATAAATTATCATTTATAACGAAGTAGAAGCCTCCACAATACAACATATTTTTCTTAATTATATTCTATCTAATAGTCACTCATTAAATTCATACCATAAAATTAGTATCTCTATCAGTATTAAATCGAACTTGTTACCAATTAGTTGGTGATAAATTTATGTTAAAAAATTGCGCCGTGTTTGGGAATTTAAGTCGAGAAATTTGTCGGAAATTCTTTAATTAAAGCCCCGAGTTCCACGAAATAGTGCCGGCGTCTTGTTTATCGCATCGCGTCTCCTTCCCGATCGAGAATAATTCTGCATACAAGATTTAGGCGTCGTTTTACAGTCGAACTTTCGAAATTGGAGCTCCCGGTGTACACATAAAGCACGGCGCAACAACGGCTTCCTATAAACTTAAACAACTTCCACTTCGAGGGAAATTATGTATTTAGAAATTATCAGCGAAAACCTTTTTATACGTTCGAATATGAATTTTGAAATTATCAGCGAAAACCTTTTCTGTGCGTTTAGAAGTTGATCACTTTATAATAATTATAACAAATTAATTCAAATTTATACCAATTTAATTAAAACACTTGACAAATCAATCACGATTTTAACTTTGTTTGTATAACTGAGACTTTATTAAGTGACTATAGTTTCGACAACTTTAACTTGTCATTTTCAAACTCAAAGTTGAAATCGTGCTTCATTTGTGAATTATGATGTATAACAAAGTAGAAGCCTTCATCCTTAACAGTTTATAACACTTAACTTTGTTTTACCACTTTTATTTTACTTTTCAGTGACTATAGTTCGACCACAAGCTATTCATTATCAAACTAAGTTTGTGTGATAATGACAAGATTGTAGCTTGTAGACGAAACTATAGTCACTGAAAAGTAAAATAAAAGTGGTAAAACAAAGTTATGTGTTTTAATCAAATTGTTATGAAGATGTACCACACAGTGAACGCCAACCAAATTGATGATTTAAAATGTATTCATACAGTTTTATATCAACATGTTTCACTATTTGTGAAATGACTTTGCCTTTTTATCAAATGAAATTCCCGTTTGATTAAACACATAACACCTTGCGACAAATTCAAACCATTTTTTTCTGAATTGAAATCTGAATACAGAAATGAAAAATTCTGGTGAAATAAAAAATTCATCCAACTGTTTTTTGCGATACAAGGTCATTTAACAATTTTATTGAGGTTTCGAAGTTTCGAAAATGAAGAAGTTTTTCATCAAAAAGATCACCTAAAATGGCCTGTATAAACATAAAATTTGCAATAAGACACGTAAAAGTTAGGTTGGATAAAACCTAATATCACAATTAGATGACAAATCGTAAAGCCAAACTATGCAATTTGTCATACAACCTAACCTAGCTTCACAATTTGTCATCTAACCTAACCCAACTTTACTAAATTGTAAAATACTCAAATTTTCATGATATTTTAATTTTATCGCGTTTTGACATAATTCATATTTTTGTTAGTTCTTAGTTTAACTTCACAATTTAATATCTAACCAAACCAAAAAACATGACATTGTATCATCTAACCTGACTTAACGACTTGTCATCTAACCCAACTACAATACATTAAATTCTAAAGTTAGGTTGGATAAAATCTAATTTCACAATTAATAATAATAATAATTCTTTATTAACGGACAAGCCATTTACAATGTAGAGCCAAAAACATATAACTAAAATGTAAGACACAAAACATGAATCACAAATATGCACAAAGACACATATGTTAATCTGCGTAAACCATAATAGGTTTATAACATTTAGTGCACACCATCCGCGAGACTCCTAATTAAACCTAAAGATGAGTTATAAAAGTCAATACGGCTACAAATGTCATTAGCCGTGCGCGTTAATCGAGTCATGGGGCAATTTAAACTGCAAGTCGTCCTGCAAAATTCGTTATGAAGTAGCATGCGGCTACGTGCATGTCTAGGTGGTACATGATAATTAATCATACTAACAATATGACTTGAATCTATTTTGCAGTTTATGATTTTATAAAGAAATCACATATCTAATTCCTTGCCACGATGTTGCAAAGTTGTGAGTGAAACACAAATCGTAAAGCTGAGCTTTACGATTTGTCATCTAACCGAACCCAACTTTACTAACTTGTAACGTAATTGCGTTACGTTAGTTGATAACCTAACCTAACTTCACAATTTGTCATCTAACCTAACCCAACTTTACTAACTTGTGTAATTGCGTTACGTTAGTTGATAAACTAACCTAACTTCATAATTTGTCATCTAACCTAACCCAACTTGACTAAATTGTGAAAGTAGGTTACGTTAGATGATAACTTAATCAAGGCCCACTTACACCAATCAATTTTAACAGCTATCAAACCGATGCGGTTTGTTTCTTGAATAATTATGATTATTTTCAATTAATTTATTTAATATACTGAATATAAAAAAAATATCAAAAAAAACTAAGTTAGCTCGGGTTTTGACATTTATTTATTCGTATTAACTTACTAACTTAATAAGGAGTGAGAATAACTCAGTATCCGGAAAGTAATCCAAATAGTTGACAACACGTAAAAACTAATTCAATTGAGAATTTTAGTGTCACACTATGTAATTAATGTGTAAAGACGTTAAACACATAGAATTTTTCAATTAAGCGTTTTAAACTAGTGTTTCCATTTCTTGGTTAAACCTGAAGTAAAATTTTCAGTTTAGAAAAGCGTCCAAATCCAACTTCAGCCTTTATAAACTCGAAAGTTTATATCATGCGCCAGGCGTATAAAACGCTGATTTAAAGCGAAGTTCAAATTGTACCAAATATGGCTGTATTTTGAACTTGGCAACATATTAGTGTTTTGTACGCGTGGCGCATGAAGTAAAATTTCGAGTTTAGAAAAGCCTGAAAATTTGGTTCGAGCAACTAAACCAAATTTTCAGGCTTTTCTAAACTCAAAATTTTACTTCATGCTTAGCCTGGGAGAGTAAACACTCGTTTGACACTTCAATTTAGCATACTAATGTATGTGTATTTAAACCATAGAACATTTTAGTGTTATATTCGCGTGGCAAATGAAGTAAAATTTCGAGTTTCGGAAAGAAATAAAAAAGCCAAACGTTCAGGCTTTTCTAAACTCGAAATGTTAGTTTATGCTACACCTAGGGTTATGACGAGACTTTGTTTTTGAATAAAACCCCATACATCGCCCCGGGAAATTGCCTGTATGAACTGTTAAAATGAGTAAACAAAAAAAAATCAATCAGTATTTAAAAAAAACCCATGCTCTCTCCTCACTTGATTGTACTTACAATTAATTAATATTTTCGTTTGTGGGCTACAACGAAAATACACACAGATAAATCAAGATAATATTAGCTTCCTGCTAATATAATTGCTATCAAAATGTGCGGATCCAATTAATATTGAATTAATTAAGCCTTCAGTTAAGGAACACGTTTTCAATATTAACGACTTCTATTAAACGTATTATTAAAGCTAATCTGTTATTTACAAATATCTGCATAATTAATTTACGGATTTAGGCTAGCACTTATGATTTTAACCACATTGAAATCAGTTTATTTATATTAGTGGTTAATAACCGGCGCACTGTGGGTGAAACTATGAGATTTTAGGTGGACAAAAGTCCAAAATATCAAGGTATTAGAATTGATGGATTCGATAGCTAACGCCATCTAATAGTTATTGGCTTGAAATAGTCAGAAATGTTCAGTATTCTTCAGCACTGGGTCAGGACTACACTGAAGAGGACCTTGAAGACCGAAACGCGTCTGTGGGCATCTGGTGCCGGAATACTGAACACAAATTCAATTTTGATATTAGAATTGAAATAAAAAAATACACATCTTCACTATTTGTACGATATAAGGGATCAATCATCAGGAAAGTAAAAAAATCATGGCAATGGGTGAAAAATATGAATAAACGCAAGTATCATATTAACAAACAAAATAATTCTGCATACATTATAGGTTATATCTCAAAAGATCGTAGAAATACAAAATGTTAACAAATGAAACACTTTTTAACTTTGTTTGCTTAACTAAGACTTTATTAAGTTGATTGAACTTTATTAATACTTTATTAAGTGACTATAATTTCTACAATTTCAACTCATTTCGAATTAAAAATAATTATTAACTTTCACTGTTAAAATAAGTGCAAAAAACAGTTCTAAGTTATACATTTTCATTTTGTCATTATGTATATTGTACGGATTGTTTTTAATTGGCCACTAATCCAAATGTTCAGGCTTTTCTAAACTCGAAATATTTATTTCATGCGCCATGCGTATACAACACTAATTTACATTGAGTTCAAAATCACACATATTTTTGATTAGAATAACATGAAATTTGATATTACGTTATTAACGAATTTATATTTTCCTTTTAATATTAATAAGTTTAATATCTGCCCCACTTTTTGCTATGCCCACTTTTGTATTTTGTTTATTTTTTATATATTCGAACGGTGCACAGTGGGGTATTGACTAAAACTAAGGGGCCAAAATTATGTGTGGTAAATATTTACATTTAATTATGCCGATAATCAATAATTATCCTTTACTTCTTCATCTGATGATGAAATATACTCCTCTATGTGCGAAGAAACGGTACAAATGTCACCATCTTAGCTATATTTGCAAATTCTGTTAATTTATTTTTGTTGGTATAGATCGTAATCCAGTTATTAGAGGATCTGATGTTTAGAATAGTCTGACAAGTGACCCTAGAAAATATTCTTGAAAAATATAATCTACAGGGTGGCCATACTTCCTGGAAATGCATGGACATCTTGGTTATTTGAAGAGATAATGAGTCGGTTATAGAAAATATTCTTGAAAAAGAATCTAGAGAGTGTCCATAGTTTCTGGAAATGCATGGAGATCTTGGTTATTTGAAGAGATAAAGAGTCGTTTAAATTTGGACAAATTTGTGTACTTAGGAGGCTAATTGTAATTTGTAACTAAATTTGAAATATATTTTCTTCGGGCTCGTTGAATCTGCAGCTCGGTTTCAATTATAAATATTATCGATGAAAATCATGCTTCTTGTTATATTACAACTAGGAGTAGAACGCCTCAATTTCTGAAAAAATATTCATGGTTTAATTTAATCGCAAAAATATTTTTATTAATAAACCAACAAAACTAATAAGCACAGCACCTAATAAACCATAATATTTTTAATCGTGTGAAAACAGAAATGAAATATTTTAAATGGTTTCTCTTCAGTTTGGGTTACCAGTTAACATTCTCCATAACAGTATTTACACTCACATCCCTTTTAAATATTTCGAGTTTTGCAAAGTCTGAAATATTTACTGCATGCTTAACCAAGGAGTGTAACATCAAATTTCTTTCACCAATGAAGAATTAACAGCAAGAAATCAAACACCATTCATAAATGGTGTAAGGTTGGTTTTACATCTAGGCAACTCAATTATTAAAGATGATTTTGATATATTTACATTGTTATTGAGGTGAAAATTGAACGCCTTAATTTCTGTAAACATTTTCGTGATTAATTCATCGCAAAAAGATTTTTATTAATAAACCAACAAAACTAATAAGCGCTACATAATAATCCATAATACAGTTAATCGTGTGAAAACAGAAATCAGATATTTTAGATGGTTTCTCTTCAGTTTGGGTTATCAGTTAACATTAATTTTCTATAAGCCTGTTTACACTAACATCCCTTTTATATATTTCGAATTTTGTAAAGCCTGAAATATTTACTGCATGCTTAACCAAGGAGTGTACAGTCACGTTTCTTTCATCAGTGAAAAACATAAACTATTAAGCGGGAATGAATAATAATTAACAGCAAGAAATCAAACACCATTCATAAATGCAAATGTTGAAAACACACACACACACCGCGTAAATTGTGCAAGCATTGACACCGATGAAATCATTAACATCTTAACCATCTCTATTTATAAAATGATTGCGATTCACTCCTTGCAATGAGATCACTTCATTAGCACAATACGCTCCATCGCACCCCGGGAAATCTTTGAATATTAATAATCCGGTCGCCTGGGGGGACGGCATCGGGAGACCGGAATCAGATCAAACCGTTTCGTGTGTTTGAATGATGGCGTGTTTATCTCCTCAATGACAAATCGGCCTTCATGAGGGTCCCAATTTGTCAGATCCGTCCCGATATAAAGTTAATCGTTTGTGGAAGGTGCGTTTATATATTATAAATCATAATGTAATTTAGATAATGCGACAGTATCAGATTTAGAGGAGGTGTAATTTTGCGGTGAAACGACGGGGACTCATTAATTTATTTATATTAAATGTTAAATTGTGTCGTTTCCGACGTTTCCTCTTATTTCAGCGAAAAATTACACACCGCGGTCGCGATGTTTCAGTTTTTCAGGGAGAGGAGGAGAGATAAGGGGTTTCAATTTTAAAATGATTTGTAGGTTCGTGCTTTTCTGGGTGTACGAGGTGTGGCTAAATAATATCTATATTCATGCTTCTACAGAAGAACTACGCATACGCCAAAGTCGTACGACTGACAGATATGTAGCGTGAAGCCTTCTCTTTTGATTGTCGCCTTACCCGTGTCTGTAGATGTACGAGAAACGAGAAAATAACAAAATCTTATTGATTGTATGATTTCACATGGCAACATGTGATCTGTTACATTCATATGCAATTGATCTTCGGTAGGAGGAATCTACTCCTCTCACCGTAATTTTAGCAGCCGCGGTGAACGCGGACGCCATCTAACGAGAAAATTCTCGGATTTCGAATTTCTCCCTTGTATTTTATTTGATTGAATATTTAAAACCTTTTTGAACTAATATTTCTTTGAAGAATGGGGCTGACATATTCTTATTTCATGAAAACAAAAAATGCATACATTATTATTGCATAAATAATTTATTATAAACTCTTTTGATTGCCGCCTAGCTCGTGTCTGTAGATATACGAGAAACGAGAAAACAAAACAAAATCTTATTGATTGTATAATTTTACATGGCAAAATGTGATCTGATACATTCATATGCAATTGATCTTGAATTTCTTTAATTTATTTATATTAAATGTTAAATTGGGTCGTTTCCGACGTTTCCTTTTATTTAAGCCAAAAATTACACACCGTGGTCGCGAAGTTTAAGTTTTTCAGAGAGAGGAGGAGAGATAAGGCGTTTCAATTTTAAAATGATTTGTAGGTTCGTGCTTTTCTGGGTGTACGAGGTGTGGCCAAATAATATCTAGATTCATGCTACTACAGAAAAACTACGCATACGCCAAAGTCGTACGACTGACAGATATGTAGCGTGAAGCCTTATCTTTTGATTGTCGCCTTACCCGTGTCTGTAGATATACGAGAAACGAGAAAATAACAAAATCGTATTCAATGTATGATTTCACTTGGCAACATGTGATCTGTTACATTCATATGCAATTAATCTTCGGTAGGAGGAATCTACTCCTCTCACCGTAATTTTAGCAGCCGCAGTGAACGCTGACGCCATCTAACTAGAAAATTCTCGGATTTCGAATTTCTCCTTTGTATTTTATTCTATTGAATTTTTGAAACCATTTTTGGACTAAAATTTCTTTGAAGAATGGGGCTGACAAATTCTCATTTTAAGAAAACAAAAAAATCGTATATTATTATTACATAAATAATTTATTATAAACAATATGAACAATATAATATGTTAACCCTAATCTAATATTTTGTTACTATTTTTTAGTGAAAACAGAAGTAGTTTTGGAGTTACCGTTTTTGAGATATTTGGAATCGGTTGTACTTAATACCCTCTTAAAGTGGCCGTGGCCTGTATTTGCATAGCACAACAATTCTTTGTATGACTAAAGTACTTAATTAACATATTTTTTAAAAAAAGTTAATTTGAAGCTTTAAATGAGTGTTTTCCACTCCCATACTAAGCATGAAGTAAAATTTCGAGTTTAAAAAAGCCCTGTGAAAATTTGTCGAGGGTCGCGCAGCGACCCGAGACAAATTTTCTGGGCTTTTCTAAACTCGAAATTTTACTTCATGCGCCACGCGTATAAAACATTAAAATATTGTAAAATTAATTTATATTTGAACCTAAACTGAAATCAGTGTTTTATACTCGTGGCGCATGAAGTAAAATTTCGAGTTTAGAAAAGCCCAGAAAATTTGTCACGGGTCGCTGCGCGACCCTCGACAAATTTTCACGGGGCTTTTCTAAACTCGAAATTTTACTTCATGCTTAGTCTGGGAGTGGATAACATTCATTTATAGCTTCAAATCGAACTATTTTTTAACGAATCCGAAGATTTAAGTATATTCTCTGTAATTGGCACATTTTCACGGTTCTTTTCTAAACTCTAAATTTTACTTCATGCCTAATCTAAGAGTAGAAAACACTCATTTAAAGTTTCAACTCGATTTTATTTAAGAATCAACGAATATCGGAAAATTTACAGCGCATACACTAGTATACTTTCCTTGTATGACTGAACTACCTAAGTAATTTTTTTTAAATGTTACTCACTATCTCTATTTTTTGGCGAAAATACACGAGTGTATTAATTCGGGTGATATTCTGCATAAATAACCTTTAATTTTAGATCAACAAGTGATGGGGGCGATGCGCTTGGCACGTTTTCGTGCAACAAAGAAACCTCATTTTAATGCCAATTACCATCCGAAATAGTCCCGCAGACACTTTCCACGAAAAACGAAACGATTTATTCCAAAAATTTGAAATCAATCAATCAAACGAGCCACCGATGAAAGGTGCGAATAATGGATCGTGTTAATGAGGGTGTTTCAATTCAGTTTTATTAAATTGCTGAATACATTTTTATTTTTGATTTTACAATAAATTATTACTCTTCGCGCTACGCGACCAAACCAAATTTTTAGGCTTTTTCAAACTCGAAATTTTACTTCATGCTTAATCTGTGAGTGGAAACATTCGTTCGAAACTTAAAATTGAACACTTTTTAAACAAGCAATGAATACAAATTGTATAGTATGTAGATCCTCCTCTTCATCAATTCCAACAAAAGTATATTATTAGATCTTCTCTCTTCATCAATTTCAGCAAAAGTATATTATTAGAAGGAAATAAATGACTAAAGGGAAATAAACTACAATACATCTAAAATATGTATTTATTAGTGTAAATCAATTTTATTCCAATACACACTTTTAAAACACACCATATTTTTACACAAATAAATCAAATTCTGAAGTACATACAAATAAATTTAAAAAAACCTAACACTTTTGTAACAATTTCCCGTGAAATTTCGACTTTTCAATTCCTGAATCGAGCGAGTGTGGAGTGAAAAAAAAACTAGTACAACAAAGTTATGCAAACTCGCTCTCTGTATAATTTTAGTTTGATGACGCGGTGATTTATGAGGTGCAAATTCACCGCCGCCAGAGGAGGCGGAGCAGGAGGAAAAAAGTAAACATTTTTCCGAGGGGTTTGCTTTTCACTTTCGCCGGAAAAGTTGGATCGGCGGGGCCCCGGATCGAACGGGAAACGCGTAATGTCATTACCGGAAAAGCGCGGCTTAATCCCGATGTATTCATCGCGACCCCCAAGGGGGGCGGCGAACCGCGTCGAAAAATTTAAATGTTTGTCACCAAGAAAGAGAGAGAATACATAAAGGGGGGAAATATTTTTCTTTTGGAGTGAGCTGAGTGTGTTTGGTTGGGATTTCTGGTTATTTTTATTTGTGACCTAAAAGTAGGTAAGATATTTCTAAACTCGTTGGTTTCAATATTTATTATAACAGTATAAATTTATGTTTTCAAGAAATGTATATAAAATCTTAAAATATTTAATTGAAAAGAGAAAGTACTACTCGCTGGTATAAATATTTGTTGTAACATATCTTCAAATATAATATTAGCATTACTTCACAATTTGATTTTTTAAATTCTAAAGTTATTCATCTTACTAATCGAGAGATTTTATATTACTATTTTTGTTTATTTTTTATAATTATATTTTATTATATAATCCCTGGCTATCGACCGTCAGTCTTTCAGCCTGAGTTGTAATTGTCATTGTCTTGTGGGTTAGTTGTGATTTATGTGAGATTATTTATTTATTTATTTAATTAACGAAAATATCTTTACAAACATAAAATTAATATTAATACAATACAACAAAGAATTGAAAAATAACGTACTGAAGTAACACCAATTACATTTCCCCATAACAAAATGAAGGACTTAAACTAAATGAAAATTAAATCCAGATTAACGACCACTACCGCCCTACGAAAGCATGAATAATTAGCGGCAAATAAGTCAAAATTTACTGAGGGTAGTAAACAATTGGCGGTGCGGGTTAATCTGGACAACGGGTTGTTCCTAACGTACGTAGCACGATGCAATTTCTCTCTAAATAAGATTTGCTGTCTTGTTGAAGGTCCCGATCTTTGGTGCCAAAAATCAAGACCTGCCAACAGCGCGGGACAGCAAATATACCCGTTTATTAATTTATACAAAAAACACATATCATAATAATTTCTGCGGGAAAGTAACGTCGATAAATCTAAATTAACTCTAAGCAAACTATAGTTAAGCTGTGGATTCAATATATTCATCCTATACGCAACACGACGTAGGAATTTTTTCTGGACCATCTCCAATGTATTAACCAAATAGGTTTGATGAGGATGCCATATTGTTGCAGCGTATTCTAAATGTGGCCGAACCAAGGTGCAATACAAAAGTCTCAAGGTGTCAGTATTAAAGTCAGAACCAATTCGAGAAATGAAACCCAACATCTTGTAAGCTTTATTGGTTATGGATAATATATGCGTCTTAAATGACAAGGATTTCTCAAATATCACACCCAAGTCGATTAGATTAGATGAATTGATAAATGGTGGTTTCTGGATTGTTGAATTTGGGAGAAATATTGGGGTTTTGGACTAGATTAGGGTTAGATGCGAATTTTTGGGATAGTTGGGTAAGTCGTTGCTAAATAGGGATTATTTCTGTTTTTTCATACAATAAGGTATTGTTGTGGAGTGGGCTATTGAGATGTCGGATTTTTGTGAGGATTCTAAGTGCTGGTCGTTCTGCTACTTCGATATTATTTAAAGTTGAGGGACAAGGGTTGAGGAAGAGGATTGAAGCATATTCTAATAAAGGGCGGCTGGTCATTTTGTAGATGTGGACAGCTGTTTTTGGTGCGATCCCTTTATTTTGGAAGGTTAACAATCTGAAATGCTGCGCCCTATTTTGAATTTTTGTGTTCATGGTTTAGGAATGGAGTTTGAAGGATAGTTTGGGGTCTAAAGTGATGCCAGGGTATTTACCAGCAGGGAATGGGCTGAATATGGTGTTTGATATGGTTATGCTAAATGGGGAATTAAGCGGTCTGTGGAAGGGTATGAATAGATAGGATTTATTGGGATTAATGGATATTCTCCATTTGGCAAACCAAAGAGATAGCGAATCTATTAGCTCTTGGAGAGTAGAGAGAGCTTTAGGAAAAGTGGGTTGGGGTGTTATAAGGGCAGTATCATCGGCAATGAGCAGAAAATATGCTGAGGGATTAGGGTACTGTGGGTTAGGGTTGTATATGTCATGAACATAGATATTGTATAGGAGGGGAGATAATAGAGAGCCTTGAGGAACACCTTGTTGAGGGATAAAGGGCCGGGAGATAATATTTTGGATGCACTTAAACAGCAAACCTCGATGCCAGACTGAATCAAAGGCCTTTTTTGTATCTAGGAATAATATAGCTGTTTTTTTTTTTTTGTTTTCGATGTATACTATTTTTGTTTGTAAAGATACCTTCATTATTAATTTAGGAAATCCTAAAGTAGGTACGGTTTCGTTATTTAAACTATTCTGCCTCTTTAATGATTCAATAATAACACAGTGCAACACATAAAATGTAAACTAAATTCTGACTTCAGTTTTTGGAAGTATCCACCTAAACTAGCAAAATGCTAATTGGGTTTTCCTAGTTTAGTTCGATTGCCATCATGAAGCTTTTTGCTCGAGCTTTGGTTTTGGTCGGCTATATCTCATAAATTATTGAGAATTTTTCAACGGAATCTTGAGATGAAATGTTTTTTTACACCAAAATACACAACTTTTGTAAATATGTCGATTCCAGAAAATTGCGAACTAAACTTTATCACAATAAAAAGACATATTTGCTCATGAAATCTGAAATGTTGATGTGAAATGAACTATTTGGTGGCATTACAAAGGCCAACAGAACTATAAAGATCGATTATAGGTTATTGCAATCTTCAGCAAAGTTGCTCGTGTTGATTGACAATAAAAATGGTGTCTATTTTTATCGAAAACAGTTATTTGATTTTGATTTTTTTTACCATCATTAAGTTTTTGCTCGAGTTTTGGTTGTGCACAGCTATATCTCCTGAATTATTGGGAGTTTCTTAATGTAATTTTCAAACGAAACGTTCTTCACACCAAAATACACTTCTGTGAACATGTCGAACATTTTTGTCGAAAATAGTTATGCTAAAATATGCACGGTTTGTGAGTTATGGTAGAAAATGTGAATGTGTGCATTTTTTCGGGCTTTCTGCACCAAAAACACCCCGAACGAGTAGATGTTCACTCTTTCGGGGTGATTTTAGTGCAGCAAGCCCGAAAAATGCAATTTTTGACATTTTCGACCATAACTCACAAACCGTGCATATTTTAACATAACTATTTTCGACAAATATGTTCTACATGTTCACAGAAGTGTATTTTGGTGTGAAGAACGTTTCGTTTGAAAATTACATTAAGAAACTCCCAATAATTCAGGAGATATAGCTGTGCAAAACCAAAACTCGAGCAAAAACTTAATGATGGTAAAAAAAATCAAACTTAACTATCAAAACCCAAATAGGGTTTCGCTAGTTTTTGTGGGTACTTTTAGAAACTACAGTCAGAATTTAATTTACATTCGATGACCTCAAAAATGTTGCAGTGTGAAATTTCGAAAATCTTAAAGTAGATACAATTTAATTATATGCAATTAAACTATTCTGCCTCTTATTAATCTATGGATTATTTTCTGTTAATTGCTTACGTTGAGGAACTGAATAAATTCCTTTGAAGTGCATCTCATGATGTATTTATTAAACAAATGGCCATTGCATCACGATTATATAAATACCGGCTTCAATGTATGATAAGTCAGTGCTTCTGGCAAGTGTTGCCCTCAAATCAATTCCGCTTCCTGTCTAATTAGTTCGCATTCCTCCATTCCAAAAAATGTTATCGCACCCAATTCCCCAATTTTCGTACAGAAATAGCTCTTTCGATAGATCCTCGGTTTATCTGAGTCATATGGCGGTTTGTGGTTATTATTAAGCATAATATTAAGTGATACGTCTAACATATTCGTCTATAAAATATTAGTACTGTTTTCAAATCGTAATTTTTTTGACAAAGACAACAAATATTTTAAATTAAATTAAGTATGTTGTTTGCTTTCTTTCTTGCTATTTATATTCAATATTAATCGAACGAGTGTTTTCCACTCCTTGATCAAGCATGAAGTAAGTTTAGAAAAGCCTAAACATTTTATGGACAGGTCGCTATATTAAGAAAAAGAAGACACAACTTTTGTATACCACATTTGCTTAATTTACGAACAGTTGTAGAAACAAGTAAAGTGTTTTCTATTTTCCAATTAAAACTAATAACATTGTTGTATCAGCAATGAACTTTACAATAAATCAGTGTTTTATACGCGTGGTGCATGAAGTAAAATTTCGAGTTTAGAAAAGCCCCGTGAAAATTTGTCTCGGGTCGCTGCGCGACCCTCGACAAATTTTCTACGCGGGGCTTTTCTAAACTCGAAATTTTACTTCATGCTTAGTCTCGGAGTGGAAAACACTCGTTAGAGCATATAAAATCGAAATAAAATTAATATCGACTTTCTGCAAAAATGTAGTCTCATTTAATTTTCATTTCATTTCATTTATTAGTGCATTACAAGAAGTTTACACAGGTCTATAATATATAAATACAATATAAGCAATTAAATTAATCTGGCTTACATTTTAAAAGGATTTTTATCGTGAATAAATTCATCTACGCTATAGAATGCTCTCGACAATAGGACACTTGTTACTCTTTCTTTAAAGTATTTAATTTCCAAACATTTTATAGTATTCGGCACCATATTAAATAATTTAGGAGCATGGTACCTAGTTCCATTTTGTGTTAATTTAAGTCTACTGTACACTTGCCTCATCTGCTCATTGTTCCGTGGATTGTGTCTCGTTGAGACCTCCAAATATTCATTAAAACAACTACTTCTCGAGCTAATACCCCGACAGATATTGAATTATACAATGAATAATGGAGTTACACGACAGATTTACTGTTCTATGCATAATTTATACGCAAAATACAACAGCAGGTCAAATTATCCTGTCACCAAACTAAATGAACCAACAGCTAAGTGAAATAAATTGAAAAAAATACTTATTTATTTTAGCGGTAGGCTATTATATCTTAATAACAAATAAAAATAACAATGGTAAAACGATTTTTAAACAAATGGAAATAATAGCAAAACATCATTATTTCTATAATTAATGATTCTTATTAAAACTGAAACAAAAAATACTAATAATGTTATAATGAGTGTGAATTTCAGTAAGATTTATCGACTGACAAGACTTTTAATATTCGCCCTGATTTAGTTTGTAATTTATTTATATACAATTAATTTTTGATGAATCTTACACACATTGAAACATTTGTTGAAATATATTTTTAATAACATGTTTAGAGTTACACATACATGTTTGTTTTTTAGAGAGAAAACTCAGATAAGGTTTATTAGCCATTGTGATTTAACCTTGGCGCTGGAATGTGAGGTTTTCTACAGTGGAAAATCATATTGTAATATTTGTATTCAATCGTTGAACAAAATATATTATTTAAAAGGTTACACAAAAATGGACCCTTACGAGATTTGTTTTTATATACATATATATACAGGGTGAATTTTTTGTCATGTTTTCTATGGGAATCTCGGAAACTATAAGAGATAGAGAAGCGGTTAAATGCGCAAAGTAGTGTAGTTTTACGAGCTGAATAAAAAGACTAATTAGTGTCTTTTTATTCAGCTCGTAAAACTACACTACTTTGCGCACTTAACCGTTTGTCAATCTCAAAATTTTTCGAAAAAGTCAAGAGTAACTACATATTTTCAAAAATAAATTACCCAACTTTGATCTTTTGTAATTTTGATGTAAATTGCCCAACTCTCGTTTTCCTTGCGTTAAAATAAAGCCTGTTTATTCTTTTATAAGCCCTTTTTCTTCGGAAAAATCCCTTGTTCACAAATTGTTTTTTATTGTCTTTAAATAAAGGCGCATATTTTACACACTTATTTCTATTTTAAACGTATCTATTTGTCCGTTTTCTTCTTCATAGATAAGTAAGTGCACTATATAAGCAAAATTTAATTTTAGAATATTTTAAGGCATCGCTATTAAACTTCCCTTATTAGAAATTTCTCTATCGGACAGGGGCGGAAAAAGGATATCCGGTTTCCCGGCACGCACCGGAATCGAATTACTCGATTTAGCAACAACCCTTCGAAAAGATCGACGGATCATTCAAACATAATTAATTTATGTTGCATTCCACTGAGATAAATTTAGATTCCGATAAATAAACACTCCGTAAATACCTCAAGGCGCCGCTAAAACTTATAAGATTAACCATGATTTAAAAAAGGAAAACACTTGGTTAAATTTCACTAATATTTTGGTTTTTTACTCCAAGTACTACTACTACTATTACATGAGAATAAGTCACAGTCGAAACTAGTTGCAATAAAAAACCAAAATATTAATGAAATTTAACCAAGTGTTTTCTTTTTTTAAATCATAGTTAAATATGTTTTACCACGTGAAAGATGAGAAACTTGTTCAAGACAAAATTAACCATGGTTTAGATATCGTCGGGTTACCTGTAAATCCTTCTAAATATGAGAAACAAAACTTTGCAGGAGAGTTAAAATTAAATTAAAATAAATTTCAGGAAAGCCAAAATAACCTGCTGCAGCCACTATTTTCGATTTTTTTATGCATCATCACTTTAAGAGTTTTGTATTTTTTTGCAAAATGCAAAAAGCAAAATAGCCAAAACTTGGACTTAAAAGGTATTACAGGTAAACCGACGATATAACATTTTTTATTTAATTAATTCCTCACTGAACCCTTAGTAAAACGTTTTTGAATCTAATTATGGTATAATTTTTAAACCTATAAACTATTAATTAAAATATTTTATTCAATTTTGTTAATTTAAATCGACATTATTAACTCCATAACAACCGTAATAAACAAGGTTTTATTCACTAGTGAACTAAAATTTTTTTAGGTCACTAGTAAGTTAAAAAATTTATTTAAAAATAAATGTAAAGTACATTTTCTTTACAATTTCGTCGAAATTGAATAAAAACATATATACGCCACGTGAATTAAACACCTTTATTCACTCAAAGAAATGATTTCACTCGCGCCGAGGCGCTCGTGAAATCAAAAATCTTTTCGTGAATAAAATCGTGTTTAATTCACTTGATGTATAATATTTATAATTGATGAGGCGGATACATGATGAAACTCCATAATACTATTTGAAATAACAACTGTGTTGTTTTATTAATTAAAACACTTGGTACTTTTTTACTGGTTTTATTGAACTTTCTGACTAGTTTCAACACTTGGATTGTTGAAACTATTATGTTATAATTATTGTTCATATACCGCGAGTTTTTTTTTAAGTATACACACCCAAATTATGTGCTGTAAATTTTCAGACATTCGTTGTTTTTAATAAAGGGTTTATTTTAAAGCGTAAACGAGTGTTTTCCACTCCCAGACTAAGCATGAAGTAAAATTTCAAGTTTAGAAAAGCCCCGTGAAAATTTGTCGAGGGTCGCGCAGCGACCCGAGACAAATTTTCTGGGCTTTTCTAAACTTGAAATTTTACTTCATGCGCCACGCGTATAAAACACTGATTTTAATAGATGTTCAAAATATTCTTAGAAGTATTTAACTTTCTTTTACGACTTTTATTTAAACTTTAAATGAAGTAATAAAACAAAGTTAAGTGTTTTATTATTATTTCATATAAAGAAGTTCCACAAACCATATCAAAGATTTCCAAATATTATTGTTTAGCAGTATATTTTTAATCCTGCTTTAGCTGCTTATTTTATTCTGATTTAGGAGTATATTTTGAATATATATGTATTCGTGAGTTATGTGAAGATTGTTATAATAGTAATAAATAGCGGTTGAATTCCTTTTTTCACTGTTTTTATTTAAGTTCTGTATGAACATTTCGGACACTAAGTGTCCATTATCAATACTTAACTGTTGATAATAAACACTTAGTGTCCGAAATGTACATACAGTACTTAAATAAAAACAGTGAAGGAAGGAATTTAACCGCTTTCTATTACTAGTATATTTTGAACTTCACTAGAAATCAGTGTTTCTTACGCGTGGCGCATGAAGTAAAATTTCGAGTTTAGAAAAGCCCAGAAAATTTGTCTCGGGTCGCTGCGCGACCCTCGACAAATTTTCACGGGGCTTTTCTAAACTCGAAATTTTACTTCATGCTTAGTCTGGGAGTGGAAACCACTCGTATAAGCTTTAAAATAAACCCTTTATAAAAAACAACGAATGTCTTAAAATTTACAGCACATAATTAGTGTATGTATACCTAAAAGAAAAACAATTATAACATTTTTATGTCTTTAAACTTTTCCATTTTGAAAATTGATTACTTATAACTCTTCTTTTTTGTTTCAGGTAAGCGAATATATTTCAACTCCTCGCGTTTCCTTCCGTCTAAAAAAGTAAGTGAGAAGATTCAAACAAAGCTCTTAACAGCCCGAGTGGATTAAGGCGATGAATCCTTGTTGTGAGTTAATGATTAATCAGTGGGAGAAATCGTCTTAATTCATTCGGTCCGTGTAATGATAACAAATTGGTAGGCCTACACGCCGGGTCCCTTGGGCCGTAAATATCGTCCTCAAATTGAATTAAAACTTGCCGCTTAATAGAAACTGAATACTAAACAGTCGAACGTTGCAGACTTCCCTTTTCTGAATGGCCTAATTGATTATTTGCCGGGCGGTCCGCTTTCAAATTGGAAATAATCAATTTATTTAGAAACGTTTGTTTGCAGGAATTTAATTTAATTTACCAAATGATCTTCTAAATTTTATTCAATAAATTTAATTAATTATTTTGTTGATGATTTAACGAGTGTTTTCCACTCCTTGGTTAAGCATAAATAAAAATGTCGAGTTTAAGAAGGCCTATAAAATTGGATTGGTTACTAAGCGACCAATCGAAATTTTCTGGCTTTTTTAAACTCGAAATATTTACTTCATACTTTAATGAAGTAATAAAATAAAGTTAATTGTTTTATTATTATTTCGTATAAACATGTTCCACAAACCAAGACTAAGCGTGAAGTAACATTTCAAGTTTAGAAAAGCCCCGTGAAAATTTGTCGAGGGTCGCGCAGCGACCCGAGACAAATTTTCTGGGCTTTTCTAAACTTGAAATGTTACTTCATGCGCCACGCGTATAAAACACTGATTTTTAGTGATGTTTAAAATATTATTAGAAGTACTTAACTTTCATTTACCACTTTTATATAAAGTAATAAAACAAAGTTAAGTGTTTTATTATTATTTCATATAAACATTTTCCACAAACTAAATCAAAGATTTCAAAATATTATTGTTTAGCTTCTTCCATCCTACTCCTGCAAATACCTAGGCATAGAATTTGATTCAAAACTTTCCTTCCTCCCACATACCAAATCCATTAAAACCAAAATGAAATCAAGGGCTAGGCATTTCAGATCTTTAACTTATAAACAACAAGGAATTTCCACAAAAACAGCAGTTAGGATTTACGAATCGATATGCCGGCCCTTGTTAGACTATGGTGCAAGTTTATTCCTTCATATCCGTCCTTCAATTTCACACCATATCCAAGTCGCCGAAAGATCAGCCCTACGAATCCTCACCAAACTCAGGCACCCAATAAATCCTCTTCATAATCCCTCAAACATCATCCTCTACGAAACTACCCAAGTAACACCAATTTCCCAACGCAAATTAACCCTTAGCGAAAAATTTCCGGTAAACACCCATAACCTAGAACTCCTAAACAAATTCTGTATTCCTATAAACCTAAATATCCATCCCAAATATAAACATCCTCCTCTCACAATACATCAATTCATTTGTACCGTTCATCAAGACAGTTCACAAGCCTAGCATACGATAAAATATTTTAAATAAAATAAATTCAAGACAGGGCAGAAAGACCTCTGGTCGATAGCCCAGACAGACTAACCCCATAGTGTAATAATATATATATATATATATGTATTATACTATACTACTGTAATTGTCTGAATAAAGATAATCTTGCTTTGGCAGTTTATTTGTAATTCTGATTTAGAAGTATATTTTGAACTTCACTAGAAATCAGTGTTTCATACGCTTGGCGCATGAAGTAAAATTTCGAGTTTTGAAAAGCTAGAAAAGTTGTCTTGGGTCGCTGCGCGACCCTCGACAAATTTTCACGGGGCTTTTCTAAACTCGAAATTTTACTTCATGCTTAGTCTGGGAGTGGAAAACACTCGTTTAAGCTTTAAAATAGACCTTTTATAAAAATCTAAAATTTCTGGCTTTTCTAAACTCGAAATATTTACTTCATGCATCATCAGGAATTGGAGAACCCTTGCTAAGTATCAACAACTTGAAATCTATTAAAACCCATATTTCTCAACTGAGCTTTAAATATAATATATAACATTACGAAAATTCATATAAAATGCAATCAATACGTCTTAATTAATATTAAGATAATTATTACCCATTAAAACAACTACTTCCCGGGCAAATACACCTCCGGATTTTGAATTATACAATGAAATATTTAAAATCTTACTTGAGCTTCAAATGTTTCGTTCTAAATCATTTTCTTTCCTAATAAGTAATAACAATTGCGTTCTGAACCACAAACATTTTTAACCGAGTGTGTAAAACACGTAATAACATTTAGCACTCGACGCAAAGTGGAATATGCAAATATTTACCCGGATTACGTCTTTTTACGCGTGGTGAATGGCTGGATTTTATCTTACGGGAACGCTCGGAGATAAGAGATAAACACAAGCAGAGAAAAAAGAGATAAAGGTTCGGCTCCTATTGATCATCTGTTGCTCGCGAAAAAAAACTGATGGCTTTTTATTTTTCGGGTAGGGCTGTAAAGAAAACCCACCCCGCGTTACAAACAGTCGAGACACTCGCCGCATTTTTATGAAGCTCCCTTTATTTTACACAATAAATTCGGCATGTTCGAAATACAAGCTTTTATTGTATAGAAACTTAACTGCAAGTGTTTTGTTCATCCCTTTTGTGTTTTGTAGAAATACCTGTACTTTTACTCGAAAGAACTTTCATGGACCTGGATAGAATTATTTATTACAAAAAATTAATAATGAGCCCGCTTAAAGAGATTCGAACCCGTGATATTCAGGTTCGTCGTCAGGGTCTCTACCTACTAGGCTAGAGAGGATCCTAGCCTTCCACTTCAATTGAATATAACATCAAAATTATGGGAAATATGTACAATAAAACACTTTTTGCTTGGTTTGTTAAACACTCTTTATTGAATGTGACTGCAGTTTCGACAAATTTCGCTTGTCATTATCAAACACGCATAATTCACTTCATGTTTGATAATAACAAGCTAAATTTGTCAAAACTGCAGTCACATTTAATAAAAAGTGTTATAAAGGGTGTCCTAAAAGTAACTGACATTTTAAATTTTTAATAAAACGTATTTTATTGATAATTAAATAAAAGTCACTTGGTTTGTTTCACTACTATTTTTTATTCTCTCCGACTAGTTTCGACTTATCGTCATTCTCAAGGAGTAATACAGAAAATTATTTTACAAGATATATATATACATATTTTTGTGAAGGTCAGGTAATAAGGGCTTTTAGAATTGGAGTGTTCCAGATGTCTTCGTACTCATTTACAATGTGTTTTCCCTGTTTTATTGCTTTGCTTATTTCCAGGCCGTCTCTAAAATTTAATTCTCGTCCCTTATTACCCGAATATAATATTTTGAAATCGTCTGAATTAAAGAAGTGGTTGGATGCGATGCAATGACGGGCAAACCCCGTTGTTTGTTTGTTATTTGACTTTTATTTAATCATCAATATTGTAAACATGTTCCATCAAGTGATTAATGAGAATCAAATTGAAGATAAAACGTATTTTATATTTGATAACTGATAATATTTGTATTGATTTAAAAAGTAGAGACATGGACACAACATTTTCATTTTTAGATAATTGCTGGGAAATATTCGTTCATCTTTAAGGTCCTCAGTTGTTTCTGGTTTATTGCTGTATACTCTATCCTTAAGATAGCCCCACAGAAAGAAGTATAACGGTGTCAAGTCACATGACCTCGGTGGCTAATTCACATTCTGGTTCTTTGGGGAGTGCGCATTTCTGCACTGCACTTAGGCCTCATTAGGTCCATTCCTCCCGTCGATTACCCAGCCTCAGTTCAGCCAGCCTACCTGGTTTAGGTAGTCTAGCAAAGCCGAGGTGGGTAGATCCCTTATATAGGCCATTATAGGCAATCTTTCACCCAATAAGGAGCCTCTAGTTGACTAAAGTGCCGGGCAATCGCTTAGAGATAACACGACCATTAAATATTTCTTGCAATAACTGCACGGTTTCATTGGCAGTATGATATGTTGCACCGTCTTGTTGAATCCATATTTCTTGCACCAAAATTCTCACTATGTTTGAAGTGAATTTTTACAAATCAAACACGATTTTAACTTTATTTGTATAACTGAGACTTTATTAAGTGACTATAGTTTCGATAACTTTAACTTGTCATTTTTAAACTCAAAGTGATTTAAACTAACAATTGTACAGGTATATATACTTAAAATTAAAGTCTTATAACTGCGGTAAAAATGGGTGTATATAATAGGTCAAGCTGGTCGTTGATGATGGGGATTTTCGGATTAGCGCGGGCTTTGTGAATTTCCAAAGACTCCAGGAGGTCCATCTTACGGCCCTTTTCCCCGTAATGTATAATTGACAGTACATCCTCGCCAAAAGTATGATTGTTTTCAATTATATGTTTGGCAAAAGAGGACAACAATTTGAATTTTTACAATTTCTACCCGTTGTTCGATGGTGTACTTTTTCACAACTTAACCTCAATGTTTACTAATGACAGTATATAAATATAAACGGTGGCAAATTTAAAATGTCAGTTACTTTTGTTTTATTGTGAAATTAACATGTATATCGAAGTAAAAGCCTCCACAATACGGAAAATAATTAAATTTTTTGTTTTGTTAAACGTAACATAATTATTTTTATAATATTAAAATTAGGAAAACTATTTCAATTTTAATATTTAAAAAATAAAACACTTGGTTAAATGTCACTAATATATTCTTGCAATAACTGCACGGTTTTATTGGCAGTATGACATGTTGCACCGTCTTGTTAAAACCATATTTCTCTTACCAACATTTTTACCATGTTTGAAGTGAATTTTCACAATTTCTACCCGTTGTTCGGTGGCGTACTTTTCCATAACTAAACCTCAATGTTTACTAATGCCAGTATATAAATATGAATGGCGGCAAATCTAAAACGTTAGTTACTTTTGGGACACCCTTTACAAACAAAGTAAAAAGTGTTTTATTGTGAAATTAACATGTATAACGAAGTAGAAGCCTCCACATTACAAAAAGGATTTCAATTTTTTATTTTGTTAAACGTAAAATAATTATTTTTATAATATCAAAATTAGGAAAAATATTTTAATTTTATGTTTTGAGAAACGTAAAATGATTGTTTTTCTAACATCAAAATTATGAAAAATATCGGTTTTATGTTTTGGAAAACGCAAAATGATTATTTTTAAGTGAAATCTGAGAATTTTAAATTTTCTCATCCAATTATTTTTAGGTAAATTATCCTATGAAAACCTACAAAAGAATTCATTGATTTTATAGTTTTATTCTTTTTAAACAATTGTAGTTTCAAAATAATTACGAGTATTTTAAAGTTTTTAATTAAAGAATGAATGAGGATTATTTCTAAGTGGATTCTGAGATATTCAATTTATTTCTTGAATAACTTTCTCATTTATCACTTGGTGGAACATTTTGAAATAATATTAAAGCATAAATTAAAAACAGTTGGTTTGTTTCACTATTTGTTTCTTTGTTTCTTTGTACAAACCAAACTAATTTAGGGAAACTTTTAATAAACAATAAATCCCCCGTGAACAAAAGAACAAAGTGCGGAGTGTACGAAATTAAGTGTAGTGAATGTGACGCAAAATATATAGGACAGACGGGACAATAATTTCATACACGATTAGTAGAACATAAGAAATCAATTTTAAATAATAAACATAATACAGGAATTGCCAAACACTGTATTAACAACAATCATTTTATAGACACCAATAATTTTAAGATTTTATGCTCAGGTAATAATGGACCAATTTTAAATTTCAGAAAGGGCTTATAAATTAATAGAGCCATAAAATGTGGAAAACACCTCGTCAACAACAACGAGAGGATTTGGAATTCCCCAATTGCAAAATCCCTTACTACCTGATTATACATGGTGGCCAGAAAAGGTGTGATAATCTTCAGGTAGAGTGGTTCATTGATTAATTTCAAGCAGAAAATTTAAGTAAAAAAATATTGTATTGTGGCTTATAACTCCTCACGAGCCAATTTAAAGAAATGTAAATTTGGCAACAATGGATCAAACAAGTGTTTAATTTAAGAATAATCATAAATTTAACAAATCTACAAAACTTAATATTTGAAGTATACATCAAAAATGAAAGATTAAAGTAAATGTTCAAATTGATAACCATCCGTTTCTAAGCAGATCTGGAGCCGTCGTGGGATAGAATTAATTACTCGGAGCAACATCTCTTCAGTAATTAATTCCACTGCAACACGAATTCTATTCATGACGTCTACATTGTCCACTGGAGGTGTTGCATACACCTTTTCTTTTAAAAATCTCCAAACGAAAAAATCAAGTGGATTCATATCCGGCGACCTTGCTGGTAATAGTATGGATTGCGCCCAATCCATCTATTTGGAAAATGTTCTTCCAACCATTCTCTTGAAATTCTTGCTGTATGAGGTGGTGCACCATCATGCATGTACAGCATGTTCTTTACTAAATTTAGTGGAACATTGTCCAAAACTTCTTCTAAAATATTTACATAATTTAAGGCATTTAATCTTTGATGAATAAAAAAAGGCCTAATTACACGTAAATTTAGAATACCAAGCCAGACGTTAACTGAAATTTTCCTTTGATGTCCCATTTCTCTAACCGCCCGAGGATTTTCTTCTGCCCAAAAGTGATAATTATGACAATTAAACACCCCATCTCTAGTGAATGTACATTCATCACTCCAAAGAATTTTAAATAAAAAGTTTGGTTCTTCCCGAATTTGATCTAAAATCCTGTCACAAAACATAAGTCTACGCTCGTTATCATTTTCATACAGTGGTTGAACTTTTCTTGCATGAAATAGACGCATTCGATTTTCTTTTAATACTGCATGGACTGTTGTTTTACTGGGGACATTTAACTGTTGAGCTATTTGTCTCGTACTAATATTGAAATCTTCTTGAACTGCATTCACTTCTAGGTGAACAGTGCGACGTTCCCTAGGTCTCCCTCAATCTATGTTATTATAAACGAACGACCCAAAAGTACGTAGCCTTTGGTCTAATTTTCTAAACGTATTTACGCAGGGCTGTTGGCGATTTGGATATCTTCTTTGGTACTCATCTTTGGCACTAGTTGAATTACCATTGCAGAATCCAAATATCATGTACATATCTGCATACTCGTTGAATGTGTACATCTTCAAAAAGTATGATGAACTTATACAAACTTACACAAATAAATTATGACAAGTATATGTCAAAGTCAAGTGAAATTTAATAAGGTTACATATGAAAATACATAGTTGGCAGGTCTATTTTTATTAAAAAAATGCTTCTGAAGAAGTTATTAATTTGTTAAAGTTTCCAATTTATTTATCACCTATGTCATTTAAATTTTACAAATGTGTAATTGATTGTAAGTTCTATTGATTTTTTCCAAAATAATAGAAAATAACACTAATTTCCAGAGATACGTTTAATATTTTAACGACCTCGTGAGATGTTACGAGGAAGAATACAATATTTTTTTATTTAGATTTTTTATCCAAATTTAATTAACGAATCACACTACCTGAAGATTATCACACCTTTTCTGGCCACCTTGTATATAAGCCGGTCGGTTTTTTCTGTAATCTACTCTTGATAATGCCGTTAAAAGCGAAACTAGTCGAGTAAATAGAAACAAATAGTGAAACAAACCAAGTGTTTTTAGTTTACCCTTTAATATTATTCAATTTATTTTTGCACCGTCTTGTTGAAACCATATTTCTTTCACCAAAATTCTCACCATGTTTGAAGTTAATTTTTACAATCTCTACCCGTTGTTCGACGGTGTACTTTTTAATAACTTAACCTCAATGTTTACTAATGACAGTATATAAATGTAAATGGTGGCAAATTTAAAATGTTGGTTACTTTTGGGACACCCTTTACAAAGTAAAACGTGTTATATTGTGAAATTAACATGTATAACGAAGTAGAAGCCTGCACAATACAGAAAATATTTAAAGTTTTTGTTCTGTTAAAAGTAAAATAATTACTTTTATAATATCAAAATTAGGAAAAATATTTCAATTTTATGTTTTGAGAAACGTAAAATGATTGTTTTTCTAACACCAAAATTATGAAAAATATTTCGATTTTATGATTGGGAAAACGCAAAATGATTATTTCCAAGTGAAATCTCAGAATTTTTAATTTTTTCACCAGATTATTTTTTTGCTTACGAAAACCTACATAAGAATCCATTGATTTTATAGTTTTATCATTTTTCAACGATTGTAGTTTCGAAATTAAACACAGTATTTTAAACATAAATAAAACACTGTTTATCACTTTGTTTGTATAACAATTGGTTTATTTGGTGACTATAGTTTCGATACTACACGTATCATTATCAAACCGTTAGTAACAAAAAACTACAAAGGAACATTATTTATATTTGCAAATTTTCTAATAACAGCGTTAAAGTGAACAGTATTTTAACCTTTTCAATTGAAAAATGAATGAGGATTATTCCGAAGTGAATTCTGTGATATTCAAATTATTTCCGCTATTAATAATTTTTTGGTTAATTTTCTAATAAAAACATACTACAATCTATTGAGTTTATATAATTAACCTTTTTAAGATGATTATCACGTTAAAATTGGGTCAAATATTTTGATTTTTCCAATTGAAAACTGAAAAAGCATAATTACTAAGCGAGTTCTGACAATTTGAAATAATTTCAGGAAAAGATTATGTTTTTGTGAATATTCATATAAAAATCTGCACAGCATAATTTCTAAGTGAATTCTAAGAATTTGAAATAATTTCAGCAAAAGATTATATTATTGTGAATTTTCGTATAAGAGTCTGCACAGAATTCTACCAGTTTTATAGAATAATCGGTTATAACTTTGAAATTATGTAGAATATTTTAACTTTTACAATTGAATTCTCCAGAACTGATTTTTTTTAGCAGATACTGAGCATTTAAAATTCTTGTTGGAAAATTAAAACTTACGAAAATTAAACCTACGAATAAAAATTTCGTACCAATAATTACACGAATACCATGAAATCCAGTTGTTATAAAAAAGTAGATCCATATACTGCATCAGAGATAGTAAAGGGAGCTTCGATTCGATTCAATTCCTTGTAAAATATAAAAATAAATTCCTAAAATTACTGTAATAATTAATCTTTGGGTGTTGGGGGTCATTTTTCCCCTACAATTTTTCCCCTAGGTTATTTTTTCCTGCGCTATTAATTTTCTCCTCAAATTTGCCCCCGGCTATTATTTTCATAAGAAGATGAAACTTAGACTCAGAAATGTATTCAATTGCGTGCAATGATTGTAGCAAATGTTATATAAGCCAAACTCAAAGGATTTTTTTTTTAAATATTTAAGGAATGTAAAGGGTGTTTCACCTAAAACTCCACAGACTAAATAACAAGAAACTAAAAATGTTAAATTGCGTATTCCCAATTCGATTGTGTTTTAATTGACAGCAATGTTTTAAGTTCCAATGGGAAATTGTTTTATCAGAATTTGATGTTAATTAGTCTCAATTTGAAGTTGAAAAGTTATAGCTCAAATATCAGTTGCGTAGAATATGTTTGTGCTAAGTAGAACTATTTTGTTTTTATTTTTATTAATATTTGAAAAATATGATATTTTGTATAAATATAAATAATTCAAATATTCGAATACTCAAATATAAATATTACAATCACGAAATTTGTAACTTTAAATCAGTGTTTTCTACGTCTAGTGCATGATGTAAAATTTCGAGTTTAGAAAAGCCTAAAAATTTGGATTAGCCGGGCTTCGCTTCGCTTGCACCGACAACATAGTCGCGAAATATGATATGATGATTACAGGGAGGAAGACAAACTTTAAATTATTTACGAAATATTGGTTGTAATATAACTTTATAAATTTTCTAATATTACTTAATTAATTTGATTGTTGCGTTATTATTCATTTGGGGGCAAATTAGACTAAGCAAATATTAATTTGGGGGAATATTAATTATTAGGAAAAATATAAGGGGAAAATTTGCAGGGGGAAAAATTTTAGGGTTAAAAATGAACCCCAATCATCTTTGGGATGTTTGAGTTTCATTGTTTTCTGCTAAACTGTGATGAGCTCAGGTAACAGTTATTCCAGAAGTTTTTTTTTTACCATTGACTCCAAACTACATATTAAATATGGTCTTTTAAACTAAATGTTCATATTGACCAGCCTCATTTTTAATGTTGACTATATGGACAAACACACACATTCATACCACACCCAGGGACACGACAATAAATTATTTATTAAATAAAATCTCGCCGTGCACCAGAAGTTAATAAGATTAAAGTATTTAAAAGAGGGATTTGTATTGGATTAAAAACTTCAGTTCCCTTAGGTGGTCAATTTATTTCTAGCTCAATTGAAAGTCTTCTATGAAAAAATCTTAAAAAAAACTAATGAAAAAAATATTTATTACTGATGTAATAAATAAAATTATTCCTCGGCGTAACCCTATAGTTACTTAAAAGGTGTGTATTCCTTGAAAAGTTCCTTCTCATGTTACATCTCGTCATCATTGGTATATTACTAATATTGTAATTAATGTTCCCCAGAATAAATAGATTATTATTGAAATAATGAAATCATTTAATTAATCCTACTATTGTAATTATTGCTTGTAAAGCTCTAAGTAATGGTCAAGGTGTAATATCAACTAAATGGAAAGGGTGATTTTTGTGTCTATGCATTAGGTTACTTTTCTGGAATAAAGAGTTCTAAGAATGGCAAATACGTAAGATTGAATAATCACAACCGCTGATTTAAAAATAAGAATTAAAATTTGGGTAAAAATTAAGATATTAAGTATAATTAAGGACATATTAGGTCCTGTGTTACCTAATAAAGTTAATAGAAGATGTCCTGCAATTATATTTGATGCTGATCGTACTGCTAAAGTTCCAGGTCGATTGATATTTCTAATTGTTTCAGTAGTAACTATAAAAGGTATTAAAACTGGAGGTGTATCTTGAGGTACTAGATGAGATAACATATGGGTTGCGTTATTTGTTCAACCATTAATTATAAATCTTATTCATAGAGGTAAAGCTAATCCTAAAGTTAGAGTTATAGGTCGTGTTCTAGTGAAAATATAAGGGAAAAGTCTCAATTTTTATAAACATGCATTTGGTTAAATGATGTTTAGGTTAAATGTAAATTTAAAATTGTCATGTGTATTATGAATCTTATTTATTTATTTATTTACGGAAAAATCCATTATACATAATATGTTATAGTAATACAATTCAAATTTCATAATACAAAATATATATAAATACAAAAACATGTCTACAAATTGGCAAATTAAAGAGAACAACAAACATTTAACCGCTTAAGATTAGATATAAATTTAGGATACGAATTAACAAAAAGATCGAAATTTGGATTTAGGGATAATTTATTTGACGTACGCAGGAACCGAGAAAGTGGACTATTAAGACCGTAGTTGGATTTATGGAACGGAATGGAAAACAGTGTTGGATGTCTGATTTGTCGATTCGAAGGGTTAATACAGAAATTAATTTGATTAAATAGATATAAACAATCCGCTTGGTTACTAATTAATTTATAAAAGAAGCTCAAGTCCGCGAAAGTTCTTCTACAACATAATTTATCGATAGTGAGCTCCTGACGAACTAAATTTATATTTTTATCTTTGTTGTAACCTAATTTAAATAGCATTATTTTCAAAAATTTATTTTGAATTGTTTCGATCTTATTGCTATACGTTACTTGATATGGTGACCAGACACATGATCCATATTCAAGAACGGAACGAACATAAGCAAAATAAATGACTTTGAATGCTGTTGAAGATAAATCGACTGCCAATCGTCTTATATAGCCAAGCATCCTTAGAGCTCTCATATAAATTCTATTAATATGGCTACCGAATGTCAATTTTTTGTCGAACGTTATGCCCAAATCCACAATTTCATCAAGCTCATCTAATTCAAAACCGTCTATAAAGTAAGAAGGAGACAAAAGGAGTAAATTGCCTGGAAAACCTCATTATTTTACATTTATTAATATTAAATAAAAGATAGTTTTTGCACCAGTTGTGAATTGAGAATAAGTCCTCTTGCAACAATAAGCAATCATTTGGTGAGTCGATTCTTTTGAATAGCTTAAAGTCATCGGCAAAAAGCAAAAAAGACGAATGTTTAATGACTCGATATATATCATTAATAAAAATTAAAAACAGCAACGGCCCGCAATGTGATCCTTGCGGAACACCCGAATCCACTTTGATTTCCTTAGAAAGATGGTTTTTAATTTTTACGCACTGAATACGATCAATTAAAAAACTTTTAAACCAATTGACTACATCAGCATGGATTCCTAGGACAGTAAGCTTTCCAATTAGTATCAAATGCTTTAGCAAAGTCAGTAAAAATCGTGTTGACCGAGCTATTAGCTTCAAATGCATTTATAATGTATGAACTGAAAGATAAAAGGTTAGTTGAGGTAGATTTGGAAGATCGGAATCCATGTTGCTCATTTATGAACATATTTTTACACATCCAATTCAATTGAGTTGAGACTAAGCTATCGAACAGTTTCGGAATAACCGATTGTAATGAGATGCCTCGGTAATTTTTAATGTCATCTTTTTTGCCGGATTTAAACAAAGGTATAATATAACTCTTCTTCCAGCAGTTAGGGAAGACATTTTGCGACAACGATGCTTCAAATAATAAAAATATTGGAACTGTGATGGAGTAAATACAATTTTTAAGAAATATGGTGGGTATTCCATCAGGGCCTGTGCTCTTGCTGTGTTTTAAATTTGATATAGCCTCAAATATTTCGCTTTTGGATATTTTAAGTGACATATGAATAACTTCTGATGAAACATTGAAAGATGGCATGTTTAAAGGTTTATCTTTGCTATAAAGTGAGGAGAAATAGTCCGCGAATAAATTTACGCAATCTGAACCATTGGTGCTGGTCTTAGAGTTAAAACGCATAACGTTTGGAAAATCAGAAAGCGAATTTTTAGACTTCACAAAGCTCCAGAACTTCTTGGGATTACAAGATATTTCTTAGACTTACACATTTTGTGCGCAAATGTTTGTAAAGGATTTTTAAGTAAATGTTATTTTAAGATCTCTTGGCTTTTAGATACATTTTATATTTGCAGGTTGGTAACACTAAATTATAACCTCTTATTTTTGCAGTCAGTTCGTTTGTGTGTCGTTTTATAAAATACTTGTTTGTTTATACAGGGAAATTTTCTATTAGGTAAACATAGGTATAAGCTGTACATTTTCTGACATCCGTTGTTTTTCAAAAGAGCTTAATTTGAAACTTTAAACGAATGTTTTCCACTCCCAGACTAAGCATGAAGTAAAATTTCGAATTTAGAAAAGCCCCGTGAAAATTTGTTGAGGGTCGCGCAGCGACCCGAGACAAATTTTCTGGGCTTTTCTAAACTCGAAATTTTACTTCATGCGCCACCGGTATAAAACACTGATTTCAAGTGAGGTTCAAATATACATAAATTCACAATATTTTTGTTTAGTACGCGTGGCGCATGAAGTAAAATTACGAGTTTAGAAAAGCCCATAAAATTTGTCTCGGGTCGCTGCGCGACCCTCGACAAATTTTCACGGGGCTTTTCTAAATTCGAAATGTTACTTTATGCTTAGTCTGGGAAGGGAAAACACTCGTTTATAGCTTCAAAATAAACTCTTCTAAAACAAACAACGTGAACATTTTTGTTTTAGGTAAACATATGAAAAAGCTGTAAATTTTCCGACATCTGTTGTTTCTCAAAAGAGCTTAATTTGAAACTTTAAACGAGTGTTTTCCACCGCCAGACTAAGCATGAAGTAAAATTTCGAGTTTAGAAAAGCCCCATGAAAATTTGTCGAGTGTCTTTTCTAAACTCGAAATTTCACTTCATGCGCCACGCGTATAAAACAAGTGAAGTTCAAATATACATAACTTCACAATATTTTTGTTTTGTACGCGTGGCGCATGAAGTAAAATTTCGAGTTTAGAAAAGCCCAGAAAATTTGTCTCGGGTCGCTACGCGACCCGAGACAAATTTTCACGGGGCTTCTCTAAACTCTAAATTTTATTCATGCTTAGCCTGGGAGTGGAAAACACTTGTTTATAGCTTTAAATTGAACTCTTTTTAAACAAACAATGTGAACATTTTTGTTTTAGGTAAACATATGCATATGCTGTAAATTTTCCGACATTCGTTGTTTTTCAAATGAGCTTAATTTGAAACTTTAAACGAGTGTTTTCCACTCCCAGACTAAGCATGAAGTAAAATTTCGAGTTTAGAAAAGCCCCGTGAAAATTTGTCGAGGGTCGCGCAGCGACCCGAGACAAATTTTCTGGGCTTTTCTAAACTCGAAATTTTACTTCATGCGCCACGCGTATAAAACACTGATTTTAAGTGAGGTTTAAATATACATAAATTCACAATATTTTTGTTTTGTACGTGTGGCGCATGAAGTAAAATTTCGAGTTTAGAAAAGCCCAGAAAATTTGTCTCGGGTCGCTGCGCGACCCTCGACAAATTTTCACGGGGCTTTTCTAAACTCGAAATTTTACTTCATGCTTAGCCTGGGAGTGGAACACACTCGTTTATAGCTTCAAATTGAACTCTTCTAAAAAAAACAACGAATATCTAAAGATTTAAAGAGTATAATCTGAATTTAAAATACGTACACTTTAAAGAAAAACTCGCCGTATATTAGTTTGTATTATTTATCTAATACAATGTTGAAGCGAAATCGTTCGAAGAATTTTTTTTTCGGCGCATTTTAATATTTTTTGGATGTCCTGTGTTACTTACATATCGTTATGTTGTTAGATACATACTCATAAGAATCTTTTTGTCCGTAATTGAATATTTCTTCATCCGAAGAGTCGCTGGTGAAATTTGAAGAACTTGAATTCATGATTATTAACGCTAACGGGTATTTATAACTACAACCGAACGGAAATCACTGTCATTTAACCTTAAAATTAGAAACGTCAAGTTAAATCGCCATTCAAATTGTTACAGGGAGAAATTTCTACATTTATCGCTAACGGGTATTTATCGGCTAAATGACATTTAAACAGGTTGGTAATATTGCATATTCACTCTTAAATATCATTTAAGCTAAACCGTCCTTTACAAGCGTTAGTGGCTGAATGGGTAAACCTATGCCAGTAAACAATAAAAAACAACTGTCCTCTAAAATGTGTTGATAATACCGGGCGTGAGCATTTTAAATCTCTTATTGGAAAATTCAAAAGTATTAGTAAGTAGATACTGAGTATTTTAAATTCATTTATAAAACAAGCAATTTTTTGTACATTTTTAAATGATTCTTATGCAGTCTACTTAATATTACAAAATCCCATTCCTTTATAATTTTCCATGAACTAAAGACGTTGCACACACCCCAAGGTTTCCGCACACCCCCGGAGGCGTCCGAAACGATCCGTTTTTCCCCATGAATTTTTAACAGGGAAATCGCATGCACCGCTTGAACCGAATGCACTTTTCCCTCATTACGCATTCTCGAGCGTTGAAAATTTAACCTCTGGAAACCGCATCATCACCCCATTCAATAATTCCGTTGATAAACAACCTTTTTGTTACCTCACACGAACGAAAAAAAAAAATAGTGCAAACATACAGTGCACACATGTTTGCAGTGAATCTAAATAAATTAAAACCGCGTGCCAAAATTTTCACGGCGATGACAATGCTCGCTTGAAATAGCATTTTGGCCAATGCCTTGTTTCATATTTATAATTAGCGATTGGATAATTATTTGACATAACAGCGCGTAATATTTTTTTTTAATCAAATTAACTTTAAAATATTTTAATTTGGATAATGGATTGGGTGTGCGAGGAGGAATGATTGTTTTGTGTGTTTGTGCTGCTTTCGATAAAATTTTGCCAATAATGTGTGCATAACGTGTTAATTAATTAAAATTTAAAACTGGAGCTCCGCTTTTCGTGTATCTGTGTCGTGTGTCGAGTAGTTTTTACATGCAAAATTTACTTTATTTGAACCATAACAAAAATTAACTTCTGCTTTTCGTGTATCGTGTCAGGAATTCGAGTAGTTTTTACATGCAAAATTTACCTTATTTGAACCATAACATAAATTAAATTAAAATTTGCAGTGGGATGTTTGTATACAACTTTTTTTCGTGCCAATCATGATTAACAAAATATTAATTTGAGAGAGCCAATTTTTGCTGGTAGTGTGTTTCTGGAGTACGAGATGGCGCAGAGATAGCAAAATTGCTGAAAGTAGTTTTGACTATGTGTTGGTTCATGGTGCCTGCCGAATTTTATCACAACGAATAATAAAAATTATGAGTGCAGAGCACGTTGTTCGTTTGTTTAGATAGCGCCGGGCGAATGAATGGGTATTAAATTTCAAATAATTGATTGATAAGGCTGATAAATGTTGAAAGTTTATCTTCACTTTTATATAAATAAAATAAAATAATTTAAAACTTTCAAATATATATTGTAAACTCGCTACAATTGTTTCGCCACACTGTGGCTTCTTCAGGCGAAGAAATGATATCATTTCATTTATTCATTTCTTCGCCTGAAGAAGCCACAGTGTGGCGAAACAATTGTAGCGAGTTTACAATATATATTTGAAAGTTTTAAATTATTTTATTTTATTTATATAAAAATATTAAATTTCAGTAGACAAGTGAACTGGATAAATAAATATTCACGATTTTAATTGCAATCGACAAACTTTCAACTCTTTTTGTTTGTCATATTTCCAATACCTATTTGTATTATACAATTATGAATTACAATTATTATAAATATATGTATAATATATACAGGGAGTTTTTTAAAGTATAAGTATTTCAAAATCCGCCAATTTTTTGTGAACCTTAAGATATTCGTTGTTTTTGTAAGAGTTTAATTTGAAGCTCCAAACGAGTGTTTTCCACTTCCAGACTAAGCATGAAGTAAAATTTCGAGTTTAGAAAAGCCCCGTGAAAATTTGTCACGGGTCCGTTTCTGGGCTTTTCTAAACTCGAAATTTTACTTCATGCGCCACGCGTAAGAACACTAAAATATTGTGAAATGTACGTACATTTGAACTTCACTTGAAATCAGAGCAATACGCCTAGTGCATGAAGTAAAATTTCGAGTTTAGAAAAGACCAGAAAATTTGTCTCGGGTCGCTGCGCGACCCTAGATAAATTTTCACGGGGCTTTTCTAAACTCGAAATTTTACTTCATGCTTAGCCTGGGAGTGGAAAACACTCGTTTGAAGCTTTAAATTGAACTCTTTTAAAAAAAACAACAAATATCTAAAGATTTACAATAAATAGGCGGAATTTGAAATATAGGTATTTCAAGTTCCGCCTATTTATTGTTTCCAAGAATTAAATTAATTTTCAAAATTTTAACGACTCGAAAATTTAATTTCCAAGATTTATAACAATTACTTAAATTTTAGAAAAAATCATGCATTTGTTAAGATTATTGCTGATTTTCAAATTATTGGCTGCTGTCGTTACTTTTAAAAGTTTGAAGCCTTTTATGTAAAATGGAGATTCCGTTAATAAATAAATAAATAAATAAATGTATTTCCTAGATTTTCGTTAATTTATAAAAAAATCCCGATATTGATAAATTTTTAAATTTTCAAGAATTTCTTTAATTTTTGGGTTCGCAAATTTCAAAGAAATTTATTTGACAAAAAATATGAGGGCTTTCTTGAAAATGTTTATTAATCGTTAATAATTAATATAACGCCTAAATTACTGAAAAATATATGATAAATTTGAGGTTATTAAAAATTCATAATAAATGTTCATAACTTCTTGCAAATTTACACTTGTATGAACATTTTGAAGATTAACGGAAATCTCGGAAATTCTCGATTGTAAAGATTTACGAACATCTTGAAAAATTCATGACGGACGTCTAGATTTTGAAAATTATCGAAAATCTTTGGATTTCGCGAAAACCGTCGAATTTTTGAAAATTAACGGACATTTTGGAAATTTATGAAAAGCGTTTTGGTTTTCAAAGTTGACTAAAACGTTGACAATTCCCGAAAAATGAAATTATGAAAATAACTTAAATCGTGGGAATTCATGCAAATTAACAAAAGTTTAGGAAATTAACGAAAATTGCTAACGTTTTAAAATATGACAAAAATCTCAGGAATTCATAAATAGCATCAACATTTAAAAAATTACGAAATTCACTAAAACCGGTAGAATTTTATAAATTAACAACAATCTTAGAGTTTCATAACACGCGTCAAAATTTTAAAAACTAATAAAAATTTTGGGGAAATTAATTAAGAAAAATTTAAACAATTCAGGAATTTTAAAAATTAGAAGAAATCTTGGAAAAGTTACAAAAAGCGTTAAAGATTAACAAAAATTTTGGAAATTCCTTAAAAATTCTCGAAACTTATAAACTAAAATTATTTAAATTCGCCGGCCCTAGTAATTATGATTATTATTATTATTATAAATAGACATAATAAAAATAAATTATAATCTTTTAAAATGTCGAAAATATCAAAAAACATTAAATTTGGTAAATTATAAATGAAAAAGGAATTTTTCCGACTCAGCACTTGAATCAACATTTAATAGCATTCCACATTCCTATGCAAAACATGAATTCAGAAATGCAATTATATTTACAAAATGTATTGGGAAATTTTTTAACGATGTCTTTCTTTGTTGTGTATCAATAACATAATGAATGAATGAACGGTCCGCGTCAGAAAAAATACATTCGCAACTCAAGGTCGGGAGCCAGGAGCCAGAAGCCCGTGTCGCGACAAATGTATACGAATACTACATATAAAACCTAATTTCTTTTCACATGTTTTTAGAAATTAGAGTATATTTTTAAAATATTACTAAAAAGGCACGATGCTGCTCCCTATTTATTGAAAGTATAATCAAAATTGACATTGCTTTTATGGAAATTCCTAAGCAACGAATTATATTATTTATCATTTATTTTAGATCAATTTATTTAATAAAAGATGTTTATAATAATTACCTCAATAAATTAAAGCAATATGAAGAAAAAAAATATGTTTCTTATGGAAGTAATACACGGATTTATATGATCATTTGACAGAGTTCCAATATTTAATTTATGTTTAATTTAAGAAACATTTTTTTGAAAAAAAAAACACTGTCAATTTATTCGCAAAGCTTCACTTTACAATATGTTTTTGGGAATTTATAATAATTCTCGATTTTGTTAGTTTTTCTGTTTGTTTTTCCTTAGATCATAAAAATATCACAGATATTTTCCTTCATTTTATAAATATAAAAGCATTTTATTTCGTGTAGAAAAAATATTTAAAAACTAAAAACAAAAATCGGTTGTTAAAAATGACTAGAAAACGATCGCGTTTTGAACTTCACGTTATACCCTCGTTTAACGTGCCTGCCGCATGAAGTAAATATTTCGAGTTTAGAAAAGCGTGAAAATTTAAATTTGGGCGCTTCGCTTCGCTCAGCGCCCAAATCCATATTTTTAGGCTTTTCTAAACTTGAAATATTTACTTCATGTTTAACCTGGGAGTAGAAAACACTCGATCGAAAAATCAATTTGAACGATATTAAAATTGAGACTTTACTTAACAAATCAATCTGTTATCCAACGAACCAATTTGTAAAAATCGATAACAAAAAAACATATATGTATACAAATAAAAGTTTTCGTTTATAATTGATTTGATTTCTGTATATTTATGTACAAATCGATAAAATGCAATTCATAAAGTTTCAACAACAATAAAAGTAGTATAGAAATATCGAAATCAATAAATATAATAACAAATATTATAGTATTAAATGAAATTTTCATATATCATAATATTTTTTATTACATTTATTGATCTCGATATTTCTGTACTTCGTTTATTAATGTTTAGTTTTTAAATTTTAATTATTATTATTTTAAATCAAATCATTAATGATTTAAAATAATAATAATTAAAATTTATAAACCAAACATTAATAAAGGAAGTAAAGATATATCGAGATCAATAAATATAATAAAAATATTATGATATTTAACAATTTCATTTAATATAATAATAATTAAAATGTGAATATTAAATATTATAGTATTTAAAAATGTGAATATGTCTTTTCTTATAAACCATATATTTTTAAATATAATAACATTTTATTTTTAAATTTCAATTATTAAAATAAACATAAAAATAGACAAAAAAATCGTCTATCTTGTCAAAATTAACACAAGTTGATAAAAACGTAATTTCAAAATGTTCAATAAACAAACCTAATTTCTTAAACGACAAAACAATTATTATGATATTTTAGTATAAATAATGAATATGTTTGAAAGTAATTAAAAAAAATTTCAATTTCAAAATATGCATAAACAAACTTAATTTCTCTAACGATAAAAAATCAATATATTAGAAACTTCATTGGTTATGTCAATACTTTATTGATTTATCATGATCCACATGAGAAAATAAAACCAGTAACAGTTGTTTCTTGCAATAGAAACATTAGTATTCTACTCCATAAAAGTTTACGATTCAGATAACGCAAGCAACTGTTTTATGTTAAACTGGAAACAGCTATTTTGCAAGACTAGTGACTTCACGTAAATAAAACCTCTTTGGTTTATAATAATTATTTTTCGAAAATTAGAATATTTGTTGCTAATGTAATCAATTTAGACAATTTTTAATCTATTTTTAAGTGTATATAATTAACAAGAAAAATGTTCTATAAACATACTGTTAGCTATAGTCACTTAACAAAGTCTCAGTTATAAAAACAATACTGTTACAAAAAACAATACTGTTATAAAAACAATACTGTTATAAAAACAATACTGTTATAAAAACAATACTGTTATAAGAAACAACACTGTTATAAAAACAATACTGTTAACTATAGTCTTCTTAGTTATACAAACAAAGGTAATAAGTGTTTCATTTGTGAATTATAAAACTAAATAATAATTAGTTTAAACGTAAATAAAGTTTACTTAAATCCGTGTTTGTGCGCCTGGCGCATGAAGTGAATATTTGGAGTTGAGATAAGCCTGAAAACCAAATTTTCAGGCTTATATTAATGAGTGGAAAACACTCATTTGAAAATTCAAATTAAACGAAGTAAAAGACTGTTCACTCAACATATCAATCTGTAAATAGGGTAAGTTTAGAAAAGTCTGAAGATTTGGATACAAAGATTAAAAAAATGTATAAATGTAATTTTTTCTTAAAATAGTCAACTTTTACAAATGTTCACAATGACACACTGTATTTTCAACATTTGTGAAAGTTGACAATTTCTAGAAAAAAATACATTTATAATTTTTTCGATTTCGATAAATGTATTTTTTTTTTTGAAATTCACAACTTTTAAAAATGTTGACATTGACACTCTGCATATTCAACATTTGTAAAAGTTGACAATTTCTAGAAAAAAATACATTTATGATTTTTTCGATTTCGATAAATGTATTTATTTCTTGCAATTGTCAACTTTTACAAATGTTGACAATGACACCCTGCACTCTGCCTGCAAATTTGCAGGCCTTTCTAATCTCGAAATCTTTACTTCATGCTTAACCCGAGAGTGGAATAACGAACATCAATCAACAACTTATCATATTCATACATTTGTAGTACGAATTCTCTCGTACGAATTTTGTACAACCAGAAAATTCCCTTGCCAACACCTGCAGTATAAAAATCTATAAATATCGCTTAAAAAATACCGAACGTCCGATTTACGAATCGCTCTAAGTCAGTGTGTATAAATAGTGGGCATGCCATGACCTAACTATTACTAGTGCACATACATACACACAAACCGTTTGCATAATTAATTAACAATTAAATTAGAGTTAACGCCGCGCCAGACATCGACACGATGACGATTCTCTGACATTCAGAGGTTGATGATATTTTACTAATCGAATCACACATGCAAACGTCTATTTAATATTCATGTCGTACGAAAATCATCGCCGTCATCCATTCACTTGTTAACCTAGGCGCATAATTCAGGATTTTGATTTTTGGAATGATTTCAATCATCAATCATGAGTTCATTGAATGATATAATTATAAATCTATATTTTTTAATAATAATATTATTTAGCGTCTATAGATGTACAATACATAAAGATACAGTTTCAAATTGAACAGTTACAAGAACGAAATTACAAAAAAATACTAAATAACTAAATAACAATCAAGAAACAAAATTACAATTAACATAGTTTAAGAAACCAAATTACAATTAGCATAGTTAAATAAATTGAAATGAAGTTTACACAGTTTATGAAACTGTTTAGTTTTAATCATTATCAAAAAAAAAAATATGTTTTTTTATAGAATCTAAATTATTATTTTTTTAAACCGATTTTCTTAAACATAATTTGTTTTAATTGTGCTGTGGATGTTAAACAAACTAAAAGCTTTCAAAATATGTCACAATTTAAAAAATTGCCAAGTTGTAGTTTGCAAATTATTCAAAATTTATAATTACAAAACGCATTTATCAATTTTTATAAACTATACTTACCTACATCGGATATTTGCAAATTGTGGCTCTTTGTTAAAATTAAAGTAGATATTTTGAACGTAGCTTTCCTGTTATATTTAACTAGTATCCAATATTAGCTAAACATAACCGGAAAACCAAGTTCAAAGTATTAAATATTTATAAATTTGTATCCACATGATTTTCATGAAAAAAATCTGTCTAACAAAAAAACAATTCTTCTTATAAATATTTGATGATATATGAAATCAGGTATCTGATGAAACCACAGTGTGGTGATACAATTGTAGTACAATAAATATAATTTTGAAAGTTAAACAAATTAAGTGTTTTATTAAAGTGATATTATGGAGTTTCAACAACTAACAGCCTTAACTATACAGTATATATTTAATATTTCTAGTTCTGCAATTCTGCAATTGTTTCGAATACAAAATATACTTATAATTGTTTATTTTTCTAAGATATTATTTTCGTTTCTGCCTTTAGAAAATATTTGCTTTTCGCCTTTATGGTTTTGCAGTATAATCCGGGACGAGGTCTTAACGTGCTGTCGCCGTGGCCCCTTTTTCCGATCCCTGCTCGAGGAGGGAAAAAGCGAGGACTTCCCGTGCACATATATATATGTGCGACTTTATTTATATGAAAAAGAAAGGAGAGCAAATAGATTTATACATGTGTTTCCCTCTCAGTGACTGTATATTTTTTGTACCGTCCTCTCCAACATGGACACGTCGTGGTTTACAGTAATCGAGTTTGGCCGCCCTCTCATCCTTCACTCCCACAGGACAAGAGGAGTAGAAGGACTGGAAGGACAAGAAGGACAAGAAGGCGAGTCTCGGCCCTTCCTTGTTGTCCCTCATGGAAAACAGCCCCTGCAACACAACAACCATTACCTTTCAGCTATTCCAATAGACGAGGGGGAGAACCTGGGGGTTAGAGAAAATGTATCAACCCCTACCCCCAGCTCGAATAATTACCTTCTATTTTCGTCCGAGTTTAGTTCGCTTTTTTTGACGGTTTAATTAAAACGGCAAAAAGTCGCCCTAATTCTATTCCGTATGAATAATATATTGTTACAAGGATGACGGAAATAACTGGCTGGAAAATCGCTGGAGGGGGTTCGGAAAATCGCACACTATTTTCGCTGTTCTTGATAATGTCTGAGCACTCGCTGAGCCTTAAGGTAAACACCGATCTAGGCTCGAAAAGGGGGGCACGTATAAATAATGCAGAAGTCAAACAAACGTTCACGCTTATTTGCCGGGATATCTTCGTGGGAATCTGTTTGCTTTTATTTAATAGGGTAACAACCATTCAACAAAAACATGAACATAAACGAATTTTTATGCTTGCAGATGAACAAATCATGCAAAATTTCTTGACATTGTAAATATTAAACTGCAAATAAAATCAAAGGATTTGAGATTTTTTTAAGACCAATTAAAGATGATTTTCACGAATTTTCAAAAAAATAACAAAATACCGAATGAGAAAAGACATAAAAAAATTAATTAGAGTTTTTTTTTATTAAACTGTATTTTTGTATAAATCAAATTAAATTATTACTTACACAACTCGTGCTCGAAAAAGTATATCCATGTTTATAAAAACACATTACCAAACTCGCGAATTTTACCCACACATCTGCACTGATATAATTTATTAATTAAAATAATGATACATTTTCGGGCCGACCTTAATTTACGCGCAACAATGATAATTAGGTAAACATCTATCTGCTCTTACAAAAAAAAAAAAAAAACGTACGCAGCCTTCCCCTAGGACCAGCGTAAATTCCTATAATTAAAGACGCACTGGAAATCCCTTCAAGCCCCAAGGGGAAACGATACCTAATAAAAGCCGAAATCGATGATAAAACGTGCGAGTTTAAAATTTCCAAGTGAACTCCCTGGGTGAACAAGAGGAAAACAAACGCGTCGATGCTCATATTGGATTCTATTTGTAGGAGTTTGGGCTTTGAAAGATGATAGACTTATCTGGTATATATATCCCTCTGAAAACTGACAGCTGCACTCCAGAACTTAACTTTGAAAATAAGTTCTCCACTCTCATCCCGGACAAAACCAAATGGTTAGAGAGCAAGATAGTTCAAGGCAAGGACGTCTGGCTCTTTACGGATGGTTCCAAATCTGAAACAGAGTAGGGGGACGAATTACAAGATTTCAACCTCAAAAAGTCTTTTAGACTCCCAAACCTCTGTAACATTCTGGACTGGATCCACAAAAATAACCTTCAGGGGAACCGCATCAGGTTCATTACTGATAGCCAAGCCGTTATTAAGATACTGATTAGTTATTTGCAAGCCTATTTAGCAATTTTTTACAGTCTCTGACCACCTTCGAGGTGCAGTACAGAGGTACTCATGTGGGTACCTAGTCATAGTGATATCAGGGGGAATTCACGACGACCTTGCAAGGAAGGGAGCAAGAATGAAGGACCTGTCTATTGAACTCTCTACCCACATTCCTCTTGTGGTATGCAAGAGACTACTAAGGGACCAAATGATAGCATCGGTCAACCATAAGTGGAGAGAAGAAGATACGTGTCTCATAACAAGGCAGCTATGGCCTATATGGGATACTATAAACTGCAACAAATTAATTGCACTTAGCAGAATCGGCATAAAGAAGGCGGTAGGCATCCTCACGGGCCACTGCCTCCTAGGCAGACATGCACAAAAGATAGGTCTTAAGCACAACGACTATTGTAGAGGATGCCTGGATGTGGAGGAGGAAGAGACAGTACTCCACTATCTGAGACAATGCCCTGCTCTTTAAGGGGAAATAATCGAGTACCTTGGTATGCACTACGCGAATGGACTAGCGGATATCACACCTCTAGATTTGAGAAATCTGATCGGGTTCATTAGGTGCTCAGATGAGTTTGTATAGGTGGATGGGGAGGGGAGATCTGACTTCTTTTTACCCTTATTGTATCACAAGGGGCCCTTTGGGCCTAAGTGAGCGGTCTAACTGCTGCTATTGAAACCTAACCTAACCTATCTGGTATATCAATGGGTATATTGAAGAGTGTAACTAAAGTCTTCAAAAATGGTAAGTTTTAACCGAATTAAATCTTCTAGTACAGTAATCTTGTACTTATGATCAATACTCTATAAAAAGTAGTGCTTGAAAAGTACTCCTTTCTCTCCGATTTTGATTGTCTGTTTGAACAGGGTAAATATGTGAATCTCACTTTTTTGCTCTTCTCTCTTCGAGAGGAGAAATATGTAAGCCCCTTTAATTGGCTCTTTAATTCGATAGAGGAAATATTTAAATTCACATGCCCCTTTTACGAAATAAAATGAGTGTTCTTTCAATTTAACCTTAATAATTGGACAGTTATGACAGTTGCAATCCAATATACATTATCGTTCTTATGTATTGGGTTGCTACTGTCTTGACTGTCCAACTAGTTGGGTTGCCTATAAACATTGTTTAAACAACTGACTCAATGCGTTTGGCTTGCGATTTATTCCGGTATGGATTGGGGATACATATACAGATAAAAAACTATCTGTATGTAAAAATAACGTGTGTCTATATACTGTCGGCATCTCAGATGCTTTGAAAACAAATTACATATCTTAGATTAGTTTATACGATCTTGGAGCCGTCAAATAAATTTAATTATATGTCTAATTACGACGTATGTTTCTGAAGTCAGAACCTACTGGAATGCCGACAGTTTATAGACACTCGGTAGTATAGAATGCAAGGGTCAAGTACATTTACAAAAATCATAACTGAATATCCCACCCTTCCTGAATTTTCATGAAATTCACCTACTATAGGTATTAAGTAAACATAGCTCCTTTAAATTATGTAACAATTAAGTCGCCCAAATGCAAATCCAACCATACGTGTTTTGACAAATTTGTGGCAAGATGACAAAAACCGATTTTGCAGCATCTCTTAGTTAAATAAAAATAGTGCCAAATGAGCGTTCTATCGAATGAGAACAACAAAAATTATGTAAAACTAAGTAAAAAGTTGACAGGTTTTACATTCGACAGGATTTTTCAAACAGAATTTTAAAAGGTTTATGAAGTGTTTTAAAGATCGATTTATTTTTAAAATTGTAGCCTGAGACGAGCAGAATCCATGGATATTAAAACCTCAAAATCAAGAAAATGGTGTATGGCTGGTTTTGCATCTGGGCGACTTAATTGAAAAATACTCTATTCCTAGTTTTCCTTTTATTTTCACCAAAAACCGGTATTGATATTACATTTATTCAAACTTGATTTTCATTAAAGTTTATTTTTCAATAATCATAACTTGTATTCTATTCGACGACTGATTCTTTCTCCAAACTGTAATTTTATTCGCTGCGTTTAACAGATAAATAAAACATCCGTTCGTTTATTGTCTTATCCGTTATTGAATACAAGGCGTTGGTCACGATCTGGAAAAGAAGTTGGGATTCGAGTGTCTTTGAAAAAGTTTTAATGTGTTTCTGTTAGAAAGTTGTTCCGGTCGTCCGTTTATGCGACCACATATTTTCCACCATATTCATTAATTTCTGCGGCTTTTCTCCGACTATTCTCTCTATCTCTCTCTCAGCTCATGGAACACATGCTACATTTATGTATTTACCCACAGATACAATAACAATAAACACTATAGTTATACACTAGAGACACAATAAATATGTTCTTTATTTATAAATATATTGATTACACTAATATATTTAAATATAAGTAAAACTATTTATTATTAAGGCCCAGTTGCACCAAAAACGTTGAACTCGAGTTCAAGTTGAACTTGAGTTCAAGATCACAGTTCTTATTGTTCTAATGTCACTTTTCATTCGCACATGTCCTACGGAATTATATTGTGGGGTCATTCAAGCATCTTGTCAAACATCTTTCGTTTGCAACGTCGAACTATTAGAGTGCTGGCAGGAATAAGTTATAGATCGGACTGGAAACAATGCTTTATAGATTTGAACATTTTAACAGTCCCGTGTGTTTTTATACTGAAATGCGTTTTGCATTTAACAAACAATAAAGATAAATACGAAAGTAATAGGTTTTATCATGAGCACAATACAAGAGCAAAAAATGATATCCGGATACAATTTCAAAGGCTCACAAAAGCTAAAACCGGAATACGATACCACTGTATACAATTCTTTAATGCCCTTCCTACACAAATCCAACAGCTAAAACCAAAACATTTAAAAGTTTGGTGTAAATCGTTTTTGGCTCAAAATGCTTTCTATTCCTTCGAGGAATACTTTAAGGAGTTCAAGAAACACAAATTTTAATATGTTTGTTTTGTTCAAAACAATGTTTTATTATATATAACCATATTTTTATCATGTTTCTGTTTGTTCATAGTAAATGTTTGTTTTATATCAATTATTTGTAATTTATGCTTTTAATATGTTAGTTTTGTCCAGAAAATTATTTTATCATATACAACCATATTTTTAACATGTTTTGTTTGTTTATAGTAAATGTCTGTTTCATACCAATAATCTGTGATCTGCTATAAATAATGTATACTTTTAATATGTTAAGTGGTCGCCATTGTGAATTTTATTATACATAGTAGTATTTAAAATTACCTGTGGCCTGTGTAAACAATCTTGTATTAACACCAATATATATTATTTTTATTATTATTCAACTCGAGTTCAAGTTAAACTTGAGTTCACGATGACAGTTCCTATTGTTCTAATGTCACTTTCAAGTTTAAGTTGAACTTGAGTTCACTTCCCAAATATTCCCATTGTTCAAATGTCACTTTAAACTCGAGTTCAGAGTTGAACCAGCTCAACGTGTTTGGCGCAACTGGCCCTAAGACATTAGGTACAAAATTAGAATAATATTCCAAAATCAGTTGAGCACTTGACGTCATAATTTTAAAAGAAAACACTTGGTTAGTATATTTTAAACTTCACTTGAAATTAGTGTTTTATACGCGTGGCGCATGAAGTAAAATTTCGAGTTTAGAAAAGCCCCGTGAAAATTTGTCTCGGGTCGCTGCGCGACCCGAGACAAATTTTCTACGCGGGGCTTTTCTAAACTCGAAATTTTACTTCATGCTTAGTCTGGGAATGAAAAACACTCGTTGAAGAATTAAAAAACTTCTGAAAAACAACGAGTGTAAACGATTTAGTAAACACTGGTGAAAACAGTTCTAATAATTTTTTTACGATTTTCTTATTATTGCTCTAGCTTGTAGCACTAAGGGCATCTAGTAGCCTAAAAAAGCGCATCTAGTAGGCCTAAGAGAGGGCATTTATTAGTCTTAAAAGAGGCTCTAAAATTAGTAAATCGAAAAATAATAATGTTTTTTTTTTCTATTCGCTTTAAATATAAACAAAATGTATTTTTTAGGCTAAACGACTGACGGTCGATAGCCTAGAAATGAAATACATAAAATATAATTATTAAAATAAACAAATGAATTGAATTATCAGTGCAAAATAAAGATATGTATTTGTTTGCCTGAAAATGTTATAAATTTAGATCTCTCTTGGTGATACTAAATAACCTCTATTTAGTATCACCAAGAGAGGGCATCTAGTAGTCCTTAAAGAGGCTCTAAAATAAGTAAATCGAAAAATAATAATGTTTTTTTTTTCTAATCCCTTTAAAATATAAATGACTGACGGTCGTTAGCCTAGAAATCAAATACATAAAATATAATTATTAAAATAAACAAATTAGTTGACGTTTTAGTGCACAATAAAAATATGTATTTGTTTGTCTTAAAATGTTATAAATTTAGATCTCTTGTTCTCTTAGAGAAATATTTCTTAAAACTGTCTAACCTCAACCATTATTGTAATGATTATTATTTCCAAATTTATATCAGATGACAAAACTATTTTATTTATTTATAATCAATACTAAATGTATTCTTTATTTTGTTTCAGGTAAATACAAAATGTTTCGTCCATTCCACATCCATTTTCTGTGTATGTAAGTAAATATTTACATTTAATAAATAATCACTGTATTAAGTAGAAAAAATCTCACAGAAGCTATGCTAATTATAAATGTGTTAGGATTTACATTTGTACAGAGATTTCCACTTAACGAATTAAAAGTTTAATTCGAGAACAAAGTCCTAGTACTGCGCATTCAACATTTAAAATCCTAGAAAAATGTAAAACAAACAAATTAATGTTAAATTGAATCTTATAAATAAAAGCAGCAATTTAATTTCTTTAGTAATCTTAAACGAAACAAATTTTCAAAAAAATGAAATGTCTGCATTAATACAGTATTTATTAAATCTTGTAAATAAAAACAGTATTGATTTGTTAAGAAATCACCAAACTTTTATTCTATTTTTAAAATCCTTGCAGATTTTGATTTTATACAAAATATAAAAACGAATTAAGATTAATATCGACTTTCTGCAAAAAATTAGTCTCATTGAGACAAGTCTCCAAACATTCATTGAAATAACTACTTCTCGAGCTATTAACCCGACAAATTTTGAATTATACAATGAATGATTTTAGTGATATCTTAACAAATTTTATTAAATCAAAGAAAATTTAATATAAAGAAAAATTGAGTTTGTTTGCAGAATATTTACAAAATATAAAAACGCATTAAAATTTATATCGACTTTCTGCAAAAATTGACGTGTTACTCAAATATAACACGTCAATTTTTTCAGAAAGTCGATATAAATTTTAATGAGGTTTTTATATTTTGTAAATATTCTGCAAACAAACTAAATTTTTCTTTATGTTAAATTTTCTTTGATTTTATAAAATTTGTTAAGATATCACTAAAATTTATTGTAATCTTAGAAAAAATTGAACCCAGCGACTCTTGTAAAACTTATCAAGATTTAGAATTAACTAAAATCTGCCTGGAAAAGGCACCCTTTATTAAGAAACAATAAAACCGCAGAGCGACAGATTTTGATAAGAATTACAGTATTTTAAAATTATAATATTTGGGTTGAATTTTGGAAAAATAAGAATCCAATAACTAAAAAGTAAACAACAAAACTTAAAGGTCAAAGTCAAAGATTTTAAAAATCAACGAAACACCGATGTTGTTCGGTATTTTTTTTACCTTTAAAATCTTTAACTTTGACCTTTAAACTTTGTTGTTTTCTTTTGAGTTGTTAGATTCTTATTTTTCTAAAATTTAACCCAAATATTTTAAATTGAAAATACTGTAATTCTTATTAAAATCTATCTTGATAAAAACAACTGTATTATTTTTTTTGCGTGACCAAAATTGATTATAATTTTCTTGAAAATAGTAATTAATTTTAATTATGTGTATTTATTTATTTCATTTGGCGCTTTTTAACATTTCAATCAATTAATCAATTTATTTGTCTATGAGATTGTATAGTATAATACAATAATAGAAAAATCATACAAAAAATGAGTCACTGCATTATTTTTGCATTTATTTTCAAGAATAAAAAAATTAAAGCATTTCATTTCAGAATTAATATCTTTAGCAATAATTCTGGAATGAAATGCTTTAATTTTATTATTATTGTTGTATTGAGATTACCAAAAAAATAAGTTACTGCTTTTAAATTGCTTTCATTTTTAGGAACACCAAAGACTTTATTTCTGGAATTAATATAGCTTTGAATTTCAAGAATAACAAAAAAAAATTAAGTGACTGTTCTAATTCTTTAATTTTTACAATTATCAAGAAATATGAGCAATTGATTTCACTTGAAATCAGTATTCCGTACGCGTGGCGCATGAAGTAAAGATTTTGAGTTTAGAAAACCCTGAAAAATTCGTTTGGCCGCTCCGCTTCGCTTCACGGAGCGACCAAACCAAATTTTCAGGCTTTTCTAAAGTCAAAATATTTACTTCATGCTTAGCCTGGGAGTAGAAATAATCGTTTCACCTAAAAATCTTTCGATTGATTATTTTGTCTACAAAATATTTTATTTACACAAAATATTTCTAGAAGATTTGAAGAGATTTTATTTGGACAAAATGTTTGGCTGGTTTTTTTAAAGTTTAATAATAAATATTTATACGAGATGTTTTTCTTACAACATCTATAAATTATTTAATTAAATTCCCCAAAACCTAAAACAATTAAAATTCAACAGCTTCAGATGTCACTTGCGCTCTCTGTTACTACGAAATGAGCTTTGAATTTACAGAATTAATTCGAGATATTGACGACGAAATATGTTTGTCTATTATCTCTCACACATTGCAATTACATTCATGTTTAATATTTTCGTAGGTTAAGTGGAAGATCAGTAACAGGTTAAGCTGACTGAACTTCGCCTACGCTTATAAGTATTTATTTTGTATTTATTTTTTGTATGACAAATAAAGCCATTTATTATTATTATTATAATAGTTACACTAACAATATTTGGTGCCTCCATTATATTTTGCCAATTTAACGTTTTGCGAATATTTTATTTACATACAATATTTGCAAATCTTTAGCTTGGCACAAAATATTTTTAGAAGATTTGAAGAGATTTTATTTGGACAAAATGTTTGGCTATTTTTTTAAGGTTCAATAGTAATTAATAGTTATACTAACAATATTTGGTGCCTTCATTATTTATTGCCAAGTTTAAGTTTTGCGAATAGTTTATTTACATACAATATTTGCAAAACTTGAGCTTGGCCAAAAACCTAGACATTAATTTACTTAAAACATTTACAAGAGATTTTATATACACAAAATATTAGGCTATTTTCTCTACAATTATTAAAGACTATTGATTTTTTTAATATTTTATTTACATAAAATATTTACTGAAGATTTACAAGAAATTTTAATAAATCACAGAAAATGTTTGGCAATTTAATTAATAACTATTAATGAGCCACTGCATTAATATTGCTTTTATTGTTAAGAGTACCAAATTTTGGAAATTTTAATTTATAAGATTAACAGAGAAATGAAGGGACTGTTTTAATTCTGCTTTAATTTTTCAAATTGTCAAAGAAATTGAGCAATGAATTTCACTAAGGTTTGATTTTTTTTTTGAAAAATCGAAGCACTGCTTTAATTGTATTTTTGAGATTACAGAAAAATAGTCCCTGCATTAATATTGCTTTTATTTTCAAGATTCTGAAATTAAAGTTGCTTTAAGTTTTAAGATTAACAAAGAAACTAAGTGACTGTTTTAATTCTGCAATAATTTTAACAACTATCAAAGAATATAAGCAAGGAATTGAACTTTAAATCAATGTTTCGTACGCGTGGCGCATGAAGTAAATATTTCGAAATTAGAATAGCCTTAAAATGTTCAGGCTTTTCTAATCTCGAAATATTTACTTCATGTTTAAACAAAGAGTGGAATATAAAATTATCAGGCATTCCTTGATTTTGAAAAAATGTTTAACTTGAAGCTTCTAACAAGTGTTTCCACTCCCAGACTAAGCATGAAGTAACATTTCGAGTTTAGAAAAGCCCCGCGTAGAAAATTTGTCGAGGGTCGCGCAGCGACCCGAGACAAATTTTCACGGGGCTTTTCTAAACTCGAAATTTTACTTCATGGGCCACGCGTATATAACACTGATTTAAAGTGATGTTTAAAATATACTTATGTTTGATCTCACCTTAATACATTTTACATAGTTTTATTTACCTTTAACCTACACGCTACGCGACCAAACCAAATTTTCAGGCTTCTCTAAACTCGAAATATTTACTTCATGCTTAAACAAGGAGTAGAATATCACCTATATATTACCAAAGAAACTAAGTCACTGCGTTAATCTGTTTTGTTCCTTAGGATTAACTATTAATTATTATTAAACTTTAAAAAAACTGCCAAACATTTTGTCCAAATAAAATCTCTTCAAATCTTGTAAAAATATTTTGTGCCAAGCTTAAGTTTTGCAAATATTGTATGTAAATAAAATATTTGCAAAATTTAAATTTGGCAAAAAATAATGTAGGTACCAAATATTGTTAGTGTAACTATTAATTATTATTTAACCTTAAAAAAACAGCCAACCATTTTGTCCAAATAATATCTCTTCAAATCTTCTTAATATATTTTGTGCCAAGCTTAAGTTTTGTAAATATTGTATGTAAATAAAATATTCGCAAAACGTAAACTTGGCAAAATATAATGGAGGCACCAAATATTGTTAGTGTAACTATTATTTATTATTAAACTTTTAAAAAACCAGCCAAACATTTTGTCCAAATAAAATCTCTTCAAATTTTCTAGGAATATTTTGTGTAAATAAAATATTATGTAGACAAAATAATCAATCAAAAGATTTTTAGCTGAAACGATTATTTACAATCCCAGGCTAAGCATGAAGTAAAATTTCGAGTTTAGAAAAGCCCCGCGTAGAAAATTTGTCGAGGGTCGCGCAGCGACCCGAGACAAATTTTCACGGGGCTTTTCTAAACTCGAAATTTTACTTCATGCGCCACGCGTATATAACACTGATTTAAAGTGATATTTAAAAATATACTTATGTTTGATCTCGCCTTAATACATTTTACATAGTTCTATTTACCTTTAACCTACGCGCTACGCGATTAAACCAAATTTTTAGGCTTCTCTAAACTCGAAATATTTACTTCATGCTTAAACAAGGAGTGGAATATCACCTTTAAATTACCAAAGAAATTAAGTCACTGCGTTAATCTGTTTTGTTTCTTATGATTAGATTACAAATTAGATTACAGAAAATTTACAAATGAATTACAATCAATCAATTAATTTATTTGTCTATGAGATTGTAAAGTATAATACAATATTAAACAAATGACAAAAAATAGAAATAAGTCATTGCATTATTATTGCTTTTATTTTCAAGAATACTAAAGACAATCATTCTGAAATGAAATAATTTATTTTTTTCATTATTATTGTATTGAGATTACCAAAAAATACGTCACTGCATTTATATTGCTTTAATTTTCAAGAACAAGGAGTGAAATATCACTTTTAAATTACAAAAGAAATTAAGTCACTGCGTTAATTTGATTTGTTTCTTACAACTAGATTACAAATTAAATTTTAGTTTTACAAATGAATTACAATCAATCAATTATTTTATTTGTCTATGACCTGGGTCTCCAAACTATCTTCTTTGCGGGCCACAAATACAAATCTACATAATATAGTCGGCCAAGATCCGATTAATTTTATAAAATTATGAAAAATGTAAGGAACAATTGTTACAATATTTCAAAATATGACATTTACAAAAAAAAATACAAACAATCGCGGGCCGGATTCATGCAAGTCGCGGGCCGGTTCTGGCCCGCGGGCCGTAGTTTGGAGACCACTGGTCTATGAGATTGTAAAGCATAATACAATATTAGACAAATCAGAAATAATAGAAATAAGTCATTGCATTATTATTGCTCTTATTTTTAAGAATACTAGAGACAATAATTCTGAAATGAAATGATTTTTTTTTATTATTGTTGTATTGAGATTACCAAAGAAATCAGTCACTGCATTTATATTGCTTTAATTTTCAAGAACAAGGAGTGGAATACCACTTTTAAATTACTAAAGAAATTAAGTCACTGCGTTAATTTGTTTTGTTTCTTAAGACTAGATTACAAATTAGATTACAGTTTTACCAATGAAATGAAATGAACTCGTTACAAATTAAGTGACTGCGTTATTCATTTTTATTTCTTAAGATTACGAAAGAAATTACGTCGTTACGTTAAATTCTTAATGCATTTATATTTTTAAGGTTTCCGAAGAAATTAACGGCATCCTGTTATAGATTTGCCGGTAAAAATATTCGAAGCTCTTTTACGCGCGGTAATTAAATCCGCGCAGCAATAATAATTTTATCGCCGCCTGAGCAAGAAGAAAAAAATTAAAATCCCAACAGACATAATACAATCCATAAAGCAAATTGCCGTTTTGTTTTATTGAGTTCGCTCCAGATTAAAAGATAAACCAGTTTTCTTTTTATACACCGGCGTTAATTTATTTAAACCGAGAGTTTTATTTTCATATCACATTTACAAAAATTTTTTAAATATAAATGAAATTGCCACATATCTTAAAATATTAGCCTATATAGTAGAGATGGGTCGTTCAATAATGATTCGTTCAAAACCAACGATTCTGTGCGGTGATTTAAATGAATTGATTCCGCATTTCAAGAAGAATTGATTCGATACTGATTCATTCACTCGAGACCACCGTCCGAACGATTTAAGCTGAGCGGAATCGTATTCAAGATTTGGATTTATACATACGGTCTGAATCCGCCCGAATTGGATGACTAATTCGTTTGCTCGAATCCGCGCACAATTTCAACTCTGCTTTGTACATGCGATCTGAATCCGCCCGAATCGGATAACTAATTCATTTGCTCGAGTCCGCGCACAACTTCAACTCCGCTTTGTGCATCCGGTCTGAATCTGAATCCGCCCGAATCGGATGACTAATTCGTAGGCTCGAATCGGTTGAAACGATTCCTCGCCTCCTCGCGAAAACGAATCCGCTGCGCCAGCCCTCATTTGTATTTTGCACGACTCGACCGTCGCGTGCCGGGCCGTTTTATAAATCACTCGCTTAAATTCGTAAGACTTAAACGAATTTAATCTGATCAGCTGTTACGTAATGGTAATGTTCTTTTTAGGTCTAAATTTAGTGTGAATTTCTCTGTTTTCTACTTATGAGACAAATCACAGAATATTTGCAAGACGAATTCAAGGCACCGAAGTTTTATTTCGAACAGCTTTACGAAACTTACGACTAAACATGCAAAATGTGAATTGTGTTTAGCGACAATATCAATTAAATTTGGTTAAACAACCAATTTGATAATGTAAGATCATCAGCTTGGTAGGTATTTCGTCCGTTTTTCTTCTTTTTTCAAAATTATTATTATTATTATATTTATTCATTTTCAAAGTGATTGTTCATTATGAATCGCATAATGAACAATCACTTTTAAGGAATGATTCGGTTGATTCGAATCACATGAAAGATTCGAACTTCTCATATTTACTATATAGTAAGTTTAAAATGCCAACAAATGAAAGTATTAATTAAAATACTTGGTATTGTTTCACTGATCAATGAAAATCAGTGATACAATACGAAATGTTCTAAATAATAGTTTAATATTTTTATTGATAGTTTTAAGCTTAACTTTAAATATTGTTTTTAATATAATATTCTAACAATATTTAAAGTTAAGCTTAAATCTATCAGGATTATTAATAATAATAATAATAATAAATCTTTATTGTCCAACAGGAAACATATCCTAATTACAAGACAATATAGTTAAAAAAAAAGTAAATTAATTATAAAACATACAAAAATATATAAGTAATCAATATACGAATGTGTAACAACTTGCTTAAATCTATACAAGTTTCATTTTACTAAATATAGTGTATATAATAATTATAAGTAAGAATTATAATTGATTTAAGGCTGTCAGTAGAGTTTTCAGAGTATCATGAAATATATCACAGGAAGAAGAAATGCTATTAAAACATCTGGACACAATACTGACAGGTGATTATTACAAAATATTCATTTAGAAGTTTATTAAACAGGGAATTGTTTTATTAAGTATACATATCCTGATAAATACGATGTAAATTATCAGGCATTCCTTGATTTTAGAAACATGCTTAACTTAAAGCTTCTAACGAGTGTTTCCACTCCCAGACTAAGCATGAAGTAAAATTTCGAGTTTAGAAAAGCCCCGCGTAGAAAATTTGTCGAGGGTCGCGTAGCGACCCTCGACAAATTTTCACGGGGCTTTTCTAAACTCGAAATTTTACTTCATGCGCCACGCGTATAAAACACTGATTTAAAGTGATGTTTAAAATATACTTATGTTTGATCTCTCCTTAATATATTTTACATAGTTCTATTAAATTTAATCAAATCTTACACTTTCAAAACACGAATAATTTTCTTTAGAATATTTAAGTATACTTAAAAGAAAAAAATCCTTTTATAAAAATATTAAACTATTAATTAAAACACTGTTTGTTTCACTGATTTTCATTGATCAGTGAAACAATACCAGGTATTTTAATTAATAGTTTATAACAATATTGCATTTAGATAATTACTTACTTACTTAATTAGCAAATTAAGATGTATAAAATACTAACGGGGTTATTCTGTGCATAGAAAATACGCGTAAATATGTATATCTATAATGTTAACATCGATTGTTTAATCAAGTTTCATAATGTTTATATGATGGTGGAATAATTTTGCAGGAAAATCATATAAATTATTTCTGTGCTAACTATTAATTAAATTATTATTCAATGTAGTGAATAATAAGCAAATTTATTCAGATGAAAAGCCATTAAAATAATTAATTTTCTAAATAAAACCACAGTTCTGTAAGTTCTACAGAATACTTATAGGTACTAATATGTTTTACTTAGGTGAAAAATAAAAAGGGTGATTTTTATAATATACAAAAAAAATCATGTCTTTTATATATTTATTTATTTATACGGGTGGCCAATTATATAAAAAAATAACATATATAATAAAAAATACAATAAATAATAATACAACAATACAATAACGTTACTTATGAGTTACATTCTAAAATTACACGACACGTTCGCTTAAAATTCTTTCGACTAATTCCGAAATCAATTAAATTATAATAATTATTAACGTTATACAGTGTGGAAATTAAGTAGCGGATAAATTCGGTAACTCCGTTAATGTGTATGACAGAGAAAAAATCTAAAAGACGTATAGCGATTAAAATCACTGCGCATGTGAAAAATATTTTTTTAGATTTTTCAAAAAAAAAATTGTAAACGCTGTGACGTCATCAATACTTTTTTGAAATGACAACCTATATTTTTAATTTTTTATTTCGGTAGAGTTTTTTAATAGGTTTTCAACCATATAAAATTGTGTATAGCTTACATAAGAAAAAATACAAGAAAAGCGGTCTTAAAGTTAAAAAAGTAAAGATGAATTAAATTAACAGACTAATCCTAGTTATCGGGGTTTAAAACAAACAAAACAGTGTGTTCACTTTGACATGTGTCACGTGCTTGTGTACAAGCAAAGTGTTTAGTGCGTTTTTCATTTCCCGTGGATAGTACGAGTATTTAATACGTAGTAAGTATCTTGTTTAACCAAAATGCCATCGCTGACAGAGAAGGAAAGAATTGAAGTTTTAATGATGATTGGGTATGGTGATCGAGTTAGATCCCGTCAAGAAGTATGTCGAATTTTCAGAGACAAATATCCTGATCACCAATTAACCCAAACCACAGTCAGTAGAATTGAAAATAAATTTAGAGAACATGGTACTGTTCAGGATCTTCCAAAAACTGGCTGCCCTTTGACAACATTAACCGAAGATATGCAGCTTAATATATTACTGGAATATGAAGATAATCCGCATTCAACTAGTCGAAATATCGCGTTAAACCACAATCTGAGCCATACTTCGGTACTGAAACTTCTAAAAAAGCAGAAATTCCATCCTTATAAGGTAAACTTGGTCCATGAGTTATCAGACACAGACTTTGATCTTAGGCAAGAATTCTGTGAACAAATGATGGAAATATGCAATCGTGATCCAATGTTCTCGCGGCGTATAATATTTTCGGATGAAGCAAGTTTTTCCTTACATGGAACTGTCAACAGGCAGAATTGTCGATATTGGGCTAGACAACATCCACACTGGATGCATGAAGCTCATACACAATATCCCCAAAAGCTCAACGTATGGGCAAGAATAATCGGTGACAGGATTTGACTGGAGAACGATACCTAGACTTTTTACAGTTTGAATTAGTACCTGCATTAGCGATATTATTTCCGAATTAACACGACCCTGACATACCAAACAAAAATATTTGGCTGCAACAGGATGGTGCTCCGCCACACTATGCATTGGATGTGCGACGTTATTTAAACGAAGTGTTCCCAGGAAGATGGATTGCAAGAAGAGGTCCAATTGAATGGCCGGCTAGGTCCCCTGATCTAACGCCATTGGACTTTTTTCTGTGGGGGCACTTAAAAAACATGGTATACAAAAATCGACCTAATCATTTAGAGGACCTTAAAGAAAGAATTCTGCATGAGTGTAGTTTAATAAAGCCTCAAATGCTTCAAAACGTGGTGAATGCATTTTATTACCGTCTTGGGTATTGTCAGATGGTGCATGGTCATTAGTTTGAACATTTAATATAATTGTCCAAGCCCTAATATGTTTTGTTTGTTTTAAATCCCGACAACTAGGATTAGTCTGTTAATTTAATTCATCTTTACTTTTTAACTTTAAGACCGCTTTTCTTGTATTTTTTCTTATGTAAGCTATACAAAATTTTATATGGTTGAAAACCTATTGAAAAACTGTACCGAAATAAAAAATAAAAAATATAGGTTGTCATTTGAAAAAAGTATTGATGACGTCACAGCGTTTACAATTATTTTTTGAAAAATCAAAAAAAATATTTTTCACATGCGCAGTGATTTTAATCGCTATACGTCTTTTAGATTTTTTCTCTGTCATACACATTAACGGAGTTACCGAATTTATCCGCTACTTAATTTCCATACTGTATATTAAGCAATTACGAAGGCTGTTAAAACCAAATACAGACCTGTGAAACTCGCAAGCAAGAAGTTGCTGATGCCGCGTTGCATGTCTGGGGATAAAAAATTATATAGATGACAATACATCTGTGCAATCGATTAGATTATTAAATAAGCGGTAAGCAAATCAAAGCGAAGAATAAATTCTTCGTTTATATAGTGAAAGGTTGTCAAGATATTTGAGCATCATATCAAAATTGTCATAATATTACTGACAACGAGAACAAATAACATTAACTATTTTCTTTTGGACGTGCTCAGTTCATAAAATCTAATACTAAAACAAATTCAATTTTTAAAAAATAATTGTGTGAAGTTTCAGAAGGTTATTAATACAGAGAATTTTTAGTATACATATATTGATGCTAATGCTGTAAATTTTCAGGATTTTTATAAAAATTGATTTATGTAAGGTTTTAGAAGTTTATTAAACAGGGAATTGTTTTATTAAGTATACATATCCTGATAAATACGCTGTAAATTATTAATTTCTTGATTATAGCAATATGTTCAGATTGAAGCTTCTAACGAGTGTTTCCACTCCCAGACTAAGCATGAAGTAAAATTTCGAGTTTAGAAAAGCCCCGCGTAGAAAATTTGTCGAGGGTCGCGTAGCGACCCGAGACAAATTTTCACGGGGCTTTTCTAAACTCGAAATTTTACTTCATGCGCCACGCGTATAAAACACTAAATTATTGTGAAATTGAAAATATTTTTGTTTAACAATATATTTATAAAACTGCTTTAGTATTATATTTAATACTGATTAAGCAATATATTTTTTAATACAACTATAATTGCCTATGGTTCAAACAGCTTTTATAAATCATGCACCAATTCATGAAAAGCTCTCATTTTATGCTCAAACAGTTTTTTTTTATAAATCATCCATCAATTCAGAAAAACTCCCATTTTAAGCTTAAACAGCTTTTAATTAATCAATTCAGAAAAAGTTCAAATACTATTGTAAAAAAAAAAATTATCGCCCGGACCTTTAAACTCGAATTCGCACGTGATTGCGAAAAGTCGCCGGTAGGAGAGTCGAAAAGCCATTGAACTTATAAACGGCAAAGCGGTTACACGCATGCACATACAATGGATCTGTGTGAAATTCGAGAATCCAATTGCACAAGCAGATTTTCCGAACGTAAACATTGGAAGTAATGTGCAATTTCGCGGCTGGTGGACTCTACAAAACAGCGTGGCTCTTTCATTCCACCACCCGAGACATATTAATTTATGTCGATGCGATAAGCTAACGGCCTGATTAAAGTAACGTCACGTTTCTACATCTGTGAAACGAATCCCAGTCATCAAAATTATTACAGAGATACTGTTCCGATTACTTTTGCTTGAGAGGTGCCTAAAGCCGGGCCCTTTATTCTTTTAATTACTCAAACCACAGAGAATATAACTAATAATAATAATATTAAATGAGTTTGGGTGAGTTACGTGAAGATGATAATAACTTGAAATAAAACCCTTTTTCTCCTTTCTTCACAAGTTTATTTTATACCAGATGTACATTTCGGTCACCATGTGACCATTATCAATGGTTTGATATCAAACCATTGATAATGGTCACATGGTGACCGAAATGTACATCTGGTATAAAATAAACTTGTGAAGAAAGGAGAAAAATTGTTTTATTTCAAATAATAATATTCCTAGCTGAACCTATAGCCAGGAATTTCATGGTATTTAATCGAGTTATGAAAGAAACAGATTAGCCCTTATTTTTGTGCGAGCTGAAAGAAAATATACTGGTAAATAAATGACCGAGTTTCAAATTTGATTAAGTATACAATATATACCGGGTATCCGTATTTCGACAGAATGTATGGGGATCTCAGTTATTTGAAGAGATAGAGAGTCAAACTTGAATGAAAACACTAAAACTTTCTTCACAATAAGTTTTTATTTTGCTAGATGTACATTTCGAATACTAAGTACTCATTATCAATAGCTAGTAAGCTATTGATAATGCGTACTTAATAATGGAAATGTACATCTAGCAAAATAAAAACTTATTGTGAAGAAAATGTTAGTGATTTCATTCAAGTTCAATTTATATCACTGACTATAGAGGCTTCTACTTCGTTATACATTGTTGAACATAAATAAAACACTGTTTATCACTTTGTTTGTATAACAATTGGTTTATTTTAAATAAACCAATTGTTATACAAACAAAGTGATAAACAGTGTTTTATTTATGTTCAATTTATATCTTCACGTAACTCAAAAAACCATATTCCTATAAGATAGAGAGTCGGTTAACTAACAATAAACTGAAAATAATTTTGAAATATTTTTGTTTTTTTTTATCGAGATATCAACAAAAAACTGATTTTTTGAAAAATCGTTTTTATTTTCTTATTCAAAAACTACTAAATCTGGACATTTAAAACTTTGAGTAGCAATTTTTTAAAGATAATTGTTGAATTCAGACATTTACAACTTTGACATTATACAGGCAATTTTTAACGAGAAATCTAGTAATAAATTATATTTTAAGATAACTATAACATTTATCCCGGGACCATAGCCAACTTTTGTTTTTCTTATGGGCGCTATTTTGGATTTTCATATTTTTTGAACGAATATTTTTTTCTGAACTCAGTGATGTACCACACTCATGATTTATTTTAGATTTAATATTTAAAATTAAAATATTTTCTTTTTTGCGAAGAGTGCCTTGGAAACAATGTGACGTCATATCTGTTAATCAATAAAATCTTGACAGCAGTCAATCATTGTTAGCAGTCAAAATTATTTAATAACTGTCAATCTTTTGTAATGATAATAATAAGTATTGATTATCACACAAAACATAAATAAAAAATTGTACTGTCCATCATAGCACTTTCCCCGTTAAAAATATGATGACCTAAATATTAACAGTATGGAAAAGTTGCACAAACTAAATTCATTCTACTTGTATTATTGTTATTCCAAAACTATTCACAAAAAAGTAATTCTTCCATTTTCACTACATCTCAATAGATATTGATCACCATCACATCAGCGTTATATATTTTTGACTTTACTGTAATCAGTGGTTTATACGCGTGGCGCATGAAGTAAAATTTCGAGTTTAGAAAAGCCCCGTGAAAATATGTCTCGGGTCGCTGCGCGACCCGAGACAAATTTTCTACGCGGGGCTTTTCTAAACTCGAAATTTTACTTCATGCTTAGTCTGGGAGTGGAAGACACTCGATAGTTTAAATCACATCACAACTGATGTATTTTAACAATTATGGGTCCTAGGAGTTGTCAAATGATTGAGTTACTCAACTGTTTCCAAGGCACTCTTTTCAAAAAACAAAAGATTAAAATTTTACATATAAAATGTACAATAAACTATAAGTATGGTACATCATTGAATTCAGAAAAAAATATTCTTCCAAAAATATGAAAATCCAAAATGGCTCTCATAAAAAAAATTAAAGTTTGCTATGGTCCCTGGGTAAATGTTATAGTTATCTTAAAATAAAATATATTACTATATTTCTCGTTAAAATGTGCCTCTATAATGTCAAATTTGTAAATGTCTGAATTCAATGGTTTTTGAATAAAAAAATAAAAACGAAATTTAAAAAAATCCGTTTTTTGACAATATCTCGAAAACGAAAGAAGATATTTTAAATTTGTTTTTAGATTATTATTGGGCCCTAAAATACGCAACTTTGCCCCAATTAACCCCCATATCTAATTTAACTTTAACTTTAACTTTATTTACGGAAATCGCCATTCTAATGTTTAAATTATACAATCATTTACACATTTGTTTATAATCCTAGGTAATCCTAAATAGTATTAATGAGTAATAATGAAGTAAATCCCCAAATGGTTTAAAGAACTGACTCAGTGTTGCAACCGGCTTTATAAATTAACGTGAACGGGTTTATAATTTAAAAATTGTTACACTAATTATCACAGTTTCATCACAGACATGTTACACATTGAATGTACAAATATTGTAAGTTAAAATATCACAGATCAGTTATCACGTAATCAGAAATTGTATATCACAGGTATGTTTCACATTGAATATACAAATATTGTAAGATAAAATATCACAGATCAGTTATCACAGAAATTGTATATAACAGACATGCCAAGACAAAACGTTAACAACAAACCTAACAAACAACAAATTAATATGAATATACAATGATAAAACTGAGACAAAAATGCAACAAATAAATATGAGAGACAGATAAACAAAATAAATAAATAAGTAAAGAGACAAATAAATAGTAAAAAATAATATATTTACATCCTACTGCTTTAGAACTAGATAACATCTGATTAATGAATGCGTTGTAATTTATTCTTAAAATGCGAAAAAGATTGAGCGAATAAATGAAAATCATCATTCTTCTATAACGCGTTACCATATCGCATCATTCGATGTATGGAACTAAACATTCCGTAGTTAGTTTTGGGAAACGGTATTCTGAATAATAGCTTTTGCCTTGACTGAGCATTCCTTGGAACATTGAAACTCAGTGCACCAACCAGCTCACTACAGTCAATAAAGCCATTAATCAATTTGTATAAGAACATAATATCCAGAAACTTTCTCCTCTCCGCTAACGATTTAATATTCAGCCTAGTCAGCAATTGACTGTGACTAAACTCTATGCCTGGTTCAGCTATTCTATAATGCATGATTCTTAAGAATTTGCTTTGCACCATTTTAATTTGCCTTATTGCAGTAGCAGTGTATGGAGCCCATAATGATGAACCATATTCTAAGTGAAGACGCACAAGTGCCAAGTACAAGGTTATTAATGTATTAGGGCTAAAGTTCACAGCAAATCTACGTACAAAACCTAATATAGACAAGCTTTTATTGCAAACTGCAGTAATGTGTTTCGAAAATCCGAGATTGAAAGAAAAAAGTACACCAAAGTCTCGAACTTCCGAGACACGCTGCAGCTCGCAACTACCAATCATATAGCCGTGATTTACTGGGGAACGTCTGCAGAAAGAAATGTGAACACATTTGTTCATGTTAAGTTCGAGTTTGTTAGTCTCGCACCAGTACGCAATACTTTGTAAATCCTCCTGCAGTTTCAACCTATCTTCGATAGTTTTGACATTTTTGAAAACTTTTAAATCATCGGCATAGAGAAGAAAGTTACTGGATTTTAATACCGATCCAATGTCATTAATAAAAAGCAAGAATAGGATGGGCCCACAGTGCGATCCCTGGGGTACACCCGACGACACTTCAATTTGTTGTGACTCCCTCCTACCTACCCGCACTCGCTGGGTCCTATTATATAGGAAGCTTCTCAACCAGGTAACTGCATTTGTGCCAATTCCCATCAGTTTCAGTTTATTCAATAATAAATTGTGTTGCACTCTATCAAACGCTTTGGAAAAGTCCATATACACAGAGTCAACTTGTAGCCCATTTTCCAAAGCATCTGACAAAAATGAATTATATGACAACAGGTTTGTCAATGTTGATCTACCTTTAAGGAAACCATGTTGTTGAGGAATAATTGCATTGATACATGACCACATAAGCTGTTGTGAGATAAGATTATCCAGCATTTTTGGCAAAACAGACTGGATAGAAATTCTCCTGTAATTAGAAATAAATGATCTATTTCCACTTTTGAAAATTGGCACAATGTAGCTAATTTTCCAGCAGTCAGGAAAAATTCCAGATAAAAGTGATTGCTCAAACATTCTATGGATAGGTTTACTAAAAGTGAAATTTACTGGGGAACGTCTGCAGAAAGAACTACAGGGTTCAGACATTGACAACATGGAATTAAAAACCTCTGACAAAGCAACACTAAAATTAGATAGGAATATCGACTCCTTACCATCATATATTCGTACAGTTTGACTAGATTTACTATAAACACTAGAAAAGTGGTCAGCAAACAAATCCACACAACCAGCAGCTGAGTTACTTATTCTATCACCAAGGTACATTTTTGTTGGATAACCGCATGTCTTTTGACAGGTGTTAACATGATCCCAAAATAACTTGGGTTTCCTATTATTAATTGCTGATTCTAAATTATTAACATAATCAGAGTATAGAATATCCCTAATGTTTAAATATGTGTATTTGTATGAAATTTTTTTGCTCGCCTGTAGATTTTATTATTTTATAGCGCTCCTTTTTATACAAGCAAAAGGGGCCTCTTGTGTTTACATTTTATTCATTACTTTTTTGTGTGTAATATTTCTAACGCGAAACCTGGAAACCAAATGTTTCTATCGGATTTTCAGCTTGTATAATTGCAACTCGTTTCCACCCGAAAGAACGATTAGCCATTGTCCATGAGAAATTCCAAAATTCTAAAGAGCGGGCCAAAACGTACCAAATTGGGCCTATAAACGCTAATCCGCGACCGAGCCGAGCGTCTGGACTTGTCCCTTCTACCGCACCACAAAATTCCCAAAGTTTTCAGCACCCGATCCTCTGTCCTGCTCATTCATCTTGAAAAACATCCCTTGCCTTATCTTGTAAAAATCCATCTCTATTTAATCCTGACCAATTAGAGTTTCCTAGCCCAACACGTTCCCTCTTACATAAAATTAATAAGAGAGTCTTGTCGAGAACAACGCGTCAACAACATCGTTCTTTCGGCCGTACCGCATTTTCTAACTTGTGTTTGTAACATCATTTTATTTTAAACTCAATATTTTATCTTATACTTTCTCTTCGTGTTTTTAACTTTACCCTTTTCATTTATTTGTTGTTGTCTTTTTTTGTATATATTTAATCAGTTATTAAATAATATTGTTCTTTTAGTTACGTGAAGTATTTTCTAATAATTATTGTAGTAATCTCTTTCTTCACAAATTATAATGTGAAGAAAGAGATTACTACAATAATTATTAGTTATTAAATAAATCGTTTTTTTTAATTTTCTGGTATTAGTAATTTTGAATAAAAACCGCGAGACCCACGAAAGTAACAAAATTATTTATAAAAAATCATTAACATTTTTTGAATAATTAAAAATTCATAAAATATGCAGTAAATAAAAAAAATCCTCAACTGAGAATAAAATTTCAGACGCTCAAATTTGAGATATATTAATTCTGTGTAATTGTACTTTCACATAAAAATTCAATTTGTATACTTAATAAAATTCATGTGAAATAACTTGGGAAATAATCCACCCCACCGTACAAATTGAAAATCAATCAAACAAGCACTGGTAAAACAAAACACACTATTAACGCCATAGACATAAACTAACAAGCACGAGTGGAAGTGGAAGTGAAGCCCTCTATTATACAAACAGAAACGTTCATTTTTCCATATTTCATCCTCCGCCCCCCATTATTATATCGTTTTCGGGGGGATCGAAGATTGATGGTATCGTACAAATAGTATTTAACGTGTATATAATATTTACATGAGGTAATAATTTATGTTTTAAGGCCGTGTGGAAACAATGAGCCGTTGGATTTTGGTCGCAATTCGGCGAGTGTTTGTTATCTTGTAATTTAATCTAGACGTATCGGAGATCGGGGTGTTTTTGTTTGAACTGGAAAATTGGACAATGAAGGGGTTTGATTTGGGATTTGTTGCAGCTTGTATCGCGTTATTTTTTTTTTTCTTCTCGGGTAATTTTCTTGTTATGTTATGTAATCCTTATATAAAAATTCAGCCAAAATTTTGATGGAGGCAAACATACAGGGATTGTTTTCTTTAAAATATAGATATTTTAATAAGTTCAATTTGAAGCTATTATCGAGTGTTTTCATTTCTTGATTAAACATTAAAAGTGCAATTCTTTTCGCAATCTACAACAAGTTAGTCTTACAAAGACTATATCAAACACTTATTGAAACAACTACTTCCCAAGCTAATACCCCGACGGACATTGAATTATACAACAAGTGTTTGCTGTTACATACAGTAACCTACTGCAAATGTAACAATTTGGGTCAAATTATTCAGGCCATCTATAGACGCGTTTCGAGATTTATCTCTTATCAGTATATCTCGAAACGCGTCTATAGATGCCCTAAAAATATGACCCAAATTGTTACACTTGCAGTAGGTTACTGTATTTAACAGAAAACACTTGTTGTATAATTCAATGTCCGTCGGAGTATTTCAATTTCACTTTATTAACGGAATCTCCATTTTCAAAATACATTTATAAATACATATTGAAAATATACAAGAAATACGTATTAAAAATATACGAGAAATACATATTAAAAATATACAAGAAAAGTGTGCCTAACACTAATATAATAATAAAATGGCACACGTCAAAATCTTCAAGAAATAATAAATCAATATAACATATATATATATATATATATATATAAAAATCAGAAAGAGAACAAAACAATTGTGTGTGTGATCGTGATCGTGCTTCGCTTTCGTGATTATTTGTGAGTTTTTACGCGAAATTAAATGTAATGGATCGCTCATTATAACAGTGTAGTTAGTGAATTCAATGTTAATAGTGTTAATCCCTTGATGATTTATCTGCGAGCCCGTTTTTCCGAGTGAGTTGTGTTGAGCGTACTTGGAGGTTAGGATCAGTGACCTCTGTTCATTTATTTGTATCTGGTTTTATGTCAAATTCCAGTTACCACAAAAAGAATTAATTTTATGCCGAGTTTAAAGATTGTATTTATTTGAAATTCAATATTTATTTAGCAGAAATGGGCAATTTCTGGATTTTTTAAACTTTCCTTTATTACTCCTATGTTCTCTTATGTTATAATCCGTGGTCTATCTTTCCTAAGTTTGTATTAAATTAAAGTCGTCACTACAGACCCAGTGACGTGAAGTTTGTATTTTGTTTATCCCGTGTGCAGTTTAATCCCTACATAATGGTACTATCTTGTGGTCGCTGTAATCGTAATCTCGGTCCACGCTCAAACGTCTTAAAATGTTCCATTTGTAACGCGCGCATTCATATCGGTTGCCTGAATGACCTGACTGTGGAGGATATTGCTTTTTTTATTGCTGAATCGGCGAAAGTGGAGGGTCGTCACTATCGATGCAAAGAATGCGCAGCAGCGGCTGAGTCTGGGTCGCGTTCTCCAGGTTCTCCTGCGCGAACATCAATGATCTTAACAAATGAATTGAGCGATGTGTCGCCACAAGCGCACGCGCCTACAACAGACCCCTCTCTCATTGATACTATTCGCGCATTATTTAGAAACGAATTTTTTCCCATATTCAGAGAAGAAGTGCGCACTGCCTTGAATGATTTAAAAGATGAAATTAGATCACTTAATGCTAGAATTACAAACCTAGAGAATGCTGCTGCTGCTATTACAAATATTTCGGAAAACTCCCCATCGGATTTAGCAACAAAAGCTGAGATTATTCGTGAAGTTGAAGAGCGTCAAAGGCGTGCATGCAATGTGATTGTTTTTGATGTTCCTGAACCAACAGGACCGCCTAATGAAAAAGCGGAGAAAGATAAGAGTACCTTACTTGATATAATCGACTCTCAAGTTAAATTTCAACCAGTTAAAATGTTTCGATTGGGAAAACCAGGAACAAAGACACGTCCCATAAAAGTTATATTTTCTACTGCTCAAGAGTCACGTGAGGTACTTAAGGTAACGCAAGCAATTGACACCAACGGTGTAAAATTTTACAGCGACAGAACCGAATTTCAACGTGATCATCTAAAAAATGTTAGAGGAGAACTCTCAAGGCGCAGAGATGAAGGTGAATCCGATATAACCATCAAGTTTGTGAACGGTCTTCCAACGATTGTGAAATCCGGGGGTGAAAAAAACTGAACATTTATTTCCAAAATGTAGGTGGTCTTAAAGGCAAAATAAAATCATTTATGGTAAACACCCAAACCTCTATTTACGATATTATCATATTAGTTGAAACATGGCTAGACGACTCTGTAACGAACGCCGAATTAGGTCTCTCCAACTTTAATATCTATAGAACTGACAGAAATAGTACAAATAGCACAAAAACTAGAGGTGGGGGTGTTCTGATTGCTGTCAAAAACGTTTTTGCAAGTAGCTCAATAGAATGCAGTGACAAAGGTGAACAATTATTTGTTAAAATTATTGATGAGTACATAATTGGATCGGTATATATACCACCGGGATCTGCTATTGAGCAATACATGACCAGTGCAAATGATATTGATAATATTTGTTCCTCCAACCCTAATTGTAAATATATAATTTGTGGCGATTTTAATCTACCTGTTGCGTTTTGGGACCAATCAAATGATGTATTGAATACAAGGAATGACTGTCAGCCTGCAAGTGTTTTAGCTAATGTGTTTAATTATCATCATATGCTGCAAGCAAATAGTATACCCAACGAAAGAGGAGTATTTTTAGATTTAGTATTCTGCAATGTTTTAAATCTCTCTGTATGCCGTGCCAGTGATGTTCTATGTGGTTCAAGTTTCCATCACATTCAGTACTCTATAAGCTTACCCCTATTGCCAGTTAACTTTGTAGATGGGTATGAAGATTGGTCTTAGTCTGTGCTATTTTTATTATTTATAAATGATATCAGCATTAGGATTAAGCATAGCAGATTTCTCCTGTATGCAGATGATCTAAAAATATTTAGAGAAGTCAGATCAGTCGTGGATCAAACTTTGTTGCAATCGGACTTGAGCAGTGTTGCTGAATGGTGTATTGACAATAATCTATACTTAAATATTAACAAGTGTTTCCATGTATCATTTTGTCGTGGCAATGGTATAAAATTTCCTTATTCCATTAACAATAATCTTTTAACTTTTGTAACTGAAATTAAAGACTTGGGCGTACTATTTACATCTACACTTAATTTTAATAAACATATTAACAATATATGTAATTTGGCGTTGAGAATGTTAGGTTTTGTCAATAGGTTTACATTGGATTTTAGTATAACTACTGCGAAACTTTTATACCTTGCGCTTGTTCGACCCCATGTTGAGTATGCATCTGTAGTGTGGTCACCGTACTCGGTAACTACGATTCAGCAACTTGAAACTGTTCAAAGTCGATTCTTAAGACTTATTCATCGTAGGATGGGCGGGCACATTATCAACTTCAGCCATAGCTTTATGCTCAGTGAGCTCAATATTCAATCACTGCATGACAGGAGAGTTCTACTGGATTTATGTCTTCTGCATAAGCTAGTCAATGGGATTATTGAATGTCAGGATTTAATATGTAAGTTGTGTTTTAATATACCAAGAGGTATTAATTGCAGGCACAAGCCATTATTTCGTTTGTCTTTTCATCCTACAAATTACGGTATGTTCAACCCCATTGATAGACTTATGCGCTATGCAAATAAATTACAAAATAATAGTAACTTTATATTATTTGCACAGTCTACGTCACTGTTCAAATCTAGTCTGCGCCGTATTTGCCTCTCCGATATTGATAAATAATTTTTGTTTCTTTGTTGTATGCAATTTTTAATTCTGTATTTATGTATTGTATTTACTTTCTACACTATCTAATTTTTATATTATTGTTAGTTGAACTCGATCAGTGCCTTGTTATTTACATTAAGTGTTTGTATTTCTACAGGTTGTTATAGTTTTATGTAAAAAGGATATTCCGTTAATAAATGAAATGAAATGAAAACACAACAATAGAATACATCAAACTGACAAATTCAAATACATGAATTTTAAAAGAAAAAAAATATACACCATCTTCAAGCAATATTAAACAAATGCAAAATTAAATAAAAAGCAACAAGACTATAAATTAAATAAAATAATTAATTAAAATGCAATAAATAAATTAATAATCTAAAATAGTAAAATGTACAAATAACAAGTAAGAATATAGATGAAACAAAACAGAAGGTCGCACTACAAAGTGTTATTTGCAAAAGCAAATTATCACAGATGAAAACATGCAGTGTAAATTACGTAGACTTGAATTGAATTAACAAACAACAAAGATACATACAGGGTGTCTACGCTAAACCGTTCGTTAAAAGTTTATGGGGTTGCCGTTGCACTAAAAATTTGAAAAAAATCCGTCATACGGTTGAATAAGTTCTCCTCATGTGAAATATTATCACCTCTATATCACTTCCGGTTCCACCGGAAATAGCACCAAATTTGTTATTTTGAATGGAACACCCTATATATTAGAATTTTTTTGGATTCCTCGTTTAAATTACAACATATTTTATTCGAACATATGTACACTTATCTCTTATAGTTTTCAAGCAAAAAAAATATTTCTAAAATTTTGACCTCTAAAAGGCATCTTGAAATCTATCTGTAACTTCTCTTAAGTGTAAGATAAAAATATGATTTATATCTCTACTTGTACCTAAAGGATGCTTCTATGAGTGTAATAATTGGAAACTGTCAATTTTGATAATAAATGTTCTTAAATTGTTAATATTGAAGTGCCCTCTTCAATATCTCGAACTTCAATTTTTTAAATTGAATGACGCATTTTTTTATGAAGTGGTACGATTGGGTGAAAGATTTCCTACAAAAAAGTATTAACAACTATACTCCTAAAGCAAGTGGGCTTCGAATTATTTCGAAGATTTGTTTTTCGTCGCATTTATGCAGGGAATATTGCGCGCATAAGTCGCAACTGAATTTTAGTAGGCAAGTAGTTTTGTTTTGTCGCTTATGTAATGCGAAATGTCAAATAATAAAAACAATTAGTACAAATTTATACAGAAATCAACAAAATGAATAAATACCCCCATCAACAAATTATCCATTTATTCTTTATACATGGCAACTGCGATAGAATTGGTACTCGAACATGTAGAATATTTAATGAAACTTATCCACAATTGTCGCCGATGAATAAAACAAGATTTAGAAGATTTTAATCAAATTATGTTCAATTGGCAGTTGCCATGTACAGCGTGTAAACGAACTACTGTACAGGCTCTCTACCACATAAGGGGCAGCGTTTAAATAAACAATACCTGCATTTGAAATTACCATACCATTAGTAGATAGCTCACAAATAATTATTAAAAATAATTAATAATAATAGGCCACATGTTTGTGGTATCTGGTATACGCGCACATTTTAAGAGAGATTCCACATTGACTGGTAGTTTTTAAACGATTTGGATATCGAATTACACCATCCAGAGAAAAGTGGGTCAGATTGTGAAGAATTATGTCTATGTTGTTATTGTGATTTTTTTCATACGTGACCCAGTTTCATCTAGTAATTCTAGACAGTGTGTGTGTGTGTGTAGTGCATGCTAAGTGATTTATACGTCTCGATAGTGCGTGCGAAGTGATTTATGCGCCTCGCAGTAGTAAAAGTAAATAAAAAATACAACAACTTACGCATCCACGAAAAATATCATGAACACAGGTAACCAGAAGTTCTCAAAAAGTAAAAAATGCATGAAAAATTATGAAAAATCCAATATTTTTTTTCCGATTTTATTTTTGCTGCAATTGGTGTAAAAATATTTTGTGTATACGCCCTTAAGAGGATGTACATTAGTTCGATTACACGCTGTATAAAGAATAAATTGATAATTTGATGATTTGTGTAATTATTCATTTTGCTGATTTCTGTAAAACTTTGTACTAATTCTTTTTATTATTTGACATTTTGCAATACAATCGCGACAAAACAAAAGCATACTACCGGCCTACTAAAATTCAATTGCGACTTATGCGCGCATTATTCCCTGCATAAATGCGGCGATAAACGAATTTTCGAAATAATTCGAAAACTACTTGCTTTAGGAGTATAGTTTTATTATACTTTTTTGTAGGAATTTTTTTCCCTAGTTGTACCATGTGATAAAAATTGAGTTATTCCATTTAAAAAAAATAAATTACTAGATATTGAAAGGGCACTTAGATATTGACATTTTAAGAACATTTATTGTAAAAATTGACAGTTTCCAATTAATTCACTCATAGGGTATCCTCTAGGTACAAGTAGAGATATAAATTATATTTTTATCTTATTTTGAAGAAAAGTTACAGACAGATTTCAAGATGCCTTTTAGAGGTCAGAATTTTAGAAATACTTTTTTTTTCTTGAAAACTATAAGAGATATGTGTACATATGTTTGAATAAAATATGCTGCAATTTAAACGAGGAACCCAAAAAAGTTACTAATATATAGGGTGTTCCATTTGAAATAAGAAACTTGGTGCTACTTCCGGTGGAACCGGAAATGCTATAAAGTTGAAAATATTTTACACAAGGAGAACTGATTCAGCCATATGACAAGGATTTTTTTCAAATTTTTAGTGCAACGGCAACCTCATAAACTTTTAACGAACGGTTTAGCGTAGACAACCTGTATACTATAGAAAATTATTTACGAATAAATAAAATCAATAAATAATATAAATTAAATTCATTATATTTATGTAATATGAATGAGATGGGATATATCAATATGGCGTAAATGGGCTATGAAAATTGCAAATAAAGAAGTCAAGAGCATAAAGTTGGAATTATTGGACAAATCATTTGCATGTCTCATCATTCGATCAATAGGGTATAAGCTCGGGAAGTAGTTGTTTCAATGAGTGTTTGATATAATCTTTGTAAGACTAACTTGTTGTAGATTGCGAAAAGAATCTTGGTACTTTTAATGTTTGAAGTATTCTGCAACCAAGAATTGGCAATTTCGTTTATACTTCTTGATTAAGCTTGAAGTAAAATTTAGAGTATAGAAAAGCCTTAAAATTTAATTTGGTCGTACCGCGAAGCGACAGTGTATGTATGCTTAATAGGAAGTCAATTATTATTGACTTACTTTATTTACTTCATTATTTTAAAGTATATAAAGTATCGAAGTTACAAAATATCTTTACTTGCTTCAAATATTTTCGTGAATTAAAAGTTAACAATTTCGTAATAAAATCCAGATTATTTTGTAAATTGAAAGTTAAAGTGAGTGAATTTTTGAAATGTTACTTCATGCCCACGCGTATAAATCACTGATTTAAAATGAAATTGAAAATATACTACTTACTTAATTTACTTCATCATTTTAAAGTATATAAAGTATCAAAGCTACAAAATATTTTTATATTTTTGTGAGTTATAAGTTAACAATTTTGTAATAAAATGAAGATTTATTTGTGAATTGAAAGTTAAAGGAAGTGAATAATAATTGACTTACTTTTAATCAACTGCAAAGCAGATATGTAAAGTTATTTAAATTAAAAACACTTGGTATTGTTTCACAAATTAAAACTTTATTCCGACTAGTTTCGGTTTGTTAAACCATTTTCAATTATGCAATGCAGATCATTAAAAGTAAGTAAATTATTATTAACTAACTATATTTACCTTATTATTGTACAGTAAATGAATTATCAAAGCTACGAAATATCTTTCTTTGCTTCAGATATTTTTGATGAATGTTTTTTATCAGTTTACGCAGCTGGTGAAAACGTTGCAAATTTTCAATAATTTATTGTTTTTATGTAAGCATTCAATTTGCAAATTCTAACGAGTGTTTTCTCTCCCAGACTAAGCATGAAGTAAAATTTCGAGTTTAGAAAAGCCCCGCGTCGAAAATTTGTCGAGGGTCGCGTAGCGACCCGAGACAAATTTTCACGGGGCTTTTCTAAACTCGAAATTTTACTTCATGCGCCACGCGTATAAACCACTGATTTAAAATGAAGCTCAAAATATACTACTTATGTTTGATCTCACTTTAATGATACATTTTACAAACGTTTATTTTGTCTAAGCAATTTGCTTATGGATATAATTACATTTCTAATATCTATTATTATTGACTTACTTTATTTACTTCATTATTTTATAGTATATGAAGTATCAAAGCTACCATATATTTTTATATTTTTTTGCGTTATTTTGTGAGTTATAAGTTAACAATTTTGTAATAAAATGAAAATTTATTTGTGAATTGAAAATTAAAGGAAGTGAATAATAATTGACTTACTTTTAATCAACTGCAAAGCAGATATGTAAGGTTATTTAAATTAAAAACACTTGGTATTGTTTCACAAATTAAAACTTTATTCCGACTAGTTTCGGTTTGTTAGACCATTTTCAATTATGCAATACAAATCATTAAAAATAAGTAAATTATTATTGACTAACTTCATTTACCTTATTATTGTACAGTAAATGAATTATCAAAGCTACGAAATATCATTATTTGCTTCAGATATTTTTCATGAATTTTTTTTATCAGTTTACGCAGCTGGTGAATAAGTTGCAAATTTTCAAAAATTTATTCGTTTTATGAAAGCATTCAATTTGCAATTTCTAACGAGTGTTTCCACTCCCAGACTAAGCATGAAGTAAAATTTCGAGTTTAGAAAAGCCCCGCGTAGAAAATTTGTCTCGGGTCGCGCAGCGACCCGAGACAAATTTTCACGGGGCTTTTCTAAACTCGAAATTTTACTTCATGCGCCACGCGTATAAACCACTAATATAAAATGCAGTTTAAAATATACTACTTATGTTTGATCTCACTTTAATGATACATTTTACAAACGTTTATTTTGTCTAAGCAATTTGCTTATGGATATGATTACATTTCTAATATCTATTATTATTGACTTACTTTATTTACTTCAATATTTTAAAGTATATGAAGTATCAAAGCTACAAAATATCTTTATTCGCGTTATTTTGTGAGTTATGTTAACAATTTTGTAATAAAATGAAGATTTATTTGTGAATTGAACGTTAAAGGTAATGAATAATAATTGACTTACTTTTAATTAACTGCAATGCAGTTATGTAAAGTTATTTAAATTAAAAACACTTGGTATTGTTTCACAAATTAAAACTTTATTCCTACTAGTTTCGGTTTGTAAGACCATTTTCAATTATGCAATGCAGATCATTAAAAGTAAGTAAATTATTATTAACTAACTTTATTTACCTTATTATTGTACAGTAAATGAATTATCAAAGCTACGAAATATCTTTATTTGCTTCAGATATTTTACATAATTTTTTTTTATCAGTTTACGCAGCTAGTGAATAAGTTGCACATTTTCAAAAATGTATTCGTTTTATGAAAGCATTCAATTTGCAACTTCTAACGAGTGTTTCCACTCCCAGACTAAGCATGAAGTAAAATTTCGAGCTTAGAAAAGCCCCGCGTAGAAAATTTGTCGAGGGTCGCGCAGCGACCCGAGACAAATTTTCACGGGGCTTTTCTAAACTCGAAATTTTACTTCATGCGCCACGCGTATTAACCACTGATATAAAATGCAGTTCAAAATATACTTCTTAAGTTTGATCTCACTTTAAGTTAATACATTTTACAAACGTTTATTTTGTCTAAGCAATTTGCTTATGGATATGATTACATTTCTAATATCTATTATTATTGATTTACTTTATTTACTTCATTATTTTAAAGTGTGTGAAGTATCAAAGCTACAAAACTCGCGTTATTTTGTGAGTTATAAGTAAACAATTTCCTAATAAAATCCAGATTTATTTGTGAATTGAAACTTAAAGTAAGTAAATAATAATTATTTTAAATTAACACACCAAAAAGTGAACGCCAACCAAATTAAAGATTTGAATAATAATTGACTTACGTTCAATCAACTTCAATGCAGATCATTAAAAGTAATTAAATTATTATTGACTAACTTTATTTACCTTAGTATTTTGCAGTAAATGAATTATCAAAGTTATGAAATATCTTTATTTGCTTCAGATTTTTGGGAATTGAAAGTTAAACATTTCGTAATAAAATCCTAACAATCGTCGCTCATTGATAGCTGATTTTAATTTTCGAAAAATGCAAAAACCTCGCCGGTTTCGATCACCCAAAATTACCGAGATAAGCCGGGCGCGCTCTGTTCGAATTTCGCCCGCCCTTATCAGTTTTTAATTCGACCATTAAAACCGAACCCGCCGATAAGATTTACAACGGCCCGTAAATCAAGCGGGCGTGTGTTTTCGGATTTCCGGATTCATCTCGGTCCACTTGAGGCAACTGCTTTTGTCCTTGTTTTGTTTTCCAATACCATACACATTTCTGAGGTTTTTTTGCTGTGGTTTTCTACATTTTTTTTTTAATTGTTTTTCAACATTGTTTACAATGATTTAAAAAATAAAACACTTGGGCAATTTCACTAGTATTAGTGAAATTTAACCAAAAACACTTGGTTAAATTTCACTAATATTTGTAAAGTTATTTGAATTAAAAACACTTGGTATTGTTTCACAAATTAAAACTTTATTCCGACTAGTTTCGGTTTGTTAGACCATTTTCGAAGGAATGTGACTTTAAATAACTTTACATATTCTAATATATAAAATTACTAAAATGTTATTCGTGAAAATGCAAACAATGTCTTAATAAATAAGACAACTCAAAACGATAAATATCCATTGAAACAACTACTTCCTGTGCAAATACACCTCCGGATATTGAATTATGCAATGAAATATTTAAAATCTTATTTAATTTAATTTGTAACAACGCTCTATTAAAGTATATGTAACGTTTAGGTCAAAGCTTTTCAAACCAACTAAAAAATACAAATTTAAAATGAAATGAGAAATAACAAAAAATTAGAAGTTAAAGGACTTGGATTAAAACTAATATCTTAGGCCATCTATAGACGAGTTTCGAGATTTATCTCTCTTCAGTATAGCTTTGCTTATGACGTTTTAAAAAATTTAGGAATAAAATTAAAATAAACTTACTTGGAAAAAGTGTTGTGTGTTACATATTCTAATATGTTTTACTAAGTGCCAGATGAGAAATTAATTCAAGTAATTCACTAATATTAGTGAAATTTAACCACTTACTTGAAAAAAGTGTTATGTGTTACATATTCTAATATGCTCTACTAAGTGCCAGATGAGAAATTAATTCAAGAAATCCACTAATATTAGTGAAATTTCACCAAGTGTTAAAACCTTTATTAAAAGTGGAATTATCAGGATTTAAATTAAAAATTATCAGGATTTAAATCAGATTCTCAACTCTCAAAGGGTTAAAGAGTTGTTTTAATAGTTTAACAGCATAATTACTATAATAATAATCCTTACCACATCTCAACCTGTATTTCAAGATATTTTTCACAATTCTGAGGTTTAATAATTCAACCGATTGGTAATCATCATTTTTACAAATGATTTAAGTTTCTTATGATAACGATCGTTACTTCAATGCCGTAGTTGGGAAATTGATGAGTGTTGTTAGTTGTTACATTATTGGCGGTATTGTAATGCGAGTGTCGTGGTTTGTTATTCAAAAATTTAAGGGATTAAGAAAAAAGTTTTATTGTAATACAATTATTGATATCCATTAAATAAATCTAATAAATCACAAGAAATTATAATAATAATAAAAATTATATGTAATACTCCTTAGGTCAATAACGGGTTTTCATATGTTGAAAAAAACGCATTCTCTAAGAATCTCGTTACATATCCCTCACTCAACAATCTTTGTGAATTAATTATTAATTATGACCAGAGTTGTTAAAAAAACGATTTTTTTTCTTTTTAATTAAAACAAACAGTTGTTTTTACAAAACGTGTTTTTTTTCATTTAAAATGTAAACAATTAAAAACATGTTTAAAACATGTTTAAACCGTGTTTAAAATACGTTTAAAACGTGTTTAAAACAGAATATACCTTTTCCTTTTAATTAAAACAAACAGTTTTTTTTTTACAAACATGTTTTTTTTTTCTTCATTGAAACGGCGTTTAAAATGTAAACAATTAAGAACTTGTTTAAAACATGTTTAAATCATGTTTAAAACACGTTTAACACGTGTTTAAAACAGAATATACAGGCCATTTTTCTTTTGAGTATACATAGCCTAATAACTACAGCAATTTTAAAATTTGCGGGAATTCGTTGTTTCATAGCTGTTAATTTGAGGCTTTTATCGAGTATTTTCCACTCCCAGACTAAGCATGAAGTAAAATTTCGAGTTTAGAAAAGCCTAAGAATTTGGATTGGCCGCGTAGCGAAGCGGAACGGCCAATCCAAATTAGGTTTTTCTAAACTCGAAATTTTACTTCATGCGCCACGCTTAAAAACACTGATTTACAGTGAAGTTAAAAAAATACACACATACAGCAACGATTTTAGGCAACCTAATATACGTTAGAGTTATTGGGTTGCCTATAATAACTGTTTTAAACAATTTGTTCAGCGCAGAATTTGACTCATGTTTTATTCACATTTACATATTAGATTGATAAAGTCGTATATTTTAAACTTTACGATATTTCAGTGTTTTATACGTGTGGCGCATGAAGTAAAATTTCGAGTTTAGAAAAGCCTAATTTGGATTGGCCGCTCCGCTTCGCTACGCGGCCAATCCAAATTTTCATGCTTTTCTAAACTCGAAATTTTACTTCATGCTTAGTCTGGGAGTGGAAAACCCTTGTTTAATGATTCAAATTGAAATCTTTTAAAAAAACAACGAATGTCGTAAAATTTATACGTGAAAGAATAATTCCCTGTATTTAAAAATCAAATTTATGCACACACAGTTGTGATATGTTATTGTAATACAATGTTACAATTAATAATGTAATATAAAAAATGTTTAACAATTTAGTTAAAATTTAAAACGTAAACGTAAATATGTATATCTGAAAGAATAATTCCCTGTATTTAAAAATCAAATTTATGCACACACAGTTGTGATATTTTATTGTAATACAATGTTACAATTAATAATGTAATATGGAAAATGTTTAACAATTTAGTTAAAATTTAAAAACGTAAACAAAAATTGTAATGAAGTAGTATAAAATATAATTTAGCAAATTTAAGATAATAGAAAAAAACGTTTTACACAACTGTAACCTTTAAAACATGTTTTAAGCAAATTTAAGGTTTAAAACATGTTTAAAACAAATCCGTTTAAAACACGACAGCTGTTTTTAAACCTGCTTAAAACACTGTTTTAAAACAAAGTGTTATAAACATAACAACCCTGATTATGACTTATTGTTTGCAGTTTATACAAACATTATTGTAATTTTACATGTTATTTGTGAATTTAATTAAATTAATTATTAAAAATTGTAGTTTTTCTTAATGTAATTCGTATTGATGTCAGTTTGTCAGATTTTTTCTAATTTTTTTTTAACGCAAGCGTAACATTTCTTCATAATTCTTTAATAAATTATCCACCAAGAAAATCAGTTATGTATGAAACAACAAACGAATCAATTAAATTCACAACGAATGCAATTTCAATTTTCTGAAAGATTGAAACAATTGAATCCCATCACTTTTCCCCAACGCTATTACCACATTAATTCCAGCAATTGTTGACATTTAATACCGACTGTTTACTCTTGCACGCGTGGCACCACGATATATCCGTCATGGCACACACTAATTACGCTAATTTCATTAAATTACAATCGGCAATTAATAATATAATAAAAGCCGGCCAGGCGCACCTGGGGGCCCCATTGTTTCAGCCCCCCTCTGAAACCCCGATGCAGCATGCCCGGCATCATTGTTTCCCTCTGTTTGTTTGCTTTTGTACAGCGTGTGTATATGCGTCCAAACAGGAATATAAAAATTAGATTTGCCGACATCACAGCGTGTAACAATGTTTGCCGTAGATATTGAACTCGGTCAACGGTAAATATGTTTCAAATCGAATTTAGTTATTTGATCTGTCCTTTATCCCGTTTTTTTTTTCTCTCTTTGCCTGGTTGTGTGCTGAAAAAGTGGGATTATCAGGATTTAAATCAGATTCTCAACTCTTAAAGGGTTAGAGATTTGTTTTAATAGTTTAACAGCATAATTACAATAATAATAATCTTTACTACATTTCAAGCTGTATTTCTGTAGGCCCCAGAAGTTCAGTACAGAAATTAATATTCAAAACATAATTAATTTAAATAGGTACTTAGTTTGTTTGTAATTATTCAAAGTGGAGTTCCAAAAAGTTATGAATGAATCAAATCATGTGATTTAATTAATTATTTCCTGTTATTAATTAAAAAAACTAGTTCATCAAGTGCTAAGTGCTAAGTGAGAAATTAATTAAACGTTTTTGATAATCTAATTTTCTGTGTTAATCAGCATTCACAATAAAAATAATTCGAAAGCTTGTGACATAAAAGTGAGTGAACATTTCCAGAATTATTCAATCAATTATTAAGTAAGCATTCACAATACCAATAATTCGAAAGCTTGTAACATCAAAGTGAGTGAAAATTATCACTTATAATACCACTAGTTTGAAATTTTCGCAAAGACTGTTATTTTAACGAAAGCTCAGTTGTCTAACAATGGAACGAGATGAAACTGTCTCTGAAAAAGTCATGAGCTCGTAGAGCGAGTGACTTTTTCTGACAGTTTCATCGAGTTGAATTGCTTACGACAACTAAGCTTAAGTGTATAAAAACAAAGTCTTTCTCGACAAAAATTTCAAACAACGAGTGATATTCAAATGATTATTTAATGAAATTGAATAACAAAAACCGTCTTGGTTGCTCATGTTATATGCCCTTAATTTTAAAATACTTGCCAGATCTGCCAATTAATGTCAATTCGTAGTTGTGGACGTTTCAGAGCATATGAATTGTTTCCAAACATAATTATGGTTTTTAACCGTGTTTGTTAGAATTGTTTTCTTCAAGAATTCATATATTTTTTGATCTGTGTTACTTCCGAAGCGATTCATTATAAATTAATGATTAAATATGACAGGTGACAGATTTATACGCGATAAAAAAAATCGATAAGACGAATTTGGAAAGACGATTTTGGAAAGACTACTGCGAAGCGAATGTTTTCACGGAAAGAGCGTAATGACAACCAATCACAATCCGTTATTTAGATTTGAATTAAATAATCAGAATTATTCAATTAATCAATCAATTATTAATTAAGCATACACAATAAAAATAATTTGAAATAATTCAAAGTGAGTGAAAATTATCAGATTTAATCAAATAATCAATCAATTATTAAATAAGCATTCACAATAAAAATAATTCGAAAGCTTGTAACATCAAAGTGAGTGAAGATTTTCAAATTTAATCAAGTAATCAATCAATTATTAAATGAGCATTCACAATAAAAATAATTCAAAAGATTGTGACATTAAGGTAAGTGAAAACTATCAGAATTATTCAAGATATAACAATGTCTAATGTTCCAATAAAAAAAAGCGAAATAATTTGTCTAAAACTATAAATTTAAAAGGATTTATATTTGAGCTTATTTTGGTGTCATAAGTTTTTGTAAGAGTTCTTAAGTAAATATTTTAATAAATAATCAAAATTATCAATAAAATATTGACTTTAAGAATAATTTCAGTACAAAATGTATTCTTTTTCTGCTGTATCACTTGGAAAGTTGTAAACATGCTGTATACTGAAGTAATTAAAACATGTCTTTGCCAAGCAAAGTATTTGAAGATAGAAAAAAAAAAGATAGAAAATAAAAAATAAAGGGACCTACCCTTTCTAATAATTTTATGTGAAAGCAATGGGGGGTTCTTAAGTTTTATTTCGAAAATAAAAATATTTTTATAAAAGGATTTTTTTCTTTTAAGTATAATTAAATATCTTAAAGCAAATTATACGTGTTTTGAAAGTGTAAGATTAAGTTAAATGTAATAGAACTATGTAAAATGTATTAAGGTGAGATCAAACATAAGTATATTTTGAACTTTACTTAAAATCAGTGTTTTATACGCGTGGCGCATGAAGTAAAATTTCGAGTTTAGAAAAGCCTGAAAATTTGGTTTGGTCGCTCCGCGAAGCGGAGCGACCAAACCAAATTTTCAGGCTTTCCTAAACTCGAAATTTTACTTCATGCTTAATCTGGGAGTGGAAACACACGTTTAAAGATTTAATTTGAATTCTTTTTAAAAACGACGTACACCTGACAATTTAAAGAATATACAGTATGTTAGAGAATGTATATTAAAAAGGAAAACTCTTTGTATAATAAACTTAATCAAGAATTGCATATTTTAAGAAGAAGAAGATATTATTAGAAGATTAAAAAAGGTTCATCTTCTTTGATTTTTCGCGGAGCGACCAAACCAAATTTTCAGGCTTTTCTAAACTCGAAATTTTACTTCATGCTTAATCTGGGAGTGAAAACACACGTTCAGAGATTTAATTTGAATTCTTTTTAAAAACGACGTATACCTGACAATTTAAAGAGTATACAGTATGTGGGAGAATGTATATTTAAAAAGAAAACTCATTGTATAATAAACTTAATCAAAAATTGCATATTTTAAGAAGAAGAAGATATTATTAGAAGATTGAGAAAGGTTCATCTTCTTTGATTTTTCGCAATTCCAAACGAACCTTGCCCAACCTGATTTGTACGACAGTTTCATTGGCTTTTACCACATTGTTTTGCTATTACTTGCTTAAGATCGGAGTTTTATTTCGAAAATAAAAATATTTTTATAAAAGGATTTTTTTCTTTTAAGTATACTTAAATATCCTAAAGCAAATTTTACGTGTTTTGAAAGTGTAAGATTTAGTTAAATGTAATAGAACTATGTAAAATGTATTAAGGTGAGATCAAACATAAGTATATTTTGAACTTCACTTAAAATCAGTGTTTTATACGCGTGGCGCATGAAGTAAAATTTCGAGTTTAGAAAAGCCTGAAAAATTGGTTTGGTTGCTCCGCTTCGCGGAGCGACCAAACTAAATTTTCAAGCTTTTCTAAACTCGAAATTTTACTTCATGCTTAATCTGGGAGTGGAAACACACGTTTAAAGATTTAATTTTAATTCTTTTTAAAAACGACGTACACCTGACAATTTAAAGAATATACAGTATGTTGGAGAATGTATATTTAAAAGGAAAACTCTTTGTATAATAAACTTAATCAAATATTGCATATTTTAAGAAGAAGAAGAAGATATTATTAGAAGATTAAAAAAGGTTCATCTTCTTTGATTTTTCGCGGAGCGACCAAACCAAATTTTCAGGCTTTTCTAAACTCGAAACTTTACTTCATGCTTAATCTGGGAGTGAAAACACACGTTCAGAGATTTAATTTGAATTATTTTTAAAAACGACGTATACCTGACAATTTAAAGAGTATACAGTATGTTGGAGAATGTATATTTAAAAAGAAAACTCTTTGTATAATAAACTTAATCAAAAATTGCATATTTTAAGAAGAAGAAGATATTATTAGAAGATTGAAGTTTCAGTGGCTTTTACCACATTGTTTTGCTATTACTTGCTTAAGATCGGAGGTCTAGCAGTTTTTGGGAGTGTTTCTGCAGGCAGACCAGCTTCCCATCTCTTGATAATCCGATAATTTGTGTAAATTGGATCTATTTCGTCGTTAAAATTATCAATAATATCACTTTTATGATATTTTCCAAGTAAGAAATACATTTGTTAACGCAAATGTTTTTTAGATTCTATAGTTCTACAAAAAAAAATACTAGTAATACCTATTTCATTTACTTGGCGACAAATTAGAGCATCGTTGTGTTCATTACCCCAACATAAGATGTGACTTTGTAAAGTTATTTGAATTAAAAAACACTTGGTATTGTTTCACAAATTAAAACTTTATCCCGACTAGTTTCGGTTCATTAGACTATTTTCAAAGGAATGGTGAAACATATTCTAATATGTTTCACCAAGTGCCAGATGAGAAATTAATTCAAGAAATTATTAGATGTGAGGTGTTTAACTTATTAGAAATGAATTATAGGAACGAAATAGCATTATTTTTTTAGCTGAATCGCTTAATTAATTTTATAGATCAGGGGTCTCCAAACTACGGCCCGAGGGCCACATCCGGCCCGCGGAGAGCTAGCATACTTGAAAACTCCTTTTAGAGAACAAATTTTTGGAGTGGACTATTTCACTTTTTACCACCGGCAACAATGATAATATGGTTTTGGCCCTCGGAACTTACTGGAGTAATCAGTATGGCCCTAAGGCTGGAAAGTTTGGAGACCAAGGGTATAGATAAACACTACAGAGATACAAATATGTTCGCATTTCTTCGAATTTCTCGCCTAGCCTAGCTATAACGCTATTGATGATAAAAACTAATCTAACAGGAATCGCATCGTACTTATAGCAATTAAAAAAATCCGCATAATTTCAAGATTTTGCATTGAGGTAATAAGGGGTACACACTAAATCTAAAAGAAGGCTTGAAGATTATCAGGGCCATAAAAATGGGGAAAAATATTGTATACGACAACGCGGAGATTTGGAATTCCCCAATTTAGACTTCGCTCATTACCTGAAACAAAAATATTTGTATATATGGTATACTTAGACAATATTTTTTTCTGTACATTCCTTTGAACTATTTTTAAAGTAATGTACAGAAAAAATTATTGTCTAAGTATACCATATATATAAATATTTATGTTTCAGGTAATGAGGGAAGTCGAAATTGCAACTAACCAAAACAAGTCGGAATAAAGTTTTAATTTGTAAAACAATCCCAAGTGTTTTTAATTTAAATAACTCTACATATTAAAATATGTTTACTAAGTACCAGATGAGAAATTAATTTAAGAAAAAAAAAAAAAACATTCATCTGTTCGAAACTCGCGCTTATTTTACTATTGCTTGAAATAAAATCCACATTTATAGTATTAAAGGTGGAATTCGGTGAATTGTATTTATACGTTTAATTGCATGTTTACTTATATTTTTAAAATAAAGCCCAGAAAGAGAAATTTCCATGGAAATGTAGGGAAAATATTACATTTGCAAGGGATCAAATGGTAGAGGTTTAATGAGGCGGAAAAGCGCTTATTATTTTAAGCTTGCTTCCTTAAAGCGTTCGATATTATCAAATTATCTGTGCATATATCCGTGCGCGTATAAATATAATTTATTCGGAAAAAAACTTGGAATAATATTTAAAAAAAAATATATATTTTTATGGAAAAAACGAATGCAGTATACTTCGCAACGATGTAATCTAAAATCTAATTTTAGCAATTTCAATTTTATACTTATGTTTAAAATCTAATAGATTTACGCCCATTTGCACCCCGATCAATTAACTTTAATCAAGCACTAATCATTGATTAAACCTCTGATTGAGTCATATAATATAAGAACGTTTTAAATTTGTAAGACATCCTAAACATGTCTATTTCATCATTATGCGATTTTGTAAATAATTTATACCTAAAATTGCTGTGTTTTTAAGGAGTACTAATCACTAATTAACTTATTCGATTTGGGTGCAAATGGACATAAATATTTATTTGATGTAACTTCCGCATAATAGTGAGTTATAATTTTCATACGTTTAACGCAAGCTATTTCTTCTTAATAAAGAAAAAAAAACGTATACGAAATGAATAAAAGTTCTCGTCGCCCTCGTTAAAAGTGCAGCCGATGTTTAAAAAATAAATTCCTTTTCACCGCACGAGAAGAACTTGTCTTATTATTGCTCTGAAAAGAGTTTGAATGCTTTTCATCTGTTTTTTTAAGCAGACAAAAAGAACATGTTTATTTAGTTTAATTAATTTTCACAGACTTCACCTTTTTATATAAACGTACTCTATTGTCTTAAACCAATAAATTAAAACTAATCAATTAAAAATGTACACAGTTAATAATAAAAGCGCATGTTAATAAGAACTTTGACTTCAAAAGTTGATAACAGAATATTTTTTACTTACACATTATTTGGAATATCAGGTACCTACTGTTTGACAGTGTTAATCCATTGGCACTTTGTGTCTGAAATGTATATACATTTGGTAATTCAAATAAACGCATGAAGAAAGGTTATTAGTGCTTTATGCCACAAATCAATCAACTTAACTTCCCTACTGTATTCAAAATATGTTGATCCAACCAAGGTTGAAGCCAGGGGGGGGGGGGATGTGGGGGTTTAAAATCTGACAAAGTATTCGAAAAATATTTTTAATAGAAAAACTCTTTTACTTTTTGATTATCGTTACGAATTACCGTTACCAGAATTTCAAAACTGTTATTTTTGCGTGGAACAGACTTTGGTAGTCTACAAAGTCTGTTCGTCAGAGAAGTAACAGTTTTGAAATATGACAAACTTTCTGTTCGTCGATCAACAAGGAAATAAAGCTATTAAAAAAATGTCATCACCATAGCGCGGATTTTGGCAGGGATCGTTCATGAACCGGGGCCGCTCTGATGAGTTGCTCATATAACGCGCGCGACTGTGCGTCGAATGCACAAGTGGACGATTGCGGCTGTGTCTGGTGATGTAGTCTCCCGTTTGTGTATTTGACGCCCAGTCGCGTGCGTTATATGCTCAACTCGACTGGGCGACAACGGTTCACGAGCAATCCCTGCAAAAATCCGCGCTATAGTCATCACACACCTCTCGCATAACATTTCTATTACCACTCACACCTCAACCATTACCATTAAACTAGCCACACGGCGGTCACCTCACTTAAATCAATTACGGAGCAATGGCGCGCAAACGTTGACGAAAACAAAAAACAATCAAGATCAAGATTATTTATGTATCCGCGTGCTTCCAGTGCAATTACAAAACGTCGCGACGCTCTTAGTAATTCACGGTGATAAATAAAGGAAGCCGCAAAAAAATATACCGCGCCTAATCCGAGACAATGATGGAACTAACGAGTCTGCTAACCCTGAGAGAAAGAAAAAATAAAGAAAAAATAAAGTAGTCCCGAGAGTGATGTTTCGTCGCGGTGGAATTATCGCCGTTTGCAATTTGGACTTCTTTACTTGATTAACGCTTCAATTGCGTGGGATGGTTAACCCTGAATTAAAGATAATTGTCAGCCTTTTGTGTGTGTGTTATTTTTTGTAGTTTAAGTAATGTTTATAGAAAGACAAGCAGTAATTTCAATGATGAAATACGTTTGAACTATGGGGGACCAGGGCCTGTACAATTTTCGACTTTTTTAATTACTGGTGATTCGGTAAAGTTCTCATTTTACTTAGTATTTTATTTCATAAATTTATTTTTCTGAACATAAAGAAAAATTGAATTTGTCAATAATTTTCTGAAGATCTTCAAAAAGAAGTACAAAATTTTGTAATGTGGAGGCTTCTACTTCGTTATACATGTTAATTTATCAATAAAAAAACGTTTTAACTTTGTATAACACAATTTATTTTTATGTGACTGCAGTTTTGGCAAATTTAGCTTGCCAGTATCGAACATGAAGTGTTCATATTCGATAATGGCAAGCTAAATTTGCCGAACCTGCAGTCACATAAAAATAAATTGTGTTATACAAACAAAGGTAAAATGTCTTTTATTGAGAAGTACAAAATTAGTTTTATTTTTCACTTGGATGAAAATATAAATTAAAAAAAAATTAATAACAGTATAAATCGCTAAGCATGGTTCTTATTTTTAAAACAGATTGTTTTAAAACAGAGTTTCAAACATGTTTAAAAACAAGTGTTGTGTTTTAAACGTTTAATTTATTTGAAATGTTTTTTTTTAATAATAAGATATATAAGATAAATTCAAATTCAAAACTATTTGAATTCGAGAAAATAAGCTTACGCTTCTTATAGTTTGCACACTTTAAACATAATATATAAAATTACGAAAAAACTATTCGTGAAAATGCAAACAATGTCTTAATTAATAAGACAACTTAAGACGATAAATATCCATTGAAACAACTACTTCCCGTGCAAATACATCTCCGGATATTGAATTATACAATGAAATATTTAAAATCTTATTTAATTTGATTTGTTACAACGCTCTATTAATTGTATAATTCAATATCCGGAGGTGTATTTGCACGGGAAGTAGTTGATTCAATGGATATTTATCGTCTTAAGTTGTCTTATTAATTAAGACATTGTTTGCATTTTTACGAATAGTTTTTTCGTAATTTTATATATTATATAATAAGATATATATTGAATGACCTGATTTGAAGCCCTTGAAAATGTTATCATATTTTAACATCCTGTATATTTATTTGACATCTTCATCTCCACTTTTAGCAACAATAAACGATGAATGAGGTGCTTCAGAAATTTATATTAAATCAGTAATTTATACGCGTGGCGCATGAAGTAAAATTTCGAGTTTAGAAAAGCCCATAAAATTTGTCTCGGGTCGCTGCGCGACCCTCGACAAATTTTCACGGGGCTTTTCTAAACTCGAAATTTTACTTCATGCTTAGTCTGGGAGTGGAAAACACTCGTTTATAGCTTCAAATTGAACTTAAAAAAAAACAACAAATATCTAGAGATTTAAAGATATTAAGCGTTTCCATATCCGAACAAATTTCTAGAAAATTCTAGTTGTTGTTCTATTTTATAAAGTTCAGTTTGAAACTATAAACGAGTGTTATCCACCCCCAGACTAAGCATCAAGTAAAATTTCGAGTTTAGAAATGCCCCGTGAATATAAAACACTGAAATATTGTGAAATTAATGTATATTTGAACCAGTTGAAATCTGTGTTTTATACTCGTGGCGCATGAAGATTTACTTACTTTGTCTGAGCCAAAGTTGAAAAAATAGGGCAGTTTATCATTATAAAACTGATTGACCCCTAATTCATTTACAGTCAAAATTGAATGATTAGGTGATACAAGCTTAAATTTCCCGCTCATTCCAACTGTAAAATCGGTGGGGAATTCGAACAGCATTTACTAATTAGACGAATAAAGCACTAAGAATTTATCATTATAAAACTGATTGACATTTACATTTACAGTCAACATTGAATGATTAAGTGACACAAGCTTAAAATTCCGTCTCATTCCAACTGTAAAATCGGCGGAAAATTCGAACAGCATTTACTAATTAGACGAATAATTTTGCTACATTAAATTATTAGTAGGCACTTTGTCAAAAAAAAAACGTTTGTAAATAACAAGATACTAATTTCTAAGGTATCTAGACATTAATTATTATTATTAAAATCACTCATTTAATCAGTAAAGATTATTTGAATTATCTGAGCTGATTTTATCTGAGCCAAAGTTGAAAAAATAGGGCAATTTATTATTATAAAACTGATTGACCCCTAATTCATTTACAGTCAAAATTAGTTAAGTGATACAAGCTTAAATTTCCCTCTCATTCCAACTGTAAAATCGGCGGGAAATTTGAACAGCATTTACTAAGTAGATGAATAAAGCACTAAGAATTTATCATTATAAAACTGATTAACTAATAATTCATTTCCAGTCGAAATTGAATGATTACGTGACACAAGTTTAAATTTCCCGCTCATTTCAACTGTAAAATCGGCGGGAAATTCGAACAGCATTTACTAATTAGATGAATAAAGTACTAAGGTTCTTAGTGCTTTATTCGTCTAATTAGTAAATGCTGTTTCGAATTTCTTAACCTTTACTAATTTCCGCTACTCAGTCCTTTATTTTTTTTATCATCCACTATGTCAATGAATCCTTTACATATTTTAAAAATTATTATTTATATTTCAATTTTCAATTATTTCTTGAACGTTCCTTTATTTAATATCCGTGCCGGTGTATACGAAAATCCTATGCAGCTCGTTGCAGTTGTTTTACGACTTTAATTTTGTTTACTGCCCTCCGGCGATTATCGCTAAGAATTTTTTGATGCGCCCCGTTACTCCGCTACAAAGAATGCATACTATTTTATTGCACCTCAGAGAAACAATGCGAACTTTGCGTAAAATATTCATGCTTTCGTTGGAAAAATGAACTGGTTTTGAGGAGTTTATATTCAAATTGAAGAATGGGTTTTAGCTTAGAGTTCTTCGTTGTGTTCTTACGCCATATATGTATAAATATAAATCCAACTTTCAATTGTATTTTTAATGATCGTTCTAATAATTAAGTGTTACATTTTAAATTAATTAATTATGTTATCTCTTTATAAACAATATCATTGTATTTATTTATTTTAGTTTCAACTTACCCTGAAGAAGCTGACAAAAGTTCAGCGAAATATTGGCTAAATAAAAATAAAGTTCTGGCTAGAAAAATACAATTATAATTTTTGAATTCTGCCGCTTTTCCCCAAACAGTTTATAGAAGTTTTTTTACATTTTCAATTCAATTTTTATTTAAAGGGTTTTTATTAAGAGATTCCATTTTATTTATTTAAAAATAATATATTTTTGATGAAATAGTGACAAAATATTTATTTCAAAACAAACTACATCTCCACGATTAGTTGTGGAAAATTATATCTGGTAAATAGCTACCTCGGCTTCTTCTGCAAATACCTATTCTTCTGAGAAAGTTTTGCATCACATTTTAGTACAACTCTGACTCTATTTGGCCAATAAAGTCTCGAATATTTTCTTTGAGCGTTTGAATTGTTTGTGGGCCATTGGCATAGACTTTTTTCTTCGCGCAGCCCCAAAGAAAAAAGTATTTACTTTATAAGCATGCAGGCTAAGATCTTTGTGCAGAATACGATGAAAGCTGGTCTTTACCCAATTTCTGTGAATGTCTTGGGATAGAAAAGCACAGGTTTTCAGCAACACTTTTAGCAAAAGCGGTAATCTTCTCAGCTGACCTGGCGATTCAAGTACGAAATGGCTTTTACATCAATAATTTGTAAATTTAGCTCAAATTTAGTGATATGTTTTACAATGACACGGCGAGAAGGTGATTCATACGGACCGAAAACACGATGAACGCTGCGATTTGTTTGGGCGAAATATTGGTAATGAATTTTCACTCTTTCTATACGTTGTTGGAGCGTACATTTTTCTATTTTCTCAAATCGTACACTTTTCACTTGACAAGTGTCAAACAATCAAGACCCTCGATCAATCAGTTTAAAATATGCCAGGGAATTTAGAACGGAACCTCTTAATGGAAACCCCTATATTACCTATACATAGAAATCTAACATTTAGTTTATGTAAAGTTATTTAAATTAAAAACACTTAGTCTTGTTTCACAAATTAAAACTCTATTCCGACTAGTTTCAGTTTGTTAGGACATTTTCTAACAAACCGAAACTAGTCGGAATAAAGATTAAATTTGTGAAACAATACCAAGTGTTTTTTTAATTCAAATAACTTTACATAAACTTTTAATTGTAGACTCATCCATCACTTGGTGAAACATTTTTTAAAACACTGAATTTAAACTTTGTTTAAAAAATTGATAAAAACACTTGGTTATTGTTTCACTATTTGTTTTTATTTTTGAAAACAATTTTTCAAAAATAAAAACAAATAGTGAAACAATAACCAAGTGTTTTTATAAATTTTTTAAACAAAGTTTAAATTCAGTGTTTTAACTTTACATATTCTAATATGTTTCACTAAGTGCTAGATGAGAAATTAATTCAAGAAAATATTATTTAGTTGTATTTTTAATCATTGTTTTAATTAATTATTTTACATTTATTGATTTATTTATTCTTATCAGAATGTTATTTAAGGTTAATACTGGTTACTCTGTAATTGGGTTTTTTGCTTGCTGAGTAATAAAGGTTCTTATTTTTATTATTAATAAATGTTTCATTTTAAATTTAACTCTTACGTTTTACCAGAACATATAAAATTGAAATATTTTCTGATGTCATCGTTCGTGTGTGATCCGAGGGGATTTATTATTCACCACACACGTATGATTGATATCCCTGTTTTAAAACGTGTAATAAATCGACACATACACCGAACCTCAGAGAGAATACTCGACGCTCTGGGAGTGTTTTAAGTGCTAATTTCCATACGAAGACTTGAATTTTTAATGAAGTTCAAGTCTTACATAAAAGCCCGGCTAATCTCGCCAGCGAAACCGATTGTGTAATTTGTCACTAAATTCAAATTATGTATTTTGTAGTAAGATATTATTCGTAACGTTAATTATAATGTTGTTAACTATTAATTAAGTATAATTTGGATTTTATTAAGATTGAAAAGAAGTTTCATCATGAAATTGTGAAAATAATTATCAGTTAATGAGTGAGGAGTGTTTTTATACTGAAGTTAAAGTACATGAATACTTTAACAAATTAATGAATAAAGTACACGATAAAGTAATTATGGATTTTTAAAAATTAAGTGCCTAAGTAATCAACGATAAAGTTAAAGTGATTTATTTTATTGAATTAACAGTTAGCTATTCTCCTTTTTTGTGTAATAATTATCAGTTAATGAGTGAGTCGGTTTTTCTTTTAAGTATACATACCCCAATTATATGCTGTAAATCTTTTAATATTTGAAGATTTAAACGAGTGTTTTCCACTCCCAGATTAAGCATGAAGTAAAATTTGGAGTTTAGAAAAGCCTGAAAATTTGGTTTGGTCGCTCCGCGAAGCGGAGCGGCCAAACCAAATTTTCAGGCTTTTCTAAACTCCAAATTTTACTTCATGCGCCACGCGTATACAACACTGAAATAATGTGAAAATAAAAACATACTACATCTTCAATAACTTTCTTATCTTTTACGTGGTTGAACATTTTCAACTATGATTTTATAAAGAAAACACTTAATAAATTTTACTAATATTTTGAGTTTATATTTCAACTAGTTTCGACTTTGAGTCATTCTTAAGGAATTCCTTGATAATGACTCAAAGCCCAAACTAGTTCGAATTAAAAACTAAAATATTAATGAAATTTAATCAAGTGTTTTCTTTTAAAAATCATAGTTAAAAATATACTGAATAAGTTGACCCAAATTGTTACATTTGCAGTAGGTTACTGTATGTAACAGCAAACACTTGTTGTATAATTCAATGTCCGTCTGGGTATTAGCCCGGGAAGTAGTTGTTTCAATGAGTGTTTGATATAGTCTTTGTAAGACTAACTTGTTATAGATTGCGAAAACAATCGCACTTTTAATGTTTACAAATATACTGTTAAATCAGTATTATTAAAAAATACTGCTAAATCAGAAATAACAATATACTACTAAACAAGAATATTTTGAATTTCACAATATTTCAGTGTACTATACGCGTGGCGCATAATGTAAAATTTCGAGTTTAGAAAAGCCCAGAAAATTTGTCTCGGGGCTTTTCTAAACTCGAAATTTTACTTCATGCTTAATATGGGAGTGAAAAACACTCGTTTAAAGAAACGGAATTGGCTTTTAATTCATGTATAATACAGGACGCGAACCATAGATTGTAGTAGATTGTGTAAAAAATTGCACTAATAATTTTTTAAACAAAGACTAAATTAATTTTTAATTTTTTATATTAAACAAATTGCTGAATACAATCCCTATTGGATAAAGTTGTTTTTTATGTGGATAGTTAGGCTGTATTAATCGATAAATTTTCAATAAAGACCCTCGGAGAGTGTCCCAAGACCGGGATAAAAGTAATGCTCCCAATTAATCCCAGATAAACACATAGAACGCATGTAGTAGACAAAGTGGAAGTGCCCTAGGGGACCGATACCAAATACAAATTCCTGCCTCGTTCGCATCCCTCACCTGGATAATTACTTGTTGCCCCAATACGCCCATCGAGCGATGGCCTGGAAAAATACTAACGAACAAAAAATAACGAACCTAGAGGATTTTAAACTTTATTTTTCACATTTATCTACCTATACGTTCCTTTGTTTTTCAGAGGATTTTCATGCAGCTCAATATTGTATCAAAAGTTTTCTAGAATTGCGCGTTTAAACAATAATTAGAGTCAAATTTATAGTTAAGTGTAAAATAATTACGAATATATGTTTCTTAAACATTATTAACAAAGAATTGCATTTTTATTACTTGGAACATTTACAGGCTATTTTACAACTAATAATTAACATTTCTTGAATTACTTTCTCACTTATCACTTGGTGAAATATTTTTAACTATTTTTGATGATGCCGTAAAAAGCAATACTAGTCGAGTAAAAATAGGAAAATGTGTGAAAAAAACCATGTGTAATTTAATTTAAACCGTCATCAATAATAATAAATAACTACAAATAAATTCTGTATTGTGGAGGCTTCTACTTCGTTATATATATTAATTTTACAATAAAACACTTTTTAATTTGTTTGTATAACATTTTTTTTAATGTGACTGGAGTTTCAATGAATTTAGCTTGTGATTATCAAACATGAAAGATGAGGTACTTCATGTTTGATAATGACAAGCTAAATTTGTCGAAATTGTAGTTGCATTCAATAAAAAGTGTTAACAAACAAACTAAAAAAGGTTTTATTGTGAAAGTACAAATATTTCTTGATTTTACTTAGTGAAAATATATTTATAAACAAAAATAAATGGGTCGCCTATTTCCAAAAACCCAAAAATCCATTGTTTTCAAATGGATTAAGGGGTTTTTAGAAATAGGCGACTTAAATATGTTTGATCAGTCAATGTTTTATGTAAATTGATTATCAAATTATCTGCGGTTTTTAAATCATTGTAAAATAAACTGTATGCATATTTTAATTTTCTCCAGAGAAGATTAGAACAGAAAACTAAATCGCTTATTTCGAGTTAGATTTTATGATTGCATTAAACGTGTATATATTTTTTTAAAGACAAGCCTTTAAATTAGTAATGGAAATAATCGATATACTAATTAGTAATTGGTCGATTAATAAAATGTATCGATATAATCGATTATTATGCGGAAATTATTATATACTAATTTAAGCGATTATTTGATCGGGTAAGTTAGGAATTACTAATTTAAGCGATTATTTGATTGGGTAAAATAGTAATATGAATTTAAGCAATCATTTGAACGGGTAAATTAGCATTTACTAATTTAAGCAATCATTTGATCAGGTTTAATAGTATATACTAATTTAAATGATTATTTGATCGTTATCGTTATCACATTTTTGAAGTGAAAGAGTAACTACTAATTTTCAAATACTAATTTAATCGATTAATAAAATATCTCTCTTCAAAATAATCGATTAATAAAATATATCGATTATTCTCATCACTACTTTAAATATAATAATTTATTGATAATTATTCTTTTAAACTTCTTTGAATGTTATATTTCAAAAATTCGAATTTTCAAGATTTTCTGAAATCTAAATATTTACTACATGCTTAATCAGCACTTTGCAATCTCCATGCTCAATTAAAGCCACCTTAAAATGGTCTCAAAATAATGCGTCATTCACGGGCGTATTTAAACACATGCTTGTTAAAGAAAGGATATGAAAAAAAAGAAAAAAACAAATAGATTTCGAAATGTTTGGACGTGTGCAATTTCTTGGAATATTAGAAAAATACTTAATAGTCTGACCAAACTCATTACACGATTTGTATTCTCATTACAGCCTCTTAAGTTGATGAGTAGGTGTTTACGAGGCAAGGACGTGATAATTATTCAACTGAGAGCTCAAATAATTAAAAATATAGTTTATTAAAATAGTTTCAGCACTTTTCCTGTTAAACATTGTGTTGTTTTACTCGCAATAACGTGGTTTACCTGTAATTACAAAAAATATTTAGTTTAAAATAAATTAGTAATCATTACCAACCAGGGTTCTGGTGATATATATCATCAGATATGTATCAAGATATTCATCATGATACACATAAGCCGTATATTTTAAAAGTGGCCTTTCCCCTCAGGCTGATTATCTTTAATTATCCACTAATCATTGATTTAACCTCTAAGTAAGTCAAATTTGTAGAATATAATAATGTTATAAATTTGTAAGATATCATAAACATGTCTCTTTCATCAATGTGCGATTGTGTAAACAATTTGTAAGTGAAATTGTGTTTTCAAGAAGTACTAATCACTAATTAAGCTAATTGACTTAGGTGCAAACGGGCCTAACTCAATTTTACAATTTTTGTTGGCTGTGATAATCTTCATAATTTGAAGTTTGCTGTCATAAGCAACAATTTGTCGTTAAATATATTCAAAACATATAATATATATTTTTAATATACTTTCCTATAAATGAATGTTAAAAACTTTAAACCTCAAATTATGAAAGTTATTTATTACAGTCAACAATCAAAAATTAAGAAATGGAGTTAAATTACATCCAAATAAACGGCTCATACATCGATATTTATTAACTCCGATATATCTTCAATTTATCGTATTTACTTTGTTTGTAGTAGAGTATAATTCACACATGTATACAATTGTTATTATTAAAATTGAATTTGAGTTCAGTATTCGGACACCAGATACCCACAGACGCGTTTCGGACTTCAAGGTCCTCTTCAGTGTGGTCCTGACCCAGTGCTGAACATACTGAACATTTCTGACTATGTCAAGCCAATATGTGTAAACTATTAATGGATTCGATAGCTAACGCCATCTAAGCTCTATGGTGACAATGCACCTATGGAGCATTAGATGGCGTTAGCTATCGAATCCACTAATAATTTTTATTATGGTAAAAAAATTTAAATATAATAATGAAAAATAATTTAATTTAGCTACATATAAATTAGATATCATAGATATTTAATACAATATTGTATTTAAAAACGGAAAAAATCATCGGAAGAATCAGGGTATAACATATATATATTTTTTAAGAAAATTAAAACATGAGTAATTGATTATTATTCGAGATATGTTTTATTTATTAAAAACAATCTATCTAAGTAAAGTGTTTTTGTTTTGGAAAAAAAAATTATATTAAATTTTGATCATTTCAGCACAGCAAAGTATAGAATAACTTTTTTGTATCGGTAATGGTTTTCGATATTTTTGAGTTTAAAATAAAATTTATATTCTAATAATTTTCGTCACAATAATTTGTTTAACCTCTTGTGACATCTAAAAGGGTATATCTCGAAAAATACTCATCGTACAGAAAAAATAGCAGGATCCAAAGTTTAAAATTTGTGAGGAAAATTGGAACTCTTTGAACTCCTGTAGGCGGGTGTAGTGCAACTTTAAAATGTTAAGCAGGAGCTCCCATTTTTATCTCATATTTGGATACTACGTCAACAGATGGCGCTGTAATCATGTTTTAATTTTTTTAAATGGCTAAACAACTTTTTGTTTGTATACGAAGCAACCGTACATAAACTACTTTAGCGTAACCCACAAAAATACTATAACTCCCTACCCCTCGGTAAGCGCTAAGCACATATATTAATATGTAAAATTCATTTAACCTAGAATAGCGTATATCTCTGAAAATACGCATCGTACAGAAAAAATAGCGGGATCCAAACTTTAATATTTTTGTGTGAGGAAAATTGGAACTCTCCTACCCCTCCTGTAGGCGGGGCGTGGTGCAACTTTGAAATGTTAAGCAGGAACCCCCATTTTTATCTCATATTCGGATACTACGTCAATCGATGGCGCTGTAATCATGTGTGAATGTTTTTAAATGACTAAACAACTTTTTATTTGTATACGAAGCAACCGTACATAAACTATTTTAGCGTAACCCATGAAAATATCGGAATTCCTCTCCCCCCTCGATAAGCGCTAAGCACATATATTAATATGTGAAATTCGCTAAAATCCCTAATGTATCCCAAAAAAGTGAGCACTTATTTATGGAATGAATGGCTAAATAGAATTATTTTAAACATTTAAACTGCGATTCTTTTCGCAATCTGCAAGTTAGTCTTACAAAGACTATATCAAACACTGATTGAAACAACTACCTCCCGAGCTAATACCCCGACGGACATTGAATTATACAACAAGTAAGACTAACTTGTTGTAGATTGCGAAAAGAATCGCACTTTTAATGTTTAACGTATACTGCAACCAAGAATTGGCAATTTAATTAATACTTAGTATTATTTTAATTAAATATACATAATACTTATATAAATAACATGATATTTTCGAATCATTTTACCAACAATATTTACGTGAATTAACTTCACGAACGCCATTTTTGCTAATTTTCCAAGTGGCATCGTCAACGTTCAAATTGATATTCCATCTGTAGACGTTTCTAGTTTATTAAGAAAATTTGTATTCCATTCGTTTGTGCGTTTTACTAGGAAATGTTTGGTTACTGCATAGATCTAATTGTTGATGTAAGAGTATGTTTTATTCATATTTTGGTGTGTTGAGAATATCTTAAAATGAATCATAAACATATTTATTAAATCAAATCAAGATCTTACTTTTTGATCATATTGATTGTAAAGGTTTCAAATAAGTTTGGATTTAAAAATAATTATTTAAAATATTAGTTAAATCAAGTGCAAAAAGACCAATCAATGGTCGATAACTTAGACAGTGACGTACTAATACATTAATGGAACTGTAAAAATTTGTATAAATAAATAATGTAACTGTAAATAATATGCCTGACTAAAGATAATGTATATACAGGGAATTTTTCTTTTATGTATACACATGCATACGCTTTTTTTAAAATAGTTAAATTCAAAGCTTTAAACGAGTGTTCTCTACTCCCAGATTAAGCATGAAGTAAAATTTCGAGTTTAAAAAAGCCATTTTCAGGCCTTTCTTAACTCGAAATTTTACTTCATGCGCCACGCGTATTAATCACTTAATTACTGAAATATTGTGAACAAGCGAACATCAATTGAAATCAGTGTCTTATACGCGTGGCGCATGAAGTAAAATTTCGAGTTTAGAAAAGCCTGAGAATTTGGTTTGGCCGCGTAGCGCTACGTGCTACACGACCAAACCAAATTTTCAGGCTTTACTAAACTCGAAATTTTACTTCATGCTTAGCGTGGGAGTGGAAAACACCCGTTTAAAGCTTCAAATTGAAAAGAAAACGTTTATCTGAAAATGTGTAAATGCTACACATTTTCAGATATACGTTGCCTTTTCAATTTGAAGCTTTAAACGGCTGTTTACCATTCCGAGGTTAAGCATGAAGTATAATTTCGAGTTTAGAAAAGCCTGAACATTTAGTTTTTGGATATGTTTACTTAAAAAAAACTAATCAAAAAGTGAGATCTTGATTTGATTTAACTATAAATCAAATCAAGATCTCACTTTTTGATTACGTTGATTGTTGTTATTTTATAAGCTCGGATTTGCATATGATTTGACTTTTTACTCACAATTATAAGATTATTTGTGGTCTTCTTGTTTCATTGGTCAATTAGTGACAATGGCAATCGTTTTTGATTGATGAACGACTTTGTGTATTCCGTTTGAAATAATTCCACCGCAAATGCCCCTAATTTGAAGTATCGTGTGCGACTGTGTGCTTATTGATTCCTGCAGAGCGATTCTAATTAGTGACTTCGTGCGATTCACCCCTGTGAAAATAAATGGGACGGCGGCGGTTACTTTGAGGCCTGCCCCTTTGACAACATCCGAATGATATTGTGGCTCCGGTGTAATGCATACACGTAGCAGCTATAAAGTCATGCATTCAATTCGACAATTACAAAATGAAATTAACATGCATAGAATACATAGCCACATAGAAAATATAACTGATTGGAATTTGATTTGCAGAACACTTGTATATCGTTTGAATATTAAATATTTGTTATAAAAACTTTAAAGAGACGATTAAATATTTTAATTTAACGAATAAAGCACTAATAACTTTTCTTCATATCTGTGAAGCTAGCAATATTTCCAGCAATAACCCGGCGCTTCCACTATAATCATCCAAAAATATAAAATATTACTTTTAGTGACAAATTAAAAAAATTCATTCATTTGGCAACCTCTTAAATATAATATAACTTAAATAAACACTACAAAGCAACATATGTCCATTGTATTTGCTGCTTTTTATATATAAAACTGTTTCTATTACAACCATTTTTAAGTAACCATATCTACCTTTGGCTCGCGTTATTTTGAGTTAATATCTTTAAAGACTATTGAAACAATGTCTAAAGAAGAGTGTTAAATTACTGAAAGTAAATATGTTTTAAAATTTAATACAAAAAATCAACTTATTACTGGGCTCGATGCCCCTCGAATAGAACAAATAATTAAAAAAATCATAAGTACCTTTGGTCCGCGTTATTTTAAAATAATTTCTTTAGCAGTTGTTTAAACAATATCCAGAGAACAGTATTAAAGTACTAAACGTAATGATATTTAAAAATTTAATACAAAAAAATAACTTATTGCTGGGCTCGATGCGCCTAGGATAGAACAAATAATTACAAAAATCATAAGTACCTTTGGCTCGCGTAATTTTGAAATAATTTCTTTAGCAATTGTTTAAAAAATGTTTAAAGAAGAGTAATAAACTACTGAAAGTAAAGATATTTAAAAATGAAATACAAAAAATCAACTTATTGCTGGGCTCGATGCGCCTAGTATAGAACAAATATTAAAAAAACCGTAAGTACCTTTGGCCCGCGTTATTTTAAGTTAAAATTACTGGAAATCGTAAATTATTTAAACAATGTCCAGGGAAATGTATTACACTACTGAAAGCAAAGATATTTAAAAATTTAATACGAAAAATCAACTTATTGCTGGGCTCGATGCGCCTAGGATAGAACAAATAATTAAAACAATCATAAGTACTAGTGGCCCGCGTTGTTTTAAAATAATTTCTTAAGCAAGTCTTTAAATAATGTCTAATGAATAGTACTTAACTACTCAAAGTAGAGATATTTAAAAATTTAATACAAAAAAATCTACTTATTGCTAGGCTTGATACAAATAATTAAAAACATCATAAGTACCTTTTACCCACGTTATTTTAGGTTAATTTTTTTAACGATTGTTTAAACAATGTCTAAAGAGGAGTATTTAATTACTGAAAGTAAATATATTTAAAAATGTAATACATAAAATCAACTTATTGCTGTTTTCGATGCGCCTTGGTTAGAACAAATAATTAAAAATATCATAAGTACCTTTGGTCCCCGATATTTTTAAATAATGTCTTTGCAATTGTTTAAACAATGTCTATAGAAGAGTAATAAACTACTGAAATTAACGATATTTAAAAATGTATAACAAAAAATCAACTTATTGCTGGGCTCGATGCGCCTCGGATCGAACAAATATATTGAAAAATTTTAAGTATCATTCTTCAATAGTTTAAATATTGACTAATTGTGTCTTTAAATCACTTAATTTCAACTTTAAATGACCTAAAGCGACTTTAAACGTCCGAGTGGGAGTATACGAGAATTATTGTATGTATTTGTACGTAATAAGGAGTGGAAAACAATCGTTTAAAAAATACTAAAAGAAATTAGTTTGAACAGGTCTAAAACACAGTTTAATAGACAGATTTTCAAGTTAAAAAAAAATTTACAACTTCTTAAAAATGATTGTTCTCGAATTATTCAAAACAAGAAATACACAACTTCTTTAAAAGAAATGTTCACAAAATGAACGAATTGTTCACAAAATAAGCAAAAGCTTGCTCATAAAATTCAATATTTATACAGAATTCGTACATTTCTACGCTAAAATAATTAATCGCAATATTCTATTATTATTAGAAAATTTCGCAAATAATTTCAATAGGTATTGTACGTTTTAAATAAAACCCAACACACGTTAATACAACCACCCTCATTTATCCGGCAATCAATAGCTCAAGGGCTTATATGCAATTTCAAAAAGCACACGTCCACACACATACATACGTCCACCAACACCTCTTCCACCCATATTCCCAACCCCGCATGCCTATATAGATCAATATAGTGTTTTTAATATCCTGTATTAGTTATTTGCCAGGAAACAAAGCCCTTTTACCTCCCGCGTTTTATGATGCCGTTTTCCCAGAAAATAAAAATGAAGAAGTTGTGAGAAAAATTGATGATTAATGTACCTACAGTTTTTATACTAAAGAAATAAAACATAAGTATAAATTAATTTATTATGGATTTCCCTGTTGTCGTAACAAAGAGAAAATAAGTCTAAAAATGCGCAATTATTATCTGTATACTTGTTATAAAGTAAAGGATAATAAAAATAGTGAATAGTGAAAATTTTTATTAACGTAATACATAATTTTTGTAGTGGAGACTTTTACTTCCTTCTACATGTTGGTTTCACAATAAAGCATTTTTACTTTGTTTGTATAACATTTCATCTTTGATAATGACAAGGTAAATTAGTCAAAATTGTAGTCATATTACATACAAAAGTGTTATAGAAATAAAGTTAAAAGTCACAATAAAACACTTTTTACTTTGTTTGTATACCACTTTTTATTGAATGTGACTGGAGTTTCGACAAATTTAGCTTGTCATTATCAAACTTCATGTTTAATGATGACTAGCTAAATTTGTCAAAACTGCAGTCACATTCAATAAAAAGTGTTATATGAACAAAGTAATAAGTGTTTTATTATGAACTCCTTGAAAAGTTACTCAAACTAAATTTATTCTACTTTAATTATTATTATTCCACAATTATTCATACAAAAAAGTAATTGTTGCATTTTTCTCTACATCTCGGTAAATATTGAGCACCATCACATATGTATATTTTTAACTTTACTGTAAATCAATGTTTTATACGCGTGGCGCATGAAGTAAAATTTCGAGTTTAGAAAAGCCCCGTGAAAATTTGTCTCGGGTCGCTGCGCGACCCTCGCCAAATTTTCTACGCGGGGCTTTTCTAAACTCGAAATTTTACTTCATGCTTAGTCTGGGAGTGGAAGACACTCGTTGCCTCAAAATATGTCACAAGTGTTGAAATCCGTACCGTAACTGTCACAAAGAAAAAACAAATAACTAATAATCTCGTTATAGTTCAATTTAACTTCGTGTCAAGTTGGCACGATTGGTTAAATGTCGGCTTGCGCCGCCTTATCTCACTTGTCATTATAGTTTAAATGTCGGCTACCGACTTATGTCAGCTGTTATTATAGTCCAAATTTTGGCAAAAATTACAATGAAGAACTCTTTGCATGTTTTGTTGATTAATTTCCTTATCAATTCTTTTAAAATTGCATCGTTAATAAATTATAAGATGAATATTATTGTTTTCTTTGGAGCCCTTATCTACAAAACTGTAACTAAAAATAAAAAAATATTATTGATACAGAATTATTTAGTGTCCCTTCAGTTTTCTGCGAATTCTTGTAACAAAATTTCAATTTAGAACTCCTTGCATTTTATATTGTTTAGTTTTATTGTCAATTATTTAAAGATTGCATCGTTTGTTCAAAGCTGAATATTTTTTTTATTTGGACCTCTTTTCTACAAAACTGTAGCTATAATATCGTAAATTGATGTGTAAAAATAATATTATATAACAAAAATATAATAGGTTATACCAAATATGAGAAAATAAAGAAAACGATTTCTGATACAGAATTATTTCAGTTTACCTTCAATTGTCTGAGAAATCTAATAGCAAAATTACAATCAAAAACTCTTGCATTTTTGTTGTTTAATTTAATTGCTAATTATTTTAAAATTACAACGTTTGATAAATGATGAATATTATTTTTGCTTTTTAGCCTGATTCTGCAAAAGTGTAGCTATAAAATCGTATTTTATTATTTTTGTGAATATAATTTTATTTAACAAATATATAATAGGTTATCCAAGTTATACATAAAATATAAACATTTTAAATAAAAATGCATATGTTTTGTGTTATACATCGTCATAATTTACTACATATAAGTAAAACATGACCAAATGAATTTAATATAATAAAACACTTTAACTTTGTTTGTATAACACAATATTTTTTATTTTCGTGACTGCAGTTTCGGCAACTTAACTTGCCATTATCAAACAGAGTCAAAATGTATTTAGTTTACAAACCTAATATATTTATAAATATGTTTTTCCAAAAACTTAAGCAGTACTTCACATTATTTCAGTGTTTTATACGCGTGGTCCATGAACTAAAATTTTGAGTCTACGAAAACCTGAAAACTTGGTTTCGTCTCTCCGATTCACTACGGGACCAAACCAAATTTTAAGGCTTTTCTAAACTTGAAATTTTACATCATGTTTAATCTGGCAGTTGAAAATCCTCGTTAGTAGCTTTAAATTGACACCTTTACTTAAAAGATAAATTCCCTGTATGTTACTCCAGATAACTTATAGCCCTTTTTAGGTATCTTAAAATTTCATTATCAATAATCTTAACATCTGAACTAGAAACCAAATCATAAGGATAAACGGCACAGAAAATATAATTATTAGAAAACCTTCAGAAAAACTGACAAAGCTTGTTTTAAAAGTCTCCTCCTATAATATTAACTTGCGGTGGATGCGCCGGGTACAGAACTTCCGAGTTGGTTATCTTTCTTAGTTTCTTACGTAAGATTAGGATTAGTTTATTTTCTTCTCTCCCTATTTCTTTTTTTTTGTTTTTGTTTTTTTGGCATAGGTTTTACCATTCAGCCACTAACGTTGATTTATAATATCTATATTAACATATATTTGGAATTTAACACTTTAATGTATTTCAACCAATTCCAACTTTTCGATAAATAACCATTTACTCCTGAAACAACACAAACTCATTCATACTACATCCATGGACCCGGATGGAATAATTTATTATTCATAAATTATTCCACCGGACGGCATTCGAACCCGCGACCTCTTGGTCAGTGGGCAGGGTCTCTACCCACTCGGCCACCGAGGCCCCTCTCCCTATTTCTATGTAACTGATTTCTGGTGTATTGTTAAAGCTCTAATAACAAATAATTTCAATAAAATTGTATTAACAATTAATTAATACAAAATGACTTATTCAATTATTGTCTTCTTTTATTTCAATGCTTTTTCGACCTCGAAGTTTTACTTCATGCGCACGCGTACAAATCACTGAAATATTGTGAAATTAAAAAATATACATAAATAACAATTATTAATAATAATTTTAATATAATAATAATAGTAAACTTTACATGTTTTTCATTTTTTTAATAAATTCACTGCAATTGTTTCGCTACACTGTAGCTTCTTCAGGTGAAGAAATATATTTCTTCACCTGTAGAAACTACAGTGTAGCGAAACAATTGTAGTGAATTAATTAAAAAGTTGAAAATCATAAAAAGTTTACTATTATTATTATATTAAGGTGATAATGGATTTTCAAAAAGTAAGTGTCTCAACAATCAACGCAATAATAATAAGATAAATTCAAATTCAAAACTATTTGAATTCGAGAAAATAAGCTTACGCTTCTTATAGTTTGCACACTATAAACTTAATATATAAAGTTACGAAAAAACTATTCGTGAAAATGCAAACATTGTTTAAAACTAATAAATAAACATTGTTTAAAATTACAAAAAACTATTCGTGAAAATGCAAACATTGCATTGCATTTTCACGAATAGTTTTTTCGTAATTTTATATATTAAGAAATAATAATTGTCAGGCTTTTCTAAACAACTAACTTTCTCGAACTCAAATAGTTTCGAATTTGAATTATTATTGTTTGAAATATTTACTTTATGCTTAATCAAGAAATGGAAAACACTCGTTAGAATAAAATTAAACTCATTAATAATTACAAAGCCCCGAAAAAGTCTTGTCAAAAAGATCAAGGAAAAAATGCACATAATCGTGTATTAATGTAGCGTCCCGTTTAAGAAAACGTGTAACCAAACACGGTTTTTTAACGACCCCTATTTTTTTCGCTTAATGATGTAATAGTATCCCGCCTCTTTTTAATTTACGGCCTTTTAACTATTTCCCCCGGACCCTTAATTGTTCGGGCCCTAATGCGTTTTGCACGGGCGGATTTAATTATACACCCGCGGGTTTTCATCCACTCGCCATTTGCTCACTTACAGCACGTCCTGAATCTTCACTAAATAAATAGAAAGTTATGCGAGAGGAGCCCTCTGCCCTACTTACAAAACGTTTATGTGTATTTTAAGAAGTAATTTTACTCACAACTAAAAGGAAAAAATTGAAAAAATGCATCACTCCAGTTTTAATGATACACTAGAAATCAGTCTAAATCCAAACGATCGGGCTTTTCTAAACTCGAAATGTTACTTCATGCTTAGTCTGGGAGTGGAAACACTCGTTTAAAACTTCAAATTTATCTATTTTTACAAAATCGATGAATATCTGAAAATGTACAGACTCTACATTAAGTATATATACCAGGTGCTGACTTGGCGGACGCAACATTGGGAATCGCATGTTAATTTTGAAGTGTTCAAATATTGGCTTCCCTATTTATTTTAGAGACAAAATGTATTTCACTTTTTTGTAGAGGAAAAAATTCTAAATTTACGAATGTTCACACTTAACACTTAACGTTTCTCTAAGTTAAAATAATAAACAAAAAGTGATGTGCTTTTATAAAACTAATGACATACGATGGAATTGATACAACAATTGCAGATGTCAAAATAGCACAAGATATTGCAGTTACTTGATTAATGACAAAAAACATAATGTAAACATCGTCATAACTGTGTTCTGCATAACACCACTTTATTAAGAGGATTTCTTCTTGTATAGTGTATTAAATATTAATTTCATTATACAGACAGTTTTTTCTTTAAACTATACGTATTCTAAATTCAGCCTATTTTCTGTAAATCTTCAGATATTCACTGTTTCTTTAAAGTTCAATTTAAAGCTTTAAACAAGTGCTTTCCACTCCCAGACTAAGCATAAAGTAAAATTTCGAGTTTAGAAAAGCCCCGTGAAAATTTGTCGAGGGTCGCGCAGCGACCCGAGACAAATTTCTGGGCTTTTCTAAACTCGAAATTTTACTTCATGCGCCACGCGTATAAAACACTATAATATTTTCAAATTTATGTATATTCGAAATTCACTTAAAATCTGTGTTCTATAGGCGTGACGCATGAAGTAAAATTTCGAGTTTAGAAAAGCCCAGAAAATTTGTCTCGGGTCGCTGCGCGACCCTCGACAAATTTTCACGGGGCTTTTCTAAACTCGAAATTTTACTTCATGCTTAGTCTGGGAGTGGAAAGCACTTGTTTAAAGCTTCAAATTGAACTCTTTTAGAAATCAACGAATGTCAGAAAGTTAGTGCTAAAATAATTAAGAAAAAGTAATGTGATTTTATAAAAATAATGACATACCATGAAATTGATACAACAATTGCGGATGTTAAAATAGCACAAAATATTGTTGTTACTTAATAAACGACAAAAAAACATAACGCAAACATAGTGATATGATCTGTGTGGTCTGCATAATACCACTTTATTATGAGGATTTTTTCTTCTATAGTGTAAATCATTTCGAAAACATTTACTTTAATCAAGTGACTGCGATATCTCCTGCTATTTTAACATCCGCAATTGTTGTTTTAATTCCATGGCATGTCATTATTTTTATAAAATCACATTACTTTTTCTTAATTATTTTAACTAAAAGAAACGTAAAGTGATAAACGTTAACACGAATAAATTCAAAATTTTTGCCTCTACAAAAAAGGTAATTACGTTTTGTTTCTAATATAAATAGGGGAGCCAAAATTTAAATATTTAAAAATTTACGTGGGATTTCCTATGTTGCGTCCGCCAAGTCAACACCCGGTATAAGAAAAAAATCCCATTATATAATATAATAAGTGACTTATAAAAATCCTTGACAGAAGTACAGATTTTTACGTAAAATCTTATTTTAGAGTTAACTATAATTGCTCTGCCGTTAATAAAAAAATAATAAAAATAAACTTTAATCATTTTAGTAAACAGGAACATGATATAATCATATTGACTAGATTAACCCCAAACATGTAGAAATATACACGTAATAACTACATTTGAGTTTGATTCAAGTTTAATTTATCAATTTGGATACGGAGTAACATATTTTATCGATTGGATAATTTCTTAGTTTCATTCAAAAGCAGTTTTCAGTTATTATCTTCTAACTTCAAGTACAGTGTCCTCCTAGGACGTTGGTGATCATCAGCATGATCTGCGTCTTCTCAACTGCTCGTCTAAATAATGATGTGTTGCTGACTCCGAACCATTGTCGCAAGTTCTTTAACAATGAGTATCTAGGTCATGTCATGAAGAGCAAGAATTATCGACTACTGCAGAATATCATGCAAAACAAAATAACGGGTGGGTGCGAGCCGGATAGAAGTAAGACGTCTTCCTTCTATCCGCTATTTTGTTTTGCATGATATTCTGCAGGAATCGATATTTTTTGCCCTTTATGACATGACCTATGTACTCATGCTTACGTCTCTTTGTAGTGGATCTCTGTATGTTTATTTAAATGAACCAGCACTGAAGCATTCGTCACTCCATCGAGTTATTATGCTTTTAATATTTTCTGGTGAAATATGGAATAATAACACTCATTAGCAGGTTCAAATTGAACTATTTTAAAAAATAACGAATGCTTTAAAGTTTACACCGTATGATATGCATATACTTGAAGGTAACATTTCTTGTATGACTAGTGTCTAATGATAACAAATGAACTTTGCGTACGCTGACAACCTAAACCTAACTGAATTTTTTTTGTTACTGTCAACGTTTACTGGAAAGAAATAAAAATTACAATCGAAATCTTCAAAGCGTGCAATTGTAAAAGTTCCATTTTTAGGTTCGTCCGTGAGTTTTAAAATTTATCATCCGTATGATGATCAGGGTCATGGTGATGGTGATGTATGGTAACCATGATCATCACCATCATCATCCACGCAGTCTCATAAATAAATGTTATACAATTGTAATCAATTGCAAGCGCGTCCAGCCGTGACAAATCAACAAAATTAGTAAGTCTTTTTATGGTCAATGTGAATCACTTTTCCGATTTTGAATCACACACAATGTAACAAGCGTTACCTCACATCCTACTATATTAAATTAAAAACAATTGCGGCAAACACGGTCGATTGTTTCGCGTGATAATAACGTAAAATTTAGATTCTGAGATAGAAATATAGAGATAATAGATAGTAAATTGTTAATTAACTCTACTAAAACTTCTCACGTGCAATTCAGGACTAAACAACAAAAACTAAATGATGACTTGAATATAAATTTGAATAATATGACACTAAACTGCAGCAATAAAATAAAATTCTTAGGACTGGTGATCGATAGCTGTATGGACTAGAAAAATCAGTTCGATATTGTTATTAAGAGTCTGAATAAAACATCGTATTAGATAAAAAGTTTAAAAACTGTTCTAAATATTGATCAGCTGACACATGTTTACTATGCTAATGCACATTCTAGACTGGTTTACGGCCTGTGTTTTTGGGGCACTTGAACTCATTGGCATTCCGTATTTATAACTTAAAAACAGATTATAAGATATATGACACAGAATGTAAACCATTTTTTCAAAAATTCAAAATTTTGCCATTTCCATATTTAGTAATTTAACTGTTACCATATACTTATCGAAATAGCCAACGATTTTTAATTAACAGTGATATTCACTCTTTTAGTACGAGGGCAGTTAAAGACATTCATATTGCCCACCACCGCCTAAATGTTTCCAAATTTTCTCCGAATATATTGAGACCTAAATTATATAACAATTTACCAAGTAATTTTAAAAATATTACTTTTATAAATATATTCAAAAAAGCATTCAAAGCATATCTGTTAAACCATATGCACTATAACTTAAAATAAATTAAAATGTAATTATCGTATTGTACTTCTATGACGCATCCAATGCTATAACATTATACAGAGAGTTTTATGTAACACCGAACATTTTCAATGTTCATTTTCGTATATTTTAATTATCAAACCAAAGCATCCAATACAATTTGACACCTTTAATGTTTAGGGTTTGTGTAAATTGGGTTGCCTATAATACCATTTCATATTGTAACCAATCAATCGCAATTAATGCCTCAACTTGTAAATACAGGTAGTTTTTCTTTCAAGTATACATGTCCCAATTACAGCGTATATGCGGTAAATCTTTAGATAATCGTTGTTTTTCTTAAAGAGTTCAATTGGAAACTTAAAATAAGTGTGTTCCACTCCCAGACTAAGCATGAAGTAAAATTTCGAGTTTAGAAAAGCCTGAAAATTTGGTTTGGTCGCGTAGCGCGAAGCGGGGAGCGGCCAAACCAAATTTTCAGGCTTTTCTAAACTCGAAATTTTACTTCACGCGCCACGCGTATTAAAAACTGACATATTACGAAGTTTAAAACACACCGCTAAACTTTACATTGAATCAGTGTTGTGTACCGGTGGCGCATGAAGTAAAATTTCGAGTTTAGAAGAGCCTGAAAATTTGGTTTGGCCGCTCCGCGCTTCGCGCTACGCGACCAAACCAAATTTTCAGGCTTTTCTAAACTCGAAATTTTACTTCGTGCTTAGCCTGGGAGTGGAAAACACTCTCTTATAGCTTCAAATTGAATTCTTTTAATAAACCGAGCGTCGGAAAATGTACAACGTATGCATACTTAAAAGAAAAATTCTCGTTATGAAAATTTTCGGTGTTACATAATACTCTCTGTATGTATATTTGTATGTGGATTGTATATTAGTCCTTGGAATAAAGATGATTATTATAACGAATGTTACATACTAGTCTGTGGTATTTCATGTATTATAGAATGTATAGGATTAAAAAGTTGTTTGCTGGGGTAATCGTCTATGCTATCTATACTTAAATTAAGCTGTAGCATATATATTATATGACAATCGTCTATACATTTATGTTTCTCCATTATGTGATATTGTTGGTTTAATCGCAATGGCAATTTATTTGTGGCGGCATAAACAAATTTGGTTTATGTGTATGTGAATGGATCACTGTGGTTTTCTTTTTGTCTGGGTGCTGCGTTGGCGTCTGGTATTGTGCCGTATTTGACCGAGTTGGCTTTTGTCCTTACGTGAGATTATCTAAAAAAAGAAAAACGGTTCTTGTGTTGAAATCATGCGGCTAGGTTTGCATTAATTCGCCATAAAAATGTTTCTATTAGGATATTTAGATACTCTACGAAAATTGTCTTGTGGGTTTCTTTTCCTATTGTTATGAACCATAATGTTTCGATGTTAATGAAATAATTAGCTGTAAATTGGATACAAATACTAAAATACTTTTGGAAACTGTTAATTATTTAATTTAATGATCTTAAAGTAATTTATTAGAGACATTCTTATACATGAATCATTCAATGCTAGAAGATATGACAGGTTCATACATCTGTTTCTGATTTTAATTTTGTAATAATATTTTTCGTTGTGCTTCATGTAAGTCACAATTAAAGATAATATAAATAATATTTATATACCTTCCTATTGCCATAGGAGAAAATCTGTAATATGAATCTTATTAATTATTAAATTACTAAATAAGTTAATTTAATACATTGCATTATTAGAGCTGACTTGAGAATGTGTAAAGAAAAATGTAAATTAAATATTAAATATTTTGCACAATAACAACAAACAATCTTTATTTACAACAAGCAATTACATAACATGTATATTTATATATAAATTTATAAGACGTTGATATTTAGTTGCTATTCGGCTATCGACCCTAAATATTTCGATTATTACTCATTTAAAAAAACTCGGTATATTTTTAACTTAACAATATTTCAGTGTTTTATACGCGTCGCGCATGGTGTAAAATTTCTAGTTTAGAAGTTTCTAAAAAAAATCATATTTGGAAATAATGTGCGTTTTGTAGACAGTTTTATACAATATTTAAATTAAGTATATCTTTGCGCTTTAGTTATAAATAAAATGATTTGTAAGAAGGTTCTCAGAAAAATTAATACTAAATTGTATGTTTAATTAATTTCTCAACCTAGCCGTGGTGAAACATTTTTGAAATAATTCTGAATATTTAAAACACTTGGTTTGTTTCTCATTCCTTCTTAAAGATGACCAATGGTCGAAACTAGTCGGAGAAAATATAAACTAGTGAAACAAACCAAGTGTTTCAAATATTCAGAATTACTAAATTTTATATATTTAATTGATGAGGCGGATACATGATGAAACTCCATAATACTATTTGAAATAAAACAACACAGTTGGGAGGGTTTCACTTTTATTGTTGAATACTGCAACATGTTTCACCACACAGTGGCTTCATCAGGCAGATGAAATAATGAAATAATCATTATTTCATCTGCCTGATGAAGCCACTGTGTGGTGAAACATGTTGCAGTGTTCAACAATAAAAGTGAAACCCTCCCAACTGTGTTGTTTTATTTCAAACACTAAATTTTATATTAAATAACTCTTTTGTAATAAAATTCATTAGACCAGAAAGACCAATTGTAAATATTTCTATGAATTGTGCATATATATGTCAATGTAAATAGCATGGCTGAATAACGATAATGTATATATAAAATTCATTTGAAATAATCGCAAACTTTTAAACTGAAATATCGTTAAAATATGGTCCATTTAAACAAAAATCGATGCACAAAATTATTCCAAATAACGTTATGTTTCAATAATGACAAATAAATGTAAAGATTGATAAACAATGTTTCAATAAATAAGTATAGAAAAAAAAACTTCTAAAAAAACAGTACTTTACATACATAAAACATACTTTGAATTTATCACGATGGTTTTGACCGTTACTACGGGGTAATCCATATCAGAGGATTCAAAAGAGGCATTCGAATACTTTAGTTAAACTGGATTCGTGATCCTGATTCGTTACATTTTTTTAAGAAGATTCGTATTCGAATCCAAAGGCGGGTGATTCGAATCCTCATAAAAGGATTCGAATCCACATAAAAGGATTCGAATATTTATAAGAGGATTCGAATATTTATAAGAGGATTCGAATACTTACAAAAGGATTCGAATACTTACAAAAGGATTCGAACCGTCAAAAATAATTCGAATTAATCGTGAGGATTAACATACAAAATTTGTTTTGTATGTTTTTAAATTTCTCGTTAAATCACTGTTTTGTACGCGTGGCGCATTAAGTAAAATTTCGAGTTTAGAAAAGCCCCGTGAAAATTTGTCTCGGGTCGCTGCGCGACCCTCGACAAATTTTCTACGCGGGGCTTTTCTAAACTCGAAATTTTACTTCATGCTTAGTCTGGGAGTGGAAGACTCTCGTTCGTAAATTTTCGAATTATCATAAAGTTGTGTATTTATTTTCAATAAAATCTTTCTCGGTTTATTGAACAAAAACAAAAGAGCTGAGGTGAAAAGTGTTTAGATAAAAGTGTTTTTTTTTTCATTGGCTACAACTTTTGTTTGAAGCATTTTTTGATTTAGACGTCGAAAGCTCGGTGAATTGTTGATCTCCACTAGGTTTTTTAGTTTCTAATTCAAAAACAAAAGAGCTGAGGTGTTTAGGTAAAAGAGGTTTATTTTTTCGTTGGCTACAACTTTTGTTTTAAAACATTTTTTGATTTAGACATCGAAAGCCATAGTCGGTGAGTTGTTTATCTCCACTAGATTTTTTAGTTTCTAATTCAAAACAAAAGAGCTGAGGTGAAACGTGTGTAGGTAAAAGTGGTTTATTTTTTCGTTAGCTACAACTATTGTTTGAAACATTTTTTGATTTAGACATCAAAAGCCATAGTCGGTGAGTTGCTGATCTCCACTAGATTTTTTAGTTTCTAATTTATAAACAAAAGAACTGAGGTGAAAAGTGATTAAACAAAAGTTTGTATTGTGTGTTTTTATTATCTTTTGTTTGATTTTGTTTTGATCAAGTTATTAATAAAGCAGCAATTAGTGAGTGATTATCAAATAAAAAAAAAGCCTAGGGAAGATAACTTTTTCGTATAGTGATCATAAACAAAATAGTTAAGGTGAAAAGTTGTGTATTTTTTATTATCTCTTTTTCTCTTCTTAACTTTGTGTATCTCTTTATAAAATATCATTGTATTTATTTATTTTAGTTTAAACTTTTCCCTGAAGAAGCTAACAAATGTAAAGCGAAATATTGGCTAATTAAAATAAAGTCGGACTAAAAATAGAACTATAATTTTTGAATTCCGCCGCTTTTCCACAATAGTTTATAGAAGTTTTTTATTATTTTGTTTGAAACATGTTTTTGAAAACTATAATGTGATACATTAAGGTAAAAGTAAGCATTAAGTTTATAAAATTTTGAAAAGCTATTGCTTAAAAATGTTTTTTAAAAGTTTAAATGAGCAAATATATGCCAAAAAAAAAGTAGGAACCAAATATTTTTAAAAATTCTTTAGTCTCAAAAAGATCTTAATTATATTATAGTTTTTCGTTGTTAACATAATTGAAAATCGTTTAATAAAAAAACATCTAATGATTTCTGCTGACTATTAACACAAGACTTTTAGACATTTGATGGTATAATTAAAATTAAATTACTGAAATAAGTATTTATTTTTTAATATATTTGTAAATATCCGGTAAACAATGTAAAATATTAATTTAATTATAATATTTAGGTAATAACAATACAATAAATTTTATATTATGATTATTATAATTATACAGGGTGTCCGTATTTCAACAGAATGTATGGGAATCTCGGTTATTTGAAGAGATTAAGAGTCGGTTAAATTAAAGTCTCATAACTATTTTTCACAATATTCTAATTGTATAATTCGGGTCTGTGTTAATTGCCTAGTAGCGGTTTCAATAAATAATAAAATACCATAAATTGAAAATAACACCTTCATTAAAAAACCAAAACACTGACCTTTCAAAAAAAACTCTTGTAATAAATACAAGAAAGACGAAATAGAAAAACCATTTTCTATTTTACTTAGAATTCAAATTTTTGAATTGTTGTTTAAATGACGCAGCATTTTGACATTACATATTTACGTAGTTTTGTAACTAGGAAACTCATCACGTCCGTTTTAAACTATAACATATTTTGTGTGCTTAATATTATTGCACAGAAGTGTACGTTTTATATGTAAAATTTTAATCTTTTAGTTTTTCAAAGAGTGCCTTGGAAACAGTTGAGTAACTCACTTATTTGGCAACTCCTAGAAGCCATAATTTGCGTACATATCACCTCTGAAGACGGGCATCCGACGATACATACTTTACCTGTTGTGACATATTTTAAAGTAACGAGTGTCTTCCACTCCCAGACTAAGCATGAAGTAAAATTTCGAGTTTAGAAAAGCCCCGCGTAGAAAATTTGTCGAGGGTCGCGCAGCGACCCGAGACAAATTTTCACGGGGCTTTTCTAAACTCGAAATTTTACTTCATGCGCCACGCGTATAAGCCACTGATTTGAAGTGTAGTTCAAAAGTAAACAAATACATCTTTAATTAGAGTAACACAGGTATTTAGTCTGTTATCAACGATGTTCAGTGTTAATAATAAATAATTAGGTTTTGAATATTTTTGTTAAAACAACTGATAACGATATTTATATGTTAATGGGTGTAAAAAATAATAAAATTAAATTTATTCATAAACGATTTGTATTCGTGATTCGAAAAAACAGGATTCGAATCTTTGATTCGAATCATATTTATCTCTTACGAATCCTTTATTCGAGTATTCGTGATTCGAATCACATTAGGTGATTCGGATTCATGATTCGAATCCTTTTTACGAGGATTCGTCCCAGCTCTGATATATATATATATATATATATATATATATATATATATATATATATATATATACAGGGGTTGCATATAAATATTTTACGACTTAAGTGTGAGTGTCATTATCAAGGTTATACTTGATAATGACACTCACACTGTCGAAACTTAAGTCGTAATAATATTAATATGTAACACCTGTATACAGAGAGTTTTATGTAACACCGAACATTTTCATAACGAGAATTTTTCTTTGAAGTATTCATATGCATACGTTGCACATTTTACGATGCTCGGATTATTAAAAGAATCCAATTTTTAAGCAAGTGTTTTCCACTCCCAGGCTAAGCATGAAGTAAAATTTCGAGTTTAGAAAAGCCTGAAAATTTGGTTTGGTCGCGTTTTTCTATTTCGTCTTTCTTGTATTTATTACAAGAGTTTTTTTTGAAAGGTCAGTGTTTTGGTTTTTTAATGAAGGTGTTATTTTCAATTTATGGTGTTTTATTATTTATTGAAACTGCTACTAGGCAATTAACACAGACCTGAATTATACAATTAGAATATTGTGAAAAATAGTTATGAGACTTTAATTTAACCGACTCTTAATATCTTCAAATAACCGAGATTTCCATAAATTCTGTTGAAATACGGACACCCTGTATAATAATAATAATCATAATATAAAATGTATTGTATTGTTATTACCTAAATATTATAATTAAATAAATATTTTACATTGTTTACCGGATATTTACGAATATAGTAAAAAATAAATACTTATTTCAGTAATTTAATTTTAATTATACCATCAAATGTCTAAAAGTCTTGTGTTAAAAGTCAGCAGAAATCATTAGATGTTTATTTATTAAACTATTTTCAATTATGTTAACAACGAAAAACTCTAATATAATTAAGATCTTTTTGAGACTAAAGAATTTTTAAAAAGATTTTTCTTTGAAGTATTCATATGCATACGTTGCACATTTTACGATGCTCGGATTATTAAAAGAATCCAATTTTTAAGCAAGTGTTTTCCACTCCCAGGCTAAGCATGAAGTAAAATTTCGAGTTTAGAAAAGCCTGAAAATTTGGTTTGGTCGCGTAGCAAGCATTGAAGAATGTGCAACGTATGCATATTTCATTATGAAAATGTTCGTTGTTACATAAAACTCTCTGTATATATATAAATTAATAAAAGTGGTAAAAACATAGTAATCGATTCATTTAATATTCTTTAAATTATTAAAAATAAATACATTTGTAATATTTGTAAGTTTCGATAAATATTCTCTTGAGAAAAATCTAATATTTAAAAATGCATAAATAATATTCCGATTGAATTATATTTTACAGTTCCGCAACAAATCCCCAGTTGGGGGGATTTTCATAGCTCAGGGTGTCAATTTAGACCGTCCATTAAAACCCGAATAAAATTCCCCCCGCTTTATTTACACTCAAACTTTACGACCGGGTCCGTAAAAATGATTCGGGGCCTTCTAATTAATTCCGGAAACCGGATATCTTCTCCCTTTTCGCGAAAAACGAACTTAATTATCGAGCGTGATACATGCGCGCGAGATCATAATAATCCCTTAACGGGGGGACGGGAAGCGTCGTGTTTGCGCCCTTTTCGAGGAGAGTCGGTTTTTGGGGGAGAAAAGGGCGGCACTAGTTTACATAATGGTTATGTCGGGCATTAGGGAGATCTCGGTTATGGGCGTGCTGGATGTTTTTCACTCGCAGCGGGGATTTTTCTAAATGCGCTTTCTCGGCTTGACATAAAAAAATACGCGTCTTTTCTTTTAAATTATTTATTAATGTTCACGGTTTAATCATATTTTTATAGCAACATTTGTAAAACAATGAATCCAGGCAAAACAACGAGCGGCCTTTATTTTAGTTATTCTTTGAAATTAATATTGATTGAATAACTTTTGGAAAATTATGAAATAAATTAAATGTGAAAAAGCATGAAAATATTTCAATTTCACAAGATTGTCTAAATTTCCAAACTTAAAAACTAATAGGATTGAGTAAGGGAAGATGATAATTTCTTTAATTAAAACACTTAGAACTTTTCTTTAACACTTTATTTGTATTATTAACCAATTAACCTCCAAACCAACTAAATTTTCCGGATTTTTTAAACTCCAAATGTTATTTCATGCGCCACGCGTATAAGACACTAAACTGTTGTAAAGTTAGAGATACACTTAAAAATACTTTTTTTTATTGAGTACCAAAGTTTTACACACATTCTCAAAATTAAATTTGTGTTCAGTATTCCGGCACCAGATACCCACAGGCGCGTTTCGGACTTCAAGGTCCTCTTCAGTGTGGTCCCGACCCAGTGCTGAGGAATACTGAACATTTCTGACTATTTCAAGCCAATATGTGAAAACTATTAATGATGGCGTTAGCTATCGAAATCATTAATAGTTTACACATTCTCAAGTCAGGACAAATAATATAGTGTATCAAATTAATTTGTTAAGTAATTTAAATAACAAAAAATTAATATAAATGAAACTATAACTATTCTTCTTTGGTAAATATGTCACGACAGTCAAAATATTAAGAAACAGTTTTTTGTTTTTGTTTTTTTAAATTGAAAAATCATAGAGAAATATTGGTTTGTTTAATCGTTTGAATAATCGCAACATAACATTTCCCACAGAAGTGAATAATTTATAATTAATCGTCGCTAATTAAAGTGTTTAATTGGGGCGATTATTTCACCCGCCTAATTGTTATCTTTCATCAGTGATTTGTGTAATGTGGTTATTATTTATTTCAGGTATTACACAAACACAACATAATCGACATATGCAAAGATCAATCAGGTCGTAATTAGCTGGAATCGATATTTCATTAAAGATTGATCATTTGTAATCCACAATACGCGTAATTTGCTCATAAATGTATGCGATTTTATTAAAATTGTGGGCATTAACGTAATAAATTTAAGTTAATTTTCGCAATATACAAAATGCGGCTTGTATAAATATTGCCGCATCATTAGCATAACAATAAACGCGGAGAAAAACTTCTTTGGAAAGGAAGTCCGTACGTTTTCATGCTAAGGATTCTATTATTTAGACAGGATGACAGGGCAACATTATGGTAATGAATTGTGATGACTCGTATCGGGCAGTGACATCCCTCGAAAGGCTTTACCCTCCCTCCCTTAACCGCCCCCCCTAACCCCATCACATGTTACCCGTTTTGATTTAGGCCGAATATTAAAATACCTGTGTGTAAATGTCGACTGGGGGGAATCCGCCCTCTTCCCCCCGCTTTTCACCCCTAATATAATTTATTGCTGCATAAATGTTCCGACGAAGCCGACGGTTCCACAGCGGGGGGTTTAACCGTGATTGTTACCGACCGCTAATTCGATTTTAAGGGCAATTTCTTAATTACCCTTTCCCTTGCTGTTTTGAATACGGTTTCTTGGGATTTCGTGTTACGAGTATATTGATTTGCGGGTAGACTTAATAAGCTTGAATTATATCCTTAAATCTTTAATTAATGTAACATACTAGGAGATTTTCTTATAAGTATACATACATTCTATATACGCTGTAAATTTTCAGATATTCATTGTTTTGGAAAAGATTTCTCAATTGAAGCTTAAAACGAGGGTTTTCCAATCCCGGATTAAGCATGAAGTAAAATTTCGAGTTTAGAAAAGCCTAAAAATTTGGCTCGGGCTCGTAGCGAAGCGGAGCGACCGAGCCAAATTAGGCTTTTCTAAACTCGAAATTTTACTTCATGCGCCACGCGTATAAAACACTGATTTAATGTGAAATGGTCTTTAACCAATTTACAAGTGAATTATGTTTATTATATCAATTATTAATTGTTTAAAGTGCTATGATGGACACTTCACTATTTTTTTTTTTTTTTTTAGAAATTATGAGGTGGTTCGTTGAATTCATGCAGGATTGTACATAACATTATGAAAAAGTAATTGTAACTCTAAATATTTTTATAGAATACCGGGTGTTTTCAGTAAGAAATAAGCCTAGCCTGGCTTACTTCGCGCTACGCGACCAAACCAAATTTTCAGGCTTTTCTAAACTTGAAATTTTACTTCATGCGCCACGCATATAAAACACTGATTCCAAATAACTTTAAAAATATACTACTAAAACAGTATGCTAAATATATTCTGAACTTCACATAAAATCTGTGTTTTATATGCGTGGCGCATGAAGTAAAATTTCGAGTTTAGAAAAGCCCAGAAAATTTGTCTCGGGTCGCTGCGCGACCCGAGACAAATTTTCACGGGGCTTTTCTAAACTCGAAATTTTACTTCATGCTTAGTCTGGGAGTGGAAAACACTTGTTTAAAACTTCAAATTAAACTTTAAAAGAAAACAGGTAATATCTCAAAATTAACAGAAAATAGGCTGAATTAGGTATACGTATACTTTAAGGAAAAACTCCCTGTATATATATATATATATATATATATATATATATATACAGGGTGTCCCAAAAGTTTGGAAACGGTTGAATATCTCGAGAACACCTCATCGGATCAAGATGGTATAAAATACGTCTTTCTTTATTTTTAAAGCTTTATTTAGGCATGCTGTGCGATAGCCACCCACACCCCTCTAGGGGGTGGTTCAAGGGGGTTGTTTAGAAAACTTAAATGGAAACTCCTATTTTTTTATTGTTTTATCACTCCCTCCCTAATCCCGTTCGGTGGTGGAAAGGGTAGTTTTGAATTTTTCTGCGAAAAAAATATTTTGCTTGCACTGTTGCATTTTGTATCAAAAACGGTTTATGAATTTTTCAAATTGCCACTCTCCCCCACACACACACACCCTTTAAAAGTAGAAAAAGTAGTATTTTAAAAAAAAGTACCACCATTTTTTTAGACAAAAATGATTTTTCTTGCAGAGTTTCATTGTCTATCAAAAACTCCTTATGGAGTTGCAAAATATCCACACCTTAACCCCTTTATGGAGGGTGGAAAAAGGAAGTTTTCGCTCAGTTTATCGTCGAAATTTTTTTTCCATTTTGTCATGTTTACAATTTTAAATGAAAGCACAGAAGTGTAGTTATTGAACATTTATTTCGGACTGTCAATGTTGACGTTCTCGACGACTCCGTGAAATTCTAAGAAATGGGTAATAGCTCAGAAACTTTAAAGCTAAATTAATTAAGCTGCTATCTGTCGTTTTGAGATGAGGTTATCGGAAAGTGAACGCATATCATTATTAATGATGCGTGGGTCCGGGGAGAATGTGAGGTCTTACGAGGAGGTGGCAAGGATGTTTAATGCATCCAATCCGCATCGTGATCCAGTGTCAAAATCGACGGTTCAAAAAACAGTGAAACGATTTGAAGATACTGGAGCAGTGAAGGATCGCGAACGCAGTGGCAGGCCAAGAACGGCATCAAACGAAGATCAGAAGGTGGAAGTGTTGCAGCATTCCTTGGAAGACCCTCATATTTCTGTAAAGAGAGTGTCGCAAGCTTAAGGCATCAGCAAGACTTCAGTACATCGCATAATGCAGGAGGAAAAGTGGCACCCTCACGAGATTAAAAAGCAGCAATTACCCCTTATATGCCTAAATAGAGCTTTAAAAATTAAGAAAGACGTATTTTATACCATCTTGATCCGATGAGGTGTTCTCGAGATATTCAACCGTTTCTAAACTTTGGGACACCCTGTATATAAATATATCGTCTTGGATGAATTTTAACAATTCAGTGATATCCCAGCAAAAACAATACAATATTATCAACAATGGCATACAAATTATTCAAATTAATTCAAACGCTGGAGGTCTATACGCCGGTCGTTTCGGTGATTCTCGTTCTCGCGTGTTTATCGAGAAAAGTAATGAATTACAATTGCAGATTGCCGATGGGCAACGTTAAAATAATAATTAATACACGATGATTACGAGCTCCGAATTCGCATGATTGATGAATACTAATGTCGGCGATTTGTCAATAGAGCGCGAGCGGAGGGTGTATCAAAATGCGGATGATGGTCCCCTTAGGGAGACTCGATGTCCTGGATGTTACGAAATCGCTGCATCGTGACCGAAACTATCAGCGGAATAAATAAGTTTTCTTGGAAATTGTCTGTAAGGCTATTTCATATTTCAGGTATTTATTAGAGTAACGACTTTGTAAAATTGTTCGGTTCATTAAGGCTCAGTTTCACTAAAAACGTTGAACTCAAGTTCAAGCTAAACTCAAGTTCAAGATGACTTCCTATTGTTCTAATGCCACTTTAAACTAAAGTTCAGAACTCTATGTTTTTGAGTTTACGTGAAGTGATTATTAAACTAAAAAAGACTTTTATTCTTTACTTCACTTTTTATTTGTATCGTTAGATGTACATTTCAGACACAGGGTGTTCATTATCAATAATAAATGTTATTGTTATTGATAATGAGCACATTGTGTCTCGAAATGTACAAGGTGGTCTAATTTGTTGCTTATGGGCATCTCGGTAAATATTAGAGTTAGAAAAAAACCGATGGCGCAACTGCGATCTCTTTTTTTGAGACTAGGATAATGCCAAAAACAAAAATGCAACATCTTGTTTTTTTCAGAAGTTATGGGGAAAAATCTGGTATTCTTGATTTTTAACTGTAATTAATATCTTGCGTAATTTGTAAGATAGACATAAACTGTAAATACCTTCTTAAGACACCTTTTTAGGTAGAATCCAGTAGCGTAGGCATTTTTCTAATTGTATGCACACATGTTCGAGTTATGGCTAAATTATTATTTTTTTATATGTAAATCTTAGTTAGCTTTGATAAAATTGAAAGGAGTGTTTTTCACTGATTTCAAAAATATATACTTTTGTGAATTTATCTTAAAAAACAATGGTATTATAGAATAGAAACTAGCTTTTAATCTGCTAAATAATATAATACGGAAGACAATAGCCGTTTTTGCTCAAATTTAATTAATTATTCTATTGCAACAACAAAGAGTTTTGTTGTTCCATCAAGATTGGAATATAAAATTATGTTCTGCCTAATAAAACATTTATTACTCAAAAAAGAATTATTATTATTTAAAAACCTTTAGTTTATAATGTTTATCATAATTTAAACTAAGCATGCAAATGATCAAAAATGGCTATTGTCTTCAGTATTATATTATTTGGCTGATTAAAAGCAAGTATCTACTCTATAGTAACACTGTTTTTTAACATAAATTCACAAAAATTTATATTTTTGAAATCAGTGAAAAATACTCTTATCAACTATATTTAAGCCAACTATGATTTATATTAAAAAAAAATGGTTATAACTCGAAAATGTGTGCATAAAATAAAAATTGCCTACACCACTGGATCCTACTCAAAAAAGTACCTTAAGAAGGTATTTATAGTTTTTGTCTATCTTACAAATGACGCAAGGTATTAATTAAAGTTAAAAATCAAGAAAACCCGATATTGCCCTATAACTTCTGCAAGAAACAAGACAGTGCATTTTTGTTTTCGATATTATCCAAGTCTCAAAAAAAGAGATCGCGACTGCGCCATCGGATTTTTTGTAACTCTTATATTTACCGAGATGCCCATAAGCAACATCGAAATTAGACCGCCCTGTGCATCTAACGATATAAATAAAAAGTGAAGTAAGGAATAACAGTCTTTTTTAGTCTAAAGTTCAGAATTGAACCAATTCAACGTGTTTGATACAACAGGCCCTAAAAGTGTGATTCTTTACGCAAATTTAGTCTTACAAAAACTAAATCAAACATCTATTTTAAAAATTGCTTTGTTTACAAATTAATGAGCTTTGTTTCAATATTGAAAAGAATAAAATGAAAGCATTGGAAATAAATTTATCAACGCTTAAAGTTGTTAAAAGATGAATAGAACTGTTATTAATTTTAATATAGTTTATATCAATATTATCTTGTTTATGCATGTATGTCCTGAAAATTAAGTCGTCTAATCCAAATTCAAATCATCTGTGTAAACATCGAGTGATCTTTTCCGAAACTGACGCAAGAGAATGGGATGCGTTTTAAATGAAGCAGATGCCGGCTTCTCGTTTATTTTCGCTGTGTATTTGTAATCATTTTTCCGTTTCGACTGCTAGCTAAATGCCAAGGCGATGTCGAAATCTCGGTTTGCGCTTTTTTACACGCGGAAAATGCTAACTGCTACATCAATAACTCTTTATGAATTTATTAGGGGGGAAATAAATTAAAAACGCATCTTCGTGTGATTATTTAATCAATGATTTTGCCAAAGCATTCGATCGTGTAAATCATGATGTTTTAATTGTCAAACTATCTGTCTAAAAATCTGTAATTCCTGAAATAAATTTCATGCGAATACGTGGAGTGGTTCAATAGTTTCTTAGCTAATCGAACGCAATACGTGAAAGTGGAGAATTACTTGTTTAAAGTAATTACTGTTCCATCTGGTGTACCTCGAGGATCACACTGTGGTCCCTTGTTTTTCTTGTTATTTATTAATGACACCACACAAGTCATAAGATATTCTTCATTTTTACTCTTCGGCGACGATCTTAAGATATATAAAAGAATATCAAATGTGAGGGATTGTGACCAGCTGCAAAGTGACCTCACCGCTGTTCATAAATGGTGTTGCGATAACTATTCTTCAATATTCACAAGTGTAAAGCAATTTCTTTTTCCAAAAAATCAAATGTTATTAAATTCAATTGCAGTTTCAACTTGCAACTTGAGCAATTGTGAGAAATTAAAGATCTGGGAGTGTTACTGGATACAAAATTAACGTTTGATAGCCACATTAACTCAATTTGCAACAAAGCATCAAAGCATTTCAAACTCACTCTCTCTTGATCCCAATTTTGATTTGTTTACACAATCCCATTCTCAATTAATGTCAAAACTAAAGCATGTACATTTCACATTTTAATTACTTTTACTTGCATTTTATCTTACACCAATATTTAGAATTAGTCTATGTTGCTTTAATAGCAGTATACTTTGTTAATTGTTATTTATAATATTTATATTCCGATGTAAAAAGGTTTATTGCCATTAATAAGGAATTTGAATTAAAAAAAACGCTATTCACAAAATTATATTAATCCATTAATGGCCAAGAAATTATAGAATAAACTCTAAAAGTTGATTTTAGTTAAAATTCTAGTCATCTTTTATGAGATCTATGAATGATTTATTGTAATGCGCACTGAAAATGTTTCCTTTAAATATAGAAATATTTGATTTGGTTTGCGTTTACTTTGTGGTACATCTTCATAACAATTTAATTAAAACACTTAACTTTGTAGAATAAAAGTGGTAAAACAGAGTTATGTGTTTTAATTAAATTGCTCTAAACATTCATAATGATACACTGTGCGTTTTTAGGCATTGATTTTATAAAAGCGGTTAATTTAAAGTTTCGAACTCCCAGATATAGCATGAAGTAAAATTTCAAGTTTAGAAAACCATTAATATTTGGTTTGGTCGCTCCGCAAAGCTGAGCGACCAAACCAAATTATCAAGCTTTTCTAAACTTGAAATTTTACTTCAGTTTAAAAAACACTAAAATATTGTGAAGTTAGAATTACACCAAACACATTTTTTTAAAAACGAATTTTAATCGAAAATAAATAACAAAAATGTTTACATTATTCTTTACACATTATCAAGTCAAGTTAAATAATACATTGTATTAAATTAATGTATTTAGTAATTTAATTATTAAAAAATAATAATAAGATAAGAATAAGATAAGAATAAGAAGCCTCCACCGTTCATAAAAAATAAGGTTTTGTTGTTGTATCAATGGCGCTAAAGTTAAATTTGGTTTGAAATAAAGGTCGAAGAATAAACAATGTCTTGAATTAAGAAATGGGATTAGACAGCATTGATAAGGCCCAGGAAGTCCGGAACGCGTCGGTTTATTAAAATGCTCAACTGAAATTCAAATAGTACCTACTTTAAATTTGAATTTGAGTTAGGCGTTCCAACATTAACAAAATCATATTAGAAATAAATGCAATTATATATTAGACAGCAAACAAGTTTTTACAGAATTTGAAAAATATAAATAACCTAAATACTCATAGAAGCAGACTTTTTCTAGTAATTCCGAGACAATGATCAGTTGAGCTTTCATACATTATTAAAGTTATATTAGAAATAATTAGAATTATATTAGACAGCATTGATGAGACCCGGGAAGTCCCAAACATGTTTGAATGTTGGTATGCTCAACTGAAATTCTAATAGCAGGTACTTGATATTTCAATTTGAGTCTAGCGTTTCAACATACAGACACGTTTCGGACATCCTGGACCTTATCAATGCTGTCTAATCCCACTTCTTGATTTAAGACATTGTTTATTCTTCGACCTTCATTTCAAATCAAATTTGAGTTTAGCAGACACGTTTCGGACATCCTGGGCCTCATCAACACTGTCTAATCCCATTTCTTGATTTGAAACATTGTTAATTCTTCGACCTTCATTTCAAACCAAATTTGAGTTTAGCGTTTCAACATACAGACACGTTTCGAACATCCTGGGCCTCATCAACACTGTCTAATCCCATTTCTTGATTTGAAACATTGTTTTTTCTTCGACCTTTATTCAAACCAAATTTGAGTTTGGCGTTTCAACACACAGACACGTTTCGGATATCCTCGGCCTCATCAATGCTGTCTAATCCCATTTCTTGATTTGAGACATTGTTTATTCTTCGACCTTTATTTCAAACCAGCCTGTCTTATGAAGTGGATATTTTGAGTTTAGAAAATCCTAAAATATTACCTTGTGTTCATGTAAGAGAATTCAAGAACAATGTGAGATTTTTTTAAACGGGAACTGCGAGTTAATGAGGAGGCAGGACTGCTAATGAATATCTCCTGAGATTATAACGCCGTCCGTTAATTCATTATGTGATTAAGTGATTAAGTGCTTCCAGTCTTTTTGGGGTTTTAATTTGGGATGTTGCGCAATCTAAACGCGATTAACACTGAGTAGATTATTTCCTTACGTTTACCGTTCCTCGTTAATCCAATCGATTACATTCACCGGTTTGTTTTAATTAGACTTAGTCTCACGAAATTTGATAATTATTATTGTTGATTTTAATTCCATGTTTTATCCTATTATAATTAATAATTTATTATAGTATCATTCACCAGAGGCGTGCTATGATTACAGATTTAAAATCTATGGTACAACTATTCTTTGAGATATTTTTATATTAAGAGGGGGATTAGGCCATGTAAAATTTGTATATTAGGACTTCGGTCCAGCGTTGTTATAAGATAATATATAAAATTACGAAAAACTATTCGTGAAAATGCAAACAATGTCTTAATTAATAAGACAACTTAAGACGATAAATATCCATTAAAACAACTACTTCCCGTGCAAATACACCTCCGGATATTGAATTATACAATGAAATATTTATAATCTTATTTAATTTGATTTGTTAGAACTCTCTATTAAAGTATATGTAACGTTTAGGTCAAATTCTCTTTAAACCAACTAACAAATACAAATTTAAAATGAAAGGAGAGATAACACAAACAAATTTGAATTGAAAGGACTTGGATTAAAACTAATGTCTTAGGCCATCTATAGACGCGTTTCGAGATTTATCTCTCTTCAGTATAGCTTTGCTTATGACGTTTTAAAATATATTGGAAATAAAAATAAAATAAACTTACTTGGAAAAAGTGTTGTGTGTAGAATGAGCAGGTACACAGAAATGGAATGAGTGAAAAATATTGTCGGTATTTATAGGTAAGATAGGGGATTATGTCATTAGCAGGTATGAAGAATGTGAGACCTTATTATTTACCTTACGGTACAGTTCAAACAAGATACATTCAAATTCAAAACTATTTGAATTTGAGAAAATAAGCTTACGCTTCTTATAGTTTGCACACTTTAAACATAATATATAAAATTACGAAAAACTATTGTCAATGTCTTAATTAATAAGACAACTTAAGACGATAAATATCCATTGAAACATTGAAACAAATACACCTCCGGATATTGAATTATACAATGAAATATTTAAAATCTTATTTAATTTGATATATTATGTTTAAAGTGTGCAAACTATAAGAAGCGTAAGCTTATTTTCTCAAATTCAAATAGTTTTGAATTTGAATTTATCTTGTTGTTATAAGATATTGATAATTAAATAAAAGTCACTTGGTTTGTTTCGCAACTAAACGAACCAAGTGACTTTTATTTAATTATCAATATTGTAAACATGTTTCACCAAGTGATTAATAGGCCCGTTCAGCAGAGACAACAGTTGAGAGTTTACTGCCAACTGTTGGGGAATTCTCTGATGACCGGATTGTTAATCGTGAACGTGTTTACGATTTTTGCAATCGTGCAAAATAGACCGACAGGAGTACCGTTCATTAGGTACCAATATACATCACAAACAAATCCAAACATGTTGAATGTTAAATATTTTGATGAACTGGGCCCGTTCATCAAAATATTTAACATTCAACATGTTTGGATTTGTTTGAGAACCAAATTGAAGATGGAAAAAGTTATAAGTTAATATCTTATATAATTATTTTGTAATTTCTTCTGTGATAAAAATACATTATTTTGTTTCAGTTTCAGTGGAAGGTAAAAAACATGTCAAGAATTACAATATCTAAACACTAAAAATAAAACAAATAAAATTAACATACGATGACCTTAGTAGTAACAATTTTACTACATCCAAAACACTTAACCAAACGCACTTTGAATATTGAACATTAGATTTACTTATTAATCAAAGTTTACGATCCGATCGGACCGACAATAAAAATTTCTCGTTAATTACCATGGCTTGATGGAAAGTGTGATGTAATCGAAGTGGAATTACGTGGCGTTGGAAAAATTCGCCGGTTATCAATTGCGCGCGTACAAAACAATTTGATCAAATAGATTGGGATTAATTGAGATTAATTCTGCAGCGCTTTGAAGTGTTGCACTCGATAAATTCTCCGTAATTCCGATGTAAGAAAATGCTAATACTGTGTTTAATGATTGTGGTGGGTTAGGCTATTTATAGGACATGATCAAGTTATTATAATTTGACGAATAAAGCACTATTAACCTTTTTTCGCACGTTTATTTGAATTATCAAATGTACATACATACATAAAGTGACCATTATCAATGGATTAACACTGGCCAGTGTTAATTCATTGATAATGTTCACTTTGTGTCCGAAATGTATGTACATTTGGAAATTCAAATAAACGTGTGAATAAAGGTTATTAGTGCTTAATTTGTCAAAGTAATTTGATCTTCACGTAACTCAATCAATTAATTTAAGTTATAAAAGCATTAAAAAATGTATATTATGAATGAATTTTCTTATTATGCTGATTTGTAACTTATTTGAACCCATTCCAGCAGTCAGATAATCAGGGGGATTATCTTAAAAAAAGCAAAGGGCACATATAAAGATATGCTTATCGTTTAACAGATTTTTTCCAAAATTCAATTTGAGTTCTGTTTTCCGGCACCAGATACCCAAAGACGCGTTTCGAACTTCAAGATCCTCTTCAGTGTGGTCCCGACCCAGTGCTGAGGAATAATGAACATTTCTGACTATTTCAAGTTAATATGTGAAAACTATTAATGGATTCGATAGCTAACGCCATCTAATATTCCATAGTGGCATCGTCAGTGACACGGTGCACAATGTGCATATACAGGTCACTGTTTCGTCCACGAACGAGCTAAACTCTGTTTGTGAAACCAGAAAACAAATATCAAAATTGAATTTGAGTTCCGTATTCCGGCACCAGATACCCACAGACGCGTTTCGGACTTCAAGGTCCTCTTCAGTGTGGTCCCGACTCAGCACTGGGTTGGGACTACACTGAAGAGGACCTTGAAGTCCGAAACGTGTCTGTGGGTATCTAGTGCTATTAATAGATTTTTTTCCGTTAAATTATGATTTAAACATTTATCATTTGATAAGTCATGAAATGAAAGTTTTTCCAGAATTTTAAAAATATAAATAAGCCAAATACTTATACAGGCAGACTTTTTGCTAGTAATTCCCAGACAATGATCAGAAAAAAGGTAGATCTTATGTAAATTTGTGAATTACGTATTGGATAAAATCTGGAATAGTATAGCGTAAAACTGAAACTGTCAATTAGAGCAATTGATATTTGCACCAGCATTTGTTATTGTAGGTAATAGGGTCGATTTATTCCATGATCACAATTATTTCACAATTCATGCAGCAGTTAGTGTACACTCGTGCGGCACTAACTCATGCGTTCGCACAGTTAATTTCATTCTTCCGCCCTCTGATGGGAACTCGTTCTTTTTGAAAACAAAAAAGCAAATTGATAAATTAATTTACAATTTCACAAAAAAATATACAGCGTGTCCATTTTAAAGTACCACCCGGAATATCGTCAGAAAGAAAAAATGTTTCAAATAAAATTTTAAAGGTTTGAGGAGAGACATCTAATTCTGTAACCTTCCACCCCCAAGGGAGGTTAAACTTGTATTCTTTTAATTCGCCGCCGGTACCTGAGTTGGCTACAGCAGATTCTTTTATTTGATACATACATATCACAATGTATACATCACCAATAATTCGTTTTTTTTTTCTCAAGTTTTGAATTTGAAGCATCTAACGAGTTTCTACTCTTTGGTTTAGCATGAAATAAAATTTCATGTAAAAAAAGTCTGAAAATTTGGATACAAATTTTTAGGCTTTTCTAAACTCGCGTATGTATCACGATTATTCGACATAAATTTTCAGAAATTCGCTGTTTAATTGAAAACGTCCAATTTGAATCCTCTAACGAGTGTTTCCAATCCTAGATTAAGCATGAAGTAAAATTTCGAGTTTAGAAAAGCCTGAAAATTTGGTTTGGTCGCGTAGCGCGAAGCGCGGAGCGACCAAACCAAATTTTCAGGCTTTTCTAAACTCGAAATTTTACTTCATGCGCCACGCGTACGAAACACTGATTTCAAGTGAAGATCAAAATATACTAATTTAAATTTACCTATCTAACATTTGTGATTCACTGCATTATAATTAAATAAAATTATAAATAACCCCATTTTGAAATAAGAATTAGGTTATAATCGAGCCTTGGTTTAGCATGAAGTAAAATTTCATGTTAAAAAAATTCTGAAAATTTGGATCCAAATTTTCAGCAATTATTGAATTTGTAATATACCTAATATGTCTTAAAAAAATCACTGTATTGATAATAAATATTATTTGGCAAGGCTGATATCAATAAAATTAATTTTATTATTACAGAAATCGCATATTTTTTTGCAATTAATTTTGGAAAATTTCTTTGGAATTAATGCACGCTCTGCACGTGTATCGTAAGGTTGAATGACGATAAAATGTTGAAATGTAGGGTGCGGAAGACATTAAGACATATAAAAGCAAATGGCCATTAGCAATAAAATCCGTTTCCAGTCGTTTTAAATCTTTATTTTATACAAAATCATGCATTCATATAAAGTTGCAACTGGCTTACTTCTTCCTTAAAACCCCCGGTATTCTATAAAAGTATTTAAAGTTACAATTAATTTTTCATAACGTTGTGTATCGTATGTTCATTAAAAAGAAAAAAACTCTAGAGTCCCATGGAAAATATTGTAAGTTGGCAACTCTGAAATTATATATTATAATTATCATAAATATGATAATTATAATATATAATTCCAGAGTAGCCAACTTACAATATTTTCCATGGCACTTTAGAAGTTTTTTAATTACCAACTTAAATTTAAAAATAAATTAAATCATGGCACTCTAGAGATTTTTTTTATTGAACATGCGATACAATGCTGCAAGAAATTAACGAAACATCCCATAATTTCTAAAAAAAAAAATAGTTATGTGCACTTTCCCCATCACCTAAACAATTGATAGTTTACATAATAAACTTAATTTACTTGTAAATTGGTTAAAGACCATTTCACATTAAATCAGTGTTTTATACGCGTGGCGCATGAAGTAAAATTTCGAGTTTAGAAAAGCCTAATTTGGCTCGGTCGCTTCGCTTCGCTACGCGCCCGAGCCAAATTTTCAGGCTTTTCTAAACTCGAAATTTTACTTCATGCTTATCCTGGGAGTGGATGACAATCCTTTGTTTCATCATTAAAAAAATTAATAATAACAAGTTTATTGTCGTTTTATTGACGAAGAATGATCTGTATTGTTGAAACGGAGTGTCAATTTTGATACAAGTTAATAATCATAGCACTTTCTCCATCACCTAAACAATTAATAATTGACATAATAAACTTAATTTACTTAATTTCACATTAAATCAGTGTTTTATACGCGTGGCGCATGAAGTAAAATTTCGAGTTTAGAAAAGCCTAATTTGGCTCGGTCGCTTCGCTTCGCTACGCGCCCGAGCCAAATTTTCAGGCTTTTCTAAACTCGAAATTTTACTTCATGCTTAACCTGGGAATGGATGACACTCCTTTGTTTCGTCATAAAAACAATTAATAATAATAAGTTTATTGTTGTTTTATTGACGAAGAATGTTCTGTATTGTTAAAATAGAGTGTCAATTTTGATACAAGTTAATAATCATAGCACTGTCCGCATCACCTAAACAATTGATAATTGACATAATATACTTAATTTACTTGTAAATTGGTTAAAGACCATTTCACATTAAATCAGTGTCTTGTACGCGTGGCGCATGAAGTAAAATTTCGAGTTTAGAAAAGCCTAATTTGGCTCGGTCGCTCCGCTTCGCTACGCGCCCGAGCCATATTTTCAGGCTTTTCTAAACTCGAAATTTTACTTCATGCTTAACCTAGGAGTGGATGACACTCCTTTGTTTCATCATCAAAACAATTAATAATAATAAGTTAATTGTCGTTTTATTGACGAAGAATGTTCTGTAGGATCCCCCCCATAAGGTCGAATACCATAAAATCGAAACCCATTAGGTCGAAGCGAAAAGGTAGAAGTCCCATAAGATCGATTTTGTATTGCAAAAAAAGAAACTTTTTCTGTGAAATAAACACATAGTTAGTTATAAACAAACAAAACTGCAATACTGCACGTGATAATCGTTAGAGTTGCAAAGAGATGAGTAGTGTATTTTATTAAAAAGCTTCCTCCAAACCTAACCTAAGCTTGAAGAAAGTACAATAGGGATTATGCGCAAAGAACTTACGGAATCTATTCTATTGTAAACCTTTCTTCTAACCTAACCTAATCTAGAAGTAGGTGGAATAGCCATCATGTGCAAAGAGACATACGCAATGTATTCTATTGCAAACCTTTCTCCTAACCTAACCTAACCTAATCTAGAAGTATGTAGAATACGCATCGTGCATAAAGAGTCTTACGCAATGTATTCTATTCCAAAGCTTTCTCCTAACCTAGGGTGACCATACGTCCCGTTTTTAACGGGATCGTCTCCTTTTTTAGGTTCGTGTCCCGTTGTCGATAAAAACTAATAAAATGACGCGAATAGTCCCGATTTGTTTGATTTTGTTGTTTCTAGTGTATGTACTTATACGCTCGGAAATTTGAACTCAGGTATGCTTATTAAAACCTGAAATTGGCTAAATCGCTGAGTTCGTGTAGTTTAATTGCAACGGAATTTTATTGGAGAGTGAATATCAGAGAAGAAACACAAATCAGACTGATGAAATGCGACAGAAGCATACAAGGATTGAGAAAAACCTTTAGAGAAAACCTTTATGATATATGTACTTTTACATTTTTCAGTTGTTCACATAGAAATGTCACTTACAACTGTCAAACGAAAATTTCAAATCTTAGTTTGAAAGCGCCCAACCTTGTTTTCGACCCTATGAGACTTCTACCTTTTCGATTCGACCTAATGGGTTTGGATCTTATGGTATTCGACCTTATGCGAAAGTACCGTTCTGTATTTGTCCAGCGGAATGTCAATTTTGATACAAGTTAAAAAGGATTCAAAAGATAATAGGTAATGTACAGCCAATTTAATGATGATATACTATCAAAATGCCATAATAGGGAAATTACCGTAAAAATGATACAATAGTCATTTAATTATGAAATACTATCAAAATGCCATAATGTTGAAATTACCAAATTTTCAGGCTTTTATAAACTCAAAATTTTATACGCCATGCGTATAAAACACTAATATTTAGTGAATTTTGAAATACACTTAAAAATACTTCTTTTAAAATGTGTAGTAATAAAAATATTTAAATAACAAAATATTAACATTTTTCTGCACACATTCTCAAGTCAGGTCAAATAATACAGTGTAGCAAATTAAATTATTTATTAATGTAATTAGCAAAAATTAATAATGTGGCATTATTGCTTAATTGCAACCATCATCGGAGATTACCAATGTGGCTTCATGAAAGGAAGATCTACAACAGATGCACTACATACCATCAAACAAATCATGGAGAAAACACACGAACACAACATAAATATAGAATTGCTCTTTGTAATGACAATGAAATAAACGGTGGCCAGTGTTCAAACACAGTATGGTGAAATAGAAGAATTTCCAATAAATCAAGGAGTACGTCAAGGTGACACTCTCTCGGCAACGTTGTTTAATCTAGCTCTGGACTATATTCTGAGAAATATTGACAAATAAACATTGAGAACAAAAGGCACACAGATAATAGCGTATGCAGACGATATAGTAGTAGTCGCGAAGCAAAGAAAACTAATGATATCAGTACTGGAAGAAATAGAGAAAGAAGCAAAGAAAATGGGAATGGAAATTAACACCAACAAGACCAAATTTATGAAATGTGGAAAAAAAAGAAGAAAATGAGCACGTTAAAATTGGAAAATATAAATTTGAAGTTGTTGATAAATTTAAATATCTAAGAGTACAGATAGCAAGCAACGGAAAATGACAAGAAGAAATTAAAGAAAAAATACAATCGGCTAATAGAGCAGTATACGCTAACATTAACATACTGAGGAACAATATAGCAACAAACAAAATAAAATTGGACGTTTACAAAACTATGATCAAACCAATTATGACTTACGCTGGGGAAACAATGACAATGACGCAAAAAGAACAACATGGATTACTAATAATGGAGAGAAAAATAATGAGAATGATACTTGGACCCATAATGGAAAATGACAATGAATATCGCAGAAGGACGAACAGGGAAATAATACAAGAGATGGGGGAGGAAGATATAATAAGTCACATAAAGATGCAAAGATTAAGATGGTTGGGGCACGTGTGGAGGTCAGAATCGACAGCGATAATAAGAACTATAGCTGAATGGAATCCCGGAGGAAGAAGGAGGAAAGGAAGGCCCAGATCGAGATGGATAGATGAAGTCGAGGAAGATCTTAGGAGAATGGGAATCAAGAATTGGAAAGAGAAGATAAAAAACAGAAAAGAATGGAGAGAAGTAGTGAACAAAGTTTAAGGACTTTTATAAATTAAAATAGGAAGAGAAGAAATAGACTCAATGGGAATTGATCCACCCCAGAAATCGGATCATGAAAGCTTCAGAAATGAAGCAGCCAGACTCCACATGGAGTGTAGTGCTACTATATATATTATTGCTTAATACAACAGTTTCAAGTCACGTCAATTTATGTCATCATCTGGTGTGCCGCAGGGCTCTAATTTAGGACCACTACTCTTTTTAATTTTTATTGATGATCTAATTTCAACAATAACATGCCCTGTTTTAGCGTATGCTGATGACATCAAAATTTATAATTCTATCAAATCAGCTGACAATCACATTATACTTCAACAAAATTTAGATATTATTTCTGAGTGGTGCACGTTGAATCAATTGCGTCTTAACATTTATAAATGCTGTATTGTGTCGTACCGTCGCAAAAGAGATTTCAGTAGATTCGAATACTTCATTAATGGGAGCGTCTTTTCACGAAAATCATCTTTTAATGATCTAGGTGTATATTTTGATAGTCAATTGCAATTTATAGAGCACATAAACAATGTTAGTAAATCTACTATCAAAGTACTGGGTTTTATGATGCGTTCTTCAAAGTTCCTTCGAAATATTGACGTTATTAAAACGCTATACTCTTCTCTAGTGCGAAGTAAACTGGAATACGGTTCATTGATATGGTATCCTTACGATACACACAGCTCTCTAAGTATAGAAAAAGTACAAAGACGATTTTTAAAATTTGTATCACTCAAAATAGATCATGTGTATCCGGAGAGGAATATTGATTACTCAAGTCTCCTGTCCAGAGATCATTTTGAGTCACTGTCTACGTGCCGAGAATCAGCCAGTGGTTTCTTTATGTTTAACCTAATTCATAATCAGATTGATTGTCCCGAACTGTTAAGTACAATTATTTTTTTTTTATTCCGAGGCTTTCATCTAGAAATTGTAACACATTTTTAATACCGTGTGCCAAAACTAATTTATTTAGCAAAGCCCCAATCACGCATATGTCTCGTAATGCCAATAATATGTTTAAGGATATATTTCATGTACGTGGTTCTGTGTAACACGCCAATATTTTATTTCATTACATTTCATTTCATTTTATTTAATTCATTTTATCTTATTTTATTTTATTTTATTTGTGTTTTTAATTTTATTTTTTAATTAAATATTAAATTTAGAAAATATAGATACAAAGATACAAAGAAACATTGTATCTATATTTCCTAAATTTTAAGAATGTACTGTATATTATCCCTATTCTTGCAAAAAAAAAACAGTACTTTGATAGTAGATTTACTAACATTGTTTATTTAAGATCGATTAACTCCTCTTAAAGTCCTTTATATAATTATTTATTTGGTACTCTTTTATTAGATGTAACTTCTGTCTCTGACTGTATTCATGTATACATTTTTTGTTTCTTTTTGTATTGTTTTGTGATTATTGTGTATATATTGTTGTATTTTTAATGGTCTCTCGTAATAAAGAATATAAATATATATATTCTGGATACTTCCGTTGGATAATAAAGATTATTATTATTATTATTATTATTATTATTATTAATGGGTTAATAGATAAAAAAATCAATTTTGACTATGATTTATTCACTACGTGAAAGATGAGAAACTTCTTTAAGATAATCTAATTTGACTTAAACTCATTTAATTAAATAGTATTTAATAATAATAATAATAGTAATAAATCATTTATTGACCATTTCACGTACAAATTTAATTACATAATTAAAACAAAAAATAAAAAACTAATACACAGATATTGTTCAAAAGGTCCTTAATCAGTTTCAGTCTAAGGTTTGTAACCGAACTTGATCTTCCTTCAGGCCATGATAGAATGAGATAATCTTATAGATTTAATATCGTGTGTTTAAGATTTAATAAAATCCTGGGTGGCCGTGGAATTAAACATGAATGTCGATTATAACTTCTCTTATATAGGTTATAACTTTACAAACGTCAGATCAATAATTTTGAAGTAACAATCGACATTTATGTTTGATTCCACAGCCACCCAGAAATTCCTAACTGTTGGATACCGGATATATTCAACTGGAATTCGTGAATTTCCTCAATTAAGTCAGCACTTACACACACACACACACACCCCTTTTCAACAATTAGCAATCGAAAGTGCTCGATAACCTGCAACAATTATCCAGCAAGCAGTGTTGTTCGGTGTTAGGGTTGTGTACAACTTGAACACACACACGCGTATTTTTTAATCAGGCTGAGAGCTCACGCGAACAACAGTGATTTTAATTGCAGCGATTTCAACCGTTCGCGCAAAAGTAATTGAAAGTAATAAGCCCAGTCAGTGTTGTGGGGGTTTACGTTCAACCGCCGCCACTGGTGTCGGTATTTATACCTCAAATTAGCCGCCGCTCCACCGCCGTTAAATCAAATCAATTCGTCGCCGGTTTTCCATTAACTGATTCATATAATCGTTCACTCGATTAAATGCTAGTTAAAGTGTCACGTTTGATTAATCTAGTTTTATAGACTAAAATTATAAATTATCTTCTTTAGAATAACCTAAAATCTATGAAATAATCCGCAATTTTATTGTAACTTTAATTAAATAACATATGTATAAATGAAATTGCCAATTCTTGGTTTCAGAATACTTCAAACATTAAGAGTGTGATTCTTTTCGCAATCTACAACAAGTTAGTCTTACAAAGACTATATAAAACACCCATTGAAACAACTACTTTCCGCGTTAATACCCCGACGGACATTTAAAAACAATTATCCCGTATATGTTGTATAATTCAATGTCCGTCGGGGTATTAGCTGGGAAGGTAGTTGTTTCAATGAGTGTTTGATATAGTCTTTGTACGACTAACTTGTTGTTGATTGCGAAAAGATTCGCACTTTTAATGTTTAAATAACAAATGCCTAAGTCAAAAATACTAGCCAAATTGGCAGAGACAGAAAAAGACAATTATCACTGCCCGGCGCATACACTTTTATTTGAATTACCAAATGTACATTTTGTACACAAAGTGACCATTATCAATGGATTAATACTGTAATCAATTAATAGTATTATTTCATTGAGTGATTTGTGTCCAAAATGTACATTTGGTAATTCAAATAATAGTGTGAAAAAAGGTTATTAGTGCTTTATTTATCAATTCATTTATAAAATGAGGATAACGTAAGGTGACTTTTTTAATGTAATTATTAAGAATGTAGTTATAAAGGAATTATTTTTAACATAATGTAGTTCTGCTTCTACCTATTTATGATCTAGTACTTCTAGAGATAGCACGGGTAGAAGAGGATAGCGGAAATATAAGAGGCAGCAGAAGTAGAAGAGATAGCACAGGTGGAAGAGGTAGCAGGGATAAAAGAGGTTAGAGGAGGCGGAAATGGTAGCAGAAGTAGAAGAGATACAAGTGCTAGAATAGGTAGCAGGTAAAGAAGATGTAGGAAAAGTTGAAGACGTAGCATCTTTTAAAGAGATAGCAAAGATATAACCAACACATTACATTTCTACCCCGACGTCATTAACTTCTATCTGTTTTCAATCAATGAGTTCTAGTTGAAACAGAATATCTTTAATTGTGTCGCCTAGTCTAGTCTGGTATAGAAGCGAGTGCGCATTGGTGCACTGCACTTAAACCTCATTAGGCCCATTGTGCTGCCTCCCACTACGGGTCACCCATCCTCAGCTCAACCATCCCATCTTGTCTAGGTAGTCCAGTATTACTGAGGTGGGCAAATCCCTGATGATGTCCATCATCGGCCATCTCTCACCCAGTATAGATTCTCTCGTAGACGAGAGTACCGGGCATTCGCTAAGGATATGCCTGGCACCCTCTACAATTGAGTCGCCTATTTCAAAAACAGCAGAAGTAGAAGAGAAAACAAAAGTAGAAGAGAAGGCAGAGGTAAAAGAGGTTGAAGAAAATAGAAGATACAGTACATCTAGAAGAAGTAGGAAGTGGTAAATGACGTACTCCCAGTATGGATCCTTTCGTAGACGAGAGTACCAGGCATTCGCTAAGGATGCGTCTTCCATTTCACACCCTCTACAATTGAGTCGTCTATTTCGATAACAGCAGAAGTAGAAGAAAAAGCTGAAGTAAAAGAGATAGCAGAGGTAAAAGAGGTGGGCGGAAATAGAATATACAGTACAGGTAGAAGAAGTAGAAAGTGGTATATGACGTACTGAAATAAGACAATAATCTTTCTTTCAGTTTGTTTATTTTTAATATTGCTACAGATGAAGTGTTTTTGAAATTTAGAATTAGTCAGTGTTTAATACGCGTGGCGCATGAAGTAAAATTTCGAGTTTAGAAAAGCCTGAAAATTTGGTTTGGTCGTGTAACTAAATTTTCAGGCTTTTCTAAACTCGAAATTTTACTTCATGCTTAACCTGGGAGTGGAAACACTCGTTAGACGTTTAAGTCGAACTATAAAATACAAATGCCTAAACATTTACATGGATCAGGATATGTATACTTGAATGCACAGTATTTTGTTCAATATAATCTTATTTGGTGCAATTTTAAAGTAACCAAACTAAAATTTCAGGCTTATATCTTGAAAATAATAATCATAGTTTGAGACGGAAAAAGTTTATAAGAAATGCTAGATAAATACTTTAAAAATAAAACTGCTTCTATTGCATTTGCTGCTTCTACTGCTTTTACTTTTTATACTACTACTTCTGCCTCTGCTACCTTTTCTACATCTAGTACTTCTACTGAAATCAATTAGTTGCCATTAAGCAAGAAAAAGTAGATGAACTGGAAGAGGTAATTCTCCTAGATAGCGAAAGTAGTAGAGGTAGCGGAGGCAGAAGTGGTTAAAGAGGCAGAAGAGATAGCAGAGGTAGAAGAGGTAGCAGGGATAGAAGAGGTTAGAGGAGGCAGAAGAGGTAGTAGAAGTAGAAAAGGTAGCAGAAGTAGAAGAGATAGAAATGGTAGAATAGGTAGCAGGAATAGACGAGGTAGCAGAAGTAGAAGAGGTAGCGGAAGTTGAAGAGCTAAAGTCAACACATTATCTTTCTGCTCTGAGGTCAATAACTTCTATCTGTACTTAATCAATTGTTTGAATTAAAGGTGTCTGTTTCAACCAGTATCCAATAATTGAAAACTGATAGAAGTTAATGAAGTCAGGGTGGAAAGGTAATGTGTTGACTATAATGTGTTGACTATAGCAGAGGTATAGCTAACACATTTCCTTTCTACCCTGAGGTCATTAACTTCTATATGTTTTTAATCAATGGGTTCTGGTTAAAACAGAATATCTTTAATTGTTAAGCACGTCGAATATTAAGTTTGCGTTTCTATCATCATAGCATTCATGACGCCTGTCAAATAACTTCAAATGCCACAATTTTACGCAAATGCTCAAAATCTCATTAGAACTGTGGTAACCCTATTTAAAGAATACTTCTAGTAGTGGGCGAAAGGCTTTTTTAATTGATGCATTATTCATTTATCAACCAGGTTTATTTTTTACACATATGTTTATAGAATTATAAACAAAATCTGACGTATATTTATTTCGACAGAATGTATGGGAATCTCAGTTATTTGAAGTGATAGAGAGTCGGTTGCGCATTTTTAGGGCTAACAATGATCTGAAAACAATTTTGAAATATCTTTTTTGTTTTCGAGATATCAACATATAACTGATTTTTTTTAAAATCGTTTTTATTTTTTTTATTCAAAAACCACCGAATCTGGTTATTTAGAACTTTGACAATATACTGTCAATATTATTTAATAATAATAACAAGTATCGATTATCACACAAAACATATATTAAAAATATGATGATGTGGCCATCATAGCACTTTCCTCGTTAAAGTGAAACTATTTACAAAAAAAGTAGTTCTCTAATTTTCACTGCATCTCAAAAAATATTAATCACTATTACATTTAAGCGTTATATATTTGTAACTTTACTGTAAATCAGTGGTTCATACGCGTGGCGCATGAAGTAAAATTTCGAGTTTAGATAAGCCCCGTGAAAATTTGTCTCGGGTCGCTGCGCGACCCTCGACAAATTTTCTAAGCGGGGCTTTTCTAAACTCGAAATTTTACTTCATGCTTAGTCTGGGAGTGGAAGACACTCGTTACTTTAAAATACATCACAGCTGGTGATGTAGGAGTTGTCAAATGAGTAAGTTACTCAACTGTTTCCAAGGCACACTTTACAAAAAACAAAAGATTAAAATTTTACATATAAAATGTACAATAAACTACAAGTATGATACATCGTTGAATTTAGAAAAAAATATTCTTCCAAAAAATATGAAAATCCAAAATAGAGCTTATAAGAAAAACAAAAGTTGGCTATGGTCCCTGGGTAAAACTTATAGTTATCTTAAAATAAAATATGTTACTAGATTTCTCGTTACAAAGTGCCTCTATAATATCATAGTTGTATATGTCTGGATTCAATACTTTTAGAATAAAAAAATAAAAACGAGTTTTCACAAAATCCGTTTTTTGACAATATCCCAAAAACGAAAGAAGATATTTCAAATTTAATTAATTGAATTAACATGTATAACGAAGTAGAAGCCTCCACCGTTCATATTTCAAATTTGTTTTTAGATTATTATTGGGTCCTAAAATACGCAACTTTGCGCTAATTTAACCGACTCTCTATCTCTTCAAATAACTAAAATCCCCATACATTTTGTTAAAATACGAGCACCCTGTATATAAAATTAAGCAACAACAAAATTAACAACATTCACTTATAAAATGAGGATGTCGTAATGAGATTAAAAGAATTCTCGAGGTGCGTTCTGATTAATAAAACATTTGCGATCGCCGCGTTTAAAAATAGCGGGAAGAAAAAGCACGCCGCCACTTGGGAGGTATGATCGGAATGCTGAGGAGAATCATTCGCACCTGTTCGACGATTTGCAACAAACAAACAACTCGAGGCATTGTTATTTTAAATTAATCCCTCGCATGCAGCTCTTAAATCTAAATTATGGCCATTGCTGCCATGTTAATTAATCAATTGTGCATAAATAACGTAAATTGCTTATGTAATGATACTCAAGATAAATTATTCAGGAATGAAAAAAAGAATTTAATTTTAATTGATAAGAAATGGATTGAAATGGAAAATTTATAATTTAGAATTCAATTATCTTTTTGTTGAAAATTACAGGTTTTTTTTTAAATATATATATTCAGGGAATTTCTCTTTTAGGTATACATATCATGATTATTCGACGTAAATGTTCAGACATTCGTTAATTAATTAAAAACGTTCAATTTGAATCCTCTAACGAGTGTTTCCAATCCTAGATTAAGCATGAAGTAAAATTTCGAGTTTAGAAAAGCCTGAAAATTTTCAGGCTTTTCTAAATTCGAAATTTTACTTCATGCGCCACGCGTACAAAACACCGATTTTAAGTGAAGTTCAAAATATACTGATTTAAATGTACATATCTAACATTTATGATTCACTGCATTATTAATTAAATTTCAAATAACCCCATTTTGCAATGAGAATTGGGTTATAATCAAGCCTTAAAATAGGGGTATCTATGCTATTAAGGCATAAACTGTAAACTAATAAAAGTAATCTACTAACATGGTTTATTAATTTAAAAATGCTAATATCATTCTTAGAATCGTGTTTAAGATGTATTCTAACATCAATTAATAAAACTGAAAACATTCATTTATTATTTTTATTTATTTACATAATATTTTACATAAGTCACCCATCGTTAAATTGATTGCGAGTTATTTAAAGATTAAATTAATTTTACGAATAAAGCACTAATAACCTTTATTAGTGCTTTATTCGTCAAATTCACCCATCATTCATACAGAGAGTTTTATATAACACCGAAAATTTTCATAAGAAGAATATTTCTTTTAAGTATACATATTGTTTATTGTTTATTGTTTATTTACGGATATCCATTTAAAATAAATACATAATGTTTAGTCTAAAATAAGTTAAAAGTAATAATTAAGTTAAAATATATAAAATCACAAACAATATACACAACCGATTAAAATCAAAATGCTCATTACTATGCTAAAAGTAATAAATAAGGTTAAAATATAAATCACAAACAATATACAAATAAAACAAACAAAACAGATTAAAATGTGAACAAAAATAAAAATCTAATTTGTCTCACGGAGCATGGACTTAAGATTCTTTTTGCTTGTGGTAGCAAAGTTTATATTCGCCGAGTTGCAGTGCGCGGCAACTCTAGCCATACCATAGTTTCTACCATAATTGGTACGATGAAATGGTACGTTGAAGAGGTCGAAGGAACGCAAACCCTTGCTAGGCACATTGATTTTAAACTGGTTTACGTTGTACATTTTCCGACGCTCGGTTTATTAAGAGGATTCAATTTGAAGCTTTAAACAAGTGTTTTACACACCCAGGCTAAGCATGAAGTAAAATTTCGAGTTTAGAAAAGCCTGAAAATTTGGTTTGGTCGCGTAGCGCGAAGCGCGGAGCGGCCAAACCAAATTTTCAGGCTTTTCTAAACTCGAAATTTTACTTCATGCGCCACCGGTACAAAGCACTGATTCAATGTAAAGTGTAGCGGTGTGTTTTAAGCTTCGTAATATGTCAGTGTTTTGTACCGGTGGCGCATGAAGTAAAATTTCGAGTTTAGGAAAGCCTGAAAATTTGGTTTGGCCGCTCCGCGCTTCGCGCTACGCGACCAAACCAAATTTTCAGGCTTTTCTAAGCTCGAAATTTTACTTCATGCTTAGCCTGGGAGTGGAAAACACTCGTTTATTGTTCTAATTGAATTCTCTTAATAAACCGAGCGTCGGAAAATGTACAACGAAATGCATATGTATACTTAAAAGAAATATTCTCGTTATGAAAATGTTCGGTGTTACATAAAACTCTCTGTATGTCTGTCAATGCAAATAATTTATTTTTGTTGGTGACCATGTATAACACTTTATGTATCTCGTTTTACGCTGAACTCATAAGTTTACAAATTATCTCGCACTTATATAACTAAGTTTTATCTATTTATGTTATTTTTGTATTAATATTTAGTTTTATTTATATTTTTGTCTCTGTATTGGTCTTCCGTTGGGCAAATAAATATTATTATTACTATTATAATGACGCAATGTGGTGAGATTCATGAAACATTATAATGTAACGTTTTGCAAAACTGGAGCCCCGGAGGTCCGTGCGCTTTAAACTCGACGGCTCGCACTTGTGAGCGTTATTTATTTTACATACAATCGCGGATGTGGTTTTGCATTTTTCAAAAAATCCATACCCGCATCTCTTATAAATGAGCGCCGGCAACAAAAGCTCTCCGGATAAATTCATTCCCAGACAGACTTCGCTTAATATTGCATTTGCGAAAGACGGTACCGAAATCATTGCGAGTATAACTTTGAACCGGTTGATACAATGGAGCCCGATTTAATTTCAGCTTTAAGGTAAAACGTAATTTTAAAGTACACCCTTAAATGTTTTATATTTACTCGTAATAATAAACGATTTGTGATGTATAAACTATGTTAAATAAAAATTATGTTTATTTTTCAATAATGATTGCTTTAATTAAACGGCAAACCATTGAAAATTTTACTGTAAAGCAATTATTTATTTAATTTTCGTTATTTATAGCTAAATAATTTGTATTAACGAAAATGGTATTAAACATATTTTATTATTGAAGATCTTAAGAACAGATAAATCTGCCGATTCTTTGAATAATGGAGATATTTTTTTAAATGGTTGCTTTAATAAAACAAAAAACCATTGCAATTTTTACCTCAAAGCAATTATTTATTTAATTTTAATTTTCGTTATTTATAGCTAAATATTTTGTATAATAGGCGGAAAGACCAACTATGGTCGATAGAGAATTTCTGAATTGAATTGTAAAAATGAGAAATGTAGTGTAGTTTATTTTTATGTTGTGTGAAATTAGTGTTATGTAATTATAATTAAGAAATATATATATATATATATATATATATACCAAATAAGAAATAACAGCGCATTAGGTCATGATGTAAAAGTTATTTTTTTATCAAGTGAGTGTGCAAGGAGGACAGAAGACGACGACGATCGTTTCGCTCTTTTTATGAGCTCCTCAGGCCGCCACATCCATCATCCCATACACACTCACTTGATATGTAGAAGTTGTATATATACTGACTTCGCTAACCATAAGCCGGTATTGACGTCAGTATTTATAAATGCTACTGCATTGATAAGGGCATTGATCTCATTTTGCTTCTACAGTTAGTGTCGGTTTTTACTTTAAACCATCGACTAGCATTGGTTCGGGTTTCTTACCGCTCCGATGCTAGTCGATGGTTTAAACTAAAAACCGACACTAACTGTAGAAGCAAAATGAGATCAATGCCCTTATCAATGCAGTAGCATTTATAAATACTGACGTCAATACCGGCTTATGGTTAGCGAAGTCAGTATATATACAACTTCTACATATCAAGTGAGTGTGTATGGGATGATGGATGTGGCGGCCTGAGGAGCTCATAAAAAAAGCGAAACGATCGTCGTCGTCTTCTGTCCTCCTTGCACACTCACTTGATAAAAAAATAACTTTTACATCATGACCTAATGCGCTGTTATTTCTTATTTGGTACTTATGAGCAGGTCGTTAATTCTAATTTATTTATATATATATATATATATATATATATATATATACATTTTGAATAAACGAAAATTCAATTGAAAATATTTTGTTATTGAAGATCTTAAGGACAGATAAATCTGCCGAATTTTTAAATTATGAAGATATTTGTTTTAGCTAGGATTGTGGGTGTAATCCAATGTAATCCAATAAAATTTACGAGACTCCGGATTTGAATTTACATATGTAAAATTATACCTATTAAGCAGTTAATAACATATTTCGGCTAATGCCATTTCATTTTATGTTGATTTTATGCATGGGGTCTCTTCCCATATCAACCTAATTTGTATAAGAATGCGCAAGACAAGCTTTTTTATGAGGGGCGAATGCAAAACGCTTCCAAGAAATCCATCTGTAAAGTAAAAAAAGTTAAAAAAAAAAAAGACACAATTGAAAGCAGACAGGTTTAGATCACCGGATTTCGTGCTGTTTCATCTTTCGTGATAAAAAAGACACAACTGAAAACACAAATGGCACGTCTTTTAAAGCTATGTTTTATGTAATAAATACGTTCAAATTTATACAAACAACATTTATCAGCCCTATCAATCAATTTTTTGTAATGTTTAATATTTATTTATCGAAATTTCAATTAAAAGTGCACAATGCTTAATACTAACAATAAATTAAAAGTAATAAATAACTTATTAACGTAAGATTAAACTTAGCTGCGTAAAAAAAGTAAATGAAGTAATTTATGTTTGTATTACAAAAATAAAATTATTTATTTATAAATTATAGTAGTAAATCTACAATAAAAATAACCTAAACAACTTTATATACCTACAAAAGTAAGGTACACATCCTAAGCAGTATATTTTCAACATTGCATTAAATCAGTGTTTTATACGCGTGACGCATGAAGTAAAATTTCGAGTTTAGAAAAGCCTAGAAATTTGGATTTGGGGGCGCGAAGCGACTCGCGTAAATATTTTGAGTATAGAGAAGCCTGAAAATTCAGATTGTTCGCTCCGCTCCGCTACGCGACCAATCCAAATTTTCAGGCTTTCCTAAACTCGAAATTTTACTTCATGCTTAATCAAGGAGTAGAAACCCTTGTTATAAGGTGCGTTTACAAAAAGTATAAATAATATTGACCCACAGTGGGTTCTTTGAGGAACCCCAGAATCTACGAAATCTGGTTTCGAAATTAAGTAGAATGTTTTAAATTTTAATTTCGACTTTGAATTGAAAATAACTCAAAAACTGTTGATGGGGTATTTTTTTGTTTTGAGATATTCTGAAAGAGAAATAAATATCTTCTTAGTATCCCTATTAAATTCCATGAAGATTATTCAAAGAATTTTCGTGTTGTAATTGATTTGATTTACCAAAATATTTTCATAAAATTCAACTCTTTTTACGTTAAATTAAAAATAACTCAAAAACTATCTATGGCGTACTTTCTGTTTTTAACTTATTCTAAAGGATAAATGCCTTCTCAATATCGATTCGAAATTTCATGAATATTTCCCAAAAATTTTTTATGCTGTGAATGTTTTAATCTTTAATTTACCTAAATATTTCCATTGAAATCAACTTTTTTGACTTCAATAACTCGAAAACTGTCGATGGCGTACTTGCTGTTTATGGCATATTCGGAAAGAGCAATGTCTTCTTAATATTCACACGAAATTCTATGAAGATTTCAAAAAGAATTTTTATGTTGTGAATATTTTAATCTTTAATTTACCTAAATATTTAAATGAAATTCAACTTTTTGGACTTCAATTGAAAATAACTCGAAAACTGTCGATGGTGTATTTGTTATTTTTGGCATATTCTGAAAGATTAATATCTTCTTAACATTTACACATTCACAAATAATTGTTATGTTGTAAATGTCTTAGTCTTTAACTTACCTAAATATTTTCATTAAATTCAATTTATTTTACTTCAACTAAAAATAACTCGAAAACTGTCGATGGCAAATTTTTTGGTTATTGGCATATTCTGAAAGAGAAAGGTCTTCTTAACATCCACACTAAATTTCATGAAAATTTTACAAATAACTTTTATGTTGTGAATGTTTTAATCTTTAATTTACCTAAATATTTCCATTGACTTAAATTTATAATAATAATAATAATATCTTTATTTACGGAAACTCCATTATTACAAAATACTACAATTTAAAATTTATATAAGAATATATAAAATACAATAAAACTTAAATTAAATTAAATAAACTACGAATAAATAAGTCAATTATTACATATTTGTCACTGCATTCATGTCAACAACATTTAAATAACGCATCAATTCCTGCTGAGACATTGAAAATAACTCGAAAACTGTCGATAGCATACTTTTTGTCTTTGGCATATTCTAAAAGACCAATGTTTTCTTAACAATACACGAAGTTTGATGAAGGTTTTACATACAAAGAATTTTTATGTTGTAAATGTTTTAATCTTCAATTTACATAAATATTTTCATTAAATTCAACTGTTTTGACTTTAATTAAATAACTTGAAAACTATCGATGGTGTATTTTTTGTTTTTTTGTCTATTCTGAAAAAGCAATGTTTTTTTTTAACATCCACACGAAATTCCATAAAGATTTCACAAATAATTTTTATGTTGTGAATGTTTTAATCTTTAATTTACCTAAATATTTGCATTAAATTCAACTATTTTGACTTCAATTAAAAACCACTCGAAGACTGTCGATAGAGTACCTTTTGTTTTTCGCATATTCAAAAAGAGCAATATTTTCTTAACATCCACACGAAATTTCATAAATATTTCACAAATAATTTTGATGTTATGAATGTTTTAATCTTTAATTTATCTAAATATTTCCATTAAATTCAATTTTTTTGACTTGAACTGAAAATTACTCGAAAACTGTCGACGGCGTATTTTTAGTTTTTGGCATGTTCTAAAAGAGCAATGTCTTCTTAACATCTACACGAAATTCCATGAAGATTTTAAATAGAATTTTTACGTTGTGAAAGTTTTAATTTATAAATTACCTAAATATTTCTATTTAATTCAACTTTTTTGACTTCAATTTAAAATAACTCGAAAACTGCCCAAGACGTACTTTTTGTTTTTTGCATATTCTAAAAGAGCAATGTTTTTCTAATATCCACACAAAATTTCATGAAGATTTCACAAAGAATTTTTATGTTGTAAATGTTTTAATCTTTAATTTACATAAATGTCTCCATTAAATTCAATTATTTTGACTTCAATTGAAAATAACTCAAAAACTGTCCATGGCGTATTTATTGTTTTTAGCATATTCTGAAAGAGTAATGTTTTATAAACATCCACACGAAATTCCTTGAAGGTTTCACAAAGAATTTTTATGTTGTGAATGTTTTAATCTTTAATTTACCTAAATATTTCCATTAAATTCATTTTTTTGACTTCAATTGAAAATAACTCAAAAACTGTCGATTGCGTATTTTTGTTTTTAGTATATTCTAAAAAAGAAATGTTTTCTTAACATTTACACGAAATTCCATGAAGATTTCACAAAGAATTTTTAAGTTGTGAATGTTTCAATCTTTAATTTACCTAAATATTTCTATTAAATTCTACTTTCTTGACTTCAATTGTAAATAACTCAAAAATTATCCACGGCATATTTTTTTTTTTCATTTCATTTCATTTATTTAAACGGGAAACCCCTATTACATATAATACATACATAACAAATACTTAACATACAATAAAATATTGCAAACTTAATTAGAATAACTAGATTATACACTATAATTAGACATTATACACTAAAATATTGAATTAACAATTATATAAATTTATACAAGTTATGTTTAAAGTGGTTATGTGACAACTCAAACAAATTAAACCATGGCTGTGAATTAAATGTATTGGCCGATCTCATCATCCTACTTATAGGGTTGTTATAGGTGTAGTTTGATCCGAAAGTCTTCAATCGGAAAAGAGGCATTATTCTATTTCGACGCGTGCTCGATAATATTTGAAAATCCAATTGTGAAAGGAGTTCAGGGCAATCAATCAGTCCATTCAGAAATTTATGAAGAGTACATAGATCGATTTTTTTTGCATTTATTAATTTATTTGTATCAGTTCGATGAAAAATATTAAGATAATATAATAATTTGACATAATCTGAAAAACTCGGCAATATTTTCTGAATTTAATTGTGTGTCTGCAATTAAATTTAGAAAATATTGCTTTCTTTTCCGATTATGTCAAACTATTGTATAATTTTAATATTTTTCATGTAACTGCTAAAAAATAAATAAATAAATAAGTTTTTATCAGTTCGATGAAAAATATTAAGATAATAGAATAATTTGACATAATCTGAAAAACTAAGCAATATTTTCTGAAATTAATTGTGTGTCTGCAATTAAATTTAAAAAACATAGCTTTATTTTCCAGATTAAGTCGAATTATTGTATAATCCTAATACTTTTGATGTAACTGCTATAAAATAAATAAATAAATGCAAGAAAAAATTACACACGTACAATTGAAATCTGAAAATTCCGAAGGATTGGTGAAGCTCTCCGGATTCCGTTGGTGTCCTGTAATAGAATTAGTCCTCGCAGACAATATTATGTCAAAGGTTTAGTTATGACTAAAGAGCCCGAACTTTGTAATAAGACTACGCAGCGTAGAACTATTGGCGTCGCGTTTCAGGCAGCAATATCTGTACGAGTACAGTGCGGGCCTTTGTGACATTATACGTTGGCATGTGAAGAGTTCGCGATGTTCGGAACGAAACACGACCACCCCCAATACCTGTGAGGCTCCCCTTACCCATGCAACACGAGAATTGATTCCCCTAATCGGTTTTTTTTATTGCAGTGAAATATAATCCTTGTTATACGTAATAAATTATTTACATTTATTTATTTTTATTGGTTACACTGTGATAGTGTGCTTCTATAATATCTGTATATGCAAGGTAAACTACACCAAGTCACATTTTTGAAATTTTACAATCAGTAATTCATTGCAGTACATTAAGCCGTTTACTATTTTGAAAAGAATTCCCAAATCAGATAAAATACGCCTCTCTTTCAGAGATGTTAAGTTTAATAAAGTTAGCATAAAACTTCGACTTTAATTAATTCTGGAAATTCCCAATCTAAAAGATATTGACAACAAAAATGTGTTTTGTACCCTTTCTATTTGATCAATTTTATTGTTATAAAATGGTGACCAAACAGAGGAAGCATACTCTAGTTGAGTTCTTACTGGAGAAAGAAATAAATTCTTGTACGTGTTCATTGAGAAACTCTTACCAATCTGTTTATAAAGCCAAGCACTTGCAATGCTTTGCAGCACATGCTGTCAATGTGCTTCGTAAATGACAAGGTACAGTCAAATATGACTCCTAGGTCTTTGACATGTGGAACTGTGGATAGCTGGTATCCATTGATTTAATAATTTGATTTAATGACATGACCACGACCAAAGGAAATAGATACGCACTTGTCATTATTAAAAAAGACACGGTTATTCAAGCACCATTGAAAAATGTTATTCAAATATTGTTGCAAGACTGTGATGTCGTTAGTGTTTTTGATTTTACGAAAAATTTTAAGATTGTATGCAAAGAGAAAAAATTTACATACTTGACATAAAACTTTAGATCATTAATGAAGAGTAAAAACAGTATTGGTCCACAATGCGACCCCTGCGGTATACCTGATGTGACATTAATATCTTTTGAAATAAAATGATTGATTTTCACATACTGTAACCTGTCTGGCAAAAAGCTTTGAATCCATTTAGTGATTTTTACTCAAAATAAATCTCGAAACGTGTGTATAGATGTCCTCAATAATTAGTCCCGAATTGTTACATTTGCAGTAAGTTACTGTATGTACCAGCAAACACTTGCGTGATACAATGCCGGTCGGGGAATCCGCTCGGGAAATAGTTGTTTTAATGAGTGTTTTATGCCCGTTTGCACTCAAGTCGATTAAGTTAATCAGTGATTAGTACTCTTTAAAAACACAGCAATTTTATGTATAAATTATTTACAAAACGCGTAATGATAAGAGAGACATGTTTAGGATATCATACAAATTTAAAACATTCTTATATATAGAGGTTTAATCAATGATTAGTGGTTAATTAAAGTTAATTCTAATATAAAGAGGTTTAATCAATGATTAGTGGATGATTAAAGTTAATAAGTCGGGGTGCAAATGGCCCTTAGTGTTTATAAGACTAATTTGTTGTAGATTGCGTAAAGAATCACATTCATTCCTAATTTTTAAAGTAGTCTGCAACTAAGTATTGGCAATTGTATGTATACTTTTAATTATTATCCGTTTTATAAGTAATCAATACAATAAACTTTTTTTCTTTCTGTGGGGGCCGTCTTCCTTGCTGATCCAGATGCACTGCAGCCTAGGTGGCTTATTTTACAAACCCATATTGTCTTACTCATGCAATTATTCCAAAACAATTAAAACCGACCTTGACAATTATCACAATTACTCGTAATTATTGCAATACAGTTGTAATGTACCCATCTGTATATTTATTGCATTTATATAATTTATTACTTTAGTATCATGTATTTTTGATAATCATATTTAAAGTTATTTATGTTTGTTTCACTTATTGATGTTTGTTGTTTATTTTTACTTAAATATTATTCATTGCTAAATGTTATTATCAGAATGCATTTGCTAATGCTAGAGCACAGATAAGCCTGGGAAGAATAAACAGTTAATTAGAATTTGTACTTAATGGAAAAATTCCGCTATAGATGATAAAGTTCACCCCGGCTTATGCGTGCCCCTTTTTACGCATTGTTTGCTTAACGAAGAACCATTATTCATTACCATTAGATTTGATTTCGGGCACTTCTGATTTGACTCTCGAACGCAAAACAGTAAAAATATTACTTACTCCGATTAAATTCAATAAACTTCGTTAAGCAAGCTAGTTAAAGTTTCTAAATATATTATATTGTAATATTCACAAGTTTCTCAGTTAAGAAAATAGAATTGATATTCGTTATATAAAAACATCAAGTAATTTTAACCTCACCCAGAATAAAAGATCCTACTTAAAATTAAATAAGTGTTAAATATTAAAAATACTAAATAATTAACATTACACAGTTTTAGCGCACACGTGCGGTAAACCAAGTTAATACAACTAATATAATTATGGAGATTTCTTGGTGGAGGCGTAATCGTTTCGAATCGCGTTGCTCCTTGTTTTCATATTTACTGTAAACAAAAGCGTGCGGAATGGTAAAAATCCAGAGTGCATAGAGGTATGATGTAATTGCTTTTATTGTACGGCCTTCGCTTTTAATTGGAAATTATCTCGGCGCCCACAATATTCTGGAGAGTATGTTAATGTCGGGCGGAGCAAAAAAAGTGTAACGTCGAAACAGAAATAGAAATTGAGTGCGGTTTTAAAATGTGAAATTGCTCATTTTCATATTCATATTGTTGTGTGATGTTATTTTAATTAGTTTTTTAAATTAATTCCTTTGTTAATGTTTCTAATCTCAATTAGTGTGGAATGATAACAATAAAAAATCAATTTAGTTAGAATCGTGCGATTGAAATAAGGTTGATTAATTCAAAAATTTCTATTAATCATTTATCATTTTGATTTGTTATTTCACGCTTGGACATTGTATATGTATGTGTTTATGATTAAATCAATCTTATTTTCTGTATACTATTGTAGTAATGAAAAACTGTTCTACCTATTTCTAAAAACCCCTAAATCTATTTAAAAACATATAAATTACAAACCGAATCGTTGATTAATTTACACTCAAATCATTTTCAATCTGCTTTTATATTATTCAATCTGCTTTTATATAATTGCAATATTAACCAGCTGTTTCGGTAACATTGGTAACATTTTTTTTGTAGGTAAACATATGCATAAGCTGTACATTTTCCGACATTCGTTGTTTTTCAAAAGAGTTCAATTTAAAGCTTAAAACGAGTGTTTTCCACTCCTAGACTAAGCATGAAGTAAAATTTCGAGTTTAGAAAAGCCCTGTGAAAATTTGTCGAGGGTCGCGCAGCGACCCGAGACAAATTTTCTGGGCTTTTCTAAACTCGAAATTTTACTTCATGCGCCACGCGTATAAAACACAAACATATTGTGAAATTTATGTATATTCGAACTTCACTTGAAATCTGTGGTTAATACGCGTGGCGCATAAAGTAAAATTTCGAGTTTAGAAAAGCCCAGAAAATTTGTCTCGGGTCGCTGCGCGACCCTCGACAAATTTTCACGGGGCTTTTCTAAACTCGAAATTTTACTTCATGCTTAATCTGGGAGTATTCAAGACATAAAGCAAGAAGAAAGGTTTTTAAGAAACGAAGGCAAACTCTCCGCATACCCAGATGTTCTAGATGAATGCTTCATATCAAGCAAAGATATCGTGCGAGTGCTTCCAGAGCCACGCATTAACGTGGTATGCATTATTTTCCTATAAATTTTACATGTCCAGCAACAAAGCGGCCTTTAATTGTGTATTAAAGGTGATTATAATACATACGTTTACCTTTCTGCTGATTCTTATAATATGTAGCATTTTGACTGAAGTTTAATAATACAAATTTGAAGATAAAAGTTTTCCTGTGTCAATCTTACTTTAATTGTTCCTAACATTGTTATATAGCAGATAAAACTATGTATGTCAATGTTACAATGAGGTCGGGTAACATTGACAATTTGCAAACTTCCTGAAAAATTGTTTTTTTTTTTTCTTAAAACTAATTTAGAACATTCAAAAGAATTTCACAGTATTCTTGCAAATAATATCCATTACCTGTAGCCAAAAGCGCAACTCTCTATACTGTGTAAGTTAGAAGGAAAAACATAATTTATGAAGTTGTGTCAATGTTACCCGGCGTTACCTTATATTTTGAACTTCTGATCAAATTTGGCGTTATAAATTCGTGGCGCATGAAGTAAAATTTCGAGTTTAGGAAATCCTGAAAATTTGGTTTTGGAGCGACCAAACCAAATTTTAAGGCTTTTCTAAACTCGAAATTTTGCTTAATTTGGGAGTGGAAAACACTGTCATTAGTCATTGAATTAAACATTATTAGTTTTGCGCCAAATTATGGTATGTTTTTTTTTTTCTCTTAAAAATAACTGTGATTTTAAAATGGTGCAACTAACCCATATTGTATGGAAATGAATACAAAATGCAGGAACTTTTAACCCCATTACGTATTAAAAATCTATCGATCGACACGAGCGGTTTTTTTTTGTATTTTCACAAGGTGAATTGCGATTATTAGCACAAAACAACCCCCACACGATGTCTGACGTGTCTAATAAATTGATTCGAGGCGATGGCGATACGCGCCTATTGCGAGCACCGAGAGATTTTTATACGGATTTAGGATCCCCTTTTCATGGCACAAACGGCCCATTATGGCTTTAACAATGAGCCTAATTTTATACACAACGCGCCTCTCTTCCCCTCCACGCGTTTTAAACGACTTCAAATTAACTCGATAAATTCTAACCGAATTTTTAATGAAGCAATGCTAATAAATGATTACAATTTTATATTTTGAAAAGAGCAGTTTAATCCAATTGTAACTTTTTGATACAAAAAATGGTGATGATAAAAAAGCATTTGCCAAATTTATGTGAAACCCAGCAGGTACCAGGTTTTAACTAATACTGATAGATAATTAAAATTTCATATTTTCAAAAACAGCAGTTTATTCTAATTGTAACTTTCTGATACAAAAATAAGGGGGATTATAAAAACACATTTGCAAAGTTTTACAAAGGAGTAGAAACACTCGCTTAAAACTTGAAAGTGAAAACACAATTAATTCCAGAATAAAACAGTCGAGAGTTTTAGGAGAAATAACTAAGCTTTCATACGTATTAATTGACTTCTTGCACCAGTCAATTAATACGTATGAAAGCTTAGTTATTTCTCCTAAAACTCTCGACTGTTTTATCTGATGAATGTTTGAGCATTAAATCACATTAACATTTATACAAGCACGTGTTAAAATCATGTCAACACGATCATAAACCGAGGGGATCAGGCTTGAACAGGCGCGCAAATCCCGGCAAATCGCCAACGGGGTATAAAAAAAACCACCCCCTGTTTGCGTCTGTTTATACAAGAATTTTTACGGTCCGGCCGTAATCCCGTTCCGACAGCGCCATCACGTTTTTCCGCCCAATTTTCATAATAATAACAACGTCCGCTCTAACGCTGAAAAACGCTGATTTTCCCTCCCTTATGTTTCAGAAACGCAATGCCATTCCGGACAATTCCGATGCGACAACGGACGCTGCATAGAAAACCACCAGAGATGCGACAGCCGTTCGGATTGCTCCAACGGCGAAGACGAACTGAACTGCAGCCAGAAACGTAAGTGGGGATCCGGTTTTTTTAAGTTGTTAGCTGGAAATGATGTGCAGAGTTGATGTTGATAGGTGAAACAGTCCATATTAACAAAAAAAAGAAATTATCAGCTTTAAAACAACTTACAGATAGTCAAGTCAGCCTCTTATAAATTATGTATCGCTATTAAATGGATTTTATACATACAGCTCATATATCCCAAGTTGGCCAGAACACTAGAGTCGTTATACATACAGCTTACAGAGCCTAAGGTTGCCAGGGCCGGTATTCCCAAAATAGTTCGCACGATGGGACCCTATCAAAACATCCACACTATTTTTACCATCCGTAATGCTGGTCTTCAATTTACTTTTTTGGCATACTTTTGATAATTTCTATAAAATACAAATGAAAGTACCTACTCGTGTTTACTAACTTCTAGAAATTTTAATACGTACAATATTTTGCAGTTTCTCCATTAAAATATGCCATTTACATTAATAATTGTGGGCTAAATGTTACGCGAATTGTAAAGATCTTCTTTGAAACCAATCGTGTTGGTTTTGTTTTTAAAGCCAACTTTAACAAAACAAAAGAATTAATGTTGTACAAGAAATCTCTGCTCTTCAAAATTTCATTCTTGGGTATTCTTCAGAGATAGAAACACTTGGTTTGTTTCACTAACGTAGTGAAACAAACCAAGTGTTTTTATTTCAAATTTTATTTTAATCATGTTTCACCAAGTGATTAATGAGAACATTGTGAAAGATATTCTTTAGAGAGACTGTGTGCATGTTTTGATCGGGTCCTCGCACGATTGGTCGCCCGCCAACTGTCAAATTCACATGTTAAATTCCTAACTAAATGACAGATTTCGTACGACCGAATCACACGATCAATCTCGGGATTACCGGCCCAGAGCCCTAGGGTAGGAGAGAAATTCTTTCCGCGCGCGCGAATTTCCACTCAAAATCCAACAAGAAAATATGAATTATTTCACCAAACAACTCAACTCTTTACACATAAAGCATGTCGCCAAACGACAATTATCTGGCTGATTTTATTGAATGGCTTTTTTTAATCAAGACTGTTACAGTTAGAAGAATGGCCTGTGAATTACTTAACCCAACGCTTCCGTTACAGCGCTTGCATTTAATTTTGTAAACGTCTGACTGAAATCTTAATTTTGTGTTATTTTTTTTTAAATTACGGTGTCTGATTTTGAAATGCATGTTTAGCTGGTAGAAAGAGGTGCAAAATAGAGGAGTTTACGTGCGGGGACGGCACTTGTATACAGAAATCGAAGAGGTGCGACGGTCATAGGGACTGCTACGATAATTCCGATGAGAATATGTGTCGTAAGTGTTCACAAAAATTACAAATTTCAAAATTCTTAAGAATCGCCAAAGATTCGATTATTCTTTCGTCTTGTCTTTTATATGTGTTATCACAACTGTGTAGTTTGTTTTCATCGTAGTTTTTGCACTTACTTTTTCTCCTCATGTGGTGTCGTCTTATTTTTTTCCTTTGGGGGTAGAATTTGTTTCGCTTACAAACTTTAAACAGGTCCTTCATAGAATATTTGTTAGAACAATTATTTTCTTATTAATATTCTAAAAGAAAAATTTCCTGTCCCTGTCAACGAGTACAAATTAATAAGCTTAACAACGTTCCTTACTGTAGAAGTGCTAACAATCAACAACAAATCAACTGCATTTTTAATAGATGTTAGTAGAAATGCTTAGAATACACTTTAAAAGGATGCACCTTTCTAAAGGTGCGTCTATACCAAACAGATATTGCGTTCACGAAAATTTGTAAAAAATGACTATTATTTGGACGATAGCTACAATCACGAACAAATTGTTTATTGTTTATTTGTGTGCAGTTTTGTAAACACAGACAAACAATTGTTCTCGTTTGCGGTTACCTTCCACAACACAAAAAAGTTCGTGTATGCAAGCGTTCGGGAACGCCTTGTTCGCTGGTGTAGACGCGCCTTAACATATATTAATTTGCTGTATTAATATATGTTAGAGTGCGCCCACACCAATCGGCCAAGGCATTCGCAAACGCTTGCAAACACGAATGTTTTTTGTTGTGGACACTATCGAGAACGAGAACGAGAACAATTATTTATTCGTGTTTGCCAAAACTGCACACAAGTAAACAATAAATATTTGTTCGTGATTGTAGCTATCGTCCGAATAATAATCGTTTTTACAAATGTTTGTGAAAGCAATATTCGTTTGGTATGGACGCACCTTTAGAAGGGATTTTTTTATAATTTAGAGCTGCTATATTATTATTAGATGGTAATAGATGGTTTTAAGATGCCAATACACATCTTAAACCTCTCCTCTAACATATCTTTACCTTGTTTAACAACTATTGAAAATATTGAATTAAAGTAAAATCATTTGATTTGTTTCTCTTATTATAATCCTCTAACATCTATTAAATGCATTACATCTAAATTTTTTAAATTAAGTTTTGATCTTCTTTTTCTTTTTCATTATCACTTACTTTTCCCGTAGAAAATCGTTCATGAGTAAATAACAATTCTCACCACAACAACAAAAAAACTCGTTTCGGGGTTTCTGTAATTGTCTTCTCTAAATGCTCGTGCCTCAGGTGAATTGGTTTATTTTCCAGCATGTAAGATTTCGGAGTTCGAATGTACTAACAAGTTTTGCATACCGGCCAACCAGAGATGCGATAACACGACCAACTGTCAAGACGGAAGCGACGAGGAGAATTGTCCGAGCGTACCTCGTATGAATCAATTTTTTTATATTTTATTATTTGCACCAAAAATCATCCGGGGTTTTACTAAATTTACACATAATTTCTTTGGATAGATTAGATTTTGCATAATTTGGATTAATTGGATTTGGAACAATGCATCAAAATTTACCTAAACTTGCGGATATAGATTAGGAAATCAAATTTATTAACGGATTAGGTTCAGGATCATCGATTCAATTTCTGCGTAGAGTATAATTAATTAAAACTTAATTTATTTGTTCATTGAGTTTATGGTATCATCGATTAAAACTAACATTATTTGCGGTTTGGGTTTAGCGTACAGGGTATAAAGGAGTAATCTTGTTATTGTTAAAGAGTTATTGTATGAAGGTGGTTGGATAAAAAAAATATTTTGTTATGTGTACTTTCCAAAAGATGATTAAGTTATTTTTTGAATAGGATATCAGAAAAAGAACATCAAGAGTTGTGCTCCAAAACAAAAAAATCACTTACTTTTTAGAAGAGTAAATGGACTTTAGCAATTTTCAAAGCTTTTCTAAACTCGAAATTTTACTTCAAGCTTAATCTGAGAGTGAAACTTCAAATAAAACTATTTAAAAAAATAAACGATTATCGGAACAGTTACTGCTCATGCATACATATACAGAGAGTTTTATTTAACACCGAACATTTTCATAACAAGAATTTTTCTTTGAAGTATCCATATGCATACGTTGCACATTTTCCGATGCTCGGATTATTAAAAGAATCCAATTTGAAGCTTTAAATGAGTGTTTTCCACTCCCAGGCTAAGCATGAAGTAAAATTTCGAGTTTAGAAAAGCCTGAAAATTTGGTTTGGTCGCGTAGCGCGAAGCGCGGAGCGACCAAACCAAATTTTCAGGCTTTTCTAAACTCGAAATTTTACTTCATGCGCCACCGGTACAAAACACTGATTCCATGTAAAGTTCAACGGTGTATTTTAAACTTTGTAATATGTCAGTGTTTTGTACCGGTGGCGCATGAAGTAAAATTTCGAGTTTAGAAAAGCCTGAAAATTTGGTTTGGTCGCTTCGCGCTTCGCGCTACGCGACCAAACCAAATTTTCAGGCTTTTCTAAACTCGAAATTTTACTTCATGCTTAGCCTGGGAGTAAAAAACACTCGCTAAAGCTTCAAATTAAATTATTTTAATAAACCGAGCATCTAAAAATGTGCAAAGTATGCACATGGATACTTAAAAAAAAGAATTCTCGTTATGAAAATGTTCGGTGTTACATAAAACTCTCTGTATGTATATTTAAAAGGAAAATTCTCAGTATGTTTACCAAATTTAAATGATGGCAAATGTTACCGTCAGGGCGGAAAGGGTTAAGACAGTATTTTGAACAGTTTTTTAGCAAAATTACTAAAATTTGTATAAAGGCAACTGTTATATTTCTGGCAGGAAATTTTTCTCTTGTAACTTTTGTCCTGATGCTGTTGGAGTAAAAGAAATTAACCTTTATTGGCACAATAAAATAATACATACTATTATACAAATTCAAACATATTTTACATAATTCCTACATTAAAATTATATAAACGGACAAAAACAAAAGCAGAAGAACGAACGACAACAAAAAATCTAAATAAACATCTCTTCTTTCAATGGTGTACGCTCAGCACCTAGCTACGTCTCCCTGGTCTTATTCTCCTTAGCTCTTTCACCACCTCTATCCCTCTTCCGCTCTTACACAGACTCTCTTCACGTGTACTACCTTTAATACTTCCTTTTATTTGTACCCCCGCACACACATTTATCTAGTACTCTTATTCATCTGTCTCCCTTCCACAAAAACACTTTACATATTCTTCTCCTATCCATACCTTTCTTTCTTTTTTTCACTCCTACATCTGTACCGAGCTAGTAAACGCACATTCTCCTCATTTAATACTTTAAAATGTAAATACCTGTATGGTCTTATAGTTGGGATTATAGGTCCTGTTGAACCTGCAGCTCAACTTCCCTCAGCCTCTCCCCAAATTTAACTTCCACCTCTTCCCCCAGCGCTATGTTCTCTCTTACTATCAATCCTGACCACCCCAATTTCTGATTTATTGTGTTTCTCTTTAGCATCCACCTTACTCCCACTCCTTTCACCTGCCATTCTCTGTAACAAGCATACCAAGCTTCCCTCACCAGTCTTTCTTCCCCTAACTCACTCACTTTTCTCTCAAACTTCACCACTCTCTTCGCTGCCACCCATTCCACTGACATTCTTTCATACTCCTACAATACTATATAATTTGGAGTCGTTCTCTCCAGACCAAGAATTTTGGAGTATAAAGAAAACGCACACTCAGAGAAACTATGTTCAACGATTCTAAAAATAACTTAATCTCTCAAAATCCTAGCACGCTTTGATATTATAAGTGGTTTGAGGGTTAATTTAAGCTTGACCGCGGCCACCTGCGAATTTTCCCTCCAAAACCAAAAACAAAAGTACCTCTTGCAAAAAAATGCCTTATGATGGGCTTATAGCGCCACCCCAGTGCGAGGAGCATCACAGGCGCTGCAAAGACGGCACCTGCATCGACCAAATAAAGTTCTGCGACGGCAGGCACGACTGTCCCGACAAATCCGACGAGTTTGGCTGTTGCATGAACGACCAGTTCCGGTGCAGCAACGGCACGTGCCTCAGCATCAACAAGCAGTGCGACGGAAAGCCCGATTGCCAGCACTCCGAAGACGAGGATAACTGCGGTTAGTTTCCTCACAAAAAGAAAACGATCATTATCCTTTACGCGATCCTCAAATTGGAAACACTTGTTGATGCTTGAAAGATGGGAGAGCGATAATTGACCTGGATTGATGCGCTCTGGGCATCTCAGAGTGGTGTGTCGCAATTTGCGCGTTTTTATTTCTTTCTATAGAACTTCTGTAGTTTTCTCAAAAGCATGTGTGTTTCTGTATGAGCTTTGTATTACAGATGAAAATAATTATGCTTCATAATATAAGATGAAAGGATGATGAAGGTTAATACAGAAGCTACTTTGAAAAAAATCTCCTTAATTAGATGATGCAGCTTTTATATAAAGGCATAAAACTGAAGTGATTTCAGTTTTTAGCACTTACAGACACGATTCGAACTTACAGATCAAAGTGTATACAAATGAGGATGCAGTGTTTTTAATTAAAGATGATAACACTGAGTACAAATATATAAGATACAAACAATTATCAAGAATAAGAATTTGTGTTCAGTACTTATTAATTTACCGGATAACTATATACGGGTTTCAGGCTTCAATGCCATCATTAGTATAGTCCGGAACCAGTGCTTATTACTTATAACTTTTATTTAAAATGTGAGGAAAATGCCAATTCTTTAATTATAATCCAGGTCAATTTTAACTACCAAAAATTCCAAACTTGAGAAAGCAGGACTCTCATAATTCAAGCGCAAATTGCAAAGCGAGAGGGGGAAAATCAAACCGAGAATCGGCTAAGAAAGTGTTCTCCAGAGCGGCTATAAACCAAACTTATTACCAGAAGTTGAAACATTTGTTACCCACTCCTTTGACTTTGGGTATAATTCACTTTTCCCTTTATTTATCTAATTCTTGCTTTTATGATTCGATCCAAATAATTGGAAAAATAAAAAAGGAACATTTTTAATGAATTCTCGACAGCAAGCTGCGGCGTTAATCAGTTCGTGTGCGGAAACGGGGATTGCTTGGAGGCGGCGAGAAAGTGTGATGGAAGGGCGGATTGTCCGGATGGATCGGATGAGAAGGGTTGTCGCGGTAAGAAGATTTCAAGTAAAATTCTTGGAATTTATTACTCAAAAAAAAAATTGTTTAAACTCTTCTCTAACAAGGTTCACCCCTTGTAAAAAATACTTGAAAGTCTTCTTTTATCCGAACATAAAATATTCACTTGAAATTTTTCTCTAATAAAATCAATTTCTTGTAATAATATTTTACAAAAAATTGATTTTACAGAAGTAAAAATTGTACTTAAAACTCTACTCTCTTTAGATTTTTTTTTTTATTTACAAGTACTCTTTAGATATATTTATTCACAAAGATTTACTTGAAACTCCTCTGTTTTCTTCGCTCTTGAGATTAAGACTACGTTGTTTTTATTGGATTTTTTTGTTTGTTTTTGGCGCATGTGCATGTTAGAATGTCAAGAGAATGTGTTCAGGTGTTGGGATGGTAAAGGTTGCGTCGAAAAAGGCGGGCTTTGCGATGGCTTCAAAGATTGCTCTGATGGTTCGGATGAAGGAGATTGTCGTTTATTAAAAACTTTGAACACACACTATTACACCACCACAGTTTCACCCAATGCTTTTTCAGAAGGTAATTTTGATCCATAAATACATTTTAACCATTTAATAAAACAAGAACAGAGTTTTGTTCAATTTGTAGAACACTTAAATTTAATTTGTACATAATTCTTTTACCCTACTTTTTCGAAGAAGTTAATCATTATGAAAAGTAAGATTTTTAACAATTTAATTAAAACACTCAACTAAGTGATTTAGTTTGATAATGACTAGCTTGTAGTCGAGACTATAATCACTGAAAAGTAAAATAAACCACCATAGTCTTACCCAATGCTTTTCCAGAAGGTAATTTTGATCCATAAATACATTTTAACCATTTAATAAAACGAGAACAGAGTTTTGTTCAATTTGTAGAACACTTAAATTTAATTTGTACATAATTCTCTTACCCTACTTTTTCAAAGAAGTTAATCACTACGAAAAGTAAGATTTTTAACAATTTAATTAAAACACTTAACTAAGTGATTTAGTTTGATAATGACTAGCTTGTAGTCGAGACTATAATCACTAAGAAGTAAAATAAAAGAGGTAAAACAAAGTTAAGTGTTTTAATTAAATTGTTATGAAGATGTACCACAAAGTTAACGCCAACCAAATTAAACTAAGATTACTTTTTCAAGACAAATGTATTGTTGATTGCGTAACGAATCGTATATTTTAAAAAGGGTTTTGTTCAATTTGTAGATTACTTAAGTTTATAAACATATAGGGATTTTTTTTCGAGTAATAATAATAATAATAAGTTTATTGATGCTAGACTTTGCAGTTTACATAGGTCAATGCTTAAATATAGTGGTGTACATATTTATATAAAAAAATACAAAAAATACAGCAGAAATGCAAAATAAATATAAGACAATACTAGACTAACAATCGGATAATAAATATAATTATAAAACAGAATAAAAATAGTGTAAATAGCTATATTAAAACAAGTTATTAAAACAAACAATAACACATTTAATGAAGATATTTATAAAATATCAAAATAAATTATAAAATTAGCGGAAAATCACCGATTATTCAATTATTTATTAAGGCTATTAAAAAAAAAACGAAGGAATAGAACACATGATCGATTTTGTATTTTCTTAAATATATTTCATATTTTTTTAAAGATGAACTCATTACTACTAGCGGTAACACGTTATACAATTTTGGAGTCCAATAAGTTGGTCCATTTTGCGACTTACACGAAATAGTGACCGGCAGTCATCCCTATAACCAAAATCACCCACTACGCGCACTGCTCTTCGTTGCAGTCCAAATATGCGGTTCCTAGAGGTAGAATGGCCCCAGGCAAATAGGCCATAAGCAAGGATAGAATGGCAAGTAACGAAATAGGTGGCTTTTAGAGTAAGGTGACTGAATTTGCTAAGTTTCGCAGATGAAATATGTTGGAACATAATCTGTTTGCTAGCGTGTCAGTATTTGTACTCCATGTCATAGTGTGATCGAGATGAACCCCTAGAAACTTTACAGCTGGTGGGGTAGCAGATTCATGACTGTTTAAAGTAATAAGCATATTAATAGTTTTATTTCCATTTAATAGCATTCCTCTACTATTTATCATATACATAAACGACTTACCATCTTACGTTCCTGATACTTTTAAAGTGATATATGCCGATGGCACCACTTTAGTTAACAGTGCTAGTACTCTCGATGATGCAATTATTAGAAGCAACTAACGAACGGTAGCAATAAGAACCATTCGTTAGTACTCTCATTTGCCCTCTTGCTTCTAATCATCATCGAGAGTACTAGTACTGTTAACTAAAGTGGTGTCATCGGCGTATATCACTTTGAAAGTATCAGGAACGAAATATGGTAAGTCGTTTATGTATATGATAAATAGTCGAGGCCTAAGGATTGACCCTTGTGGGACACCATGTTCAACTATACATATCCCGAGGTTTTTTTTACCAAGTGCAATTTGAAGCTTCTTAAGAGTGTTTCCACTCCTTGAATAAGCATGAAGTAAAATTTCGAGTCTAGAAAAGCCTGGAAATTTGGTTCGGTCTAACTAATTATTCATGCATTTAAAGCAAGTTCAACTTAGAATCAATTACATTTTGAGTAAAGCAAATCGGTTCAAATTCGAATGAAATGAGGGGCTTTAAATTAAAATAGTGAAAACAGCACATTTTATGATAAATAGTCGAGGCCCAAGGATTAACCCTTGTGGGACACCATGTTCAACTATACATATCGAGATGTTTTTTTTTTAATAAGTGCAATTTGAAGCTTCTTAAGAATTTTTTTACTCCTTGATTAAGCATGAAGTAAATTTCGAGCTTAGTAAAGCCTGAAAAATTGGTTTAGTCTAACTAATTATACATGCATTTAAAGCAAGTTTAATTTAGAATCGATTACATTTCGAGTATAGCAAATCAATTCAAATTCGAATGAAATAAGAGGCTTTAAATTCAAATAGTGAAAATACATGCTCGAAATTCCCCAGACACCTCTCGATTAAACAGCACATTTTTTCCACTCAAAAATTGATGAAATAACAATAATTTATTAACATTGTTATGAATTAATCATTTGTGTAAATTAAATAAATGTATTTTGCGATACTACATAAATAAATTAAAATGAATTCTGACGGTCGTCGGCTGTATCTTTCATAATTCACAGCTTCGAAAATCGATTTGTCCGTACATATCATTTATGCGGAGCCATCAATTATTCAAACTCCATAAAATAATTCCGAATCGCCTATATTATTTTCGATTCCGAAAGTGCGGGCGAAATTGCTAATTACCGTTTGAATAAATACCCACCTGTATCAACTGAAAAGTCCAGCGGGTCGCCCGTCACACACATAGGTTGCATTTTTAATAAAATATTTGTTGAAATTCATTCGAGCTATTCTAAATTATTTACATATGTTTTTTTACATCAAATGATTTTATTTAAATACATACAAACAATTATTGAACTGTCAATTATTGCAATCGTTTTATTTTAGATTTTAATTATATTAAACAGGTCGTTTTCGATCAAAAAAATTACTTAAAACTAAGTAAGAAATTGGCAGGTTTTATAACTGAAAACATATGCCAGTCTTTGCAACCTAGAAATGAAGCAGATTTTGGATTCAAAAGCATTTTTCAAACTTAATTCTAAAAGGTTTAGGATGGTTTTTAAAAGCAAATTTATTTTTAAAATTATAGCCTGAGACGAGTAGAATCTAGGGATACCAAAACCTCTAAATCAAATAATAGGTGTATGGCTGGTTTTACATCTAGGCGACTCATTTATATTTTTATATTTTAAGTATACTTTAAACTTCGCTTAAAATGTGTTTTATACGCGTGGCACATGAAGTAAAATTTCGAGTTTAGAAAAGCCCAGAAAATTTGTCTCGGGTCGCTGCGCGACCCTCGACAAATTTTCACGGGGCTTTTCTAAACTCGAAATTTTACTTCATGCTTAGTCTGGGAGTGGAAAACACTCGTTAAACGGCTATAAGAGACTTTTGTGGAAAATTGGTTTCTCAAAGAAAATGGAAAACAAACACAAACCGTAGTTATTTTCATGATCTCTAATTTATCCAGCCTTATTATTGTTAATTTAAATTAATTAATTAATTAATAACTTAAAATGGGAGTCAATGAATGCGCAAAGTTGTCATCCTGATTTTTTTTTTCAATTTCTATTAAAACTGTTTTATCAACAATTTATTAATTTCCAATCACCAAGCGCGCAGCGTGCACACCATTATGTTTTTTAATAGTTGTATTGTTGCCCGAAAACGAAAATGTATTATCGAAAATATCAAATTCGCTGACTTGATTGAATATTCGAGCCAATGTTTCCCTAAATAACTGTGTACAAATCAGTGTTAGTATTATTTGATAGCAACTAACAAAACAATCGGCGTGTTTGATGAAACAAAACAATACAAAAAAAGTAACCACCCGCCGGTGTATGTTCAATTTAAACATGCCGAATAATAATTTGTTGTTAATTGCAATGGACCTTTATTTGTTCATCGTCGGCACTGCGTTTTACAAATATGTACAAATCGCATTTCTGCCGAAATTGGCTGTTATGGGTTGCGGAAATTTCCGAGTTTTTCCTGTTGTTGTTAATTATAAATCTAAATGTAAACATAATAATAATTTGTCGATTTAAACTAATTACAGTAATGTCCGGTTTCACCAACTCCAATTAATTATAATAATAATAATCCTTACCACAGCTTAACCTGTATTTCTACAGGTTTATTATATTATTTGTATTAAATTTTTGTTGTTGTTGTAGTAATTATATTTAGTTAAATATCAATTTGTAAAATGGATTTTCCGTTAAATAAATGAATAAATAAATAAATTTATATATAAGATTTATTAATATAAATATAAAAAATTTACTACGAAGTGAACTCCTGGTTAAACTAAAAATATCTACAAATTGAACAAACTTGAAAGCCAATGGTTATTGAGTTTAAATAAATAAATGCGTAAGAACAAAAATAAATATTCATTGTATAGTTAGAAAATCCGTTGGGGTATCAGCTTGAGAAGTAGTGGTTTCGATGAATATTCAAATGTCTCAATTAAAACAGATAAATCGCATTTTAAAACAGACATATGTATCAAAATGCATTCTTAAGATTTGACGAAGCAAAACAACAATTTTTACAGTAAGCAGATTTTACTGTACACTTAATCCCACAAGTTACACAACACAAAACTCTCCTTCAACAACACTCTCAATTTTTGTACATACCTATATTATTCCACAAGCATGGTGTGCATTTTTTACATCAAATCCATCAATCAAAACCATTTATCTACTTCAATTTTTTTTATAATTGTACACTTTAAACCATAAGTATGTTCCGAATGTTTAATATTTACTGTACATTTTATTCTTCCTGGATGATATTTATATTTACGAGGATCACGTATGTTTCCCAATTGTGTTTTATTTTTGTTTTCTTAAAATTAATCGAATGTGGGTGCAGGAAAGTTTCTTGTTTGATTGAATTCTTTGATTTCTTGAGATGTTCTTTGCATTTTGGATTTTTCTCTCTTTTTCTCTTGATTGATTTTGAAATGAGAAAAAAAAACAAATGCCTCATCGGCAGGTGGATGTAAGGATGGCGAGTTTGAGTGCGACGCTGGATTCTGTATCATGGGGTACAAACGGTGCAACGGATATAAGGACTGCCCTAGTGGCAGTGATGAAGAGAATTGTTTTGTCTATACTGGTAACTAATTGTTTACGTTATTTATTTACTTACTTATTTGGGAAGAATTGGGATGAATGACTGGATGGATAAGTCAGAAAATTGAGGTTTCTTTAATCAGAAAATAAATTAGTATTTTGAGTATAAATGAAATTGTCAATTCTTGGTTGCAGAATACTTCAAACATTAAAAGTGCCGAGATTTTTTTCGCAATCTCCAACAAGTTAGTCTTACAAAGACTATATCAAAAACAACAACTACTTCTCGAGCTAATACCTTTACGGACATTGAATTATACAACAAGTGTTTGCTGTTACATACAGTAACCTACTGAAAATGTAACAATTTTGGTCAATTCAATGTCCGTCGGGGTATTAACTCGGGAAGTAGTTGTTTCAATGAGTGTTTGATATAATCTTTGTAAGACTTACTTGTTGTAGGTTGAGAAAATAATCGTACTTTTAATGATTAATTCAATTCTTTACAAAAATACTCGATGTAACATTTGAATCTCATTGCAAACTAAAAAATATTTAATCACGTGCAGAATGTAGATTTGACTTTTTCGGATTTCTTTATATCTTATAATATACCCCGTGTATGGGCCCCGTATTTATCGGCGCAATATCGCAATATCAGTACAGACATGCACAAGCACGTATCGCTTTTGTTTATCGTGCGCTTGTAGCGATTGTCTCGTTGTTTATAACAGTTGAATATCGGCGATCTAGTCGTAGCGTATTATTGTTGTTTGCTCTTGAGTATATGTGTGGACTTAGAATATAAATGGGGGTATACATAAATATATATATATATATGTATATAAATAGTTATTCATATTCAAATGGGTTCATTAGGTTGTGTATAAATCGTGTAATTTAGTGTGTGTGTGTACCATTGATCATTTTAGCTTTTAGTGGTTAACTAACAATAAGTACAACTATGAATTGAAACTGTTTAGATAATGCGCTTTGAGAAAAAAAAAAAACAATAATAAATGTAAATGAAGTGAGTTTTTACGCCCCTGCGTTTTTTCGTGTCTTAAATTACATTTTTTCCTGCAATATTTGCAAAATTTTATTAAAAAAAACGAAACATAAGAACGAATAAAATTGATATCGATTTCTGCAATGACTTCTCCAAATATTCATTGAAACAACTACTTCTCGAGCTAATACCCCGATGGAGAAGTAGTTGTTTAAATGAGTAGTTGGAAAAGTCGATATTAATTTTAATTCGTTTTTATATTTTGTAAATATTCTGCAAAATTTTGGCATTTCAATTTTTCTTTATGTTAAAAAACGAATTCAGTCACATTGTAAATAATTAGTTTGCAGAGAATTGTGCTTTTTTCATTTATTTCACTTGCTCCCATTTTTTATTCATCCATGACGCCACATTCACCCCTTTTTCCAAACACTCATTTACCAAACTTTCAGACCCCCCTGCTCCTTCATACATTTTTCTCCTTTCCATTCTCCACTCACTCTCTCCTACTCCCATACAGTCTTCCACACCTCTTTCACCAGCCTTTCACTACCCAATCCAATCAATTTCATCTCGTATCTTGCCACTATTTCCATTGTCTCTCCATGCATACATTCTATGTTCGTTTTCTGAAGCAGAATGTAGCTGGGCGTTGATTTTTCCACCACTAGTAGCTGCTTCAGGAACGTCACCTGCTCTGCTCTGCTCTTTCATACGCTCTCATTCCTCATGCCTCCACCCTATACATTAAAATTGATATAACGCATGCATCCCACAGTTTGCACGCCATCTCGAAATTCCCCTCCAGCCACTTTCCCCACTTCTCCTTCACCACATACCACGCTTTCCTCGCCTTCAGTTGAACCCATCTGACGTGCTCCCTGTACCCTCCATATCATCTAAACACAAAACCCAAATATTTAAACTCTTTTACTCTTTCTATCACTTCACCCTTCCATATCAATTATTTCATTCTTCCTTTTCTCCTCTATTTCTAAATCTCATTAATTTAGTTTTCCCTACATTTACACACCTTTCCATCCTTTGTATTTCTCCTTCATTTCTACCCATTATTTTGCCAGCAACACCACATCATCCGCATACGCCAACATCCACACCTTAATTTTCCCTATCACAACCCCGCCCGTTTGTCCGTTTCTCAAAACCTCTTCTAGTTCACTCATATATAAGTTAAAAAGTAACGGGCTAAGCGGAAATCCCTGTCTCACCCCCATCCATACTCTAAACTTTTCCAATACCTTTCCGTGCACCTTTGCTCTCCCCCATGCTTCCTCATACATTCCTCTCACCCATTCTACTGCTACATCGCTCACACCTCTTCTTTTCAAACACTCTATCAACCTTTCTTTCGGAACTGAATCATATGCTACTCTCAAATCCAGAAACACTGCATAGACACTTTTCTTTTCCTCTAACACTCTCTCAACTATTCTCGCTAGCGTAAAAGTTTGATCTCTGGTTCCCCTGCCTTTTCTGAACCCTTCTTGCGATTCCGGCAACAACACCTTTTCTTCTACTTCCTTTTCTAGCCGATTCTTTACTATCGTCATGGCAATCTTGTACCTGATACCCATAATGGTTATACCACGATAATTCGCCGCTTCCTTTTTAACTCAATTTTTGTGAATCGGGCACATTACTCCCACACGCCATGTTTCCGGAATATGCTTTTCTTCCCTCCACATCTGATTGAGCAGCTCTCAAAATCTTTGTTTTCCCTCAACTCCAATCCTCTTCCACATTTCCGCTTTCACTCCCATCTAGCCCAGCCGCTTTTCCTCCTTACATTTCTTCAAAACCCTTTTCCATTTCCTCTTCTGTCAACTCCTCCACCTCTATTCTCAACTCTCGTTCCCCCACCCCTACCGGTTCGCCGCAATTTTTTAAACATTTCTTTTTCCAATCCTTAATTACCCTCTTCGCCTCCTGACACTATTCATTAAACCATTAAACCTCCTCCTTCTTGTTTTCCTTCCGCATCCTGCTATAACCTCCTCCATCTCCTCCATGTTTTCCACTTAACTCCACTTGACCTTCTCCAATCGTTTACCCATCCTTTCCATTTTCTTTGCTCTATCTGTCAATTTCCACCATTCTACCCCCCGCTTTCCCATCCATATTTCTACTGCTATTGGTAGATGATCTGACCCTAGCACTTCTTCCACCTCCATTCTTCTCACTATTGCCCTATCTATCCCCTTTATTATCACATAGTCTATCACCGATGATACCTGTGGCCCAATGTAGGTTTTTGTACCATCCTAATCGCCTTCTATACACTCGTTTAACATATCCTATCCTTCCTCCAACATCCACTCTCCCATCCGTCTTCCCTCACTATTAATCACCTTGTCTTGAGTTGTTCGTTCTATTAATTCCCCCTGATCACTTACCATTCCCCCCATCTCTCCTATTCACGCGTTTATAAACTGAAACAAATTCACCAGGATGTCGGGCGTAAAACAATGTTCGGCAAACAAAATTTGGAAATACTCAAAATAACGCGCAGCATATCATAGAATTTATTGTTTGATAGAAAAGAACGAACAAAATTAAAAATCTTCGCAAAGCATCAGTTTTTAATATGTATGAATTCGTTTTCCAATATATTTAATTGATATTGCAGAAAAAAATAATATTAAAACATGATTACACCAGTTTACAAAGGGTTGATTTTTTTATAAAATGACTGTAAATCTAGGCAACAATTTTTTAATATAAGCAAAAAGTTTATACACATAAAAATACTGTAATTCCTTACTTTTTATTTGTAACTATATAAATAAAAAGTGAAGTACGGAATAACAGTCGTTTTATGTGTAATAATCATTTCACCTAAACTCAAAAACATACAGTTAAAAAGTTTATACTTTTCTTGAAGTATATACATTTTTTTAAATTATTTCATCCTTAAATAAGGATGCAGTTAAAACGACAATATGCCAAGTTTTTGGGTTTATATAGCAATCAATTTCCTCTTAATACAAAAATGTTTCATAGCAGATTAAGTGAGAAATTATTTATTACATTCAAAAGTTTTCATTAAATTTTTATATTTAATCTGGCTCACTTGTTTCCACTCCTGGATTTAGCATGAAGTAAATATTTTGAGTTTAGAAAAGCCTGAAAAGTGAACGCCTACAACACAAAACAGTTAATATATTAATGTCTACAATTTTCGTTTCATGGTTGTACTTATAGCTTTAAAAATACATATTTCATGCTTTTAATACGTGCTTTAATTGTGCTTTAGCTACAACTTGTGGACCGAATCAATTTCGGTGTAATGACGGCCAATGCATAGGAATCAGCCTCGCCTGCGACCGTATTCCGGACTGTATAGACAATTCAGACGAGATGGACTGTTCCCACGTTGGTTAGTTCCAACCAGCAACTATTTCTTTTTTAAATATCTCTATGTATCACTCCCAATGTTTGTTCCTCTAAAACCCATTCCATCATTTACGACCCAAATCTATTTTTGATTCGTATGTAATATCTCTACGTATCCCTCCCAATTTTCGTGTCTCTAAAACCCATTTACATTCACGCACATTTTTCATTTGTTTTTCTAACACACGTGTTTGTATGTACACATGTAGCATGTAACCCAGGGGAATTTAGATGTAACGATGGCACCTGTATGAATGCGACGAAATGCAACGGGGTGTTCGAGTGCACCGATTATTCGGACGAGATCAACTGCCCCGGGGTGTGCTCGCCCGATCAGTTTAGGTGCGATTCCGGGGAGTGCATCCAGGAGTACGAGCGGTGCAACCAGGTGCCGGACTGTGTCGACGGTTCCGATGAACACCACTGTGGTATGGAGTTTACCCCTTGGCCAAGAAATTCCCAAAAATTCGATCAATTAACAACCGAAATTTAACCAGTAGTAATCGTTGATGTTTTCAAGCCTAGATTGTAACTCACTTAATGAGATTTACCTTTAGATTGGTCAAGGTGTAGGTTTAGAGCGAGTTGAAAGAGGCTTCAATCGAAAGTCGAGCTTGTGAAAGTCAAAATCAAATCATTACCAAACCTGGATATCCAAAGAAAGTGACACCAGTAACCAGTAGTACTCGTTGATGTTTTCAAGCTCATATAGTAACTCACCTAATGAGTTTTACCTTTAGATTGATAAAGGTATAGGTTAAGAGCGAGTTGAAAGAGGCTTAAATCGAGAGTCGAACTTGTGAAAGTCAAAATTAAATTCAAGCCCATATCATAACTCACTTTATGAGTTTTACGTTTAGATTGTTCAAGGTATAGGTTGAGAGTCGAACTTGTGAAAGTCAAAATCAAATCGTCACCAAACCTGGATATCCAGAGAAAGTGACACAAGTAACTAGTAGTATTCGTTGATGTTTTTAAGCTTATATCGTAACTCACTTAATAAGTTTTACCTTTAGATTTGTCAAGGTATAGGCTTAAAGCGAGTTGAAAGAAGCTTCAATCGAAAGTCGAACTTGAGAAAGTCAAAATAAAATCGTCACCAAACCTGGAAATCCAGAGATTGTTTCTAAACCAATCGAAATAATCTCGCAACAAGTTTTGAGGAGTTGGAAAAATATTTTAAAAAATCGATGGAATTTAAGTACTCTTCTCTCCTTCAATGCATATTTATGTTTAGTATTCATTCATCGTATTTTCCATGAAATATTTTTTTTGACTTAGAAATTATCTTGATCGACTCAGAAAATCTTGAAAACTTCAAAGAATTACCAAAGTACCTAACGTGTCATTCCTCATTAGCATAGCCTAACCAGTTTTTTTAAAACATTGTTTCGAACATATTAATACTAATATCAAAAAAATCATGTCATTTAGTTCATCATTGTCCGCCCGGTCAGTTTCTCTGCGGGAACGGCGTTTGCCTGGATGGCAGGCGGCTTTGTGATGGCACTCCCGATTGTCCTGATAAATCAGACGAGTTCAATTGCGGCAGTATGTTCACTTACATCCAAAAATATCAAGTAGTACTCCTAGTTTTAGATCATACAGGAAATTTATCTTTTAAGTGTACACATCCCGATGCATACTTTGTAAATGTTCAAGCATCCGTTGTTTTTATAAAAATGTTTAATTTGAAACTTCTAACGAGTGTTTCCACTCCCAGACGAAGCATGAAGTAAAATTTCGAGTTTAGAAAAGCCCTGGGAAAATTTGTCGAGGGTCCCGCAGCAAACCGAGACAAATTTTCTGGGCTTTTCTAAACTCGAAATTTTACTTCATGCGCCACGCGTATAAAACACTAAAATATTGTGAAATTTATGTATATTTGAACCTCAATTGAAATCAGTGATTTATACGCGTGGCGCATGAAGTAAAATTTCGAGTTTAGAAAAGCCCAGAAAATATGTCTCGGGTCGCTGCGCGACCCTCGAAAAATGTTCACGGGGCTTTTCTAAACTCGAAATTTTACTTCATGCTTAATCAGGGATAGGAAATACTCGCTAGAAGCTTCAAATTAAACGCTATTCAAAAAACAACGAATTCCTAAAAAAAATACAGACTACACATCAAGGTATGTATATTTAAAAAACAAATCCCTGCATAAGCCTTCTGGTCTTGGCTTAACACAAATTAAAAAAAGAAACTTGTATTATAATGAACAAAAGTAGTTCTCGTAGTTGATCTAAAAAAATCTAATCGTAGCCTTCTGGTCTTGGTTTAATACGCAAACTAAAAGAAACTCTTGTATTATAATGAAGACTTTTTCTTAAACCCAAGGTCTGAGGAGGAAATAGAACTGCTAACATTTATTTTAAGAGGCTAATCTAGATTTTAGAAATTGGCGACTCGATGAAATTTTAGATTTTAGGGCTTTGACGCATGTTCTAATCCATGTGGATTTTGTTGGAATCTTCGGTGTGTGTCTTTGTTTTGAGTAAATGTGTGTTCTTCTGTGAAAGGATTGAGTTGGTGAAATGGAAATTCATATTAAGCTTGTATTAGACGACACTATTTTCTTGTACAAGAAAATAGTATACTATTTTCTATCTAGGTGTAATATGCAAAATATGACCAAACCAAATAGAACATGTCTTATTTCCATTATACAAAATTGTACAAGATTCGCGTTTAATCATATTGTGTGTATTACACTATGATAGAAAACAATATACTATTTTCTCTTACAAAAAAATAGTGTCGTCTAATACAAGCTTTATAAGATGTTTTATGATGAATAAGAGATGTTTTATTTTAAAATTATGTCGAAGTCCTGGAACTTCAGATCAATCTCATTTTTTGTATCCTATTAAAGTGACTGAAAATTGATATTTTTGTACAGTTCAAAGATGGATTATAATTCCAAAATAAACTATAGTTTAAAAATAAACAACAGTACAAAGTATGCATACAACTGGTGAAGTGTAGGTCATACTAAACTTTAGATCAATGTCAATTTTGTATACTACTGAAGTAACAAAGAACTACTATACTATTGATAAATAAATAAAAGTCACTTGGTTTGTTTCACTACTATTTTATATAAAAAGAATAAAAAATAGTAGTGAAACAAACCAAGTAACTTTTATATAATTATCAATATTGTAAACATGTTTCATCAAGTGATTAATGAGAAACAAATTGAAGATATTACTATACTGTTTATATACATAGATCAGCTACAGAGTGAAGATAAAAAACTGTTTTCATTTTCTTGGCCTTGGTATTTAGACCATTATCAATCAATCTATTCATATATTTTAACATTTCAATATATTCAACCAATTCTAGTTTCGATAAATAATCATTTATTCCTGAAACAACACAAACTCAATTACACTACATCCATGGACCCGGGTGGAATAATTTACTGTTTATAAATTATTCCACCGGATGGATTCGTACCCGCGACTTGTGCTACCGAGGCCCAAACTGTAGTTTATTTTTTAACTGCAGTTCATCTATATGAATAGTATATTCTCTGTTACTTCAGTAAGATGGAAAATCGACTAATAGAATAAACAGCAGCTCAAAGTTTATATTCAACTTGTCTAATTTTTGATCTACTGAGATAATAAAAAACTAGCATAGTTACTACAATTTAAAGAAGAACTACAGTTCTCAAATAAATTACAAGTCAAAGACTGAGATGATAAAAAAGTAGCATAGTTACTACAATTCAAAAAAGAACTACAGTTCTTAGATAAATTACAAGTCAATGATGAACCACTATTTAAATATAAATTACACTTTAAAGTTTATATGCAACTGATGAACTGTAGTTAAACTCAAGATCAATGTCAATTGTTTATCCAACAGAAGTGACAAAAAACTAACGTTAATCTACAGTTCATAAATAAACTACTATTTAAAGGTAAACTACGATTTAAAGGTAAACTACTGTTTAAAGTTTTTATATCACTCAGTTGATCTCTAGACTTCAGATCAATCGATTTATGTCCATTGAAATAAACATTGACGTTCACAGATTAACTGCCGTGTAAAAAATAAACTACATTCAAAACTGTTTATGCAACTTATGATGAAAAGCATCATTATAGAACTTCAGATTAATGTCAATATTGTGTCCTTCTGAAGTGGCAAAGAATTGAAATTGATTTTCAGTTTATAAACTATAAACTACATTTAAAACTGTTTATGCAACTTGTGACGAACCGCACCATTACAGAACTTCAGATCAATGTCAACGATTGATTTTCAGTTTATAAACTATAGTTTTATGATAAGCTACAATATTGTATGCAACTGCTAAATTGCAGTTTATCTCCGAACTTTAGATAAATATCTGAATACAAGACTATTGAATTGGAAACAAGTGGTGAGTTTATCTACAATCCAGAGCGAAACTGCGGTTCACTCATAAACTGCGGGCCAAAGATAGACCACCGTTGATAAAGATAACCGATAGTTTTAAGTTATTGCTCAACTTGTAAAATACAGTTCATCTCAGAACATCTGATCAATGTCAATGTGTTTATCCTACTAAAGCATAGGTTCTCAGCCTTAAAATTTGTTGAAATTGTATTTTTTGCAATTTAAGAATGAACTCACTTTACATTAGTCGTGTTAAATATTAAAAGCAGCTTTAACATGACTACGAAACCGTTATTTATAAACTTCTGTAGTCTGTACACTTGACTGAAATTTGTAAGGACCCGATCAAAACATCCACACAGTCTCTCTGAAGAATGCCTAAGTATACAATTTTAAAGCGGAGATTTCTTATACACAATCGATTTTTTTGTATTAGCAAATTGGGCCTTGGAAACAAAACCAACACGATTGGTTTCAAATGTAACACTTGGCACACTATTTATAATGTAAATTGCATATTTTAATAGAGAAACTGCAAAATATTACTGGTATTTAAATTTCTAAAAGTTAGTACTCGTATGTACTAACTTTTATAAATTTAAATACCACTAATATTTTATAGTTTCTCTATTAAAATATGTAATTTGCGTACTTTAATTTTTTATTTAAAAGTGTTTATGAAAATTATGACAAAAAAGTAGATAAAAGATCAGCACTAGTGGTGGCAAAAATAGTGTGGATGTTTTGATAGGGTCTCAAATATGTATTTCCCAATATTATCAGTCTAATCAGATGGTGCCATTGTTGATAAAAAATCAACAGAGTTAACATTTTCCGTAAAGATCAATTGTTTGCTAGAAAATGTAATTATAAACATCAATTTTTAGTCATAAAATATCAATTATTCTTCCTAAAACATCAATTATTCTGTATAAAACATCCTGTAAATATTTTGTACATAATCTTGTGATTAATTACGTATTAACGTAATTAAAACATTACATCATAGTGATTACGGTCTTCTGGCGTTTACCTTCTTTTAATTGTAAATAATTACCATCTTATTTTCCGCAATGGCTTGTGATGAAGGGAATTCATAAAGTTGCAAATATTTTCCTTTTTTTGAATAGAATAAATTTATACAGTGATTTTTTCTTCTTTTAAGTATACACATGGATTTATGCTGTGAATTTTCCAACATTCGTTGTTTTTTCCAAAGAGTTAAACTTGATGCGTTAAATGAGAGTGTTCCACTCCCAGATTAAGCATGAAGTAAAATTTCGAGTTTAGAAAAGCCTTAAAATTTGGTTTGGTATACCAAACCAAATTTTAAGGCTTTTCTAAACTCGAAATTTTACTTCATGCGCCACGCGTACAAAACACTGATTTAATGTGAAGTTAAAAGTATACTTTTTATTTATTCATTAATTTACTCACTGGTATACCTTTTTTTAAGTTTAATCTCACGTTTATAAATTTTACAAATATTTTTTTCGTCAAACTAACCAAATCTCTCGCTTTTAAAATTCGACCAACTTTCTTTGAGATATGTAAGGATAATAAAAAAAAACAATTCGAAGGCAATTGCTTTGAATTTTGGAAGATTTCCTGTAATCAAATCTTCAAAAATTCAAAGCAATTTGCTTTCGAATTGTTTTTCTTTTTATTATCCTTACATATCTCAAAGTAAATTTGAATTTTGAAAGCGAAAGAATTGGTTAGACAAAACAAACATTTATAGTATTATTTATAGTATTTATTATTTAAAAAAACGCAAAAAACCTTTACCGTTTAACAAAATTATAATACTTCTAGACAAATAATAATGGAAATAATCTAAAAACAATGCATGCTAAAATTATTTATAGAAAAACATAAAATAGTATGCGTTAACATGAGATTAAATTTAAGCATTACACTTTGAACTTCACTTGAAATCAGTGTTTTATACGGGTGGCGCATGAAGTAAAATTTTGAGTTTAGAAAAACCTAAACATTTGGTTTGGTCGCTCCGCGCTACGCGCTACGCTACCAAACCAAATTTTCAGGTTTTTCTAAACTCGAAATTTTACTTCATGCTTACTCTGGGAGTGGACAACACTCATTGAACGCATTATATTGAACTCTTAAAAAAAAGCATATATTTGAAGATATACAGTATACAGTGCGTTTTATTTAAGTAAGACCATAGACATTTACATGGTACAAATTGTACTTCATATTAACTTTTGCTATCATACAAATTTGAAAGAACTTTTTTGGTTTTATTAATAAATCAAACATTTTTCTACAAAATGTACATTGCTAGGACATGAATATGTTAGATATCTTTATTTTTAATAAATATTATGACATTTTCCGCAAGTTGATCTTTTGGTGAATTGTTTGTGTTATGATTTTCAACTTTAAAAGCGAAAATAAGGAATTCTAACTTGTTTATGTCCTTTTAATAATTAACATTTCGTAGAAAAATGTTTGTTTTATTTAAATATGTAATAAAAGACAAATGTGCTTCTTGATATTTCATAATTGATAATTGATAAATCTAAAAAATTCTTCCAAATTTGTACAACAAAAGTTAGCATGGAGTACAATTTTCACCATGTTAATTCCTAATACCATACTTAAATAAAACGCATTGTATACACTGTAACTGGGATATGTATACTTAAAAGAAAAACTCTCTTAATAAAGAAACCCTGCATGTATACAACTTTCTTTAAAATACTTTATAATTGCGATTTTTATTAAAATGAAATATTCAAAATAATAAGCTTTGTAAGATATGAGCTCCAAATTTTTTCTGAAATAGAATTTTTTGTAAGATATAAGCTCTGGATTCCTTGGAAAATAAAAAACTATGTAAGATATGAGCTCTGGATTCGTTAAAAAATGTTTTTTTTAAATATGACCTCTGGATTCCTTCGAAAATAAAAAAACTTAAAAGCTCTAGATTCGTTCAAAAATAAAAATCTTTCTAAGATATGAGCTCTAGATTCCTTCGAAAATAAAAGGCTTTGTGAGATATGAGCTCTGAATTCGTCGAAAAATAAAAAGTTTTGTAAGATATGAGCTCTGGATTCCTTCGAAAATAAACATCTTTGCAAGATATAAAGTCTTCATTCCTTAGAAAATAAAAAACTTTGTAAGATATGAGTTCTGGATTCGTTAAAAAATATTTTTTTTGAAAAATATGAGCTTTGGATTCCTTCAAAAATAAAAAAAACTCTGGATTCCTTCGAAAATAAAAGGCTTTGTGAGATATGAGCTCTGGATTCGTCGAAAAATAAAAAGTTTTGTAAGATATGAAAATAAAAATCTTTGTAAGATATGAGCTCTGGATTCCTTGGAAAATAAAAAAACGATGTAAGATATGAGCTCTGGATTCGTTAAAAAATATTTTTTTTGTAAAACATGATCACTGGATTTCTTAAAAAATAAAAAACTTTGTGAGATGTAAGCTCTGGGTTCGTTCAAAAAGTAAAAATCTTTGTAAGATATGAGCTCTGGATTCCTTCGAAAATAAAAAGCTTTGTGAAACATGAGCTCAGGATTTGTTCAAAAATAAAAATCTTTGTAATATATGAGCTTCGGATTCCTTCCAAAATAAAAAGGTTTGTAAAATATGAGCTCTGGATTCGTTCAAAAATAAAAATCTTTGTAAGATATGAGCTCTGGATTCCTTCGAAAATAATAAGCTTTGTAAAACCTGAGCTCTGGATTCGTTAAAAAAATATCTTTCTAAGATATGAGCTCTGGATTCCTTCGAAAATAAAAAGCTTTGTAAAACATGAGCTCTGGATTCGTTCAAAAATTAAAATTTTTGTAAGATATGAGCTCTTGATTCTTTTATTTTCGAAGCAATCCAGAGCTCATATCTTAGAAAGATTTTTCTTTTTGAACGAATCCAGAGCTCATGTTCGTAAAGCATACAAAAAACGTATAGAAAAAAGTACCCATCAAGAAATTCGTAAGCGTATCTTCAACAAATGTAACTTTTTTAACACTTGGCGGATTCAAGCACACAGTAGGCTTCTTTCATTTGTTTATTTTTGTAACTTAATGTAAATAACAACCGATTGTAAATTCGTTTAAAAGTCAACAAAAAACAAGGAGGTATAGAAAGAAGTATTCTAGAAGAAATTCGCAAGCACCACTTCAACAAATGTTACTTTTTTAACACTTGGAGGATTGAAGCGTACATCCAGTATGCTTCGTTTATCTATTTATTTTCTAACTTAATGTAAATAACCGATTGTAAATAACGCGTTTTTTTTAAATATAACAAACGCACTTTACCCACCCTGTTTTTTTTTTCTGTTTGAAGATTTTGCTGATTTTTCATAATTTTTCTTTTAATTACGCATCAATTTCCACTTTAGCTGCCACGTGCAATGAAAACCAATTTCAATGCGTCTCCACGAAAGAGTGCATCTTGTCGGAAATGTGGTGCGACTCATATACCGATTGCGAAGACGGTTCCGACGAGGCCGGCTGCCGTAAGTTTTCAACGGACCCCCAGCTTCTACTTGTACTCACCGTTTTTTACTTCTTCTCAACACCCCACTTTTAATGTCTTACCTCCCTTTCGAGTTTTTTCTAACTTTTCTTGTGTGTCTAAACAAAACAAAAAACACGTTTTCTGTTTGTCTGAAAACACTGTCCTTGCAAGGAGTTTTCTCTAACTTTTCCGGTGTGTCTAAAAAAACCGATTTCTTGTCCATCTAAAAACATTGTCCTTGCAAAGAGTTTTCTCTAACTTTTCCCGTGTGTCTCAAACAACCGTTTTCTTGCCCGTCTGTAAATATCGTCGGCTTACAAGTGAAATCCACTAAGTAAATTTTTAGCTGTTGTTAGTTAAGTCCACCAAGCTCTTGTACTCATGGTTTTGTACATGCTGGTACAAGCAACTAAGTCCTCAGTTAGATTAGACTTAGTGGATTGCACCAGCATGTAGAAAACCATCAATACAAGAACTTGGTTTACTTAACTGACAACAGCCAAAAATTGACCTAGTGGATATCACTTGTAAGCCGACGATATTATCCTTGCAAGGAGTTTCCCCTAACTTTTCCCGTGTATCTAAAAATAACCGTTTTTTTGTCCATCTAAAAATATTGTCCTTGCATGGAGTGTTCTCTAACTTTTTCTGTGTGTCTTGAAAAATCGTTTTCTTGTCCATTAGAAAATATTATCCCTGCAAAGAACTTTCTTTAACTTTTCGTGTATGTCTAAAAATGCTGTTAATAAATATCGTCGGCTTACAAGTGAAATCCACTATGTCCATTTTTGGCTGTTGTTAGTTAAGTCCACCAAACTCTTGTAGTCATGGTTTTGTACATGCTGGTGCAATCCACTAAGTCCTTAGTTGTATTGGACTTAGTGGATTGCACCAGCTAGAGAAAACCATCAGTACAAGAGCTTGGTGGACTTAACTAACCACAGCCAAAGATTTATTCAGAGGATTTCACTTGTAAGCCGACAATATTATCCTTGCCAGGAGTTTTCCTTAACTTTTTCCGTGTATCTAAAAATAACCGTTTATTATCCATCTAAAAATATTGTCCTTGCAAGCAGTGTTTTCTAACCTTTTCTGTGTGTCTTAAAAACCGTTTTCTTGTCCAGTCGAGAATATTATCCATGCAAGGAACTTTCTGTAACTTTTCCTGTGTGTCTAAAAATGCTCGTCTAAAAATATAGTCCTTGCAAGTGTGTGTTAATTCATATTTTTCTTCCCCTGTAGCCAACGTGCGTCAATATTCTCCTTGCAAGGAGTTTTCTCTAACTTTCCCTGTATGACTAATAATGCTCGTCTAAAACAATTGTCCTTGCAAGTGTGTGCTAATTTCATATATTTCTTTCCATTTAGCCAACGTGTATGAATATGATTCTTGCAAGGAGTTTTTTCCAACTTTTCCTGTATGTCTAAAAATGCTCGTCCAAAAAAACAGTCCTTGCAAAGTACGCTAATTTCATATTTTTCTTCCCTGTAGCCAATGTGTGTCACGAAGACGAATTCAGCTGTGGCGCCCAGGGCGATTGCATTCCCTTGGAGAGGAGGTGTGATCAGATCAGGGATTGCGAAAATGGTGCTGATGAAGAGAACTGCAATGATGGCACCAGTAGGCCTTGCACCAGCATCGAGTTCACTTGTCACGATGGTACTTGCATACCGAGGGATAGGTACTGCGATAAAGTTCCCGATTGTCGCGATAACAGCGATGAATTGAGATGTGGTAAGTTGAGAGTATATATCTAAAGATTTTGATGCAACGTGTGAAGTTCAAAATACTGGGAGTTTTTCTTTAAAGTATACGTATTTTAAATTTAGCTTATTTTTTAAAATCGAGTTCAGGATGACAGGTCCTATTGTTATAATGTCACTTTAAACTAAAGTTTAGAGTTGAACCAGTTCAACAGATTTGGTGCAACTGACGCTAAATTTTTAGATATTCGTTGTGTTTTTAAATGAGTTCAATTTGCAGCTTCTAATTAGTGTTGTCCACTCCCAATCTAAGCATGAAGTAAAATTTCGAGTTAAGAAAAGCCCCGTTAAAATTTGTCTCGGGTCGCGCAGCGACCCGAGACAAATTTTCTGGGCTTTTCTAAACTCGAAATTTTACTTCATGCGCCACGCGTATAAAACACTGAAATATTGTGAAATTGATATATATTTTGAACCTTACTTGAAACCGGCAACTCGAGTTCAAGATGACAGGTCCTATTGTTCTAATGTCACTTACAACTAAAGTTCAGAGTTGAACCAGTTCAACGGGTTTGGTGCAACTGACCCTAAATCTTTGGATATTCGTTGTTTTTTAAAAGAGTTCAATTTGAAGCTTTAAACGAGTGTTTTTCACTCCTAGACTAAGCATGAAGTAAAATTTCGAGTTTAGAAAAGCCCCGTGAAAATTTGTGGAGGGTCGCGCAGCGACCCGATACAAATTTTCTGGGCTTTTCTAAACTCGAAATTTTACTTTTCTAAACTCGAAATTTTACTTCATGCGCCAAGCGTATAAAACACTGAAATATTGTGAAATTAATGTAAATTTGAACCTCACTTGAAATTAGTGTTTTATATACTTGGCGCATGAAGTAAAATTTCGAGTTTAGAAAAGCCCAGAAAATTTTTCTCGGGTCGCTGTGCGACCCGAGAAAATTTTTCACGGGACTTTTCTAAACTCGAAATTTTACTTCATGCTTAGTCTGGAAATCGAAAACACTCGTTTAGAGCTTCAAATTGAACTCTTTTAAAAACACAATGAATATCTGAAGATTTAGGGTCAGTTGCACCAAACCCGTTGAACTGGTTCAACTCTGAACTTTAGTTTAAAGTGACATTGGAACAATAGGACCTGTCATCTTAACCTCGAGTTCAGCTTGAACTCAAGTTCAACGTTTTTGGTGCAACTGGGCCTTAAACAAAATAAGCTGAATTTGGAATACGTATACTTTAAAGAAAAACTCTCTGTATACGTCTTTAGCATATTGCTTTAGTAGCATATCGTAAACTTCACAATATTTGATTGTTGTTAACGCGTGGCGCATGAAGTAAAATTTCGAGTTTAGAAAAGCATGAAAATTTGGTTTGGTCGCTCCGCGCTTTGCGCTACGCGACCAAACCAAATTTTCAGTCTTTTCTAAACTCGAAATTTTACTTCATGCTTAACCTGGGAGTGAAAAACTCTTGTTCAAAAACTGTTAAAACTGTTGATGACAATAAGGAGTTTTTAAAATGTTTATTAACCCTTTCGCTACGAGGAGCGTATCTATACGTTTAGTTTTTATGTGCTCCGGGTGCGAAGAGCGTATATTTTCAAATGTCTATAAATCGTGAGCGGAGAGCGCGCGAGGTTTGTGTACCTCTTCAATGAGCAGTCTATACAGTATAATTAAAAAAAAAATTAATGGCTAACTTGTGCTTGTTTTGTTTTTTTTGTATTTGTCTCAAAGAAAATGTGCGAAATACGTTTGGATACGCATTGTGTTTTCGAGTACGGTACACGGGGCACGTATTTGAAATTCTAACTGCGCAGCGAAAGGGTTAATAAAAAAAAAATGAATTTTCTTTAAAGTGGTGTATGTAGCGACATCTATTGCTGAAATATTAAAATTAACGTTGAAATGATGTACGTAGCGACCTCTATTGCTAAGTTCATGTTCCAAACACTGCTGGGAACAGTACACTGTAAAGGGCTAGGTGTTAAGTTTCTTTATATATTTTATATATGGGATAAATACCTGCTGTAATCAGGGGCGTAGCTACCGTGGAGCAATTAGAGCAACATGCTCCAGACGCTTGAATTTTGACAGTGCAAACTTAGGTTAGTCAAAAAAAGCATTTATAAATTTTATAACGTAAGATCAAGCGTATAAAATCAAGTTATGGTAGCTATGAATTATAAACGTACATAATACGGAAATTTAAACGAGTGTTTCCCACTCCCAGACTAAGCATGAAGTAAAATTTCGAGTTTAGAAAAGCCCCGTGAAAATTTGTCTCAGGTCGCGAAGCGACCTGAGACAAATTTTCAGGGCTTTTCTAAACTCGAAATTTTACTTCATGCGCCACGCGTATAAAACACTAAAATATTTTGAAATTAATGTATATTTAAATCTCACTTGAAATCAGTGTTTTATACACGTAGCGCATGAAGTAAAATTTCGAATTTAGAAAAGCTACGAGACCAAACCAAACTTTCAGGTTTTACTAAACTCGAAATTTTACTTCATGCTCACTCTGGGAGTGGAAAACACCTGTTCCTCGTTTGAAATTGAATATCTAGCTACGCCACTGGTTGGAAAACTTCCCATTTGAATTATACATACATATTTATTTTAATAAATAAAGTTTACAGTGGGGATGAATGTTTATGATTTTTGTAATATTTTGGTAAGATGTTGTTGTTGTGTAATAACGTTAGCGTGTTATGGCCCTTCTGGCCAGGGACATGCGCCGACCCCGACTGGTTCCAGTGTGCCGACGGGGCGTGCGTTGCCGCCACCCTCCGCTGTGATAATTACTACGACTGCAGGGATTTTTCAGACGAGCAAAACTGCTTCTTCGGTTAGACCTGTGTAGAAAATTAATTCCTGTTGTTTTCATTCTATAGATGTCATTGTTGTTTATTTTAGACACATGTATCCATATAATCCTACTTTGAACAAGGTAAATTATGAACATCCCTTTGTTGTTTTTTTTTCTTCTTCAAATAAGTAGTACAAATTCTGTCTAAGTAAAGATAGAACAAAATGTTGAAATTATCTATTTATCTCACAATAACTTAATTTTGATAACAAGAAACACGAGTTCTTTTTTTTAACGGGACCTATAATTACCCAAATGGTTTGGGCCAAATCATGGCTATTCCGTACATGAAATGTTAAATTTAACGTTCATGTTATACCAACATCACAACTCTAGTGGACGCCTTACTAAGGAAACTGTCTGTAGAAGGCATCCACTGCCTAGGGTATGCAGATGACTTGGCCATAGTCATCAGAGGCCGGTTCGCAGGAGTTCTCAGAATGGACACAAAGGGCCCTAAACATAGTAGACAATTAGTGTCGACGGGAACGACTGACGGTCAATCCCGAAAAAACACATATTGTCGCGTTCACAAAAAGAGAGTGTTAAAAGGCCTAAGGCCACCGACGCTCGGGGGTACAAATTCCCTTCGTCAAGGAGGCGAAATACCTGGGGGTAATCTTCGACGACAAAATGACGTGGAGGACGCACATCACGAAAACCGCCAAAGAAGCCCCAATAGCATTGGAAAGGTGTCGAAGAATGTGCAGGAAAAACTGGGGGCTCAACCATAAAATTACCCTCTGGTTATATACAAGGGTGATCAGGCCTATGATAACCTACGGGGCAGTAGTGTATTGGACAAGGACGTAGCAGTAGGGGGCGATAAGGCTCCTGAGCAGCACACAAAGACTAGCATGTCTCAGTGTCACTGAAGCCCTAAGCACTACCTCGAAAGCAGCCCTAGAAATCATCCTGAATGTACCACCACTGCACATCTTCATACAAGGGGAGGCCAGTGCCGTAAAATACACACTAATGCAAGGATAGGCTCTCATAAACCGATCACACAGGAAAAAGTATCAACGGCTAGAAGAAGAGCTAATGGCAAACCCTACAACAGGAATGCCAAACGATGCCATGGTCAAGAAATATAATTTCGACAGGAAATACAAAGTGATGATCCCGCAGAGGGAAGATTGGACAGACGGCCCACCCACCAACGCAGAATCAAACTGGTATACTGACGGCTCAAAGACAAATGAAGGAGTCGGAGCCGGAATATACAGCACAAAACCCGAGACGAAGATTTCAGTCAGTCTGGCGAAAGACACCACAGTGTTTCAGGCAGAAGCGATCATGGTTTACCTCTGCATTGCAGAAATAGCAAGGCACGACAACAAAATTCGATCAATAGCTATTTTCTCAGACAGCCAAGCGCTGCTAAGAGCACTAAGCACCACGCAGGTCGATTCCAAGCTAGTGTGGGACTGTGTACGCGCTCTCAGCGAAATGGGTCATCAAGGGAACGATAAAGCAGACGAACCGGCCAAACAAGGCTCGTCAAGCGCATTCACTGGCCCGGAACCCTTCTGCGGTATCACAAAAACCTCAGTCAGAGAATCCATAAAAAATGGACGGAGACACAGACCCAAGCTTGGCGGACGAACACACCAGGGCAGAAGCAGGCGTAACAGTTTCTCAAAAAACAATCGCCGGCTTTCTCAACCAAGAGAGAAAAACGGTTAAAGCTATAATACGTCTACTAACAGGACACTGTAGGGTCAACAAACAACATGAGCAAAATAGGTCTGGCAGAGGATACAATATGTTGATTCTGCCAGGAAGAAGAGGAGGACCCTCTCCACATCTTGTGCCAATGTGAGGCGCTAGCAAGGGTTAGATACCTAAAGCTGGGCAACACTAAACCAAGCGCAGAAAGCTACACCCAAGGCTCACTGTCAGGGTTAATAGGGCTAATCAAAGAGGCGAAACTCGAGCACGTCGTCTAGGATAACAGGGATCCACAATAGATCTGCAAAGGTGGCGGTGACCAAGAGGCCACAAGTATCTAAGCTAACATTACAGTCCAAGCGCGTTTAGTACTTGATATGTATACTTAGATTGTGATGGTAATTAATAACGTATACATTAAATTTAACATTCCGCGTACGGAATTGGGGGGATTATCTCATTGCAGTGTCTGGAGTTTTTTTTTTTTTTTATTTATTGCATTCAAAAGCTTCCATTGTATAATTAATTAAATTCAGACTTTTGGATACGTCTGAAAGAAAATCATATTATAAATACAGAAAAAGTCGATGTCCATTTGTAACTGTAACACCTAAAACTTTAGTAGTATTTATATGGATACATGACAGATGTATTTTTTGAATATTTTAATAACATTTTTAGGGTGGTAGAGGATCGAAACTAAATGTGCAAATTGGTATATAGAACTGTCTGTTAGAATAGACCAATTAGGATTTTTTATATAGAAACATGTATGTTCTATTACTTGTATTTAATTTTTAATTTCTCATTTTACTGCACCTTGCATTGCACATTTGATCATTTACTTTTGTTTATGTTTGCAAACAATTGAAACTGAAACTCTTAAGCAATTTATTTTATTGAGAATTTCTATTTGAAAATCTGAAGTGTATTGTAATAAGATTATAGAGTATTTTCTTCTAAAATTCTGGAGTATTTTTTATGAAATTCAGGACTTTTTTATCTGTAATTTTAGAGCATTTTCTTACGAATTTCTAGAGCACTTTATGCTGAAATTTTGACGTGTTTTTTTTCTGAAGTTCTGAAGCATTTTCTTCTGAATTTTTAGAGCAATTTCTGCTGAAAATTTCCAGTGTTAACTACTGAAGTTGTAGAGATTTTTTTGCAGTATTTTGTTCTGAAGTTCTGGAGTATTCTGTTCTAAAATTATCAAACACTGTCTTCTATAGTTCTTTAGTTAATTTATTTTAAAAATCAGAATGCAGCAAGAAAATTATATTATCTCAAAAAGATCTCGACAAAAAACTTTCAAGGATAAAAGTAGAAATTCAATAAGTTTATTTATCACAGACAAACGTAATAGTAATTTAAAATTAAAATATTAGTCGAGGCTGTTACTTGGTAAAATTTCATAACAACACTTTTAGTAAATAACACACTGGAACAAAATTTCACTGTTTATTAGTTGACACTGCAACAATTGTTTCGTCACAAAGTGGCTTCATCAGGCAGATAAATGATCATCTGCCTGATGAAGCCACTGGATGGCATATCAATGATCATTCATCTGCCTGATGAAGCCACTGTTTGGCAAAAAAATTGTTGCATTGTCAACCAATAAACAGTGAAATCTTATTCAAGTGTGTTATTTACTATAAGTAATAGTAATTGTCTACAGGTAATTTTTATCAACACAATTATGTTCTTTTAGTAATATTTTCAGCTTTTTAAACATGTAAACCTTTATTTAAATTACGTTAATTTTTGTCTTATATATTAATAAGTGTCTTTATATTTTCTTTAAATTTTAATTTAGCATGCGCACTGAATTGCACCCATTCGTGTTTAGACTAATTTTTCCAATCTCTTTAAATGTTTTAAAATTAAATTGTATTAGGGGTCTTAGTTATAGTTTAAAACTGAATGACTTTTTGTACTCTAATTAGACATAGAACAAATGTAAAACCATACAAAAAATAGTCTAGTAAGAAAATCGACTCTTGATGATTTTCAATTTGGTTTTGATTTTTTTTTTTAAATTAATTAGATGATTGCCCACCCAACGAGTTCCAATGCGGAGACGGTCAGTGCATTCCGGATTACCTCAGATGTAATGATAGAGAGGAGTGTTCTGATGGTTTGGATGAGCTGAACTGCCCAACAAGAGCCCCACCACCAACGCAAGAACATCCGTATCCACCACCACGTTGCCCAACAGGGTACCAATCTTGCAGGACCGGTAACCAGTGCTACCCAGCATCTGCACACTGCGATGGTCACGTCGATTGCCACGATCTTTCAGATGAAGATAATTGCTGTAAGTTTACGTTTATTATCAAATCAATGTTGTTTTTGTAAATCTGTTGATTAAACATTAAAATATGTAATTTATATTTTTTTAACACTTTTAGTAAATAACATACTTGGTTAAGATTTCTCTGTTTATTAGTTGACACTGCAACAATTGTTTCACCACACAGTGGCTTTATCGGGCATATGAATGATATAATTCTGTGGACTCACCTGACTTCTTAAATAAAATTATGCTGCATGTTCCATCTGTTCATAGCAAGCAGTCTTCTACATTTAAACTAGTAATGCATAGAACTGATATTGGTCTAAAATCACCTGTCAGTATTGTATCCAGATGTTTTAATAAAATGTCTTCTTCCTGTAATATATTTCACGATAAATTGAAAACTCTACTGACAGCCTTAGACCAAGTACCATTACTATGATTTGTATTTAATAAAATGTAAGTAATTATTTGTATAGGGTTCTAGTAAAATGTACTGCACACTCGCATGGTCTTCATATTGTATTATTTTTATATTAAATTTTCATTATTTTTAACTATATTGTCTTGTAATTAGAATATGTTTTCCGTTGGACAATAAAGATTTATTATTATATAACAGTGAAATCTTAACCGTGTGTTATTAGGCCCGTTCATCAAAATGTTCAACATTCAACATATTTGGATTTGTTTGTGATGTATGTTGGTATCTAATGAGCGGAACTTCGGTCGGTCTATTTCGTACGATAGCAAAAATCCCAAACACGTTTAGGATTAACAATCTGGTCATCAGAGAATTCCCAAACAGTTGGCAGTAAACTCCCAACTGTTGTCTCTAATGAACGGGCCTATTTACTAAAAGTGTTGATCTGGAATTTCACCAGGTAACAGCCTCAGCTATTAAATTTATATTTTTTTGTTGAACTCAACTAAATGTTGTATTTGTAAATCTGTTGATTGAACATTAATGCAGCACCCGAACCGCAAGCTTGTAATTATGGTATGTTCCGTTGTGAGAACGGGCCTTGCATCCCGGAGCATCTGAGGTGTAACGGAAGATTCGATTGTCCGTTAGATTCTAGCGATGAGCTAGATTGTCCAACACTGTGTAAGTCGGTCGCGCAGAGGTTACTAATTTAGGAGTTTATGCGACTGATCTTTATCAAAAATAACTGAACTAATTCTTTTTTGTGCTGAATTAACGTTACTTTTTTTCTATTATTTTATCCTTATGATAAGTGAATAATACCATTTGGTTCTGGATTTATTAAACCTACAACTTGTTACTCAAATTATTATAAGTTTCATTCTATTAATAATTATTTGTATATAAATCAATGAAAATATTTCCTGTGCAATGTTCTAATATGAAAGGGTTTGGGATTTAACTTTTAAAAAGGCATTACAAAAAAAAATGGATTTTTAATAGATATCTAGATTATTAAGCTGCTCATATATAGTACTTTTTGAAGCCAAAAAAATGTCCCTCAAGTCTCTTTTAGGCTCTTGTTTTTCTTTTAGAAAATAGTGGAAAATGCATCTTTAATTAGAAATATTCCACCATTTTCTGTAAAATAATATTTATAAGTCTTTGCATTGGAGCAAAATATTCCAGCACTTTCTGTACAGACAAGATTTTTTTAGATTAGATATTAGATGGCTTTCAAAAAAATGAAGCTCGACGAAATGCCATAAGGTACTTTAAAAAACCTAATACGGGGTATTTATGGCGGTTTTTATAACAAACAAAAAATGCATTTTAATCTAAATCGCTTTCTTCTAGCATCTGCTATCTAGTGAAGATATAACTAAAAACGATGTTGTTGCATTTGTTTTAATTTTTTTTTAATTTTCTAGTTCCCAGCAGTGAAGGACTCAACCTCAGAACATACCCGAACGAACAAGAAATCAAAGAAAGTAAGTAACTTTGTATACATCATGTTCTATTTTTATTTTGATTTTTTATTGATGTCATCAAAAGAAACATCATTCACAGTTTATTTAAAAACTGACTAATTTGTTTAAAATGTACCTTAAGTAAAATGTATTGTTAATTTGAACCACAAGAAAATCCAAGGCGTCGAAGAGCTACAGTTTTTCAAGTCGGAAGCAACCCGTTGACATAACCAGGAATTTTTATACATATTCGTACGCTAGTTAGTTTCATTTGATGCTTTAAACGAGTGCTTTCCAATCCCAGTTTTATGTAAAACCGAATATTACAACACAAGTGTAACGTTAATTTTCGTATATTCGATTCGTACTAAAAAGAGTCTAAGCATTGAACACAATTTGACAAGTTTAATTTTTAGGTTAAGTGTAAATAATTGATATAGTTAGTAGTTCACCGACTGAAATTATACATTTTCATTGTGGCGATAGGTGGAACCACCAGTTTATAAAATTGAAATGAATCTTTTAATTTGAATTGACAATCAGTTTTTAATTTATATAATTAGTAGAATACCGACCAAAATTATACATTTTCATTGTGGCGATACGTGGAAATACCAATTATTAAAATTGAATTGTCAGTCTTTCAAATTGAATTGTCAATTAAATGAGAAATTTAGTATAATTCCTTATAATTATGGAGAAAAACCGTGAAATAGGACAGAATTACACAGAACAAAAGAAAGAAAGCTTATCATAAATTATATGAGTTTAGCGAGTGTTTTCCACTCCCAGGTTAAGCATGAAGTAAAATTTCGAGTTTAGAAAAGCCTGAAAATTTGGTTTGGTCGCGTAGCGCGAAGCGCGGAGCGACCAAACCAAATTTTCAGGCTTTTCAAAACTCGAAATTTTACTTCATGCGCCACGCGTATTAAACACTGAAAACACTGAAATATTGTGAACAAGTGAACTTTACTTGAAATCAGTGTCCTATACGCGTGGCGCATGAAGTAAAATTTCGAGTTTAGAAAAGCCTGAAAATTTGGTTTGGTCGCTCCGCGCTTCGCGCTACGCGACCAAACCAAATTTTCAGGCTTTTCTAAACTCGAAATTTTACGTCATGCTTAACCTAGGAGTGGAAAACACTCGTTAAAGTATTATATAATTTCTGATAAGCTTTCTTTTTCTTGTTCTGTGTAAATCTGTCCTAGTTCACGGTTATTCCCTATAATTATAAGGAATTATACTAAATTTATAATTTGATTGACAATTCAATTTGGAAAATTGACAATTCAAGTTTAAATACTGGTGGTTTCACCTATCTCTACAAATGTTCAGGCTTTCCTAAACTCGAAATTTTCCTTTAAGCCCCACCCGTATTAAAAACTGAAAACACTGAAATATTGTGAACAAGTGAACTTCACTTGAAATCGGTGTCTTACACGCGTGGCTCATGAAGTAAAATTTCGAGTTTAGAAAAGCCTGAACATTTGGTTTGGTCGCTCCGCGCTTCGCGCTACGCGACCAAACCAAAATTTCAGGCTTTTCTAAACTCGAAATTTTACATTAAGCTTAATCTGGGAGTGGAAAACACTCCTTTAAAGCTTCAATTTGAACTATTTTCAAATACGACGAATATCTGAAAATTTACAATATATTAGGGTATGTACACATAAAAAAGATTAGTAACAGGACGTCGACCCGCGAGTAGGCAAGTAATTACTTGAAATAAGAAAGGCTACTCACTGGACCCTGTTACTAATCCCTACTAACGGTCGTACTTCATCGAAACACGCGAAGTACGTCTGTTACTTCCACCTGAGTTTGCACTTAAAAAAGTACTCCCTGTGTGTATAAAAATAAAAAACCTCCCTTCGCGGAGCGACCAAACCAAACTTAAAACTATATTTATTTAAAACTCTCCGTATATCTTTAGCATGTTGCTTTAGTGGTATATTTTGAACTTCATTTGAAATCAGCGTTTAATACATGTGGCGCTTGAAGTAAAATTTCGTGTTTAGAATAGCTTGGAAGTTTGGTTTAATGTTTTTCTAATGGCCGGTTTTACATAAAACTCTCTGTATATAACTTTTAGCTCAAATTCGCCGCAAACCAACTAAAACTAAGCAATTTTTTAATTAAACATAGTAAATTTGTAATACACTTCTGAAATAACTGTTCTTGTTTTCACTTTGCTGTGTGTACATTTTGAGCATATCTAAGATTTTCTTTAAATAAACTATGAAAAATAAACATTATTTGTTTTATATCATTAATAATTTGATTTTAAAACTATACATATTTCTCCACCAACATTCATTTACAACCTTACATCATTTTTATAAATTGTCCATCTTTTGTGAAATTAATGGTCCCCGGCTTCAATGCCCTGCTGAATATATTTTACAATCCCTTTACAAAACCAGGTTATCACAGAGTAACAATTTTTTTTTTTTAATTGTGGAGACAATGAATAATTTTCAAGAGAAAATTCTTAGCATTGAATCTTTTAAATAGGCTTTTTTCAAAATTGTTTACATTATTTTGTTAATTTGTAGCATTGTTATGTTAATCTATAGCATACTCGTATCATCATCATATTTGTATTTTATAAATCCTTTATAAAAATGGGTGATCACTTTGTTTTTATAGTATTGTGATGTTAACTTATTTTGTGACGACTGCTCATTTGTTCATACGAGTGTTTTGAGTTCATTTTTTTGTTACTAATTCGATTTGTTTGTGTTTATGCGATGGCGCAGGCAATTATAAGATTGGTGAGTACAATGAATGAAAAAAAAGAAACAAAAAATGGGAATTGCACGATCATGATCATCGGTAATGCTCATTAAGATCATTTAAGTCATCAGGGATGATAACTATTGAACAAACCATAATTCACTGATATATAAATTAAACAATTTACAATCTAATTTTCTTGTCGCGATTTTCTATAAGCTGAAATTAAAAACACAAAAATAAACTTTAAATTGTGTTTTTATTTTATTTAGGGAATGGCAAACAAGTATTTTGCTATTTCCTATTAAAAAAAAAAACGATTTCAAGTGTATTTTTGTGTTTTTTATTATTTAGAAAATATCAACAATAGTTTTTTTTTCAAAGTAAATAATCCGATAAACACTGATTATTTCGGAATGCAGTTTGCAATCTGAAATTAACATCTGGCCTCGTATTCAAGACCGATGCAATTTGTCATCGGTGAGAACTTGCACCAAAATGACGTAATTTTACTCCATACGGTTTGGTAAATTCTTCAAAAAATGACGTCATTTCAGTGCAACTTCTCACTGATGACAAATTGCATCGGTACTGTGAATACGGGCCCAGATGTGTGTATAGAGTATTCTACAAAAATATAAATAGCCTAGAGTCCCTTTGTAAAATATTCTACACTACAAAAAATAACTTTCCATCATAATTTAGTTCATAATAATAAAACACGTTTTGTCACTTTGATATGACTAATTTCTAACAGTCTTTTATTAAAATCAGTTCTTGTCAATTGCGTAATTCCATTAACATATTATTTTACAAGTAAAAGCAGTTTTTTTTTTTTACAAAAATCTTGAATAGTTTTTATTAACATTAAATTGAAACACAATATATATCAGTGGATTGAAATAACTAAAAAAAATTAAAACATTTCAACACAAGTAGTTAGTTCTTTTTGTTGGTGCATTTTCCCGACGTAACACGCAAAACCATATTATTTGACTATGTGTTAGTGAATGTACATACACAATACTCATAATCATTATAAACTAAAAAAATCTCATTCGTTGCACAATTAAAACAATTGGGTCTAAATATAAATTGCCGGAAGGTTTAAATTAAAAAAAAGGTAATAATACTGATATACACAGCATTAAATAAATCAAAAAATATAATAAATAATCATAAAACTTATTATATTAAACATAAATAAGAATAAAAACTGACATCTGGGTGATATAATATAACATATACCTACTATACTTATTTACTTACTTAAATTTATTACTTTAAATGAGATTACAATTATCTATATGTATAAGAGTTTTAAAGAAAATAATAACAAATTTATTACAAATTTAAATAATAAATGTATTACAAAATTAATACATTTAGAATTTGCACATTAATTTAATAGTGATGAATTTTGCTAGTGAGTTTAGAAAATATAAGGTGAGATTGAGCGTAAATTTAGTTAAGAATTCCTTAACACTTTAACGTACAATTTTATAACCCTTTTCCCCCCTTACAGCCCTATTTTTTCCCTTCCTTTCTCCCTTTCCCATTCCAATCTTTCCAAAATATTTACGCCTGCCCCGTCCTCTCTCATCCATTCCGTAACTCTATTATTCCCTTCTATCCATTCTTTACATACCGCCTTGCATTCCTTCTCCAAGTGTTCCCATGTATCCCGTCCGCATCCGCATAGCACACACCTTCCATACTGTTCACCCATCCAAATCTTTCTTCCTCTCTCATCCGATCCACATCTCGCCCTAGCCAGCCGAACCTTCTCCTTCCTGGGTATATCTAGATTGCTCAGATACCTTGGCACATTTCCATGTACCTGCCACCGTTTGTACCATGGATTGTATCCACTCCGGTCTATACTCTCCTGCTGTTCCTGCCTCTCCACTTCCTTCCATTTATGCCGCCACATCCACTCCTTTTTCAAACTACTCATTCACCACAAGTTCCGACACACCTGCCTACTTGCTCCTTCTCTCATGCACGTCCGCCACACTTCTTTTACTAGCCTTTCATCACCAAGTTCACTTACTCTTTTCTCATACCTCGTCACTATCTCCATTGCTTCTACATGCACACTTATTAGATTCGTTTCTTGAAGCAGGATATATTTAGGTGTGGATCTTTCCACACCTAGTATCTGTTTCAGGAAAAACCCTTGCTCTATTTCTATACATTCATACAATCGTACGCCCCACACCTCCACCCCATACAATAAAATTGAATTCACACAGGCATCCCACAGTTTACACGCCATTTAAAAATTCCCCTCCAGCCATTTTCCCTATTTCTCCTTTAGGATATGCCACGCTTTCCTCGCTTTCAGTTGAACCCATCTGACGTGATCTTATCTGACGTGATCCCTGTACCCCCCATTCCAACTAAATACCCCCAGATATTTAAACTCTTTCACTCTCTCAATTCATTTACCCTTCCACATAAATTCCTTCCTACTACCCTCTCTTCCCCTGTTCTTAAACCTCATCCATTTCGTTATTTCTACATTCACACATAATCCTCGCTTATCCATGTATTTTTCCACTCTTTTTAACATCTCATTCATATCTCCCCATTCGCTCGACAGTAGTACCACATCATCTACGTACGCCAACATCCACACCTTCATTTTTCTTATAACCACATCGCCCGCCTGTCCTTCTCTCAATACTTCATCCATTTCACTCAAGTAAATGTTGAATAATAACGGACTAAGCGGGCATCCCTGTCTCACTCCTATCCATACTCTGAACTTCTGAGACAGGTGTCTCTCCACTTTTGCTTGTCCCCACGTTTCCTGATACATACTTCTCACCCATTCTACCAAACATTTAGAATTGTTATATAAACAAAATATATGTATATCAACAGGTATTTTTCCAATCCTTGATTAGGCATGAAGTAAAATTTCGAATTTAGAAAAGCCTGAAAATAATGTTTGATCGCTCTGCTTCGGAGGCGTTTCTAAACTCTCTTTTTCAGGCTTATCTAAACTCGAAACTTTACTTCATGCGCCAGCTGCGAAAAAAACTGATTTAGTGTAAAGTTCAAAAACGTTCTCTTCTTAAATACCTGTATGTTTTTGTTTCATATCCACTCAACTTAATTTTACGTTTAAGCTCGTTTTATTTATTTTTAATTTTTAGAATGCTTTGATTAATATATCCATCAATTTATTTTGTATCATATTATTCAGTGCATGAGCAGGATTATCTCATAAAGGATCACTTGTTTAAACATGTTTCGCATTATTAATAGGTGTTAGTGGAAAATTTCAAAGCTGTTTTAAACTATGAATATTATACTTTATCAAGTCTTCAAACTATTTATTAACTAGACCTTATTAAGTTCTAATAGTAGACAGGTTTTGGAACTTCACTAAACTCTACTTATGCTTAGAACCTTAAACTGAGTTTAAAACATTATTGAAATCATAAAAAAACGCAATTTTTAACATTTGCATGGGAAATTTGAAACTTTAAAATTGTTTTCTTAGAAAAACTTTCGTTGGGTCAATCACTTTTAGACACCCCATAAAATAGATACTTGTAATCTCATTCTGTATCAACTTTTGCATGGGTGATTTGAAATTTGATAAACACAACGGAAACCAAACTTGAACATTTGGATCGCGTTTAGGTCGTGAGGTCGTCTTCCAATGTCGTGATGAAGGCCAAGCCAGGGCTAAAGTCAGATGGTCTCGAGGAAATGGCCTGCCCCTTCCGCCGGGCACAAAAGATGTCAACGGACGTTTGGAGATGCCCAACATCCAAGTCAACAACAGCGGAACGTACATTTGCTCAGCTATTGGTTACCCACCAGGAACTCTCGGTGCACAAACCAGTGTCCGTCTTGAAGTCAATCCATGTAAGTGCAAACGGAAAAAGAAAATGGTATTTACTTATATTTAGAACAATAAGAACTAGTATACTTAAACCTTTCGAGTTTCGATAATTAGTACGATTTTTGGTTGATGTACCAAATCTGGTTGATTGACTATTGACCATTAGTACAAGTTTTGGTTAATCGAACAACCCTGGTTGTTGATTGAAGTGATTTTTAAAAAATAGGTCTAGTTACTAAGACTACTAATACAATTTTTAGTTTTTGATTGAAGCAGTTGAACTAGGTTTGTTCGATCAACTGATGGTCTTAGCAAAAAGAGGTCTACTCTTTACCTCTTTATGCTAAAACCATCAGTTGATCGAACAAACCTAGTTGGTAGTTAAAGCAACTGTTTTAATAGAGGTCTAGTTGATAAGACCACCTTTTTTTGTTGATTGCTCTTGTCTAGTTGCTAAGACTATTATAGATGTATTAGTCAAATTAGACACTTGCGCGGTAGAACAACATTTCCCGAACGTAAGCAAGACAGTCCTGAAAACGTTAGGCCGTAAATATACCATTCGGCGCTGGCTCCTGGGTCCTCGTCCGATGCAGCACCTGGCATGTGCGCGCTAGTTCCTTTCTTTCAAATAAATGTGCGCCTAACGTATTCAGGTTCCACTTTTTCATTTTTTGAGTAGCGGAAATACACGAACGGCACTCGTTCTGCGCATGGAAGTGCCTAATTTTAAAAATTCCACTATAACGCAAATATCCGTTGATGGTTGTAGCAACTGTTCAAAACGGGTAAACTTATTTTTGGTAAGACCAACAATAGAATTTTTGGTTGTTTAAAGAAAGCTGATTAATGGTTGAAGCAACTGTTTAGGTTTAGCTGCTAAGTCCATTATTTATGCAGAATATAATTGAAATAAGCCATTATTTTGTTTTAAATTATTAAGCTGCTTGGGAAAAACCAAAATCCACTCTCTTCAAATACGGCGTCTTACCTCCGATTGATACAGAGTATCATGGGACAGGTAAAAGCGTAATCCTTTAACAAAATGTATTCTAACAAACAAATATTTTCCTAATGCGCACAATTATGCACCTTGGTAAGTACGAATTTAATTGATTTTTTTTGTGGGATGTACAAGAAAGTAGTTTAATCAATTTTGGAAATCAACAGACGTTGCTCCAACTTCCCGTCCACCCGAAGCCTGCGGTCTTTACCAAGCAACCTGCTCCAATGGCGACTGCATCGACAAACACCTCGTCTGCAACGGAAAATACGATTGTTCGGATGGATCTGATGAAACACGTTGCAGTATGTATTTAAAATATAATATAGGACTCTAGAAAAAATAATCATTAGGTCTGAACTTCAGATACAACGTCTAAAATTTCTGAGATTTAGGCTGTGTGTATGCCTTGATTTTATTTCTTGCTCAAGAAAGCTTGAAGAACATAGTTCTTTCTATGCAAAACAAAATTTGGAAGGACCACTGACTAAATTAATTTAGCCTTTTGTAAACTCCATCTTGATTCAATATCAATTATGCTTCGCTTGCCTAAAAGACTTAGATTTTTTTAGACTATGGAAAAGGTGAAAGGACCATTGACTCATCATTTATCCTTTTGTAAACTTCATTGTGATTCAATATCAATCATGCTAGTTCTTTCTAGGCCAAACAAAAGATTAAAGGTCCTAACGCAAAAGGTAAAAGGACCATTGGCTGAACTCCTTTAGCTTTTTATAGACTCTATTGTGATTGAAGGCCAAGCAAAAGATTGAAAGGACCATTAAAATTCTATAGCCTTTTCCAGACTTTATTGTGATTCTATTGTAATCGTGTTTTACTTGCCTAAGGGACCTAGGTCTTTCTAGACCAAATAATAGATAAAATAACCACTGATTTTAAGAAAAATAATTGAAATTTGTGTATAGATCTCCATGGTTGTGAGCCAAATGAATTCCGCTGCGCCAACAAGCGTTGCATCCTAAAGACCTGGCGCTGCGACGCCGACGACGATTGTGGCGACAATTCCGACGAGCAAAACTGCGCCACGAACCCACCAGGCTCCCAATGCGAATTCCACCAATTCGCCTGCAGATCTGGCAACCAGTGCATCCCCAAAAGCTTCCATTGTGATCAATCCAACGACTGCGCGGACGGCTCCGACGAAATCGGCTGCTCTCCTGTGACCATCATGCGACCACCACCACCAATGATGCAACTCCAAATCGGCGAAACCTTCGAAGTCACCTGCACGGCGGTCGGCGTTCCAACACCTGAAATCGTCTGGAGGTTAAACTGGGGCCACGTACCTGAAAAATGTAGGATGACCAGTGTCAACGGAGTTGGGACCCTGATTTGCCCTGATATACAAGAATCTGATCAGGGGGCGTATTCGTGCGAAGGAATTAACATCAAAGGCTCGGTTATCGCGACACCTGATACCATCCTAATGGTTGGACCTAGAGATTCCGTTTGCCCGAAAGGTTTCTTCAATGAGGAAGCGACTGCCGCGCATGAATGCATTTCGTGCTTTTGCTTCGGCGTGACGAAAGAATGCAGCTCGGCTGACTTATTCACCTACCATCTTCTCCCGCCCTTCGACTCGCTTAAATACGTCGGTGTTAATATCGATCCTTACACTGGAGTTGTTGATGTTAGAGATGAGCCGGTCCATAAAGGGCAAGAGCCTAGATTGTCGCAAACTTTGAGCGGCGGAAACGGCGTTCACGCTTACTTGGATTCTCCGCGTTTCGAGTTGACGGAACCCAACGTCGTGCCTTACTTCTCCATGCCGGAATATTACAACGGAAATCAACTAAAGAGTTACGGTGGATACCTGAAATACAATTTGAGATATGAGGGATATGGAAGCCCAACATCAAATGCTCCTGACTTAATAATCAAGGTAATCACAATAATTATTATACTCCTAACAAATTAATAAAATCATTGTGTGATTTTGAAGTGTGATAATGAGCATCTTTAAATATTTTTTTCAAATATTTACCATTAACCTCAACATATCACTATAACTAAACATAAATACAGTACTTATATATTTCGAACATCAGCGACTCGTACGCCTGGCGCATGAAGTAAATATTTCGAGTTTAGAAAAGCCTGTAAATTTGGATTGGTCGCTTCGCTTCACTACGTGACCAATCCAAATTTTTAGGCTTCTCTAAACTCTAAATATTTTCCTTATGCTTAACCTGGGAATTGAAAACACGCGTTTTAAGCGATTAACGCCTTCCGTTTTGTCCCGTGTGGTTAACAATACTTTTGTCAAAAATATGGTTAACTATTGTATAAATTATATATAAAGAATAGCAACTGCATGCACAAAATTAATTTCACAGTCATATTAATTTTCCATTCATTAACTTATAGTTCAAGAATGGGTCATATTTTCAGAGGTGTCAGTATCGGACAAACGAAACTTGTTATGGAAGTTGCCTATTTTCATCATTACGTTTTCACCGCTTTGGTGCCCATTCTTTATATATTATTTATTCAATGGGAGAACTATACTTTTGTTGGAAGTATAATTAACCAAACTTCTGTCGAATAATAATATTATTTTCTTTAACACTTTTTATGTTTCAGGGTAATGGATTTACATTATTACACATGGGTAAACAACACCAAACAAGCAGACCCGAAGATATTTCTGTTAGATTCTTCGTGGGTGAATGGGTCAAGAAATCCGATTCCGGGCCAGAAACCCTCGCCACTAGGGAGGAGTTGATGATGGCTTTAGCTTCAGTAGAAAACATCCTCATCAAGCTGCAATACGTCGATGGACACTTGGACACGACCATTGATAACATCGAAATGGACTCCGCTGCTAGTAGAAACACGGGATTGGGACAAGCCACTTTCGTCGAACAGTGCAGATGCCCCGTTGGATACACTGGATTATCTTGTGAGGTAATTATTTCAAAGTATAAGTGAATGGTTTTTTGGCATAAGGACAATTTTACATCTGAAATAATATAAGAATTTGGGGCCTGTTACAAAAAAAATGTTGAACTGGGATCATCTCTCTCAACTTGAGCTCAGAGATGAATCAGTCAATATGTTTTCCGCCATTTTAACCGCATAAACCAGGTTTCTAGTTGCCTTTTTCCTAAAACGAATAGAGTATAAGTGAATTATTTTTTGATGTAATGACCATCTGACACCTGAAACTGTATACGAATTTGAGAAGATTTAATGACTACTTTCTACAGTTGTGATGTCAATTGGTTCTTTAATTTCTTATTACGGCATTCCTAACAATTTGTAAGGAGAAGAAGGAGATTTTGAAAACCATTTGTTTTACAGTTATGCGCTGTTGGTTACCAAAGGCACAGATCTGGACCCTGGTTGGGACAATGCCACAAGGAAATCGAAACCTGCCCACCTGGAACTTACGGAGATCCGGCTAATGGAATGAACTGCCAAGTTTGCCCATGTCCACTCACCAACCCTGGCAACCAGTAAGATACTTTTAGTGCTACAGAAGTTAAACAATATGATTTCTTACAATGTTCAATTTTGTTTTTTTTCGAAAAACGACTAGGTCGTTATATAAACTAGTGATGCACTTTTTAGACCTAGTTGCACCAGAAAACGTTGAACTAGGTCATCTCTAAACTTGATTTCAAGATGACAGTTCCTATTGTTCTAATCTTACTTTGAACTTGAATTCAGAGATGAACCCGTTCAACGTGTTTGGTGCCACCCTTATATGTTTGCACTAAATCTGTTCGTTACATGACCTGCACTTTGTTTATTTGTATAAGTTCTATTTCACTGAACACATACGTTCTACACTAGACATCTGCAAGTGTGAATGTCATGTTTCTTTTCTTTTTCAGATTTGCACGTACGTGTAGATTAGACGCTGATGGAGATGTCACTTGCGATTGTCCACCGGAATACGTAGGTCGTAGGTGTGAACGCTGCGCTGCTGGTTACGAAGGACAACCCTTCCTGCCTGGAGATTACTGCAAGCCAGCCAGCCAGTGCAGTCCCGAAGGCTCCAGTTCTGCTATTCAAAGTGGAGGGCAGTGTCATTGCAAGGTAATTATTGTGCCAATTAATTTCCTTCTGCTAATTGGTTTCAATAACTAACTAACCTCTTTTTCATGCAACTTATTTAATGACTTGTAAGTAACCAATTGAAATCAGAAGACATCAGATACAGATACATTCAGAATGGTGATTTGGTATATGGTATATATGGTGGTGGATAAGATGAGATGTCACTTTATAAAGTCAAGTTAGGTTAAATGTCACGTTGTGGTGTTGCGTTCGATTAGATGTTTTTTGAGGAAGTTAGGTTAGGTTAGAATTCATTTTGTGGTATTGTGTTTGGTTAAGATGTAATGTCTGGAGTTGGGTTTGATTAGGTTAGATGTCACATTATGGAGTCAAGTTAGGTTAGATTTTACTTTGTGGTGTTGCGTCATATTTTGGCTGTGGAATCAAACATGAATATCGATTCTTGCTTCTCTGTAATAGGTTATGACTTTCTAAAGCCAGATTCTATAATTTCATGCAAAGTAAGTTAGGTTTGGTCGTGATTGCTTCGACAGTCACCCAGGACGTTAATAATTGTTAGACACCCGATTTAATGATATTAAAGGCAATTCTATGAATTAGACTGTTAGTTTTTAACGGGGAAAGTGCTATGATGACCATTTTGTTTGTGATATCAAAATCACCTCTGGATATCTTTGCTCGTTCTGTATCTGATGTCCAAACTCCTAGCGCATTCGTTTCTTTCATTTCTTAATCTGTGAACATCCAATTGTAGCCGAACACTGATGGACCTACTTGTAACACATGTAAGAAAAACACCTTCCATCTCAGTGCAGACAATCAGTTTGGTTGTATTTCTTGCTTCTGTATGGGAATCACCGAACAGTGCTCCAGCTCCAACTGGTACAGGACTCAAGTAAGTTCCCTTAACTTAAATCTCAAACCATCCTTTCTAACTCCGCACAAATTTCCAAATAGATAAACTCGGTGTTTACAACATCGAAGAACGAATTCAAACTAGTCGAATCGAACAACAAGAACACGCAAATCGAAGACGGAATCATCCTCGACCCGAACGAAAGGGAGATCATCTACAGGAACTTCCGCCGGCCTACAGTTTACTACTGGGCGCTTCCATCGCGCTTCCTAGGTGATAAAGTATCGTCCTACGGAGGGTACCTCAGGTACTCACTTAGGTATGTGCCATCACCAGGTGGGCAGAGCTCTAAGAACAACGCGCCGGATGTTGAGATTATCAGTGATAACCACATCACTCTTACTTACTTCGCTCGCGATCAACCACCACCGAACAACCTACAAACATTCTCTGTACCTCTATTGGAACAATACTGGCAGCGTAGCGATGGACAACCAGCTGATAGGGAGCACTTAATGATGGCTTTAGCTGATGTTAAAGCTATTTTAATTAAGGCTACTTACACGACAAACACAAGAGAAGCCGCTTTGCAATCCGTCTCCATGGATATTTCAGAGGAGAGAAACACTGGAGGCGAGCGCGCTTTGGCCGTTGAACAATGTTACTGCCCGCAAGGATACAAAGGACTTTCTTGCGAGGATTGCGATGCTGGATACACAAGAGTTGGTGATGAGGGGATTTACTTGGGACTCTGCGAGAAATGCCAGTGCAACGGGCATTCGAACGAGTGCGATCCCGAGAGTGGTACTTGCTACAATTGTAGGGATCACACGACTGGGGAACACTGCGAGAGGTGCGCTGTCGGGTATGAAGGTGATCCGGCCAACAGAATTCCTTGTAGATACGTTGGAGGGGAGTCGCAAATTTGCGATTGTAATCCCAATGGTTCTATTTCAAATGATTGTGTTGGAGGTGTATGTCAGTGCAAGGTAAGATTTTTTGAATTATTATACAACCTTAAAAAATCAGTTCAACATAATTACGACCAGTTGCACCAAGATCGCTGAACTCAAGGAATTAATGATTTTATTAATGTTTTAGACCAACGTACAAGGAAATAGTTGCGATAGATGTCGTGAAGGCACTTTTGGTCTGAACGCGTCAATCCCCGAAGGATGCCAATCATGCTTCTGCTCAGGAGTAGCCACAGAGTGTTATGAAAGCAACTACTACATTCAACAAATTCCAAGCCAGATCTTTGGACAAGAACACGGATTCATTTTAACCGATGCGTAAGTTTAATTAACTTTAATACTTTCTACATTCAGTTTCTTTTACTTATACTCGTTTATATCCCAACGCTTGCAAATATAGAGTGGTTTTTAAAATAAGTCTAATTTGAAGCTTCTAACGAGTGTTTTCACTCCCAGATTAAGCATGAAGTAAAATTTCGAGTTTAAAAAAGCCTGAAAACTTGGTTTAGTCGTGTAGCGCGTAGCGCTACGCGACCAAACCAAATTTTCAGGCTTTTCTAAACTCGAAATTTTACTTTATGCGCCATGCGTATAAAACACTGATTTCAATTGAAGTTTTACTTTATGCTCAATCCGGGAGTGGAAAACACTTGTTTAAATCTTCTAATTGAACTCATCAAAAGAAAACGTATGCATATGTATAATTAATAGAAGAATTCCCTGTAAATCAGGATATGTATACTTACAAGAACAAATCCCCGTATTTAATTCATAAAACATGGATTTGTGTAGATTTTTGCAATAATATGGATCTTCATAACTCACGTGTACATTTTTTTATTTCCAGATACATGCGTGATAAGATTTCGAACAACTTCCAGTTGAATATTGCAATGAACGAAATCGGTTACACGTTCAGACCCAGCAACACCGAAAGGCTTTTCTGGTCACTACCGAGCGATTTTACCGGACAGAAGATCAAATCATTTGGTGGTAAACTTGAGTTCACTCAGAGGTACACCCAGAGGCCTGATGCTAGATACAACCTTGATCGTGATGTAATCATCAACGGAAACGGCATCTCCATTTTCTGGACAAATCCTGTTGAATTGAGACCAAATATCGCAAATGTAAGTTATACAAAGATTGAAATGTATTTATTGTGTTTACACGTCTTAATTGTGGTGAACAGAATAGTAAAAAATAATAATGAAAACTGGTTCTTCTTGTGAGTAATAGTCACATCTCTAAACTTCTATATAAGGAACATTTCATTTGACAGAACTTTACAGCTCTGACCATTACTTGGAAAAAGAACAAGTTTTTTATGAGTTGCTATTTTGTACGTTTCAGAAAGTATCAGTGACTCTTAGTCCAAGCGCCAAATGGCAACGCATCGACCATCGTTCCGGACCGCACCCAGCTTCCAGGGAGGACATCCTGAAGGTTTTGGCCAACATCAACTCCATTTTGATCCGCGCCAAACCGTCCAGCGATACCGCCAGCTCCTTCATCAGTGACTTGACTTTGGATACTGCTGTTGAACAATACACCGGTCAACCGAAAGCTACGAGCGTTGAAGTTTGTGTCTGCCCAACAGTAAGTTTAATCTATATCTTATGTTCATATATTCTGAAGCAATTTGAATCAAACTTTAAATTAGATAAAGTTTATATCTACGTGGGTCGATCAAATATAAAACGCGCCTTTGTCTTCTGATCGTTACGACGGGTATTTATTTGTGATTGGGCTGTTTAAGTCTTTAGTTTCTGATGCCTAGACTTAGGGAACTATATCAGCCGGCTTGTTCTGTCCTGTTGTTAGTAGCTAACAATAGATGTGAAAACATAAAATCAGTCGAAATGTACGACAGACAGACGTGTTAAAACACTGATTTATTATAAAGTTAAAAATATTACCGTCTTTTTATTCTTCTTCTTTTCCTTTTTTGTCCTGCTTTTACCCTTATCCCTGCTTGTCCTTTTGGCCCTGATTGTGGTTAATAATAATAATGCCATCAAAATTCCCTATTTTTTGCTTGTATCTGCAGTACTTTTAAAATGTATGAGGTATCTTCATAATTAGTAATCCAGCATTGGTCCTAAGTGTATATATATTATTATAGGGATACAGTGGAACTTCTTGTGAATTATGCTCAGCTGGTTACTACAGAGACATCAATGACGTCAGCTCCGGACCACTAGGATCCTGCTCGAAGTGCCCCTGCAACGGAAACGAAGTGAGCTGCCAGTCCGGTCCCAACAACCGCGTCCTCTGCAACTGCTTGCCAGGCTACACCGGCCCTGCCTGCGAATACGAAAGTAAGTGAAACTCCGCGCTACCCTAGGTGTGCATTACTAGCAATTTCTATCCCTCTTTTATTTTTACTTTTTTTTATTAAACGTTTTTGTTTTCCGCATGACTTCTCTTTAACACACGCACAAAAAAAAGCAGGTTCTAAGGTATCTATAGCGTTGAGCCCGCAACTGGCCATCCGTCCCGTGGGCAGCGAGGTAGTCATCACTTGCACTAGCGTTGCGCCGCACCAAACCACCATAAAGCTAGTCGAGGATGGCATCCCGGTGCCTGTGGACCGTGAGACGTACACGGTAAACGGCACCGCGCTGATTAAATCCATCAGGACGAAAGTCCTGCCGAGGAAGAAGGTTGTTAAGTGCTTCCTGCTGAACGAGCAGATGCTCATTGTCGGTGTCATGATCGGACACGTATATCCAGGTTTGATGATAACACAAGTGATCGGCATCCATCCACACAACAACAAAAACAATCGCCTATGTGTCCATTTGTCTCAATTAGATTGTGTCGCTTTCGTATTTACTTTTAGTTTATTCAAGTTTTCTAATAGTAGTGCCAGTATCTTTGTGTCGTCTCTACATTCGTTTATTAACAAATCTCTTTTAACTCATACTGCGTCTATCAAACACATTTTGTAGATAGTTTTCTTTATGTGGAAGAACGTTTAAGTGGAGCTAGACTGATTTGGGGATTGATTTGCGCTGTGTTTGATTTTAGATCAAGAGCCTACAACGCCCCCACCTTCGCATGGTGGACATGGGGAGCCCACAATTACCATCACAATTAATTCGCCAAAATTGACCATTAAAGAAGTCGGCGGTGAAGTTAGGTTTAATTGCACAGCATCTTCATCTCTGCATAATGTAAGTTTGCTTGTACTTATAAGGAAATCTAATAGAAACATCATTAAATCGAAAAGAGTGATTTCTGAAAATTGTGTGTTTCATTACAGCAAGTAAGAATTCGTTGGAACAAGGATGATGGATCATTACCAGAAAGGGCGATCGATGACGGAAGAGGCTACTTGGTCATCACCAACTTGAGGGTTTCAGATTCCGGCAACTACATTTGCGAAGCAAGTGACGGAGTTTCAATCATGACTGAACACATCAATCTTGCTGTTGGATGTAAGTAATCACGAATTAAAAGTCATTTCTAATGTTTAACTAACAATCACTTGATTTATATCCATGCTGCGTCTTTTAGCATTCTCACACAATGTGGTTAACATATCAGGTAAACAATTCATTACATAAATATTAAGGTTTAGGGAATGCATCCAACCAAATTGTTTGGTTCAATTCCGTTCAATCTGTTGTGAAACAATTATTCTTGTGAGATTTGAATTAAACTGATAGTTGATACTTGATTGGTACTTTTTGTATATATACATGAAATTTTTAATAATTTAGCACACCAACCTGAAAGACCATACACGCAAATCTACCAAAGATACATTGAAGTCAACGAAGGCGAACCGATCGAGCTCCACTGCACATCAACCGGAGTTCCAGCTCCATCAATTGAATGGGTGAAGACTTCCAGAGAAGCACTCAGCGACAGAGTAAGTTTTTACTTGTGCTTAAAGGATGATTCTAATTTACTTAATCTTAAAGGAGGATTGTAATTTACTTAAGTAACTTATGTTTCTTTTTTATTTATCTTTGATTTGGTTGGAGTTCACTTTGTGGTACATCTTCATAACAATTTAATTGAAACAATTAACTTTGTAGCTGTTTTGTGTTGTAGGCGTTTACTTTGTGGTACATCTTAAATACAATTATAAATAAAACAGTTTTCACTTTGTTGAACCACTATATTTTGCACTTCATTTGTGACTATAGTTTCGACTATCTGGTAGTCATTATAAAATGAAAAGTGTGTTTTAGTTTGATAATTACTAGATAGTTTTTGTGGTAAAACAAAGTTAGGTGTTTTAGTTAAATTGCTTTTCATTTATCTCAAATATTTTGTTTACAGCGTCATTTGGTCGGTGGTACTTTAACGATCCCCAACGCCCAAAAATCCGACCAAGGCGAATACCTTTGTATCGCAAGAAACAGCGCTGGAGAGCATTCTTCAGTAGCAACTGTTGTCGTGAAAGACATCGGAGGCACCATCATCAGGCCGATTATAACCCCATCTTACTACACTGGCACCAGCGGTGAATCCTTTACGTTGACTTGCGAAGCTGGAGGAAATCGCGATATTGTCTGGTCGAGACAGGGAGGATACTTACCTTATCACTCCAGGGACGAGCATGGAATTTTGATCGTTTCCAATGCACAAGTTGAAGATTCTGGTGTTTACGTCTGTACTGTGACTGGACACGGAGCAACCACAGGAACCACAGGAACAGCTAATGTTAATGTAAACATTGTACCTGGAGAATCTGGGTAAGTACATGAAAACAATTAAACAATGATTTTCCTAGTTTAGTTTAGCTTGTTCGTAAACGAAACAGTGACCTGTATTTGCACTTTGTGTCATTGACGATGTCACTATGGAGCATTAGATGGCGTTAGCTATCGAATCCATTAATAATGATTTTCCTGCCTGCTTTATAATGCGATTTGCTTGATTTATGCATATTTATGGATTAATTGTTCTTTTATAATTATTTACAGAGTTTATCCCAGTGTGAAAGCTGAACCGACCAGTTTGAGAGTGTCGCAAGGCTCTGACGTGGAGATTCGCTGTGAGGCGGTCGGATCACCGATACCGACTCTGAAATGGACAAGACTGGGAAATCCTCTGCCTTCGCACATCCAACAAACTGGACCGGTCCTAAAATTGCACAACGTGCAAATGCCAGATCGTGGAGTGTACGTCTGTGTTGCCACCAACAACTTGGGTCTCGCTCAAGCGACGTCTGTCGTCGAAGTTGAACGTAAGGGAATTTACCTATAAATCGATACATTTGATTGCTGAAGGCTTGACTACATATTATGAATCATCATCAATCTTAGGAAATAGTATATGGACGAAGTAACAGTTTTGCCACTTCCATAGAAATGTCGATGTTGCCTTTATTAGTTATTTGGATTTTGTAGATATCGCTGCTTTACTTTAATAGTGGCGCTACTAAAAGAAAGAGATTTATATGTTTCGCTTTTAATCTACTCTTTTACAAGTTGATACCAGCATTCTTGTGGCTATCCAGAGGAAATGAAGATATGCCATTCTCTACAATGAAAGTTCACTGTCTTTTGAATAGATTCAATGCAAAGCATACACGTCACTTTTTAAGTTGTGCCACTATCAAAGTAAAGCAGCGATATTTTAGTCAACCCTAAGTTAAGGTACGATTCACGAGAGGTGTCCCATGGTTTTCTTTATTTATAGTGCTCCCTTCCTTCATACTTCCTTATCCCACATACACATCCCACAACTTGCACGCCAATTGGAAACCATTTTCCCCACTTTTTCCTCGCATTGCTCCATGCTTTTCTTTCTTTCCCTTGAACCCATTTGGCGTGCTCCCCGTATCCACCCATACCTTTAAATATGAAACCTATGTATTTAAATTCCTTCACCCTCTCAATCACCTGAGAGTGAGTGAAATGAAATGGAAGGGGGATTTCAATTCACTCACTCTTCCTTCCATTCCACTTTGTTTTTCTTGCATTTACTCGCAGAGCTCTTTTGTCCATATATCTCTCTATTCTCTGCATCACCTCCTTCATCTCTCCCTAGCCCCTCGCCAAAAGCATTATATCATCCGCATAACCTAGCATCCATACCTTCCTTTTTCCGATCACTACCCCACCCGCTTGCCCTTTTTTTAAAACCTTTTCCAATTCGCTAATATATAGCTTAAACAACAAAGGGCTCAGCGGGCATCCTTGTCTCACCCCCATCCAAATTCTAACTCTTTCAAACACATTTTCTCCCACTAATATACTCGCGACCTAAACATAATGACATTGTCATGTAACGTCAAAATTTGACACAACTAGGTAAGATCGTTGCATATACAACTGTCGACATACTCTCTAAAAAATTTAAACCACACATTCCACATCAACAGGACATCTCTCCCGAATTCTACTATAGAAGGAAAACAAATTATAAATAAGGAAAATCGTATGATTTCTGAAAATAGTATAAAATAAATATTTCCGAAAACTAAATATTACTTACCTTGCAATTAGGCCGCGAAGCACCAGTTGTGGAAATCTACCCGAAACACACGCAAACCGTAAACTCTGGAGGTAGTCTGATTCTGTCTTGCTCCATTACTGCGGGAATACCAAATCCTTCCATCAGATGGCATCGTCCTAATGGTCAACCGATCAACCAGCAACGAGTGGAAATTCTTGATAATGGCGTATTAAGGTAGATATATATGTATAAAGACACTTCAGCAACTATACATGCAGATTATTATCTAACTTTTTGTATTGAATCCTCGAATTTAACAATATTAAGATTCTCATAGGTCAGGTTTCAATGGCAGCAGTTAGACCGCTCACTTAGGCCCAAAGGGCCCCTTGTGATACCATAAGGGTAAAAAGGAGTCAGATCTCCCCTCCCTCCCCACCTATAAAAACCAATCCGAGCACCTAATAAAACCGATCAGATTTCTCAAATCTAGAGGTGTGAGGTCCGCTAGTCCATTCGCGTAGTGCATACCAAGGAAGGTACTTGATTCTTTTCCCTTCAAGAGCAGGGCATTGTCCCAGATAGTGGAGTACCGTCTCTTCCTCCTCCACTTCCAGGCATCCTCTGCAAAAGTGGTTGTGCTCAAGACCCATCTTTTGAGGCATGTCTGCCTAGAAGGCAGTGGCTACCGCCTTCTTTATGTCTATTCTGCTAAGTGCAATTAATCTGTTGCTGTTTATAGTATCCCATATAGACCATAGCTGCCTTGTTATGAGATACGTATCGTCTTCTCTTCACCTATGGTTGACCGAAGCTATCATATGTTCCCTAAGTAGTCTCTTGCATTCCACAAGAGGAATGTGGGTGAAGAGTTCGGTAGACAGGTCCTTCATTCTTGCCCCCTTCCTTGCAAGGTCGTCGGCAATTGAATTCCCCCTGATATCACTGTGACTAGGTACCCACATGAGTCCCACGTCACAGTGCACCTTCAAGGTGCAGTACGGGCTATTCAATATCAGTAATGAACCTGATTCGGTTCTCCTGAAAGTAATTTTTATAGATCCAGATCCAGAATGTTACAGTGGTTTGCGAGTCTAAAAGACTTTTTAAATTTAAAATCTTGTGGGAAGATTCTTCCCCCTACTCTGTTTTCAGACATTGGAACCATCCGTAAAGAGCCTGATGTCCTTACCTTGAACTATCTTGCCCTCTAACCATTTCGTATTGTCCGGGATAGAAGTGGAGACATTATTTTCAAAATTAAGTTCTGGAGTGCGGCTGTCAGTCTTCAGGGCGATATCAACCACAGATTCTCATGGAGAGTAAAATAAAAGTCTAACAAAAGATCTCACCATTTCCCTTTCTTCAGGGATTTTTTTGTTTGACAATATAAAGATCATAGATTAAATTAGATTGATAACTCCTAGGGGGCTCCACGTATCATGATTTTAGTTGACCGACCCACTCGATGGGGCGGCGCTGCAATCGCAAATGACGTCATTCGGCGTGGAGCGGGGTGCGCAGTGTAGGGGATCATAACATTGACCCTGGTTTTACATTTGTTTGACAGTAGACTTGTTTAAAATATTGCACACAATAGCTTAAAATTTTAAAATAATAAATATACTTACGGTTGCAATTATTTATATTTATTAACGCTCAATTCGAGACGATTTCGTCTTATCGGCATTTTTGTGCCTTCAGATCTGACAGCTGTTAGTTGTCCAGACTAGAGCGAGAGACTAGAGAACTAGAGCTCACATGTTCGAAATTGCGGAAAATTTGAAATTCCGACATATGCGCCCTCTCATTGAGTGGATCGGTTAACTATATATGTGAACTTACAGAATCATATGGAGTCGACGGGGTCTGATAAAGATACTTCTGTCACTACATGTCAAAATTCTAGTAATGACACTAGTCGTCAAAGCATTTCTCATCTCGTTCCTCATAATCGGACTTTACTTCATCTTTTTGGGACACTGCATCATCGCTTACACTATATCCCTATTGACGATTTCAGTTTTGGTCATGGATAATTGTTAGTATCTGGAACTTTATGTATACCAGATAATTTACAAATCACTAAAAAAATGCTTAATATTTAAGTCGCCTGTTTCCAAAAGCCCCTAAATCTATTGTTTTCAAATAGATTTAGGGGTTTTTGGAAATAGGCGACTCATTTATTTATAATGTGTTTATTCTAGAAATGTTTGTGCTTTTCAGATTCAACCGTATAACCGAAGAAGATGGCGGTGAGTACATCTGCACGGCTGAGAATGATGTCGGAAGGGTGACTGCTATTGGAAACATCATCGTTCAAACACCGCCGACGGTTACGATAAATCCTCCTGGTGAACAGCTGGTCGTCAATTTCGGCGAATTCGTGCGTTTGGAATGCCACGCTTCTGGATCTCCGGCTCCTTCCGTTCATTGGAGTAAATATAATGCTAAACCAGATATGTAAGTACAAAACACACTCTTCTAGAAACTATTCTTTAAATGAGATACAGGGTTTTTGTATTGCATTTCACTATTGATCAAATAAGATTCACTATATCCCAAATATCTTTCACCTTGTCAAATATATGCCAAAATATTTTCCGAGTTACGAAATGAGTTCCACTATTTACGAAATACTTTTCCTTTTAATATTTTTGCTGGAAATGTTTGCAGTAACAATAATTTTCTTCTAAGGGAATCGCCTATTTCCAAAAACCTCCCAAAAAATAGGCGACTCAAGTATACGTATTCCAAATTCAGCCTATTTTCTGTAAATCTTTAGATATTCCTGGTTTTATTTTTAAAGTTCAACTTAAAGCTTTAAACGAGTGTTTTCCACTCCTAGACTAAGCATGAAGTAAAATTTCGAGTCTAGAAAAGCCCAGTGAAAATTTGTCGAGGGTCGCGCAGCGACCCGAGACAAATTTTCTGGGCTTTTCTAAACTCGAAATTTTACTTCATGCGCCACGCGTATAAAACGCTAAAATATTGTAAAATGTATGTATATTAAAACCTCACTTGAAATCTGTGACATTAATTATTTTTTAAAAGAGTTCAATTTGAAGCTTTAAACGAGTGTTTTCCACTCCCAGACTAAGCATGAAGTAAAATTTCGAGTTTAGAAAAGCCCCGTGAAAATTTGTCGAGGGTCGCGCAGCGACCCGAGACAAATTTTCTGGGCTTTTCTAAACTCGAAATTTTACTTCATGCGCCACGCGTATAAAATACAGATTTCAAGTGAAGTTCTAATATACATATATTTTACGATATTTTAGTGTTTTATACGCGTGGCGCATAAAGTAAAATTTCGAGTTTAGAAAAGCCCAGAAAATTTGTCTCTGGTCGCTGCGTGACCCTCGACAAATTTTCACGGGGCTTTTCTAAACTCGAAATTTTACTTCATGCTTAGTCTGGGAATGGAAAACACTCGTTTACAGCTTCAAATTGAACTCTTTTAAAAAACCTAAATACAGGGAGTTTTTCTTTTAAGTATACGTATTCCAAATTCTGTCTATTATCTGTAAATCTTTAGATATTCCTTGTTTTTTTTTTCAAGTTTAATTTGAAGCTTTAAAGGAGTGTTTTCCACTCCCAGACTAAGCAAAAAGTAAAATTTCGAGTTTAGAAAAGCCCCGTGAAAATTTGTCGAGGGTCGCGCAGCGACCAGAGACAAAATTTCTGGGCTTTTCTAAACTCAAAATTTTACTTCATGGGCCACGCGTATAAAACACTAAAATAATGTTAAATGTATGTATATTCGAACTTCACTTGAAATCTGTGTTTTATACGCGTGGCGCATGAAGTAAAATTTCGAGTTTAGAAAAGCCCAGAAAATTTGTCTCGGGTCGCTGCGCGACCCTTGACAAATTTTCACGGGGCTTTTCTAAACTTGAAATTTTACTCCATGCTTAGTCTGGGAGTGGAAAACACTCGTTTAAAGCTTTAAATTGAACTCTTTTAAAAAATAATTAATGTCAACAAATTTACAGCTTATGCACATGTTTACCAAATGAAAAATTGACTGTATGTTTGAAAACGTAAACGCCATCTACTGCCCATTAGCTCAAGTAGTACCGTCAATACTTAAGCTAATGGGCATTAGATGGCGTTTACGCTTTCAAACATATGTGTGTGTTTTATACGCGTGGCGCATAAAGTAAAACTTCGATTTTAGAAAAAGGAAGTAGAAAACACATGCGTATTATCGTTTTACAGCGCATCAGTCTCCAAGAGTCAACATCACGTTGCCGTATTTGAAATTACAAGCGCGTCTCAAGAAGACGAAGGAATCTACACTTGCTTCGCCACCAACGATGCTGGAACTTACGAGGGCAGAATTCGACTCATCGTCGATAACAGCATACCCCAAAGGGGTGACATCACTGGTAAGATTGTCCCCTTTTAAGTTCCTTTGAAGTGTTTCTTTTTGTTTGTATGTGTGTGTTTTTTTCCGTGATCGTGATTTTGCAGAATTAACTTGAAGTGATTTATTCCAAGCTTACATAGAATCACTAAGAAATACCTTCGTCTGTTTTAAAGGTAAAAGTCACTATGTGCACAAAAGACTAAGGCCGAGTTGCACCAAAAACGATGAACTCAACTTCAAGCTGAACTTGAGTTTAATAGCCAGTTGCACCAAACACGTTGAACTGGTTCATCTCTTAACTTGAGCTCAAAGTGACATTAGAACAATAGAAACTGTCATCTTGAACTCAAGTTCAAAGATAAACCAGTTCAACCTGTTCTGGTGCAGCTGAGCCTAAAATATCAGTTCCTATTGTTCTAATGTCACTATAAACTCAAGTTCAGAGTTGAACCAGTTCAACCTGTTTTGTGCAACTTGCCCTAAGTCTTGTCATCTTGAACTCAAGTTCAAAGATAAACCAGTTCAACCTGTTCTGGTGCAACTGAGCCTAAGATGTCAGTTCCTATTGTTCTAATGTCACTTTAAACTCAAGTTCAGAGTCGAACCAGTTCAACCTGTTTTGTGCAACTTGCCCTAAGTCTTGTCATCTTGAACTCAAGTTCAAAGATAAACCAATTCAACCTGTTCTGGTGCAACTGAGCCTAAGATGTCAGTTCCTATTGTTCTAATGTCACTTTAAACTCAAGTTCAGAGTTAAACCAATTCAACCTGTTTTTGTGCAACCGGCCCTAACAGTGCTTAACGACATTCACTTTAAAACCGATGAAGTTTTCATTGTAAATATTTCATTCAAATTTCAGTTAAGGGCGATTCATTCTAAATTGCTAAATCTAAAAAATAATATTTTTATTACAGTCTAACTGCTACTTAATTTCTGTTTTAAATTTGCTCTTTATATATATTTGAGGAGTGCTCGAACAAAAGGTGACATTTCCACTTTTTTGCTTGTTGCTTTTTTGCAGAATCGTACGCAAATTTATGAACTACACATTTTGCTTGAATTTGGCGTATCAAATAGTAACAATTTCTAAAGAAAACCCGAGTCAAAATGTCCGTTTTCGAACAAAAAGGAACATTTACTCATATTTTAGTAACTTTGAATAAAAACACTTTTTAACCTTTCTTCACAAATTTGTTTTATACCAGATGTACATTTCGGTCACAAGGTGACCATTATCAATGGTTTGGTTCCAATATCAAACCATTGATTATGGTCACCTTGTGTCCGAAATGTACATCTGGTATAAAATAAATTTGTAAAGAAAGGCTGAAAAGTGATTTTATAAATAGTTATTATCATCTTTACGTAACTCACTCATTTTCATTTATATTTTAGTGGTTTCTCAAAAAATAGCAACGATTAAAATGTTACCTTTTGTTTGAACACTCCTCATCTATTCCCTCGATACTGATTGAATTCATTTTTAGCTGTTCGTTTTGATTATTCCGTAATCCGATTTCTTATTAAAAGCTTTTTTTAGAATATAAGAGAATTGCTTTTAGTACCATTATAGTTTAATGCTGGTGAATTTCTACTAGACTCTTACAAACACTATACTAACTTTTCATATCATCTTTAAAAATATTAAAAATTACAACACTTGAATCGACAGTTACAAAAGAAAATCAATCGAAATAATGGATGTGCACGCATGGAAATTTAGAAAGAATCGTTTTGAGCTTTCACATAATATATATTAATCATGTTTTTATATTGTTTTTGTTTTATTATTTCATGTATTTCTATTAACTGGGATGTAGGTAATCGAACTGGTGGCAGAGGTGAGTTTAATACTAACTTTAATGCGCTGTAAAATGCTTTATTTTAACGAATCATATAAATATTATATATATATATATATATATATATATATATATATTGATTTTTACTTTTTAATATTTACTTATATCGTCACCTACGTACAAGAACTATATTCGGTTTTTTTTTTTTTAATTGGCCAACTTGATTTGGGATTTATTTGGTTTAGGTTCTTTGATTATTTGGGTGTCCCTATTGTTTGTAATGTAATGACATATGAATGTCATGTTGCAATTGAATAATTGCTTGATAGAAAAGTGGTAATAAAAGCCAAAAGTAATGTCCGCAACTTAATTAATATTCACCAATATGATAAGGTAATTAAGCACATGTGAACGATGTGGAAAACATAACCGAAATATACTGCTTTGGCAGAATATCAGTATTTTATACGCGTGGCGTATGAAGTAAAATTTAGAAAAGCCTAAAGATTTGATTTGATCGCGTAGCGCTACGCGACCAATATCATATTGGTGAATATTAATTAAGTGGCGGACATTACTTTTGGCGCTACGCGACCAAACCAAATTTTAAGGCTTTTCTAAACTCAAAATTTTACTTCATGCTTAGTCTGGGAGTGGAAACACTCTTTAGAAGCTTTAAAATATACGCTTTTTCGTTTGTAAACTTTAAAGAAACAACAACAAATCGTTGTATATTTCTTATATTAAGGTGACGAAATGATTTGACTATTGCAGTTTTCAAAAGTTTTTTTTAATGATAAATCAATACTACTCAGTGTTAACTTATAAAATGAATAACGTAGTCAAGTTTTAATATATGAAACTAGTAATGAATACCTTGTAATATAAAGAATATAATGTTGACTATAATTATCATTACATTTGATGAATAAAAAGTGAGGTTTATGAGTGTTTATTTTTATTGATGTTATTCTTCGGTATAACAGGAGAAGATCCGGGCTCTGGAAGCAACTATCCGCACATCCATGGAAGCTACAAAAACAACGAGAGGCAACCCAGCATCGTCGACGAGCAGACTTTCACCGTTCCAGTTGGAACCAGAGCAGATTTAAGATGCAATATTGCAAACAGTGGTAAGTTTAACTGTCTAAATCTTGATCTTTGTTAGAATATTGTATGAAAATTTTGGACTTTAGGACCACATTGATGAGGACCAACAAGTTCAAAACGCGCACGTGTCTATTAGTCTAATTAATACCACCTAGACTCAGTTTCATCAAAAACCTTGAACTGAATTCTATTATAAGCTAGAATTCTTAATGACATTTATCATTCTTTCGGCACTAGAAGAATGATAAATGTCATTTAGAACTATAGACTGGCCATACATAATCGCGATTGCCAGTCGTATCATTCCAGTGTTTAATTCCTGTTTGGGCTTCAAACTGAATTATTTTCGAAGGACCATTAATTATCTACTCACTAAAACATGCAAATCGAATTTAACTGTACACGATTTATTTAATACAAAAACAAAATTGATCTCTATCGTAGACAAAACAAATGAATAAAATTAGCTCTTGACGGTTCCAGTTCTTGAAGGTGAGTAACTTTCTGTTATTCTCGCGTTTCTCGCGAAGTTGTTGGGGGTGGTGCTTCTTCCTTATTCCGTAAGGAAGGAGATGTTTAAGGTACCATCTCTTGGTCATCTTCTTTTCAAGGGAAGGAGGATATTTTACCCTGTTGCTGCTATTTGCTCCACGCTGATGTCCCATGCTCCGTAATCCGCCCCACGAGCACTTTTATTGCTCTTTTGTTCGCCCAAAACATGCCCTTGCATAATTTCGGCTTAGGTCTTTCGTGAAGATCTTTAATGGGCCCTATCCATGGGTGATCTCGTGCTATGCAATGATGTTTTAAACTGGTCGTAACTCTAGGTAGCAACCCGCGCTTGTCGCGAGCCATTTAAATCGAGAATTCGCGGATAAGTCGCGAATCGGTGGCAACAATTCCAATCGCGTTGGTTTATAAGGAATCAGGCTGCCTCCTGATACTTGGCATATTACCCTATTAGTGATGGTGTGTGGGAAATCAGGCTACCTGATGCCTGACATATTACCACACACACCAACATGTTTCGATGAAACACTGAAATGACACGACTGGGTTGGTGCCAATCGCGATGTGTATGGGACTCCTCAGCAATATAATTTAGTATTTTCCTCACTAATAGCTACGTATTTAGCTGTCCCTTTTTCGATTTTTAATTGTGTAATTTCACATTTTAGCCTGCTAAATTTTTCTTCCAACATGCTCTTATTCTCCAACAGTGTTTTAATATTTCGAGGTCATTGTTTATATTTTTGAATCGTCCTCAGGAGTATGAATTAAGAGTTGATCTCCAAACCAATGTTATAAATAAATATGTTGATTGAGGATAGAATAAATCAAGTGCTTTTAATTTAAATTCAATATTAGTGCAAATGTTTCATAAAGTGATGAATTAGATCCAAATTAAATTTAGGTTGATTGTTCGAATGCCTTTAAATATTATTCGGCGCTATACTTAAGAGATGGTATGGTATATTAAACGGTCATTTGGCCACTGCAAGATCTATTGTAATGTTCCTCACCTATTGGAGTCCATCTTTTATGTGATCTATTATAGTTAATAGAGTTAAACGTACTAATTCGTCGGATTCTAAAATTGCCGATGTCAGATAGTTCCTTCTTAAAAGGGACAAGACAGAAGACTAGCATGGAATATGTTCTGCTGTTTTCAATGCCTCATTGCAGAATCTGCATTTGGTATCGTTTGTCTGGCCCATCTTAGTCCATCAATACCTAGGCCTTTCATATAATCTATTATGGTTTATGGAGTTAATGTACCAGTTCATCGGGTTCTAAAATTGCCGATGTCAGGTAGTTCCTTCTTGAGCGGGACAAAGCAGTACACTCGCATAGAATATATTCTGCTGTTTTCAATGCTCCATTGCAGAATCTGCATTTGGCATCGTTTGTCTGGCCCATCTTGGTCCATCAATATCTAGACCCTTCATGTAATCTATTATAATTTATGGAGTTAAACGTACGAGTTTATCGGGTACTGAAATTGCCGATGTCAGGTAGTTCCTTCTTAAAAGGGACAAGGCAGAACACTCGCATAGAATATGTTCTGCTGTGTTCGATGCCTCATTATAGAATCTGCACTTGGCATCATTTGTCTGGCCCATCTTCGTCCATCAATACCTAGACCCTTCATGTAATCTATTATGATTTATGGAGTTAAACGTACCAGTTCATCGGGTTCTAAAATTGCCGATTTCATGTAGTTCCTTCTTGAGCGGGACAAAGCAGTACACTCGCATAGAATATATTCTGCTGTTTTCAATGCTCCATTGCAGAATCTGCATTTGGCATCGTTTGTCTGGCCCATCTTGGTTTATCAATATCTAGACCCTTCATGTAATCTATTACAATTTATGCAGTTAAACGTACCAGTTAATCGGGTTCTAAAATTGCCAATGTGAGGTAGTTTCTTCTTAAAAGGGACAAGGCAGAACACTCAATGCCTCATTGCATTGCATTTGGCATCGTTTGTCCAGCCAATCTTAGTTGACGTAATAATAATAATAATAATAATAATATATATCTTTATTTCAAAGTCATATACATATACATATACAAAGAGAAAGTTGCGTCAAAAAACTTACAAGCTACCTTAAATATAATATTATTTGATTTGACATACATTTACATAATGATAATTAAATATTTGCTTATACCTACCTATATTTACATTGGTTAATGAATTCTAAAATAGAATACGGCTCGCATTCTATCAGAAGCACATGCAATTCTTTTTTTAGGAGTTTAAAATTGTTTTTATAAATTTTAATACTATTGGGAAGTTAATTAAATAGTTTAATGGAAGAATATTGTACTGCAGATTCTGTGGTTTTGAGCTTATTCTGGGGGTAAATATAATCTTTGGTTCGTGTGTTATATTTTAAGGATTTATTATCATTTCCTGTTAGGTGCTTGTGATAAAATAATATGCTTTCCATTATATATGTTCCATACATTGTTAGCATATTATTTCGTCTAAATACACCTCGACACGATTGTTTGTAATTTACATTTAACATTATTCTAATAGCCTTCTTTTGGAGAATAAATATTTTTTGAGCCTCCGGTTTATTACCCCAGAAGATTATCCCATAGCGCATGATGCTATCAAAATTAGCCGTGTATGCAGTTTTTACGACATCTTTATTAAGATATTTCGATAATAATAATATAGTTTTGCATTAGATTTTGGTTCAGATACAAACTAGGTTTTCAGTTTGTTTGTTTGTACTACACTATGTTGAACTGAGTTCAAGTTTGTGACGTCGCCAGTTTAATTTAAAGTAAATTTATACTGACAATTGCAAGTATCCAGCCCATATAACGAACAGATTCAATACAAAAATTGCAAAAAGTTCACGTAACGAACATGCCTAATTATCCCTTATTTATTATTTGAATGCTTTTTTATTTATTTCTAGGTAACGATCAAATTTACACCAACTGGATCCGTGCCGATAATTCATCTCTCCCACAATACTCCGAAATCCGCGACGGCACTCTGATCATCATGAACGCTCAACCTTCGGACGCCGGAGAATACAGATGCTTGGGAATTTCGGCAAACACAGGAAACATCCTCTTTATCGTCACCGCGCACGTCAGAGTCTTGTGTAAGCTGAAATATTTCCAACTATAAATACACCTGCGAATTGCACCACCAAAAAATAACGCTCCCACACTTTTCACTGCCATTCGGTGAGCTTCTTCTTTGTTCCACTTCGGTGTACGCTTATTTTCTCAATGTGTAACGTGTACTTTTTTCTCTTTGTTTTCCTGCGCAAAAGCCGAGGAAGACATTTGTGCGTTACAAGGTACGATGTTTTCATCGGTGTAAATCCAGTGATCTTTAAAACAAAACAAACATTTAAAATCAAGAAAACAATTAAATGTTTTAATTTTCTCTCTAGGCTATTTAAGCTGATAATTGTCATAGTTACAGTAACTTAATTAAACACAGTGACAACTTCCTGTCATCCGCCATGATAAGGCAATATTAATCAAGAGAATAGATTATATTACAATAAAACAAATTTGATATTCAATTGTGACAGCGAGTGTTGCCATCTTTCACTTAAAGCGTCATCTATGGGTGGGAGCTATTCCCTTAAATTTGAAATAGGACCACATAATGGTTAATACTTCAAATTAACGTGTCTAGGTTGATTCTATTTACCTTTGCGAATTTTTGAGATACGATTTTGGTGTAAGTGAAATAAAGCACAACCTTTAGACGGATATGCTGTGACCAACTTTGGACCTCATAGCTACGCCGCTGTTTGTCCGCCATTTTGGGTCAGAATTACTAACAACCAATCAAAAAGAGAAGATGTCGCCACTGTGTTTAATCAAGGCACTGTAGTTATAGCCAACAATGGAATTGTTACAATTAAAAAGATGGCGATAAGTGTCGTTAAATACTTATGATTACATGAAGGCTTAAATAGTTGAACAAAGAAAACATTTAGTAAGCTATTGGGCCCGTTCATCAGAGAGACATGTTGATAGTTGACTGCCAACTGTTGAAGAATTCTCTGATGACTGGACTGTTAATCGCGAACTTGTTTGAGATTTTTGCAATCGTACAAAATAGACCGATTGGTGTTGATACGTTAAAGTTTTCAAAATGGCCGGAGTACCGTTCATTAGATACCAACATATATCACAAACAAATCCAAACATGTTGAATGCTAAACATTTTGATTAACGGGCCCATTCAATGCATTTAAAGAGATGGCGAGACTTGTAATTAAATAATTATAATTACATTACATCAACTAGTTGAACATAAAATTGTTCACATTAGACCACACTGATGAGGTCCAGATTTCGTAATGATTTTGTGGAAAAAGAAGTTCGATTTATGAATCGACACCACCTTATTTAAATATTGATTTATTTAAGTACAAATGACATCATGTGTATAATATTTGAAGATCACTGGTGTGTAGTTTCTTTGGCATATATTGTGTCATTTAGTAACACTGGAGCGAGCGAAAAGTTCTTATCGAGTCCGGTTCTTTTACATACTGACTTTGAAGCTCTGACTTGTTTACCATCCGTGGGGTATACAAGTCAGTGTCTTATATGTGCCTGCATTAGTTTTAGTCACCTTTTAGAACATAGTTTACGCGCTGTCACAGCATACTTGTAGTACGCCAAACGTAAATACTCAAATCAAACTATGAACTTTTAATTAAACCACTTGGTTTAATTAAAAAAACACACTTTGATCCTCCGTTGATGTAATCAGTTAGACAACACGAAGTGTTTTACTTAATTAGTTGCTTAAATGTTCCCTACTGTTTACGTGAGAAATTAATTGAAAATACTTAAACTAAATTCCCTTTTGGATAATTAATAGCGTATATTGTCGGCACGAGCTAAGTATGTAAACTCTGTTCTTTTTTTAATATGACCAAACTTAGGGTGTATTTACTACGAACAGTTTCAGTCCTGCTTTAACAGTAGGGTATTTTAAACATCAAATTTTGACATGTTGGTAAATGATTATTAATGTGACAAACAAATCATAATTTGTCAAATAAATTGTCACGATACAAAGATTTTCAAAAAAGAGAACACTACAACTTTCAACTTTACAACACATTCTTTGAAACTTTCACATATTCCATATAAACATTTGCAAAGTTAATAAACATGTGATCAGAATTAAACAGTATATTTTGTACTTTACTTTAAATCAGTGCTTTATACGCGTGGCGCATGAAGTAAAATTTCCAGTTTAGAAAAGCCTAATTTGGCTCGGTCGCTCCGCTTCGCTACACGACCAAGCCAAATTATCAGGCTTTTCTAAACTCGAAATTTTAATTTATGCTTTGTCTGGGACTGGAAAACACTCGTTAGAGTTTTTGAATTAAAAGTTTTTAATAAGATCACGATTGTCTGAAAATTTACATTAAAAAATCGTAACATGTATACCTAAAATAATAATTCCTTGTATTTCGAACTTTTTTAAATTTGAACATACAGAGAGTTTTATGTAACACCGAACATGTTCATCCAATACAATTTGACACCTTTATTTTTTTAAGTTGTGCGAACATTTGGTTGCTTATATGACTATTAAAAATTGTAACCAATCAATCTCAATTAATGCCTCAACTTGTACACACAGGGAGTTTCTCTTTCAAGTATATATGTCCCAGTTACACCGTATATGTCGTAAATCTTTAGATACTAGTTGTTAAAAACAAATCAATTTGAAACTTGAAATGAGTGTCTTCTACTCCCAGACTAAGCATGAAGTAAAATTTCGAGTTTAGAAAAGCCTGAAAATTTGGTTTGGTCGCGTAGCGCGAAGCGCGGAGCGGCCAAACCAAATTTTCAGGCTTTTCTAAACTCGAAATTTTACTTCATGCGCCACCGGTACAAAACACTGACATATTACGAAGTTTAAAACACACCGCTAAACTTTACATTGCATCAGTGTTTTGTACCGGTGGCGCATGAAGTAAAATTTCGAGTTTAGAAAAGCCTAAAAATTTGGTTTGGCCGCTCCGCGCTTCGCGCTACGCGACCAAACCAAATTTTCAGGCTTTTCTAAACTCGAAATTTTACCTCATGCTTAGCCTGGGAGTGGAAAACACTCGTTTAAAGCTTCAAATTAAATTCTTTTAATAAACCTAGCATCGGCAAATGTACAACGTATGCTTATGTATATTTAAAAGAAAATGTCTCGTAATGAAAATGTTCGGTATTACATAAAACTCTCTGTATAAAGGGTGGTCCATATAGTGGTTTCTTTTTAAAAATTCAAAAAAAATAAACAAAAATCTTTTTTTTTGTATTTTATTGGTTTATTCGAAAGAGCAAACGTTTCCATTATTTATGGAACACGATTTTTTTCATATGGCTGCCTCGACTGGCTTCGCAGTAGTGCATCCTGTTAACCCAATTTTCCAAGACCTTGGTGACGGTATCTGGCTCTATCTCGCGAATGGCTTGCTTGATATTCGCCTTAAGGGGCTGAATCATTAATACATCGGTCCTTCACGGCATCAAAGCTCCGAGGTGGCCAATTGACATCGCCGAGGTGGCTGATAACAGGATTTTCGAACTTGGCGCGCCAAAGTCCGATTGCGGCATGGGTTGTGTGGCATGGCGCGCCATTCTGTTGAAACCAAAGATCGTCCAAGTGCATGTCTTCAATTTCCAGCCACAAAAAATCGTTTATCATGCCTCTGTAGCACTCACTGTTGACCGAAATGGCGTTTCCAGCAGTGTTTTCATAGAAAAATGGCCCACCGCTCCAAAATCCGCACCGAACTGTTACTCTCTGAGGATGCGTTGGCTTTTCGACGATCACGTGCGGGTTTTTCGATCCCAAGATGTGGCAGTTTTGCTTGTTAACACACCTACCGAAATAAAAATGCGCCTCCTCAGAAAAGATGATTTTTCAAGCAAAATCGTTGTCCATTTCGAGCTGCTCTAAGCCCCAAACTGAGAAGTAATAACGAACCAGATGGCCGCGTGCCGTCAACTGCTGAGTCAAATGGAAATTGCAAATAATGCGAAGTCTTTGTGCAAAATTCGTATCAGTGTTGTCTACTAGCATGCCAGTCTCACGAACTTTTTGCAAAAACTTGCGTATAGCAGGCGCGGTGGTTGCTCATTACGGCCAAAACTTCTTTTTAATAAACACGCTGTTTGGGTTACACAGCATTGACTTTAGAAATAAATTTGCATTATTTCCCAACGTTGTTTAAGCGTAAAGCGTTCCGCGGAGATATGATACTAACTTTCTGTCCAAATTTCGAGCAGGAAAGAGCTGCCACTGTCATAATAACACATGATTAAAAAAGAAACCATTAGATGGACGACCCTGTACATGAGCAGATAATAAAGAAGAAAGATATTTCTGAGCAAGGGATATTACCTGATCCTCCTATCCTACCTGATCCTTAGAGACACTTCATTAAATTGGTAGTAGATACAAATAATTTGAGGAGGTGATAGATAAATACAATTGTTCATTTAATTGTCATATTAATAGTAATAAAAAGCGATTAAATTCCTTTCTTCGCTGTTTTTATTTAAGTACTATATGTACATTTCGGACACTAAGTGTCCATTATAAATAGTAAACTACTAACCGTTAGTTAACTATTGATAATGGACACTTAGTATCCGAAATGTACATATAGTACTAAAATAAAAACAGTGAAGAAAGGAATTTAGCCGCTTTTTATTACTATCATAATAATCTTCACATAACTCACGAAAACATATATGTCATATTAATGTCAGATTTCCCTTCACATAACCTACAAATTAAAAGTTGATCTACAACATAACGTGTTATTAATCTTGTCCTAACCTATAACACACAACCTGCATCATACCACTAAATTCTTGAAATGTCTAATTTGATTGGTCATAAAAAAAAACAGATTATATCTCTGGTGTTTATCAACCAAAGCATATTCTATTCTCGCGGGTTTCCCAAAAACACTAGCTCCGGTGTTTCTAAATACATATTTTTTGTATGTTTGGTAGCAGGTAGAGCCGCTTCAAATAACTAAGTTGCTGTCGTTTTGTTTGCCTCAATCGATTTTTTTTGTTTGTTGGTTGTATTGAACATTTTACTTTCATTTTTACGTGTAATTCTTCAGCTCTGCCGAGAATTACATTGAATCCGGCTAAACAAGTGGTGAGACCTGGAGATAACGCCGTAATCGACTGCACCGCAACCGGCGAACAGCCGATTACAATTTCTTGGAGCGGCATGAACAGGGAGATGCCTTCATCAGTTTACCTAAGAGGAGGATACTTGCAATTCCAGAGGATCCAACTTTCTGATGCTGGAAGGTACAGATGTAAGGCTGTTAATTCTGTTGGAGAAGCTGACGCTGTCGCTGAAGTTATTGTGCAAGGTAAGAAGAAAATGTTTGATTGCTATTATATTTCATCTTTACTTAATATTTAGGATTCTCTTTCCTCCACGGAAACTTTAATTTCTTAAATTGATTATTTCTACTAAATATTTAAGATTCTCTTTCTTCCACGGAAACTTCAATTTCTTAAATTGATTATCTCTACTAAATATTTCAATTTCTCTTTCCTCCAAATTTCCACGGAAACTTCAATTTCTCAAATTAATAAAAAATACGGAGGTAGAAAGTCTCAAATTAATAAAAAAATACGGAGGTAGAAATAATTTAGTATCAATGTGGATGGGGGAAGAGTATGGGAAGTGTGTAATGTGTGAGCGGGAGGGATGTGTGGAGTCATTTGGTGGAGGAGTGCGAGGGGGTGAAGAAGGAATGGGTGGAAGTAAGAGGGAATAGAAAAGTAATGGAATAGATGAGAGAGGATGGGGCCGGGGTAAGGACGCTGGAGAAGTTGGGGGAAGAGAGGGAAAGCAGGAGGAAGAGAGGGGGTAGCGATTAGTGTAGATGTAATGTATTATTATGCCAATAAAGGTCTTTCTTTTTTTTTAGTATCAATCACCGTATTTTTTATAATTTCTCCAGCGTTAATAAACCTATTTTATTGTTACAACAATTGTTTCAGAACATGTCCAACCGCCAATTGTAGCACCGAACAAGGAACAAACCGCCGAAGAAGGTTCCACCATAACACTCACCTGCACACTGAGGTCGGATTACGGAGTCCAGGACATCCGCTGGATGCGCGAAAACGACGACCTGCCAGAGAACGCGCGCACTTACGGTGAACAATTGAAAATCTATAACATCCGCGCCGGAGACTCTGGTAAATATTATTGCGAAATCCCGACTGCAGATGGCAGCACAGCGTCCGACTACATAAACCTGCACGTCTCAAGTAAGTGAACAATTTTGTGCATAGTTCGATTTTCGATTAGTTGAGTTGTGTATTTCTACATATTTGCTGACTATTTCAAAAACAGGATAGTAATTAGGATAACTTAAACTACGGATTCTTTGAGAAACATTTTAAAAAAACACTATAAGCCATTTTAAATTAGGACTTAAAACACAATCAAAGACTGAAAGTTAGGAGAGCAAAGTTGGATGGGTAAAAGTTTTAAGGGCAAATGTAAGGAAGGCAACATTGAAAAGGGAATGGTCGAAGTGGAAATGTTAGAAGAACCAAATTTAGGAGAAAAAGGTGGAAGGATAAAAGTTGGAAGGACAAAATTAAGGACGACAACATTTGATGGGGAAAAGTATGATGGGTAAAAGTTAGAAAGTTGAAAGGATAAAAGTTGGAGGACCAAAGTAAGGACGGCAATATTTGATAAGGAAAAGTACGAAGGGTAAAAGTTAGAAAGTTTAAAGGACCAAAGTAAGGACGGCAACATTAGATAGAGAAAAGTACGAAAGGTAAAAGTTAGAAGAACTAACAAAGTAAGGAAAGCAAAGTTAAATGGGTAAAAGTTAAAAGAGCAAATGTAAGGAAGGCAACATTGGAAACGCAAAAGTTGGATGTGTAAAAGTTAGTAGAACGAAAGCTACGAGAGCAAAGTTCAAAGAATAAAAATAGGGAATTAAACATTGGAAAGGAAAAGTTCAAAGGGTAAAAGTTATAAACACAGAAGTTAAGGGCATATGTAAAGTAGGCAACATTAGAAAAGGAAAAGTTTGAAGGGTAAAAGTGTAAGCAAACTTTAATGGGTAAAAGTAAGAAGGGCAACATTGGGATTGAAAATCTTGGAAGAGCAATAGTTACCAAGATAAAATTGGACAGGAAAGAGTTGCAAGGGTAAACGTTTGAAGGAAAAAAATTGAGAGAGAACAACAAAAGTTTGACCTCCTAATGTTTTCACTTTAAATGTAGCCTTCTAAAGCGAAAAAAATAGGAAAACAAAATTGAGATAAGAATGGTTGGAATAGTAAAAGTTAGGAGGGCAAAATTGTGAGTGTAAAATTGGAAAGAGTAATAGTTATAAGGGTAAAAGTTTGGAGTGCAAATTTGGGAGAGTAAAAGTTCCTAGAACAAAGTTAAGCTGGACACAATTGTAAGGGACAAATTGGAAGGAGAAACGGTTATAGTCAACACATTACCGTTTTACCATGACGTCATAAAAACGAAACACATCATCAGAAACGCATGTCTACAATTTTGCTGTTACTTCATTCAATTGACAAATCTGTCAGTGAGCAATCGAATTAATTTAAAATAAAGGTTGTAATACAAAAATAAACTTAACAAAGATGTACAAAATATAATACTACACAGCAAAATCAGTTAAATTAGATATTATCAATGTACTCATAATCGGATTAGTCGCAATTTTTATACATTATATAATATGTTGATTATATTAAATGTATTTTATCCTTATAACCTTTTCTCTTTCTAAATTTTCCCTTAAAATTGTGTCCTTTTGGACTTTGTCTTAACAACTTTTGCTCTCCCAAACTAGGAGAAGGGAAAAATTGGGAGAATTAATGTTAATAGAACAATAGTTACGAGGCGTAAGTTGGCTGAGCAAAAGTTTAACTTCGATCTTACTTTGTTGAGTAAAAAATGACTGTTTTTGAAATATCAGCAAATATCTTTTATACGTTTTGATTTTTCGTGTTTTTCCATTTGTGTTTTTTTTTTCTTATTTTTTTGCATGTGTTAAAAACAAATAGTGGTACCTACCAACGAGAAATGTAAGTCGCGCGAGTGGCGGTGCAATGTTAATACGTGTGTCCCAATCCATCTTCTATGTTATATACCTTCTACGGATTGTTTAAATCCGGGATACCAATACTACTGTAACCGACGCAGGCGGGGTTTGTCAAATATTAAATATATAGACCATTTTACTGAATGTTTCTCCCCACTTTTTCTGTCTCTCCCTCTTTCTTTCTTTTGTTTTTTTAGTCACGCGGCTGGGGGATGCGGGCAGCTTTCTCAGAATAGATCTTAGAATTGTAGTTATGGCCATACTAATGTGACATAACTAATGAATTGTATGTTAATACATTTTTAACATCGGATTGTAAAAGAGGAATATGTGGAAAATATTTAATTGGCACAACTAAATTTGTTATAGGTGAAAGTCTCTAACCATTTAGCTAGAAAATCAACGTAACTTCACGTACATCGACGTAAACAATCTCAATTTAAAGTCGATTCGACGTCATTGACGTGCATAATAACGTCCATTCAACGTTGTTAACGTGTATCGATTCAATGTTATTAATGTGCATAATGACATAAATTTAACGTTATTTACGTGCATGATGACATCGATTCAACGTTATTAACGTGCATAATGACATCGATTCAACGTTATCAACGTGCATAATGACATCGATTCAACGTTATTAACGTGTATAATAACGTCGATTTAACGTTATAAACGTGCATAATGACATCGATTCAACGTTTTTAACGTGTATAATGACATCGATTTAACGTATTAACGTGTATAATAACGTCGATTCAACGTTATTAATGTGTATAATGACATCGATTCAACGTTATTATCGTGCATAATGACATCAATTTAACGTTATTAACGTACATAATGACATCGATTTAACGTTATTAGCGTGTATAATAATGTCGATTCAACGTTGTTAACGTGCATAATGACATCGATTCAACGTTATTAACTTGTATAATGACATCAATTTAACGTTATTAACGTGCATAATGACATCGATTCAACGTTATTAACGTGTATAATGACATCGATTGAACCTCATTTACGTCCATAATGACATCTATTCAACGTCATTGCGGTGTAAAATTACGACATAATCTATGTCAATTTGCTACTTAGGTAAATTAAATAGTTCTTAAAAAAATTATGTACAATATGATTGAAACATAGGAAAATGGTTTAAATATCTTTTGAAATACTGAGAATAACATCAAAGTTTAATTTTAGTTAAAATTCAAAGAGTGATTTTTCTCTATTGTCAGTATAATAAAAGACTCAAATTAAGTTTGTAAAATCTTAAAATATTTTTTTTTAATAATTCGATAATTGGCAAACCAAATTATTGCACACCTCTGCATACATTGCTTTGTATGTAATTTCCCCTTCTATGTACATGTGTAAACACCTACCTAATCTTGCCTGTTTATTTTAGTTTATAGGTAGTTTATGTTATAATTTTCTAAAGTTTTTTTTTTTAACGTACACACATTCTGATGTTTATATTTATAAGTAATATATAATTATTAAAAAACAAAACTCATACAATTCATTAAAATTTACAGCATTTGTTTTAAACAAACTTGTCTTGATAAAGCACTATTAATCAGTTCAATCATTCGGTTTTATCATATTTTCAATTGTTTTTATTTGTAATTAATGAAAAACAAAAAGTAATACAATTTCTTTTTTTACTGCATTTGTTTTAAACAAAAGTGTCTTGATAAGGCATTATTAATAAGTTTATTCATTTGGTTTTATCATCTATCTAATGGTTTTGATTCGTAAGTCTCTATTTTTTTATTGTAACATATGCAGCTTAATATACGTTTGTGTAGATAAAATTGTATACAAGCATTCTCCATATTCAAGTCCATTAGCGTAACAAGTAATGTAATAGACAGCTATGTTTCTGTCCGTGGTAATGTTTACAACAAAATTAACATTTTTGACATTTATTGATTTATGTGTCAATTAATTGTTTACAGAATACATCGCAGATTTAATACGAATTCTGTATGGCGACACATTTGCCACATGTAATCATTGATAATTCCTACTTATGTAAAGTGCTAACAATAAAATGTATTCTTTCGACTGAAAAAGATGATTTGCCCTCATAGGTTTATACCGTGCGATTGTTTAAATTATGATTAAGAGTAGGCGGCATTTTTTTGGTGCTCTTGCCCAGAATGCAAATTAAATGGTAAAATAAATTTAAGGTTATGCTAAACTATGTGTTAACAATCAGTAGTGCCAATCTAATTTAAAACTCAAAGCCTACTCTAAATAATGTTTTAAACAATCGCACGGTACTAATTAAATTTTAATGCTCATTCTCTTGATTGTATTTTTAAGGACAAATTCCCGATTGTTTTTCAAAAGCGAATTCGAAGTTTCTAACTAGTGTTTCCACTCCCAGACTAAGCTTGAAGTAAAATTTCGAGTTTAGAAAAGCCTGAAAATTTAGGTTGGTTGCATAGCGCGAAGCGCGGATCGACCAAACCCAATTTTCAGGCTTTTCTAAACTCGAAATTTTACTTCATGCGCCACGCGTATACACTACTCATTTAAAGTAAAGTTGAAAACATACATATACTGCTGAGATGTGACAGATATTTACTAAGATATAGCGAAAAAATGCAAAAAATATATATTTTTTTACATTTATTGGATTTTGGTTTTGAACCATTCCATCGAAAATTTCACCTTTATATTTTGTAATTTACTAAATTTAGACGCCTCAAACACATTTACACACATCCATGGACCCTATACTATTTGTTTAAAAATTATTATTCGTGATTACATTTTTATTGATTTCTTATCATTCGAAAGATCTCGATATATTCTATTACTGTTAAAATCGATTCTCTTCACCAATCACTCGTTAAAACCGAAATGATTGAACTAAGCATTTGTCTTTTTTTTGTAAATTAAGTTCACAACATACAAACAAACCACTCTCCACCAAATCAATTAAAAAAATCGAATGTTGGCTGTACATAATCGCGACCCAAAGTAAAGTGCAAAGACCTCCTTATCTCATCAACCTGAACGCGTGTCCATTTCAGACCGCCCTCACAGGACCTCACCAGTTCTGGATATCCAAACATTAAGCGGCAGCTCCCACGTCGGCGACCACTTGGACATTTACTGCCGGTCCAGCGAATCCGGCGTCATTGCCACTTGGACAAAACTCTCCGGAAGAATTGCTGATAACGTGCAAATCAGCGGTGGTAATCTGAGGTTTAACTCCGTGAGGTTAGAAAATGGTGGAGTTTACAGGTGTGAAGCAAGAGGATACGAGGGATTCTACCACAAGGATCATATGATTGATGTTATTGGTGTGTGGTTTTGTTTTTTTGAGTGATTCGTGGGTGTGATTTGGGGAATTTGGATTAATTTTTTGTTGCGTTTGCAGATGCCGTTAAAGAGGAAAAAGATATTGCGATAAAGAGCGCGCCTGAAGGATCAACCATTATCTTGGATTGCAAGACTGATTTGGATGAGCCTGTTAATTACGTTTGGACCAAACAGAGGGGATCTTTGCCCAGAGATGTTGATGTCAATGCTGTAAGTTTATTTTTTGATAGAATTCGAGATTCAGACCTAAACTGGAGTTCAATAATATTTATGTTGAAAGTTTTGTGTGTAGGGTTTCTCTTCGTAACTTACGATATTATGACCCAAAAGAGAATAAGACCCTACACACAAAACATTCAACAGGATGTGGGGTAAGAGTCAGACTGACGACTATATACATCAATCATCGGTCTCGCTTCTGAATGCAGCATCCAAACGCGGTTGCCAAATTTTATATAAAGACTGGCTAACTGAAATGGAGAATGCACTTTTGGGTCATGATATCGTAAGTTACGAAGAAAAACCGAAACTTTTGTCTTTTGCGATTTGGGGAGTGCAGAGTTTCATTCTTTATTGGTCGAGAAAAAATAGCACTAATAGCACAGTTGATATATATCCAGTTAGGTAGTCTCTATATAAAATTTGGTAACAGCGTTTGGATGCTCCATCTAGAAGCGAGACCGATGATTGGTGTGTATAGTCGTCAGTCTGACTCTTACCCCACATCCTGTTGAAAGTTTTGTGTGTAGGGTCTCATTCTCTTTTGGGTCATAATATCATGAGTTACGAAAAGAAACCGAAACTTTAGTCTTATGCGATTTTGGAAGTGTAAAGTTTCATTCTTTATTAGTCGAGACAAAATAGCACTAATAGCACAGTTCATACATATCCACTTAGCCAGTCTCTATATAAAATTTGTAAACCGCGTTTAGATGCTGCATCAAGAGGCGAGACTGATGACTATTATATAGAGTCGTCAGTCTGATTCTTACCCTACATTCTGTTGAAAGTTTTGTGTATAGGGTATCATTCTCTTTTGGGTCATAATATCATAAGTTCAAAGAAAAACCGAAACTTTTGTCTTATGCGATTTTGGAAGTGTAGAGTTTTATTCTTTATTGGTCGAGAAAAAGTAGCACTAATAGCACAGTTCATATGTATACAGTTAGCCAGTCTCTAGATAAAAATTGGTAACCGCGTTTGGATGCTGCATCCAGAAGCGAGACCGACGATTGGTGTATATAGTAGTCACTCTGACTCTTACCCCAGATCCAGTTGAAAGTTCTGTGTGTAGGGTATCATTCTCTTTTGGGTCATGATATCGTAAGTTACGAAGAGAAATCAAAACTTCAGTCTTATGCGATTTTGGGAGTGCACAGTTTCATTCTTTATTGGTCGAGAAAAAATAGCACTAATAGACAGTTCATATATACCCAGTTAGCTAGTCTCTATATAAAATTTGGTAACCGCGTTTGGATGCTGCATCCAGAAGCGAGACCAATGATTTGTGTATATAGTCGTCAGGCTGACTCTTACCCCACATCCTTACCATAGTCTCTCCTTTTCTACTCGATTTCCAGTTCACCCATAAGCATTGGCTTCCCTTGCTAATAGTGAGTGCTACACAATTGTTGTAAAGAGAGTGTAGTATCAGACCTTGTTGTATCTGGAAAAGTGAAACTAAATTCGTAGAAATGATTTATTTCATTAATTTAACTTGTAGAGTACTTGATGGCCCAGACTTTGCATTTATCGTAACTTATACTTGATGTTACAAATATCAATTTGCAGAGATCCATTCAACTCAACGACGTCGGAGGAAACGACGCTGGCACTTACGTCTGCACGTCCAGCAACGCTTACAAGACCATCGAAACACCGACCATTCTTCTGATCACCGGAATCGTACCATACTTCACTCAAGCACCATCCAGTTTCATCGGACTTCCACCACTCTCCGGTTCTTATCTGCAATTCAACATAGAAATCTCATTCAAACCAGAAAACCATGACGGTAAGATAGCAAAAAGTATCGCATTTTTAATATCGTTCTGACTACCGTGACTTAATTGAACACAGTGGCGACAAGTCTCTATCATCCGCCATGATGAGGCAGAATTAATCAAGAAAATAGGTTAAAATATCGTATGTTCAATAAAATAAAACCTCTAGAGTGCCATGGAAAATAATGTACAATTTAAGAGTTGCCAACCTACAATAATTATACATATTAATTATTATGTCTGAGGCACCGACGGCTCGCAGCTTAACTTCAGGGTATGCCACAGCGCCAAAGCACACAAAATTTGAGATTGGGATCGCGCTTTATAAATACAAGGAATTGCACAACAAAGTCACCTTTTAATAATGGATACATATTACCTTTGGTCTCTGGCCTACCCTAAGGCCGGTCGTCCACTAGCAGCGACCACTGCTTAATTAGGGGTATGATTGGAATTCCAAAATATATTTTTTATAAAAAATACTAAAATTATAATATTCTAATTTATTTTATAGTATGTACTGTTAAATACACTTACCTAGTAAGAAATTAAGAATGATAAAAGTATATAGAACTATTTTTATCAGAAAAAAGTAAGGTTAGACTTAGAGAAGACAAAGTAGAAAGGAAAGACACAGGACTAGACGCGGCTACGGGCGACGGATCCCATTCTCTTGGGATCTGACGCAGCTTCACGCTCGTCGCGAGAATCCGCATGTCCACGCACGCTTGCACTGGACGAGATTCATTGGATTTACACACATCGGGATCTGTCGCGCATATACGCCCATTGTCGCTTGTATCGCGTGAGCGCGTAGCCGCGTGTTGTCGCTTCCAGTGGACGACCAGCCTAAAGTTAGGCTGCGAGCCCCCACTGGTCTGACGTTTTATATGTCAATTCCTAAAGCGTGTAGCCAACTTAAATTAAAAAAAAAAGATAAAAACATGGCACTCTAGAGGTTTTTTTTATTAAACACACGATACAAACAACTGATATTTAATTGTGACAGCGAGTGTTTGTCATCTTCCACTTAAGGCATCGTCCATGAGTGGGCGCTATTCCATTAATTTTAAAATAGAAACATATGATGGTTAAAATCTCAAATTAACGGCTTTAGGTTGATTCTATTGATTGTTGCGAATTTTTAAAGTACCATTTTAGGGTAAGTGAAAAAAAAAAACTTTAGAGGGAATTGCTTTAACATACTTTAGACCTCATAGCTACGCCGCTGTTTGTCCACTATGTTGGGTCAAAATTACTAAAAACCCAATCAAAAAGAATATCACGGTTGTCGCCACTGTTTTTAATTTAGTCACTGTAGTTCTGACGATTCTACCGATAGTCCTTCTGATCTACACTTTTAAGCTTGGCATCAGTTAGAAACTTCTATCCGATCTTTAATGTTTTTTTTTGTTTTGATTTAGGTTTGATTCTGTACAACGGAAACAAAAAGAACGCCCCGAGCGGTGACTTCATCTCCCTAGCCCTCGTCAACGGAATCCCCGAATTCCGCTTCAACCTAGGCCACAACTCCTCAGCAACCGTCATCCAGGGCGAAAGACCGTTGACAATCGGACAATGGCACACCATCAAAATCGCACGCGCCAGAAGGAGGGGAACCATGTTTGTAGATGACGAAGGACCATACACCGCAACTGCCCTCACGAAATACTCTGGCTTAACCCTGAGCGAACCTCTCTTCCTCGGAGGAGTACCAAACTTCGACGAAATTTCACCTCTAGTCAATATCAACAGAGGAATGGTTGGTTGCATCAGCAGGTTGAAGATCGGACATGCTTATACAGATGTGGTGAAGGAGGCTCAGCTCAAGAAGGGCGTCACCAGCTGCGAGACTTGCTCTCATAGCCCCTGCGAGAATAAAGGAGTGTGCCAGGAGGCGCTAAGCAAGGAAGGATTCACGTGTATCTGTCCCAGTGGATACAGAGGACCGACTTGCAGTAAATACGGTGGAGAATCTTGCAACTCTCGTAAGTTCGATTTGATTTTGTAACAGGTGTTTTTCCACTCGCAGGTTAAGCATGAAGTAAAATTTTGAGTTTAGAAAAGCCTGAAAATTTGGTTTGGTCCAAACCAAATTTTCAGGCTTTTCTAAACTCGAAATTTTACTTCATGCGCCACGCGTATCAACACTGATTTAGTTTGAAGTTTAAAATTTGCAGGCTTACAATTTTGCTCGATGCATATAGAAAACGCTTGGAGATTTCACTAAGAACACCTTTGGTTCTGTTTTTAATTTAATTTTATTTCTACATCAAATTTATATATTTCTGGAACTGGAAGGTGTGCAGACACTGAAGAGGGTTTCAAGCTTTTCTGAACTCGAAATTTTACTTCATGAGCCACGCGTATCAACACTGATTTAGTTTTAAGTTCAAAATATGCAGGCTTACAATTTTGTTAGATGCAAATGGAAAACGTTTGGAGATTTCACTAAGAACACCTTTGGTTCTGTTCTTAATTTTATTTTTGTATAAAATTTAGATACTTGTGGAACTGGAAGGTGCGTAGACACCGAAGAGGGTTACAACTGCTTATGCCCGATTGGTCGCGCCGGACGCAACTGCGAACACGAAATTGAAATCATCGAGCCGGCTTTCTCGAACAACGCCTTCATGGCCTACCCCACGCCCAACCAGCTGCGCCGTCTGAAGATGACGATGAAGATCAAGCCGAAGGACCTCAACGACAGCATCATTGCCTACTGCGGAGAAAACGACGAAGGCTACGGAGATTTCGTCAGTCTGGCCATCAAGAACAAGAGGCTTCAGTTTAGATTCGATGTTGGAAACGGTGAGTGATTTTTTTTCTTCTTCCTCTGTTGGTTAATCAATTTGGATGCGCTGATCGACTATTTTTGGTTGATATTGGTTATCTCACAACTCGCTCGCTTACTATTACAAGGTTCTAAGTGACATTTTTTTGATTTACAATGTGTTACAAGGCTCTATGTATGTACATAGAGCCTTGTAACGTCACAAATTGAAAATCGAAAAAAATGTCACATAGATATAACAGCTCGCTGGCTTAAAATTACAAGGTTCTATCTGACATTTTTTTCGATTTACAAAGTGTGATGTTACAAAGTTCTATGTATGCACATAGAGCCTTGTAACATCAAAAATTGAAAATCGAAAAAATGTCGCATAGAACCTTGTAATATTAAGGCTGCGAACTGTGTCCTGCAATTTGGTTGCGGAGATCGACGGTTAGAATTTATTCTGGGTTATATTAGTTATCTAACAATTGTGTTTTGCTAGCTGCGCCAAAAAATGAAGATATCGTAAGCGGTATGTCGATCTGTGTTCTGTTTATGTATCGCAACATCACTTCAGAAATATCAGAACTAAATTGAAAAGAACCAAAGAAACGCAAAATTAAGTATTCTTCGATATTGACTTATTGTCAACACAAGTCGGAAAATTAAATGAAATCAGTAAAACAATACCAAGTGTTTTAATTAAATAATCACATACACACCATAACATGTATGTAATTAAATTAAATTAATTTATTTTAATAAATAGTTCATGAATTATATATGATTATATTTCATATCAGATTAATTATGGTTAATAAAAAAAAATTGGTTATTAAGAAGGTACCTTTTACGTTTTAAAAGATACCTTCTTAATAACCAATCATTTTTTTCAGTCATTCATTCATTTTTTTTGGTCAGGTTATCGTGACCAACAATAAATACCTGAATTTTTAAGGAGTGAGAAAATGTTTTTCTGAGTTGTGATCTTTCTAAACTGAGGATGCGATGTTTCGTAGTTGACTTTATTATACACAATTTTTAATTAGTATAACGTCAGATCAAATGTAAAATTTAGCTGAATTGGCCAAAGGTTTCATAGTTCTAGTGTCGGATATCGTTTGATATACATGGAATGTTTCTTACAAGTATTCATATCTCGATGGCTCCTCTATAAATTTTTCAAGCGTTCATTTTTAAAAATATTTTTCGAAATTGATACTTCTAAGGCGTGTTTACAGTCCCAGGTTAAGCATGAAGTAAAATTTTTAGTTTAGAAAAGCCTGAACATTTGGGTTGGCCGCGTAGCGCGACGCGCGGAGTGGCCAAGCCAAATTTTCAGGCATTTCTAAACTCAATATTTTACTTCATGCGCCACGCGTATATAAAACTATTATAAAGTGATGTTCATTGGTTAGGACAACAGATAATTTCCTTATCGTTAAGGATTATCCCAATTTTGCACATCCTAGGTGGACTAGGGACGCACAATTTACACATAAATATCCCAGTTTCGGCGTATTCCTACAACGGCACGCGTTTACTGCTCTGACTTAACGACGTTAACACGGTGGCCATCTTGCTACAAATATCTAGGGTTTTAGAATTTCAGTATTTGTAACTACTTGATTTTTAAACTTTCTTCAGCTGAAGATTACGTTTTATGGGGCAACTTTGAAATCGTAAATGGGAACCCACATTTTTTATTGCTCATTTGGATTCCCTATAAAAAAATAGGTAACTTGTATTGGAAAAAATTTTTTTTGATTCGTGACAAATGGCGCTGTAATCGCAAGAAACCTGATTTTTGCGAATATCCTGAGAAATCGCACATCGGATCGAAAAAAGGAAAAACACATGTTTAATTTTTCAAAAAGCTACTCAGCCTTCCCTATTGTGGTGAAAATGGAAGTTGTTTCCGAAAACACTTTGTTAATTTTATTTCATCAATGTCATTGAAATCGACCAATAGTTTACAGCGAATTAAGGCCCAGTTGTGCCAAAAAAGTTCAACTCGAGTTCAAGCTGAACTTGAGTTGAAGATGACAGTTCCTATTCTTGTAATGTCACTTTGAACTCAAGTTCAGAGTCGAACCAGTTCAACGTGTTTGGTGCAACTGTCCCTAAATCTAGTAACAGTCACATACATGCCGAAACAATTATTCAATTTTCATGTTTTGACGTTGATGATTTGATGATTCCGTATCATCAACGTAAAAACATAAGAATTTATTGATTTGTTTGCATTTATGTACCTTACTTTGTCTATTTTAATTGACAAATAAATGTATTCTTTGGAACAAAGTTAATAAATTATTACTGGATTCGATAGCTAACGCCATCTAATGCTCTATAGCGGCATCGTCAGTGACACGAATGCACAAAGTGCATATACTGGTCACTGTTTCGTCCACAAACGAGCTAAACTCTGTTTGTGAAATCAGAAAACAAATATCAAAATTGAATTTGTGTTCAGTATTCCGGCATCAGATAATCACAGACGCGTTTCGGACTTCAAGGTCCTCGTCAGTGTGGTCACCGGACATGTCTAATCTTTGAACTCTTTGATTCGGCCAATTGAGCTAGATTTTGGATCTCATGTTATTAACTCACACTTTTCTCCAAAAATAAAATAAATTTAAGCACTTTTCTAGTATGCAACTCCATGATTTTTATAAGTTTGTTCGGTACGAGCAATATTTTTCTCTTATTGGGGATTATTCTAGGACCGGTGGTGATTGAATCTCCGCACGAGCTGGTGCCCGACCGTTGGGTGGTCATCACCGCCAGCAGGGTATCCAACGAAGGCAAACTCATGGTGAACGGTGACAGGCCACTCACCGGAAGATCAGAAGGCATCCACAGAGCTCTTAATCTCAACACCAAACTCTACATCGGCGGTTACGACTCCGAAAGAGTGCGAATGAGTGAAGGTGTCGGAGTTACCAATGGATTCCACGGCTGTATTTCAGAAGTAAGTCACTACATATTTAAGTGTTGTAATACGTATATAAAAAAAAGACCGTTATTAGCATAATAATACATTACATCTACACTTATCGCTACTCCCTCTCTTCCTTTTGCTTTTCCTCTCTTCCCCCAACTTCTCCAGCGTCCTTACCCCGGCCCCATCCTCTCTCATCCATTCCGTCACTTTTCTATTATTATTATTATTTTTTGTAATAAATATATAGCAGGCTAATATGTAACAATAATAATAAGCACTCAGCATAAGGCCGATAAATGTAGAAATTTATTTTAATTTAATATATGCTTACTAAACAACTTCGTATACGCAAAATCGGCCAGCCGTAGATTTTCAGATTATGAAGATTAATGCAAGCTCTACGTCGTCACAAGTATCGGTGCAGTTTCTGTCGTTACATTTCCCCTGCAGGGTGAACGTACGTCCGCAAATGGTTTACTCGAGTACGGCAAGTTTGCCGGGGCCGTACTCGCCGTTCTTCCACACAATACACCGATGCCTGTGTCCATGCACACTTCAAATTCGGTTACGTTACACATCACAGATTTTTATTCTATAACTAGTGGATTTATTACCAATGTATTTCTGATTATTTTCATATTATCTAATTTTAAAGTAAAATAGGCATTTACTTTAATGCAAATTGGTCAATAGGGCCAACAATTAACCGGTATTAAAAAAAACAGTTAAAACATAATATTCGTCTTATTTTTATTTAACAAATCAGAACACATCTCGCATTTTTAAATATCGTTAATCAACTGATGTGATTTTAAAATGCGAACAATCATTAAATAGTTACCTAATTGTAATTTACAAAATATTACTTGGGTATTTTAGGAAGATTATGTGAAATATATCAGTGTATAACTATAATTATTTAATTATATAACATTATTATGTATATAACATGTTTAAAAATGATATTGCAATTCCGAGAATATTTTCTTTCTATTTTTTAAAGTCGGACGAAATTATTTAATTTAAAGTATCGTTCTAGCGAAGGTGTATGGTTCGGTACGGCTGGCCGTTTAGTCTCAGTGCGCGTGCGCCAAAATACATTCGGCCAACCTACATCATTAGATCACGAGCCGTCACTGCTATATACCCCAATCTTTCCTGTGCTTCCACCTTCTTCTCCTTCTCTTTCGCCCACGCATCCACCTTCACCCCATTCCCCAGCCATTTCATCACCTTCGTCTCGGACAAACCTACCCTCTCATACATTCTCCTTCTCTCGCTCCTCCATCTACCCTCTCTCCCATTCACGCACGCCACCCACACCGCCTTCACCAATCTCTCTTCCTCCAGATCCCATAACTTCATCTCATACCTAGCCATTTCCACCATTTCCTCAAACTCTAGTGTGCACTACAAATTAAGGAAACCATGGGACACCTCGTGAATCGTACCTTAATTTAGATTTGTTGGTAAATAGTGCTAAAACGGATACCTGTGGAATACCAGAAGAAGTCGCTTTAATTTTGGCAGTACTATAATATAAAATTGTTATATTTCTGCATCAAGAAGAACAATCTTGCCTGAGAAATCTAAGAATCTATTGCAACCATTTTTTGTGTAGGTGAGCATTTCAAGTTTGGACATTCATCCGATCCACGGAGCGGAACACGCGGCGAACGTACTGGATTGCAAAAATTTAGACGAAGAAGACAACAGCTACGACAACGACGTTTACAACAGCCATGAGTACGCCCACGAAAACCCTAGCTACCACACCCGGCAGACCGGCTGCTCGAGCAGCCCCTGCAGGAACGACGGCCAATGCTACCCGCTCTCTCCTGTCGAGTACAAGTGCACGTGCGTCCACGGGTACACCGGCACCGATTGCGAGATCGCTCCCAATTTGTGCGACCACCTCCAGCCCTGCCAGAATCAGGGCGCTTGCCATGGAAATACCACGCAGTACATCTGCGATTGCCCGATGGGATACGCTGGAGTGAATTGCGAGACGCCTGTTGTTATAAGGAACGACGCTCATTTTACCGGAAATGGATACCTGGAGTTCAACAGGAATCTCTTGAATCACGAAGATGATGAAGAGGATGAGGTTATCGCGTTGGAACTCTCGACGAATACCACCGATGGGCTGATCTTCTGGCATGGACAAGGGGCAACTGAGGATGGACACGGTCAGGATTACATCGCTCTTGCTGGTACGTAAAACACGCTTAAAAAATTGAACACAAAATAAAGTTACGTGGGTTAATTAAATATAGACGAGCCTTTATTTTTTTACAGAAATTATGTATAAGAAAACCTCTACACTTCTATAAATTAGTTTTCTGCGTAGTGGTCTCTTTATAAAATACATTTTTTCCAAAGCTTTCTAAATTTTTTAACTAAGTTATCTAGTACCTGGTATAGTAGGGAATGCGTATTTCTGCACTGCACTTAGACCTCTGGTCTGTTTCTGGTTCTTTGGGAAGTACGCATTTCTGCACTACACTTACTCCTCATTAGGCCCATTGTGCTTCTTCCCGTCGATTACCCAGCCTCAGCTTAGCCAGCCTACCTGGTTCCCTTATGTAGGCCATTGTAGGCCATCTTTCACCCAGTAAGGAGCCTCTAGTTAACAAGAGTGCCGGGCAATCGCTAATAATGTGTCCGGCAGTGTTGTCTTCCATGTTACACCCTCTGCAAGATGGAGAGTCAACTATCCCCATCCTGTATAGGTGTGCGTTTAGCCCGCAGTGACCAGTCAGGGCAGCAGTTATACGCTTAAGGTTCCCCCTGGTCAGCTGCAAGTACTGTTTCGCTGATCTCTCGTTGGGATACAATAGTGTTTCCTTAGAGAACTTGCAGCCCTCGATGTCATCCCAACACTTCCTGAATTTCTCCAGTGTGTTGATTTGTACCATATTGCACAGGGACAGAGGCGCACTAGCAGCTCCGGTGAGAGAATGTCCATCCCAGCCGCTGCTCTTGCCAATGCGTCAGCTCTCGTGTTACCTGTGTTCAAGTCGTGCCCCTTCACCCAGCAGACTTCAATGTTGTTATACATTGCTGCTTGCCTGAGTTTTCTGTAGCACTCTAATGCTGTCTCTGAAGTTGTATGTGATTTCTTCAAAGACAGTAGCGTATGCCTGCTGTCCATTAGGATCAGTTAAGCTTCATTTGACACTTTGTGGTTTATGATGTTCTCAGCCGCAAATGTTTTACCTATCGTCCCTAATTGTGTGACGGTGGCGTGCTTTCCCATCGGGACCTTTGTTTGGATTTTCAAGGTTAGAGTCCAGACTCCAATCCCTGATCTATCCATTATTTTGGATACATCTGTGTAGATCCTTATGGCCGACTCTCTCATTGGTTTAGTGGGTTGAATGGTAACCGTGTAGGGTGCATTCCGAATGAGTGTCGGTCTACAGTAGTCAGTGCCAGCCTCTAAAAGAAGTATGTCTTTGCAGACACTCGTCCAGAGGTGTCCTCTGACTTCCCCACAGCGGTTACTGTTCCAGATTCCACTGCCTTGAAGGCAAAGTATGGTCGCCACGGTTTCGCTCTTCACGTGAATATGAAGTGGCGGAAGGCATAGCATGACCTCCATCGCCATCGTTGGAGTAGTGTGCATGGTGCAAATTATGTTTAGACAGACAGCCCGCTGCACTTCCGAGAGTCGCTTCCTCGTAGTTAGTTGATTGGTCCTGGGCCACCAAACTAATGTAACAGCAGCACTTAGATCTCATTAGGCCCATTTTGCTGCCTCCCACTACGAGTCACCCATCCTCAGCTCAACCATCTCACCTTGTCTGGGTAGTCCAGTATTACTGAGGTGGGCAAATCCCTGATGATGTCCATCGTCGGTCATTTCTAACCGATAACTAAGTTATCGTAGAATGAAAATAACCTTGGCCAACTCAGACAATTGAAATTTACCTTTCACGGGATTCCTTTGGCCTTGTATCTTCGCTTAATTTCGAGCACTAAACCTTTTACTTAGACATTTATCCAGGACGAACTCTAGGCATCCCATCCTCAAGACCTAAGTAGATCAATCACAAATAAATACCATTTCTGATGGTTAGAAAAGTAAGGCTCGTTTATATTTTATCGACCCACATAGATCGCAGTTTTATCTTTATTTAGGGATTATATACATTATTCAATAATATTATACTATATCTTGTATTTAAAATTGTCCTATAATAGGCTATCGACAAGAGGTCTTTCTGACGCCGTTTTATTTTACTGGTAATTGATTTTAAAATATTAATTGGAATGTTTTTTGTTCAATATTTCAGTGGTTAACGGTCTTTTGGAATTCAGCTACGATCTGGGATCAGGACCGGCTATCCTTTTGAACGATAAGGTGAACGTCAACGATGGCTTGAGGCACAGAGTTATTTTGAAGAGACGCGGAACTTCGGGCTCGATCGAAGTCGACGGCGACCACACCGTGGAAGGTGGAGCACCAGGTATCACCAACCAGATGAACTGCAACGGAAATATTTATTTAGGTAAGTTTAATGTTAGGTTAGGTCTCCAACAATGATCAAATCTATGTTATTGTTGGAAATACAGTTCAGTATATCAACAGGAATTCAGACCTGTTGATCCTTACCAGCATACTCTGCTTGGATCAAAATACACTAATAAGGACCGATTAGTCCGAAACACGTCTGTGTTAGATGTCCAACAATGATCAAACCCATGTAATTGTTGTAAACCAATGTAATTGTTGTAAACCAATGTAATTGTTGTAAACCCATGCAATTGTTGTACTTTGATGAATAAAATCACTAATAACCTTTATTTACACGTGTATTTGAATTACCAAATGTACATACATTTCGGGCACAAAGTGACCATTGTCAATGGATTAACACTAAAAAGGGTAATTAAAATAAACGTGTGAAGAAAGGTTGTTTGTGCTTTTTTTCGTCAGATTAATTTGATCTTCATGTTACTCAATCAATCAACTTAATTGTAGAAAGTTTATATTTTAACAGATTCAGACTCGTTTCTGACTTGTTGATCCTCGCCAGCAGAGTCTACTTGGATTAAAAAGTATTGATAAGGACCGAATAGTCCGAAACACCGCTTTGTTAGGTATACAACAACAATCAAGTCGAGTTTAGTACTTCAACACGGATTCAGACCAATTTCAGATTTGTTGGTTTTTACCAGTGGGATCTAGTGTCCCTGTATTTAAGAGAGTACCGCAAACTGGCATCCATCTTGACGCCTTTAGGCGCTAAATTCAAACTAAATCAAATTAACAGAACGCGCGTCAATCATTAGAGAATATGATTAATTTAGTTTGAATTTGGCGCCTAAAAGCGTCAAAATGGATACCAATTTGCGCTACTTTCTTAGATACAGGGACACTAGTGAGATCTACTTGGATTAAATTACTCTGATGACAACCGAATAGACCGAAACATGTTTGTGTTGTGTCCAATAATTATTAAATCTTGGTAATTGTAGTAAATCAAGTACACTGCATTGACACAGAACCATTCGCGTTTCGGAGTTTTTGATCCACATCAGTGTAGTAAAATAATAATCACACGTCTGCTAATAATATCTCGAATTTAATAACAATATTTTCTATCAAATTTTCCTCCACAAATATTTGTCGATTGTATCCACGATAATATTTTCTTGCTATTTTGTTATTTAATTATTTTTTTTCACAGCCTTGCATATTCACATTGTTGAGATGTGCTGTATATATTTAACCTTTGTTTTGTATAGATAACTTTGGGATAAGATTCCATCAAGATGGGGCGATTGCTCACACCTTATCGTTAGCTGTTAGAAAGTTATTTCGATCTCTATTTGAATTGCGAATGAATCAATCAAAAGTTTCTAACATCCATGTATTCATATTGTTGAGATGTGTTTTGGCGCGTTGGCCTTTTTTTGTCTGGATAATGAATATTTTATCATATATTACAACGCTGTTAGAAACTTCTGTAAAGTTCACTTGCGGCTCACATAGAGAGTAAAATAACCTTCTAACGGTAGGACCACATTGTTGAGATGTGTTTCAGTGTATTTAGCCTTTGTTTTGTATGGATCCCGTTGGGATAAGATTCCAGCAAGATGGGGCGATTGCTCACACCTTATCGTTAGCCGTTAGAAGGTTATTTCGATCTCTATTTAAACTGTGAATGAATTATACAAAAGTTTCCAACATCGTTGTATTCACATTGTTAAGATGTGTTTTTGTGCATTAGCCGTTGTTTTGTCTGGATAATGAATATTTTATTATATATTACAACGATGTTAGAAATTTCTGTAAAGTTTACTTGTGGCTCACATAGAGAGTAAAATAATCTTCTAACGATAGGGTGTGAGCAATCGCCTATCTATCTAATCCCAATTCCAGCAAGATGGGGCGATTGCTCACACTCTACCGTGAGGAGGTTATTTCACTCTCTATTTGAACCGCGAGTAAACTTTACAGAAGTTTCTCACGTCGTTCTAACATATGATAAATTATTTGGAGGCTGTGAGAGTGAAAAAATCCTATATTTTTTTGTGAGTGCAAAAATCTTATATTTTTTTGTGATCGTGGAAAAATCATATAATTTTTCCACTCTCTCAGCGTCTAATCCTTTCACCATAGAAGTTTTTAATTAAATTGATTTGCTACTTATTTGTGTGTATGTGGTGTTAATTTGTGGTTATTCTTTTTTCTAATTACAGGTGGCACACCGAACATAACCTTAATGACAGGCAGCCGCTTCACGCACGGCTTCAACGGCTGCATCCACGGCTTCGAGCTCCAGGACTCGAGGACCCTAGATTTGGGCGCGAAGGCGCTGTCAGGCCTTAACGTGAAAGCGTGCTACCGGTGAGTAATTTCCGATTTATTTTAGATGCAGCTAGATGAAGCAAAGTAACAACAAAATTACAACGAATCTAAAACATAAACCCTAAACACTTGAAAATGTCGATCAACCAAATTCAACCTAAACGAAAGAAACTATTGCAATGTGTAAAATAAATTCAAAGATCATTAATACACCTATGTTTGGTTTATATTAAAAGGGCATATTTAACAAATGCGTCTTTTAACGAGTGTTTTCTACTCCCAGATAAAGCATGATCTAAAATTTCGAGTTTAGAAAAGCCTGAAAATTTGGTTTGGTCGCGTAGCGCGAAGCGCGGAGCGACCAAACCAAATTTTCAGGCTTCTCTAAACTCGAAATTTTACATCATGCGCCACGCGTATAAAACGCTGATTTAAAGTAAAGTTTAAAGTATACTGCTCTACAGTTCGTTTAAATTTACGATAGAGTAACGCCAAAGCGCAATCGCAGCGATAGGCGCATCTCATTGGTCGTTTGTTAGAGTTCCGTATATTGACGTCATCGCCTAATTAAAGCAATAGACGGATGCTATTGATCAAAGCACTGACGTCAACGCGTGTGGTGATAGAAGCATGCCATTGGTCGTTCGGCAGTAATCGAAACAGTGATGCGTCTATTGCCGCACTCACACGTTGGCTGTCAACGTTGAGTGCGGCATTAGACGCATGCTATTGGTCGTACTGATGTGACTGCTACCGAACGACCAATAACATCCGTCTATTGCTTAAATTAGGCGCATCTCATTGATCGTTCGGTAGGATTCCGTATATTGACGTCATCGCCTAATTTAAGTGATAGACGGATACTATTGGTCGTTCGGTAGCAGTCACATCCGAACGTCTATCGCCGAACTCACACGTTGACAACCAACGTGTCTATTCTAGATGTATCACTGTTTTGATCACTGCCGAACGACCAATGGCATGCGTCTATCACCATACTCACGCGTTGACGTCAGTGCGTTGATCACTTGCGAACGACCAATCGCATGCGTCTGTTGCTGCGATCGTTCTAATTATATCTAAAGTTCGTTTAAATACAAAAGACAGTGACGTCTCTTACATTTGAACGAACTATAGATATAACAAAAGCAGTATTGTTTAAACTGCACTTTATATCAGTATTTTATACGCGTAGCGCGTGAAGTAAAATTTTGATTTTAGAAAAGCCTGCAAATTTCGTTTGGTCGCGTAGCGCTACGCGCTACACGACCAAACCAAATTTTCAGGCTTTTCTAAACTCAAAATTTTACTTCACGCTTATTCTGGGAATGGAAACCCTCGTTAGTAGCTTCAAATTGAACGCTTTTATAAATTTTCAACGAATGCTTGAAAATGTATTTAGATACATCGGGATATGTATACATTAAAGAAAAATTGTTAAGGATTTATCTTTTAGATTAGATTGTAGAAACACTAGTATCTACCGCTAATTAATAATTTTACTAATGCTGATGTTCTATTTCCCTCTTTCGCCCGCCATTGATCGGACTTGAAACTTGAATCAAATTTAAATACACAAAAAAAAATGCCTTTACTATTGTGGATAGACACAGTTGGATTCCGTCCTCACTGATCTTTTCCGATTCGGACCAGTTCGACGAGATAATTCCACCCCCGCCCGTAAACATAATCCATCCGAAACCCTCCTCGTCCAAAGCGTTACCGAAACAAATGCACATGCTGACGGTGTGCGCCATCAGCGTGTACCTGCTAATCGTATGACTAGATGTAAAAATAGCTTAATAATATAATGTAAAAAAGAAAAACTATAAATATATACATATAAGGAAATACGCAATAATGAAGGAGAGACAGAGGGTGTGAACGTGGGAGAGTTTGTGAGAAAAAGAGCGAGCGCAGAATGTTGTTTGTTATTCAATTGTTATTATTTTTAAAACAGGGTGTCACAATTAAAATTAGTAATCATACATTTAACTTTAAACACAAATTCAACTAACAGTACAGTTGTTACAATGTATGAATCGTTTTATGTTTACGGTTTTTAAAAGAGATATCATATGTTCAATTAAAAAAAATCTCTAGAGTGCCATGGAAAATATTCTAGGTTGGCAACTCTGAAAATATACATTATAATTATTATGTCAATTCCTGAAGTGTGTAGCCAACTTAAATTTTAAAAGAGATTAAATCATAGCACTCTAGAGGTTTTTTTTATTGAACATATGATATTAAAAAATCACTATCATCTAACTTAACCCTAGCTCAGATGCTCAAATAATCTCCGGATACATAGTTTTCCCAACTCTACATTAAGCTGGTTAACTCACTTACCAGTTTTATAACTGGTAGATACTCATTACTTAGATTGCATACCGGTTATAAAATTGGTTGTCACTTACTTAAGATATTTTTTTGGATAGGTAATCCTAACTTCCATCAAAGTCAATAAAATACATATTAAGAAGATTCGTCCATTCGCCGCATTTCTATGTTGGCACCTTGTTTATGCAGTTGCCAAGCGACAGACGAAAAATTCCACTCATTTCATTTTCAATTAATGACAGATATCAGATTTTTTGCGATTTCGTTTAAACAATTTCGATCTTCATGGCGTTTGACATAACCTCTGTTATTTTTTTATTTTTATTATATTTCTACCCACTGACAGTTACTACTGCTATAACCTCTGTTAGTTTTTGTTATTATTATATTTCACCCACTGACAGTTACTACTGCGACCAACCTAGTCTACTATATTCTATTCTACCAGCCTTGAACTTCGATTACATACTAGTTTACTAAGGTTATTTGAAGGTAAAGTTATCCTAGCTTTGGTTACTTACCAGTTTATAACTGGTTGCCGCTTACTTAGGTTATCCTAACATTAGTACATACTAGGTTTAAAGCTGGTTGTTAGTTACTTAAATTATTTGATGATTAGGTCTGCCTAACGTGGGTTGCATACTAGCTTTATAACTGGTTGTCATTTACCTAAGTTATTTTGTGGTTGGGTAATCCTAACTTGAGTACATACCAGGTTTATAACTGCTTGTCAGTTATTTAGGTCAGGTTACTAAGGTTATTTGAAAGTAAAGGTATCCTAGCTTAGGTTACTTCCAGTTTATAACTGGTTGCCACTTACTTAGGTTATCCTAACATTGGTACATACCAAGTTTAAAACTGGTTGTTAGTTACTTAAGTTATTTGATGATTAGGTCTGCCTAACGTGGGTTGCATACTAGCTTTATAACAGGTTGTCAGTTACTTAAGTTATTTTGTGGTTGGGTAATCCTAACTTGAGTACATACCAGGTTTATAACTGGTTGTCAGTTACTTAGGTCAGGTGGTGATCTGGTTATCCTATCTTGGGTCACATATCAGTTTGATACTGATTTCCAGTTAATTATGTTAGTTGATTGTCTTATCTACCAACTAACCTAAGTAATTAGCAACCAGTTTTATAACTGGTTATCCTATCCGCCAACTAACCTAAGTAACTGGCAAACAGATATCAAACTGATAAGTAACCCATCCTAATGAAACTGCCAACTAACCTAACATAGTTTTAGTAATTTTAGTAAGTCCAGTTTGGTTATAGTTCAGTACTGACAGCTTAATTTGTGTTGGCCATCCTAGTCGTTGACTGATGATCAATCACAAGGAAAACATTCCAAAGGGCGCGAGGACTAAATATTTAAATTTGAAAAAAGAAATAAAAAGTTTTCAAAAATAAAATCTACGCGCTACGAGACTAAACCAAATTTTCAGGATTTTCTAAACTCGAAATTTTACTTCACGCCTAACCTGGAGTGGAAAACACTCGTTTAAAGCTTCAAATTGACGTCTTTTAACAAAAACAACAAATATCCGAAAATGTATAGCACATAATTGGGATATGTATACTTAAAAGAAAAACTCTCTGCATAATCTTACTTTATAAAATGTTATCTAAGCTAACTCAATCTTAAATATGCAATCTAACTCTGACATTCCAGAGATTTAAACTAACTCGCAAACAGAAATCTGACCTAATTCCATAATCTGTCAACCTAATTTCAGAGATCTAAAACTTAATTCCACAAACAGCAATCCAACTCAACTCCGTAAAAGTTTTCTTTATTTGAATACGTCAAATTAGTGTTTTATACGTGTGGCGCATAAAGTAAAATTTCGAGTTTAGAAGAGGCTAAAAATTTGGTTCGTTTGCTCAAAACTTTAAATTTACTAACTTCACCCATCAAAATCATAATCAACCTAACCTGAAAACAGTGACTCATGTCCTAACCTAATTTCACAATCTAGCTAGTGTTAGGGAATCTAAGTCTAGCTAGATTGAGGTAGCTATTAGGTAAATTAAGTCTAGTTAGATTGAGCTAGCTATTAGGTAACCTAAGTCCAGCTAGATTGAGCTAGCTATTAGGTAACCTAAGTCTAGCTAGAATAAGCTAGCTATTAAGTAACCTAAGTCTAGCTAGATTGAGCTAGCTATTAGGTAACCTAAGTCTAGCTAGATTGAGCTAGCTATTAGGTAACCTAAGTCTAGCTAGATTAAGCTAACTATTAGGTAATCATGTCTTAAAACTTAAACAAAAGAACAATAAGAATAATCTACACAATATGAAAATACAAGCCCCCCTCTAGATACTAAATAATCATACCCTTTAAAATTGTTGCAGGCAAGTTTTCACCAAAATTAAAAATAGAAATAATTAATTATATAACGATTAGAAAATATAATGTTCTTAACTAAGGAAATTATCTACTTGAAAATTGACAGAAATCAAAATTTATAAATAGAATTAGTATGTAAAATCAGCTCAGAAAATTCAACATAATTTGTCAATCAACTGAACAAAATAAAGGCTAGTATTTTTTAAGCTTAACAATATTTCAGTGTTTTATACGCGTGGCGCATGAAGTAAAATTTCGAGTTTAGAAAAGCCCCGTGAAAATTTGTCTCGGGTCGCTGGCGCGACCCTCGACAAATTTTCTACGCGGGGCTTTTCTAAACACGAAATTTTACTTTATGCTTAGTCTGGGATTGGAAGCACTCGTTCGAACCCTTATAAAATCAACATGTATACGCGTGCGCATGAATCAAATTTTCAAGTTTAGAAAAGCTTTCAGGCTTTTATAAACTCGAAATGGTACAATGCTACATATGTACACTTTAAACTAGGTTAGATGTTAGTTAAATTGGCGGACGGTAACAAGAATCGATACACATTCTGGTTACCGTCCGCCGCGTTTCCCGCTTTTGATATAAAACCATTCTTTGACATCATAAAACCGTAGTTCACAACGGTTCGTGCGCCACACCACACCTTCATCATCACCCATTTGCACGGTTAGTGGACCACACTCGCCATCATCATCATCGGCGTGCGGCCGTTGTGGGTGTCGACTTTGGTCTTCCCCGGAAGATCCGATGGCACCCGGAAGAACTACCACCATCCAACCCCAATGATAACCACTTTCGAAGTGGAGGTTCTGGGAAGAACTTCGACATTGAATTTTGCGGCAGGGATATGTGCAAACATAATCCCAGAAAGATGCCAATTTTTAAAAATTGGAATTAATTCGCTGATTCCCACTGAATCGGCAAAAGCTAACTTGGAATAACCGGAAGGTTGAAACATTTTAACAATAGGAAAGAAACTGAAAAAACTATAAAACCGTTTTTTTTATAGATAACTGTTTACCATTTTTATATATCATATACTTGTGTATTGTGTATTCAGAGTATACGAATACACAAGTATATGATATATAAAAATAGTAGACAGTTATCTTTAAAAAAAAGGTTTTATTATTTCAACGAATGGTTTTATATCAAAAGCGAATGAATAACAAATGCTAAGAGTAAACAACCACTTCCTCTTTTACAATTTTCATCAAACGCTTTTCAAAACCCAGGATTGTGGTATAAAACACAAGTTGAAAGTATCATGTTAGCATTCCGATCGGTTTAGGCTGTACAATAATAACGGACAGACAGATATACCTTTTGAAATTTTACCCCAATTGTTGCTCATGATTTTTTTATTATGTGAATTGAATGATTATTGTTAAAAGTCCAAATTTAAATGTGACACCCTGTATAAGTACGTACATATCGAAAGCTGATTATAATTAAAGAGTTATTATTTTATTACCTGTATATATAAACGAGGGAAAAGAGTATAACTGGTGTAAACTAATGTTATCTATATAAATAATGAAAGAAAACAAGATACGTAAGTTTTGTAAATAGTAAGATAATATTAACAATAGACTGATGCTTTTTTTATTGTAACGCTTAAACGCCAAATAGGAGTAAAAGCGAGGTAATACTAACGATTAATTTATTGTGAAAATCGACTGAAATCTAATTCTTGTTTTGTTTTTTTGTTTTACAGAAGCGAAGAATCGAACGATGTCTTGGGCGACGATGAGGAACCGCCTGTTTTTTAAAAGATCTAATTAAAAGAAAAAAGAAAAAATACGATTTAATAAAATTATAGGCTTAAAATAATTATCCTGTCCATATTGAAAAGTGTTCTTAGTTTTGTGTTCAAACGTTATATTTTTTTTAAGAAGACCGCTGGATAGTTGTTAAACAATAATAAAACAAACGCTTATTTGTAATACCAAAATGTTGGTGGTGTTTTCCCCTCATTTAATCAGCGCGCTTTTTTCTTCCAACAGAAAACAAAAAGCGCGGTGGTTTGTATTTAAGTTACTGCCATTTTAATCCAGCGGACGATTCAATTTTTTTATAGCATGTTTTTTTTTATTTTTAATACTTGTTTTATTTAGTAATACCGTGCCATCTTAGAAATAGTCATCTTGTTTTCTGGAGTTGTAGAAGAAGAAGAAACAAAACACCTTCCATTTGAGTCCATGGTGCTAGTTGTGTCGTTTTTTGTTTTATTCTTTCGTTCGTTTGTTTTAATTTTTGTTGTTCAAGCTTTGTTAACCCCAGAATACGCTGTTGCATTTATAAGTTTGTCTGTGGGCGGAAAATCTTATAAAATGTGATCACATGAATCGAAACTAAAACGTATCAGCAATGGTGATGTAACAATAAATATATGAAGAAATTAAAAAAAAGAAGAAAATTTATTATATATATAGTCGTAAGCTATGAATCTGTTTTATATATAATAATAATAATACGCTTTACTGTTCCATTGATTACATATTTGTATATCTACTTAAATAATATATTATATATTTTTCTCTCCTTGAATAGCTATTAACTAAGTTATTTTTATGTATAAAAAAATCTCCGATGTCTTTTAGTTTCTAATAATGCGATTTTCACTTGTTTTTCGTTTTTAATTCTACAATAATGCGGCCGTTGTTTTTGTGTTCCCTTCATTTTTTTTTTATCTAAAGTGGAAAAAGGCATGTGTCGTTGTCTTTGCTGTACACTTCAACAATGTTTCAATGTAACTACGTAATTAAAAGACGAAAAAAAAAACAAAATTTTACGGAAATTATAATGAATGCCTTCTGATATTATATTCGTTGTTTGTAATTAATATATGGTAAAGTGCATTTCAATAACTCGAAGACAATAATTACTCTATAAAAAAATAAATGTATCTGATGAGCTTATTATTATTATTTTTTTTAGTTGTAAATCCTTGTTTATTTCAGTTTTATCTTTTTTTGTTTTTTTGGAAAAATCAGCACATTATTATTGCACTTATTATTGGGGTTTTGTTTTGTGGTGATACAAAACAATTTCATCGTGAGTCTTTTTGCAAAGGTACACAAATTGGATTTGGGTAAGAATTTGATTTAATACTTTCATTAAAGTTAAACTTTTTGCAAAAGCAAAAAAATTCATTGGTGGGGCTTCGTTTTGTGGTGATACAAAACAATTTCATCGTGAGTCTTCTTGCAAAGGCACACAAACTGGATTTAGGTAAGAATTTGATTTTATACAAGGTGCGGCAGGGAAACTTACTGATTTGAATTTGGGGCCAATGAGCGAGACATGGTCAGAAAGGGGTAGGGAGAGTCTCATTCGATAGAGGGGGTCTTGAAGTTTTGTTACCGCTCAAGCCAGTTGTCGTCATGCTTTGGATAAAGGAGTAGCGTGCGTTTGCCGTCGAGGCCTACTTTTCCAATGGCCGTTCGGTGGTTGCCACCCAACGTGCCTTCCGAATTCGGTTCAATATTCATCCCACGGGTCCCGTTCCTGGCCGGCAATCAATCGCTTTGTAGGTGGACGCATTCAGAGGAAGTGGCAGTGTGGCAAAAAAGGGCCTGAAGGTCAACAGACTTCCAGAACATCAGAGAACGTCGAGAGGGTGAGGCTGTCGTTTTTGCGCTCTCCCCGGCGTGCGACGCGCAAACAGGCAGGTGTTTTGAAGATTTCTGATCGAAATGTGAGACGAATTCTTCACAACGAACTCAAGTTTCATCCCTACAAACTTGCTGTGGTGCAAGAGCTCAGTGAACGGGATTTTTTTTTTTTTCGCCAAACTGCATGTGAAGCGCTCCTTAACTTGCCTCACGACGCCCTCGTATTTGTCAGTGATAAGCCCCATTTCCACCTTTCCGGCTGCGTAAACAAGCAAAACATGCGTTATTGGAGTGGTGCCAATCTCCGTGAACTTCATGAGAAGACACTTCATTGTTGGGGACGTATGGTTCTAGCGGGATGGAGCCACGGCACACACAGCAAAAACTTCAATGGAATTTTTGAGGGAACACTTCCACAAGCGCCTAATCTCCTTGAGGGGTGACGTACTGTGGCCGGCGCGCTCCCCCGATTTGGCTCCCTATGACTTCTTTTTATTCGGATATCTCAAATCCATTGTTTACAATGACAAACCACGGACCCTGCAACACCTGAAGGACAATATTCGCCAAGCCATCGCCAACATTCCCGTCGATATGCTTGAAAGAGTGGAGCGAAACTTCAAAAAGCGGGTGGATCAGTGTATCGCTAATGCGGGCCACCAATTATCCGATGTCATTTTTAGAACCACTTGAAACAAAAATTCAGGATGTGTACAGTACGATAAAAAAAGAATTAAATCGATATGTGAAATACTTTTTCTTTTTTTGACCTTTCAAATCAGCAAGTTTCCCTGCCGCACCCTGTACTTTCATTAAAGTTAAACTTTTTGCAAAAGCACAAAAATTCATTGATAGGGTTTTTGTTTTGATTTAGGTACGAAGTTGATTTAGTACTATCATTACAGTTAAACTTTTTGCAAAGACGCAAAAAAGGTTACATTTTTTCCATAATACTTTTGCCTGTATACATATGCTTACGATTGTATCTGTTTAAAATAATTCGAGGAGGTAGAACGAATATTTCCCATGAACTTTGAGGTACAAATTTAGAGTAATTTTACTTTCCTTTATGCATAAAACAAAGGGATAGTATCTTTAATAATTTCTCACTCAACCCGTGGTGAATCATTTTAAACTATAAACTATTAATTAAACCACTCGGTATTGTTTCATTGATACCGTGCGATCATTAAAATTATGATTTATAGTAGGCGGCATTTTTTTGAGCGGTTATTTAGAATGCTAATTGAAGGATGGAATAAATTTGAGGTTATGGTGAACTATGTGTTAATTGCAGTGTTGCCAACTCTAGACTGTCAGATGTCTAAAAATTTCGTCTAAAAAATCTTCAGAAATCACCAGATTCTATGTTTTGTTATAACATGAATAAAACAAATACATATTAACAGAACAATACTATTTAACGTTAATGAATAATAAACGTATTATAACTAAAAATGCATTATACTCTAATTTTACTATTGTTATATTAGTATAATTATAATAGTATTATATACAGGATGTCCTATTAGTGTGTTCTCGGAGGATATCTTGATACACGTTAAAGAAACAAAAGTTTATTTACCGAAGTTGCTTAGTTTTAAGAGCTCTTTTAATAACCCCAAAATGGTACGACTTAGACCGAATGTTTTTATTAAAAGGACACTCAATTTTCATAAATGATTTAAAAACTAAATAATATACAAGGTGATCCATTAAAAATAAGCAAGTTGCGTCCCCTTCTGTCTATATGGCCTGTATAGATAAAAATATTTGTAGGTTATGCAGCTCTTAAAACCAAGCAACTTTAGTATAGACGAGAATGCACTAATGGGACACTCTGTACAGAGCTTAATGTCTTAGACTCAACAGCTGTGAACATTTGGTTTATCTTTAACAAATCTGTATTAAAATTAGGTTGTATAGCATTTCCTTAGGTTATATGACAATTTAGGTTAGGTTGGACAACATGTACTAAAGTTGAGTGAAATACCAACAAGATCGTAGGGTTCAAAACCAATTTCCCCTTAAAAATGTATGTATAAGAAGCAAAAACCATATTTTTTCTGATAAACTTGAACCAGATTGAGATAGATACAAATTAGATTATTTAGCAGATGCACTCATATCTAACTGCAAAACTCACATTCTCCACTTTTGAAAACTTTTGGAAAATGGCAAAAAAAACACTTTTACTTTAACTGGCGATAAAAAAAACGCCAACTAAACTCTCACATTCTCCAAAAAGTGGCGAATGTGAGTTTTACAGTTAGACCACTTACATATCTAACCCAACATGATATCTAATAATATCTAATCTAACATAATGATTACAGTTAGGTTAGATAACAAATTATTGAACCCAACGTAATATCTAATCTGACAATGATAACAGTTAAGTTAGATAACAAATTAGGTTAGATATAGTAATATGATGCATGTTATCATATCTAACCTAATCTAACATGCTATTTTACATGGTGAAAATAGAATAACAGTTACAAAAGTAAGGTCAGATTGATTAACAGTTACATAAGTTGGGTTAACTGATTGCTATTTAAGCTATTGTAACTTTCTTATGAGTTTATCGGACTTTAGAGAGTTGTTTAGATTATTTTAAGTAGCATTTACTTAGGATAGGTTTTATAACATGTAACCGCCAAAGTTAGATTTAGACACAGTTACAAAAGTTAGGTTAACTTACGGCTGAGCTTTTGTAGCAATTCTAATTAAATGAATATACGTAGTTGGCATTTCAGCTAGGGTTAGGTTAGAATATAGATTGTGAAGTTAGTTTAGGTTCGGTGAATTCATTTATCAAAGTTAGGTTAACTTGCTGCTGAGCTTTTGTAGCAATTCTAATTAAATGAATATAAGTAATTGGCATCTGAGCTTGGTATAGGTTAAATGAAACATCGTGAAATTAGTTTAGGTTATGCGTAACTATTTTCAGCTTAGGTTAGATTACCAATTTCTTAGGTTAAGTTGGACGCCACTTATTTAACCATCAGCTGAATCCATTATGAACTAATTTAATCTAACTTAACACTAGCTTGATTGGTAAGTTAGGTGTCATATATACCAGTTTTTAGGTTATATTGGTTCTAAATTGGTCAGGTTAAGTTAGTGAAGAGTTACATACGTTAGATTATAGAAGCGTTCAATTGAAGCTTCTAACGAGTGTTTTTCATGGTGTTAAAAAATATTGTAATTGTCAAAAGCTGTCTATAAAAGCTCGTAAATTGTCTCTTTCTAATTTTATCTTATTTATCTATTTATCACCTTAATTGCAATTGTAAAGATTACTAAAAATTTCACCGTGAAGGAACTACTCAAAATATTGATGAAATAAATAACATTTCTAGTACAGTTATACGTTTTTAAATCAAATTTTAAACAGACTAATTTAAACAAATTCCTCGATTTCTTGATTGCTTAAAAGAAACATAAAATGAAATCAACAGATTAGATGCCCCTTTATCAAGTTATACGATATAGAACAACGCACATAAAATAATATAATTGCAATTAATGTGAAAGAGATGTGGTTTTAGCAAGACGACGCAACATGCCACGTAGCGCACGCCACAATAAATGTATGAACAAATAAATGAAAAGTTCAAAAGGTAATACAATTCTCTTGTACTTGTTATTTGATGTTTTAATTTGTGATAGAATATGTGCCCTATTAATTAAATACAGGGTCCACCAATTTTAGAGGATTGTGGGGGGAGGGTTATTAACAACGGGTGGGGGAAAACTTGTTCCGTATATAATGCAGTTTTAGTAACCATGAATTTTTGGCCGGTTCAACAACGTATTTTTTGTGTTGCGGCGTTTCTTCGAACCCAATCCACAATTGAAGGTTCAGCGGCAATTCCGATGAGGCACAACGGTTTATGTAAACAAACACAACACGCGGTACTGATCAACGGAGCAACCCCAACAAATTCAACAGCGACCCTTACACTCCCAGACAGTCACAGTGTGCTGTGGCGTATCTGTTTTCGGGATTTCTTCGAAAAACAGAATCGGACGGTTATTGTTAATTTGCAACAATATTTAATAATGCTCGAAGCATTTTTACTAGTAGAACTGTAGAGGTTGGGAAGCAACATCAATGAGCTATGGTTTCAACAAGATGGGGCAACAAGTCACACTGCTCGAGCCTGTATCAGATTTTTGGAACAAATGTTTCCGGGCAGGATAATTTCTCGGCGCAGTAATTTCAATTGGCCCGCAATATCCTCAGATTTAACGCCTTGTGAATTTTTCTTATGAGGGTATTTGAAATCAAAAGTGTACATAGGCAGGCCTCACACATTGGAAGAATTAAAACAACATTAGAAATGAAATAACAGATATCGGTCCTGATATTTTGCACCGTGTCATGCAGTTATTTCATAATCGGCTCCAAGAATGCGAAAGGGGAAATGTCAAATGTAATTTTTATAAACTTCTTTGCATTAAAAACTGCATTGTGTATCCTAGAAATAGATGTCATACGTATCATGTTTAAATTATTAGACTCACAATCATATCTCAAAAATGGTTAATACCGCTTGGCGTACCCTGTACTTACAACGTCTCAACAACAAGAAATATTATTGGAAATATCCGTTTTCAAGTTAATTAAGCAACTGTCTAAATTTTTAAATTTAACTGAAAACGCTTCAAAGATCTCGACATTTTAGGGTTCCTTCAACAATTCTTGTAAAACTTCTGCCAACATTTAACCACCGAAACACAAAAACTGCCAACTATCTTGCGACAAACCTCAATCAAAAAGTACTTATGTTGTTTTTTTAATCATTCAACCCTTGCTAAACAACAAATTGTTTTATCGTTTGTCTCCTTCATGCCAATCCTAATTGTTTTAAATTAAGTGACAACATGTCAAAGTAAAGTCAGTTCAAACATTTATCATGAAAACAGCACAAAGTAAAATGGATAATCAATCCTATACGGTAAGTACAAATTCCCTCATTCTAAGATTACTCATTACTAAAATGCGGAGAGTTAGGACAACAACTGAGGTGCGGGAATGCAATACTGGTAATTCCCACGTTTTCGTGAAAATTTGTTACTTATTGCATTGCTATTATTATTTAATAATAATAATAATAATAATTTATTACGGAATCACCTTTTTAACAAAATAATACAAACAAATATATATCAGTGTTACAATAAAATAAATCATAACATATGCAAATAAATTAAACCAGAAATTAGAAATAATATAAACTAAAACTAAAATTAAATCTTACCAATAACAGATGAAATTAAGAGTTGTGTGTATATACCGATCGACAATAAATTGACGCAGCATTAAATTACAGAAATATGAAATACGAAATGTTTATTCCACTAGTTTCAGTTTGTTGTGCCATTTTTAGAGGAATTCCAAGTATTTTTCTGTTTGTATTACTTACACAAACATAATTATTTGTTCATCAGCTCTAAGAGGATTTTGCCAGTATTTTTTTTATCAATCGAAAAACGCCGTTTGTAGAGAAAATCCAAGTTTTTTTCTGTTTGTATTACTTACACAAACATAATTCTATGTTAAGAGGATATTGCCAGTATTTCTATTATCAATCGAAAAACGCCGTATTTTTAACCCAAAACAAAAATTATTATCCATTCGATGGTTCGTGAGTGAGTGAACTCGGGCTTTTGGTGCTCCTCAAATTATTCTTTATTATTGAGTAAAGTGACGAATAAAATAAGTATTAAAGTTACCTACGGAATCTGTGAGTATATACATTTTCGCAATTAGAACTATGCCGTTCACTAGAGAACAAAAAACTGACATTATCGCGATCATAAAGGAGGCAGTCATGGATATATTTAAAGACGACGAAATCATTTCTACGCTAACAGATAAAATTGTAGCCAAGGTTAAAATTGAATTCACAAGTCAATTTGATAAATTAAATGCCCAGATATCATCTTTAGATACAAAAAATCATTTACTACAAAAACGTATTGATCAGTTGGAGCAACAAACTCGCCAAAATAATATACGAATAATTGGTCTAAAAGAAGAATCTAACGAAAACTTGAATAATTCAATTGATGAACTAATGAAGAATAAATTAAAAATAAATAATATGTTCATAAAAAAATGCTATAGATTGAAAAACCTGAAAACAAAGCCGAATAATCCACCGGTCGTCATTGTGGAAACGCAGTCAGCTGATTGCATTAAACAAATAATGAAACAGCGTAAATTATTAAAAAAAACTGGCATTATTTTATGCGACGATTTATGCCCATCACGATACAAATTATTAAAACTGGCGCAGCAAAAATTAGGATTACACAATGCTTGGTCGTCGTATGGTAACATTTATGTCAAATATGCAGTCAGTAATGGAAAGGAGTTAATTAAGAAGATATTTTCAGAAACCGACATCTAAAATTACATTTCATGCATGTTTCATCAACTATTTACATTTTATTTTAAAACTTATTTTTAAATTAATTGGTCATTTTCATGCATGCTACTTTCTACTTTTTATTTCTCTATACATTTTCTTAGTTCGTATCATTAAGTGAATATTAAGTCTAATGTATTGCACGGATATTTTTTAGTTTTTTGTAGTTAACAAAATAAGTAGTGAAATCAATTTGTTTAATTAAAAAATTCGGTTAATTTAAACTTCTATATTGTATTTATCATTAAGTGAATATTTGGATTAAAGTATTGCATGATATTATTTGCATGTAATAAAATGCATAAAATGCGTTGTGCTTTATGTTTTTACTTATGATTTTTTTTTCTCAATTACTTATTTTTTTGTTTTATTATTATTTGCCACATTACTAACGCTTATTTATTGTAATGGAATGGAGTATGTCAAAGCTGCAACCAACAACATAAATATACATATATATATACATAACATATTTATTTCGGTTTTCAATATCATTTGAAGTTAGAACACAAGTTTTGTAGCAAGAAAATTAATTAATCTACTTAAAATAAAACAATTATATTAATTGATTGCATGGGAAGATTTAAAATTGCTGGTATAAATTGCAGATCTCTTCTTGCAAATTTTAACATATTAGAAGAGCAAATCATTTCTGAAAATTATGACATTATTGCACTATACGAAACATGGTTACATAACAATATATCTGATAATCAATGCAACATCGATGGCTACAAACTAATCAGAAGGGACAGACCTTCGAGAGGCGGAGGAGTGGCTTTCTTCATTAAAAAATATATTAAATACAAACTAATTGACTGCGATCACTCAATTGAGCAAATGTGGTTCACCTTTTCATTGCACAAAATCAGCTATGGTGTGGGAGTTGTCTACAGACCTCCCACTTTTAATGTGGATAATTTTTTGACCGGCATTGAAGCGTGTCTTAGTAATTTAATTCCATGTACTGAGGAAATATTTTGCATTGGCGATTTCAATATTAATGTTTTGGATATAAATAGTAATTCGGTACGTTTGTTTGACCAATTTATATCAACAATTCCATTTAAACAGATAATTGCAAAGCCTACCAGAGTAGCACTAACTTCATCTTCACTTATTGACCTAATCATAACTAATAGCAAGCAATCTTTGAATACTTACAATCTAAATTTACATGGCTATTCTGACCACAATTTAATATCATGCGATTTTCGAATTTCCAAGCCTAAATTTAATCCTGTAACTATTTCGTACAGACCTTTCAAAGACATTAATATTAATAATCTTAACAACGACCTAAATTATTGCAACCTGGATTTTATTTATTATCTAAACAACATTGACGAAAAAGTTGAATATTTTACCTTAATAATATTAGACTTATTTGATCTCCATGCACCCATTAAAACATCCACATTTACAAAAAAATATTCCCCTTGGCTTACCGATAATGTTAAGAAATTAATTAACCTTCGAAACAATGCGTTGAACAAGTTCAAGAAAACAAAAAATCAAAGCCACTGGGATTATTATAAGTCATTGCGTAATCTGACTACATCAAGCATTAATAAAGAAAAAAAAAGCTACTTTGAATTTTGTCTGAAATCAAATAAGCCGAAAGAGTTATGGAAAGAGCTGAAACAACTAAACATACAGAGTTGTCGCAAAAATAATACCATAGTAAATAATGTATTGGATGTAAATGTAGTCAATAATTATTTCATTAACTCTATCCCTTCTACTACAGTGAACAATGATCTAGATCAGTATTATAAATCTAATCTACTAAACCCTTTATCAGAAAAATTCTCATTTACAGAGGTTAGCGAGTCAGAAATAAGCAAAATTATAAATAATCTACCTGAATCCTCGCCAGGTTCTGATGGAATTAGTGCAAAAATGCTAAAGTTCTGTTGTCCATTTATTACACCGTACATTACGCATATTATTAATATTTGTCTCGCCCAGGGATACTTCCCCTCGGCCTGGAAAAAATCATACATTGTGCCAATACCTAAAAAAAATACTATCTCTGATCCGAGTGATCTAAGACCCATTAGCCTAATTTGCACCCTTTCCAAAGTACTGGAAAAAGCTATTGAACCTCAAATTAAACGTTACTTGTCTCATAACTCCATCCTACCTAAGACACAGTCCGGTTTTCGTAAAAATTATAGCTGTGTCACTAGCCTCACAGATATTACTGATAAAATAATTCTTTCTCGGGACAAAGGCCTTTTGTCTCTGTTGATACTGTTAGATTTTTCGAAGGCGTTCGATACATTGAATTATAACACATTAATATCCATATTATCCTTTATTGGATTTGATCAAGTTTCTATTAATTTCTTTAAAAACTACCTATTAAATCGATCGCAAATGGTTAAATCTGAGAATATTATGTCCAAGGAAGTAGAAGTAAGTAGGGGTGTGCCTCAAGGATCAGTTTTGGGACCACTATTGTTTTCCATCTATACCTCACAAATATTTTCTAGCCTTAATATTAATAACTTCCACCTCTTTGCAGACGATACCCAACTGTTATACATATTTGCGGAGAGGGATGTAAACTCAGTATGCAACAAAATAAACCTTGATCTTCTTAATATATTAACTAAATGCAGGGATCATGGTCTATTAATTAATAATTCTAAAACGGAAGCTATACTTTTTGGTCCCAAAAAAACGCGTGAGAGAATTCTACCTCAAATCTCAATATCTATGAATAATGACGGATCAAATTGTGTAATAAAAACATGTGTTAAAAGCTTAGGGCTTCAAATAGATTCTGATCTTAGATTCTATAACCACATATCCATGTGCATTAATAGAGCATATGCTACTCTTAGACTCATATTTTTAAATCGCCACTGTTTATCTCAGAAACTTAGGACTATATTGTGTGAATCACTTGTCTTATCGCATTTTAATTATTGCGATGTTGTATTCAACTTCTGTTTAGACAAAAAGACAATTCGTAAAATTCAGTTAGTACAGAACTCTTGTTTAAGATTGATTTTCGGCATTCGAAAGTACCAACATATAAGTCATAAACTAAAAGAAATTGAATGGCTCAATATGAGTGATCGCCGTCTGTTGCACTTCGCGGTGTTTTGTCAGAAATTAATTATTTGCAAAACACCCCCTTACCTGTACGAAAAAATAAAGTTTCGTTCTGATGTGCATACTCTAAATTTACGCTTTAGAGGCTTGCTAACACCGCCTAAATACAAATCAACTTTTGCAGAGAGAGCATTTTCGATACAGGTCTCTAAAGTGTATAATAAAGTACCTCCTGAATGTAAGGAAAGTAATGTCCTTGTTTTTCGCAAATTATATGCTAAGCATCTTCGTGAATCTATCACCAATTACTAACACCCTAAGTTAATACCTTACCTATTTTTGATTAAAATATTTTCTTGCCCTACTACAATCTTTATTGTAACAGTTGCGTGTATGTATGTATGTTATATTTTACTTAAAATGTATTATTTTCATATTGGCCTAAAGGCAGAACAGTTCTTTTAATCGCCAAGAAATTGGAATTAGCTGAACTGATTTAGGTCCATTTGACCATATTAGTATGTATAATTATGTATTTATATATCTGAAATCATGTATACTTATGTTAATTGGTCAATAAATGGTTTATTATTATATTATTATTATTAAATACACGGTTATGTTTAAAACACTTTATTTTAAAAGAGTGTTTTAAATATGTTTAAAAATAGCCGTCGTGTTTTAAACGGATTTGTTTTAAACATGTTTTAAATCTTAAATTTGTTTAAAACGTTTTTTTATTATCTTAAATTTGCTAAATTATATTATAAATTATATTTTTTTGCAGGTATACATATGCATACACTGTAAATTTTACGACATTCGTTGTTTTTTTTTAAGATTTCAATTTGAATCTTTAAAGGAGGGTTTTCCACTCCCAGACTAAGCATGAAGTAAAATTTCGAGTTTAGAAAAGCCTGAAAATTTGGCCAATCCAAATTAGGCTTTTCTAAACTCGAAATTTTACTTCATGCGCCACACGTATAAAACACTATGGTAAAATTTAAAATATACGGATTTAGCAATCTAATATGTATGTAATTCTGCGTGGACAAATTGTTTAAAACAGTGATTATAGGTAACCCAATAACTCTAGCGTATATTAGGTTGCCTATAATTGTAGTTTTATATGTGTTTTTTGAACTCCACTGTAAATCAGTGTTTTTAAGCGTGGCGCATGAAGTAAAATTTAGAGTTTAGAAAAGCCTAATTTGGATTGGCCGCTCCGCTTCGCTACGCGGCCAATCCAAATTCTTAGGCTTTTCTAAACTCGAAATTTTACTTCATGCTTAGTCTGGGAGTGGAAAACACTCGTTAAAAGCCTCAAATTAACCGCTTTAATACAACGAATTCCCGCAAATTAAAAAAAAAACGCTGTAATTATCGGGATACGTATACTCAAAACAAAAAAATGCTCTGTATGTTCTGTTGTAAACACGTTTTAAACGTGTTTTAAACATGTTTTTAATGGTTAATGTTTTAAACGCTGTTTCAATGAAAAAAAAATGTTTTGTAAAAAAAAATTATTTGTTTAATTTAAAATGAAAAAAAAAAACGTTTTTTTAACAACCCTGCACAGTACTAAGAATTAATTGTAAAAGTAATGAATCTAATGACACTTTGGCAAGGTGCTCCGGTTTTTTTGTATTAGTTCTAAGACGTATTTACATAGTTATTGTGGTAGATAAAAACGCCACAATTTCTGTGAAATTCTTTGTTATTTATTACATCGCAAAAAGATGTTTATTAATAAATCAACCAAACAAACCAATAAGCACGAAGCCTTGTAAGACATAATATTGTTGATCGTGTGTAAACATAAATTAAATATGTTTAATGTTTTTTCTTTAATTTGAGTTACTGGTTAACATTACTTCTTGATGCGCGATTATACACTCACAGTCCTTTTAAATTAAATGATAACATCATTATTTATCCATCAATTTGAAGAACATTTTTCCAGCTTTTTCTTAAAGAAAAGATGACGAACAAATTGTTTTTTGAATGAACGGATGGGTTACTAGATAACATTGCTTCTCGATGCGCGTTTTTACACTCACAATCCTTTTAAATTAAATGATAACATTATTATTTGTCCATCAATTTGAAGAACATTTTTCCAGCTTTATTATTAAAGAAAAGATAACGAACAAATTGGGTTTTGAATGAACGGATGGCACTACAAACTAAGTGTCATATGTGTATTCATGAAATAAATTGCTTACGTTATCTTTTCTTTAAGAAATAACTGGCAACATTTTCTTTGAATTAATACGTCATTGGGTAGTGTCACAGTGCTGAATCTAATTACGACGTGTGTTTCTGAAGTCACAACCTACTGAGATGCGGACAGTTTATAGACACTCGTTATATTTGTTTAGGATATTGTTTTCTTGCGAAAGCAACAAGCAAGGTCTTCACCAGAGGATCACCTGGAAACAGAAGTTTCCTTCAAGGACGTAATCTTCATTCCGTTCAAAGAACCAGTCGCTTACACTTTTCTCCTCGTCAATTACATTTCCATGCTTTTCTACATCTACCTGATCGGATATAAGGCCGAGATTGATGAATACCTGATTATGGCAATTATCATTGAAGTGATCTGCGTTTGCCATACAGCATTGATAATCCTACACAGGTAAGATTAGTCACAACTGAATCAATAAATGTTTTAAATAGACAAAAACACGTGTTTCCAAGAGTGAAACAACCTTCTAACAGTAGGGTGTGAGCAATCGCCCCATCTTGCTGGAATTGGGATTAGATACAAGGGCGATTGCTCACATCCTACTGCTAGAAGGTTATTTTACTCTCTATGTGAGCCGTGAGTGAACTTTACAGAAGTTGTAATATATAATAAAATATTCATTATCCAGACAAAACAAAGGCTAACGCGCAAAAACACATCTCAACTATATGAATACAAGGATTTTAGAAACTTTTGTATGATTTATTCGCAGTTCAAATAGAGATCGAAATAATCTTCTAACAGCTAACGATAAGGTGTGAGCAATCGTCCCATCTTGCTGGAATCTTATCCCAACGTTATCCATACAAAACAAAGGCTAAATATATTAAAACACATCTCAACAATGTGAATATGCAAGGCTGTAAAAAAAATTAAATAGCAAAATATCAAGGAAATGTTATCGATTGATAGGAAATTTCAAAGTAAGTAAATATTTCGAGTTTAGAAAAGCCTGACCATTTAGATTATAATAATAAGTCTTTCTTACCCAACAGGAAAATTACATCCCAATTACAAGACAATATGTAAAATAGATTATTTACATGGCCGTATGCGTGTATACATATACAAATAAACAAAAAACCAAAAATACAGATACGTGAAAATATTATGTTAAGTTATTTGCTCTTTCAAATGTGATAATAGAGATTTAATGTTGTCATAAAATATGTCGCAGGAATAAGGTAACGCATTATAAACACTACACATAATAAGTATTGGCGATTTAAGTTTATAGTTGGTTCTACATAGTGGTATACTAAACGTAAACTTTTATCTGCTGCAAAAAGTTGGTATGCGCAACCGCACTTTGTAAAGAAGTTCAGGGGAGTCGATTGAATTGTGTAGTAATTTATACAAGAAAATGAGTGATCTATTTTGACGACGTAATTCAAGTGATTCAAAATTAAATGTGTTTAACAATGTATCATGATCAAATCCTCTAACCGGATATATACCATTACGCTTATAAGATAGCAGTTTTAGGAATTTTCGCTGTACACTTTCTATCATTTTAATTTGATTTTGTGATTGTGGATACCACACTAAAGCAGCATACTCGAGCTTAGAGCGCACATATGAATAATATAGTTTTTTTAATACATTAATATTACTGAAGTCTGATGTACTGCGATAAATAAAACCTAGTGCTTTAAACGAATTTTTTACCACTGACTCAACATAATGATTAAAATTAAGATTGGAGTCGAAATAAACTCCAAGATCCTTAATGAGAGTAACATTTTCTAAGTAACAATTGTTAATTTAATAATTAAATTTGACAGGGTTGGATAATCTAGTGAACGTTAAATATTTACATTTGTTTATATTTAGTTTGAGTCCATTATTTTCACACCAGAGGCCAACTAAATTCAATTCATCTTGCAGTTGTAGGCTGTCATGTATGTTTTTGATAGTGGAATAAAGATTGAGGTCATCTGCATACAGCAGATGACTACATGTTAATATTTCCGACAGATCCGACCAATACATTAAATAGTAAGGGTCCTAATATAGAACCCTGTGGAACACCAGAGGTTGGAGAATAGGGTGACGACTGAAAAGTGTTAAAGAAAATATAAGCACTACGTTCATTAAGGTAACAGTGAATTAATCCCATAGAGGAATCACAGAAGCCAAATCTTTGAAGTTTCGATAGAAGGATGTTATGGGGAACTAAGTCAAACGCCTTTGACAGATCTGTATAAATTACGTCAAGTTGCCCCTTGGAGTCCAAAACTTCAGCAATGTCGTGGGTGATGAGACAAAGATTAGTTACTGTGGAACGGCACGGCATAAATCCATGTTGCATATTTGATAGGTATGGTTTTACATGCACATATATTTGATCAAAAAGTATACGTTTAAATATTTTTGCAATATGTGGCAATATTGCAATTGGTCGAAAGTTGTCAATTGATTGTTGTTTGCTTGAAGTTTTCGGAACAGGGCAGATTGATGGAATTTTTAAGCAGCTAGGAAATACAGAAGATTTTATCGATAAGTTGAATAAGGTGGTTAGTGGTTCGCATAGTACAGCAGCACAATCCTTTAAAAGAAAGGCTGGCAATTTATCGTTACCTGATGAATAATTGTACGGAAGGTTTCTGAGAATTTTAAAGACATGTTCTACTGATGCAGTGTTGAATTGGAAATTAGGAACAAGACTGTGTTTAGTGTCAGTATTAATATTAGAAGGGGGCCTATGTACTGATGCGAAATAATTACGGAAACTATTTGCAATAGCATAGGGATCATCAAGAAGAATATTATCATGAAGCAAAGTTGTAGGAATTCTTGATTTGGTTGATTTTTTAGAGTTAACAAAAGCCCAGAATTGCTTCGGGTAAGTTGTAAGCTGATTTTCAAGTGTAGATATATATTTCATATATGAAAGTTTAATTTTGCTTTTAATTAAAGAGCGTATTCTTCTAAATTGAAGACTTAGGGGTGGGGACTTAGATTTCTTTATTTTTCTGATATAATTCTTCTCTTTGATAAGACTAATAATTTCCGATGTAAACCATGCAGGGTATTTATTCGCGTTTTTCAGTTTATATCTAGGAATATATTGCAATAGTGAATTCATCAAAATACTATAAAATTCCTGAAATCCTAAATCTACATCAGTAAATCGTGTAAGGATAGACTAATTGAATTGTGATAAATACGAATATATAGCGCAATAATTACCTTTTTTAAAATTAAAATTAGATAGATCGTCATTAATTTTATATGTATCGATTGTACACATTAATGAAATGGTTGGCGCATGATGATATGCATCTTCAACGACAAACGGCAATAAATCCTTGGCAACAGAGCAATCGATATTAGAATAAATTAGATCTAACATTATACACAATAATACAAATTTTTAGGGTTTTCTAAACTCGAAATATTTACTTCATGCACCAGGCATCCGAAACGCTTATTTAATGTGAAGTTCATTACTAATAAAACAATAATTTTATTGAATTGTAACTTATATGGCTCAGATATATTTTTCTAATAATGAAAAAAATATTGAGAAGTTTTTCAATGTTTTATACCACTTTATTTCAATATTTTTACGACTCGATTTTCCAGTTTGACAAATTTACAATGTTTCTATAATTAAAAAGTATCAAATAGTGGTGAATACAAGACATCTATTTGTTAGTTGATAAGTTTTACACAAGGATTACGGGATGGTTTCAGCGGCTTCTAAATAATTCAATTTGGTACCGTTGGTAACGCTCAATACTACTACAAATAATAAAAAAATAAACTAATAAAGTATTTTTGTGTTATAGGCACAGTTTCGTAGTACAAATAGATGTGTTTTGAAGATTTGTACAGTCCATTGTTGTCTCCGGGCATATATCCGCAACTAAAGTATTTTTATTTTGTCGTTAAATTGAAGAAACGCCACTTTGTTGCATAGTAAACACAATTCATATTGTAAATAAAACTACTTCAATACATTCGGGTGTTGTAGATGATTTTTTTTAAATAGTCCCAATTTCTAAAATGTTGAAATTCCTCGTGTATGTGACCCTGTAATGTTATATGTATAAATGAAGAATTAGAACCTTTTAGAAATTGGGACTGTTAAATAAAATCATCTACAACATGGCGAATGTATGGAAGCGATTTGATTTACAAATTAAAGTGTTTTTTTTATGTTTATAGATTAATGAAAAGCCATAGTATGAAGCAGCGACGGCTCACAGCCTAACTTCAGGCCACGGCGCCAAAGCACACAAAATTTTAGGTTAGGATCGCGCTTTATAAATACATGGAATTGCACAACAAAGTCACATTTCAATAACGGATACATATTACCTTGGGTCTCTGGCCTACCATGAAGTTAGACTGCGAGCCGCCGCTGGTATGAAGAGATTTTACCAACTGGCTTCGATGTTTACCATCATTCACAAAATAAAGTGTTTTTTTTTTAAATTTCGTTTATAGATTGATGAAAAGCCATAGTATAAAAAGATATCACCAATCGGCTTCGCTGTTTACTATAACCGTAGATGTAATCGTTCTCGTGCCGATGGGAAGTATTACTACAATCTTGGACCGTTTCACTTGGAACGTATTAGCATACACAAAGGACGCTTACGAAATCAGCCATTATGTGAAACTCCTGAGGATAATAAGGATTTTCCTATTTTTCAGAGTGAGAAACATAAGATTAATTAAAAAAAAAAATAGAAATATACGAAGAGTGAAATGGAAAATTTATTGAATTTTTTTGTTGTTTTTTTAACTTTATTACTTTTTGTTTAATTATTTTATTTTAAAGTAACGCAATGAGCAATTTGTAAAAGTATAGTGTGATTATTTTTGCAATATACAGCGAGTTTTTTGTAACACCGAACATTTTCATAACGAGAATTTTTCTTTTAAGTACAGATGTATTACCCAAATTAGGCACTTGCGCGGTAGGACAGAATTTCCCGAACGTAGGCAAGACAGTCCTGAAATCGTTGGGCCGTAAATGTACCATTCGGCGCTGGCTCTGGCAGAGATAACACCATTGAAATCCCGAAGGGTCCTCGTCCAATGCACCACCTGGCATGTGCGCGCGAGTTCCTTTCTTTCAAATAAGCATGCGCCCAACGTATTCAGGTTCCACTTTCTAGTTGTTTGAGCAGCGGAAATACACGAACGGCGCTTGTTCTGCGCATGAGAGTGCCTAAGTTTTCTGCTGTCAATGGGCCTCCTCATCAAAATGTTCAACATTCAACATGCTTGGATTTATATGTGATGCATGCATGTTGGTATCTGATGAACGGTACTCGGCCATTTTGAAAACGTTAACCAGTCAACACCAATCGGTCTATTTTGTATGCTTGCAAAAATCCTAAACACGATCACTATTAATAGTCCGGTCATCAGATAATTCCCTAACAGTTGGCAGTAAACTCAGAACTGTTGTCTTTAATGAACGGGCCTACTATGCTGGTTAAGTAATGCAGTTCTCCCTTAAAGTAATAAATTATCATTAGTCTATTATCGGTTAATCGGGTGTACTTAATTTTATTATCCACAAATTATTTTCATTCGCATAATTTTAAGGTTGATCGAGAAGTAAGACTGGCACCACTGATTTTTTCTGAATTTCCGGACAACCATTTTATTTTCTGTTTTGCAAGTGGTCCCATGTGCCTGCACAAGTGATACAAAAGTACAAGTTGAGACATTAATTGCGATTAATTGGCTACAATTTGTAATTGTCATATAGGCAACCCTATTTACACATAACTTAAAAATTAATGGTGTCAAATTGTATTAGATGGAAATGTTCGGTGTCACATAAAACTCTCTGTGTATATATATATATTTTTTTTCTTTCTAGGAGTACAAATCAAATTTGAAATTAAACAGAAAAGTGACTTTACCGCTGATTCACTTCATAATCTCTACTCTGTTTACGAGCATGACGGCCGTTATTTACTACAAATACGCTTGCTTCGGTTGCGACGTTCCCAATTGGAGCAACAGATTGAAAGACTTCAATTTTGACCCTTACAACTCAATACACTGGGCGATGATTTGCAATTTCTGCACTTACACTCTTCAGTTACAAAACGCAAATAGTACGAGTAGCAGAGATAAACTACCCACTGAGCAAAAAAAAAACAAACAAATAACGTTATATCAACATTGTAACAACATTAAACGTTGTATTAATGTTGATGAAATATTACTTCAATGCAGCGGCTGCTCGCAGCCTAACTTCAGGGTAGGCCAGTGAACCAAGGTAATATGTATCCGTTATTGAAAAGTGGCTCTGTTGTGTAATTCCATGTGTTTATAAAGCGCGATCCCAACCTCAAATTCTGTGTGCCTTGGCGCTGTGGCCGACCCTGAAGTTAGGCTACGAGCCGTCGCCGCTTTAATGTGTTTGCTCAATGAGTAATGAATACTTATCCTGAATAATTCTGATTTAATAGATTGATATAGAATAGATTAATTTATTATTATTATTACAGGTTTATTAATTAACGTAACATCAACTGAATTCGGGACTGCTGCCATAATACTCTTAGTTGGCTTTGTTGTGCAATTCATGTTTTTGACCGGATCGCTGATTTCTGAATATATCTACAGGATGAAGTTCAAATTTCAATTTGAACACAAAGTAGCAAATGTTCGCTCGTATTTGCAGACCCACGGCATGTCTGGTAGCGTGCAGAAAGAAGTCAGGAAATATTATGAAGAGGTTTGGAATACTAGGAAGGGTTTGATTATGATGCCCAGCAATTATAAATTGTTTCCGCCAGAATTTCAAGTATGTAATGGAAATTCTTCAGATCTTTATGCAAAGAATTTCAGATTAGGCGAACAAAAATCGTTCACATCTTGTTGAGCAGTTTATTTAGACAGCCCACTGAGCAAATACATTTTAGTAATGTTTTATCAACATTAAAACAATATTTAATGCTGATACAATGTTGATAAAACGTTATTTGTTTGTTTTTTGCTTAGTGGGTATTTAACCTAATAAGATAAATATAAATACTAAATATCTTCAAAATTGAATTTGTGTTCAGTATTCCGGCACCAGATACCCACAGACGCGTTTCGGACTTCAAGGTCCTCTTCAGTGTGGTCCCGACCCAGTGCTGAGGAATACTGAACATTTCTGACTATTTCAAGCCAATATGTGAAAACTATTAATGATTTCGATAGCTAACGCCATCTAATGCTTCATAGTGGCATCGTCAGTGACACGAATGCACAAAGTGCATATACAGGTCACTGTTTCGTCCACGAGCGAGCAGAACTCTGTTTGTGAAACCAGAAAACAAATATCAAAATTGAATTTGTGTTCAGTATTCCGGCACCAGATACCCACAGACGCGTTTCGGACTTCAAGGTCCTCTTCAGTGTGGTCCCGAATACTGAACACAAATTCAATTTTGATATTTGTTTTCTGGTTTCACAAACAGAGTTCTGCTCGCTCGTGGACGAAACAGTGACCTGTATATGCACTTTGTGCATTCGTGTCACTGACGATGCCACTATGAAGCATTAGATGGCGTTAGCTATCGAAATCATTAATACTAAATATCTTGTTGACGGCAATTCCACCTGTGCAGTGGAAAGGGTTGTTATAGTGGACTGTATGCTAATTTACTTTTGATGGTAGCGGTGCAGCGAATCTCGGGACGTCCCTCGGTGATATCGACTTTTGGTCTCTTGGATCCTGGAGCGCCTCGCACGCGAGTCTCCTTCTTCTTCTTAACTTAACAATAACGAACGATAACGATAATACGACACAAACACTTACGATGTTCTCTCGACCTCCATTTTTTGTCTTCATCCATCGATTCGTCGTTAGCGAGTTTATGCAAAGTCGCGCATAGTCATAGCCCTTATACAGGGTGGGGCGTTTAACATGTGTTTCGCAAATATTTCGAAAACAAAGCATTTTACGCAGAAATGACCTTAGAGAACAATAATGGAACAGAAGGGGGCCATTATTCTGTAATATTGGTTTTCTTACAGGTGGCGCTTTTGTCGCTAAAACAGGATCAACTCAATTGTTTTTTCTGTACGATAATTTTTTATTTAGGTCATTTCTGCGTCAAATGCTTTGTTTTCGAAATATTTGCGAAAGACACGTTAAATGCGCCACCCTGTATCAGCTGCACCAGCGTAATACAAAAGTATACAAAACGCTGCAAATTCACTGATCCTTTTCGATACAATTACTGAACACTTGTATTATTCTAAACTTTAAATACTTTTAATTATTTTTCGTTTCCTTTTTTTGCAGATGGAAATTAGAACCGATATATTTTGGGAAGCGATCCTCCACACGCATATATTTGCTCTTTTCGACAACTCCTTCAAAAAAGAACTCAGCACTGTGATGAAAACAGAAATTCTACTTCCCGATCAGTATATTTATAGCGTTGGAAGTGTTAGATCAAAAATGATATATTTAGTATCTGGAATATTAGAGGTATGTCAACTAGTAATTAGTCTGTTCAATTATATGATGATGCACTGTAAAGTTCCTTTCTTTACTTTTTTGTGTTAAAAAAAAAAACAGCACTTCACTCAAAAGATAATTTGTGAATCATACTCTTATATATCATGATATTTTAAATAATTGTTGCACAGTTTGATAAAAGAGCGGATAAGAGCCGCTTTTACGATCCATAGTTGCACCTATGTTAGCTTAACCCAAGAATCAAACCTTTGGTGTCTATTTTACAATTGCGAGGCAAAGCATTGTTGCGTGTAAAGTTGAGTTACCTCACTGTCAGTCTGCCCCTTGCTTCGAGCTTGGGTTAAACCTGTGGTGGGCCGTTTCTATGGATATAGATTAGTAGATAAGTTGTGACAAATTTATTTTCAATTGTGAAAGTAGAGGTTAGCTTAGTATGGATAGGTCCAAGAGCCGTGCAACAAATTTTAAGCCGGAGATAAATTTACTTGTCGAACTGACAAGTAAATATCATTTTTGACAGACGCATGCCCCAAATTATGTCAGTAATGTTAACTGTGTGAAAAATCTGTAACAACTGAATCAATTGTAAAATGGCAAGGCCGTTTATCAATGACTTAAACTAGGCAGTACAGTACCCGAGGGACTACATTACCAAAGGTCTAACTATTTATTGTAAAAGCGGCTCTAAAAGAAACAATGCAATGTGTTATTATTATTATTATTATTATTATTATTATTATTATTATTATTATTCCATTAAACTCCATGGGGAGCATAGGATACCTTAACAGGTGTTTCTGAGCTTTTTTTTTTAATGTGTTATAAGGAAGCATTGGAAGAGAATAATTTGTAGAAAAATCTACAAATCAAATTTATTTTCCTTTGGTACACTGCACACTATGCAATTTGAATGAGTCGCCTAGATGCAAAACTAGCCATGAACTTTTTCGATTGTGAGATTTTGGTATTCTTCGATTCTACTCGTCTCAGGCTACAATTATAAAAATAAACTGACCTTCACAACCCATCCTGAACCCTATAAAATTAAGTTTGAAAAATCCTGTAGAATTCAAAGCCTGCTACCTTTCTTAGTTGCAAAGGCTAACATATTTTTTCAGTTACAAAACCTGTCAACTTTTTACTTAGCTTTACATAATTTCTTGTCCCCATGCGTATTAGATACTATTTTCATTTATTTAAAAGGCACCGTAAAATCAGTTTATGTCATTTTGCCACAAGTTTGTCATAAGACGTATGGCTGGTTTTGCATCTGGGCGACTCAAATAGAAAATTATAAGGATTTAGCTCTAATTTAATATAAATATTTGAATTCTTTCTTCACTTCGCTCTTTATTAAAACAATTTTCTATGTGCATATTTTAATGTTTTGTTTAGTTAATGAGTCCTGAAGATTTTTCATCGCCAATCATGTCGTTTTCGCCTGGAACAGTCTTGGGGGAAACGGCCTGCATCGTGCCGACAATCAGTTCGGCAATCGTGCGCAGCGCGACCATTTGCGAGATACATATCCTGGAACACAGGCGTTTGGCCACCCTGATGAAAAAGTACGCGTATTTGCACAAGACTCTGCACAGGATTCTTCTGAGGAGAATATGGTTCGCTAAAATAAAAAGAGGTAAACATCCCACTGAGCAAAAAACAAACAAATAACGTTATGTCAACATTGTAGCAACATTAAACATTGTTTTAATGTTGATGAAACATTACTTAATTGTGTTTGCTCAGTGGGATGGCCCCACTAAACACCGAAAGATTTTAAATATTGTATTCAAATTATTACAACAAAGTTTTAGCAACGTTACAAACATTGTATAAACGTTTTCCGTACAATATTGATTTATATACATTACCGAAATGTTAAACATGATACTAGAACTCTATATTGTTTTATAACGTTTTAAAAATATTGCGGCAAAGTAACACAACGTTATATAATCATTACAATTTCACTTTTATGCAATATTGTATTGTAAACATTTCATATATATTGAAAATGGTAACATTGCATTTTTAACATTGTATAATTCTTGAAAGTGTTGCTGTAATGCGACATCGTGGCTTACACATTTTATGTACATTGAACAAACAGAGAGTTTTTCATACAAGTAAACATGTTCCAATTATATGCTGTAAATTTTAAGATATTTGTTGTTATTTTTTAAGAGTTTAACTGAAAGCTTTAAAAGAGTGTTATCCACTCCCAGACTAAGCATGAAGTAAAATTTCGAGTTTAGAAAAGCCCCGTGAAAATTTGTCGAGGGTCGCACAGCGACCCAAGACAAATTTTCTGGGCTTTTCTAAACTCGAAATTTTACTTCATGCGCCACGCGTATAAAACACTGATTTCAGGTGAGGTTCAAATATACATAAAGTTCGCAATCTTTCAGTGATTTATACGCGTGGCGCATGAAGTAAAATTTAGAGTTTAGAAAATCCCGGAAAATTTGTCTCGGGTCGCTGCGCGACCCTCGACAAATTTTCACGGGGCTTTTCTAAACTCGAAATTTTACTTCATGCTTAGTCTGGGAGTGGAAAACACTCGTTTATAGCTTTCAGTTGAACTTAAATAAAAAAACATCGAATATCTGAAGATTTACAGCATATAGTTGGAACATTAAAAGTGCGATTCTTTTCGCAATCTACAACAAGTTAGTCTTACAAAGACTATATCAAACACTCATTGAAACAACTACTTCCCGGGCTAATACCCCGACGGACATTGAATTATACAACAAGTGTTTGCTGTTACATACAGTAACCTACTGCAAATGTAACAATTTGGGTCAAATTATTCAGGCCATCGAAACGCGTCTATAGATGGCCTGAATAATTTGACCCAAATTGTTACATTTGCAGTAGGTTACTGTATGTAACAGCAAACACTTGTTGTATAATTCAATGTCCGTCGGAGTATTAGCCCGGGAAGTAGTTGTTTCAATGAGTGTTTGATATAGTCTTTGTAAGACTAACTTGTTGTAGATTGCGAAAAGAATCGCACTTTTAATGTTTGAAGTATTCTGCAACCAAGAATTGGCAATTTCATTTATACATATGCATATAGTTGGGATATGTTTACTTGAATGAAAAACTCTCTGTATGTTCAATGTCCATGAAATGTGTAAAATACGATGCTGCATTACAGCAAGAGTTTCAAAAATTGTACAATGTTGAAATGATTTGAAGTTCATGCACTTGTTAACAATATTTTAATGTTTTCAGAGTTCAAGGGCACTAGGTACTTAGGTTCCGGGGTACTGTCTCCCCTAGACTATACATTACTTTTTGTAAGACAGTTGTTTTTATTGTTTTCTTATTATATTGTTTTCTTATTATATTGTTTTCTTATTATATATTTGTATTTTTTGTCCCATTTAAATCCAGAAATAAATATCGCATTGAGATTACGAGAGAAATCTTCCTATAACGTTCACGTAATTGCTGCACATCGGGTTGTATACAATACGGATTCTATGCTTTCATCGTATGGAACCTAACTTACATACATTCGTATGTTGTTGCATAGAAATAAGAGTAATCGCTCGTGTTGCATGGGCATTGCTTTGTCAACGGTGAAGCAACATTTTTCTTTGAACGTTAGCATGCAACGTTCCTGCAGGCGGACATTCAACTTTTTTTTCAACGTTTTATCAACATTTATGCAAACGCAACGTTTCGTGCTGTGCGGTAACATTGATGCAACGTGTCATAAAACGTTTCTTTGCTCAGTGGGGCAGTATGACAAAAATATCTAAAAAGGACTTGCAAGTAACTTCCAAAGGTCAAAGAATTGATGGAGAAATTCTAAATTTGATCAACAAAAAATGTAAATTTAAATATCTTGTATTAAGGAATTTAAGTTCTGATTTTGCAATAACTTCCAAATAAAAACAGGATTGATGGGAAAAATATTAAATGATATCGATTAACTACTTTCTAAACCTTGGAAGGGCAAATGTGAAATTTGACAGGAGCACAAAATACTTGTTAATTATTATATGAGCTCCTTCTTATTTTTTCTTCATGTTTTATAAGCGACTTTTAATAAGTAGTTTGAGTAGATGTTCATACAAGGTGGCGCAAAAGTTATCACCCGATGGTATTTGGTTGTAATTTTTGAATGAAAAACTTTCGTTCTGCTTTTGGATTGTGTTTAATTAATGTCTTAATTTTTCTCGATTGATTCCAGAGAAAAAACTTTGGTTCTGCTTTTGGATTGTGTTTAGTTGATGTCTTAATCTTTTTTCCATTAATTCGAGAAAAAAAACTTAGGTTCTGCTTTTGGATTGTGTTTAATTGATGTCTTAATTTTTTTTCCATTAATTCGAGAAAAAAAAAACGTAGTTTCTGCATTTGGATTGTGTTTAGTTGATGTCTTAATTTTTTTTCCATTAATTCGAGAAAAAAAAACTTTCGTTCTGCTTTTGGATTGTTATTAATTGATGTCTTAATTTTTTTCCATTAATTCGAGAGAAAAAACTTTGGTTCTGCTTTTGGATTGTGTTTAGTCGATGTCTTTATTTTTTTCCATTAATTCGAGAAAAAAAAACGTTGGTTCTGCTTTTGGATTGTGTTTAGTTGATGTCTTTATTTTTTTCCATTAATTCGAGAAAAAAAAAACTGGTTCTGCTTTTGGATTGTGTTTAGTTGATGTCTTAATTTTTTTTCATTTTATTCGAGAAAATAATATCGACCAAGTGGCCGGCAGAATTAATGACTATACGGGCCCGATATATGGCATTTTTATCACTCTTGCCAGAACTTTCAGCGATAGGTTCTCGCATTCTTGACGGATATTCTCTTTGAGAGCATTAAGAGTCTGAGGCTTGTTGACATAGACTCGTGACTTCAAGAAACACCACAAAAGGAAGTCTGGAACGGTTAAATCGGGTGGCCATCACAAATCACCAAAACGAGAGATTAGGCAATCTGGAAATGCGAAGCGGAGCGGCCAAACCAAATTTTCAGGATGTACAGGCAACTTGTAATTTTTTTCATCATGCCATCAAAAAGCACAATAATACGGGTTCTTAACTTCATGCGCCACGCGTATAAAACACTGAAATATTGTGAAGTTCAAAATACACTGCTTGTGTTTGATTCCAATTACGCCTGGATTCAACGATATTGTTTTTAGCAATTTAAAACAGAATGTTTCAAAATTGAATTAATTCAACCTAATCTAACGTTTGACATAAATACTGAAAGTGTTATTGGTTTTGAGAACTTGGGCAATAAAGTGACTAGATTTAATGGAAAAAATTGTAGGCTGGCAACTCTGAAATTATATATTAAAATGATTATATCTGACGTAATATATGTCGATTCGTAAGGCGTATAGCCAACTTAAATTTAAAAAAAGGTGAAATCATTACACTCTAGAGGTTTTTTTTTATTAAACATACGAGACTATTGCCAAGCACGCATCAGTATTTATGTTAAAAGGAATACGAAAAAATTTGAAGCAGTATTTCATGCTTTTAATGGAATTACAATAAAGACAATTCATTTAGTGAGGATTCAAAGGGATTTAATAAAGAAATGTCAAAACTGCGGATTGAATGTAGTCGCAACAGTGTGCGATCAGGGCCCAACTATTGTAGGTGCAATTAATAATTTAATTGCTCGCTCAAAAGAAGAAGCTCTTAGAAAGGGAGTAGCTCAAGAGGAATCATTCTTCAGAGTAAACGGAAAGAATTAACATTCTTCACCTGAAGAAGCTACAGCGTAGCGAAACAATTGTCAAAATAAATACAAAAAGTTGAAAATCAGAAATATTTTATTTATTAATTTATTAAAGGAAAGAAAATTATACCTCTTTATGATCCTCTTCATCTCATCAAATGAATCCGGAACTGTCTATAAAAAACTCGAAATTTTACTTCATGCTTAAGCAAGGAATAGAGACATTCGTTCGAATCTTCAAATACAACGATTTTAAAAAACAACGAATGCCTGAAAATTTTCAGAGCACCAATCGGGATATGTATACTTAAAAGAAAAAATCACTGCATATAAATACATGTATTTTTGTCATGTTCTTTAAATTTTATACACAAATATTGTTTTTTTTTTTTTGTTACTTGCAGAAAATTTAGCAAAAATCAATGATTCTATAACACATATATTTTGGATCAAGTCTCAATGGAGGAGATTGTTAAAACTAGGCCTTGGACACAAAGAGGATGAGTCTCTGATTTACAACAATTATCACACTTCTAGGTAACTTTACATACATAAAAATTCTAGAAAAAAAAATGTATTCCTTAATTAGATTTCTAAATTTAAGTGTGCGTAACTTTACATACATAAAAATTCTAGAAAAAAAAAAAATGTATTCCTTGATAGGATTTCTAGATTTAATTGTGCGTAACTTTACATACCTAAAAGTTCTATAAAAAAATGTATTCCTTGATAAGATTTTTAGATTTAATTGTGCTTTCAACACAAGACGAGCTAAAAGTCGGCGCGATTTGCATCAAGGGATCGTGTTCTTTTGTTTTGGAGTACGACTCGACGTTTCGCCAGTGCTGGGATTACTTCTCGTTGTCGACAATTGTTTTTCAAGTGTTTATTACGGCACACATGGTTTTCTATAAAGGGGAATTTTCATTAGCTGCGTCAGTAATCATTTTATTTTTTGATTTAGTTTACGCACTCGACGTGTACGTTCAAAGTATAACTGCAGTTAACGTAAGTATCAGTCAATTTCATTTGTTTTGTTGTGGAAAGAGTGTTTCCAATCCCAGGTTAAGCATAAAGTAACATTTCGAGTTTAGAAAAGCCTGAAAATTTGATTTGATCGCGAAGAGCTACGCGACCAAACCAAATTTTCAGGCTTCTCTAAACGCGAAATTTTACTTCATGCGCCACTCGTATAAAACACTGAAACATTGTGAAGTTCAAAATACACTGCTTGTGTTTGATCTTATGCTGATTCATTTCACAAATGTTTAATTTGATTAATTTTTTATGTTTTAGAAGATGTAAAAGAAAACAATCGCTTAGTGAATCCTTAATATATTATTAAATTGTATTTTTTTTCAATATCTAAAAATTGATTTTGATATGTCGCAAACACTTCTCGATTTTTGCTTACAAAAAAAAATATGTAAAAGTTGATTTTGATATGCAGCAAACACCTCTCGATTTTTTGCTTTAAATTTTCAGACATACGATGCGTTTCGTAAAACTTTTAATTTGAAGTTTCGAACGAGTGTTTCCAATCCCAGATTAAGCATGAAGTAAAATTTCTAGTTTCAAAAAGCCTGAATATTTGGTTTGGTCGCGTAGCGCGAAGCGCGGAGCGACCAAACCAAATTTTCAGGCTTTTCTAAACTCGACATTTTACTTCATGCGCCACGCGTATAAAACACTAATTTCAAGTGAAGTTCAAAATATACTGCTTTAGAATCATGCTCAAGCAGTATATTTTGAACTTTACGATATTTTAGTGTTTTATACGCGTGACGCATGAAGTAAAATTTCGAGTTTAGAAAAGCCTGAAAATTTGGTTTGGCCGCTCCGCGCTTCGCGCTACGCGACCAAACCAAATTTTCAGGCTTTTCTAAACTCGAAATTTTACTTCATGCTTAGTCTGGGATTGGAAACCCTCGTTCGAAACTTTGAATTAAAGTTTTACGAAACGCAACGTATGTCTGAAAGTTTACAGCAAAAATCTAAAGGTGTTTGCGACAATAATTTGGTATGTCGCAAACACCTCTAGATTTTAGACATTAAAAAATAATAATAACGTCATTGTATATGAATGGATTAAAGTTGGTATTTCGAGTTTTTCAGGTACACGGTGTGTTAATTTCAAAACCGAGTGAAGTTTTCTTGCACAGAACGAAGCAAATCACTTTTATGTTCGATGTGGCAGCAGCGTTGCCGATCGATCACATTTTATCATTTTATGGAGCCGATCATTACTTAACGGCACTTTGTAGAATCATCAAGTTTTTGAAAACTTATAAGGTATGATCTAGAGATGACTAACTCCTGAGCGAATCGACTCAAAGAGTCAGTTCAGTGAAGTGAGCCGGTGAGCCAAGTGACTCAGTTCGAAATATGTAGCTCTTTTTGAGCCATGATTCATTTTGATTCGCCCGCTCTTCTAGAGTGAATGTACATTCGCAATGCATTATCAGATCTTGATTTTCACGCGGTTCGTAGATCGACAGGCTACTCTTAGCCTTACTGAACATGCACATTTTACTTTTTCCATTTGCACACTACTCAATTCATTTCTAAAAACTGAATATTTTTCACGTCAATTTCTATACCTGCGTTATTCGTCTATTTAGATTTGCCTCTTCTTAGTTCACAGATACTACAATTTAAAATATCATAATCAAACGCAGTTTACTATCTAGTAAACATTACAAGTGCAAGTATTCTTTCGTCACCTTTTTTGTAACCAAAATTGTAAATTTAATAAGAAGTGTTTGTTATAGTAATAAGAAAATAGCTATCGTTATATTTCTATTATGTTACTGCAGCATCATCGATTCGAATTACGACTCATGCGAATAGAGTTAAATATACTCATTAAGTTGGCGAATCGACTCTGAAAGATCCACGGCGGCTGTTCAATCCGACTTAGCGGACTGAGCTAGCTCACTCATCGGGATCCAACTCCGCGGTTCGGAGTTGGATCACGATGATTCACGACGGCTCTCGAATCCAACTGAACTAGCTCGTTTTACGGAGATCTTGAATCCGACTGAGCTAAAGCTCACTCATAGGGATCCAACTCCGAGGTTCGAAGTTGGGTCGCCTTGTGCTGAATGTATGTATGTGTGTTTTTATAGGCGCACACACGTATTCAATATATTTAAACACACTTGAAGTGTGATTGCACGAAATGAATACGCGCTTACCATAATTATGATTTATTATTCACTCTTATGTTTTTGTATAAATTATGATTAAATTATTGCAATCATTGTATAACCGAAATAATTAATCACCACTTCGCTCAATTCAATAAGTTGGCGAATCAGATGGATCTCTAAGAGTCAGAACTTTTGGTGGATCGCTAGCTCGTAACTGAGTCATGAAACTCTTTTGAGCTGGCTCACTGAACCAAAGTGAGTCAGATCTTTTGAACCAGCTCACTGAAAAGAGCCATTTCGCTTATCTCTAGTATGATCATTAAGCGTGCAAAATCAATATTAGATTGAAATTTGCTTTGGACTTATTCAATTGTTTTTACTCAGTTAATAACATTTTCAGGTATTTGAATTTTTTATGATCAAACAGAATTCACTGTTGGCAAACGACTTTTTTTAATTGTTTTTACTCAGTTAATAACATTTTCAGGTATTCGAATTCTTGATGATCAAACAGAATTTACTGTCGGCAAACGATTTTTTTTTTAATTGTTTTTACTCAGTTAATAACATTTCCAGGTATTCGAATTCCTGATGATGAAACAGAATTTACTATCGGCAAACGTGATTACGTATCAATTTGCAAGAACTATCTGCCAACACTCTATAATTGTCATTTTGCTGGTTGGACTAATGTATACAATAAGCTGTTACAAAGGAATCTGCGATCCAACAGGATGGTTAGTATAACCTACCTACCAAAAAAGTGTTCCATTGTTTTTCAGCACTAATTTGTAAATACAATATATTTGTGTAACTGTATGATTTTGAGTTTACGTGAAGTGATTATTAAAAAAGTATTTTATTCCTTACTTCACTTTGTGTTTGTGTCGTTGGATGTACATTTCGAGACACAAGTTTGTTATTGATAATGAGCACCTTGTGTTTCGAAATGTACATCTAACGATACAAATAAAAAGGAAAGTAAGGAATAACAGTATTTTTTAGTGTAATATATTTGTGTGCAGGATAGCGTATAGTGAATCAGTGGAAGAAGTGCCGGTTCACAAATATCTGAAGGCGATCTACCACACGGCCGCGATTTACTTCAGCATGAATATCAGCAAACTGCAGCCGACGAACATCAATGATTTGGTCGTGCAAACTCTAGTTTATGTCATTGGCTATTACATGTGCGCTTTTTCTTTCGTCAGCTTGTGCTCGGCGTTCGCGTTGAAATGCGAAGAAGGATTTTCGTTCGATTTGAAAATAGACAAACTGGAATCGATATTCAGAGAAAGGTGACGAACAAAGAGTTTTTACTTATTTCTTATTGATCACAAAATAGCAATAAGACTAAGGCCCAGTTGCACCAGATAACGTTGAACTAGTTCATCTCTGAAGTTGAGTTCAAGATGACTGTTCTTCTATCAAGATGACTGTTCTTGAATAGTCAATAGTTCCTATTGTTCTAACATCATTTTGAACTCAAGTTCAGAGATGAACCAGTGTTGTTTATGCTTGCATCTTCGCTCCGACCTAAGCGGTCTTGTCCACACGCTTTTAAACCGACCTACAGGAATGCTCATTTTATCACTTTATGAACTGGAAAGCGTAGGGGCCAGATTGTTAATAAGACTTAGACCTAATTGCACCAGAAAACGTTAAACTGGTTCATCTCTGAAGCTGAGTTCAAGATCACAGTGCTTATTGTTCTAATTTCACTTTGAAATCGAGTTCAGAGATGAACCAGTGTTTGCTGCAACTGGCCCATATTTATGATTGCATCTTCGCGACGCGGTCTTGTTCGTACCCGTTTAAACCGACCTACAGAAATGCTCATTTTATCGCGTTATAGACTAAAAAGCGCAGGGGCCAGAATTACTTGACGGAAATTCTATCAAGGTTATTTGGGGCGTGCTCTTTGTCGCGAACCGTGAAAAAATCTCAAATCATCGGATCCACCTCTTTTTAATGTTCGTTCCCCAATCCTCCTTGTGTACAAAAAAATGTTCACGAAATTGATTTCGTCACTTGTGCTTCAAATATGTGTTGTTTCCCGCAGTTAGCATACAGGGAATGTTTCTTTTAGGTAAACATATGCATAAGCTGTAAACGTTTCGACATGCGTTGTTTTTTAATAGAGTTCAATTTGAAACTTTAAATGAGTGTTTTCCACTCCTAGACTAAGCATGAAGTGAATTTGTCGAGGATCGCGCAGCGACCCGAGACAAATTTTCTGGGCTTTTCTGAAATCGAAATTTTACTTCATGCGCCACGCGTTTAAACACTGATTTCAAGTGTGGTTCAAATAGACACAATATTTGTTCACAATATTTTAGTGTTATGTACGCGTGGCGCATGAAGTAAAATATTATTATTATATTACTTATGTTTGCATCTTCGCGACGCGGTCTTGTCACACCCTTTTAAACCGACCTACAGGAATGCTCATTTTATCGCGTTATGGACTAAAACGCGTTGGGGCGTACGGAAATTCTATCAAGGTTATTTGGGGGGTGCTCTTTGTCGCGGACCGTGAACAAATCTCAAATCATCTGATCCATCTCTTTTTAATGTTCGTTCCCGTATCCTCCTTGTGTACAAAAAAAATGTTTGTTTCAAAAAGTATTGAAGGCTCTCTCTTTCGTCGCTTGTGCTTCAAATAGGTGTTGTTTCCCACACTTGGTTAGTATACAAGTAATTTTTTTTTAGCTAAACACATGCATAAGCTGAAAACTTTTCGACATTCGTTGTTTTTGAAAAGAGTTCAATTTGAAAAAATTGTACTGAAAATTTGTAAAGGGCTTTTCTTAACTCAAAATTTTACTTCATGCGCCACGCGTATAAAACACTGATTTCAAGTGAGGTTCAAATATACCTAATGTTCGTAATATTTTTGTTTTGTACGCGTGGCGCATGGCGTAAAATTTCGAGTTTAGAAAAGCTCAGAAAATTTGTTTCGGGTCGCTGCGCGACCCTCGACAAATTTTTACGGGGCTTTTCTAAACTCGAAATTTTACTTCATGCTTAGTCTGGGAGTAGAAAACTCTCGTTTAAAGCTTTAAATTAAACTCTATAAAAAAAACAACGAATATTTAAAAATTTTAAATTAAGGAGCTGGATTTGGAATACGTATACTTTAAAGAAAAACTTCCTGTATAATAATTTATTCTTGTGAATAAAATTCCTTTTAAACTCAGTGATTTTATTATATGTGATAGAAAAGAATTATTGCCTTACAAACAAACTATAGTGGAATACGCAAAGCACCAATATCAGGCGGATAAGAGTATCACCATCGACGACGTGTGCACCGTTATGGACCAGGAATCGGCCTTCCTTAGCCGGATCATTCGGAAACAGTTTCTGATGAAGATCCTCCAACAATTGCGGCTTTTCGAAGGCTGCAACGAGGAATTTCTAGAGAGATTGGCCGGTACGATGAAGATTTATTCTATTCCAGCAGGTTTGTAAAAGACACCACAATTTGCTTCGTAGGATCCTCAAAGCTCTAATTTTGACATATGTTCAAAAGCGTAAACGCCATTTAATGCCCATTAGCTTAAGTAGCATCGTCAATGAATGAATGAGTACTGAACACAAATTCATACTCTATCTTGTATCTGGTATAAGGGGAAGTGCACATTGCTGCACTACACTTAGACCTCATAAGGCCCATTATGCTGCCTCCCACTACGGGTCACCCATCAGCTTAACCATCCCACCTTGTCTAAATAGCCCAGTATTACTGAGGTGGGCAAATCCCTTCCATACTCTAATTATAAATTTATATTTAGGTAGTTTACTGGTTCAACCGGGAGTTGCCTGCTTCCATTTGCACATCATCCTAAAAGGCCTCTGCATGGGAATTTCCTACGCGCCAGGTGATATGGAAAGAGGAAACCTTTGGAAATGTTTAACCAAATACGAAACGTTTCCCCTGATCGCCGTTTTGCACAAGATTCAATCGTTTTGCAAAATCAAAACGGCAACCGCTTGTCAAATCGCTTGTATTCCCTACTTAGAAATGACCGAGATAATCAGAGCGTCTCCAATGGAACATAATACGGTAAATAACAAAAAAACAAACGAGCGGATGCACCATACGGGAAAATGGAAAATTTCTCTGTGGGCTGGTACAGGCTTTGTTATTTTATACTCTGCTCGAAATATATGCAACAATGTCGATTGAATAATTTCATGAAGATCGAGTAAAAGAGTTAAGAGGAATTTGTTTTCGAATAACATTCTAAGGAGTTTTTAAAATATAATTTTCTCTGAAAGTCACTAATTGTATATATAATACTAAAATTATATATAATCTAACACAAAGTGACTTTCAGAAAAACTAATATTTTAGATACTCCTCAAGTGTTGTTCGAACACAAATTTTAAAGAAAATAAATATTCGTATGTTTTTTTATTGGCCGACCAGATCTGATAATTTTTTTATAATCTTGGGTATTTGGTTGGATACTCTGGTTGTAATTCTGAGCTTTGCCTTCAAAATAAATTTGAGGTTATGTTTTCCACATGGTTGCCATAAGGTTAATTGCCCTATCATAAAGACTAATTAAGTGCATTAACCTGCAACAAGGCAATATTTCAACCTGCGATAAGGCTATATTTTGACCTACAATAGGATAATATTTTGACCTACGATAAAACAATTTGGCTTGCAACAAGACTGTATTTTGACCTGTAAAAAGGCTATATTTTGACCAACCACAAGCCTATTTATTGACCTGCAACCAGGCAATACATTATCCTACGATAAGGCTATATTTTCACCAATTTTGGACCTACGATAAGACAATATTTTAATTTGAGAAGATATTGCTCTATGTTGGCCTGTAGCAAGGCTATATTTTGACCTAAAAGAATGCTATATTTTAACCTACCACAAGCCTATTTTCTGACCTGCGACCAGGCAATACATCAACCTACGATAGGGCTATATTTCGACCTACAATAAAGCAATACGCTTACTTGAGACATGGCACTATGATGGCCTGTGACAAGTCTATATTTTAAGCTGTAAGAAGGCCAAATTTTAATATACAACAGCTTTATTTTGACCCACACCAGGCCTATATTTTGACTTGCGACTGGGCAATACTTTGGCCTGCAATAAGGCTTCAGTTAATAGGTGAAGTTTTGACCTACGATTGGACAATATTTTGACCTACGACAAGCCAATATTATACCTTGAGATATTGCTCTCTGTTATAGGGCTATATTTTGACCTACGACAGGGAAATATTTTAACATTCGATATGGTAATATTTTAATTGAGACATAGCCTGCGACAAGACTTTATTTTGACCTGTAAGAAGAATATATTTTAATATATAACAGCTTTATTTTGACCTACAAATCCATATTTTGACCTGCGACTGAGCAATAATTTAGCCTGCAATAAGTATTCAGCCAGTGGGTGAAATATAGAATATTTTTTATCATTTCTTGATATATGGCTCTATGTTGGCCTGTAGCAAGGCTATATTTTGACTTGCAACAAGTCGATAAAACACGTGTCTTCCACTCCCAGATTAAGCATGAAGGAACATTTCGAGTTTAGAAGAGCCTGAAAATTTTCTAAACTCGAAATTTTACTTTATGCGCCCCACGTATAAAACACTGATTTATTATGAATTTCAAAAACAACCATTTAATATTTTATTACCTGAAGTAAATCGAAGTGAAAAATAATTCGACACAATTGACAGATTCTGTCTTATGGAAAGACATATTTCCTGGGCCGGTTACTTTTTTTGAACAAACTGTTATTTTATCTATATTATTCTTCAGTTTTAACTTTCAAATGAATCATTTCAGTTCATGAAAACTCTTAAATGGCATCGAATTACTTACGGGAATTTACTGTCCAGAAAAGAAATGTCGTATTTCACGAAGCGCTTCATGGGAGACACGCTCGGCTCCGTCGATACTTTTAGGTATCAAATCTTTCAAGAATCCGTCGGTGTCGACAAGGACAAGAATTACCTGAACTTGGCGCTAGAAAAGTACCGGATGCTCATACACAAGCTGATATGGAAGACCTACGATCCCAACGGAAACTTCGTGATCTATTACGAGGCGATCAGAGGCGCGATCGTCTGCTTGCACATACTTCAGATCCAGCTGAGCTTGAGCCCGAGCTTCTTCAATGAAATCGGTCATTACTGCGTTTTCATGATTTTTGTGATGCAGTATTACTGCGTCGTTGATTTCTACATTGGCGCACACTATCAGTACTACAACAATCTAGGTAATCAGTAAATAAAATCACTTTGTTTACAGGAAAATATAAGAGAATGAACTTGTAATTTCAATAGATTGAGCGCTATCAGCATCTACACTTGCTAAAGAAGAAAGGTCGACTCTTCTTGAATGAATTTCTAATTACGAATTCATTCAAGAAGAGTCGACTTTTCTTCTTTAGCAAGTGTAGATTTTGTACATCTTTAATAAATGATCATTATTTTGGTTTTAGGTATTAAAGTGACGCATCCGCTGTGGACGTGCAAACACTATTTCTCGACTTCGTTCCTCTTGGACTTGATTGGCAACTTTCCGGTGAGTTTCTTTCAACTGAACCACCTCATCTCGCCGAAGAACACGATCATGGCCTACATCTACATCCTCATGTTCACCAGGCCCTTCCTGCTCTACAGACCCTACATGCTCATCAACTATTTGGAAAAGAACATTTCCAACAGACTGTGCTTCATGATCAAACTGATCAAAATTAGTATCTACGGAATTATTTTTACAGGTGTGTACAATAATTTACATTTAACTCCTGCGCATGCAACTCTACGATTTTATTTTAGCGCAACTGTCGTGCATTCAAATTTTATACAACTGCCCAATATCCGAGGACGTGAATTACCAGTGTAACACGGATTCTTGGATAACACAAGCCCTAGATATTTACACCTGGAACAATCTTTTCTTCGTCAGTTTTTACTCCATTCTGACTTTAACGTCAATCGCTAGTTTCCCCATGTTCAGCAACACCGATCACCTGTTGACACTCATTTTGGCGTTGTTAGTGTTTTTCTGCAAAATTGTGTACTTCTGCAGAATTGTTGGAAATAGCGTAAGGCAGTTATTTTCTCTCTTATACACGCTAAATTTCAGAGTTTGGCGTCTACGGTCTAGAGACTAGTCTGAAAATTAAAATCTAGTCTGGTATTTGGAAGGTTGACTGCCTTTGGTTCAAAGTCCAGAGTTCAGAGACAATAAATTAGAGTTTCTAAACTGGTTTATAAACTAGAGTCTCTATACTGCAGTGTATAAACTGTTTTCTGAACTAGAGTTTAGGCCGATTGCCTAGATTCCGAAGTCTAGACGTTGGGGACACTAAATTGGAGTTTTTAAACAATAGTCTTAAGTCTCTAGGTCGATTGCCTATAGTCCAAGGTCTAGAATATAGAGACACTCAATTGGAGTCTGTAAACAATATTCTTAAACTAGTCTCTAGGTCGATTGCCTATAGTCCAAAGTCTAGAATATGGGTACACTAAACTGGAGTTTTTAAGTAATAGTCTTAAACTAGTCTCTAGTCCGTTTACCTATAGTCCAAGGTCTAGAATTTGGGGACACCAAATTGGAGTTTTTAAGCAATAGTCTTAAACTAGTCTCTAGGTCGATTGCCTATAGTCCAAGGTCTAGAATATGGGGACACTAAATTGGAGTCTTTAAACAATACTCTTAAACTAGTCTCTAGGTCGATTGTCTATAGTCCAAGGTAAAGAATTTGGAAACACTAAATCCAAGTTCTAGATACTAGATGAAGGTAGATTTTTATATATTTTATGTTGACATTTAAGGTTTTTGAAAATTCGAAGCTGTCCAATTATCAGGATGGGATTTCTCATTACCGCGAGTTTATTAAAATCCATTGTGTGAGCGATTCGAACACAGATGAGCTTTTGGAGCATTACATGAATTTGTGGAAGAAATCGGAAGGAGAGGTGCCATCGGCAGTTTTTGAATTTCTGTACCCGTTGCTGAGAACTGAAGTTTGTTCGACCATGTATCTGCCAAAGTTGCTCTTGTGTCCAATTTGGTCGAATGATGAATCTTTTCTAGGGTAAAAACTATCGAAAGTTCAATGATGTTGATGATTATGAGTTGTATTTTGAGTCTTTCAGAATTTTAGATCAAAGGCAAAATTTGATTCGATTCAAATTTTTTTGAAATATTGTAGTCTTGATCTTTAGTGGTGAACATCAGTTAAATGTGCTAATTGTCAATTCGAAAGTTCGAACGATTGTTTTCAGTCCTTGGCTAACTTGAAGTAAAATTTCGAGTTTAGAAAAGCCTTGAATTTGGTTAACTTTAGTTAAATGTGCTAATTGTCAGTTCGAACAATTATTTCCACTCCTTGGTTAAGCATGAAGTAAAATTTTGAGTTTAGAAAAGCCGCGAAGCGGAGCAACCAAACCAACGCGTATTAACCACTACCAAACCTAAATATAATCTTAATTACCAAATCTGGCCATAGCAACATTTGGTTATTTTGAATATATTTAATAATAGTGTTATGAATCATGAACATACTTATTTAGGTAGCATATTTTAAATACTTACGTAACTTCACATCAAAACAGTGTTGTATACGCGTGGCTTCGCGACGCGACTAATCCAAATTTTCAGGCTTTTATAAACTCAAAATTGTACTTAATGCTTAGTCTGGGAGTGGAAACACTCGTTAGAAGAATAAATTAAATCGAAATAACACAATGGCCAGGTTTACTGGTTCAATTTTGCTGCCTCTAATAGCATTAGACAAAATTTTTAATTAGGTTTTTGTCAACGCATTTGCAAGAACGTCACTTCAAAAAGGGAGCCGAAATAATCCGCTGTAATGACGTCCAAGATGAAGTTTTTATAGTTTACAAAGGTGCCGTTGATGTCTCTATGGCTGGCATGGTTTTGGACACTTTGGAACCTGGAGGAGTGTTTGGATGTTTCCAAAAATTAGGTACGTTTGTCAAGACGAGGATAATCACATTTTGAGCTTGTACAAATTTTAGTTTGTTATTGATAATGAGCACCTTGTGTCTCGAAATGTACATCTAACGATATAAATAAAAAGAGAAGTAAGGTATAACAGTATTTTTTAGTGTAATAATCACTTCACGGAAACTCAAAAACATACAGTTACTGGTACAAATTGTTCAAGCAAATCTGGTTACTTTCTCGAGCTAATGTCTAGACCTGGAACAAGGTCCAGATTCTAAAATCTTTTATCCTAAGATTCTTAGGAATCTAGATATGTTGACAGACTTGAAACACAGTCCAGATTATAAATTATTTTATTGTAAGAGTATTGGAAATCTAGAAATGTTGACAGACCTAAAACAAAGTTCAGATTCTACATTCTTTTACTCTACGAGGCTTGGGAATCTAGACAAGTTGACAGATCTGAAACTAAGCTCAGATTCTAGGTTCTTTTATCTTAAGAGTCTTGGGACTTTAATGTCTAGACCTGGAACATGGTCCAGATTCTAAATTCTTTCATCCCGAAAGCTTAAATGAAGAACCATACAATATATTTTTATTTGGATTTATTACTCCAAATTTATTAACTTAAGCTTTTCACTCATTTTTTAGCGACCTTTTATATGAGCCTGGTTTTTTGGGGAGTGCGCATTTCTGCACTTCACTTAAGCCTCATTAGGCTCACTGTGCTTGTGTATATGAGCCTACTAAATAACGTCTTTCCGTCAAACATTTTAACTTGTTTGAATGTTTGATGAAAATATGTTACGTGTTTATATCAAACATTCTAACTTGTTAGAATGTTTAATATAAACACGTTACTTAGTAGGCTCTTACATTTTTTTTCAGTGTGGGAATCTATAAATGGGGACACACCTGAAACAGAGTCCAGATTCTAAATTCTTTTATCCTAAAAGTCTTGAGTATCTAGAAATATTGACAGACCTGAAACAAAGTTTCCATTCTAAATTAGTTTATTCTAACAGTCTTGGGAACTAATGTCTAGACCTGAAACAAGGTCCACATTCTAAATTCCTTATCCTGAAAGTCTTTAGGAATCTACAAATATTGACAGACCTGAAACAAAGTTCCTATTCTAGATTATTTTATCCTAACAGTCTTGGGAACTAATGTCTAGACCTGAAACAAGGTCCATATTCTAAATTCCTTATCCTGAACGTCTTTGGGAATCTAGAAATATTGACAGACCTGAAACAAAGTTCCTATTCTAGATTATTTTATCCTAACAGTCTTGGGAACTAATGTCTAGACCTGAAACAAGGTCCACATTCTAAATTCCTTATCCTGAACGTCTTTGGGAATCTCAAAATATTGACAGACCTGAATCAAAGTTCCCATTCTAGAATATTTTATCCTAACAGTCTTAGAAACTAATGCCTAGACCTGAAACAAGGTCCACATTCTAAATTCCTTATCCTGATAGTCTTTGTAAATCTAGAAATATTGACAGACCTGAAACAAAGATGCTACATTATTTTATTCTAGGGTCCAGTTGCATTAAAAACATTGAACTTGAATTCAAGATGAGAGTATTGTTCTAATACCAGTTTGAACTCGAGTTCAGAGTTGAACCAGTTCTTAGTTTAACTAAGGGTCTTAGAAAGCTAGAAATGTTGACATAAAATGGATAAAGCTTGACCTACATGCGATCTCTTCAACTAATAATTTTTAAAAAAACTGATCAATTTTGTTGATTTTCAGGGTCTACACGTCAGACGCTTTCGGTGACGGCCAGAGTGCACATCTGCCTGCTCTGCATCAAAACGACAAAACTTTACAAGATAGCCCGGCTCTTTCCGAAAATCAACCAGACGTTGCACGTTTTGCAATTCGATAAATCCGAATTCGTGCCGTTCATGGACAGAGATATAGCCACCGTCTCGATGTCGCACGTGACGGAGAGATCCCAAGACTGGCGAAGACACTTTTTCATGAAAACCATCAAGGAAAACAAAAGTTATTACGTGGTTTGGAAATATTTGGCCTCGGTACACGTGGCTGCGCTTTCCAGTATTTTGTGTTTATTTTTTATCGTCGTGGGAAAATTTACAATAGTACCATTGTGAGTTTTGGAAATAAAAATACTTACACTTCAGTGGTGGCTCGCAGCCTAACTTCAGGGTAGGCCAGAGACCCAAGGTAATATGTATCCGTTATAAAATTATAAAGCGCGATCCCAACCAAATTTTGTGTGCCTTGGCGCTGTGGCCTACCCTGAAGCCGCTGTTATACTTAGTATTTTAGTGTTTAGAGGAATTCTATCCTATTCTTCTGTCTTTCTATACTTCTGTCCTCATGTCCTTCTGTTATTTTGCTCGTTTGTCCCTCTGTCCTTCTGTCCTTCTGTCCTTCTGTCCTTCTGTCCTTCTGTCCTTCTGTCCTTCTGTCCTTCTGTCCTTCTGTCCTTCTGTCCTTCTGTCCTTCTGTCCTTCTGTCCTTCTGTCCTTCTGTCCTTCTGTCCTGTTGTCCTTCTGTCCTTCTGATTTATCACTTTGTGATTAGTTTTGAACTAATATTTAGTTTAATAGCCGAGGCTGTTACCTGGTGAAATTTCATGTCATATTAGTTGATGTTTCCACTAATGTTTATTATTTTGGCCAATTTATTCATTATTTGTCTGTTTTTTTTTTTAATTAATTTTTATTATTTCAGATGGATAACTTTGGATATTTATTATTTGATTGATATTTATTTTAAAACTCATGCGAGATACATCGATTTGGAATCTGGAGTGACTGTGACGGATATTTTTCAAATTCTGCAAAACTACTTAAAGTCTTACATGCTTTATGTTGACTTGATCACAATTATCCCATTTTACTTACTGACTTTTATACCTAATAAGTAAGTGCGATTTTCATATTTTTAATTGTTTATCCAGGTATTCTTTGTATATCTATAATGTTATTGAAAATATCCTGAATATTTCCACTTCGCTGTGCAACCAAACCAAACTTCCAGGCTTTTCTAAACTCGAAATGTCATTTCATGCTTTATCAAAGAGTTGAATTGAAACACTCGGTAGAAGCTTTTTAAAAACAACTAATACATATTAATTATTTATTTTTAGTATACACATTCGTCCAGTGTATTATATTTCTAACAAACTGCTTCGAATTGTTTATCTGTGGAATTACTACTGGCAGCATGTGCTAAAGAAAAACGTTCCTCGCCACATTCGCTGGACTTTCGTGTTGTATTTAACAATGTTTCTTATACAACTAATATTTGCTTTATGGTATGAAAAATCACCTTATTTTTACTATTTTGTTTCAGTTTAATGAGTATTTAAAAAAAATATAACGAGTGTCTATAAACTGTCGGCATCTCGGTTGCTTTGAAAAACAAATTACATATCTTAGACTAAAGGCTGTGATATCCACCTTCAAATAAAGTTCTTAGTAGTTAATAGGAACATAATAGCATATTGTAAAACGAGAGTAGATAATATGACAATACCTAACAAAGGCAAGTTTGGGGCACGACGCCGTAGGCGAGTGCCCCAAATGCCAAGTGAGATATAAGCCATATCCACTCCTGTTTCACAATATACTATTATGTTCCTATTACCTACTAGGAGCTTTATTAGAAGGTGGATATCGCGGCCCTAAGTTATTTAATTATCTAATTACGACGTATGTTTCTGAAGTCAGAACCTACTGGGATGCCGACAGTTTATGGAAACTCGGTATTATTTAAACTGCAATACTTTACACAATCTACTGCTAATATATTTTTTAAATATTCTACAAGTTAGACTTGGCAATTTTATTTATAGAGCCTGATAACTAAAATAGATTTACAACCTGTTTCATAATCAAGTTAAAGCTCTTTTAAAAATTTAAATTCGATTTTAAATTATCCCACTAAGCAAACAACAAACAAATAACGTTATATTAACATTGTAGCAACATTAAACGTTGTTTTAATGTTGATGAAACATTACTTAAATAGATTAGCTCAGTGAGTATCTCAGCTCAGTGAGTATCAAAAATTTAATAAATGGGTAAATTTAATTCAATTTAGAGTTACAGTGACCTATTTCAGGTATTAAGCTTTATTGATAATTTTTTTAGTATTTATTTTTTTCTATATTCAGGTGGCTTGTTGTGTATGAAGGTACTGTTATAACGTTTAATTCTATTTCGTCGACGTATCTGCACGTGATGAACATCCTGACGAACGCCGGCTTGCACGAAGCTCAGATCCAAACTGTGCAAGTTTTGGTGATCAACCTGATACTGCTTTGCGTCAGTCACTTTTTGTCCATGTATCTCCTGATTGTCGTTTCGAGGATGCTTCTGGTTCAGAATAATCACATCGCTTATTATAAATTAGGGACGGAATTGCTGGAGTCGTATTTCAGGCAAATGCAGGCCTCGTCTTGTATCGTTGATAAAGCGTGGAATTATTTGATTTATCTCTACAGACGACAAAAAGGTGAAATATAAGTAGAAAACCAGCTGAGTTTAAAGACAATAAACTAAATATTTGCAAGAAAACTTTAATTAGGTCAAATTTAAAAAACATCTAAAGAAAATAATTATCTCAATTATACAGACACTTTGTCCAATTATTTGGACGCCATAAAATGGAATCAAGGATTTATTGCGAGACAACTTTTAGAATTTAGGAGACTTTTACGTTTAAATAAAAGAATACAATCTATCAAGTGAATGGCTTATTGTAATAACATGATATGTTTCATGTTAAATTAATTTCTCACTTAACCTGTGGTGAAACATTTATGAATCTAATTTTGGATATTTGATTAAAACATTTGGTTTGTTTTACTAATTTAAATTAGTAAAACACACCAAGTATTTTAATTAAATAGAGTTTAGATGTTACAGTTCTGACTCACTTTAAAGAGCTGATTCAGTGAGCCAGCTTAAAAGAGTTACGTGATTCAGTTACGAGCTAGCGATCCGCCGAGAGTTCTGGCTCTTAGAGATCCATCTGATTCGCCAACTTATTGAATTGAGCGAGGTGGTGATTAATTATTTCGCTTATACAATGATTACAATAACTTAATATTAATTTATTTAAAAAAGTAAGAGTGAATATTAAATCATAATTATAGTAAACGCGTATTCATTTCGTGCGATTACACGTCAAGTGTGTTTAAATATATTGAATACGTGTGTGCGCCTACAAAAACACACATACATGCATTCAGCACATCGCGATCCAACTCCGAACCTCGGAGTTGGATTCCGATGAGTGACCTATAACTCGGTCGAATTCAAGATCTCCGTAAAACGAGCTAGTTCAGTTGGATTCGAGAGCCGTCGTGAATCAACGCGATCCAACTCAGAACCGCGGAGTTGGATCCCGATGAGTGAGCTAGCTCAGTCCACTCAGTCGGATTCAACAGCCGCGGTGGATCTTTTAAAGTCGATTCGCCAACTCAATGGGATTATTTAACTCCATTAGCACGCGTCGTAATGCAAATCCATGATGCTGCAATATCATGATAAAAATACAGCGATAGCAATTTTCTTACTACAATAATAAACACTTCTTATTAAATTAACAATTTTGGTTACCAAAAGGTGACGAAAGAATAAATGCACTTGTAATGTCTACTAGATAGTTAACAACGGCGTTTGCTTATGATATTTTAAATTGTAGTATCTGTGAACTAAGAAAAGGCAAATCTCAATCTAAATAAACGAACAACGCAAGTATACGAATTGACGTAAAAAATATTCATTTTTTAGAAATAAATTGAGTAGTGTACAAATGAAAATTGTAAAAAGTGCATGTTCAGTAAAGCTGAGAGTAGCCTATCGATCTACGAGCCGCGTGAAAATCAAGATCTGTTAATGCATTGTGAATCTACATTCACTCTAGAAGAGCGGGCGAATCAAAATGAGTCATGGCTCAAAGAGAGCTACATATTTCGAACTGAGTCACTTGACTCACCAGCTGACTTCACTGAGCTGACTCTTTGAGTCTATTCGCTCAGGAATTACTCATTTCTATTCTAGACATTATTAAATCATATGTCACCGATAGGATTCATAGGACTAGCCTCACTTATAAATATAAGAACACTTTATTAAGTGCCCTTTCATCTCAGGCGCCCATTAAAAAAGGTGAACCGCAGGGCTCAGAACTAGGACCGTTCCTATTTCTCTTGTATGTCAATGACCTTCAACATCTTAAGTCAGCTAATATAAGTATATTAATTTGTTGATGATACATCGTTAGTTATAAATCCATGTACAATGCCTATCTCTTGTAAACTATGCTAATAATGCAATTGCTACAACGTCAGATTGGTGCAATATAAACAACCTTAACCTTAACTTGAGTAAGACGGGAATCTTAAACTTCAACACTCGTTCAATATACAAACAGTGCCCGAACATTCGGCACAACCAAAAGTCCTTCCCGGAGAATGAATGCCAAACATTTTAAGATGTCTGGATTGACGCTAGCTTGTCCTGGGAACCCCAAATTAATAACCCTTAATAAAGCAGGATATTGCGTCAGAAGAGTAGAATGTGTTATGATATAACAAATTGGGGCTCATCTGGCCACGCACAATCTGTTTTTATTGTACAGAAACGAATCGTGAGATTCATGTTTAAGTTACCCTTTGCGACTCCTTGTAACCAGCTATTTATCGGGCTAGGAATTATAACGCTACATAGTCTCTATATATATAAGCTTATTGTGTTGTTCATTAAATATAAGCTCACGTTTACTACAAATAAGGATGTCTACAAATAAGGATGTCTACCCGCAATAATGATGGCTACCGGGTACCACAACATAGAACTGCTTTATTTCAGACAGGACCCCTCTTTAATGCAATCAAGGCTTATAATACTCTACCTGAAGATCTAAAGCTTTCACTAGCTACGAAAAGCAAACACTATTTAAAAAGAACTCAAAGAATTTCTGGTAGCGAAAGCATACTGCAATTATCAGGGATATTTTAACCACTAAGGAATATTTATTAGTGAAATTCATTCAATTATCGTTTTATCAAATTGTTCCTTGATGTGTTGAGTATTTTTAATTTTTAATTTTTGATTTTTTATTTTATATTTTAAATTATGTGTTTTATATATGAATTATATTTTGACCATGTAATCACCCTATTGATGGTGCACTACAATAAAGGTTATTATTTTTATTACTATTATTAATTGTGCCATACATTTCATCACTTGAACTCAAACTTTCACACGAAATCGATTTTTTTCAGAAGGTGTAATAATACCTGTTGCTATTTTGATTTGGCTTGTCACTTTTTTGAGTGATATTTATAGAAAATCCCTAAAATGTAATAGCTTGATTTTAGGTATGATGACAATATCTGTTGGACTATGACCACAATTTATCTACTGTGGCTTATTATATAACTGCCTAATCAAATCCAAGAACAAAACAAAATTGTGTGTTTGTGTGGCTTATCATCTTATTATAATAAGCCCTTCAATTGTTAGCGTACTTTAAATTTAGGATTAACATATCTGATTAATAATGAAATTGCCAATGAAGATGCCATTTGTAAGATTTTGTTTTAATCATAATTTGGTTTCCTGGGTTCCATATCCCATGGACTGTCTTTACCGGTCTGTAAATATGAAACCGGAATTTGCTTATATATGGCTCTAGTTGTCAATATAGTGGCTGTTAAGTCACGTTATTGGTCCCTCATTCTTGTGTTTACATTTGTCAAAGATTCTGAACTCACAAGAATACAAGTTTAATACAACTACATATGTTTTCATAGCGTTGAAGATGACTGTTTTTAAGCCTAAAAATTATGATTCGCGGACAGCATTGATTTTTGGTTACTATTTAATAAAAACTGCTGCAGAATTGCATCAAATGCTTGTCGAAGCTTACGGTGAGCATGAATATTTAAAAGTGGCGATTTTCACGAATAACGTGGAAGACCACCAAAAAAGTTTGAAGACGCCGCATTGTAAGCATTGTTGAATGAGGATGACGCTCAAATACACCAACAACTTGCGTATCAGTTAAATGTGACACGAGAAGCCGTCTCCATACGTTTGAAAGCCATAAGAAAGATCCAGAAGGTAGGAAGATGTGTTCCACATGAAAGACACCAGGAAAACTGAAAAACCACCTACGAAATACTGCTCACCAGGTACAAAAGAAAATCATTTCCTTGGCGAATTGTCACTAGCGACGGAGTACTTCCGCATGCGGCTTACTCACCAGGCTTGGCTCTATCCGAATACTGCTTATTTGCATCGACGGGACACGCACTTGCTACGCAGCGCTTTACTTTACAAAAATGTACGAAATTGGCTCGATGATTGGTTTGCATTAAACGATCAACAATTTTTTAGACGTGGCATCCACAAATTGGCAGAGAGGTGGGAAAAATGTGTAGCTAGCGATGGGCAATACTTGGAATAAAATATTTTGTACCATTTTCACACAATAAATGTGTATTTTCTATTAAAAAAATCCGGTTTCATATTTACAGGCCTGGTATAGTTGTCTGTGATTTCAATATAATAAGAACCATTATACTATTTTTCTACACAACTTGTAAAAACCATTTTCTTACATCATTTTTCGCAGATTGTGACTTATTTCTTGACGTTGTAAGACGTATTTTGATTGATATTAGTTGACACAAGTTAATGTTCCTATTATTATTCTTTGAGGTGAACAAATGCCGAGATTATTAAAGGAAGCGCCGCCTTATATCAGACAAGACCACTTGAAAACCCTCTTCGGCAAAGAGTTTGACGAGCACTTCATATTCTACAACGCGCACTGCGATTTTCTTCGGCAGATTTACATGCACGTCAACATGAGCATTTATCTGCCCGACGACACAATTGTGGAAAGCGGTGACATCAACGGGACTTTGTATTTCATCGACGAAGGAACTGTACTAACCATTGGTAAGAATATAATTTTAATACCTTCAGAAACATATTGCTTTCAAATAGAGGAGGTAAATTAATTTATAAAGATTTTTGTGTACAATTTATAAGAAAATGTCACTTCAAGAATGAATTACTACAATAATTAATAAAACACTGCACGTAACTAATAGAAGAATATCTCTTTTATAAATGAAAATAATATACAGGGCAATTTATAAAGAAGGAACAGATTTCTAAAAATGATTTCTACCAAACTACAAAAGGTAGAACCATAATTTCAACGTTCCTGGGCAGACAAAAGTTTAAAATTTTAACAGTCCAGGCAGAAATTTTACTTCATGCGTCACGTGTATAAAACATTGATATATTGTACAGTTTTTTTTTTACACAGTGTAATAATAATCAAATAAAAGTGATCTTCACGTAACTCAATCAATTGCAATTGTACCTAGTAACTAATATATATATTTTTTTACCTTACTTTATTATCTGTGAATAAATAGAAAATCAAGTAATAACATTATTTTTGTTTATCTTTCAGAGGCATTTATGGAAAACAAATATATTTTCGGTACCTTGATCAAGGGCGAATGGTTTGGGGATGTTCAGGGAATTCTAAGTGTGCCCCATGATAAGTCTTATCGTGCTGTTACAGTTTGTTCGATTATGTCTTTGCGCAAATCGGACTGGGAATATCTGTTAAAGTGGTTTCCTGCAACAGAAGAGACTTTGTTCGAATTGGCTCGAATTAGTCACGATGCTCGTTGATTTAAGTTCAATAATTTATACTTATGTAATTATAATTTAGAAATTAATATTAATTTATATAAAATATAGATTTGTTTCTTAACATTAATCACTATCCTTATCTTCAAAAGAAGGCTAAATTCATGAGTTCGTCAATATTAAAAATAATATAAAAATATCAAGAAAATTAATTGTGAATTATTAAGGCCCTATTGTGGACGAACAATTGCTGTATACAAACGTTTAGTTTGCCAGATATTGACGATGCTACTTAAGCTAATTTGCATTAGATGGCGTTTACGCTTTCGAACATATGTGATATAAAAATACTTAATTATGTTCTACCACTTGTATTTTCCTTTTACAGGGATTATACGTATGTTCAATAAAGTAAAACCTCTAGAGTGCCATGATTTATTTTATTTTTTTTTTGTTTGTTTGTTTGGCATAGGTGCTAGCCATTCAGCCACTAACGATGATTATATTAATTAATTTAACATATATTTGGACGTCACGACACATTCACACCACACCCAGGGACACGACGAGAAATTATTTTTAAATAAAGTCTCCCCGTGCACGGGAATCGAACCCGAGTTTGTGGCTCGCGGAGCGATACAGCCCGACGACGTTACCGCTCGGCCACCACCTGCCCCGGGTGCCATGATTTAATTTATTTTTTAAATTTAGGTTGGCTACACGCTTTAATAATTGACATATAAAACGTCAAACATTATAATTTTAATGCATAATCTCAGAGGTGCCAACCTGGAATATTTTCCATGGCACTCTAGAGATTTTTTTTGATTGAACATACTGTAGTTTCGACTACAAGTTAGTAATTTTTATATGGTTTGATAATAACTAGTTGTAGTTAGAAATATAATAATAATAATAATAATAGTTAATTTCGTAACGGATAAATACATACCTAATAACAGAAACAAATTATTATAAATATGAACAATTACAGAGATACAAATATATATATATATATGCCCGTTTGCACCCTAGTCGATAAAGTTAATCAGTGATTAGTACTCCTTAAAAACACAGCAATTATACGTATAATTTATTTACACAATCGCATAATGATAAAAGAGACATGTTTAGGATATCTTACAAATTTAATAACATTCATATATTCTATAATAATGACTTAATCAGAGGTTTAATCAATGATTAGTGGTTGATTAGAATTAATCAGTGGGGGTGAAAATGGGCCATAATCTGTTTTATTGTTATGACCAATCAAATTTGACATTTCAATAATTTATTGGTGTGATGCATTTATTGGTGTGTTTTAGGTTAGGACAAGATCACATGTTGTGTTACAAATCAACTATTAATTTGTAAGTTATGAGAAGGGACATCTGACAGTAATATGACAATTCAATTTACTCGTAAAATAGATGATTCATTTATCAAATAATAAGATTAAAAATGTACCATCACCGTCTCAAATTTTTTGTATCTACTACCAATTTAAAAAAGTCTCTCTGAAAGAATATCAGTCTTCTTCATTATCTGCCCATTTATATGCTCAAACCTTTGAAAAGTTCTAAATACAAGGAATTTCTCTTTTAGGTATACATACAGAGAGTTTTATGTAACACCGAAAATGTTCATGAGTATTTCTTTTAAGTATACATATGCATACGTCGTACATTTTCCGATGCTCGGTTTGTCAAAAGAATTTAGTTTGAAGCTTTAAACGAGTGTTTTCCACTCCCAGACTAAGCATGAAGTAAAATTTCGAGTTTAGAAAAGCCTGAAAATTTGGTTTGGTCGCGTAGCGCGAAGCGCGGAGCGGCCAAACCAAATTTTCAGGCTTTTCTAAACTCGAAATTTTACTTCATACGCCACCGGTACAAAACACTGACATATTACGAAGTTCAAAACACACCGCTAAACTTTACATTGAATCAGTGTTTTGTCCCGGTGGCGCATGAAGTAAAATTTCGAGTTTAGAAAAGCCTGAAAATTTGGTTTGGCCGCTCCGCGCTTCGCGCTACGCGACCAAACCAAATTTTCAGGCTTTTCTAAACTCGAAATTTTACTTCATGCTTAGTCTGGGAGTGGGAAACACTCGTTTAATGCTTCAAACTAAATTCTTTTGACAAAATTTTACTTCATGCTTAGCCTGGGAGTGGAAAACACTCGTTTAAAGTTTCAAATTAAATTCTTTTAAGAAACCGAACGTTGGAAAATGTACAACGTATACATATGTATATTTAAAAGAAAAATTCTCTTTATGGAAATGTTCGGTGTTACATAAAACTCTCTGTATAATTTTTCAATGTTAATTTTCAGACATTCCTGATCTTATAAAACGCTTTTAATTTGAAGACTGTAACGAGTGTTTACAGTCAAAGATTAAACAAGGAATAAAGTTTCGGTCGCATAGCGCAGCGGAGCGACCAAGCCAAATTAGGCTTTTCTTAACTCGAAATTTTACTTCATGTGCCACGCGTACAAAACACTGACTTAAAGTGAAGTTTTAAATAGACTACTTAGTTTTGATCACAATGTTAATTAATTTTACAAATGTTATAATATATTAACAATAAACAATATGTACAACCTTGTAATTGTAACAAAATAGATACATTCCTAAAAAAAAAAAAAATACCCTTCTGTTAAAAGAGGGCTGCAACTGTTCGCAGTAATTACACCCTAAGTTTGGACATAATTTAGATTGAGATACACACTACAAAACATAATAAAATAAATTTACAATAAATGTAAAAGTAAAATCAAAGTGGCAAAACAAAGTTATTTGTTTTAATATTATTTCTATAAAAAATGTACCACAAATGTAAATACCGAGCAAATTATAAATTTCATCAATATCAGATATGAAATTTGATTTTTGCCAACGGCTGTATATTTCTATAAACATTTTCTTCTGTTTCCTGTTCTAAAAATGGTCATTGTTTACGTTTATTACCTATAATGCAGACCAGAAATAGATTAAGCAGAAGCCGGTTACGATTAGGGTAAATGGCCTTATATAAAAGCCCGACTGATGCATTCATATGTTTCATACTCACGCATGGAATTAATCAAATTATGCGGGCATCCTGTAACATCGGACCAAAAATACAAATAGTGCGCACACTAGGACTGCGAACACTCAACGACGTTTATTCATCTCGCAAGAAAGTCGCCAAACACATGTAAATAATTGGTTTCAGATGGTAAAACACAGATATTAGTGTTAAAAATAATATTAATTTACAAATCTCAGTGGTAAAAAGAATACTGATTTGAAACTCTCATTGAAATGCGAGGTACGTTCTAGTTATAACATCTCTCATTTTTTTTTCTCAGGATTAAAAACAGAAATAAACATGCGGTTTTAATGTTTTAAAATGTTTTAAATGTTTTAAAATACTCGTGCACTCGTTGTGGACGCGTGGTATTATTATCATCACTGTACGGCAGACAGAACTCTAGAGACAGCGCCGAGAGTGAGGACTGTATTTGATACTTAAAATTTTGAGTAAGTGCCATCGCTAAAAAAAAAAACGCATGGTCACCATCGTTCTGGGACAACGATGGTGTAATTTTTATTCATTGCGTTCTACAGGTGCATCCTACCAAATTGTTTTGGAGAAAAATCTCCCAGGTTTTTATGAAAAACGACAAGAATAGGCTGCATGTGTGCTCTATCATAGCATATAGGGTTTTCTAGTAGTGAAATCAGAAAGAAGCGTTCTCAGCGATCATGGACTCATGACGTCGATATTGTGAAATATGTGTACAGCTGCAGGAAGGTTATGTAGAGAAATAACAAAAGTTTCACAGATATCGTATGACTAGTTTTTGAGAAAAAAATCGGAGGTAGTATAACTTGATCGCACCTCGTACAAGAAAAACTATATGATGAATTAATTTCTCACTTAACCCGTGGTGAAACATATTTAATTAATACGCTTTGATTAAAACACTTGGTTTGTTTCACTGATTTTTTATTTTTACTCGAACTAGTTTCGACCTTAGGTCATTCTCAAGGAGATATGTATAAAATTTTACAAATGTATCGATATTTATACAAATTTTACAGCTAATTTCAGGTAATAAGGGCCGTCGCGATGTGGGAAAGCCAAATGTCTTCGATGTTATTAAGCGTGGTTTTTCCATTTTTACTAAACTAATTTATAGCTCCCAAAAAGTACTCATGAAAATTGATTACAGTGTCAATGGGCCCGTTCATCAGAGACAACAGTTGCGAGTTTACTGCCAACTGTTGGAGAATTCTCTAATGACCGGATTGTTAATCGTGAATGTGTTTGGGATTTTTGCAATCTTACAAAATAGACCAACCGGAGTACCGTTCATTAGATACCAACATACATCAGAAATAAATCCGAACATGTTGAACATTTTGATGAACGGGCCCAATAAATATTAAAATAAAATGGTTGAAAGTTTGCTCATCAATAAAAATAATTCCAATAAGCTCCAATTATTGCACCCACGCTTTAAAAACAAAATGCAAATTGGTCTCAAAATCGAAATTCTTCAGGTAATACATTAGAGCTTGCACCTCGGTAAGTTCAAGGCCAAGCGGCAGAATAGCACAGAATCCGCTCTCCGTCTGCAACAATCTGCACAAAGGGTACCCTCGGGGTAGTGGGAGGTACCATCGTACCAGCGGAGCCTCACCATCACTAGCGAGTTCTTGCCGAGAATCCATTGTTGAATGGACCGCGCGCGCATCACTTCGCATCGCTCGGAAAACGCTTTCGCCGACGCGATTTATTATTATTGTTTATTTATTTAACGCACAAAAATCTGCATGTGTGACGTGTTGGGAAGTGAAGGCCAGTGCTAGATTGTTTATAAAAAAAGCATATTGCAATTGTGTCGTCGGTTTATTTGCTGGTTGGTTGGTGGTATTGCCAATTGTGATTTTGCATTGCGAGGATTATTTGTGCTGTGTGCTATATTATTTTGGATTATTTGTTTGCTGTACATACGATCTCTTTTGATTAAAATGGTAAGTTGATTAGTTTTAATTGATTCTATGGCGTTTTAATTCGATGCTGAGCGTAATGGTTGATGCGATTCGGATTAATTAATCAAGATTATTTCCAAGAATAAATTTTGAAATTACGATTTATTAAATCACAACCTAATTTTATACAAAAGGATTGAACAATAATGATGGTTTTCTTAAATTGTGTTTTTTACATACCTAATCATTAATAATAATATATGAGTTATGTCTTTTTGAACTTCTCCTGAAATCAGTGTTTTACACGCCTGGCGCATGAAGTAAATATTTCGAGTTTAGAAAAGTCTGAAAATTTTATTCAAATTTTAATTCTATTCTAAACTCGAAATATTTACTTTAAGCTTAATCAGGGAGTGGAAAACACTCGTTAGAATAAAACTGAATACTTAAACAATAAAGATCTAAATAAATATTGATTACTTAAAGGCTATATACTAGACTTTTAAAATTTCATAAAAATCAGGAAAAATCAAACATCAGTTTGATTTTTATGAAATGTTTTTTATGCCTTTAAAAAATTAATAAAATTAACTGAGGGTGCTTTTAAAAAATCATTAAAAATGACTGATGTTGCCTTCAAAAATCAATTCAAAAATATTTTATGGATAAACATCGAATGAGTCAGAGTGTGTGTGGTGTGTGGAATGTTGGTCTAGCAACACGATATCTGGAAATGGGTTCCAAAATTCCTTGCAGCTGACTGACTCAAAACGAGGGTCGTAAACACATTTCGGTTCAAAACATATGCTAATGAACATGTGTTTATAAAACACACATCCTCACAATCCTGGCAACTAATTATGATAATTACCTGTAAAATGTTGAGTAATATTAAACTTCTATAATAATAATAATAATGTTTATTGCCCTCCCATTGAGCAAAAAACAAACAAATAACGTTGTTTAAACATTGTAGCAACATTAAACGTTGTTTTAATATTGATAAAACATTACTTAAATAGACTGGCTCAGTGGGCAACAGGAAACAAATTCCCAATTACAAGACAATTTAGTATTAACAAAAAAGTTTTAAAACTAAAAACTAAAAATAATATCATTTTACTTCGTAACTAACAAAATTCAAATAAGGATGGCAATGGTTGAAAAAATACGTCACAAGTTGGTGGAAGTTGATTAAACAAATTGCAGATCACATTAATAGGCGATTTTAATCCAAAATTAGTTCTATTATACTTCATATTGAATGTTTTCTTATATCTAAAAAGTTGGAATATGCAAGCCAACTAACTGTAAAATATCAGGGCTGTCAATTCAATTATGCAAAAGCTTGTGTAAGAACGTGATGACGTCGGCATTCCAGAGATTCGACATTAAATTTCTACTAGGTTAATCTGAAGTGGAGTTTGTGGATACCAAATTAAAGATGCATATTCCAACTTTGAACGGACATAAACATTAAATAGAGATTTCAAAGCATTCGGATTTCGCAAATTTGCAGAATCACGATGTATAAATCCTAGTGATTTGAAGGAACTCTTAGCAAGTATTTGAACGTGAGGATTAAATGTAAATATGTCATCAAACCAAATACCTAAATCTTTGAAGACTGTGACTTGCTCAATAGAATTATTGCTGACTATATAATTAAATTAGACTGTTTTAGATTTTTTGGTAAAGGATATAAATTTGCGTTTATTGCTATTCAAATTAGGATTATTAATACTACACCAATTCGAGATAACATCAAGTTGATTTTGTAAGCGTTGACAGTCAGCAGGGTTAGCAATTGTTGAGCAAATCTTTAAGTCATCCGTGTATAAGAGGTGTTTACACTGTAATAAATAAGAAAGATCATTTATAAAAAGGTTGAAAAGTAAGGGACCTATAATCAGGCCTTGGGGTACACCTGAACTTGGAAAGTATAAGTTCGATTTAAAATTAGTTATTGCGATATACGATTCATGATCTGTAAGATAAGATGCTATAAGCGAGGTTGAATTGTCACAAAAACCAAAGTAGCTAAGTTTACCTGTTAACAATTGATGGTCCACCCTGTCAAACGCTTTTGACATATCAGTATACAGGGTGTCTCAGACCACCCGTACCAGCCTTTTATTTCGACAACGCTTGGTCGAATGTGACTGGGACAAAAAAATGTTATTACCAAAGTGAACCCAAGGAATCCACTAATGAATTAATTTTTTACCGGAATAATCCGGAAGTACCCGGAACCGGCAGTAACTTTAAAATTTCAAATGGCAACATAGGTCGAGTATGGTATTAATTGATAGGTCTTTTTAATAGAAAGAACTTTTATTAAAATGTTTTCTTAATATTTTGCATATTTACAAAAATAAACTAAAAAAACTAAATTTAAAATTAGTTATCCATTCAACACCCAATTTCCTTAAGTATGCTTTGCTTTTTTGTTATATCAAAATAATTGATGTTCGTGAATATTTAAAGTAAAATAAATTATTATTATCAAAGTATTGAATGTGTCAACATGGATTTTACAAACCTCGAAGGTTTTGATATGCTGGTGATATTAGGTGAAAATGCGGACAAATTATTTGGTTTCCTAAAATACCACACCAAACATTAAGGGTCCACACGTGTTGATTATCAACTTCTCTTAATTAATGAGGGTTTTCATTACTCCAGTAGTGAGCATTCTGTAAATTAACAACTCTGTTCCTTTTGAATGTCGCCTCATCTGTCCATAAAATTTTGTAATCGAAATTATAATTTTTATGAGACATCCATTCACAAAAATTCAACCTATCTTGAATATCTCGCTCTTCAAGTTTCTGGTATAAAGAGATATGGTGTAGATCGAATTTGTTTGTTTTCAAAACTCTCCAAGCAGTGGAGCGACTTATTCCAGCATCGATTTCAATTCTTCTAGTTGAGATGTTCGGGTCCAGAGCAATTGCTGCAAGAATATCTGGTGCTCTTTCATCTTGTACACGTTTTCTGATACTTCGACCTTTGCTGTAGTTGGGCTGTAGCTTACCAGTTGTCTGAACTCATTCTGCAAGGCGCCGAAAAACATTTTTTGACTGGCTCGTTGAGGGTATCGCTCAACATAAATTCGCTCAGCAGCACGATAGTTTTGGCCGCATTCACCTAATATCATCAGCATATCAAAACCTTCAAGGTTTGTAAAACCCATGTTGACACATTCAATACTTTGATAATAATAATTTATTTTACTTCAAATATTCACGAACATCAATTATTTTGACATAACAGAAAAATAAAGCCTACTTGAGGGAATTGAGTGTTGAATGGATAACTAGTTTTCAATTTTGTTTTTTTTGTTTATTTTTGTAAATATGCAAAATATTAAAAAAACATTTAAATAAATGTTGTTTCTTTTAAAAAGACCTATCAATTAATACCATACTCGACCTATGTTGCCATTTGAAATTTTAAAGTTACTTCCGGTTCCGGGTACTTCCGGATTATTCCGGTAAAAAATAAATTCATCAGTGGATTCCTTGGGTTCACTTTGGTAATAATTTTTTTTGTCCGAGTCACATTCGACCAAGCGTTGTGGACATAAAAGGCTGGTACGGGCGGTCTGAGACACCCTGTATATTACATCAATTTGCCCCGCTGAATCTAATGATTTGGCTACAATAATGTTTTAACAACGTTACATCAACATATCTGCGATTGAAGTAAATATTATTATTATCATGTTGTAAAAATGTCGATGAACACACTAGGCAGAGAGATTTATTCCGCGACACGCTAGATAAAAATGCCAATAAAATTAAATATAGAAAGAACCAAATCTAGAGCATTCGCGGGACACTTAAAATCTCTTACAGCACATTAATTGGCGAAGCACCCAGTTTGAGCTTACAATCCAATGAAGATTGACATATCAAGAAATGTTTTCATTATTGGCTTATTTTGGCAATTCATTGACTTTTTTTACAAATCCAGTCTGAATATATTTTAGTGTTTTATACGCGTGGCGCATGAAGTAAAATTTCGAGTTTAGAAAAGCCCAGAAAATTTGTCTCGGGTCGCTGCGCGACCCTCGACAAATTTTCACGGGGCTTTTCTAAACTCGAAATTTTACTTCATGCTTAGTCTGGGAGTGGAAAACACTCGTTTACTTTGATTCAATTTATAAATTTCCAAATAGAATGATACATTCGTGGATGAGTCAAGATTAGGCAACTCACCAAATATAATTAAGTTACTTAGTCATTGATTCATATGTACATTTTATCATCACATGTGATTGTTGATAATATTGAGTATTGAAAACTAATCGAACATTCCTTATTTGCCACGGATAAATAAAGGAAATTCTTTGTTATTGTTACACCGCGTTGTGTAAAAGTGTGGATAATTGTGTAACAGCGCAAGTACGCAACTTTCATCGGAGGTTCAACAACTCGTTCGGCCATAAACAGTGCGCGGCGATAGAAATTGTTTAGGCCTGATGTTAATATCAGACCATAAACTGCAATGGAGTATGAATGTATGAGCATGAGTATGACCCACATTGCTTGCGGATTAGTCACTCGCGCATAAGATTAAAAACGTATTACCTTTTGTTGCATTTACATATAAAAATTACAGAAAATAATATAAAATTCTAAAGAAAATAATTGAAACTATTATTTTCTCTGGAATTTTATATTATTTTCTGTAATTATTCTATGTAGATGCGCGAAAGGTAACGATAGTTTTTTAAGTTTAGGTTTTTTTTTAAAGCAGAACCTCATTTTACAAAAAAAAAAAATACAAATCAATCTTCCCACTGAGCAAAACTCCAACAAATAAAGTTATATCAACATTTTAGCAGTATTAAACGTTGTATTAATGTTGATAAAACATTATTTGAATGAGTTTGTTCAGTGGGTTAGAATAGTTAAATAAAACAGAAAAAAACTGTGCAAATACAATCAATTAACGTAATAAACTAGTACAACGCTTTATGTTGTTATTATATTGATAACGTTATAAATTATTAGCATTCAATAATCTACAAGGAATTTTTCTTTTAGGTAAACATATGCATAAGCTGTACATTTTTCGACATCCCTTGTTTTTTAAAAGAGGTTAATTTGAAACTTTAAACGAGTGTTTACCACTCCCAGACTAAGCATGGAGTAAAATTTCGAGTTTAGAAAAGCCCCGTGAAAATTTGTCGAGGGTCGCGCAGCGACCCGAGACAAATTTTCTGGGCTTTTCTAAACTCGAAATTTTACTTCATGCGCCACGCGTATAAGACATTGATTTCTAGTGAGGTTCAAATATACACAAATTTCACAATATTTTAGGGATTTATACGCGTGGTGCATGAAGTAAAATTTCGAGTTTAGAAAAGCCCAGAAAATTTGTCTCGGGTCGCTACGCGACCCTGACAAATTTTCACGGGGCTTTTCTAAACTCGAAATTTTACTTCATGCTTAGTCTGGGAGTGGAAAACACTCGTTTAAAGCTTCAAATTGAATTATTCTAAAAAAGAACGTATAACGGAAAACTAACTTCGAATGCATATGTATACTTAAAAGAAAAATTCCCTATATATAGCTAATTTGATTGCCCATTGATAGATTTGTCAAATAAATAAAGTTATCAAATGAAACAAAACGGTAGGCATGCGTTTGTGATGCTGTGTTTTGTTATTTGTGGCGTCAGGGTAAAAGGGTAATGTGCTGACTGTACCTTTAACGAGGGTTTCCACCCCTTGATTAAGCATCTAATAATATATTACGTCACAAGAGTGGTATGCAGCATATTACATATGAGCGGATATATTGCGTACGAGCCGCGCAGCGGCGAGTGCAGTATTCCGTGAGTATGTAATTGCCATACCACTCGAGAAACGTGCGATACTTTACCTACGCCCTAACAAAATAAACAATGAGCATGAAAGAACAACTTATTTATTCAATAATTTTTGATAGTAACATCCATTGATGAAAACTAAATTACTATTTGGTAAATATACATCAAAGAAATGTCATTTGGTTGTGCAGTAATCAATCAGCTGTTCAGCTATCAGCATGTAGTATACTTGTCAAAGCTATTACGCACATGTGTAGGTAATGTCAATCATACGCGTCAAGATGACAGAGTGGTATGATGCGGTTACTAGACAGGGCGTAGCTAAAAACATTTTACACTTTTTTTAATCTCAAAATATTACTTCAAGGCCTAAACGTTTTGCTAAATTAATATTTAATCATGATCAATCGCAGAAATGTGTTTACATCATTGTTGATTATCTGTTACATTTACATGTATTTCTAGGAAATCAACAATCAAGCCTTACAAGGCTCTAAGCAAAAACGTGTAATTATACGTTCGAAGCGGATGGTTAGTAAAAACCCACGTGTATAATAACGTTTTGTGGGCGTCCGTTCGGCAAGACAAACACGGTCTTTATTTTCAACGTAATATTTACCCCCGTTTTCACCAACAACTGCGTCTTCTCGGGACAATTTCACTTAATTATTTAATTGAATCCTGTCACGGCTCATTAATTTTCTGATGGGAAAAACAGAAAACGGTATCGTGTGGAATTCACTTGACTGAAATTGAATTTATAATAAATGTTTAAAGTGTGTTTCTTTTCGTAAATCTACAGTTAATTATCTTATTGCGAAAAAAGTAAATTATTTAAATAACTGGTTAATTAAATTAATAATTATGTTGGCTAATATATACCGTGGGTTTTATTTACGTATGGCCATAGGGATTTACATGGGAAACATTGTACCCGATAATAACTTTTGTTGTCGTCCAAATTTGAAACAATTGTTTGTTTTTATTGATAAATCAAACCCTTATCCACGAAATTTTCATTGTTAGAAGAACATAAACATGTCAGAATTATTCATTTTAACTTTCAAGATTAGCAAAACAAATACTTACATTATAACATTTTCGCCAAGTTCATTGATTTGACTTAATTATTTATAATTTAATTTCAACTTGAATGTGAAAATAAAGAAATCTATTTGTCTTTTAAGTATACATACAGGGATTTATGTTATTAAGTATACATATTAGGGTGGGTCGATTTTTTTTTTAAATAGTAAGTCTATTTTTTTCTGATTCTACGTTCAATTCTAAGAAAAAAAGTCTATGGGACCATAGGTCTACGGTGAATTTCGAGCTACATTAATTTTAATTGAAGATTTAACTGCAGCCGGTTGTAATATTTATTTGGATTTCAGTTGTGATTTATATCATTTCCTATTTTATTTATATGTTGGGGTTTTTGGATGTGACGAATTCAATTTTGATACAAAGACCCTAGGATCATAGGTCTGGTCCTAGGGCCTTTTTTTCTTAGAATTGAACGTAGAATCAGAAAAAAATAGACTGACTCTTTGAAAAAACTTTCTCACAATTCGGCCCGCCCTAATACATATCCTAATGCATGCTCTGTAAATGTTCAGGCATTCGTTGTTTTTATAAAAGTGTTCATTTTAAAACTTCCCTGTACATTTGAAACATGAATACATCCAATATTACTATTTATATATCTAACATAGTTAACAAAGTAACAATATTCAATTATATGTACAATTAAACTAGAATAATTTCAGGCTTCCACTTGCACCTGGCGTTTTTACAGAAAATCACTTAACGAGCATTCCAGTTTATTCCTCAGGTCGGAAGGCGATGACCCAAAACTGGTCATAAACACCAATCCGACTTTACACCTGCGCCTCCGACGATAATCCATCCTGGGATTATCTCTTTGCCCATTATTACCGTCCACGCCTTCGCGAGACTTATTATCTTTACAATACTGATTTTTCAAAAAATAAAGAAAAAGAACACAGCCTATAGCCGTATTGTGAGCTTGACGGTTTAATACTCACAATCCTGATATTTCGAAAAATAAAGAAAGGAAAAGCTTCCTGATGTTTCCAAAAATAATGAAAAGAGAAAAGTCTATTGTGAAAGCGACCGAATGCATTTTACAATTAGTTAGCTTTTGCTTGCATCTGCATTTCACAGAAGAGTATTTATTATACCTGTAGGAGATTCATACAGGCAAGGCAGTAGCCAGAGAAGGGGATTCATACAGGCAAAGCAGTAGCCAGAAAAAAAAATCGGAGGGGGTTATTAAAAATTCGGGGAGGTTTTGAAGGTAAAAATGTTAGTTTTGCTCTTACCGGACCACTTTTACATACAATAATTTAACATATTAAAAATTTTGAGAGGGGTTTAAACTCCCATACTCCCCCTCTGGCTACGGCCTTGCATACAGTTATTACAATTTCGGGGAAGGTTTTGATGGTAAAAATATTAGTTTTGCTCTTACCGGTCCGTTTCTACATACAATAATTTAACATTTTGAAAATGTTGAGGGGGGTTTGAACCCCCACACTCTCCCCCTGGCTACGGCCTTGCATACAGGGAATTTTTCTTTTAAGTATACATGTCGCAATGCATACTTTGTAAATGTTCAGGCATTCGTTGTTTTTGTAAAAATGTTGAATTTAAAGTTTCGAACGAGTGTTTCCACTCCCAGATTAAGCATGAAGTAAAATTTCGAGTTTAGAAAAGCCTGAAAATTTGGTTTGGTCGCGTAGCGCGAAGCGCGGAGCGGCCAAACCAAATTTTCAGGCTTTTCTAAACTCGAAATTTTACTTCATGCGCCACGCGTATAAAACACTAGAATATTGTGAAATTAAAAATATACTGCTAAAACGGGATAAAATATTCCGTTATTTGTTGACGATTTTATTCATCTGAAAACCAAAGTAAACGGCTGTTTAAATACTAAAAAATGGCATGAAAATCGATTACTTTTTCAATAATATCTTTATTCATACAGGATTTTTTTCATTTAATACATATCGCGATGCATACTCTGTAAAAGTTCAGGCGTTCGTCATTTTTGTAAAAATGTTAAATTTAAAGTTTCGAACGAGTGTTTCCACTCCCAGATTAAGCATGAAGTAAAATTTCGAGTTTAGAGAAGCCTGAAAATTTGGTTTGGTCGCGTAGCGCGAAGCGCGGAGCGACCAAACCAAATTTTCAGGCTTTTCTAAACTCGAAATTTTACTTCATGCGCCACGTGTACAAGAGACTGAAATATTGTGAAATTAAAAATATACTGCTAAATCAGTATTAAATACATCTACTGCTCAAGCAGGTTTAAAATGGTACTGGTAAACATGAATATTTTGAATTTCACAATATGTCAGTGGCCAAAATAAAAATTGAAAATTCACTCTATCGCCATGCAAAAATAGAAAACGTCAAGTTATTTTACTTCATGCGCCACGGGTATAAACGTGGCGCATGAAGTAAAATAATTTGACGTTTTCTATCTTTGGATGGCGATAGAGTGAATTTTCAATTTTTATTTTGACCTAAAAAATCGGCATGTCTAATATATTTTGAACCATAACACTTAAACTACTGAACCGATTGGAAACAATGTTAGAAGCGATTGTTGGAGATTCGATTGCTCTAAATTTTAAATGTTGTGCGACCCAATCGAACGTTTCGAAGATATAATGTAACATATGGAGTTACCTCCGAAAAATACAAAAAAAATATATCTCGAAAACCTATCCATACAAAAATCAGTGTGATTTTTAAATTCGCGGGCCGTGGTACATAAGAAAAGTATAGCGACATTAAATGTACAGTTGTGAAAGAAAAAACTAGTACAGCAAAATATTTAGCTATGTGAACTGGACTCACTTTGATTTTTCAAATTGTCAATCAAATTGACAAATCTGCGGAGCAAACGATATTTAATTAACGTCGACATACCTCAACTGACTGAAACGCAAAAAGCGACAATAGCGATCCGTTTAGAGACGGTATTAACATTAGAGACATTGCCAATGAAGTGCATGTCAACAAAAGCACCGTCTTGTTGGCCAAGAAAAAAATTGTTATTAACCTGTACCGCTACGGGAGAAAAAAACTAGTACAGCAAAATATTCGTCTATGTGAACTGGACTTACTTTGATTTTTCAAAATGTCAAATAAATTGACAAATCTGTGGAAAATTTAATAGCCTCAACTGACTGAAATGCAAAAAGCGATAATAACGACCCGTTTAGGGACGGTATTAGCATGAGAAACATTGCTATGTCAACAAATGCACCGTCTTGTTAGGACCCGATCAAATCATTTAAACAGTCTCTCTGAAGAATGCCTAAAAATGAAATTTTAAAGAGCAGAGATTTCTTTTACAAATTAATTATTTTGTTTAAGCAAAGTGGAATTTAAAAACAAAACCAATACGATTGTTTTTAAAGAAAATATTTACAGTTCGCGAAACATTAAGCACAGTACTTTTAATGTAAATTGCATATTTTAATAGACAAACTGCAAAATATTACAAGTATTTAAATTTCTTAAAGTTTGTACATACTAATAAGTACTTGAATTTTTTATTTAAAAGAAATTATCAAAATTATGCCAAACATGTAGCTGGCAAAAATAGTGTGGGTGTTTTGATAGGGTCCCGTCTTGTTGGCCAAGAGAAAAAAAAAACGTGTTAGCCTGTACATGACAAGTTTGTTTAACAAGAATAAAATACGATATTTTAGAAGTAGCTAAAGCTTCTTGCTGTACTAGTTTTTTTCTCTCGCAACTGTACATTTTGGCTATAAACCAGTCCTATAATTATTCAATTATTTATATTCTGAAAATAATTGGCTAATTTACTTTTATTCAATTCCTCAGTAAATAACACACTTCGTTAAAATTTACATTTTAACTAAGTGTGTTGTGTACTAATATATGGAATTGATATGGAATTTCAATAAATAACAGCCTCAACTATTAAATCATTTATTGATAAAACTCCACAAACTTTTTCTTTCTTCTCACAAAAAGGGCTTCGCCAATTACAGTACCGTATTTTCAACTTGATTTCCCGTTTATTTCACAAAATGTACGTACACTTCTAAAGTGAATGGCGAGTTCACGTTTTTACAATTTACGAGAAATCCGTTGCCGATCGTGCACTTTAGGGGCATTCTTGTGTCCGCGTGAGGTCAGGTATTCCACCTCATTGTGTCCCTTTTCGAAAATAAAAGAGCGAACGCCGTGGTGAACACAATTCGAAATATACATGTGTCAAGGAAAATAATAAGTTGACACTTTTATGACATCTTTTTTTCAAAAGGTTTTTCTGTGTGGTCCATTATTTGATAATCCGGAGTAATTAATGATAAAAGGAAATACATTATGGAACCACTTATTGTGTATTTGAGTTATGTGGAGTATTTTATCACAACAAAAACACTTTTTGTTCCTTACTTCACTTTTTTGTTGATATTATGACATTATTGACATTATTTACCTTACGGTGCAGTTCAAACAAGATAAATTCAAATTCAAAACTATTTGAATTTGAGAAAATAAGCTTACGCTTCTTATAGTTTGCACACTTTAAACATAATATATAAACTTACGAAAAACTATTCGTGAAAATGCAAACAATGTCTTAATTAATAAGACAAATTTAGACGATAAATATCCATTGAAACAACTACTTCCCGTGCAAATACACCTCCGGATATTGAATTATACAATGAAATATTTAAAATCTTATTTAATTTAATTTGTTTCAACGCTCTATTAAAGTATACATATGTAACGTTTAGGTCAAATTCTCTTCAAACCAACTAACAAATACAAATTTAAAATTAAAGGAGAGATAACAAAAAAATTCGAAGTAAAAGAAGGTTGAAAAAGTAGGTTGAAAAAGTTAAATCATTCAGTGAAACATTGATAACGTTAAATTTAAATAACCTATATATTAGGAGAAATGTTTTACTTCTGTTTTTAATACAATAAGAAAGTAGAGGGGTTGTGGAGTGGGTTATTGGGATGTCGGATTTTTGTGAGGATTCTGATCGTTCTGCTACTTCGATATTATTTAATGTTGAGGGACGGGACCCATTCAATACATCCACACAATTTGTGCTACCCGTTATATACTTGTTTACATAATATTGATTTTCTTTTAAATAAAACAATAAAGTACGTCGATATATGTTTTTGAGTTTCGTGAAGAGTATAATCAATAAATAGTTAACACTGTTGTATCCTTCCTTCACACTTTATTTTCTAATGGTTAGATATATATTTCAGTTGTTATTGATAATGAGTGCTTAGCACTTGAAATATATATCTAACCATTAGAAAATAAAGTGTGAAGAAAGGATACAACAGTGTTTATTAATTAATGAAGTACGTATCTGTATGTAGTAACTTTTAGAAATGTAAATATCTGTATGTAGTAACTTTTAGAAATGTAAATATCTGTATGTAGTAACTTTTAGAAATGTAAATATCTGTTTATATTTCGCAGTTTCTTTATTAAAAAATGCAATTTGAACTAATATCATTGTTGTTAATGTTATGCGAACCATAAATATTTGATTGAAAACTAGTTGTGCTGATATGATTTTAAAAACTTACAATACTAAAACAAGAAATCTATTTTGCACATTCTTGGGCTTCTTCAGAGAAACTCTGTGGATGTTTTGATCGGGCCCTCTGAGGGAAGAGGGTTGAGGAAGAGGATTGAATCATATTTTCAAGAAGTGAATAACACTCGTTCGAATAACATTGAACTGTATATAAAATCTCTCTTAATATCAAAAAATATCTCCTATTTGTGATATTCTGACTTTAAAAAAAAAAAATTCACTTGAAATTATCTTCATGCTATTTGGTTTTCTATTAATTTACTTTATTAGAAATTGTCTGCATTTAAATTACCTCTTGAAATGTAAGTAATTGATTATGAAATCGGATTAGTTAAGAAAAATAAATAGATGATCTATAATTTATTTAATGTAACAATCTCATGTGCATAAATTAAGAGAGCGTTATAAGGCTTTATTCAAATTAATTCCACTTTCCTTTTCGAGCATCCGTCTTAAAACCAGGATGCGAACGATTAACTGTATTCGGACACGTCCAGTTTGGTCACTATTACAACATGCTCGGACTTTCCTTATCTCCAAATGTCGTTGAAATAAATATCACTACTTTAAATAAAACAGTTATTGGTTCAGGCTCTGAAAATATCGATCGAAAAAATATTTAAGCTAAACAGTTAGATTATGCATGGAGTTTTTCTTTTTTTTATTTCACGTATAAACCACTGATTTCAAGTGAAGTTCAAATCATAGTGCTTTAGAATATAGCTTAAGAAATAAACACTGAAAATTTAGTTTGGTCGCTCCGCTTCGCGGAAAAAGGGAAAGTATAAGTACTTCGATATCTTTTGGTTTTCCTCTTTTGTCAATTGTATTTCACTATTTGTCAAAAGTATTATTTGAGAAACACCGCACTCTCTTTAATAGAGATAATAATAATAATATATCGTATATTCAATTAAAAAACATCTTTAGAGTGCCATGGAAAATATTCTAGGTTGGCAACTCTCTTTAATAGAGATATTAATAATAATAGATCGTATGTTCAATTAACAAAAATCTCTAGAGTGCCATGGACAATATTCTAGGTTAGCAACTCTAAAAATATACATTATAATTATTATGTCTGACGTTTTATATGTCAGTACCTGAAGTGTGTAGCCTTAAATTTAAAAAGAGATTAAGTCATGGCACTCTATAGTGTGGTTAAAAACTAGAAGGAGTAAGTGCCAAAGCCCAATTTACACTATAAATAGTTACTAGAAATATCACTAGATAAATTTGGCGCCAATTTTAAATAATTTCATAATTACTCTTTAAATAAAATCAAATATCCATTTTGTACTTCTTAATTGTGGTTAAGTATTTTCTTATCCATCGTACGATATTGTCAGTTCAATTAAAATGCGTATACGGCATCTCACCATATATCAGTGAAATAAAACATATTTACATTATGTTCATAATATAATATGGAATTTATATAATAATGTGTCTCTATCAGGGCTGGGACGAATCCTCATAAAAAGGATTCCGAATCACCTAATATGATTCGAATCACGAATACTCGAATAAAGGATTCGTAAGAGATAAATATGATTCCTGTTTTTTCGAATCACGAATACAAATCCTTTAAGAATAAATTTGATTTTATTATTTTTTTGCAACCATTAATATATAAATATCGTTACCAGCTGTTCTAACAAAAATATTCAAAACCTAATTATTTATTATTACCACTGAACTTCGTTGATATCAGACTAAATATCTGACACCCTGTTACTCTGGTAAAAGATGTATTTGTGTGTTTCTGAACTTAACTTCAAATCAGTGTTTTGTACGCGTGGCGCATGAAGTAAAATTTCGAGTTTAGAAAAGCCCGAAAATTTGTCTCGGGTCGCTGCGCGACCCTCGACAAATTTTCACGGGGCTTTTCTAAACTCGAAATTTTACTTCATGCTTAGCCTGGGAGTGGAAACACTCGTTTAAAACTTCAAATTGAACTCTTTTATAAAATCGACTAATGCCTGAAATTTACGTAAATAAAAAATTTACTGAATATCATTAAAACCGGGAAAATCAGAGAAAAGTCATGAAATTATATTCAAATTGACCATAATACTAACAAAAAAGCCATATGATAATATAAAATTTGTCAAAATCAGTAGGCAAATTACAAAACACGTAAAAATTTATAAAATTAACTTAAATATTGGCAAAAACAATAAAAACTATTAAACAGAATGGGGGTTTCCCACAGAAGAAAGTTATATTAAAAGGCCAGGGAAAAATCTTTAGTCAGGGAAATGTAGAAAAAAATTAACATTTTAGATTGTGGCTACCATGTCAGTTTTACTTCAAACAATACTAAACAAAATTTTGAAAACTAGTATATTATCTTTAACAACATTTTCAATCATTTAATGTTCTTATCAAAGCATTCACTTTGAAGTTTCGAACGAGCGTTTCCCCTCCCAGACTAAGCATGAAGTAAAATTTTGAGTTTAGAAAAGCCCCGTGAAAATTTGCCGAGGGTTGCGCAGCGACCCGAGACAAATTTTCTGGGCTTTTCTAAACTCGAAATTTTACGTCATGCGCCACGCGCATAAATCAGTGATTTAACGTGAAATTTAAAAACACACAAAACAACATTTTTCACGTTATTCCTCACAAGTAATTCGAATTATTTTTGACGATTCAAATCCTTTTATAAGTATTCGAATCCTTTTACAAGGATTCGAATCCTTTTATAAGGATTCAAATCACCCACATTTAGACTCGAATACGAATCCTCTTAAAAAAATGTAACGAATTCGGATCACGAATCCAGTTGAACTAAAGTATTCGAATGCCTCTTTTGAATCCTCTAAAAGGATTCGAATCCTAAATGATTCGAATCTTGCCCAGCTCTGGTCTCTATCTTACTTAAAATTGATTTGTTTCATAAAACTATACAAGGTAGAACGACTTATCTTCGGCTTGCCTGCATGATCGTTTACTTCTTTTAAAACGTTATTCAAAGTTGGCAGTTCATTTTTATAAAAGAAAACTATGCACGGATCTCTTCACTACGTCACCAAAACTTTTAATTATGTCCTCCAGGCTGTTTAGGGCTACAAATATCTCCGGATTTCTTATATTCGCTAATTGTACGATAGACAGTGGAAGTGACAACTCCTAAAAATTAAACATTTTATTATTTGATGCATATTCTTTTGCTATTTGATATCTCACCTACTGCACCAACAATGTCTGATACAACAGCAGTCATTCTCATATGTGGATCATCTGTTATCATCTGCTTATACATATTTATTATGCAATGTGTTTCAAACAGATATAAATGACCCAAATCCAACTTCTTACGCTTTTTTTGGAGGTGAAGGTGATATTATCACTAAGCTTGTACTGGGTCCATAATCCATCACAACAATATAAACAAAACTAACTTTTAACTATGCTAAAGAAACACCGCACAAAAGGTTATTACGAAACAGACAAAGTTGCGACTCGGTAACGCTTCGAATTAAGGTTATGTCAGCTGTTGCGTCTAATAATGACGTAATTAGCATAGTGTAAATTGGGCGCGCTCTCGGCCAATCAGAGTTGTAGGTTTTGGCGCGTGAAATTTAAAACGCTCCTTCTAGTTATTAAACAGATTATAGAGGTTTTCTTTTATTGAACATATGATACTTTATTCATATAAGTAAACAGGTACATGATAACAATTGAAAAATAACAATGAAATTAGTTACAAATACATCACTCCTATTGACCAGATAAACACGTCAAAGTAGTTAGTTATACGCAGATGCACGTTTAGGATAGGACATAGATTTGAGAAATAATGAAATACAATTGACAAAACAAACAAAGATAGTATGTCATTCTTTCCTTATTCTTAATATTATTATTTTTGGTAACTATTTTTGTATTATATAGAAGCACCATCTTCTTTTTATTATTATATGTTTTCTTTGTAATTAGGATTTTGCCTGTTAAGAAGATAAAGATTATGAATTATGAAAAGAGGAAAACCAAAAGCAAATAGACTGTAATTTGTTCATTACTGATCTAAAATTTCAACGAAATACATTTTTCTCCACAAAATTATCCAATAATGGTAATTCTATAACTTATTAAATTTATTTCTATACATTATTATAACATTTAACAATGTCCGACAGAAACTGTGAAACTGAAATCATATTTTGATTGTGTTATCCGAGTGAGTGTGGAATGCGTTTTGTGATAAATCCTCGTCCGATAAGAAACTGAATGGTTGTGCTTCGTCTATAATTAAATTTGTTTTTATTTTAAATGGGAGAAAAAGTCGCCTTGTGCGTTCTAAACTTGTAAATCAAAACGTCATTACGCTGGAGGAAGAGTGCTAATTTCCAGTCGTGAATCAAATTTCCTGCACCTGCTCTAGCCTTGAGCCTTTGTACCTAATGACATGTAACATGAAACACGTGAAACGGTAGTTTTGTACTACACGCTATAAAAAAAGTACCTGCTTCGATGTATGTACAATGTGGGAATTTTTTTCTTAGTGGAGTACTATAGATATACTTAAGTGAGTTTTAAATGTTTTGTAGAAAGTAAAACCGTAAATAAAAGAAGAACAAAAACACCGATTACCCTAAGAGCCAGTTGCACCAAACAAATTGAACTGGTTCAACTCTGAACTTTAGTTCAAAGTGTCATTAGAATAATAGCAACTGTCATCTTTAATTCAAGTTCAGCTTGAACTCGGGTTCAGCGTGTTTGGTGCAACCGAGCCTAAAACTAAGAAAGCATGGTCATTTATACGGTAAGGATTTTTTTCGCTGAACATATTTTTCCTATGTTCAGTTTTTGAAAATCCATGTCAATACATTGTTTCATTTATTTCACGGTAAATCATCTCAATACAAAAGGAGAGTTAATGTTTGGGCTGGAATAGTTGACACTACCCTTACTTCTTCGAAGGGACATTATACCATAATTACAAGTCTGAGAACGCATGGTTTCAAATGGACGGCGCTTCACCACATTCCACAGGCCCTGTTACACGTTTACTGAATAAAACCTTTCAGGAAAATTTGGACCCATAGCTTGGTCGATTTCTTTCTTTGGGGTTATTTGCAATCAAAAATCTACAATAATATAGCAATAGAGAATACAGAAGAACTAAAAAATAGAATAACGACCACCCGCGATGAAATAAATCCAGTTTTGTTAAGAAATACTGTACAAGGATTTTACAATCGCTTGGCATATTGCTTGGAACAGAAAGGTGGTCACTTTGAACATTTGTACTATACCTAAAATAAAATTTCAGTCCCTTCAAACGCATAAATAAAATATCTGTAAGTTTGATTGCCTAATCAATGAAACTAATGAAATAATGTATTGACATGGACTTATGAATACTGAACATAGGAAACGTATGTTTAGCGAAAAAAAGTCCTCACCGTATAATCTTCTAATGTGAAAACTTATTTATAATAAAGTCAATCTTTATCGTGTCAAAGGCACGCGACAGATCGAAAAATAGACCCATGACTTCTAGGCCATTATCCAGGGGTTCATATATAAGTTTGACTAAATGGTTAGTGGCAGTTGCTGTTGATCTACCAGGTCTGAAGCCGTGTTGACATTCGTGTAGTATATTGAATTTTGTTAAGTAGTTAATCATTTGATTAGATACTATGGTTTCGACAAGTTTTGAAAAAATGCTGAGTAATGCGACCGGACGATAATTACTACATTCAGTTTTTTCACCTTTTTTGTGAATAGGAACAATAGACGCGATTTTTAGAAAATCTGGAAAATAGCCATTAGATACGGCTAGGTTCACGATATATGTTAGATGTTTCACAATACCACTATCCACGAATTTTAAAACTTTCACTGATATCCCGTCGGAGTTAACATTTTATAAATTATTTATACACTATTGACATATTTGTACTGGGCGATCAAATTAATTTATAATTGGAGTAGGCTCTGATTTCTTTTATAGTTGGCAGTGTTTAAAGGCTGTGACATAATCAACTTAAATTATTTGATTTGCCAAATTAGCGTCAAGATTCATGAAGTGCTACCTAGTACTACCACCCTATATTTAAAACTTTGAATTGTAGACTCATCAGAAACTTGGTGAAACATGTTTTACACTGAACTTAAAACTGGTTTAAAATTAATAAAACACTTAGTTATTGTTTCACTGTTTCTTTTTATTTTTAACTGACTAGTTTCGGTCAGACGACCATCATCAAAGTTATTACAAGACTACATGCAAACGTCATATCTTGCTTGATAATAAATTTGGTATAATTTCCTGGCTTGGAAATTATCGATAAATTTGGATATTTTTCTGATTTGATCATTATCCAAACTTTCAGGCTTTTATTATTTGCAAGCACTCTGTGTTTTGATTAAACATTTTTTTAACAGGCGTTGAATAAGCATGAAGTAAACATATTAGTCTTTTTAAAACAGACAGAAAAAATCTTGAAATGGATTCAAAAACAAATTAAATCAAATACAACTCGCAGTTGAAAATTAACCGATATGAATATGAGTGAGTTACGTGAAGATGATAATATCTTTAAATAAAAACACTTTTTTAACCTTTCTTCACAAATTTATTTTATACCAGATGTACATTTCGGTCACAAGGTGACCATTATCAATGGTTTGATACTGAATATTCAGTATCAAACCAATTGATAATGGTCACCTTGTGACCGAAATGCACATCTAATATAAAATATATTTGTGAAGAAAGGTTAAAACGTGTTTTTATTTAAAGTTAACCGATATATTATCACGTTAACTTATTTACAATTTATATCTCCAACTTTTTTTTTCTTCATCGGTTATTTTTATTTTAAACTTACTCCCCAAGCGACCTATGCAATTTTAGATACGATCACAATTAATTGCGATCAGTGTGTACGAATCCTCTGCTCATATAATTAAACCTTTCGCTCGTCCGATAAATAATCTTCTCGGCAAAATACCGAGCTATTAACATTCCTGAAAATGTTGATGCGTCCGGTCTCCCCCAAAAAAGAATTAAAAAGAGAGGCTCTACCTGGCCAGGTTAATGCTTTTACCTGCCGCTAACAAAAGGTTTCGCGATGAGTGCTTAGGCCGGGATGAAAGAGAATTACCAGAAGATGTGAGTAACACGTGCAGTGTCGTCTTAGTGCTGGCTCCAGAAAGAAATAAAAACACAATTCGGGTGGTGCATCAATATATAGGTTTTTTTAATGGGTTGTCAAATAGCAGCTTCTAGTGTTGATTCATTCAAATAAAATGTAGACGGAGTAATTGCTCCGTTGTATAAATTAATTTTTACTAAGCAGTTGGCGAAGCATTGCTTGTTTAAAAGTGACGTAAAAACTAAAATTAATCAGCAACTGAATTATGTTTAAAATTTTATGAAACAAATTAAGGCATTGATTATTTTACCTAAATCAAAATTGAATTTGTGCTCAGCATTCCGGGACTGGATATCCACAGACGCGTTTTCGACATCAAGGTTCTCATCAGTGTGGTCTCGAGCCTGTCCTGGGGAATATTGAACATTTCAGATACAGGGAGTTTTTCTTTTAAGTATGCATATCCCAATTACAGCGTATATACTCAAATCTTCGGATATTCCTAGTTTATTACAAGAGTTTAATTTGAAGCTTTAAACGAGTGTTTTCCACTCCCAGACTAAGCATGAAGTAAAATTTCGAGTTTAGAAAAGCCCCGTGAAAATTTGTCGAGAGTCGCGCAGCGACCCGAGACAAATTTTCTGGGCTTTTCTAAACTCGAAATTTTACTTCATGCGCCACGCGTATAAAACACTAAAATATTATGAAAATTATATATATTTGAACTTCACTTGAAATCAGTGTTTTATACCCTAAGCGTGAAGTAAAAAGAGTTTAATTTGAAGCTTTAAAAGAGTGTTTTCCACTCCCAGGCTAAGCATGAAGTAAAATTTCGAGTTTAGAAAAGCCCCGTGAAAATTTGTCGAGGGTCGCGCAGCGAACCGAGACAAATTTTCTGGGCTTTTCTAAACTCGAAATTTTACTTCATGCGCCACGCGTATAAAATACCAAAATATTGTGAAAATTATGTATATTTGAACTTCACTTGAAATCAGTGTTTTATACCCGTGGCGCATGAAGTAAAATTTCGAGTTTAGAAAAGCCCAGAAAATTTGTCTCGGGTCGCTGCGCGACCCTCGACAAATTTTCACGGGGCTTTTCTAAACTCGAAATTTTACTTCATGCTAAGCCTGGGAGTGGAAAACACTCGTTTAAACCTTCAAATAAACTCTTTTAATAAACTACTCTATTCCAAAAATTACGAAGTCTTGAAAATGCCTGAAATTATCATCGAGATATGTACACTTGAAAGAAAGTACTGTGTATACAATTGTATTATTCATGCAATAAAAAGCACTAATTTTGTATTGCAAACGTTGCTGTCACGTCTTAAATTGGGACCAGTCGTACCTGGTTAAAACATGTAAACATGATGTCAATGCATATGCTTACCACACACACCTAAATATTCTCGATTAGATCATAACTGGAAATATGAATATTACATGAAATTCTTTGACTGAATAAGTGTTTTTTTTTTTAAATAAGGCAAACAACAATAGGAAAAGTAAGTAGCCAGTTAAATTATTTATGCCAAACAGAAGGAAAAAAATATATTTTTTTCTCTCTTTGGCCTCGGATACTAGTCCATATAGCCAGCTCAACATTAGGATAAGACAGGGATACAGTTCTTCACGTTAAGGGGTCTTTCATAACGACTTTTATAATTTTTTTCACAACACAATACTCGACCACAACAAAATTGTTTTACGCATTAATAAAGATATAACGTTTGTTAACTTTATTGTAAATGTGTGAGCATGGGATTATAACTTAACTTTACATTATTAAAAAAAATGGCGCTTATAATTAGAAAATAAAAAGTTGATGTAAAATTACATTTATAAAACAAATAAAAATAATTTTGTAGAAATATTGACTAATTGACTAATTAACGGAAATGTTGACTAAACAAACCCTCCAATTTTTAAAAATCAAGAAGTTTTTGCTATTTTAAAATAAGTAAAGTAATATGAATTTTCAACAGTTTATGAAGCTTATTTAAGAAAGCTTCAGAAACTGTTGAAAAATTATATTACTTCACTTATTTTAAAATAGCAAAAACTTCTTGCTTTTTAAAAATTTGAGTTTTTATTTAGTACAATTATTTCGCAAGTTTATTGCATTTTCAGGCACAGAGAGTTAAAAATGTAAGAATCCTTATGACTATTTATCAATAAACAAACTACTTTGGTAATTATGTTTACTCGTTAAAAAATCCTGAATTTTAACGTATTATGTCCAGATTTTCAAGAATGTTCAATTTTCTGCCCTTTTTGAAGTTTGTAAAATTGTTAACTAGCTCTCAGTTTTATTTTTCGAATCTGATTGGTTGTTGATTTTTATTGAAGTTTTGAAGAAGGCGCATTTTTTTCTTCTTTCTTTGAACAATTTTCCAGTTTTGAATTGAATGTCCTACAAGCTGTTGGACATTCAATCCCAAAGCAAGAAAACTGTTCAAAGAAAATATTTTAGCTGTTTAAATTACTTAATTAATTAATTAAATATAGAGAATTAGATTTAAAAATGTTAGTGGTGAAATATTTTTGAACCTAATTCTGGATATAAATTAAACATACTTAAAAAGTGTTGAATACTTTGAACATTTACCATAAACACAATGTTAATTCCACAGATATCCGAGGAAGAGATACACTGTGTCTACTTTCTTAAACTAATTTACTAAATAATGAATTATAAATATCTTATAAAATAAAACACTTTAACTTTGTTTTTATAACACAATATTTTTTATTTTCGTGACTGCAGTTTCGGCAACTCAACTTGCCATTATCAAACTCTGTTCATAATATAAATATCTACTTACTTTTACTCTAACTTTCACTTTTTCTTCAACCTTTTAACAACCTAATGCAGCCTAATGAAATTTTAAAGAAAGCGCATTTTTTTCTTCTTTCTTTGAACAATTTTTCTGTTTTGGATTTGAATGTCCTACAAGTTGTCGCATAATGAAATATTGTAATATACTAAATACATTTCCAAACTTTTTAATATTTTGTAATTCTTACAATATGTTTAAGCGCCACCTTTCGCTCATTGATCTTGTAGTTGTTTTTTAATTGTATTTATTAGCTAACTGTAACTTGCATTTTATAACTATCATGTGCATTGTATTATTTGCTATATGTTTAATTTACACACATTTATTATTATATATATATTTAATGTAAAATGGAGATTTCCGTACAAATAAATAAATAAATAAATAAAAAGCAGAAAAACTGTTCAGAGAAAGAAGAAAAAATTGCGCTTTCTTTAAAATTTCATTAGGCTACAACACTGTTAACGCTCAGTAGTAACATTTTAGTGAAAGCACTATTTTTTTCGAACTATTTTGCTGTTTCAGAATTAAATGTCATACGACACTGTTAATATTCAATAATGACAGTATTTTGATATGTTGCGATGGAAATAATGCCACCAGGCGTTATTTTTCTATTTTCACTATTGTGAATTTATCACCGTAAGTCACTATATTTATATTAGTCTATCTTATCAACTTGAAATTACATTTTGTCCAATGTATCAAACTTGACTCAAATCGGCGTCAGCTGACTATTTTTAATTTAAGATAACTATTATTTGAAATATATTATTAGATGGTCATGTTATTGTTTTTCTTTATGACACTTGACACTTTTGATAGTTGTGACGTATTTTAAAGTAACGAGTGTTTTCCACTCCCAGACTAAGCATGAAGTAAAATTTCGAGTTTAGAAAAGCCCCGCGTTGAAAATTTGTCGAGGGTCGCGCAGCGACCCGAGACAAATTTTCACGGGGCTTTTCTAAACTCGAAATTTTACTTCATGCGCCACGCGTATAAACTACTGATTTAGAGTAAAGTTGAAAATATATACTGCTGTGATAAATATTTAATATAATATACCGAAAATATGCAAAAAAATATTTATTTTGTGAATATTTTCTAAATGTGATAATAATAATAATAGTAGAACAAATTTAGTTTAAGACACTTTTCCATATTCTTAGTATTTAAATTATTCTATAACGAGGACAGTGGATGGACATATCAACGTTTTCTTTAATATGAAATAAAAGCATTTCAAAAATCAAAACTATCACTTGGAGCTAGGGACCCTGTCAAAACAACCACATTATTTCTTGAATAACTTTCTCATTTATCACTTGGTGAAACATTTCGAAATAATATTAAAGGATAAATTAAAAACTGGATGATTTAAATTAAATTTAAATTAAAACACTTGGTTTGTTTCACTTATTTAAATAAGTGAAACAAACCAAGTGTTTTAATTTAAATTTAATTTAAATCATCCAGTATTAGATTCAAAAATGTTTCACTACGGGTTATGTGAAAAATTAATTAAAGATATAAATTAAAAACACTTGGTTTGAAACAAACTAAGTGTTTTTAATTTATCCTTTAATATTACAACGACATTATTTTTTATACCCATTATGTTGGTGTTCTTTTAATTATTTACATTATTTTGGTAATTTCTTTCAAATAAGAGATTAAAGTACGTGCTCGTATTTCTTAACTTTTGTAAATGTAAATAACTGTAATGTATCACAGTTTCTCCATTAAAAAAAAATCAAAATTAAATATAAATAGTGTGCATTATGTTATACAAACTGTAAATAAATAAAAACATATATTGTGTCGATTTTTTTTTTCAAAGCCCACTATGCTAAAACCAAGAATATATTTTTTACAAGAAATCTTCGCTCATTAGATGTCATTCTTGAGAAATCGTCCTGTGGATGTTTTGATCGGGTCCTTAGAGCTAAACCGAAAACCGCAAAAAAAAAACGTTATATTTTCCGAAACGAAAACTGGAATCGAACCGATAGATAAGTCGCGTATTTCCAAAAACCCCTAAATCCATTTGTTTTCAATGGATTTAGGGGTTTTTGGAAATAGGCGACTCATATATTTTATTAATTGAACCAGAACGAAAACCAGAACGCAACAAATAACGGTTCGAAGCCCTGATTAAAACAAACACGTTTTTTTATATATATAAAAACAGATTCTTATTATATGTGATACTTGTTCTGTTACTTTCTTGATGGAACCAGAGTGTTTACCCGATGTGAAATTCATATTAATTTAAACAGCGTTTAAAACAAGAATAATTACGAAATTCTTAGTATTAAAATTAGGAATAATGATTAAATTTGTAAATAATTATTGAATTTAATAAAAGCTTTGTTAGTAAGTCAGTATGAAATGACAGTTTGAAAAGACAGTTTAAATTATGTTGTTAAAATGTTGAAGAAAAAGTGAAAGTTAGAGTAAAAGTAAGTAGATATTTATAATTCATTAATTAGTAAATTAGTTTAAGAAAGTAGACCATAAACATAATTTTAATTCCACAGTTGTCCGAGGGAGACAGACACTGTTGTCTCCCTTGGACAGCTGTGGCATTAAAATTGGGTTTTTGCACCGTTTAAGCTATACTAAAGATTGATAAATCTCGAAACGCGTCTATAGATGGCCTAAGACATTAGTTTTAATCCAAGTCCTTACATTTCTATTTTTTTTGTTATCTCTCCTTTCATTTTAAATTTGTATTTGTTAGTTGGATTAAAGAGAATTTGACCTAAACGTTACATATACTTTAATAGAGCGTTGTAACAAATCAAATGAAATAAGATTTTAAATATTTCATTGTATAATTCAATATCCGGAGGTGTATTTGCCCGGGAAGTAGTTGTTTCAATGGATATTTATCGTTTTAAGTTGTCTTATTAATTAAGTCATTGTTTGCATTTTTACGAATAGTTTTCTCGTAATTTTATATATTACCTTTTAAGTATGTTTAATTAATATCCAGAATTAGATTCAAAAATGTTTCACCACGAGTTAAGGTGAAACATTTTTGAATCTAATTCTGAATATTTAATTAATTTATTAAGTAATTTAAACAGCTGAAATATTACTTAATTTTTTTATTGATATTTAACAATAAAAAAAAAATGAACTCGAAGTATTTCCACAGTCAAGTGAATACTAAACACCTTCTTCTAACATTGACGTCACCATCCACTAAAAAACAGCAATGCAGAGAGATTAATTTTCGTCTCGTTTCACACATGTTGACTCCCCCTCCTCATCTAGCTCTTCCACAAGTTCTACATCCTGAGAGAGAACATTTGCATATGTCGCAACATGTGCCCGGGCAAATCTCCTCCCCAGAAACCGATTCTCTGAATATGAATACGATATGTAAATATTATGTATATACGAAAACAATTACACCGTCTCTGTCGAGAAATTCCACCCACATACCACAGTAACCGTGAATCATTCGAGAAACTCAATTGCAGACCTCTGACCATAAGCGGACGTGTGCGAAAAACGCAGCCTTGCAAATTGCAATTCTCGAAAGAGAAAACGAGATTGACAATAGGAAACAGTAAAACTGATGAGAGTTGAGAGTAAAAAATTAAATTAGAAAATATAAAAACGAATTAAAATTAATATCGACTTTCTTCAAAAATTTAGTCTCATTGAGACAAGTCTCCAAATATTCATTGAAACAACTACTTCTCTTCAATGAAAATTTGGAGACTTGTTTCGATGAGACTACATTTTTGTAGAAAGTCGATATTAATTTCAATTCGTTTTTATATATTGTAAATGTTGTGCAAACTATTGGCAAACTTAATGTTTCTTCATATTAAAGTAAGTCTAATATAGTGCAATTTTTCAAATTAGGCACTCTCATGCGCAGAACCGTTCGTGTATTTCCGCTGCTCAAGAAAATGAGAAAGTGGAACCTGACTACGTTGGGCGCACATTTATTTGAAAGAAAGGAACTGCGCGCAAATGCCAAGAATGGTACATTTAGGGCCCAGCGTTTTCAGGACTGTCTTGCCTATGTTAGGGAAATTCTGTTCTACCGCGCAAGTGCCCAATTTGAGTTTTACACTAGTGATGGGCAAGATCGATCAAAAAAGATCGATTGATCGATCCTTGCAAGCGATCGAGCCTCTCGATCTTCTCGTGCCGCTCGATCTTTTTGATCGGCTCGATCTTTTTGATCAGCTGGATCTTTTTGATCGGCTCGATCTTTCTGATCGGTTCGATCTTTTTGATCAACTCGATCATTTTGATCGGTTCGATCTTCCTGATCGTCTCGATCTTTTCGATCGGCTCGATCTTTTCGGGCGGCTCGATCGTTTGAGGCAGCTTGATCTTTTCGAACTTGTCGAGCTAGTCGATTGATCAATAGTTTACAAAATTTTAGTCGTAGGTGATGGTGTTTTCTTTTTACTAAATAATTTGTACTTAGTTTTCTAAAATATTGATAGGAATTTTAGGAATTTTATTTTGTTAATTATAATTTACGCAGAAAATAAAATGTTGTGGCATGTGTAAATTATTTTTATTTCAGAGAAACAGAAAATAATGTAGTGGGAGTTTTTTTATTAAGTATACGTATTCCAAATTCTGCCCATTTTCTGTAAATCTTTAGATATTCCTTGTTTTTTTCTTTAATTTCAATTTGAAGCTTTAAACGAGTATTTTCCACTCCCAGACTAAGCATGAAGTTAAATTTCGAGTTTAGAAAAGCCCCGTGAAAATTTTTCGAGGGTCGCGCAGCGACCCGAGACAAATTTTCTGGGCTTTTCTAAACTCGAAATTTTACTTCATGTGCCACGCGTATAAAACACTAAAATATTGTGAAATGTATCTATATTCGAACTTCACTTGAAATCTGTGTATTATACGCGTGGCGCATGAAGTAAAATTTCGAGTTTAGAAAAGCCCAGAAAATTTGTCTTGGGTCGCTGCGCGACCCTCGACAAATTATCACGGGGCTTTTCTAAACTCGAAATTTTACTTTATGCTTAGTCTGGGAGTGGAAAACACTCGTTTGAAGCTTCAAATTGAATTTTTTTAAAAACAACGAATGTCAGAAAATTCACAGCTTATGCATATGTTTATCTAAAAAAAAATCATTGTATACAGGGAGTTTTTCTTTTAAGTATACATATTCGTTGTTTTTCTAAAAGAATTCAATTGAAAACTTTAAACGAGTGTTTTCCACTCCCAGATTAAGCATGAAGTAAAATTTCGAGTTTAGAAAAGCCAGAAAATTTGGATTGATCGCGTAGCGAAGCGAAGCGATCAATCCAAATTTTCAGGCTTTTCTAAACTCGAAATTTTACTTTATGCGCCACGCGCACAAAACACGAATTTAAAGTGAAATTTAAAATATACTACTTATTTCATATGTGAATTATGTTTCAACATTTTTCACCATATCCGCAGGGATATCTATACGAAATAAAGTTCCCTGTACAAAAACAACAATCAAAATGGAATTTTAGATTCCCTAACTTTTAAAAATGTCAAAATGACAAAACAAGTCTTTAACATTTCTGAATGAAAAGTGAAATATCAAAAAACTTGATTTTGCAAAAGATCATCTGTGATGCGGCCCTTGAAACATTCTAAGTGTTAATTTTGGCCCTCGATGCAAATTGGGTTGGCCAGCCCTGATGTAAATATTGTATTGTGGCAGATCGGGAAAATTCTAGTCTGCAATTTATTTAATAATCCTCACTTTTTCGTATTTACAATTTTTTATTACAAACTCAATATTAATTATAATTACACCATAATTTACACTTATTATATTAATTCATTTAGTAATTAAGTAATGAGTATTTTAATAACAAGTATTGTTTTAGTGATGATCAAATAAGATCGACTGCGCGATCTGCTCGATCCTTGCAAATGATCGAGCCGCTGGATCTTTTCGATCGGCTCGATCTTTTTGATCAACTCGATCTTTCCGATGGGCTCGATCTTTGAGAGCGGCTCGATCTTTCCTAGCGGCTCGATCTCTTTGATCGGCTCTATCTTTCCGAGCGGCTCGATCCTCTTGATCAGATCGATCAGCTCGATACTTCAACTGATCGATCATTGCTTGATCGATCCTTGAGATACGTATATAATTATCAGTATCAAACTATTGATAATGGTCACTTTGTGTCCAAAATGTACATCTAGTTATAGAATAAATTTGCGAAGAAAGGTTAATAAATGTGTTTAACCCGTAACTGGTACACAAATTGCTGTCAGAAATTTCACACACTTTGATGCGCAATAACTTCGGCTTTTAAACTAACAGAGCACTGAAAATCAGGACCATAACAATTTGGCTCCGAACCCTCCCAGAGCAGTGTAAAGATTTCAGAGAAAACTGCTAATGGCTTTTTTTATAAAATTTTGTATTTGAGTTCTACTCCACAATATCTCGAACTGATCAATTATTGAATAAAATGCGGAAACCGGAAGTGGATGTTTATTCCTAGCGTTTTTTTCGTATGTTAATTATAATTATACATGAAATTGCAAATTCTTGGTTGCAGAATACTTCAAACATTAAAAGTGCGATTCTTATCGCAATCGCAACAAGTTAGTCTTACAAAGACTATATCAAACACTCATTGAAACAACTACTTCTCGAGCTAATACCCCGTCGGATATTGAATTATACAAAAAGTGTTTGCTGTTACAATGAGTGTTTGATATAGTCTTTGTAAGACTAACTTGTTGTAGATTGAGAAAAGAATCATTAACATAATTGTTTTAAATAAAAGATGTAGATAATCAAGAAATTAACATTTAATGTGTACATACTTTTAGTCGTATCTTTTTTTCGCATTGGGTAAAGTTAAATACTTGTATTGTTCCATGTTTTAATTTTCAGTTGGCTGACACGTGCTTCGATCCGTTACGTATTTTATTTAAACGTTTTTTTTTGAAAATGTGAATTTTTTAATTTTATTTTTCAATTTTGTTGCTCTATCTCTGTAAGCTCTAGAAATGAATGATAAGAATAATCGATATATTAATCCTGTATCATTTGAATTTGCGATCGGTACCTTTGTTGGTCACAGCAGATTTTTAATTATAAAGTATCCCATTTTTTGCCGGTTTTGTCGGTGGAGCCAATTTCAGTAGGTCGCCTGAAAATAAGCTTATGCTTCTTATAGTTTGCACACTTTAAACATAATATATAAAATTACAAGAATGGTATTCGTGAAAATGCAAACAATGTCTTAATTAATAAGACAACATAAGACAATAAATATCCATTGAAACAACTACTTCCCGTGCAAATACACCTCCGGATATTGAATTATACAATGAAATATTTAAAATCTTATTTAATTTGATTTGATACAACGCTCTATTAAAGTATATGTAACATTTAGGTCAAATTCTCTTCAAACCAACTAGCAATACAAATTAAAATTGAAAGGTCTTATTGTCTTAAGTTGTCTTATTAATTAAGACATTGTTTGCATTTTACGAATAACAGTTTCGTAATTTTATATATTTTGTTAAAAGTAGACGCACTTGAAAGTAGCTAACAATATTTTAAGGAATGGGGATGTTACAGATCTTTAAATATTTGCTAGTGTCTCTCAAGCCCCACTGTACCGGTTACGAGTTAATAAAAGATATAATTAATTTTCTAAATAAAAACATGTACAGTCGGCGCAACCCAAATCTGAACGCCAAAATTGAATGATGTAATTTACACTTTGCATCATAGTCGTTCGTCGCAAATGAATTTGGCAGCTCTCAAAAATTATTATTAAATATGTAAATTCTCCCCTATCTTTGTAATACCACTGGCCAAAGCCAGAATTACAGAAATTAATTCAGTAAAAAATACCATGACACCCAAACAGCGTTTACATTTGGGTTGCGTCGATTGTACGTGTATTAAAATTGTAAAATATGTCTGTAGTAAAATAGTACAATACGACTACAAATTCATTTGAAACATGTGGGGGAGAAGAGGGGTCGAAGAGAGCGAACTTCCGTTTAGTCGCAGATGTGCCCAAAGGCGGATAAAAAATTAACATCAAAAAGAAGCTGAGGAGGAGGATGCCAGGAAGAAGTAGCCACTGCTGCCGAAAGAAGCGAAAGCAAAAACATATCAAAGAGGCACGTGCACTCGTCTCAAGCACCACTTAAAGATAAATCTCGTTATATTTAATTAACACAACGAAATGATAAAAATCAAACAAAAAATAAATAATGGTTATACGATTGCGATCGACGTTAAAATTCGTATCTTGTAGTAGAGGCAGTTATTTTGTGATTTATTGTGAATATTGAAATAATTAACACCGATTACTGTTTTGTATTCACTTTTTTATTTTAAATTGTGTTTGAGTGTGACTCGCTGATGAGTCGAAACTGGTCACAATTTAAAATAAAAAAGTGAATACAAAAAGGTAATCAGTGTTAGTTATTTCAATAAAATTCTTCTTCGACTTAATTATTACCTACTGTATTTTTAAAATTTCTAGTGAAAACTATATACATATACGGGGAGATTTTCTTTTAAGTATACATACAGAGAGTTTTATGTAACATAGAACAATTTCATAACGAGAATTTTTCTTTTAAGTATACATAAGAATACGTTGTAAATTTGCCGACTCTAGTTTATTAAACGAATTTAATTGGAAGCTTTAAACGAGTATTTTCCACTGTCAGGCTAAGCATGAAGTAAAATTTCGAGTTTAGAAAAGCCTGAAAATTTGGTTTGGCCGCTCCGCGCTTCGCGCTACGCGTCTAAACCAAATTTTCAGGCTTTTCTAAACTCGAAATTTTACTTCATGCGCCACCGGTACAAAACACTGATGCAATGTAAAGTTTAGCGGTGTATTTCAAACTTCGTAATATGTCAGTGTTTGGTACCGGTGGCGCATGAAGTAAAATTTCGAGTTTAGAAAAGCCTGAAAATTTGGTTTGGCCGCTCCGCGCTTCGCGCTACGCGACCAAACCAAATTTTCAGGCTTTTCTAAACTCGAAATTTTACTTCATGCTTAGTTTGGGAGTGGAACACACACATTTTAAGTTTAAAATTATTTTTTTTTAAAAACGAGTTTCTAAGATTTACGACATATACGATGTAATTGGGACATGTATACTTGAAAGAAAAACTCCCTGTGTGTATTAATTGCGATTGATTAGCTACAATTATTATTATTCATATAGGTAACCCAATTTACACATAACTTAAAAAATAAAATTGTCAAATTGTATTGGATGAACATGTTCGGTGTTACATAAAACTCTCTGTATGCCAATTACAGCATTTATGCTTTAAATTTGCAAATATTGTTTGTTTTTGTGTTAAATTTTAAGCTTTAAACGAGTGTTTTCCACTCCCAGGTTAAGCATGAAGTAATATTTCGAGTTTAGAAAAGCCAGAAATTTGGTTTGGTCGCTTAGCGCGAAGCGCGGAGCGACCAAACCAAATTTTCTGGCTTTTCTAAACTCGAAATTTTACTTCATGCGCCACGCGTATGAAATACTGATTAAGATTAAGCAGTATATCACGAATTTCACTCTAAATTAGTGTTTTATACGCGTGGCGCATGAAGTAAAATTTCGAGTTTAGAAAAGCCTGAAAATTTGGTTTGGTCGCTCCGCGCTTCGCGCTACGCGACCAAACCAAATTTTCAGGCTTTTCTAAACTCGAAATTTTAGTTCATGCTTAACCTAGGAATGAAAAACACTCGTTTAAAGCTTGCAATTTAACACTAAAACAAGCAATATCTGCACATTTAAAGCATAAATGCTGTAATTGAGATATGTATACTTAAAAGAAAAACCCCCGTATAAGAATAACTAAAAACTTTAAAAATACAGTAGGAAATAAGGAAGTCGAAGACGAATATTATTGTCGATGGTATTCGAGTTTAGAAAAGCCTAAAACTTTGGGTTGGTCGCTCCGGAGCGATTAAACAAAATTTTGAGGCTTTTCTAATCTCGAAATTTTACTTTATGCTCAACCTGGGAGTGAAAAACGGTTGTTTAAAGCTTCAAATTGAACTCTTATAAAAACACAACGCCTGTCGGAAATTCAACAGCGTATGCATATGTATACTTAAAAGAAAAATTCCCTGTATGTAATATACATTAATTTGGGAGAATATTTTGTATAGATAATTGTTTAATCGGCTAGTTGAAAAAATTATGAACACATTTTCTTGATTCATACAAATAATTATTTTTTTATAAATATAGACAGAGAAAGGTAGAAGGTCTTTGACCTGAGTTTTATAACTTACAAGGCTTTTCTTCTGGTTTTAGAGGGGCAATAAAATCGAAATAGATTTATTGTGCCTCTCATCGGTAGAGTGCACAAGGAAGATGCATATCAACACCCATAGTCACCTTAAAGTTTTAATTTCAAAAGATTGAATTATGTTATTAGGTGTGAAACGTAAAACGGTATCTCATATAAAAAGTTTTTATCACTGCAATAAAACGTCTCACCTTAATTATCCAACTTCTTAAGAATCTACACGATATTGAAACAAAACAAAAACGTATACAGAGAGTTTTTCTTTTAAGTATACATATCCCAATTATTATTGGATTCACTATTATCTTAGTTTTTGTTCCAACTAGTTTAAACAAAAACGATGGTGTTTTACAAATGAAATAAAATCTCTCCTTTTAAAAATTAGAGTTGAATCTACAACGTTAGCAGTATTAACAAGTAAAACACATTGTTCATTCGCAGAAAAATGATTCAACTTTAACCTTCATAAAATAACAATTGAATTATCTCTGCACGTTTTTCAAATTTATGGAGTCAAACTTTAAATTATGTGATGAAATTAATGAAGTCGGGAGAATACGTATCGTAAATAGTTGAGGCACTTTTCTTCACACATTATTTTTCAAACGTTACATACTTATTTTGAGTGCTAATAACATTTCATTATCAATACCAACTATTTATTGATAATGAGTTCTTAGCACTCGAAATATTTATCTAACGTTAAGAAAATAAAGAGTGAAAAAAAGGAAACAACAGTGTTAATTAATTATTGATTATACTCTCCACAAAACTCAAAAACATAACTTAATTTATTTTATGTTTTTGAGTTTCATGGAGAGTATAATCTATAATAATTTAACACTGTTGTATCCTTTTTTTCACTCTTTATTTTCTCAACGTTAAATAAATATTTCGAGTGCTAAGAACTCATTATCAATAAATAGTCTTTAAACTAGTATTAAAAATTAAATCTGTAATTTGGTTGACGTTCACGTTGCGGTACATCTTTATAACAATTTAATTAAAACACTCAACTTTGTTTTACCACTTTTATTAAATAAATAAAAATGGGAAAACAAAGTTAAGTGTTTTAATTAAATTAATAAAAATTAAACATAAAGATATTTATCAAGTGATGCATGATGTAGATAATTTGAATTCAAATTATTTACAATATCTACCTACTGTGGAGACACGCCTGGAAGCTGAAATTTATAGCTCAGTTTAAGTTAAATAATGATAAATTATTGTAAGGTTCGCAGTAAATTACTCCTCAGATTAACATCAAAACGTCTTATCTTTTAGAGAAGAGAGCGGTAAATGCATGTTAATTGTGTTCGAATGAAATACTGCACAGTTAAGGCAATTAAACGTAAAAAATAAGAAGAAATACTATCTAGATTGTAGGATATAATTCCATATAAAAAGCAAAAATAAAGATGTTTCTTATTATATGGAATTAGATCCTAGAATGCAGGTGGTATTTATTATTTTTTATATTTAATTTTCATATATTATGAAAAATAAAACATTTCTTTAAAAATTTAAAAAAGGAGAAATCTAGATAGTATTTCTTCTTTTTTTAAATTTTCAAACATATGATCTATTTATTAATTATTTAAGATATAATTCCATATATATAAGATATAAGATATAATTCCCTATAAAAAGCAAAAATTAAGATTTTTGCTTTTTTATGTGGAATAATATTCTTATTTTTTTACGTTTAATTTTCATAAATATTTTTCAAAAATAACCACAAGAAATAGTTTATAGGGTTGCCGTTGCACTAAAAATTTGAAAAAAATCCTTGTCATGCGGTTGAATCAGTTCTCCTCATGTGTAGCACCAAATTTGTTATTTTAAATGGAACACCCTATATATTAGCACTTTTTAGAATTCCTGGTTTAAATCGCAACATATTTTAATAGAACATATGTACACTTATCTCTTATAGTTTTTTAAGAAAAAAAAATATTTCTATAATTTTGATCTCAAAAAGACATCTTGAAATCTGTCTGTAACTTCTCTTAAAAATAAGATAAAAATATTATTTATATCTCTACTTGTACCTAAAGGATGCCTCTATGAGTAAATTAATTGAAAACTGTCAATTTTGACAATAAGTGTTCTTAAAATGTCAATATCTAAGTGCCCTTTTCAATATCTAGTAATTCTATTTCGAAGATTCGCTTTTCGTCGTTTTTCGTCGCATTCGTCGTATAATGCGCGCATAAGTCGCAATTGAATTTTAGTAGGCAAGTAGCATGCTTTTGTTTTGTCGTGATTGTGTTGCGAAATATCAAATAATAAAAAGAATTACTATAAAGTTTTACAGAAATCAACAAAATGTATAATTACACAAATCAACAAATTATTAATTTATTTTTTGTACATGGCAAATGCCAATTGAACAAAATTTGATTCCAATCTTCTAAATCTTGTTTTAGTTATTGGCGGCAAATGTGGATAAGTTTCATTAAATACTCTACATGTTCGAGTAACAATTCTATAGCAGTTGCCATGTATAAAGACCAAATTGATAATTTGTGTAATTAATTTGTTTTGTGTAATTAATTATTTTGTTGATTTCTGTAAAACTTTGTACTAATTCTCTTTAGGCTGTCTAAAGTTTCTAGTTTAAAATTTACATACATCGACTACATTATAGACTAGAACCTACAGCCTAGTCTCCAAGTTAAAGTCTACAAGCAAGAGTCTACATAATTGAGTCTATAGATTGGAGTCAACAGACTAGAGTCTGGCTGTCTCAAGACTTCAGTTTAGAGTATAGATAAGTCGACTGCACTATAAACTAGAATCTACAGCCTAGTCTACAGAGTAGAGTCTACAGACTAGAGTAAACAAACTAGAGTCTAGGTTGTCAAATGACTGTAGTTTAGAGTCTACATAAGTCGACTGCACTAAAGACTAGAACCTACAGCCTAGTATACAGACTAGACTCTAGTTTCTAGACTAGAGTCCACAGACTAGTCCAGGCTGTCTAAAGAATCCAGTTTAGAATCTACATGAGTCGACTGCTTGATGTCCAAAGTGCAGATTTTAGAGTCTGGGTCGACTTTTCAAAGTATAGTATCTAGAATACAGAGCTTACAGATTAGAGTCTAGGTATCAGAGTCTAGAAATAAGTCTACATATTATAGTCTAATCCAGTGGTGGGGAAACTTTTTTTAAGACGGGCCATTTGTAATAACCAGACAATCGTAGCGGGCCAAAGAATAATGCTTAATCGTAGGTAGGTAGTTTTTATGCGGGTCGTCACATTACGAACTAAGAACGCGTTCTAACATTCTCACGACGGCACTCTTAAACGGGCCGGATTAAACCTTTCCGCCGGCTGGACTTGGCCCGCGGGCCGTAGTTTCCCCATCACTGGTCTAATCCATAGACTAGAGTCTACAGACTAAATAGAATCCCCAGACTAGAGTCTACAGACGAGATAGAGTCTACATACTAGAGTTTATAGACCAAATTGATCCATGACTGGTTTACTAGATAGAGTCCACAGACTAGAGTTTACAGACTAGAGTCAACAAACAGACTAGATAGAGTTCACAGACTGGTATACAGACTAGGTAGAGTCCACAGACTAGAGTCTACAGTCTAGATAGAGTGCACTGTCTAGCGTTTACAGACTAAACAGAGCCCACAGACTAGTCTACAGATTAGATAGAGTCTACAGACTAGAGTCTACAGATTAGATACAGTCTACAGACTAGATAGAGTCCATAGACTAGAGTCTACAGATTAGATAGAGTCCACAGATTAGAGTTTACAGATTAAAGTATAAAAACTAGTCCACATACTAGTTTAGATTGTCTAGAAACTTTAGGTTAGTCTGCATAAGTCGACTGCTCAAAATGCAGAGTTTAGCGTCTGGGTCAAATGTCAAAACTCTAGAGTTTAAGATGTCTATAGTACAGCGCTTAGAGATTTTATTATAGATGTTAGAGTCTAGGGATGAGTATACAGACTATAGTCTTATCTTCAAACTGATGAGAGTCTAGATAATTAGTCTAGACTATTGTCTAGGCTGCCTGGAGTACAGAACTTAACTATTAGAGTCTAGATAATTAGAGTCTAGAGACTATAGTCTAGGCTGCCTAGAGTACAAAACAAAAGCATACTACTTGCGTACTTAAATTTAATTGCGACATATGCGCCCATTATTCCCTGCGTAAATGGGACAAAAAACGAATTTTCGAAATAATTCGAAAACTACTTGCTTTAGGAGTATAGTTGTAAACTTTTTTGTAGGAAATTTTCCCCCCAATCGTACCGTGTGATAAAAAATGGGTCATTCCATTTAAAAAATTGAATTACAAGATATTGAAGAGGGCACTTCTATATTGACATTTTAAGAACACTAATTGTTAGAATTGACTGTTTTTAATTACTTTGCTCATAGAGGCATTCTCTAGGTACAAGTAGAGATATAAATCATATTTTTATCTTATTCTTAAGAAAAGTTACAGTCCGATTTCAAGATGCCTTTTAGAGGTCAACATTTTAGAAATATATTTGTTTTCTTGAAAACTATAAGAGATAAGTGTACATATGTTCGAAAAAAATATGTTGCAATTTAAACGAGGAATCCAAAAAATTACTAATATATAGGGTGTTCTATTTAAAATTACAAATTTGGTGCTACTACCGGTGGAACCGGAAGTGATATAAAGTTGAAAATAATTTACATGAGGAGAACTAATTCAACCGTATGACAAGGATTTTTTTTAAATATTTAGTGCAACGGCAACCCTATAAAAAGCAAAAATTAAGATTTTTGCTTTTTATGTGGAATTATATTCTTATTTTTTTACGTTTAATTTTCATAAATAACCCCAAGAAAGCATATATCTACTATCGAGTGTGTCTACTTTTACTAATCTGGTAGATTTTCGATGCACTGTTTGTTTAGAAACCGAAATTATTACACATCAAATGGTGTGAAATTTCTGAAGTTTTGATATTTTGAAGTTTTGATCCAAAAAAGTTCAAGTAAGGACGACACTTTTTGTAAAAGAAGAATATACAGGGAATTTTCCTTTTAAGTAGGCTCTAAATGCTTTCACACTCTTTGTTTCTTAAAAATGTTTTTTTAAAGCTTTAAACGAGTGTTTTCCACTCCCAGACTAAGCATGAAGTAAAATTTCGAGTTTAGAAAAGCCCCGTGAAAATTTGTCGAGGGTCGCGCAGTGACCCGAGACAAATTTTCTGGGCTTTTCTAAGCTCGAAATTTTACTTCATGCGCCACGCGTATAAAACACTGGTTTTATGTGATGTCAAACATTCGTTTGAAAATTAAAAAAAAAGAAGAAATACTATTTAGATTCTAAGATATAACTCCATATAAAAAGCTAAAATAAATATTATTGCTTTTTATATGGAATTAGATACTAGAATTTAGATAGTATTTTATTTTTTAACATTTTAATTTTCATAAATATTTTTCATAAATAACCCCAAAAAAGCAAGAAGTTTTGATCCAAAAAAGTTCAAATAAGAACGACACTTTTTCTAAAAAAAGAATGTACAGGGAATTTTCCTGTGTGCTGTACATGTTTTCACATTCCTTGTTTCTGAAAAAAGTTAAATTTGAAGCTTTAAACGAGTGTTTTCCACTCCCAGACTAAGCATGAAGTAAAATTTCGAGTTTAGAAAAGCCCCGTGAAAATTTGTCGAGGGTCGCGCAGCGACCCGAGACAAATTTTCTGGGCTTTTCTAAACTCGAAATTTTACTTCATGCGCCACGCGTATAAAACACTAGTTTTATGTGATGTCAACCTTCGTTTGAAAATTTGATAAAATAGAAGAAATACTATTTAAATTCTAAGATATAACTCCATATAAAAAGCAAAAATAAATATTTTTGCTTTTTATATGGAATTAGATACTAGAATTTAGATAGTATTTCATTTTTTTACATTTAATTTTCATAAATATTTTTCATTAATAACCCCAAAAAAGCAAGAAGTTTTGATCCAAAAAAGTTCAAGTAAGAACGACACTGTTTCTAAAAAAAGAATGTACAGGGAATTTTCCTGTGTGCGCTGTACATGTTTTCACATTCCTTGTTTCTTAAAAAAGTTTAATTTGAAGCTTTAAACGAGTGTTTTCCACTCCCAGACTAAGCATGAAGTAAAATTTCGAGTTTAGAAAAGCCCCGTGAAAATTTGTCGAGGGTCGCGCAGCGACCCGAGACAAATTTTCCGGGCTTTTCTAAACTCGAAATTTTACTTCATGCGCCACGCATATAAAACACTGGTTTTATGTGATGTCCAAATACACGCGTTTAGCATACTGCTTTAGTAGCATATTTTAAACTTTTCTTGGTATTAAATTTTATTACCTAATTGTTAGCTCTTGTAAATTTCGATTGTAGTTTTATAAACTTTTACATGTTTATCATTAACTGTATGTTTTTGAGTTTACGTGAAGTGTTAATTACACATGAAAAGACTGTTATTTCTTTATTATATTATTCTCAGGATTGTTCACTTTTAAAAAGTAAAGTACGGAATAACAGTCATTTTATATATATGTTTATCATGTTTTTTTTAGCTTAAATAAATCAAATCACGGTATTTAATTTTGTTACCTAATTGTTGGTCCCTGTAAATTTCGATTGTAGTTAAAAAAAAGTGATTATAAAAACCGGTAATTTGGTCGTTTAGCTCCTAAAACGCTTAAGATAAAGCACGGCCGAAACGTGATCTTGGCCTTGTTTAAAATTTATATGCATCAAACATCTGCCGTATATCTTCGATGGCCTCTTTCGGGGTTGCTTGCACGCCAACACACAGCAGGTATACAGAATTACGGATCCACCGGACAGCTGTACGACCCCAAACAAACACCTGACTCAAGAAAAGAAGGGGCCCCTTATTTTTATTATTTTTCAAGAAAATCACGAACGGAAACGCTTTGATTCGTAATCGTAAAACGATTGAACGTTTTGCTTCGTAATATTTGAGTAATGGTCGAGATTTGCCTTATCAATTAAAATTTTATTAACTTTTGCCCCTTGATCTGTTAATTAAGAATGTGTACCGCTTGATATATGTTGTATCAGTTAATTATTCGAGTGTTTTATCAGTCTTGTCAGAAATATGTTTGAAGTATGTAACAAAATATAAAAACAAATTAAAATTAATATCGATTTTCTGCAAAATTTTAGTCTCTTAGACAAGTCTCCAAATATTCATTCAATCAACTACTTCTCGAGCTAATACCCCAACAGATATTGAATTATACAATGAATATTTGAGTTACACGACAGATTTTCTTGATGAAGTATGTAAGTAAAGCGTGTTCAAATTATGTGAATTGTATAATTAAAAAAAAAATAGTTTATTAATAATTGAGATAACTTAATTGTTGATAGTAGGTAAAAGTTCATTTTCACTTTGATTTTAGCTTATCTAAAACACTTATTACTTTAAAAAACACTATTGTACTTGCGACAATTGTTCAGGCGAAGCAAAGAATACAAATTAAGTGTTTTGAAAGTAATAAGTGTTTTATTTAATCTAATATCAAAGTGAATAATTGAGATGTTATTTTATACTTCAAGTCAGAATAATTTCTACATACCGGGTGCTTGATTAAGCGTGGCCACCGACTGTATCTCAGAAACTCTGCAGCGTAGGATGTTGCGGTAAACAATGTCATTATAAAAGTGGGGAAGAGAAATCGCTGGAAATAATTTATAAGTTTCAAACTCCGCCGCTAGAGGGCGTAACATCTATCGCCAAATACCAAAACAGTTTTTTCGTAAAAAAATTGCTAATTAAGCTAGATTTTTTCTTTATCTGTCATATTTGAAGTAGGAGCGAGCGGAAAAGTGTTAATAACCACACACTGCATGTAACTTTAGTTAGGATCAACCGAAATTAATAAAATTAATTTCGTTTGATAGAGAATTGGAACCACTTTAAAACACATTTTACTCTAGTTGACTTTAGTTTTTATAGAAAGCACCAGATGGCGTTTTTGGAACAACATCTATTATTTCTAGATTTTCTAAAAAAATTCAAACTGTAATTCTTGAATTTTGGAGGCGTTCACTTTGTGGTACATTTTCAATTTTGATATAAAGAAAACACTTAACTTTTTTATACCACTTTTATTTTACTGTTGTAACTAGTTTCAATTACACGGTAATCATTTTCAAACTAAGTACTTAAAACACGGGTTACACAGGTATATATACTAAATTTAAAAAGCATCGAAGAGAGGGGTGTACATCAGGTCAACCTGGTCGTTAAGGATAGAAATTCCCGGATTAATTTTTGTTTTGTGGATTTCAAGGGCTTCTAGTAAATCCATTTGTCTACCTTTTTCGGTGAGATGGATAACCGAAAGTACATCCTTGCTGAAATGATGGCTTGTTTCTAACAAATGATTCGCAAAAGTTGAAATGTCATGTTTTAACTTGTACGATCTATAATGTTCCTTTAATCGAGTTTGAAAATTACGACCTGATTGTCCGATGCACACTCCTCCACAATCTGGACATGTTAAGTCAGGAATTTACAAATGGAGAGATAAAGTCGGTGACCACGCTTAATCAAACACCTGGTATGTCTGTTTTACGGAAATTTTCTGCAATAATCGTTAAAACTCATTTGATCTACAGTTGTAAATCTTTTTTATATCCGTGCATAAATCGAATTTATTTTATAATGATAGCACTTAGGTAAATTCGATCGTATAAACATCCGCAGCAATTCATTCGGAAATAAATTTGCAACAGCAGCAGCCACATACGGTATATGCATGTAGATTTATTTGCAGAAGGCGCTCCTCGGATACAGAAGTGCATCTGCGAACTCCTTTTTTTTGTTTTCTCAAACAGGAGCAAAATAAATATCAAACTGTTTATGCTCAGCCTTTCCATTCGAGCTGTAAAATTGAAAAAACACAGAATTTATTTCTTTTACGGGATTTATTTCTGATAATGGTTTTATAACATACATTTATGTTTATTCACATTTATTTTTTAGAGTGCTCAAATACTTCACCATGAATTAATTTTAAAGGTGAAAGTAATTTTCGTAAACCTTGTATAATAAATTTACATAAATGTGCATTAAATTACACAAGAACTAATTAATATACACTTAAATGAGGCTGATGAACTTAATTATCTCTATGAAGAATCTTTAATAAAAAAAGCATTCAAGAAGAACATTTTCTTTATGTATATTGTATCATATGTTCAATAAAAAAAAAAAAACCTCTAGAGTGCCATGATTTCATCATTTTTCAAATTTAAGTTGGCTACACACTTCAGGAATTGACATATAAAATTACGTCTGACGTAATAATTATAATGTATATTTCCAGAGTTGCCAACCTAGAATATTTTCCATGGCACTCTAGAGATTTTTTTTTAATTGAACATACGATATATTGAATACATATGCATACGCTGTAAATTTTCCGACTTTCGTTGTATTTAAAAAAATCAATTAAAACTTTAATCGAGTGTTTCAACTCCCAGATTAAGCATAAAGTAAAATTTCAAGTTTAGAAAAGCCTAACTTCCGTTGTATTTAAAAAAATTAATCAAAGCTTTAATCGAGTGTTTCCACTCCCAGATTACTCCAAGTAAAATTTCGAGTTTAGAAAAGCCTGAAGATTTGGCTTGGTCGCGTAGCGCTACGCGCTACGCGACCAAAATCTTAAAATCTTAATCTTAAAATTAAAATTATAATAAAAATAATTTTAATGTATACATATTATTTCACTGTAGGTATTAACCCAATGAGCAAAAAACAAACAAATAACGTTATATCAACATTGTAGCAACATTAAACGTTGTTTTAATGTTGATAAAACATTACTTAATTGTGTTTGCTCAGTGGGCAATGTTTCACAACTTACTGAATTTGTTTATTTTTAATTTGTAATATTTGTTTAAGGACAAAGCAGTAGCCTGGCTGGGATATAAGGGTTCAAACTCCCCCGACATTTTCAATATTTTAAATTTTTGTATACACAAGCGGCCCTGTAAGAGCAAAAACAATATTTTTACCAATAAACCGCCGAACATTTTTATAACCCCCTCCGATTTTTTTTTTCTTGGTGCGGGCTTGTTTATAGATAATGCTTTTAATATTTTCTGGTATTTTTACATTTTATTAGTCCATAGTGGGGTTATATTATACACTAATATTTGTACCGGACAGTGTGTTTAGTTGCATACGTTACAAGTCTACCGGAAGAATTATTTCTTGAAAGGTCAACATATTCGAATAAACTTTTAACCAATTTCAATTTCCCAGTAATTAATCAGATTCATTATGTAAACAGAAATAATGAGTGATAATTATAACAGCCTGTTGTACAAAATAAGGCCATACTTTATCTTATTATGGGAGTTGTAATTAAAATTAATTTTAAAAATATACTAAGCAAATGTTGCTTTTTCAAAATATGTAAACATCCATTGGCAATGGCAATTAAAATAAATTTAAAATAAAATATAAGCAAATTTTGCTTTTTCGAAATACTACACCCCATTCATAGCTTTTAAAATGTATCAAATGATAATAATATTACTCTAAATATATTTTATATAAATTTTGTTGCTTCAAAGATATTTCTTTGAAATTTTGTGTGTGTGTATTAAGAAAACGTTGTTCTTATAAAGTATGTAAAAATTTAAAAATACCCTATTATTATTTTTTTATTTTTATGAAATTTTGAGTATTTATTTAGAATTGTGATGGTTAAGGTTCGGAGAATTAACTCGGACGAGGTTTCAGAGAAGTACGATTTTATTTAACACGGTAAAAATGATGCTTACACTTGTTTTCGTTACTTAGGTAACTAGAACTATAAAAATTAAACAAGGTTGCTTAACATAAAATACAAAATGCCTAAGTGATACACTATACAGTTTATGAACTTTAACACTTCCCCGTAAACTGAACATGGAGTATCACGAAATACAATTATCAATTCCGAAGACCAATCTTCGAACATATGTTTTTAAATTTAATCGAATTCAACGGTTTCGTAAACACGTCTGCTAGCTGATCTTCAGAACGCACGAATTCCACATCAATATCCCCATTTTTATAAAGTTCTCTAATAAAATAATAGCGCATCTCAATGTGCTTTGTTGATCTTTTGTGAAATTTGTGATTCTTAACAAGTTTTATAGCACTAGCATTATCGATTAATAGTATAGGTACAGATTTATTTTCACCGATCTCAGATAATAGGCGATTAAGCCACACCAGTTCTTTTGCGCCTTCGCTTGCAGACACAAATTCTGCCTCAGTAGTTGAAAGCGCGAGCGATTTCTGCAATTGAGAAGTCCAGGATACCGCAGTTTCGATTATGAGAGTAACGAAACCATTTGTAGATTTCCGAGTTCTAACATCTCCAGCAAAATCTGCGTCGGAGTAAGCTCGTAGTCCGCTACCAATTGAAGTGTAAAGCAATCCCATATCAATTGTACCTTTTAGGTATCGTAGTATTCGTTTGACTGAAGCCCAGTCGGATACTTTAGGTTCCGCCATGGATCGAGCCAACTTTGAGACAGCATACGCTAGATCAGGGCGAGTGACGCAGGCTAGATACAGCAGCGAGCCTACAGCTGATCGGTATGGAACGGAGCTGTCAAGAGGATCATTGGATGTTTCGTCAGATTGTTCATTTTCGGCCGGTGTTTTCACCGAATTGCTATTTTCCATGCCAAAACGTTGCAAGATCTTCTTAATGTATGTTCGCTGGGAAATTCGCACATGAGACTCGCATTGCTCAATCTGAATTCCTAAGAATGAATCAAGAGAACCCACCGTGATTTTGAACTTTGAAGTCACCAGTCCCAGGAACGAGTTAATAGCATCTTGTGTTGATCCTACAATGAGCCCGTCATCAACGTAGATTGCAAGTAGCAGTTTTTCTGTCGCATTTTGCCGGATCTAAATACATGGGTCTGCTGTCGAACGAGTAAATCCGTTCTTTGTCGTGATGGAGTGAAACTTGTTATTCCAACAGCGCGGCGACTGCTTAAGGCCGTACATAGATTTCTTTAGACGACATACACGACCTGACCCATCGTCGAAACCCTGCGGTTGAGTGATGTAAATTTCGGTGTCAATTTCGCCATACAAGAACGCGGTTCTCACGTCAAACTGGCCGAGCACACGTTTCTCTTCAGCTGCAGTCGCGATAAGAGTTCGGATCGCATCGTACCGGGCAACCGGGCTGAAAGTCTCATCATAGTCAATCCCCGCCCTCTGGAATACACCACGAGCTACTAAGCGGGCACGATATCGATCGACCGAACCATCAGGTTTATATTTCACTCTAAGTACCCAACGATTATCGATAGCGTGCTTACCTGGCGGCAAAGATACCAGGTCCCACGTGTCGATCTCCTCAAAAGCTAGGATTTCATCCTCCATTGCCCTCAGCCACTTCTCCGAGTGAGTACTTTTCAAGGCTTCAGCAAAATCTGTTGGTTCGAGGTCCTCTAAAACAGCTTCCGTCAGACATGCTATTGCGCTGTTCGCCTGGGAACGATGCATCTTGTAGTCCACGTCGTAGTCATCGAGTCTTAGCGGCTGTCGCTTCGCTCGAGCTGGGCGCTGAGTTTCGCAGTTGATTCCGACTTCAGATATGCGGTCGACTTCCCTGTCTCGATTGCCCTTTTCTCTGTAGAGCTTCTCACTATGGTGTTGAAGATCGAGGTCAATGGTGTCGTTTGTTATGCACAACTTCTCTGGACGAAAGTCAACGTCACGTGTCTTCACCAACCGATGCTTTGACGGCACCCAAACTTTGTAGCCATCTTTGTCGTTTACGTATCCGACGAGGTGTCCAAGAACTGCCTTGTTGTCAAATTTAGTGCGGAACTGCTTCGGGATGTTTACGTAGCATTCTGATCCAAAGATTCTTAAGAAGTCAAAGCTGTCGAATGCCTTGCCGGTCCACAACTCGAATGGAGCTTTACCTGGAACACTTGATTTCCCCGTGCGATTAATCAAAAATACTGCCATATCGCAAGCGTGAGCCCAAAACGTTTTCGGCAGCTTGCTGACAGAGAGCATTGAACGGGCCAGTTCGACGACGTGTCTGTTCGCTTGTTCTGCAACACCGTTTTTTCAGGAGTGTACGGACATGATGGGAAAAACTCGATGCCTCGTTTTCTTAGTTGAGCTAACACCGCGGCACAATCGAATTCAGTTCCGCAGTCTGAACGAAATGCTTTAACTAAATGGCCTGCAGTATCGCACTCGCTCAGAAACGTTTCCAAGTGTGAGGCAACTTCGGATTTCCTTTTCATGAAAAATATACGAACGTATCGAGAGTAATCATCTTTAAATGCCACATAATATCGGAAACCATTAATCGAGTCGTTTGACATTGGGCCGTTTACATCGACATTAAGTTCACCGATCATTTGCGGACGATTTCGGCGTGAATGAAACGGTTTTCGGTGTGACTTACCGAGAATACAACCATCACAAAATGACGAGGTGTCCGAACGCTTCACCGAGGTACCTACGCGGGATAAAACATTGCGCACATGGCGCTTGTCTTGATGTCCTAAGCGTTCGTGCCAGCTCTGGAGAATCTCTTCACTTGTAGCAAGATTAGATTCCGCTACCGAATGTGGAACACAAACTCGAATATCCATGACATCCACAGGACCAACGAGCTTGCCAGTAGCGACGAGTTCACCTTCTCGTCGAATCTCTACGCCGTCGTGATTAAACGTAGTCTCATTTCCGTGTCTGACAGCCTGTCTGATAGAGAAGAGTTGATGGTGAACCTCGGGTACGTACCAAACGTCATTTAGTGTCGCAGATGTCCAGTATTCTCCTACTCGTGCCTCGATGTTTATTTTTCCGGATCCGTATGCAAATAGAACGTCGCTGCCGGCTGTCTGGATGCGTTGCGGGACGAAAACTTTTCAAATGTAGCAGAATGCTGCATGTTCGCCGTCATATGGTGCGTCGTACCAGAATCCGAAATCCAAGAATCGGCAGGAGCGATGTTTGCGTTGACAGCTAGGCCCGTCGCGAAAAACGAACCTGGTTTGCTGCTTTTCGAAGTTGCATCCGAGTTGTTTCTGTTTGAGCTTATCGATTTCTCTTCAGCAACGCGTTTTCGGCAATCAGCGATGAGGTGGCCGATTTTCTTGCAGTATAAACACGCACGTTTTTCTTTCACCTTTACGTTCGCCGAGGAAGGGGTTGGTGTTGATTTCTGGTAGCTTTTCTGCGTTTTATGTGGTCTGGATTTTGCGTAGAAAGCGCCGGGCGTCTGTGATGTTCTCTGCGTCAACGAAGCTTCAATAGAACGCAGATTTTCGACAAGGAGTTTTGTAGTTTGTTCGACTTCTGGAACACTATACTATGTTGAACGATAATATTGATACTCGGAGCCAAGTGTTTTGAAGATACGATGGTGAAGTAGTGACAACGGAAGTTCGGTTAGCCTTCCGTAGTTCCGCAAGTATGTCATCAAATACATTGGCTAGTTGGGAAATATGTTTCGTGACGGAAGTGGTGTCATCTTTGGAGATTTCGAAGAAACTGTCGAACAGCGTGTACAGTCGTTGTAGAGACGACTGTTGAAACACCGATAACAACGTCTCCCAGATTTCTTTCGCGTCAGTTTTCCTGCGGACGTAGATGGCAGCTTCTTCGTCGAGGGCCGTACCAAGTATACGTGCTGCTCGCGCATTGTCTAGTTGCCAGTTTCGGTAACCCGCGGACGGTTTCGCGTTGTCCACCGGTGCTGCTGGGCACACTCTCGAGTCATCGACAATGGAATAAAGACACTGTTCTTTTAAACATAGTTCAATTTGCCACTTCCAGGTTTCCAACTGTTCATCATTTGCTAATTTGCGAATTCCAGTCACAATACGACTGCTATCGTCTGGACAGTCGTTTGCCGAATAGGTCATTATTTTTATTATGTCTTGTCAATAATGCCGATATATTTCTTCTCTTCTCGAAATTCCCGAATCTCAAGCGCGTACACTACTACGAAGCGTATCTGGGCCCATAACCTGTGATGGTTAAGGTTCGGAGAATTAACTCGGACGAGGTTTCAGAGAAGAACGATTTTATTTAACACGGTAAAAATGACGCTTACACTTGTTTTCGTTACTTAGGTAACTAGAACTATAAAAATTAAACAAGGTTGCTTAACATAAAATACAAAATGCCTAAGTGATACACTGTACAGTTTATGAACTTTAACAAGAATACATTGCTCATTTAAAATATGTAAAAATTTAAAAACACTTCATTATTAGTTTTTGAGTAATTTTCAATTAATCGTCAATTGTCAATTTCATCTACATTTTAAGGTAATTAAGATTTGGAAAAATTATATTTTAAAAGTCTCGACAGATATTTTTATGAAATTTTAAGTGTGTGCTAAGAAAACATTGATCTTTTAAAATATGTTAAAATCTAAAAACACCCCCTTTATAGTTTTTGAGTTATCTTCAATCAAATGTCATACATGATACAAATCAAATGATATTAATATTACTCTAAATATTTTTTATATATATTTTGTAGCTTCTTTCAAAATATATAAAAATCAAATGGTAATTGCAATTAAAATACATTTAAAACGAATGTAAATGAAATTTTGTTCTTTCAAAATATGCAAAAATCCAAAAATAATATCAAATTAAAAAAAATCAAAATTCATGAAATGATGAAACATATTTTATCTTAATTTTTAAGGAAATAATAACGATATCTATTATGAGTAGAAGTAAATATACAATACAATAAATGAATGTTTTAGACGCGTGGCGCATGAAGTAAAATTTCGAGTTTAGAAAAACCTGAAAATTTGGTTTGGCCGCTCCGCGCTTCGCGCTACGCGACCAAACCAAATTTTCAGGCTTTTCTAAACTCGAAATTTTACTTCATGCTTAGTCTGGGAGTGGAAAACACTCGTTTACAGCTTTAAATTGACTTCTGTAAAAAACAGGAGGTTAATTATTAATCATCACAAAATTGAAATTAATTAAATCAAGAATGAATCTCTATTTAAACCCAACTAAATACTAATTTAATTACATTAACAAATCGCCCCCTTCTTTCCATCATTCTCTTAATGTGTTGTTTAAATATTCAAATCAGAATCTCGCCATTGTTTCATCTCCCTATTTATGCCCCATCCTTCGCCATTTTTATTTAAATAAGATCATAATTGGACCCGTTTTGTAATGAAGATGCTCGCCGAGAAAGAGAGGGCCCCTCTTTAATATTTATGGGGGAATTAATTGATTCCCTTTCGTTCTCTTTCACGTCGAGAAAACTCTCCCCGTGCTATTTTATAAATAAATAAAAACGTTCGCTGCCTATTAAAAAGTGTTCATTTTAATGGCGTGTTTTGTTGAAAACAGTGGATGTCAATTTATGTAAAAGAAATTGAATCGCGTTTTGTTATGATAAATAAAATTATTAAATACATTAGAGGGTTTTCTGCAGAAAGGATCCAGTTCATATGTAAAAATTAATAGGTTGGTTCCTTTCTGCTGAAGGCCTGCAGAAAGGAGCCAATGAAAATCTGTTTTAAAAATCAGACAGTTTTATGTATTTTTTTGCAGTGTATTGGCATATTTTCGAGAATTCAGGAACCAAATAAAATCTGTTTCAAAAATAAGAAAGTTTTGTGTATTTGTTTACAATTTTTGGTATATTTTTAGGAATTCGTTGTTTTTTAAAGTGTTAAATTTGAAGCATCTAACGGGTGTTTCCACTCCCAGACTAAGCATGAAGTAAAATTTCGAGTTTAGAAAAGCCTGAAAATTTGGTTTGGTCGCGTAGCGCGAAGCGCGGAGCGGCCAAACCAAATTTTCAGGCTTTTCTAAACTCGAAATTTTACTTCATGCGCCACGCGTATGCAACACTGATTTAAAGAAAAGTTTAAAATACACTGATTAAGTTTGATTTTACGTTAAACTTACACACCCCAAAGAAAACTGATTGATTTTTTAAAGCGTGAGATTTAGTTATTTATAAATAAATATGTATTTGTAAAATTTAATAACTTAAGTATCGTATGTTCAATAAAATAAAACCTCTAGAGTGCTATGGAATACATTGTAGGTTGGCAACTCCGAAATTGAACATAATAATTATTATGTCTGACGTTTTATGTGACAATTCCTATAGCTAACATAAATAAAAAAATAATAAAATCATAGCGATCTAGAGGTTGTTTTTTAATTGAACATATGATAGTATATTTTTAACTTCACATTGAATCAATGATTTATACGCGTGGCGCATGAAATAAAATTTCGAGTTTAGAAAAGCCTGAAAATTTGGTTTGGTCGCTCCGCTTCGCGAAATTTTATTTCATGCTTAGTCTGGGAGTGGAAACACCCGTTAGATTATTCAAGTTTAACACTTTTCAAAAACAACGAATTCCTGAAAATATACCAAACACTGCAAACAAGCACACAAAACTTTCTCATTTTCGAAACAAATTTTAATAACATATTTTCTTCGTATTACAACCTGTAAAGCCCTCGAGAGGAAATTCCAGTAACGTGCACTTGTAGTTCCAATTACATTCTTTCATCGTTTCGCCTCTTTCTCGACCGAAATAAATTTTCCACGGTTTGGGAGTGCAGACACAACAAAGAACTTAAAACGTTCGCACATCCAGACCGTGTCCAGCCTTTGAATTACGAAGGGACGCAACCCTTATATTTACCCCCGGTACAGCCGACTGGGGAACAATACATACTGCTCTAATATAAATCTAGAAAAACCAGAGCAGAATAATAAGTTTTTGTAGTTATAAAAGTTTTTTTATTGTTCGTTTGTTATTGAATTGTGCGATTTTATTTTGTGTGTTATCCCGGCGCTTTCACCATTTTTATCATCCAGATTTTTTGATGAAATCGTCTGAGGATTTTTTGTGAACTCTATTAAAAAAAGTAAACCATGTAGCTCCATGTTTTACATATTTTGATAAAGCAATGTTTGCTATCTTATCAATTGCTTTTAAGCTATGTTCAACTAAGGGTCGAAGATTCTAGATTTCAAGTAAATTGAGGGGAAATTTAAATTTTAAAATTTATTACTTTTGGAAATACACTGAGATATCATTTTGAAGTGTTATTGATGTAATAAGAAAGCGTTGTTTTTTTTTAAATATGTTAATATCTAAAAATTCCCTAAATAAATATACCCTATCAACAGTTTTTGAGTTAATTAAACGTCACAGAAGAGAAATTTCATCTAAATTTAAAATTTAAACAAAATTATCTTGAAAATGCTTCAAGATAGTTTTATGAAATTTTGTGTGTGTATTGAGAACGCATTACTTTTTTACAATATGTTGAAATCTAAAAATACACTATCGATAGTTTTTGAGTTCTCTTCAATTGAACGTCATAGAGAAAAAATATCATTAAAAAAATTTAAACAAAATTAGTTTCACAATGCACTGAGATATTTTTATGAAATTTTGTGTTTATTAAGAAAACATTGCTTTTTTAAAATATGTAAAAATATAAATGTTCCCTATCAACAATTTTCGAGTTATATATAATTAAACATCACAGAAGAGAAATTTCATGTAAATTTTGAAAAAATTTAAATTTAAACAAAATTATTTTGAAAATGCATTAAGATATTTTCATGAAATTTTGTATGTGTATTGAGAACACATTGCTTATTCACAATATGTTAAAATCTAAAAATATCCTAGCAATTGTTTTTGAGTTCTCTTCAATTGAACGTCAAAGAGAGGAAATATCATTAAAATGATATAGAATCAAATATTTTATGACTTTAATAGATAAATAAATAGAATATGTCTGATTTTTAACTTTTTGTATTTATTTTCACTACAATTGTTTTGCTAAATTGATATATGCTAAAAAAAGACTGGTATTCCTTACTTCACTTTGTATTTGTATCATTAGATGTATATTTCGATACACAAAGTGCTCATTTTCAGTAACAAACAGTTTGTTATTGAAAATGAGCACTTTGAGTCTCGAAATGTACATCTAACGACACAAATAAAATGTGAAGTAAGGAATAACAGTCTTTTTTAGTGTAATAATCACTTCACGTAAACTCTCAAAAACATACAGTTAATATGTATGTCTGATTTTTAACTTTTTGTATTTATTTTCACTACAATTGTTTTGCTACGTTGTAGCTTCTTCAGGTGAAAAATGTTAATGATTTGTAAATAAATTTACATTATATATCCATAGTTTTATGCATCTGTTATTTTTTTATTGGTAACAATCAATTTAAAATAATCGATAATTATAAACGCATAACCTTATATTTGCTTTTCATGTAAAATGGGTAAAAGATTTTAGTTTTGGAAATGGAAATACGACTTTTAAAAATACTGATTATTAGACAAGATGACCACTTTTAATGTTTTATTACGTTTTATTGCATAATTTTCAAGTTTCTTAATATATATTACACGTATCTTGATATACCTTGGAAACCTTTAAACCGGCATGCAAAGAATAATTTTGTCATTTTAATAACCGACGTAATTTGAGATAATTCAATGCCGAAAAATAAAAAAAACGATAATTTAATAACGTCATTGTATTTCATTACACACAAAAAGCAACAATTTTACTGTTGTATTATTCTCAGGATTGTTCTTAATTTTAACTAGTTGTAGGTAAATAATTGGCTTTAAATAATCATTTGTACAAAAATGAGAACAAATCAAGTAATTCTAAATTTAATGAGAAAGAAATTAAATGTTTTCTTGAATAAGTTTCAACTATTTTTTATGGTGAAAAGTTTATAACTATGATTTAAAAAACACTTGGTTAAATTATACTAATATTGTATGATATATTATAAGAAATATTAAGTGATGATATGAAAAGGACAAGTAGTTTTCATATCATCACTTAATTGTTCATTGTTTTAATATATATATATATTTTTTTAGTTATCTGACAAGTATATTTGATAATTGATAATTCATATTGAGAGTTCTATAACATTTTTTATACAAAATTAAAAAAAAAACAATTCTAAACAAAGTTAAACAATTCTAAAACTGGGCAAGATTTAATTCAAATTGAACTCGAAACCTTAAACGAGTGTCTCCACTCCTAGATTAAGCATGAAGTAAAATTTCGAGTTTAGAAAAGCCTGAAAATTTGGATTTGCCGGGGCGCGCGAGCGAAGCGAGTAGCGCCCCAGCAAATCCAAATTTTCAGGCTTTTCTAAACTCGAAATTTTACTTCATGCGCCACGTGTATAAAACACTAAAACATTGTGAAGTTTTTGTGTTTACGATTTATGGTATAAATATTCAGTTTGGATTAAATCTTTCACTGTATTGGAGTATTTCCCATTTAACATTGATTAATCGTTATTTGCAAAAATTCTATTCAAAGATACAGTTAATGCTTAATACTGACAATAAATTTAAGTTGAAGTATAAAATTACAAACAATATACAGATAGAACAAATGAAGCAGATTAAAACAAAAAAATATTTAATTTATCTTAGAGAGAAGCAAGTTTAAGTCGCTTCTCTCTGAGATAAAGTGGATTTATTTCATTTTTCTAAACAAAATTGAACAATTCCTAAACTGGGCAAGATTTAATTTAAACTGAATTCGAAACTTTAAACGAGTGTTTCCACTCCCAGATTAAGCATGAAGTAAAATTTCGAGTTTAGAAAAGCCTTAAAATTTGGATTTGCCGGGGCGCGCGAGCGAAGCGAGTCGCGCCCCGGCAAATCCAAATTTTCAGGCTTTTCTAAACTCGAAATTTTACTTCATGCGCCACGTGTATAAAACACTAAAACATTGTGAAGTTTTTGTGTTTACGATTTATGGTATAAATATTCAGTTTGGATTAAATATTTCACTGTTTTGGAGTATTTCCCATTTAACATTGATTAATCGTTATTTGAAAAAAATCTATTCAAAGATACAGTTAATGTTTAATACTGACAATAAATTGAGAGTAAAAAATAAGTTGAAGTATAAAATTACAAACAATATACAGAAAGAACAAATGAAACAGATTATAACAAAAAATATTATTTATCTTAGAGAGAAGCAAGTTTAAGTCGCTTCTCTCTGAGATAAAGTGGATTTATTTCATTTTTCTATACAAAGTTGAACAATTCCTAAACTGGGCAAGATTTAATTTAAACTGAATTCGAAACTTTAAACGAGTGTTTCCACTCCCAGATTAAGCATGAAGTAAAATTTCGAGTTTAGAAAAGCCTGAAAATTTGGATTTGCCGGGGCGCGCGAGCGAAGCGAGTCGCGCCCCGGCAAATCCAAATTTTCAGGCTTTTCTAAACTCGAAATTTTACTTTATGCGCCACGCTTATAAAACACTAAAACATTATGAACTTTTTGTGTTTACGATTTATGGTATAAAAATTCAGTTTGAATTAATTCTCTCACTGTTTTGGAATATTTCCCATTTAAGATTGATTAATATTTATTTGCGAAAATTCTATTCAAAAGTACAGTTAATGCTCAATACTGACAATAAATTAAAACTAATAAATAAGTTGAAGAAAAAATTACGAACAATATACCGATAGAACAAATAAAGTAGATTATAACAAAAAATATTTAATTTATCTCAGAGAGAAGTAAATTGAAGTCGCTTCTCTCTGAGATAAATTAGATATTTTTCGTATTAATCAATTTTATTTGTTCTATTAGTATGTTTTTTGTAATCTTACACTTTAACTTATTCATTACTTTTAATTTATTGTCTGTATTAAACATTAATTGTTCTTTGTTTTATATTTTTTTAGTTTTTTAAAGTGTTTAAAAAAAGGAAACATTGGCCAATTTAAGAATACTTATTCTTAAATTTATTAAAATGAAAAAGATCTAATTTGTCTCACAGAGAAGCGACCTAAGAGTCTACTTTGTTTTATGCTTTTTGAAGTGTTTAAAAAATACATAACATTGGCTAATTTAAGAACACGTATTCTTAAATTGACCAATTTTATTATGTACTAAAAAGTAAAGAATCTCGAAAATCAAAATTGAATTTGAGTTCAGTATCCCGGCACCAGATACCCACAGACGCGTTTCGAAGTTCAAGGGTCTCTTCAGTGTGGTCCCGATGCCACTATGACGCATTAGATGGCGTTAGCTATCGAATCCATTAATAATCTTGAAAATAATGAGCATAATTTATATCTTAATTAGTAATAAGATTATTTACAAAATACATAAAAAAATGTTGTCCAACGTATTTCAATTTCCTGCAACATTTTATTTATTGAAGTGAAATTATAATAAGGTTTCTGGATGCGATGTTTCGACGTAAAGGTAATAATATTTCGATTAAATACACAATTAACCGGAGTGGCAATAACTCGTAATAATTCACACAATGCCGATTCGAATTCATCGAAATGCAATCGAAGCTATTCGTGGATTTCCGCTTTGGTGGATTGTTTTGTTTGGCGGAAATGCGAATCTGTTGCATTCGACGTAGGCAGGATACGGGAATATCCAATACGTTTTAACTGGATGCATTTGTGTTTATGAAAAACGAACAGTTATTAATTAATCGCTTACAAAAATTGCTAAATTAATATACGTGATTGAAATACTCTAAACCAGTGGTCTCCAAACTACGGCCCGCGGGCCAAATCCGGCCCGCGACTTACATGAATCCGGCCCGTCATTGTTTGTAATTTTTTTTGTAAATGTCATATTTTGAAATATTGTAACAATTGTTCCTTAAATTTTTCATAATTTTATAAAATTAATCGGATCTTGGCCGACTTTATTATGTAGAATTGTATTTGTGGCCCGCGAAGAAGATAGTTTGGAGACCCAGGCTCTAAACTAAAAAAACTAATTATAGTAATTTAAAAAGTAAATAGAAAATAGTGTTGTAATTAGTATTATTTATTATAATAGTAAAAATGTATTACAAAGTAACCGCCTCCACCACAAAAAAACTCTAGACTTTAGTAACATATGAAGTCTTTATCTTGAGAATGACTCAGTCAAAACTATTTGGAAAAAAAAAACAAAATATTAGTGAAATTTAACCAAGTGTTTTCTTTATTAAATCATAAGAAGTCTATACTTCGAAATATGTAATAGATGAATTAATTATTATATAATTTATTTTTAATTATGGTATTATAACATATTTTAAGTTTACTGTAAATAGAATATATTTTGCTGAGAAATAAAGTATTATAATTAATAGATAAAGTTAAGATTTATATAATTGACAAAGTCAAATCTCACACTTTTTGAATAAATCAATTCGGTTAGATACTTTATGAAATACAGTGCTTTAAATAGAATAAGATAGATAATCAAATAATTTGCCTTTTCGTACAAAAAGTTAATGCAAGGCTAAAAAAAAAATTAAAAATAAGAATGTTTGATCTTGTGATAAATAAATCTTGATAAGTTAGAAATAGCTTCAGCTAATTTTTTTTTAAATTATGAACGGTGGAGGCTTCTATTTCGTTATACATGTTAATTCAATAAAATAAAACACTTTAACTTTGTTTGTATAACACAATATTTTTTATTTTCGTGACTGCAGTTTCGGCTACTCAACTTACCATTATCAAACAAACTCTGTTTGAGATGGCAAGTTGAGTTGCCGAAACTGCAACTCTATTTGAGATGGCAAGTTGAGTTGCCGAAACTGCAGTCACGGAAATAAAAAAATATTGTGTGTGTTTGTTTGTATACAAAGTTAAAGTGCTTTATTTTATTGAATTAACATGTATAACGAAGTAGAAGCCTCCACCGTTTATTATTAAAATAAAAAAATAGCTCAAGCTATTTCTAACTTATTCACAAGTTTAAATATTAAAAATAAGAATATTTAAACTTGTGAATAATATATAAAATTACGATAAAACTATTCGTGAAAATGCAAACAGTGTCTTAATTAATAAGACAATTTAAGACGATAAGAAGAAGAAGCGTAAGCTTATTTTCTCGAATTCAAACAGTTTTGAATTTGAATTTATCTTGTGAATAAGTTAGAAATAGCTTGAGCTAATTTTTTTTGTTTTTATTTGCTTTATTCATTGGCCTTGCAGGTCATCTTTGACCCCATTTAAGAAATGATAAAATAATTACACCGTTAAATCACCCTGAGACGTTTAATTAGTGTTGGAAATCCGTTCTGGTTGTGTCTGGAACACATGTCTAGAATTACAATGCAGCTTGAGAATAATTAATTATTGTATTTGTTGTGTTTGGATCTTAATAGAACGAATATCTCTGTTAAAACCAGCTTCTCGCCCCGGCAAATCCAAATTTTCAGGCTTTTCTAAACTCGAAAATGTACTTCATGCCTAACCCAGGAATGGAAATACTCGTTCTAAGCTTCAAATTGTACGTTTTAAAACTACATCTAATACCTGAAAATTAATTCCAGGATATTGATAGGTATGTACTAAAAAATAAATAAAATGTATTCAGGGAATTTATCTTATTGATGATGTAATAAACATCAACACATCAACATCGTTAATGTATTTATTTATTTAACGGAAAGTCCATTTCAAAAAATATATTTCTACAAAATATAATGATTAAATAACTATTTTTATTACAATATACAAATTATCCATAACTCGATATTTACAATAAAACGTAAGGTTTATTTCTTTCATAAAATACTTTAGTGTTTTATTAACTACTAGTGATTTGAATTTTATTTCTTTAAATTTTTGTTACATCATTTTATAATGTCGATATTTTTTCAATGAAAATTGATTTGAAAGATTATCGATTTTCGAATTGGAGTTTATCATTTTGCAAATATTGAATTTGTTTATCAGCAAAACCGATGAGTCGTTATTGATTAATTAGATCGGGGATATTTATAAACATTTTCAATACTTATTGCATGTTATGTGGTTATCATATTTTTTCAACCGTTTTCAAATGATAAGAGTTTTTTTTTTCTGGAAAAACGCTCTAGTGTTTGCTTTGCCAATTAAAGTAAATAAATATAAATACAACATAAAATTGTCAACGATTCTAAAGACATAATCCGAGATTGTTAGAGTTAGAGAAAGAGAGTCACTTGAAAATTATAATTCTTCTACAAAGGAATGTATTAAGAATTAAATACCCTTTAAATTGATGTGAATTACATTTTTCTATCAAGAAAATTGTGTTCATATTGGAAGTGATAAATTGGAGTTTCATGTTTATTTTTTTATTTAAAATTGTCGATATTTTACTGAAAAAATTTATATAGGCAAAAGAATTAGCCGACGCTTTTTCTAAAATTAAGGAGAAAGTTTGTAATTTTTTTCCTGATTTTTTGAAAAAATAAAAATTTCCATTGCAAATTTAATATTTAAATATGGAAAAACGCGATTTCCGCATGAAAGTTTAATTTTTCATTAAATCTCCAAAAAAATCACCGACACTGCTACTGTAATTAAAAACACTGTGATATTTATATCAACTACAAAAAAATATTACTGCAAAAAATTGAAATGATAATTCACAAAGAAAGAAAAAAATAATACATTTGCATACAAAAAAATGCATTTCAACGTTTGAATTAAAAATACTGAAAAAATTTTTGTACGCGAAAAAAATATGCTTACGCTTTTTCTAAAAATAATGAGAAAGTGTGCAAATGTTTCCAGTTAAAAATGTAATTTTTGTATTATGTGTGCAAAATCAGTGTTTTTTTGACGCATCGGGAATGCATTTTTAGTCGAGACCGCAGGTCGAGACTTAAAATGAATTCAAATGCGTTAAAAAACATACTGATTTTTTGCACAAAATACAAACAACTTTTTTTCTAAAACCGCAAATAAAAAAAACTGCCATAAATATGTTTTATTAATTAAATAATTCATTTGAAAGATCTTATCATACTTAATTGCCTAAGTTAATGTAATCATGGACACGAATTCGTTAACAGCAACATTAATCAGTGAACAAATTTGTCAAAATTTCTCCAGTTTGTGTTCATACAAATATTGATGAATTAAGACGAGTCCAGTGGTAGTGATACTCTTGTGGAGATCAATGATGCAGCAATTGCCGAAGAAATCGAAAACGCAATACGAAAAATCAAATTGCCAATTTCGTGACTGCTGTGCGAAGAAAAAGATAGTAAACATTTCCAAGTACGTACTTTTGGCCTATTGAGAAAAGAAATCTACAAATTCAAAACCACCTACATTATGAGCACTTATGAACAATTATAATTTATATTTTACATTATTGCCGCTATATTGGAATTTAGCGTGAAAAAAAGACATTTTTTCACACTAAATTATTACATTTTTTCACGGTGAATAAATAGCACACTTTGCAAATTAGAAACGGTGTGTCAATGTCACCATTTTTTGACGGTTCTACAAAAAAAATTTAATCTCAAATTCGTAATTAATAAATGGGGTAGTGGGTATGGAAAAAAATCGTACAATATTTATAAACGTTCTCCTTAATCATAGAAAAAGCGGAAGCTAAGTTTTTTTTCGTACAAAAATTATTTCAGTAAAATATCTAATATATCATTTTTAATGCGATTTTTCTGTATGCAAATGTATCTTTTTTTTGGTAAATATTATTTAAATTTTTTTAAACATTTTTTTGTAGTTGAAGAAATAAATATCACATATAGTTTTTAAATACAGTAGCAGTATCTGTGATTTTTTTGAGATTTTTTCCAAAATAAAAATTTCATGCGGAAATCGATTTTTTTCCATACCATTTTTATCCATAAAATTCGATTTCCGCATAAAATTTTTATTTTGGAAAAAATCTCAAAAAAAATCATAGATACTGCTACTGTAATTAAAAACTATATGTGATATTTATTTCAACTACAAAAAAATATTTTTGAAAAAATTTAAATAATATTTACCAAATAAAAACATACATTTGCATACAGAAAAATCGCATTAAAAATGATATATTAGATATTTTACTGAAATAATTTTTGCTCACGCATTTTCTATGATTAAGGAGAAATTTATAAATGTTGTAAAAAAAGAATTCAATTTATGGAGAAAAAAACGAAATGTCCGCATAAAATTATTATTATTCAAAAAATCTTAACATTAATCACAGACACTCCTACTATTGTTAGAAACAATTTGTAATATTTATTTCAAGAACAACAAAATATTTCCACCAACAAATTTAAAAAAAAATCCTAAAAAAAAAAAATGCATTTGCACACAAAATAACCGCGTTTAAACGTTTAAATCTGGATAAGGCAACAACAGTAACCTTCACTAGTATCTTTGACCTACCTGGAACTACAATTATACTAACAATAGCGGTGATTTATGAAATTGTTCAAAAATACGAGAGTTACATTGAAATTATTTGATAAGAACAAGGACACTGCTATTTACAAACTCACTGCGTTCATTCGGAAATTTAATAATGTTTACACTCACAAAAAGAACAAGTACAAGTACAAGTTCATTGAAGTACATATTTATTAATTTATTCATTAACGGTAAAGGCTTTTTACAAAAATAAGAAAACGTATCTATATGAAACAAAAAGATTATTACAATTTAATTTGTGACACAATACCAAGTGCTTTTCCTTTCAATAACTTTACATAGTGAAATATATCAATTTATTTCAATTTCCTGTTGGTTCATTTAGTTTGGTGAGAGAATAATTTGATCTGATATTGCATTTTGCAAATAAATTATGCATAGAACAGTAAATCTGCCGTGTAACTCAGATATTCATATCTGTCGGGGTATTAGCTCGGGAAGTAGTTGTTTCAATAAATATTTGGAGAAGTCTCAACGAGACCAAATTTTTGCAGAAAGTTGATATTAATTTTAATTCGTTTTTATATAGTGTAATATGTTTCACTATGTGCACGATGAGCAATTAATTTAAGCAATTACAATTAACTTGTTACAGTTTTACACAAGCACAATTATTTATCAGTTTATTATTTGTATCATCGTTATTCATTAATTAATTATTTATTGGTTAGCCTAAATCAAATCGAATTTAGGCATAAATTCACAGACAATTTTTACATATGCTGTACATTTTCGGGAATTCGCCGTTTTTGAAAAGTTTGTAGTTTCTCAAGAGTGTTTCCAGTCCTTGATTAAGCATGAAGTAAAATTTCGAGTTCAGAAAAGCCAGAAAATGTGGATTGCTCGCGTAGCGAATTAGAGGATATTGACAAGAGATACCAAGACCAATTAGGTTTATTTTTTTCTGGAACTTTATTTAAAACTCTGAGGTTCAAAATTAACTGCTTTATCATACTGATTTGAAAGTATTTTTAAAGTTTACATTAGTTCAGTGTTTTATAGGCGGGGCGCATGACCAAATTTTCAGGATTTTCTAAACTTGAAATTTTACTTCATGCTTAAACTGGGAGTGGAAACTCTCTTTTAAAACTTCAAATTGAACGATTTTCAGTTGAGATATGTATTCTTAAAATAAAAATTCCATGGATTAGTTTGAAATTCTAAATTAAATGTTTTAGACTTACTTAGGCATCCCGACTGACTAACATTAATCAACCACTAATCATTGATTAAACATCTGATTAAGTCGACAGCCGACAGTTAGACTATAATGAAAGTTGACATAAGTAAGCGCTAGCCGACATTTGAACTATAATGACAGCTGACATAACTCCGCGCTGGCTGACATTTGGACTATAATAACTGTTCACATAAGTCGGCGGCAGCCGATATTTAACTTGACACGAGTTTGAATTGAACTATAATGAGATCGCATGTTTTTTTTTCTTTGTGACATTTACGATACACATTTTAACACTTGTGGCATATTTTGAAGTAATGAGCGTTTTCCACTCCCAGACTAAGCATGAAGTAAAATTTCGAGTTTAGAAAAGCCCCGCGTAGAAAATTTGCCGAGGGTCGCGCAGCGACCCGAGACAAATTTTCACGGGGCTTTTCTAAACTCAAAATTTTACTTCATGCGCCACGCGTATAAAACACTGATTTATAGTAAAGTTAAAAATATATAACGCTTAGATCTGATAGCGAAAAAGATGCAAGAATTACTTTTGTTGTGAATAGTTTTGGAGTAATAATAATAAACGTAGAAAAAATTTTATTTGAGCAACTTTTCCATATTGTTGATATTTAAATCATCATATCTTTAACTGGGAAAGTGCTATGATTTACACATCGCAATTTTTTTCAATTTAATTGATTTTTATATAGAAAATGTTACAATTAATCCCAATTACAAATGAATATCATTTTTTTTCACTTTCCCTCATATTTTTCAAATATGGTCTTAATCAATATAATGAGATGGCCATGTTTTATTTTTTCTATGTGACAGTTACGATACACATATTAAAACTTGTGGCATATTTTAAAGTAACGAGTGTCTTCCACTCCTAGACTAAGCATGAAGTAAAATTTCGAGTTTAGAAAAGCCCCGCGTAGAAAATTTGTCTCGGGTCGCGCAGCGACCCGAGACAAATTTTCACGGGGCTTTTCTAAACTCGAAATTTTACTTTATGCGCCACGCGTATAAAACACTGATTTATAGTAAAAGTTAAAAATATAGAATGCTTGATGAATTAATTTCTCACTTAACCCGTGGTGAAACATATTTAATTAATACGCTTTGATTAAAACACTTGGTTTGTTTCACTGATTTAACTTCAGTGAAACAAACCAAGTGTTTTAATCAAAGCGTATATAATGCTTAGATGTTGTGATCAATATTTACCTAGATGTAGCGAAAAAATTGCAAGAATTACTTTTGTTGTGAATAGTTTTGGAATAATAATAATAAAAGTAGAATAAATCTAGTTTTAGCAACTTTTCCATATTGTTGATATTTAAATCATCATATCTTTAACGTGGAAAGTGCTATGATTTACACATCGCAATTTTTTTCAATTTAATTGATTTTTATATAAAAAATGTTACAATTAATCCCAATTACAAATGAATATCATTTTTTTTTTCACTTTCCCTCATATTTTTCAAAAATGGTCTTAATCAATATAATGAGATGGCCATGTTTTATTTTTCTTTATGACAGTTACGATACACATTTTAACACTTGTGACATATTTTAAAGTAACGAGTGTCTTCCACTCTCAGACTAAGCATGAAGTAAAATTTCGAGTTTAGAAAAGCCCCGCGTAGAAAATTTGCCGAGGGTCGCGCAGCGACCCGAGACAAATTTTCACGGGGCTTTTCTAAACTCAAAATTTTACTTCATGCGCCACGCGTATAAAACACTGATTTATAGTAAAGTTAAAAATATATAACGCTTAGATCTGATAGCGAAAAAGATGCAAGAATTACTTTTGTTGTGAATAGTTTTGGAGTAATAATAATAAACGTAGAAAAAATTTTATTTGAGCAACTTTTCCATATTGTTGATATTTAAATCATCATATCTTTAACTGGGAAAGTGCTATGATTTACACATCGCAATTTTTTTCAATTTAATTGATTTTTATATAGAAAATGTTACAATTAATCCCAATTACAAATGAATATCATTTTTTTTCACTTTCCCTCATATTTTTCAAATATGGTCTTAATCAATATAATGAGATGGCCATGTTTTATTTTTTCTATGTGACAGTTACGATACACATATTAAAACTTGTGGCATATTTTAAAGTAACGAGTGTCTTCCACTCCTAGACTAAGCATGAAGTAAAATTTCGAGTTTAGAAAAGCCCCGCGTAGAAAATTTGTCTCGGGTCGCGCAGCGACCCGAGACAAATTTTCACGGGGCTTTTCTAAACTCGAAATTTTACTTTATGCGCCACGCGTATAAAACACTGATTTATAGTAAAAGTTAAAAATATAGAATGCTTGATGAATTAATTTCTCACTTAACCCGTGGTGAAACATATTTAATTAATACGCTTTGATTAAAACACTTGGTTTGTTTCACTGATTTAACTTCAGTGAAACAAACCAAGTGTTTTAATCAAAGCGTATATAATGCTTAGATGTTGTGATCAATATTTACCTAGATGTAGCGAAAAAATTGCAAGAATTACTTTTGTTGTGAATAGTTTTGGAATAATAATAATAAAAGTAGAATAAATCTAGTTTTAGCAACTTTTCCATATTGTTGATATTTAAATCATCATATCTTTAACGTGGAAAGTGCTATGATTTACACATCGCAATTTTTTTCAATTTAATTGATTTTTATATAAAAAATGTTACAATTAATCCCAATTACAAATGAATATCATTTTTTTTTTCACTTTCCCTCATATTTTTCAAAAATGGTCTTAATCAATATAATGAGATGGCCATGTTTTATTTTTCTTTATGACAGTTACGATACACATTTTAACACTTGTGACATATTTTAAAGTAACGAGTGTCTTCCACTCTCAGACTAAGCATGAAGTAAAATTTTGAGTTTAGAAAAGCCCCGCGTAGAAAATTTGTCTCGGGTCGCTGCGCGACCCTCGACAAATTTTCACGGGGCTTTTCTAAACTCGAAATTTTACTTCATGCGCCACGTGTATAAAACACTGATTTATAGTAAAAGTTAAAAATATATAATGCTTAGATATAGTGATCAATATTTACCTAGATGTAGCGAAAAATTGCAAGAATTACTTTTTTTGTGAATAGTTTTGGAATAATAATAATAAAAGTAGAATAAATCTAGTTTGAGCAACTTTTCCATATTGTTGATATAAAAATCATCATATCTTTAACGGAGAAAGTGCTATGATTTACACATCACATTTTTTTTCAATTTAATTGATTTTTATGTAGAAAATGTTACAATTAATCCCAATTACAAATGAATATCATTTTTTTTCACTTTCCCTCATATTTTTCAAAAATGGTCTAAATCAATATAATGAGATGGCCATGTTTTATTTTTCTTTATGACAGTTACGATACACATTTTAACACTTGTAACATATTTTAAAGTAACGAGTGTCTTCCACTCCTAGACTAAGCATGAAGTAAAATTTCGAGTTTAGAAAAGCCCCGCGTAGAAAATTTGTCGAGGGTCGCGCATCGACCCGAGACAAATTTTCACGGGGCTTTTCTAAACTCGAAATTTTATTTCATGCGCCACGCGTGTAAAACACTGATTTACAGTGAAGTTAAAAATATACCTATAACGCTTAGATGTGATGGCGATCAATATGTACTAAGATGTAGCGAAAATATGCAAGAATTAATTTTTTTGTGAATAGTTTTGGAATAATAATAATCAAAGTAAATAAATTTAGTTTGAGCAGCTTTTCCATTTTGTTAATATCATATGTTCAATAAAAAAAGAAACCTTTAGAGTGCTATGATTTAATTTATTTTTAAATTGAAGTTGGCATCAAACATGATAATTATAATATATTATTTCAGGGTTGCCAACTTACAATATTTTCCATGGCATGCTAAAGGTTTTTTTTTATTGAACATACGATATTAAAATCATCATATCTTTAGCGGGGAAAGTGCTATGATGGACACACCATATTTTTCAATTAAATTTATTTGTATGTGGAAAATGTTAGAATTATCCCCCTCCTGCAAGGTGTTCCGCAAGGCTCTCCGCTATCCCCACTTCTTTACAATATCTTTTGCTACGACATATTCAATTCCAACCCTTCCTACTTTAACCCAACAAGATACGCCCTCCTCTTTGCTGATGATTCGGCCCTTATCTCCCACGCTTCAACGCTTCAACAATCCCAAAACCTCCTTCAAAATTCTCTTAATTCCATACAAAAATGGTGCAATAAATGGCGAATACAATTAAATCCTTCCAAAACCAAATTATTCATTCCTTTCCATAAAATCACTCCACGACCTCCTACAATAGTAATAAATAACACCACAATTCTTCCATCCTACTCCTGCAAATACCTAGGCATAGCATTTGATTCAAAACTTTCCTTCCTCCCACATACCAAATCCATTAAAACCAAAATGAAAACAAGGGCTAGGCATTTCAGATCTTTAACTTATAAACAACAAGGAATTTCCACAAAAACAGCAGTTAGGATTTACGAATCGATATGCCGGCCCTTGTTAGACTATGGTGCAATTATATTCCTTCATATCCGTCCTTCAATTGCACACCATATCCAAGTCGCCGAAAGATCAGCACTACGAATCCTCACTAAACTCAGGCACCCAATAAATCCTCTTCATAATCCCTCAAACATCATTCTCTACGAAACTACCCAAGTAACACCAATTTCCCAACTCATATTAACCCTCAGCGAAAAATTCGCTGTAAACACCCATAACCTAGAACTCCTAAACAAATTCTGTATTCCTAGAAACCTAAATATCCATCCCAAATATAAACATCCTCCTCTCACAATACATCAATTCATTTGTACCGTTCATCAAGACAGTTCACAAGCCTAGCATACGATAAAATTTTTCAAATGAAATAAATTCAAACAGGGCAGAAAGACCTCTGGTCGATAGCCCAGACAGACTAACCCCATAGTGTAATAATATATACCGGGCTTTCATTAATTCCCGAACCCCACGTGACCAAAAATAATAGGCAACCAAATATACAAGGTGCTATGGCTCACACAAAAATTCCCTAGATTTAAAAATATTTATTCGCCGGCGTATTTTTATGACGACTGAAAATATTATATTTAAAATGATTAAAAAATTGGCTCAATAAACGCGTCTTGCTCCGTTGTAAATACCATTTTCGCAGTATTTGCTTATCCTAGCAAATTGACTCTGCAAAATAAATAGAAATAAAACTCAATGTTTCAGAGCAATTAAACAATTTTTGCTTACCTGAAAATTCCGGGCGAATCTTGTAAGATCTCAAAGGTAGGTTTAACGATGCACCGCGCATAAACGTTTATGTCAAATTTGACTTTAGTAATGTTTAGTTACTTTTTTCAAAGCCTCCAACGTACAAATACAATAATTTACGCGGTAATTTTAAATTTAGTCACGTGGGGTTCGGGAATTAATGAAAGCCCTGTATATGTATTATACTATACTACTGTAATTGTCTGAATAAAGATGTATGTATATATGTTAGAATTAATCCCAATTAAATAAAATTAATCATCATGACTTGCCAACAACTTGCTGAGCCACTTGATCGAGAAGATAATTTACAAAAAATCATTTAGAGGTCGAGAATATTTTTACTTGAAATCAATTAAGCCTTGACAAAGACACTGAGCGTTGATTTTGAAAGATAGCAATCAAATTTAATGTTGAGCAACGTTCAAACAAAGAACTTTCTGAATTAGCACGATGATTGGCATTCCGGCATTTTTATTATTCGCGACCTTATTCTTCAAACGTATAAACAATTCCTCTCGAGCTATAATTATTTACCCATTAGAGTTTCGTATGTCTTCCTAACACCATGGTTTTATAATGGATTATGATTAAGCTTTTTTTGTTTGGGAATAAGTGATTCTTCGAACAGTTTAGTAGAAATTAATAGACTTAAGTTTGCTGTAGAAAAATTTGAAACCCGGATTTTCGTGTAAATAATGATCTTCAAATCATTTAGTACAAATGAATAGGCTGAAGAAAAATTTAAAAGTCTGATTTCGTGTAAATAATGATCATCAAATCGTTTAGTAGAAATTAATAGACTTAAGTTTGCTGTAGATATATTTGAAACCCTGATTTTCGTGTAAATAATGATCTTCAAATCATTTAGTAGAAATGAATAGGCTTAAGTTTGCTGAAGAAAAATTTAAAAGTCTGATTTCGTGTAAATAATGATCTTCAAATCGTTTAGGAGAAATTAATAGACTTAAGTTTGCTGTAGAAACATTTGAAATCCTGATTTTCGTGTAAATGATGATCTTCAAATCATTAATAGAAATGAACAGGCTTAAGTTTGCTGATGAAAAATTTAAAAGTCTGATTTCGTGTAAATAATGATTTTCAAATCATTTAGTGAAAATTAATAGACTTAAGTTTGCTGAAGAAAAATTTAAAAGTCTGATTTCGTATAAAAAATAATTAAGCGTAAGGTGAGTATTTCAAGTTAAGAAAAGACTGAAAATTTGAATTGGTCGCCAATTCAAATTTTCAGCTTTTTCAAACTTAAAATATTTACTTCATGCTTAATTATTTAGTACACACCCACGTTAGGCAACAATCGAATAGTTTTTTGTTTATTTAACGATCCTGGAGAATAATAATAATAATACACGGAATTTTCCTTCTTAATGATCAGGTTAAAATAATTACAAACCGTAAGGCCAGATTCAGTTTAGAAGCGATCGTTTAAATGATGATTAAGAGTAGGCGGTTGCCTATAATGCTAATTGAATGATGGAATACATTTAAGGTTATGGTAAACTATGTGTTAACAGTCAGTAGTGCCAATCTAATTTAAAATTCAAAGCCTACTGTAAATCATATTTTAAACGATCGGACGGTATATGCAATAATAATGAGATGCTGAAGAAGATAAAAAAACCATATAAATCAGAAAGCTTTAAAATAACCCGTGTGGGAGTTTTTTCTGAATAACTTGATAAATTAGACATTTAGCAGTATAACATGTTACATGTGAATATTCTTAAAGTTGAATAAAAAACGATACTTGTGTATTACACGAGCAGAAATTTTGATTTATGAAAATTACGAAAAGGATAATTAAGCAATAAAACGTCGCGCTGAACACCTTAATTATGCAAATAAATTCGAGTAAATAATCGACGTGAATTTGTAGGAATTAATTCAAGCCGATTGCGCCTACCTGGCCAAGCATGATGACACGAATACACGATCGATAATACAATTCAGGCAGTAGCCAGAAACTCACTTGCGAATTTAATGTACAATTTAAATTTCGATTTAATTAGCTCTTCCGGTTCCGTTCCGGGCTCTCGCTAATTCGGATCTATCGCCTAGATAGATAAAAGGTCGTCGTAGCCACCGTTGACCGGAAAAGGGTTAACTGCCCTTAAACGCCCTCCCAGGTTCACTTTACGCCGGCTAAACTAGTTACAATCAGTATTTGCATAGTTTAATTGTGTACGGAATTAATTAACAATTCTTTAGAAGAAAGAGAGAAAGTGTGTTTAACAAAATTATTATCAAGAAGAAAATGGAAGCAAAAATGTTTTTTTTTTCTTATTGATAATAACTTTGTTTCAAAGAAAATCATGATTTAAATAAAGATTTATTATTATTATCAAGAAGAAAAAGGAAGCAAAAATGTTTTGTTTATCTTGTTGATAATAGTTTTGTTTTGTGGTGTAAAACTCCCCAAGTACCTGCATTTCTTGTGTTTCCTGTGGTAAGATTCCCAGTATAACGACGGAATCAAATGCACTTATAACTGCAACCAAATGCACTTATGACCGCCATTATAGTTTCAATGAAAATCATGATATAAATAAAGATTTATTATTATCAAGAAGAAAAAGGGAGCCAAATGTTTTGTTTTTCTTGTTGGTAATAATTTTGTTTCAAAGAAAATCATTATTTGAATAAAGATTTATTATTATTATCAAGAAGAAAAAGGAAGCTAAAATGTTTTGTTTTTCTTGTTGCTAATAGTTATGTTTCAAAGAAAATCATGATTTAAATATAGATTTATTATTATTATCAAGAAGAAAAAGGAAACAAAAATGTTTTCTTTTTCTCGTTGATAATAATTTTGTTTCAAAGAAAATCATGATTTAATTAAAGATTTATTATTATTATCAAGAAGAAAAAGGAAACAAAAAGTTTTTCTTTTTCTTGTTGGTAATAATTTTGTTTAAAACAAAATAATGATTTAAATAAAATTAATTGCTTTTCACAACGTTATACTAGTCGAATTGGGAAGTCATTTAGATAGCAATTATTATAATTAAAATTAGAAAAAAATCGTGAGAATTATTAAATTACAGATGAATCCAATTTTACTTAAATTTCTTGTGTCGCAACCAACTTAGCTTGAAATTTTCGAAGTCGGATTCCTGGGCAGCAATTAGAGTATTGCTTTTATAGAACTTACGGCACATGCTCGTTAGGAACAAGAAAACGGGCCCGGAGTCCGGAGTCCGGACCCGAGCAGTAAAGTGAGGAATATTTAACGGAAACGATTACATATTTAACCGGTTTCCTCGGCTTCAATTACAAGCCGCTTTTATTTGTTGCCGTAATTTGCCTCCGGTTGCCTTAAGGCATTCCGGCTTCTTATTTTATCTCCCATTGCGGGAAACAAGAACAACTTGTGTTTGGTTTGTAAATTATTATGATATAATATTTTTTAACGAGATGGAATTTTTGTCTATCGACCAAATTTTAAGTTGGTAACAATTTGCATTACATTTAATAATTTGTGAAGAAATGCATTTTTTCCAATTAGTTAAGGTTAGTCAATTAGTTACCGTTTTGTACTAATGGAAGTTGAAGATTTAATTATAATAATAATAATTATATGTAAGGTTATTTAAATTAAAAACACTTGGTATTGTTTCACAAATTAAAACTTTATTTCGACTAGTTCCTTTGAAAATGGTCTAACAAACCGAAATTAGTCGAAATAAAGTTTTAATTTGTGAAACAATACCAAGTGTTTTTAGTTTAATTAACTTTACATATTCTAATATGTTTCACCAAGTGCCAGATGAGAAATAAATTCAAGAAAATAATAATAATACCTTATTTCCTACAGGAAGAACCAATACAGGAAAAGATTCAAATATGTAAATAAAAAATATTACATTACAAAAAATAATAATAATAATAAATGGAAACTAAATGGCAAAAGTGATGTCAAGAAAACACTTTTATACCACTTTTATTTTACTTTTGTGACTAGTTTCAATTAAACGGTAATCATTGTCAAACTAACTTAAGTGTTTTCTTTATATCAAATTGAAAATGTACCACGAAGTGAACGCCTCTAAGATTCAAGCAATGACAAGAGATTTGTACTAATGGAAGTTGAAGTTGTACTAATGGAAGTTGAAGTTGTTCTAATGAAAGTTAAAGTTAATAGAAGTTGAAGTTTTGTAGTAATGGACGATTGTAAAACGTTAAATAAATGAATACTGAATCACAATGAAAAACGTTTTTATTCCTTCCTTCGTTTGGTTAAAGAACCAATTGTGTGACTGGTCAACAGGGCTTCGATGCCACGGCCATTAAATACGCGAAAGAAGAAGAAGAAGAATTTGGGCATCCTATACATACATACATAGAATTTTATTTATATCTAAAATTTACAATGTTGCATATTAATATTAAAAGATTGATTTGGATTAAGATATCCTTACTTGAAGGGGTTGTGATTTGTTAACAAACACATCTTAGTTCCAAAACACGATTAAATAATCCAAATCTTTCTTTCATTGCTTCTAATTCACTATTAATAATAAAAATAATAACTCTTTTATTTCCCAACAGAAGTACATCCAATTACAGGGAACATTTCCATGTACAACACATGACACTTAACTAAAGTTTAAATTTACTAGTTTTGTAAAATTAACAAAAGTAGACAATACATACGAGGATTATAAGTGAGGCATAATATCTCTTATAAATTTTCAATACTGTGATCAAAAATATCGGCTGAGTTGCGAACAGTGTTGTATAATCGCATCATTTTATTTAGTGGTGAATTAAAATATAAATTCGTTCGACTGCGATTACAAAAGAACATTGATCATAACCCACTTTATATTCCGGCACAAATCCAACGCTCGATTCTTCATTGTTAATCCACACTTTTTCCTAATCAACTGAACACAAAATCGGTGAACGGTGATCTACAAATAATACCATTAAACGTTGCACAGTATCTGTGCGATCAAGGTGGAATTAATTGCCCAGCGAGGTGCGCAAGTCATACTCAAATCGGGTACACGCCGCTAGTAGTAGTAAAAATTCCCCAATAAGCCGGTGCTGTTCACTGTGTCACCTCGATTCTATTTTGTGAGTGAAAAGTGTGAAATTTTGTGAACATTTAATTAATTCCGGATAAGAATAGAGAAGTAGTGGAAAAGTGTGTTGTAAAAATTGTGCGCTCACCTGATGTGCAGATGAGAATATGTGGACTTAATTGGTTAATTGAGGAAAATTGGTTCGGCGCTCGACCTTCATGGATTAGTTAATTGATTATCAGGTAATTTTACGGGTATCTATGCAAGGTTGTTTCTATTACGACATAAATCATTGTTGTGAAAGTATTTGAGATTATTCAGTTGATCTGTCCAGGTAGATATCTTTTTTTTTAAATAAACCGAAAACCAACACACAGACTCAAACTTGGTGGACGAACACACCAGGGCAGAGGCAGACGAAACAGTTTCCCAAAAAACAATCGCCGGCTTTCACGACCGATCTTCTCAACCAAGAGAGGAAAATGGTTAAGGCTATAGTACGTCAACTGACAGGACACTGTAGGCTCAACAAACACATGAGCAAAATATGTCTGGCAGAGGATACAATATGTAGAATCTGCCAGGAAGAAGAGGAGAACCCTCTCCACATCCTGTGCCAAAGTGAGGCCCTAGCAAGGGTTAGATACCTAAAGCTGGGCAACACTAAACCAAGCGCAGAGAGCTACACCCAAGGTTCACTGTCAGGGTTAATAGGGCTAATCAAAGAGGCGAAGCTCGAGCATGTCGTCTAGGATAACAGGGATCCACAATAAAGGTCGTGGTGGTACAGGCGAAGAGGCCACTCCTACAAATATCTAATCTAATCTAATCTAATAGGAATGAATACTCCTTATTCATTACTATGTCAAATTTTAAGTATTTTTGGTGAAATGAAATTCATAATTTACTTTTGTACATCATCATCAGAATGCAAAAATTAGTCAACTAACAAATATACTTACTTCTAAATGCAATTTTATTCATCCATGACCTGTTGAGATATTCTTCTTGTCTTCACTTTTAGACCTTACTTTTATCAAAAAAAGTATAGTATCTTAGATTATATTTCTCAATAGATCTAAGCCTAATTACAACAGAAAATATAGCAATACAAGAAATATCAAACATTTAAGGCTAACCCTAACCTAAACCTACAAAAACCTTAACTTAATTGATTAGTGTCTTGAATCAAATTTTTGGTGGTTTTAAATGAATTTTTGAAAATAAAACACTTTTTACTTTGTTTAACCACTGAACCTTACATTTAATTGTGTGACTAGTTTCGACTATCTAGTAGTCATTCTGAAACTAAAGTAAATACAAATTACACGTTAAAAACTATTTATACGGCTTCGAAAAGAGGGGTGAATTAATTAATTAATTCGGGCCTTGTGTATTTCTAGTGCTTCCAGTAAATCCATTTTACGACCTTTTTCGGCAAAATGGATTACTGAAAGCACATCCTCGCCAAAAGTGTGATTCTCTTCTAAAAGATGGTTAGCATAGGTAGGACTATTATGTTTTAATCTAAAGGCTCGGTCGTGTTCTTTCAATCTTATTTCGATGCTACGACCAGATTGCCCAATGTACACACCTTTACAATTTTTGCAGTTCAATTTATAAATGCCTGATCTAACTAGTTAGATCAGCATTTATAAATTATAAATTGTTAGATCAGGCATTTATAAATTGAACTGCGAAAATTGTAAAGGTGTGTACATTGGGCAATCTGGTCGTAGAATCGAAATAAGATTGAAAGAATACGAGCGAGCCTTTAGATTAAAACATAATAGTTCTACCTATGCTAACCATCTTTTAGAAGAGAATCACACTTTTGGCGAGGATGTGCTTTCAGTAATCCATTTTGCCGAAAAAGGTCGTAAAATGGATTTACTGGAAGCACTAGAAATACACAAGGCCCGAATTAATCCCGGAATTTCCCTTCTTAATGACCAGGTTGACCTAATGTACACCCCTCTTTTCGAAGCCGTATAAATAGTTTTTAACGTGTAATTTGTATTTACTTTAGTTTGAGAATGACTACTAGATAGTCGAAACTAGTCACACAATTAAATGTAAGGTTCAGTGGTTAAACAAATTAAAAAGTGTTTTATTTACAAGTGCATTTAAGATGTACCACAAAGTAAACGCCTACAACACCAAACAGTTAAATTAATTTATTTTTGACCATTTGGCTAATGTGTAGAACACGGCACATCCACATTAAGATGCGCAGTAGCGCCTACTCCAGTGGTTCTCAACAGGTTATTTGTATGGGTTAGGTTAGATAAGTAAAAAAAAGATTAAATAAAATCAATGACACATACAAAGTAACAGTCTTTTTATGTGTCATTGATTCTATTCAACTTCTTTTTTACTTATGTAACCTAAGCATAGACATAATATTCCTTACTTCACTTTTTATTTGTATCGTTAGATGTACATTTCGAGACACAAGGTACTCATTATCAATAACGAGTTTTCCTATTGATAATGAGCACCTTGTGTTTGGAAATGTACATCTAAGGATACAAATAAAAAGTGAAGTAAGGAATAACAGTTCTATTATGTGTAATAATCACTTCACGTAACTCAAAAACATAGAGAATTAATGACGTTTATAGAATCAATAATAATGATTATAATCAAAGAAATTGATAGAATTGTTAAAATTTTAATAGAAAACATACACACGCACATAAATAACTTATTGAGGACCACTGGAGTGGGTGCTGCTGCGCATGCGCGAACCTGTCAAAAGGGAGTATGTACGGTGTTCTATACATTTACCGACAATTTTTTTAATAAACATAATTTATACATTTTAAAAATATTATTTTAATTTCGTCAAATCTAAATTTAACTGGAGCTTGAAGACCAATAATGCTTTAATACATATAATTTTTATGTATCTTTCAAGAATAGATTTTTGTCGTTTTCGAATAAATTTGTATAAAATACAGCACAATATGATTTTTTTGTTCGTATAATTTTGCATTTTTTCTCGCTGAAAGGTTCTCTCGTTTTGGAACTATTTACCATAATGCGCGAGAAGTGCCGAATGGTTTCGTTTCGGTGCCGTCTGGAAAATTTGCATTTTTTCGCGATAAGCCCCGTGTTTTTACACAATGAGGCTTTTAGTGAATTTCATTTCGCCATTTGCGATTCTCCTTGAAATTATTTATAAGGTGTGCGTTTGTTTGTGTGAATCACATTTCTTCACCCACTGAATACATTTAAATCAAAAAAGTATTTCCACATAATATAAAAAGAAATATTTCGTTTGTTTGTCCTAAATTGGTTAAATACTAGTTATTTCGATAACAAGCAAATAGCTAGATACGTTTTATACATATTACAAAATATTATAATTAAATGTATGTTAATTATTATACGATTAATATTAAGTATCGATAAGAATCGTATGCGATAATTGAATAATGAAAACATTTCTCTTTATACTGATGCATGTACAGTAGAAAACATTTTTTTTTTTTGGGCGTGCTCTTTGGTGTTAATTTTGAAAATCTTGTTATCAACTTCATTTCTTAAATTTCCCGACAGCTTATTATATTTATTGAACTGGGTATGTAATTTTTTCATTAACAAGTTTAGTATCAAACATTTTTAAAACTGTCTCATCTTAAAAATTGGACATTTAGTTCAGACTACTTCAGACAATCAATAATCTTGAAGCTTTAAACGAGTGTTTTCCACTCCCAGACTAAGCATGAAGTAAAATTTCGAGTTTAGAAAAGCCCCGTGAAAATTTGTCTCGGGTCGCTGCGCGACCCGAGACAAATTTTCTGGGCTTTTCTAAACTCGAAATTTTACTTCATGCGCCACGCGTACAAAACCAAAATATTATGAATTTATGTATATTTGAACCTCACTTAAAATCAGTGTTTTATACGCGTGGCGCATGAAGTAAAATTTCGAGTTTAGAAAAGCCCAGAAAATTTGTCTCGGGTCGCTAAGCGACCTTCGACAAATTTTCACGGGGCTTTTCTAAACTCGAAATTTTACTTCATGCTTAGTCTGGGAGTGGAAAACACTTGTTTAAAGCTATAAATTGAACTTGAAAAAAACAGGGAATATCCGCAAATGTTGTATTAATTCCATGGTATGTCATTATTTTTATGAGATCACTTTACTTTTTCTTAATTATTTTAACTTAGAGAAACGTAAAGTGTTAGGTGTGAACATTAATAAATTCTGAATTTTCCCTCTACAAAAAAGTGAAATACATTTTGTCTCTAAAATAAATAGGGAAGCCAATATTTGAACACTAAACACTTAAAATTAACATGCGATTTCCTATGTTGCGTCCGCCAAGTCAACACCCAGTATATCATATGCATGCGATTCATGTAATGTCGGAATTGTGTTTTTAGTTTTAAGATATGATGCCAATAAAGGTATTTTTTTATATACGATTCATTTATATACATACGATTCTTTTATATCATACGATTCTTTTATATACATATATATATATATATATATATATATATATATCAAATTATTTTATTTATCACATTATATTACAGATTTTAATTATTTAAAAAAAGCGAAATAGTTTGCATCTTCATGTCAAGAAATATTTCTTGACATGAAGAAGACAATAAAAAAACTAAAATCGGTGAATGGACCTTTCTTTTTAGTAAAAAAATATAACTATATAAAGTCCAAACCCGAAAATAAAAAAAATGTCGCAATTGAAAAAGTATTTAATTACTTTTTTTTAACTAACAAATTTAGTATAAAAAAAATAATTTGAACAATTGAGAGTTGATAATTGAAATAATAAATGTATTTTAATCTAATTAGGAGGTTGAAAATTTCACTAGAAGTGAGTGTTTTATTCGCGTGGCGCATGAAGTAAAATTTCGAGTTTAGAAAAGCCTGAAAATTTGGATTTGCTGGGGCGCGCGAGCGAAAAAAAAATAATTTGAACAATTGAGAATTGACAATTGAAATAATAAATGTATTTTAATCTAATTAGTAGGTTGAAAATTTCACTAGAAGTGAGTGTTTTGTTTGCGTGGCGCATGAAGTAAAATTTCGAGTTTAGAAAAGCCTGAAAATTTGGATTTGCAGGGGCGCAACTCGCTTCGCTCGCGCGCCCCTGCAAATCCAAATTTTCAGGCTTTTCTAAACTCGAAATTTTACTTCATGCTTAATCTGGGAGTGGGAATCCTCGTTAGAAATTTATTTTACAGTTTCCTTTATTGCAAAAAAATACACAAACTAGATTTAATTGTGCCATAAAGTACATAAATACAGGTACATAATAATTTCGCGGTGAAATTGTGCATAATTTTTCCGCATCCAGCTTGTTTATGCGGTCCATGAATCAAATAAACGTTTGCTTGCCGCCATTATATGCAAATCCGGTGAAGAATATAAATGGCGGCTTTACTTCTCTATTCGCGACTTTTCGCAATTCCGTTCGCTTTGCTTTCCTTATATGTGTGTGATGGTGTGTGTGTTTGTGTTTCCATTCCGCGGACTCGGGCGCGATTTATGCAGATGATCTTCTGCATTTCGCCAACTTTGCACTTTTACCGCTCATGCACACTTGCACTAATCTAATCACCGTCCAGAGAGACGCCAGTTATGCGGTGTTTTTACCATGCAAATGTTTTCATTTAAACCCACTTTATCAAGTAAGTCTTTCATTACGGTTATGTTTGTATTATTAAGTTGATTATACTAAATGATTTATTAATTATAAACAATGGGGGTTACTTAACACCTTATGGTAAAAGGGTATTGATTGATTTTTTATAAACAATATAGAAAAATCCTACTTTGTATATTTACAACATCTGAAAAATTCTAATTCTAATTCTTTATTATGGGAGACCATTAAATACAACTATATATACACAATAATCACAAAACAAAAAAAAACAAAAACATATACACAAATCAACACAATCAGAAACATAAATTACATCTAATAAAAGAGAAACAATTAAGTGATTATAATAAAGGACCTTAAGAGGAGTTAATGGAAGTTAAACAAAGTCTTTTAAAACAGTTTAATGAGACACCAAAAAATTCTATTCACTCGCCATGAGAATTAACATGTCTTATTAAATTATTCTGTGGGCTGTTATAGCCATACAGAGTAATGTGGTGTACGTCAGCAAGAAGTTTTTGCTGTCTGGTTGAGCCAACTGAAACGTTGATACCAATAGACGACAATATAGATGGGTAGACTATCAGTCCATTCAGTATACGATACCAAAAAAAAAAAAAAATCCTTCGTTTTTCAAGAAACAACAAATTGAAAAGGTACACAAAAATAGAAGAAACAAGTTACATTTGCAGATTCATATTTCAGGGTAACATAAATGATTTGATTTTTAAGAACAACTACTATAAAAAAATCACTGACTAAAAATTTTTAAAGATCAGCAACAAAATTTGTTGATGATTGGAGTTAATAAATTTGCTAATTTAACTCTTTCGCTACGAGGAGCGTATCCATACGTTTTGTTTTTATGTGCTCCATGTGCGGAGAGCGTATACAGAGAGTTTTATGTAACACCGAACATTTTCATTGAATACAATTTGACACCTATTATTTTTAAGTTAAGTGTAAATTAAGTTGCCTATATGACCATTACAAATTGTAGCCAATCAATTGCAATTAATGCCTCAACTTGTACATACAGGAAGTTTTTCTTTCAAGTATACATGTCCCAATTACAGCGTATATGCTGTAAATCTTTAGATATTCGTTGTTTTTTTAAAGTTCTATTCAAAACTTAAAATGAGTGTGTTCCAATCCCAGACTAAGCATGAAGTAAAATTTCGAGTTTAGGAAAGCCTGAAGCGCTGAGCGGCCAAACCAAATTTTCAGGCTTTTCTAAACTCGAAATTTTAGTTCAAGCGCCACCGATACAAAACACTGACATATTACGAAGTATTAAACACACTGCTAAACTTCACATTAATTTAGTGTTTTGTACCGGTGGCGCATGAAGTAAAATTTCGAGTTTAGAAAAGCCTGAAAATTTGGTTTGGCCGCTCCGCGCTTCGCGCTACGCGACCAAACCAAATTTTCAGGCTTTTCTAAACTCGAAATTTTACTTCATGCTTAGCCTGGAAGTGGAAAACACTCCTTTAAAACTTTAAATTAAATCCTTTTAATAAACCGAGCTTCGGAAAATGTACAAAGTATGCATATAAATACTTTAAAGAAAATTTCTCGTTATAAAAATGTTCGGTGTTACATAAAACTCTCTGTATATTCAAAAGCCTGTAAATCTTAAGCAAAGAGCGTACGAAGTTTGTCTACCTCTTCAATGCGCAGTCTTTACAGTGCATAATTAAAAAAAACCATGGCCAACTTTTGTTTATTTTGTTTATTGCATTTTCGAAAAAAATCATTTGAAATTCAAACTGCGCGGTACCCTTTCGCTGCGCAGTTTGAATTTCAAATGATTTTTTGCGGGATAATAAGGATTAGGGATTATAAATTCACCATATTTTTCAATTACCGGTAATTTGTGAATCAAAATCGATTTACCGATTAGTAACCAGTAAATCTCAACATCGTTGTTTAAAGGTAAAAGGTACAGGTACAGGTAAATTTCAAGTTCGGAAAAGCCTGAACATTTGGATTTGCTGGGACGCGAGCGCAGCGAGTTGCAACCATGCAAATCCAAATTTTCAGGCTTTTCTAAACTCGAAATTTTACTTCATGCGCCACGCGTACAAAACATTCACTTTAAGTGCAATCTTCAACTAATTGGATAGATTAAAATAAATTTATTATTTCAATTATCAATTCTCAATTGTTTAAATGTTATTTTTTTATAGTAAATTTGCTAATGAAAAAAATTACATATGCAGTTTAATAAAGCATAATTGAAAAATTAATTAAATACTTTTTTAATTCAAACGAAATTTTCAGGCAATTCTAAACTCGAAATTTTACTTTATGCGCCACGCCATGCGTATAACACATTAATTTAACGTGAAGTTAAAAAATAAACACAAACATGACTGTGTTTTATTGTACACATTACGTTAAATAAATATTTCTCAACCTATTCAATGTATTTTTAAACTTCACATTAAATCACATGATGTAAAATTTTCAGGGATTTCTAATCTCAAAATTATACTTCATGTTTAATCAAGGGGTGGATATACTAGCTTATGTTAAATCATTAAATCCCATGCATCCCTCTCCGTTCATTTAATGACAACTTTAAGTAAAACTTTAAAATCAAATCAATTTAAAAAAGCACACCGTGCCATCATTTAAAACATGATTTAGAGTAGGTTTTGAATTTTAAATTAGATTGGCACTACTGACTGCTAACACATAGTTTACCATAACCTCAAATTTATTCCATTATTCAATTAGCATTCTAGGCAACCGCACAAAAATAATGCCTGGCGCATGATGAAAAATTTTCAGGGATATCTAATCTCAACCACACTACCTTAAATCATTAAATCCCATGCACCTCACTCCGTGCATTTAATGATATAACTCTAAGTAAAACTTTAAAATCAAATCAATTTAAAAAAGCATACCGTGCGATCATTTAAAACATGATTTAGAGTAGGCTTTGAATTATAAATTAGATTGGAACTACTGACTGTTAACAACAGTTTACCATAACCTCACATTTATTCCATCATTCAATTAGCATTCTGGGCAACAGCACAAAAAAATGCTGCCTACTCTAAATCATAATTTAACCGATCGCACGGTATTTACCTAGCTACTTAACTTAACCTACCGCTATTTACTTGATTAATGCTTACTGATATTTAAAAATGTTTAAAGTAAAGTCAATCTTCAAAAAATTGAATTGCTTGACTCGACTTTGAACTGCTTTTAACCTCATCATTTCTTAAAAATACCTTAAAAATTAACCAAAAAGGCGGTAGGTGCTGTAAATTACTTATTTTCAATTAAAAAAAAACATATGGGCGATCATTTAAAACATGATTTAAAGCAGGCTTTGGATTTCAAATTAGATTGGCACTATTGACTGTTAACACATAGTTTACCATAACCTCAAATTTATTCCATCATTCAATTAGCATTCTGGGCAACCGCACAAAAAATGCCGCTTACTCTAAATCATAATTTAAACGATCGCACGATATTTACTCAGCTACTTAACCTAACCTACCGCTATTTACTTGATTAATGCTTACTGATATTTAAAAATGTTAAAAGTAGTCAATCTTAAAAGAATTAAATAGCTTGACTCGACTTTAAACTGCTTTTAACCTCTTCATTTCTTAGAAATACCCTAAAAAAATAACCCAAAAGGCATTAAGTAGGTACTGTAAATTATTTATTTTCTTTTGTACTGAATTAAATAAATAGTGGCATCATTTTTTCAATTTCTCAATTTAAATATTTGCCTGTGTACGGTTAACCCGATTTTGTGTTGATCCGTTTGTATATTTAATTAGTGTTTGATTAAGATTAAGCATATATTTGATCAGATGACCTTTTTAACACATTGGGGCGTTTAATATTGGTCACGATAAAAATAAAGTCTGCAAATATTCTTATCTTAAGTACATAACACGAAACAGACTAGAGTAAACATTGTGATTATCTGGAGTAGAAACGTTTCAGCATTTTTTTTTTATTCGTTTCCTTATCCTTTCGTGGAACAAAATTACTATACAGGTTTTCCTGTTGCATAAAAAATATTACTTTATTTGTAGCTGCAAAGACATTTTAAATATTTTTCGAAAACACTAATTTTTGATAAGTATAATTTTACCAACGGAAATTAACAGCTATTAATTTCATGGAACAATAATAATGTCCAGACTTTCCTGTTGCATAAAAAACAAATTATCAGAAATAAAGATATTTTTCCTACTACTATTAAGAGCAGTAGACATTGTGATATATTTATTGATTAATAAATAGAGTGCATTCTACCGTGCGATCATTTAAAACATGATTTAGAGTATGCTTTGAATTTTAAACTAGATTGGCACTACTGACTGTTAACACATACATTAAAAGTGCGATTCTTTTTGCAATCTACAACAAGTTAGTCTTATAAAGACTATATCAAACACTCATTGAAACAACTACTTCCTGAGCTAATACTCCAGCGGATATTGAAATTGTACGTCGGCTACTGTAAATCATAATTTAAACGATCGCACGGTACATGACCCTTGGGAAATGAAAAATGTTTGAAGTGAGAAAACAAACATGGTTTTTAAATAGACACTGTAAAAAGAAAAGAAACAGATGATTGTTTTCTCTATACTTGAAAGAGTGCTCAACAAGTCAATGTAAACAACAAGGATGCACAGATATCCCGCCTAGTCATTTTGCATCTAACTGTCAACAATTGTCAGTCATTCAAATTTTGACGTGTTGAATTTATTGCCTCTGATTTCAAAAAAATATGAAGCGGCCTATAAAAGTTTCATGGATTTGGCAAATGGATAAAAAAAGTTGTATCGTTTTCGGAAAACATACCAGTGGCTTATTTTGGAGAAATCTGTAGTAAATTCAAAATTTCTACATCATGGTGCCACTATTCAATGGTCAAAACGATGTAGAGTATAAACAATAATATAGAAATTATAACATACGGAAAGTTAAGAACATTTTTAAAAAGAAAAACACAAGGCTATCGACAAAAACAAGCAAATACGTTAACTGCAGAACAAATTAATAAGTTTATCGAAGAAGCACCTAACAAATAAAACTTTTTTTAGTCACCTAGCACTACGCGAACACTAAAGTTTAATTAGTTTTTTTGCGATATTGGTAAAATTTATGATAGTTTTATGGTTTATTAAAATTTTTGCGATTTTTCCTTTCCTTAAACAACATTTTCTGGAAAATATTGCAATCGTAGGTAAATATTTATTTTATATTCTTAGATTTTATTAAAATATTTTTATTTTTTATGCCGATTTTTTTAATTTAAATTATTCAGAAAAATCGGCATAATAATAATTACATTTTAATAAAATAAAATCTTTGATTTTATTAAAATGTATTTATTATCATACCGATTTTTCGGAATAATTTATAATTTAAATTATTCAGAAAAATCGGCATGATAATAAATATATTTTAATAAAATCAAAGAACGAAAAATAAATATTTACCTACGATTTTTGTGCTTAGTAATTAACAGACAATTAACGTAAACTTCTGTTTAAATGTTTTGATAAGAAAATAACAAAAATAATATACGAGAATTCATAGTAGTTTCTAATTATACATTTCTGCTAACGATATTTTAACCTGTCCGGATAAAAATAAAAAGAATTCCCAGCCGATCAATAATAGATAAGCTGATAACGCTCTTCCAATTTAACGATAGGCGAAATTGGCTAGATTCAATACAAAACCAGTTGAGCACGTTGATAACGCTCTTTTTTTGATAAGTGCGACAGGTAAATAGTGCGGACTTCGGCAATCCCCACACGCGAACTCTGGGCTTCTCCGGGGCTCCGATTTTGCCTCCTTCTCGCGTCAGTTGCAACGCGAACGCGCGACCGCGACTTCGTGCACTCAGGGACCGACATGACGTGATTTTGTAGCATAACAAATATGGATACGAATCTTAACGTACACGGGAGATAAACTAGGTACGTTTACCTTTGCGTGAAATGTTTACATGAAATAAATAAAGTGAGATTATTGTAATTTCCATCGCTCGATCTTGATGGTTATTATTAAGATGTGGATCTTCCAAGATTTAACAATAAAATAAAACTGTTTTGAAGTAATTAAAAAAGTGTAATTGTTGTAATTTCTTCGATTTATGCCCGTTTGCGTCCAAGTTGATTAAATTAATCAGTGATTAGTATTCCTTCAAAACACAGCAATTTTATGTATAAATTATTTACATAATCGCATAATGATAAAGGAGACATGTTTAGGATATGTTTCAAATTAAAAATGTTCTTATATTCTAGAGATATGACTTAATCAGAGGTTTAATCAATGATTGGTAGTTGATTAAAGTTAACCAATCGGAGTGCAAATGGGCCTTAATCTTCAGTTAATAATTGAGGAAAATACCTTGTCAAAATCAATGCAGCCGTAATCCGCTTCCTAACAGAAAAAAATCAAGTAAGCCACGGAATGTATTTATATTGTTAGTTATGCTGCTTTTCAAAATTCTTATTTTTTTTCTGTAAAATATGATATGTCCATCATACTCCATTGTCCGTTTTACGATTAGATAACAAAGCATTTTCATTATTTCTAAATAAAACACGCTTGCCAATTGCTATCGTAAATAAAAAACATTCCAAAGCTTAATTACTTATACCGTGCGTTTTTTTTATCTCTGAACATACAAATTTCGAGCATATAAAATTTTCAGTGTTCAGTTTTAAACACACTTCAATCAATACAAATTCCAAGCATGTCAAATTTTTTATGTTTAGTTTTAAAAAAACACACCTCAAACCGTACGTTTGGTTGCGAACTGGCAAGGTGCAATTGACAGTTCGCAACCAAACGTACAATTTGAAGTGTGTTTTTTAAAACTGAACATAGAAAATTTTACATGCTCGGAATTTGTATGTTTAGAGATGAAACAAAACGCGTGGTATATACAGTTAAGAGTTAAATTAAATATATATTTTTCATGCAGGGTCTTTCTTTTAAGTACACATATCCCAATTACAGCGTACTTTCTGTTCTGTTGTATGTTCAGAGATTAAATAAAACACATGGTATACAGGGAGTTTTTCTTGGTATGCATACGCTGTAGATTTTCCGAGATTCGGTCTTTTTTAAAGATTTCAATTTGAAGGTTTAAACGTGTGCTTTCCACTCCTAGACTAAGTATGAAGTAAAATTTCGAGTTTAGAAAAGCCCCGCGTAGAAAATTTGTCGAGGGTCGCGCAGCGACCCGAGACAAATTTTCACGGGGCTTTTCTAAACTCGAATTTTTACTTCATGCGCCACGCGTATAAAACACTGAAATATTTTAAAGTTAAAAAAATACTAGATTTTATTTCATTCGGTTGGTTGACAAATTGTGTTGATCTTTAGAGCTAATTATACATACTAATTCTATTTATAAATTTTAATTAATTCCGACAGCTTGTAGTCAATTTTCAACTAGATAATTCCTTAGTTAAAAACGCTTTATTGACAAATTGTGTTGAATCTTCAGAGCTGATTATACATACTAATTCTATTTATAAATTTTTATCAATTTCGACAGCTTGTAGTCAATTTTCCAGTGGATAATTTTTTAGATAAAAACATTTTATTTTCTTATCGTTCGATACATATTTCAAGTGCTAAGCACTCAATATCAGTAACAACTCAGTGTAAATTAATTATTCATTTTTTGGTGAAAACTTGCCTGCAAACATTTTAAAATGTATGATTTTATAAATTACTATCAATTTATAGTATTAAAACTGTTACTGGCATTGTTTTTTAGTTCATTTAAATCAGTTAATAAATTACATGGTTATGGCGTTGGGCGTTTTTTATCGAACACCTGGTATGTAAGACCCACTGCCATTTGCATTAATAAATAAAATATTGTACTCCATGAGAATGAAACAAATTCGAAACTAGTTGGAAATAAAAACCACAGTATTAGTGAATTTTAACCAAGTGTTTTTTTAAATCAAAATATTTAAAGTTAAAATTTGACATTAGAACACTTTTTGCAGTTTTAAAAAACAATCATTTATTTCAGTCAATTTATGCATTCATTACATTTGCTTAAAGTTGACCAAAATATTAGTTATTTTTTTCTTTCACTGAGAGTATTTTTGTCATTTCTAAATTTGCATATTAACAAAATCTTGTACGTGGATTATGGAGATTCTAAGAAAGTAGCGTTTACATTTTAATTATTCCAATTTTAAGTATTTACGCTAAGTATACAGTTGCTCGAAGTTGACAAAAATATTACTTGTTTTTTTTTTTCACTGAGAGTATTTTTGTCGTTTCTAAATATACATATTAAAAAAATCTTGTACGTGGATTGTAGAGATTCTAAAAAAGTAGCGTTTACATTTTAATTATTCCAATTTTGAGTATTTAAACTAAGTATACAGTTGCTCGAAGTTGACTAAAATATTACTTGTTTTTTTTTTCTTCTTTCACTGAGAGTATTTTTGTCATCATTTCATTTGTCAAAAAATCTTGTAAGTGGATTGTAGAGATTCTAAGTAGTAGCATTTACATTTTGATGATTCCAATTTTGACTATTCACACAAAGTATTTTGAAAGTATTTGAAAAAAGTACGAATGTAAATCGTTGAAATTCCAAGTTAGAAGTGGCGTTTCAAATGTTCCAAGATAAAGCCAGAGTTTGCGATTAGCTGTGCCACGAGCGAGTTTGCTCTCTGTGTGTAATAAGCATGAGTTGCAATTTGATAAGGTTGATTGGTGATTTTTATGAAAATATCAGAATCGCTAGGAAACGTAGTTTATGCTGTTTTTGAATACAGTTTTGTTCTAACGCGTAAAAATAATAATTACAAATTACTGATGCTCGGTTTTGCAGACGTCAATTAAATTTTATTCAAAGATTATTTTAATCACGCTTTTAATATTTTTAAAATATTCTACAATCACTTAATTAAAACGCAATTATATTCTTTTCTTCACTTTTATTTTTTCAATGCTAGCATCGAAAAATAAAATTGAAAAAAGGAATACAACTGCGTTTTAATTAAGTGACTTTAAATCTTTACGTAACTCAAATAACTGCAATTATTCTACAATCAATTATTGGTAATTTAATTAATTTTTGCTACTAAATTTATCTTCTAATTAAAATAGATTTTTTTATTTGCATTAACATAAAAAATATTATTAGTAAAACATAAATATTTAGGCTTTTCGAAACTCTGAATTTTACTTTATGCGTAATCAAGGGGATAAAACCCTCGCGAGGAAGAAAAATTTTGCTAATTTCTTCGTATCTTAAAAAATACGTTCAATATAAACGTTAAAAGTTTATTTTTGTGATTTTAATTAAATTTCTCTGAATATAGGTGTTTAATTGAATTCACTTGGTTTGTTTTTTAGTAAAACAAGCCAAGTTAATTCAATTAAACATCATATTTAGTAGAAATGTTTTACCAAGTGAATAATGAGAAAGAAGTTAATACTAATTTTTTTTGTTTTTGGAATCACGAAAAGTATAATATCATTTTCTTGCAAAAATAAGCAGTGTACAGTGTTTATACTGTTAGTAAGATTGTTTAAAATTTTTCAGATTTGTAAAAAAATAAAAAAATTCTCCCTCAATTTTTGGTTAATAATTTATTTATTTATTTAACGGATTATACCGTTTATACAACAATAATATATACATGTAGAATACAATACATTTATGTTTACTACTATGTTTAAAATACAATAATAAAAAAAACACTTTGTAGCAAAAACTAACAGTGAACAATAAAAAGAAAAATTAAAAATAAAAATAAAGGATTTAGATTTTTTTATCGAAATAACTCACATTACGAACAGTTTAGAGTTTTTATTCTTAGATCTAAAGATGCACATAATACTCCAAGATATTCGTCTCTAAATATTTCAACTCATAAATCAAACAAAAAAATAAATTTAAAAAATGTGCCTTAAGTTATTGCCAAACGAGTTTTTTTACTCATAAAAATACACTTGTAAATAAAACACTTTTTACTTTGTTTAACCACTGAATCTTACATTTAATTGTGTGACTAGTTTCGACTATCTAGTAGTCATTCTTAAACTAACTTCACTTTACTTTGAGAATGACTACTAGATAGTCGAAACTAGTCACACAATTAAATGTAAGATTCAGTGGTTAAACAAAGTAAAAAGTGTTTTATTTACAAATGTATTTAAGATGTACCACAAAGTGAACGCCTACAACACCAAACATAAAAATACATTTTAACATTTAATTAATTTATTTATTCAGTCAACGGAGTTTACAATAAAAAAATGTAATGTTTCCATTAAAGCACTTTTCCCGTTAAAGATATGATGATTGAAATATCAACAATATAGAAAAGTTGCTCTAACTAAACTTATTCTACTTTTATTATTAATATTCCAAAACTATTCACAAAAATTAATAGTTCAATTTTTTCGCTATATCTTGGTAAATATTGATCACCATCACAGCAAAGCGTTATATATTTTTAACTTTATTGTAAATCGGCGGTTTATACGCGTGGCGCATGAAGTAAAATTTCGAGTTTAGAAAAGCCCCGTGAAAATTTGTCTCGGGTCGCTGCGCTCGAAATTTTACTTCATGCTTCGTCTGGGAGTGGAAGACACTCGTTACTTTAAAATATACTCAATGATATTAGAAGCGTAACACCCAGAAGGAGTTATTAATTTAACTTGATTTTTTGCCAGTATAGTAGTCTTACATCAAGAATAAAATGATTACATTTTCAAGAAATTTTATAAAAAAACAATCTAAAAAAAAATAATAATGTGTTTGGCGACCCCTTTGCTGTATACACTCCTGTAGACGTCTGGGCATCGACAAAATGAGATGGTCGATGTTTTCTTGAGGCATCTCGTTCCAAGCATCTTGAATTTCATCGATCAACTGTGCTAGAGTCTGTGGAGGATGGTGCAAAGAGAATATTCTTCTTCCCATGATATCCCACACATGTTCAATGGGATTTAAATCCGGCGAACGGGGCGGCCACGCCAAAACATTAACACCAACTTCATTAAGAAAGTTCATAGTTCGACGAGCAATATGGGGACGTGCGTTATCTTGTTGAAAAAGTACGTCTGGGCGGCCATCTAAATAAGGCAACAAAGTCGGTCATATGACGTCTTCAACATAACGCGCAGCTGTCATACTGCCTCGAATGAATACAAGAGGTGATCGACTACCATAAGCAATAGCCCCCCAAACCATTACTCCAGCAGTCCTGTGTACATGCCTCTCAATAGCAAACCTAAGATCAGGTCGTTCTCCACGGTAGCGTCGTACCCTTCTACGGCCATCATGAGTGCCTAGACAAAAACGTGATTCATCGCTGAATACGACATCGTGCCATTCTGCCTCCCAATGCTGCCGTTCTCTGCACCAGTCCAACCTTTGGCGACAGTGTCTCGCTGTTAAAGGAAGCACTAATCTTTGACGGTACGAAAGAAGCCCAAAGGATTGAATGCGGCGATATAAGGTTCGCATACTAACGGGCCTACCTTCTTCTCCAATCCATTGATCACCGATTTGACGCGTAGTAGCGAAACGGTCTCGCAGGGCTATTTGTCTTAAGCGCCGATCTTGACGTTCTGTGGTACGCCTTGGTTGACCAATTGGTCTTCTTCTTGCTCCTCTACCTTCTTCTGTCCATACCTGACACACACGTATTACAGTTGCTGCAGTGGAATCAATACGGCGGGCAATTTCGCGATAGGACATACCGACATCTCGATAAGCAACAACTCGACCCCGGTCAAAATCGCTCAAATGGTGATATTGTGGACGTCTTCGGACTCGAGGCATTTTATTTAAGCTTAACACACTCAACGGAAACACGAAAACTAAAAACATCTGTACTAACCAGCTCATATAAATAGTTTTATCAAAAAAGAAAAAGTGAAATATTTTTTTTTTACAATAAATATAAAAGGCACAAGGTTGAAATTGTTATCAATGTATGCTTTAAATATAGTCACTCTGTTGCTAAAATATGAATTCAAAAAAATCATTCCTTCTTGGTGTTACGCTTCTAATGTCATTGAGTATATGTCACAAGTGTTAAAATGTGTATCGTAACTGTCACAAAGAAAAAAAAAATAACATGGCGATCTCATTACAGTTCTATTCAAACTCGTGTTAAGTTGGCACGATTAGTTAAATGTCGGCTTGCGCCGACTTATTTTAACTGTCATTATGTCAATTGATATTATAGTCTAAATGTCGCTGCCGCCCACTTATGTCTACTGTTATTATAGTCCAAATGTCGGCTGACGCCGACTTATGTCAACTGTCATTATAGTCCAAATCTCGGCTAACGCCGACTTATATCAAGCTGACACGATTTACTAAATGTCGGCTGGCGCCGACCTATGTCAAGTGTCATTATAGGTCAAATGTTGGCTGCCGCCGACTTATGTCAACAATTGTTATAATCCAAATGTCGGCTGACGCCGACTTATGTCAATTGTCATTATATTCCAAATTTCGGCTAACGCCTACTTATCTCAAGTTGACACAATGGACTAAATGTCGGCTTGCGCCGACTTATGTTACGCTGAAACGATAGACTTATGTCAGTCGATCTAGTGATTTATAGTCAAAAATTCATATTTTGACTATTGAGATATTATGACTTTAAATCGCTTGGTTGACTGTCTTTTGACTGTTGTAAGATTATTTCTGATTATGTCTCTATGAACTGTATTTCGACTATTCTGGAATTATAAAGTGACTTACAGTCACAATAGTCAAAACATGGTCAATAAAGATATAAAATCCTGTGATATTCAAGTCAAGATAGTCAAGCAATTTATTAAGATTCAAAAGTCGATCGAATAATTTAACCTGGCATGTGACATGTGGATTTATTTTAGATGTTCCGACACGTGGTGTCCAACATACCCTAAAAATTAGTTTTACAAATCTATATTCCAGTTTTAGACTTCTTAAAGATAACAAGAGTAAACCTCTGTGTTATATTTACCTGTAGAATCAAACAATAATTCATGGACATATCCACTAAAATTTTTGATTTGAAAAATTTCGTGAAAGCAATACTTTCCCTTTGTTTTGCATATGGAGGAAAGTTAGAAGTGTTATACAAACAAAGTTAACATTTATTATATAAATATGTGATTAACTTTGTGATTTTTAATTTTATTCGTGAAATTAATATTTTATTACATTATATTTTCAAGACTAGATAGTAATTTCCCTATAATTATTTCATAAATTTACTTATATGAATCACGAATTCTCTTTCTTTAACCAATTAAACAAATATTAAGTTAATCTGTTCAATAACTTCCATTAGATATCTTAAATTCCGTCCATTGTTACATAATAGATATTAGATCAAATTTACTTTTTCCGTTTATTACTTTCCAATGTTTCTAAACATGAAAATCATGATTTTACGTTTTTTCAATTTACTTTCTCGGCGTTCGTATCTATTATGAAAGAAGTTTAACGTCCTGATTAGACACGCATGTTGTAGGGATTTTACGTGTTTTTTTTTTTCTTCGTAATTTATTCAATTTAGATGGACATACGAAACATCATCAGATATTTTTGTGCATGCAGTGCTAGAATAAATTGTGTGAATGTCCTTAGGCGAATGACCTTTAAGGTCTTCTCACAAATTCTTTTAAAATCAAATTAGTATAATATTAAAACAAAGATGTATTCTAGTTTAGGTATATTCTAAAATACGTATTTCTTTATTTTGCGAAAATAAACCTCCGCTTAACAATTTTGAGAAATGTTAATTTTCTTTAAATTTGTTACCGCCATAAACATAACTCAATAAAATTCAAATGTGAACCCATCCTAGGTCTTCCCTTAATCCTGGTTTTTCCCTTTAATCCACTATAGGTATAAAGAAACCGGACAGCAGTTGTTAGAATTAGTTATTATTGATAATGAGTGCTTACACTTGAAATATATATCTAACCATTAGAAAATAAATGTGAAGAAAGAACACAACAGTGTTAATTATTTATTGATTATACTCTTCACGTAACTCAAAAACATATATCGATTCTTTAACACGTTGATCGCCGAGCGATATATAAACTAGGTGGCCTGAACGTTTGCAAATTTGTATGTTCCTTTAAATGTTTACTATATTATTCTATGTAAAGTTATTTAAATTAAAAACACTTCGTATTGTTTCACAAATTATATATATTATTCTGTATAATTAGAACGAAAACTTAAGCAGCAGCCTGAGGTAATATTTTTATTGTTAAGAAGGTGAAGATCAACCTGTTAAAGTTTATTAAAATAATCAAGTAAATTAAAAAAATAAATATTTTTTTGGACTTCCTCCTCATTATTTACTTTATTTTTTACTTTATGCTTAATCAAGGAGTGGAAAATACTTGCTTAAATAACGTTAAACCCTTTATTTAATAAAAATATAAATTTATATTAAGTTTTATGTGCAGAAAATGTAACATTTGTTTATTAAAATATGTAAAAAAACTAACATAATATCTCAATGTTCAATTCAATACAATTCTTTATTCAAGTGAGGAAAAATATATAATAATAATGTACAAACCGATAGTGTCACATACTACATAACTAAAAATAATAAGATTGATAATGAATGGAATTATAATACCAAGTAATACACTAATATCATAACAAGGATACATTAGTAACACGCTAATAATAGTAAATAGTAAATAACTACAAAAAATAAGCTGATGAAAATATGAAGAGAGGAAATAATAATAATGAAGGAATAACAATAATAATAATAATATGTAAGACTATTAATAAAAATATTATATGTACTTTGTGTATATACAAAGTGAATATGGATTTTCAACAACTCAACGCCTTATCAATCAACTTAATATTATATGTATTAATATGTATTCAGTATTATTCCATTTTTTCTACACAAAGTTAAAACATAATCCAGTATATCTAAGTAAAATTCAAAATTCAATATCTTTGTAGATTTCTCTATCGATGAGGAATTTCAACAGTTCATTTTAAATTTCTATATATCCCTTATGGATTGCAAATGTGCTGGTAATTTATTGTAGAATTTTATTGCACGATAGCTGGCAGATTTTTTCGATAAACTGAGTTTGTGGTTTGGGAAATCATATAGCTTGCAATGTCTTGTCTAGTGTGTTTAAAAATACTTCTCAAAAATCATCTTATTTTTAAAATTAAATATTAGCAGTACCAGGTGTTGACTTGGCGGACGCAACATAAGAAATCGCATGTTAATTTCAAAGTGTTCAAATATTGGCTTCACTATTTATTTTAGAGACAAAATGTAATTTACTTTTTTGTAGAGGAAAAAATTCTAAATTTATTATTGTTCACACTTAACACTTTACGTTTCTCTGAGTAAAAATAATTAGGAAAAAGTAATGTGATTTTATAAAAATAATGACATACTATGGAATTGATACAACAATTGCGGATATTCCTTGTTTTTTTTTTGTTCAATTTAAAGCTTTAAACAAGTGTTTTCCACTCCCAGACTAAGCATGAAGTAAAATTTCGAGTTTAGAAAAGCCCTGTGAAAATTTGTCAAGGGTCGCGCAGCGACCCGAGACAAATTTTCTGGGCTTTTCTAAACTCGAAATTTTACTTCATGCGCCACTCGTATAAAACACTATAATATTGTCAAATTTATGTATATTCAAACTTTATTTGAAATCAGTGTTTTATACGCGTGGCGCATGAAGTAAAATTTCGAGTTTAGAAAAGCCCAGAAAATTTGTCTCGGGTCGCCGCGCAACCCTCGACAAATTTTCACGGGGCTTTTCTAAACTCGAAATTTTACTTCATGCTTAGTCTGAGAGTGGAAAACACACGTTTAATGCCTCAAATTGAACTTAAAAAAAACAACGAATATCTAAAAATTTAAGGACAATAATAAAATAATTTCTTTTAGGTAAGGACATTCGTTCTTTTTTAAATGAGTTCTATTTGAACCTTTAAACAAATTTTTTCCACTCCCAGACGAAGCATGATGTAAAATTTCGAGTTTAGAAAAGCCCCGTGAAAATTTGTCGAGGGTCGCACAGCGGCCCGAGACAAGTTTTCTGGGCTTTTCTAAACTCTAAATTTTTCTACATGCGCCACGTGTATAAAACTCTGATTTTAAGTAAGGTTCAAATATACATAAAATTCATAGTATGTTAGTGTTTTATACGCGTGGCGCATGCAGTAAAATTTAGTTTAGAAAAGCCCAGAAATTTTTTTCACCGGGCTTTTCTAAACTCGAACAGCTAAAATAATTAAGAAAAAGTAATGTGGTTTTATAAAAATAATGATATTTTTCTTGTATAGTGTAAATCATTTCGAAAGCATTTACTTTAACCAAGTGACTACGATATCTTTTACCATTTTGACATCCGCAGTTGTTGTTTCAAATCCATGGCATTTCACCTGGTATGTCAAAACTGTAAAAAGTCAAAATATTCGCTTTTCTAAAGTGTTCTTAAACATGATTTGATGACTTTTTTTGTAGTAAGAATATTGGCTTACTTCCACTACTTTCCCCATAGTACATAAAGCCATAATGGAGTATAGATTCAAAATTTGCTTTATATACAGCAATTAAGGAGTCTTGATTCGTGATTTTTATTCAGATTCTAAAAGCAAACATAATTTCTTTAGTTAGCGATATATAAACTAGGTGGCCTGAACGTTTACAAATTTGTATGTTCCTTTAAATGTTTACTATATTATTCTATGTAAAGTTATTTAAATTAAAAACACTTCGTATTGTTTCACAAATTATAAATATTATTCTGTATAATTAGAACGAAAACTTAAGCAGCGGCCTGAGGTAATATTTTTATTGTTAAGAAGGTGACGATCAACCTGTTAAAGTTTATTAAAATAATCAAGTAAATTAAAAAAATTAATATTTTTTTGGACTTCCTCCTCATTATTTACTTTATTTTTTACTTTATGCTTAACCAAGGAGTGGAAAATACTTGCTTAAATAACGTTAAACCCTTTATTAAATAAAAATATAAATTTATTAATATGTATTCAGTATTGATCTATTTTTTTCTACACAAAGTAAAAACATAATCCGGTATATCTAAGTAAAATTCAAAATTCAATGTCTTCGTAGATTTCTCTATCGATGAGGAATTTTAACAGTTCATTTTAAATTTCTTTAGATCCCTTATCGATTGCAAATGTGTTGGTAACTTATTGTAGAATTTTATTGCACGATAACTGGCAGATTTTTCCGTTAAGCTGAGTTTGTGCTTTGGGAAATCATATAGCTTGCAATGTCTTGTCTAGTGTGTTTTAAAATGCTTCTTAAAAATCTTCTTATTTTAAAAATTAAATATTAGCAGTTCATATACCGGGTATTGACTTGGCGGACGCAGCATAAGAAATCGCATGTTAATTTCAAAGTGTTCAAATATTGGCTTCCCTATTTATTTTAGAGACAAAAAGTATTTCACTTTTTTGTAGAGGGAAAAATTCTAAATTTATTATTGTTCACACTTAACACTTTACGTTTCTCTAAGTAAAAATAATTAGGAAAAAGTAATATGATTTTATAAAAATAATGACATACTATGGAATCGATACAACAATTGCGGATATTCCTTGTTTTTTTTGTTCAATTTAAAGCTTTAAACAAGTGTTTTCCACTCCCAGACTAAGCATGAAGTAAAATTTCGAGTTTAGAAAAGCCCTGTGAAAATTTGTCGAGGGTCGCGCAGCGACCCGAGACAAATTTTCTGGGCTTTTCTAAACTCGAAATTTTACTTCATGCGCCACTCGTATAAAACACTATAATATTGTCAAATTTATGTATATTCGAACTTCATTTGAAATCTGCGTTTTATACGCGATATCTTTTACCATTTTGACATCCGCAGTTGTTGTTTCAAATCCATGGCATTTCATTATTTTGATAAAATCACATTATTTTTTCTTAATTATTTTAACTTGGAGAAACGTAAAGTGATAAACGTTAACACGAATGAATTTAGAATTTTTCACTCTACAAAAAAGGTAAATACATTTTGTTTCTAAAATAAATAGGGGAGCCACAATTTGAACATTTTAAAATTTACATGGGATTTTCTATGTTGCGTCCGTCAACACCCGGTATGTAAAGACTGTAAAAAGTCAAAATATTCGCTTTTCTAAAGTGTCCTTAAACATGATTTGATGACTTTTTTTGTAGTAAAAATATTGGCTTACTTCCACTACTTTCCCCATAGTACATAAAGCTACAATGGAGTATAGATTCAAAATTTGCTTTATATACAGCAATTAAGGAATCTTGATTTGTGATTTTTATTAAGATTCTAAAAGCACACATAATTTCCTTAGTTTTTTAGTTAAGTTTGTGCAATGGTGTTTTCTATTTAATTTGTTATCAATCCATACTCCCAGCAATTAAGTGTTTGTGCTAACATCGAAAGTTATACCATTTTAATAACATCGTTTTGTTCTTTTTTTTTTTTCTTTGGTTTTAAAGAGTATTAGCTTTTTTTTCCCGATTAAGTACTAATTTATTTTCAATAGTCCAGTTTGTGTGTTCCTAAAAATAATATATAATCTTATGTTATGTTCAGTTTTGTTGCTTGCTTACAAAGATTACAATCGATATTTTATTGAAATATTGTCAGAATGCTATGTGTAAATACTACAAATTAAAGTAATTTCAATACTAAATATCAATTAATAACGACCTTTGAAGCAAACATCGCCGTTTGCAAGGCGAATAACAACGTTGACAAAGTCAAGGTTGGAGCTGTTAAAATCAATTAAAACGAGAGAGACGGACCGATTTTAAAGGAGATGCGAATTTTGTTGATGATTTGAAATGTATCATGATTTTTATTTAAGAAACAGTAAATTATAAAAATCGTCGTTTATATGACTTTTTACCGACTAATTAACATGATGGAAACAAACAATTAACAATAAAAAAAAATAGTTAAACTTTGAATACTTAATTGTTGTTGAGTTGCGTGAAGATGGTTTTAAATTAATGAAACACTTGTATCTTTTCTTCACTTATTTATTTGGAGTACCAAATGCACATTTCGATCACGATGTGATCATTATCAATGGTTGACAAATACAAACTTAAAAGCTAAAATGCGCTTAATATATACCTGCGGATTAGGAGGAGTAATTACGTAATGGGCGCGGGGGTTATGGAGTTAAGGGAAAACCGACAATTAGGCCGACATCTTAAATCTATTTTAAGTGTAATTGGAACAAATAATATAAAATAGAAACAGAAAACAGAAAAATAAGAAAAATACACAAGTTACAATATACATAAAAACATGAGAACATATAACAAGAAAAATACAAAAATTATTACAACGGAACGAGTTTAAGTAATGGGTTGTCTAGTGGGCTCAAATCAAAATTTAGCAGATCAGCGTTATGTTTTTTCATGTAAAAAGCTTCGTACAGGTTTAAGTGATAATTTGTGGAGAATTTTAATAGTTTGGTGTTGTTGAGGGAGAATTTATGACCTGTTTCAATAGAGTGATGGGCAACTGCAGATTTTGTAGGGTTGTTGTATTTGATGTGTGATGTATGTTCTTTGTATCTCATAATGACATTTCTTTTAGTTTGGCCTACATAAATTTTACTGCAGTTACAACATTTGATGGAGTAGATTCCCTGTTTTTCCAAGTCGTCTACTGCATCAAAGGTGTTACCCAATAGTGACTTTAAATTTGTGTTGACGTAGTAAGCAGCTGTAATTTTGAATTTTTTAAATAGTTTATCAAATCGGGTTTCTGAATCAGGATCATAAATTATCCTAGCGTATGTGGTCTCTTTGCTGTTTAAATTAGTTAACCGGGTAGAACAGGTAATTTTTTGTTTAAATAAATGTCTATTAATTAATTTATTGATGGTGTTAATGTCGTACTTTAAGTTAATTGCAATTGAACGTATGAAGTCGAGTTCCTTTTTTCGGTTTGAAGGAGAGAGGGGTAGTTTAATTGCTCTGAAAATCATGCTATTAAACGCTGCCATTTTATATTTTGTAGGTGTACATGACTCTGAATGTATATAATTATATGTATGTGTGGTTTTTCTGTAGATATCGAACTCTAGTTTACTATTATTTCTTGTAATTAAAATGTCTAAGAAAGGGAGAGAATTATTAACTTCTGATTCGTATGTAAAATTAATAACTTAATTTTACATACGAATCAGAAGTTAATAATTCTCTCCCTTTCTTAGACATTTTAATTACAAGAAATAATAGTAAACTAGAGTTCGATATCTACAGAAAAACCACACATACATATAATTATATACATTCAGAGTCATGTACACCTACAAAATATAAAATGGCAGCGTTTAATAGCATGATTTTCAGAGCAATTAAACTACCCCTCTCTCCTTCAAACCGAAAAAAGGAACTCGACTTCATACGTTCAATTGCAATTAACTTAAAGTACGACATTAACACCATCAATAAATTAATCATTAGACATTTATTTAAACAAAAAATTACCTGTTCTACCCGGTTAACTAATTTAAACAGCAAAGAGACCACATACGCTAGGATAATTTATGTTCCTGATTCAGAAACCCGATTTGATAAACTATTTAAAAAATTCAAAATTACAGCTGCTTACTACGTCAACACAAATTTAAAGTTACTATTGGGTAACACCTTTGATGCAGTAGACGACTTGGAAAAACAGGGAATCTACTCCATCAAATGTTGTAACTGCAGTAAAATTTATGTAGGCCAAACTAAAAGAAATGTCATTACGAGATACAAAGAACATACATCACACATCAAATACAACAACCCTACAAAATCTGCAGTTGCCCATCACTCTATTGAAACAGGTCATAAATTCTCCCTCAACAACACCAAACTATTAAAATTCTCCACAAATTATCACTTAAACCTGTACGAAGCTTTTTACATGAAAAAACATAACGCTGATCTGCTAAATTTTGATTTGAGCCCACTAGACAACCCATTACTTAAACTCGTTCCGTTGTAATAATTTTTGTATTTTTCTTGTTATATGTTCTCATGTTTTTATGTATATTGTTACTTGTGTATTTTTCTTATTTTTCTGTTTTCTGTTTCTATTTTATATTATTTGTTCCAATTACACTTAAAATAGATTTAAGATGTCGGCCTAATTGTCGGTTTTCCCTTAACTCCATAACCCCCGCGCCCATTACGTAATTACTCCTCCTAATCCGCAGGTATATATTAAGCGCATTTTAGCTTTTAAGTTTGTATTTGTCAACCATTGATAATGATCACATCGTGATCGAAATGTGCATTTGGTACTCCAAATAAATAAGTGAAGAAAAGATACAAGTGTTTCATTAAGTTAAACTTTGATTAAAACACTTGGTTTGTTACACTGATTTATTTTTACATACAACATAAAAATAAATCAGTGAAACAAACCAAGTTTTTTAATCAAAGTTCTACTATTAATTAAATATGTTTCACATTTCATTTGTTCATACTTTTTGATCCTCTTAACTTTCCCTGTAATAGGATTGTATGTCTGTTGGGAAAATAAACTTTATTATTATTATTATTAACCCGTGTGAATCAAATTTAAATAATAGTAGAACTTTGAAAGAAATTAATTTAACATATACACAATTTAAAACTTAACTAATCCTTAGTACGCAGCCTTAAATCAATTTTCATTTGTTTTGCAAATTGGACTCTACATCAACGTTTTATTCGAAAACGCGAAATACCCGATTTCTTCACTTATTGCGTTCAATCCGTTGTTTTTCATAAATTAAAAAAAGTGATTTAATTTATTCGAAAAGTAAGCGATTTGAAAATGAAAGTGCTTTAATTTGATCTATCTAGGTTTTTTAAGACTTTAAAATTGTGCTCAGTAAGTGCGCTGATTTAATTTATTTGAAAAGTAAGCGATTTGAAAATAAAAGTGCTTTATTTTGATCTTTCTAGGTTTTTTAAGACTACAATTGTGCTCAGTAAGTGCGCTGAAAGATTAATTTTGCTTGATTTAATAATTTTCTGTAATTTTAGTAATAATAGTGGTACAAACGGGTACTAACAATGATCTTTCGATTGCAGTTTGTTTTATTGGATTATCTTGAAAAAATAAAAAACCTGAGAAAATGTACGATTTCCAAAACAAAACATTTTTTTTTTTTTCTGAAAAAACCTCTAAGATACAAACGAAACTGAAAGTGGTACAAACAGGTACGAACTATGCTCTTTTGATTGCAATTTGTTTTATTCGATTATTTTGAAATTTAAAAAACTTGGGGAAATGTACTATTTCCTAAAACAAAATATGTTTTTTCTAAAGAACCCTTTGAGGTACAAACAAAAACTAAAGTAGCAAAAACAGGTACTAACGATGCTCTTTCGATTGCAATTTGTTTCAATCGATTATCTTGAAAAATAAAAAACTTGGAAAAATGTACGATTTCCAAGAACAAAACATTTTTTTTAAGAACCCTTTGAACTTCAAACGAAAATTAAAGTGGTACAAACAGGTAAAAATGATGCTTTTTTGATTGAAATTTGTTTTAATTGATTGTCTTGAAAAAAAAATCAAAAATTTGCGATTTCCAAAAATAAACCTTTTTTTTCTGAAGAACCCTTTGAGGTGCGAACAAAAATAATAGTGGTACAAACAAGTACTAACGATGCTCTTTCGATTGTTTTTTTTTAGTTTTTAAACATATTGAAGTTGAACGCTTACCGAAAATTCATCCCTTTATAACTTCTTATCCCATTAGGTACAAACGGAAAAAAGTGATTTCGTAAGGTACAAACGAGGTACAAACGAATATTGAAGTTGAACGCTTACCGAAAATGCATCCCTTTATAACTTCTAATCCCATTAGGTACAAACGGAAAAAAAGTGATTTCGCAAGGTACAAACGAGGTACAAACGAATGATCATCATTTTTTTCTAAATTTGGTAATTTAGATTAATTTTGCTTGATTTATTAATTTTCTGTAATTTTTAAGAGTGAAAAATGTTGATTAAATATTGTTTTTATTGAGGAAATTAATAATCACCATTGTTTCTAGTATAATTTAGAGTGTCTGTGATTTTTTTTTAGGATCTTAAAAAAAATTAAGTTTGTGTGTGAAAATCTGCATTGTTCCCATACCTACCTTAAAATAAGTCTTTGATAACCTTCTTGATGTTTTTTTCTTAATTTATTATGTGATACCTAGAGTTTTAAAATCACCACAGAGAAATATAAACTTAATTGCTAGAATATAAAGATAATAAAATATATATAATAGAGCATTACGCAAGCAGGGTAAGTACCACATCAATGTTAGAAACAGTCTGAGCTAATTTATTTCTTAGGAAAAAATAAATCTCTAAAATTTCAGCTATTTACAATTACTTAAAAATTGTTAAATACGCGAAAGTTCAACTTCTAGCATCCACCCTGAACACAATTTTCATGATAGAAACAAACAATCAACAACAATTCAAAGCTTAGCTAATCCTTAACACGCGGCCTTAAAATGATGTTCATTTGTTTATTATTTTTATTTTTTAACGGGATGAGATATTAAATAAAATTCCAGATTTAGACTTAGTATCTGTCATACAGAGAAGGTTTATTTTAAGTATACATATCCCGATATTTAAATGTAATAAATTTGACATTGATTGGAAGCTCAGAGAAGAACTGCAGATAAAATATTTATTAAACTGACCGTTAGACTGTAAGTTAGTGTATTATCTTGTTCATGTAGCATATCCAAAAGTATTTCTTATTAAATTATTGAAATGAAAAAAATGCAATCATAAACCGTTTTGCGGTCAAACTAATTACACACATGATCTAGCCTCTTCATTATTATTATTTTTTCCGTTTTGTCAATCCTCGTGTCTTCCTTTCCGTGAGGCCATTGAAGCGTCGATAAAGAACTCGACGGTAAGTGCGCGCACTTTCTAAAGCGCTGGTTACCGTTCAACAACAAAGAAACGCTTTTTGCCGCCGTAAACCTCGTTCGGATTTTACGCGGAAAAAAAAGTGAAATTGTTTATGTGATTTGACATGCACCGGATTCTGGCCGTGAAATAACAAACCTGAATCGGGCGACGGCGGAGAAAACCAGGCGTGCATCTCGACAACAACACGAGTATTTTTAGTTTGAACTTGAATGGTTCAATTTACTAACAACGAATAGGGACTATTTTCGTTGATTGGATTAGTGTTTTGTGCTCGACAAAATTAGTTGAGATACTTAAGGCTTAAAATAATATTCTTATCTCAATTTTTCGTCTCGTAAGATAATACTATTTCATAAGCACAACGGTTTTCAGAATTGTTCGTTCATTAGATTAGTGTTTTGTGCTCGACTTAAGCTATTAAATAATATTCTTATCTTGATTTTTAGTCTCGTATGATAATACCATTTCATTAGCACAACATTTTTCAGAAACTTTCAACAAATATTAAAAAAAATAATGCATGTTGCGTTGAATGATTGAACAATAAGACAATTGTTCAATCTTTCAATGCAATTTGTTGCCTACATAATTGATCTTTAGCTAATATAAGCAATTAAATACAGTGAATTTTTCTTGTAGGTAAACATATGCATAGGCTGTAAATGTTGTAACGTGTTCCAAATTCAGCCTACTTTCTGAAAATCTTCATATATTTCTTGTATTTTTTTTTTGAAGTTCAATTTAAAGTTTTAAACAAGTGATTTCCACTCCCAGACTAAGCATGAAGTAAAATTTCGAGTTTAGAAAAGCCCCGTGAAAATTTGTCGAAGGTCGCGCAGCGACCTGAGACAAATTTTCTGGGCTTTTCTAAACTCGAAATTTTACTTCATGCGCCACGCGTATAAAACACAGATTTCAAGTAAAGTTCGAATATACATAAATTCACAATATTTTTGTTTTGTACGCGTGGCGTATGAAGTAAAATTTCGAGTTTAGAAGAGCCCCGAAAATTTGTCTCGGGTCGCTGCGCGACCCTCGACAAATTTTTACGGGGCTTTTCTAAACTAGAAATTTTACTTTATGCTTAGTCTGGGAGTGGAGAACACTCATTTAAAACTTCAAATTGAACTTTAAAAAAAATTCAAGAAATATCTGAAGATTGATTAATATTTTTAACCATATCTTCTCCAAGCTTGATCAAGCGTATGGTGGGGATTTCTTTCTTTTTGATGCCAAACAACTCCATGATCCTCTGATGGTCTTCTTCAGCAGCGTCGACAGTAACAAAGAGGACTTACTGTCTGAAGGGTTTGCCCACAGAGCGGGCAGCCTCTGCGACTTTCTCATAATTGTCCTCACCGCGCTTCAAGAAGAGAAGGAGGTGGCTCTTGATATCACCACCGTTTCGTGGTTGAAGTCGACAATAAGTGAGAACGAGTTGGTGGTAACGAATTTCTTGATGTCCGTTTCCTTGTGTTTACAATCATATACTACTTCAGCTTCATCAAACTTCTTGAATAAGATGATAGTTCCGCATTTGGCTTCATATTCAGTGAATAATTCTTCTTCGGATGTGACAACAGATGGTTAGTCATCAATGGATGCAGCAGTATTACGGAAGGACTTAGCTTTATCAGAAGTTTGATCCTTGAAGAATCCAATAATGGCAACATTGTTGTCCTCGATGAAAGTCTTGGCTTCATCAACAGCCTTGAGTTCTTTAGTTGGTAGTCCGGTCTTCTTGAGTAACCAGTTCACAATATCATCGGCTTGTCTTCCACCTCCGTATTCAGTTGGACTTCCATTCTTAAAGAATTGCAGAGTGGGGTAACCCTTGACGCCATGCTCTTCGGCGAGTTCATTCTATTGAGTGGCATCGACTTTGCCCAATTTAATAAAGGGCTCTTTCTCTGCCAAAATTTGAGCTGCCTTGACATATTCAGGAGCTAAGGCTTTGCAGTGTCTGCACCATGGGGCATACAATTCGATGAGGATGAATTCGTTGTCGGTAATGGCATTTTTGAAGTTGTCCTTCATTAAAACTAGCACTCCCTCTTCGGTCTTAATATCATCGGTGAGGGCCGGCGACGTTGCGGCGATTATTAAACATATAACTGATAGGATATGCATCTTCCGGCAATTTTGAAAGCCACTCTTCTGCCCCGGACTGACGGCTAATTTGGAGCACGTATACTTAAAAGAAAAATACTTACTTATTATAATAATAATAATAACTTAAAGGAAAAACTCCCTGTATACTTACAGGAGTGGTCTAACTGCAAAACTCACATTCTCCACTTCTGAAAACATCATGACAGACATAAAAAACTGTCAATTCAGTTTTCACAAATAGTGGAGAATGTATGTTTTGCAGTTAAACCAGTCACATATAATGACAGACATTTAAAAATGAAAAATGAGAATGACTAAGTCGAAACTAGTTGGAATAAAAAACCAAAATTTTAGTGTAATAAAATAAATTTTAAAATCATCGTTAAAATTATTTCACCACATGAAAGATAAGACACTTATTCAAGATATAAATATACAGGGCATTAAATCACACTACGTGATAAAACGATTGATCTGAAATCGCACAAACATTTGTATTTATCTGGTATCTGGTATAAGGCGGAGTGCGCATTGCTACACTACATTTAGACCTCATTAGGCCCATTGTGCTGCCTCCCACTACGGATCACCCATCCTCAGCTCAACCATCTCACCTTGTCTTGGTAGTCCAGTATTACTGAGGTGGACAAATCCCTGATGATGTCCATCTTCGGCCATCTTTCATCCAGTATGGATCCTCTGGTAGACGAGAGTGCCTTTCATTCGCTAAGGATGTGCCTGGCAGTCTTGTATTCCATTTCACACCCTCTACAAGATTTATCTATTATTATTATTATTTCTTTAATTTCAGGAGGACTTCAGAGGAGAATTATCCAGGTTTTCGCCGCAAAACCATGGACCAATCATCACCTCCAGATGAAGCAGATCCCTCGAAATCCCTAGACCCAGGCGAGCCCTTCAAACGGGATAAATTCCGCAGGAGCTTCGACAGAGCCTCCTACAAGAAACTCCACCGTAAAAACAGCACGAACGCCGGCTCGAATCACAACGTCAACGACCTAAAGAAACTCTTCGAAAAATCAAACAACGAGACCTTCACCCCGAAAAAAACGCACGATGTAAATATCAACAGTCCTGTGAAGGAAAACAGAAATTTTGTATATAGAAGACAGAGCTTTGAAGAACAAACAGGTGCTAGTTCCACGAGTGCTAGAAAGGATAGTAACGAGTTTCTTCATAAGAAGATATCAGAAAATATTGAAGTTGAGAAGAAAGCAGAAAGTGTAGTTACCAAAAGTTGCGTGCCATTGAAACAACAAATTGATTTACCTTCAACACAAAGTAAAATCCCAATAAAGAAAGCACAAAACAAAACCTCTATTGATGAAGTGTTACAAAATAACAAAGAAGATTCGCCTTCAAGAGAACATCATATAAAAACTACAAAAAGTGCTACTACCAATATTACAGCAATACACAACAAAACCTCTATTGATGAAGTGTTACAAAATAACAAAGAAGATTCGCCTTTAAGAGAACAACATATAAAAACTACAAAAAGTGTTACTACCAATATTACAGATATACGTACATTCAATGAAAATAACGCAACCCTTGCAGCAGAAAATAAAGTAACTTCAATCGGGAATAAAAGTGACTCTAGAAAATCTGTTAAAAGTAAATCGATAATAAATGAGGATAAGAAAGTTGAAGTTTCAAACACAACTATAATAAAGAAAGCTGAAGTTTCTTCTATTAGCAAAAATGAAGACTACGAGGATTATCAATTAAGGCCGAAACCTTTAATTGAAATCAAACCTTTAAAGAACGAAGATATCGCGCAACGTGTTAGCAACATCGAAAAGCTTCAAAGTTCGTTACGTAAAAGCTTGTTTGAAGACACGCCAATTTTAGCAAGGAAAAGCTTGACGGGTGCAATTGAGGATAGTCCGTCTGCTCAGCGAAAAAATCCACAGGAAGAAAATAAAACCATTCAGGACAATACAAACACAAGCTCTACTACAAGAATTTCTTTAAATAAGAATGAATTTTGTGAGAATTGCTATGTGAATACAGCTAATCAATCTTCTAAAAGAAAAGAAGTGATTTTAACAGGAAGTTTGAAACTTGGTAAAGAAGAAATTTTTGCAAACGATTACACAAACATTAAAAGAGTTGAAGGAGTAGAGAACCCTGTGATTAGCCCTAACACTGATGATACAGAACTATTATCCGAAAAATCAGTTAAAGAAAATATTTCTTTAAATAAAGAACAAGGAAATCATTTGAATTCCCTTGAAGAACCCAAGGAATTAATTAAAGAAAACGAAGATACTTGTGAAGTTTTGCGAAATCATTTGAATTCCCTTGAAGAACCCAAGAAATTAATTAAAGAATACGAAGATACTTGTGAAGTTTTGCGAAATCCTTTGAATTCCCTTGAAGAACCCAATAAATTAATTAAAGAAAACGATAATACTAGTGAAGTTTTGCAAAATCATTTGAATTCCCTCGAAGAACCCAAGAAATTATTTAAAGAAAACCAAGATACTAGTGAAGTTTTGCAAAATCCTTTGAATTCCCTTGAAGAACCCAAGAAATTAATTAAAGAAAACGAAGATACTAGTAAAGTTTTGCGAAATCATTTGAATTCCCTCGAAGAACCCAAGAAATTAATTAAAGATAACGAAGATAGTAGTAAAGTTTTGCGAAATCATTTAGCAATAGAAGATGATCAATTGGTTCTACAAAAAAGTTTCCCAATAGAAGATAATCTAGCAACTCCACAAAATAATTCACCAGTGGAAGGCAATCAGGAGGTTTTACAAAAGCAGCTATCAATTGGAGAAGATAATCAAGAATTCCTCCAAAAAAATCTACTAGTAGAAAATAATCAAGTCAAAAATCCATCTACTAAGGAAGTAGTTATACAAAAATATGTAGCTGTTGATGATAATCGAGAACTTCTACAAACAAACTCACCAGTAGAAGCTAATCAAGTTGTCTTACGAAACAACGCACCGATTGAAGAAGATCGACCATTAACAAGTGAAGAAAAGAAAAACTCGAGTCTATCACGAAAGAGTAGCAAAGGAAGAAAATTATCAACAGATAAACGCGTCTCGTTTTCACCAGAAATTGAACATTTTCCCATACCAGCTCCCAGAAAATCTCTTCCACCCAAAGAAGTAAAAGTTGTGACGGTTGAAGTTAAAACAGTGCAAAAAGATTCTGCTGCATCGGTTTTACTGCCTTCTGAGGAGAAGCAGAAGGACGTTAATTCCAACTACCAAAGCAGCGAATATCAAAATAAAGTTCCTGCAGAGGAAACTAATTTGAAATCTACGAAAGAAATTTTGAAAGAACCTTCAGCTAGAAATTATTTAGTTGATTCCTCTTCTGATTTAATTGAAAGTGCTTCTAATAACGATCATTCGGGAAATATTTTAAGAAAAAATCCTGGTAGAAGATTTTCTGAAGTAACATTAAACACACCGATTAATGAGAAGGAAATTGAGAAGATAAAATCACTCCCTGAAGATAATTCACTGCGTACGCTTGGTAGATCCCATTCTGAAGAACCTTATTCGGCAAGTAGATCTTCAAAGGAAAGCTCGAAAACTTACCCAGCTGGAATTTTGAGAAAATCCTTAGATGAAACTGGAAGGGGAGCTTTGAAATACCCCAAAACTAGATTATCGCTGGTTGAAACAACAAATAGCCCTTCGATAAAAAGTGAAGATCGTAATAAATCCTCCGAGGAAATTTCAAAAACCGTCTACAGCATCCTCTCGAAGAACAATTTGGAAAACTCGCAATCGAAATCGCTGGATTACGGGAACAAGCCCAATCCGTTTCAACCCAGGCCTAAATCCTGGCGGGGCTCGCTAATATCCAAGCCTAAACCTAAAGTTAAACCTAAGTTAAAAGAAGTTAAGCGGAACGAGGAGTTTATAGAAGTTGAGGAAACAGAAGTTCGGTATATTTTACCGCGACAGGCTTCAGAGGATAGCCTTTATAAAATCCAATCGGCTCTAGACTTATTCGTCATGGATGATAAGAAGGAGAAAAAGCGGACTAATAGCTTTAAGAAAATCTTCAAGGGCTTCGGGAAGAAAGATAAGGACAAGGATAAGGACAAGAAGAAGCCGAAGAAGATCGAAAACGAAATCGTTGGTGACAACGCGCAGAACGAATCCTTCAACAGAAACTCTAAGGAAGTTAACGTGATTAACAAAGAGTTACCTGAAATCCCCTGCGAGGAAACTCAAAAGCGCTACGCACAAATGCACATTAATCGGTACAATCAAGTTAGAGCTAATTTCGAGCAAACTGAAGATTACGTTTGCATGGATAACGGCTCTAAATACACATATATTAACACCTCAGAGGTCAACAAGTATATAGATACTAGTTCCTCATCGAACACGCTGGATTCCGAAAATTTGGCTTTTAGAGATAGCGATAACTCGAGCGGTTTGGAGAAATTTTTGGAAACCCCACCCCGAGCCTTCGACACTTATCAAAATGTGCAGCTGGTTAAGCCTAAAGCTAATATTCCCATAAGTTCAGAGCGCCCGCTTCCTCTTCCTTACCAAGATATTTCAAAAAACGATTTGAGTGACGGTGTTTATGGAACTGTTTATGATAGGAAGAAAAGTCCTGACTCAGATCGCAGCTTAAGCTCGCGCTCGCCTTCGCTAGAAGGGAGTAAATTGAAACTTCCAGCGAATCGCGAGAAAGTGGAGCTGCAGCCTAGAATTAAATCACCGATTCCTCCTAGCGAGGTCAGCACTGATAAAATTATAGCAACTGAATTGCTAAAGGGGAAGAAGAAGGATGATAAGCTGACCTCGCCGAGCCACCAGCGTTTGGAAATTGAAATTGATTATCCGGATGCTGGGTTGCTTCCAAAAGGAAAACCACCTGTTTCTCCGCAAAATAAAACCCTTCAAAACTTAGAAGCCGGTGAGTGGCATAAACGACAGCGTGAGATGCATTTATCACCAAGCTTGGAAGCGATGGAGTTGCAGATGAAGCAGATGGGAAGATTATCGCCCAACATTGTGGATTGGCAGAAGTTAAAGCAAATGCGGGATCTGGATGATTGGAAGAAGCAAAGGGCATCTCCTAATATTGAGGATTTACAGAAGCGGAACAGTGATGATTGGCAGAACAAACAGAGGAATAGTTTGGAGGATTGGCAGAGGAAACATATGGAGAGGGTTGAGGATTGGCAGAAGAAACATAGTTCGAATGAAGGAAATAGAATGTCTCCAATGGATGTTGATTATCAAAAATCTCAAAGAGGCAGTTTGTCTCCAATACAAATGTCGCCTAATAGAAATGAAAACCAAAAGCACAGATACGTTCCTATGGGTGCTATTCAACTCTCGCCCATTCCAAATGAACAACGTAAAATTCAACTCTCGCCTATTCCAAACGATCAACGCAAAATCCAATTCTCACCTAATCCAGAGCAAAAATCACCCACACTAGAAGAAAAGCAAAGAAAACAGAATTACTCCAACAACAAAAACCCTGCGGGGTATCAACCAACTTCACCCCAGCAGCAGAAAATTCAAGGTGCTTTAAACCAATTGAAAACTCAAAAAAGTAAATCAATTGAAGTTGATGGAGTTTGCTCCGACAAACAATTAAATCTTTCTGAGCTTGAAAAGAATCATGAGAATATAAACTATCAAAACCCCGTGAAAAATGCTGAAATGGAAAGGCATGTGCAATACCAGAAAAATTTCGAAATTGACAATAATGTACAAGTACCTGATCCATTGACTACACAGAGAAATTATAATCCAGCTGATTACGCAAGAACTAACAGTGGAAAAGGGTTGGATTCAGCAGATTCTGAAAGAAGTCCCAAAATTTCCTCGCAACAAGAAGAGTATCAGAGAAAATTTGGAAGAACTCCCGGGGATTCTTTCTTAACAAGACAAAACACTGATGCTTCTTCAATGAGCCAGTATCAAAAATCTGGAGATTACCAAATTAAAGGTGATCAGAGAAGTTTCACGAGCACATCTTCAACTGCGGATTACATGTCGAGGATTAGGGATCCGAATGATGTATCGAATCACCAAAACGATTACGAAATGTATGGGCAAAGGAATGTTGCTGTTAATCCAATGGATACCAATCAAACTGTGAAGAATCCAGGTATGGATGTTGCAGACTATCAAAATAGGTTAAGGCAGCAAAATAGGCTGATGGAACAAGTGGAATACCAGAAACAAATGAATCAAAATAGAGCGATCGATCCAGTGGAATACCAGAAACAAATTAATAAAAATAGAGCAATGGATTCAGTGGAATACCAGAAACAAATAAATCAAAATAGAGCAATGGATTCAGTGGAATACCAGAAGCAGATTAATCAAAATCAAGTGGAATACCAGAGGCAATTGAATCAAAATATAACGATGGATTCAATTGAATACCAGAAGCAACTGCATCAGCACAATTTAATCGAGTGGCAACGATTGCACTCAAAACCACCGATAGAGAGGAAACTGGTGCAATCACCACCTGTCGAACAGAGATTTAACGACGGTGCTAATCCTGATTACCAAAGAACCACTCCAGTGGAATATCAAACACAGTTTCAATCTGCTGATTATTCCTCGCAAGCAATCCTTGCAGAGCAGCAGAGAAGATTGCAAGCATCGGAGTATTTGGATCGACAATCAAGAGCGAATTATGCGTCTCAAGTTGATCAAGATAAAGGTACGCCATCTTCTGAAGTGCTATATAGGAAAAAAGTAGTCACTACTGAAGGTAATCAACAGAAGATAAGTCCATCTTCAGAAGTGTTGTATGGAAGCAATCAACAGAAGTTGAGTCCATCTTCTGAAGTGTTGTATAAAAGCGATCAACAGAAGGTGTCTCCTTCTTCAGAAATGTTGTATGGAAGCAATCAGCAACAGAGAGTGGGTACTTCTAGAGGAGTTTATGGAAGTCATCAACAACAGAGAGTAGGTACTTCTGAAGAAGTGTATGGAAGTAATCAACGGAAGATTAGTGGATCTTCAGAAGGGATGTATGGAAGCAAGAATCCTTGTACAGAAGGAATGTATAGAAGCAACAATCCTTCTACAGAAGGAATGTATGGAAGCAAGACTCCTTCAACAGAAGGGATATATGGAAGCAAGACTTCTTCTTCAGAAGCAATGTATGGTGGTAAAACACCTTCTCAAGAAGGTTTGTATGGTGGTAATCAACAAAAAAAGATACCATCTTCAGAAGGAATTTACGTAGGCAAAATCACGCCTTCTGCTGAAAGTTTGTATGGAAGCAATCAAGCGAAGCGAGCGCCTTCTTCAGAAGGGATTTACGGAGGCAATCAAATGACTACTAATGTCCAAGTCCACGTTGATTCCCACTCCCCGCAAAACCGTTCTGTAACTCCCGTTAGCAGATCTACAACTCCTGTTAACTTAAGAAGTCCATCGCATTCATCCTTGCTGCAAAGAACACCTCCTAAGCATGAAATCCGGCAGAGTGTCGAGGCGTTCTGTTGGAAGGAATTGAAGAAGATGAAGGAGCAAGAGGATATCCAGATGCAGATACAGTTGTCTAATTATGGGTATTTAGAGGATCCAATCGTTTCGCATAGGTCGAGGAGCTTGGCGCAGGATCGCGCGCGGAGTTCGAGGAGGAGTTCGAGTTTACCGAGGGAGGTGCAGAGGCAGAGGAGGTTGGAGGATGCTGGAGTCTTGGGGAATAAGGTGCGCGAGCCGATTTACGGGCAGAGGATTGTTTATCCTAATCCTAATCCTAACGCGAATCAGAATTCTAACTTTACGAGGAATTCCCCGCAGAGGAGCACGATTGGAACAACAGGGGTTAGTAATGGACAACGGCCGATATTTAATAGGGGTAGTTTAACGCAGAACTTTAACAAAGATGCGCAAGGGTTGTATTATAAGAGGGTTGGATTTCATAGCCCGCAGAATCCTGAAAATCCACAAGCCTGGCCTACTAAAAATGGTTACACGCAGAGTCCACCGCAGAGGAGGATTGAGCTTAAGAAGGAAGCGGGTTTGGAGGATGAGGTTTTCCTTCCCGAGAAAACTAATGAGCCGGTTTATGGGATCAAAGGAAATGAACTCACGCGAGAAGAAATTTTCATGATAAACCAACAGCGGCAAAGGCAAATGCATGAAATTAAGGAACCTATTTACTCTTTCAGGCCTTTACCTAATGAGGCTTACCGGCAGAATGGACAAAGAGAGCCAATTTATGGAAGCCGGCCGCTAAATCGAAATGAAATTTATGGAACACGCGCAATGCCTAATATTCGTGAAGAAGGTGCTTATACCCAAAAAGCTAATCTGCAAAGAAATAATTCCTTCACGCAAAGGTATGATTTACCTCCAACTTCAGAACCTATTTATGGCCGGAATCCAAACGAACTTTATGGAAGATTAGGGCAAAAACCATCAACAGTCAACAACAAAGTCTGCGATATGTATGGAAAAATCCACGATAACACCCCGGTCCAGCAAACCGGAGTTCTTTACGGGCAACTCCAGAGGAACACCAACGCCCCCCCAACGCAATACCAAAGCTACAACCAGCTTCAAAAGCACAACCAAAACTTCGTGCGCGGCTCCCGATTAACCGCAAGCGTGAACGACATGAACCGCTACTACCACCAACCCCCGGACCGACCCCTACCCCCCATCCCCAACGACAAGAAAACCCGAAGGTCCAACAATTCCGACAACGAAAGCACCGCCGGCGAAGTTCAGCGGATCTTTCAGAAGAACCGAATCGCTGGTAAGTGAGAGAACATGTTCGGATCGGGCGATTCCTAGAATTGAAGCAGCTATTTTAGGCCGTAAGTTTTGTAAATAGTTATACGTTTATTTATGTTTGTATTTAATAATAAAGAAACGAAGAAAGATAAAAAAACAGTATTTTCTAGGTTGAAACATTGTAAATTATTAAAGACTAATTATATTATTAATAAATACGTTTTTTGTATTAAAAAAATATTTGTTTGCATTATTTATTTCTTCCTTTCCTTACCCCTATATATAGCACTATCAATTCTAGTACTCGCTATTCCACAATAATAGCGTAGATTTTAGCTTTTGGTCATCATTTCAAAGGAATTTTATTTAAAACCTGAACTGTTGGTCAACTTGGGTCAGAAAGTTGGTGCTAAAGAATTGAATATCAAAATCAAAGCTGTTGGTCAGTTTTTGAATTCATAACGTTCAAATAAATTGGTTCTGAATAATTTAAATTTAAAATTTGATGTGTTGGTCAATTTTGGACTTGAAAATGTTAAAAAGTTGAAGAATTAAAATTTATAATCAGAGCAATTAATAAATTTTGAACTGCGAAATGTTAACATAAGTGCTAATGAATTCAAATTTATAATAAGCTCTTGATCAATTCTTTGAATTCTCTTACTAGCTACTCCACAATAATAGCGCAATATCTAAATTATTGTTCAACGTGTCGAAAGAATTAAACTTAAAACCTGACCTATTGGTCAATTTAGGACTTCAAAAAGTTGGTGCTGAAGAATTGATAATCTGAACTTTTAATCAATTTTGGAATTCATAACTTTCGAAAAGTTGGTACTGAATAATTTAAACTTAAAATATGATCTGCTAATCAATTTCCGACTTAAAAATGTTTATAAAGTTTGCATTGAAAAACTGAAATTTATATTCAGAGTTATTGGTCTGCGAAATGGTAACAAAAGTGCTAATTAATTTAAATTTTAAATCAGCTGTTGCACAATTCCTTCAATTCTATTACCCGTTATTCCACAATAATAGCGTCATTTCTAAATTATTGGCCAACGTTTCAAAAGAATTACATTTATAACCTGAACTGTTGGTCAAATTAGGACTTTAAAAAGTTGGTGCTAAAGAATTGAATTTTGCAATCTGAAATGTTGGTCAATTTTGGAATTCATATAGTTCGAAAAGTTAGTGCTGATTAATTGACATTTATGATCTTTTGATCAATTTTAGACTTGAAAATGTTTAAAATGTCGGTGTTATAGAATTTAAATGTTGAACTGCGAAATGTAAACAAAAGTGCTAATGAATTTAAATTTGAAATCTGAGCTGTTGATCAATTTGATTGATTTTGGACAGCAAAATGTGAGCAAAAGTGCCAATGAATTCAAGTTTAAAATCTGAGTTGTTGATAATTTTGGTGTTCTTAATCTTCAAATATTGCTGCTGAAAAATCGAATTTTAAAATCAGGGCTCGTGATCGATTTTGGAATGCGAAATGTTAACCCATGAAGCGCCATTGGTACGATGACGCAACATTAATTATTTCTGGATAATTAAAAGACCAAATAAGCTAATTTTATTTATTGTATTATTTGATCTGATTTGAGAATATGTGAAGAAAAATGTAAGTATTTTGTTATTTAAATATTTAGAGTAATATACATTAAAAGAAAAAAAATCCAGTGTATTTTTAACTTCACAATATTTTAGTGTTTTATACGCGTGGCGCATGAAGTAAAATTTCGAGTTTAGAAAAGCCTGAAAATTTGGTTTGGCCGCTCCGCTTCGCGGAGCGACCAAACCAGATTTTAAGGCTTTTCTAAACTCGAAATTTTACTTCATGCTTAATCTGGGAGTGGAAACATACGCTCGAAACTTTGGATTGAACCTTAAAATGTTAACAAAAGTGATAAGAATTCAAATTTAAAATCTGGGCTGTTAATCAATTTTAGACTTTTTAATGTACAAATGTTGTTGCTGAAGAATCGAAATGTAAATTCTAAAATGTTGATCAATTTTGTACTTTAAAGTGTTAAAAATGTCGTTGCTTAAGAGTTGAATATCTGCAATATTTAGTAGGTAATTAGAATTTAAGATTTTAGTGTTTCATTAAATGTTTGGTTATAAAATCATCAGTATTTTCTAAAGCATTCAAGTTTAATATTTCAATTTTGTACTTTAAAGTGTTCAAAATGTCGTTGCTTAAAAGTGACATTTCTGAAATATTTGGTAGATAATTAGAATTTAAGATCTTAGTGTTTTATCAAATGTTTGGCATAAATCAAAAGTATTTTTTAAAGCATTCGAGTTTATTATCTCAGCTGTTTGATCAATTTTGAATATTGAAAAAAAAAATACTCCTCTCGCTCGCGCGCCCTGGCAAATCCAAATTTTCAGAATTTTCTAAACTTGAAATTTTACTTTATGCTCACTCTGGGAGTGGAAAGCCCTCGTTCGAAGTTTCAATTAAAACGCTTATTTAAGTAGTAGTGTGGTATCACAGGGCTCTAGTATTGGCCCCTTACTTTTCTTTAATAATGACATAATCAAAAAGTGAACGTTTTAAATTGAACGGTTTTGTGAAAATATAAATGCTCGATTTATTTATAAACACTGAAAACATTAAAAGTACGATTCCTTGCGTATTTTTATGTTTTAAAGTATTCTACAAGCAAGTATTTCTTGATTGGTAATTCACGCCATTAGAAATGTTAAAACGTTTCCTTTAGCCTTGAATAAATTCGTTAGTTTTTCATTCATTTATTGGAATGACACGCTCTGTTTGCTCGTGAAACGAGGATAGTGCCTATAAAGTAATCTGCGGCACTTTTTTGTTCAATCGGAATTCATTTCCTGGAGATGAGTTAAACGATGCATTAAACTTGCACGTTAATTATAAATTCATTGGGTTATAAAAGATCAGGTAAGTAAAACTTTTCATTTATTAATATTCACAGTTGTTTACACTCATTAATAAAGTTCAAGCAAAAAAAGTTGATCTAGTTTTGAATAGTATAAATAATACAATAATTAAAAATATTTATTATAAGAACTGTATAAATAATACAAACATTATAAGTATTTATAATAAGAACAGTATATATAATATAATAATTATAAGTATATATCGAATTCAAAGCTCTCTTGAATTCGTAAAAAAAATTGTGCCTATATTATTAATCAAAAATTAAGAACACACATTAGAGATACATGCAATAAAAGCTGATATTTAAGTATTTTGAATTAATTTCTTTTGTCGTGAACTATTTTGAGTAACCATAAAGTTAAAGAGTCGGCTGTGAATCGTTAATTTACCTACGCTGTATATTTTTAACTTTACTTTAAATCAGTGTTGTATACGTGTGGCGCATGAAGTTAAATTTCGAGTTAAGAAAAGCCTGAAAATTTGGTTTGGTCGCTCCGCGCTTCGCGCTACGCGACCAAACCAAATTTTCAGGCTTCTCTAAACTCGAAATTTAACTTCATGCTTAATCAGGGAGTGAAAAACAATCGTTAGAATAATATTAAATATTTATATAGAAAAAAAAAACGTTTAAAATGACAAATTATTTCGTAATAACAATAATAACAGGTTTCCTTTTTTGCCATCAGCTTCGCTACGCGACCAAGCCAAATTTTCAGGCTTCTCTAAACTCGAAAATTAACTTCATGCTTAACCCTTCAAGCGCTAGCGTTACCGTACGGTAACGCAGATATAACAGGTTTCATTATTTGTTTTTAAAATAAATTAAAGCTAAAATTGCCAGATTACAAATTTACGACGACAAAAATAAAATTTTCAAATGTTTCAAAATTAACTAAAACCACTTAGTATGTATTCTATGATTATCGAGTCACAATACTACAAATAAACAATTGTGAAAAAACAATGCTATTCGTTGCGGGTACCTGTCAAACATCTCTCTTTCCACTCGGTCGACAGAAGTCGATGCAACGCTCAATATTTGACCTCCTAACTACGGCTGTTTCGCGTATGTGCTCAAAAGTTAAGACATTTTTAGGATGCAGAATTTTGCACCAAGTATGATTTACATGTACAATATCTTATTTGTAAAAAGTTTTAAACAATTAGGTTGTAAAATAAGTTTTGTTCAGGACTAACGTAAATGAAAAGAATCGCAGAATAAACTGCTATACATTGATGTTTAAAAAAAGTTCCGCATAGTTCCGTCAAATTGTATATTTTGTAAGACACAACAAACATTGATGATTCCAGGGAAGCAATAAACCCATCCCCATATTTCCCCCCTTGTTAAAATTTAACCTTTTTTCAGGTACTCATGAAGACTATAATTTTCAAGAAAGAAAATTAAATAGGAATTAACTATTTTTTATTATTAAGAGATGAACATTTCTATCAGTTTTTGTCATTCTAGTGTAATGAACGACTGACAACTGACATTTTGTTAAAACAAATAAAAGATGTCATAAAAGTGTTTGTGACCAAACTTTTGTCCAAATGGCGTAAATGTAAGTCTATGTACGAAAGTTGCAACAATAACAACGTAAATTGGCTCAATGTTGAGTTGAAAATCCCAGGCATACATTCACCTACAATGGCACAACCCATTGTTTCGAAGATGAGCCGAGGCAGGCCAAGAAAAATGTTTGAACTCAGTTCTGATCGCAGAAAACAGAGAAAACTTAAGCCTCTTGTTTCAAATCTAAGTTTAGAAAATCTATGTTCGGCTACAAAATCAAGTTTAGTGAAATCGGGCAAAAGAAGTGCGGCGAAGGTAATGGGAGTTGCATTAAGTGCAACTCCTAAACGTTTGAAAATGATGAAAAAGGCTCACGATTCATCGTCTTCTAAGGATGTAAGGCCATACAGTGCTGAAGAAGTATTAGGTCTCAGAGTTGATCTTCATCTGACAAAAGAAGATTATAAAACGATGCGGCTAGGAGCAAAATCTAGAGGGGCTGATATATATCCATCATATCACGTGGTATCAGAAGCAAAACAAAAATGTTACCCATTGAATGTCAGAGTATCTGAGAACGAAGCTGTGGTGCCGTTACAGGATCTTTGAGACCATACTGTGCAAAGACTTGCACAAGTTCAGTCGCAAGTTATTATCGAAAACATGGGCGGCACTAACAACACTCTTGAAATTATTTATAAGTGGGGTCTAGATGGCAGTGGAGGACACAGTATATATAAGCAAAACTTCACTAACAATACATTTTATGCGGATTCTAATCTAATTTTATGTACAATTGTGCCCCTAGAATTATCCGAAAAGAATGAAAGTTATATAAAAAAAATATATTGGAAAAATCACACCGCTTCTTCCACCAGATACTGCCGTCCAATTTCATTTAAATTAAAAAAAGAAAATGGCGAAAATACGAAAGACGAATACGACGAAATTAAATATCAAATGAGCAATTTGCAGCCAACGAATATCACCCTGGGAGACAAAACAATTCAGTTTAGGCATGTGCTCATTTGCACCATGTTAGACGGCAAAACAGTCAACGTCTTAACTGAAACAAAAAGTACACAGGCGTGTAATGTATGCAAAGCCACGCCCACAATCATGAACGATTTAAAATAGATTAAAGAAAGGGCCTGTGACGAAAGCTCATATAAATTCGGTCTTTCTGTTTTGCATGCGTACCTGCGAAGCTTCGAATACTTTTTACACATAGCATATAAATTGGAGATAAAGCAATGGCAAGCCAGAGGAAAGGAAGCACAAGAACAAGTTAAAGAGAGAAAGAATAAAATATGTCAGGATTTTTATAAAGAAATGGGTCTTGTTGTCGATTTACCAAAACAAGGTGGTGGTAACAGTAATGATGGGAACACGGCAAGAAAATGTTTCAAAAACCCTGAAGTGAGTTCCAGGATCACAGGCTTAGATAAAAATTTGATTGAAAGAATGTCTAATATTCTTACTGTTATATCGTGTGGTCATTATATCAACGAAGGACTATTTAAAATATATTGTTTCAAGACCACGGAGTTGGCGACCACACTTTATGGATGATATAAAATGAGTGCAAGTGTCCATAAGTTATTGATGCATGGGGCTGACATAATAAAATCGCTTCCACTGTCTGTAGGTCTCCTCTCAGAAGACGTTATAGAAGCAAGCCATAAAAGTTATAAACAGCTCAGACAGTACCACTCGAGGAAAACGTCAAAATTAGATACAAATACGGACATTTTTAACTGGTTGCTTGTATCATCAGACCCTCTAATCAGTAGTTATAGAAAAAAAACCAAAGAGACGAAAAAACAATTGAATGAGGTAGTATTAGGAATGCTTCGAATGCCCAACTATCTCAATGAACAAACTTCACGAGAAACTACATATGCTGTGATCAGAGATAATGAAAAAGATAGTGATGATATTGATTCTGACTCCTCCTAAATTTGTTATTTTGCTAAAAAAAAAAAAAAAAAAAACGCAGTTTAATCATTTCTATAATAAATATAATTTTTCCAATATAAATCTTGACCTATGAACCTGTAACACCTTATTTTCATTAAGCTACATTGAAAGAGCTTTATCGTCTACAGCGCCATCAATAGAGAACAGAAAAAAATGTTTCAGATAAAAAGTGTCTATTTTTTAATGTAGAATCTGATTCCGTAAAAATCGAGGGTTCCCTTTTAAAATTCTGAAGTTGCCCCTAGCCTCCATAACAGGGGGGGACTTGGAGGGATTGATATTTGAAGGGTTAGTTAGTTCAACTGCAACGATTAACTTTTTATTTAAACCTTTTTTTTATACGACGCATAGATTTTGACTTATGGATCTGCAACACTTTATGTGAAACACCCTGTATATCTAATATAGATTAATTTTAACATTAAGATCATCAGGATGGCATCCTAAGGTAATATGTGAGGCAAAAAGATGTTTTTGAACAGCATTTTATTTTTGTCGTCGTAAATTTGTAATTCGGCCCAGTGTGTGGCGCGCGAAATGTGTTCATATTAAGTCAAGCTAGCCATGCATTTGACGTAATGCCTTGCACTTGTGTTCTTTTATCAGTTGTGACCATTTGAAAAGTGTTCTCCTAAAAATGTCGGAAGTAATCGATTTTCGCTTGACGTAAGTACAAATAAGTAACGTATTTTCAATTGTTTTTTATTGATACATGGAATAATAATTGTGGAGACTTCATAAAATGTCTCTATATATTGTATAAGGCCATAACCTATTTCTATGGTCAGTGATAAATAATTTTATTTCTAAGTTACCATATGGTAACGCTAGTATCTTCGCATGTAAATACATATATTATTTCAGTGGCGGACTTACTCTGCAAGAAGCACTAGAAATGGCATATGCGGATAATAATGAGGTAACAAATATATTTATTACACCTCCAGATGCTCACGTTCTTACTGACGAAGACTCTGGGGATGAAATGGAATTTGTACCGGATAATCTACCAAGGCGACAACTATTATCTGAAGCAGAAATAAGGCTAAAGAATATTATTGATTTGGATAACGAACCTGAATATGAGGAAGAAATAGAAAATAATAAGAATAAAGAGACTGATGGTAATACTACTCTAGACGACCAAAACCACAACATTTTTATTTATGATGATAAACTAAATACTCGCAATATTGAGTGGATAAACGGAGATTTGATAGATAGTGCAAAAAAAATTCCTGCTGGTGATTATTCAGCCTATAAAAACATGACAGCTACAGAATTGTTTGAATGCTTTTTCGACAATGAAATATTTTTTATGTTGTTAGATGAAATGACTCGCTACGCTCTGTTTTTAAGCTGTTTAGATCCAAAAGTTACTTTAAAAGAACTGAAATGTTTCATTGGTATACTTATTGTGAGCGGTTATAATGAATTGCCGGGAAAGAAATTGTATTGGGTTTCTGATAATGATATGAATAATTCTGCAATTAGTGGGGCTATGCGACGCGACAGATTTTTTCAGATAATGAAGTTTATTCATTGTGCTGATAATACCAAAATAGACGAAAAAGACAAATTATGGAAACTTCGACCATTATTAACAAAATTACAAGGAAATTGTTTGAAAAACTTTATTCCAGAAAAGCATCTTGATTACGATGAATCGATGATAAAATATTACGGCCGTCATGGCTGTAAACAATTTATTAGGGGCAAACCGACCAGATTTGGATATAAAGTTTGGTGTCTAAATACAAAAGAAGGCTACCTTGCAAATTTCGAAGTTTATCAAGGCAAACGATTTTCGGGAAACGAAAGAGATGAAAGGTTATTTGGAAAAGCCGCAGCGCCACTTCTGTCTATGATTACCCAACTAACCGAGAAGCATTTGCCATATCACTTTTATTTGGATAACTTGTTTACAGGCATTGCGCTTTATAATTTCTTGAGAGAAAATGGTTATTCTGCCACAGGCACTATAAGAGAAAACAGAATCCCAAAAGAATGTCCTCTTACAACAAAGAAACAAATAAACAAGCAGCCGAGAGGAATCTACAAATCTATAATTGCCCGTGAAACTGGTGTAATTCTTGTGAGATGGGTTGATAACAATGTTGTCACTGTTGCATCTACATCGTACGGTGTTCATCCAATCTCCAAAGTAAAGAGGTACTCGTAAACTGAAAAGAAGATAGTTCAAATTCCAAGACCACATCTAATAGAACAATATAATAATTTCATGGGAGGGACAGATCAAATGGACGAAAATATTGGAAGATATAGAATTTCTATTAGAGGAAAAAAATGGTGGTGGTGTATATTTACATGGGCAATAGATGTTGCTATAAACAATGCTTGGATTTTGAAGAGAATATCGGAGGGAAAACATTCAGACCAATTATCATTTCGGAGAGAGTTAGCCCAGAGTTACTTGCAAAAGTATGGAATGCCCCCTAAGAGTACAGGAAGAAAAGGTACTGCGAAAAACAGCGTTTCGTGCAATCGCGTAAGCGACGAAGTAAGGTACGATCAGCGAAATCATCTTATTACTCATACCCCTAATAAAAAATGGCGGCGATGTGCCGGAGAAGGCTGTGATTCTAGCATCAGAACCATGTGCTGCAAATGCAATGTCGGCCTTTGTATTGAATGCAATGTTATATTCCATACTCCGTAGTATGTTTTATTTTGTTAATTGTATTGTAAACTAATATTCTATTGTAATAAAATACGAGAAAAGCGATTATATTTATTCTTTTATGTAAATTTTTGTACCTCGAAGTTCTATGTCAGTTACCCAATAAAGTACTAGCGTTACCATATGGTAACTTGAATTTTTCAAAAATAAAATAGAGGGAACATGCAAAAAATAATATTTAAGCCACAATCTACCAAAAGCAATAATATAATTTATGCAAATATATGTTTTTTTGTTAATTTAAAAATTTCGGACTTGAAGGGTTAATCAGGGAGTGAAAAACAATCGTTAGAATAATATTAAACATTATTATAGAAAAAAAAAACGTTTTAATGACAAGTTATTTCGTCATAACAATAATAACAGGTTTCCTTTTTCTGCCATCGTATAGAATTAATGAGATAAATTAGATATAAGTGCAACACAAGAAAACAGTTTAAAAAAAATATATTGATGTAGAAATAGGATGTGAAAAATAGCTGCCGGTGGGACATGAAAAGAAAGAAAAACGGAAGTTCTCCTCTGCGATTTTTTTTGTATGTGTATGTGTGTGCAAGAGCACGCAAAATGCTGGCCCACGTCACGTTAGTTCCCACGTGACCGGAAGATCCATCATTTTCGTTTGTTGAAGTTTCATTTACACCCTTGGACATATTAAGGACGACAACTGTGTTACGAGTATATATTAATTTTATAACATTTTATAGCGGAATTATTTTTACCATAAATCATAAACTGCACAGTTCAAATTTTAAGGCTTTTCTAAACTCGAAATTTTACTTTATGCTTAATCTGGGAGTGGAAAACACTCGTTTAAAGTTTAATAAACACAACGAATGTTGGAAAACTTACAGCGTATCCATATGTATACTTAAAAAAAATCGCTGTATATATATACGGAGAGTTTTATGTAACACCGAACATTTTCATAACGAGAATTTTTCTTTGAAGTATCCAAATGCATACGTTGCACATTTTTCGATGCTCGGTTTGTTAAAAGAATTCAATTTGAAGCTTTAAGCGAGTGTTTTCCACTCCCAGGCTAAGCATGAAGTAAAATTTCGAGTTTAGAAAAGCCTGAAAATTTGGTTTGGTCGCGTAGCGCGAAGCGCGGAGCGGCCAAACCAAATTTTCAGGCTTTTCTAAACTCGAAATTTTACTTCATGCGCCACCGGTACAAAACACTGACATTTTACGAAGTTTAAAACACACCGCTAAACTTTACATTGTATCAGTGTTTTGTACCGGCGGCGCATGAAGTAAAATTTCGAGTTTAGAAAAGCCTAAAAATTTGGTTTGGCCGCTCCGCGCTTCGCGATACGCGACCAAACCAAATTTTCAGGCTTTTCTAAACTCGAAATTTTACTTCATGCTTAGCCTGGGAGTGGAAAACACTCGCTTAAAGCTTCAAATTAATTTCTTTTAATAAACCGAGCATCGAAAAATGTGCAACGTATGCATTTGGATACTTAAAACAAAAATTATCGTTATGAAAATGTTCGGTGTTACACAAAACTCTCTGTATATATAAGAATATTGTGTTTTTAAAGAATTTAATTTTTAAAGATGTTTTTTTCTTTGTTTAGTTTTTGTAACTAGAATTTAATCCCAGCGATATATGTAAATCTTCTTTAAAATTATGTAATGCTATGCAAGAATATCCCTTTTTTTTTTCAAGTAAGTTTAAAGTAGAAACAATCAAAAGTGGAACTTAATGAAAAAACGAAGAGTGCCCCGCATTTTCTGATGCTCAGTTTATTAAAGTAATTCAATTTGAAGCTTTAAGCGAGTGATTTCCACTCCCAGGCTAAGCATGAAGTAAAATTTCGAGTTTAGAAAAGCCTGAAAATTTGGTTTGGTCGCGTAGCGCGAAGCGCGGAGCGGCCAAACCAAATTTTCAGGCTTTTCTAAACTCGAAATTTTACTTCATGCGCCACCGGTACAAAACACTGACATTTTGCGAAGTTTAAAACACACCGCTAAACTTTACATTGAATCATTGTTTTGTACCGGCGGCGCATGAAGTAAAATTTCGAGTTTAGAAAAGCCTGAAAATTTGGTTTGGCCGCTCCGCGCTTCGCGCTACGCGACCAAACTAAATTTTCAGGCTTTTCTAAACTCGAAATTTTACTTCATGCTTAGCCTGGGAGTGGAAAACACTCGCTTAAAGCTTCAAATTAAATTCTTTTAATAAACCGAGCATCGAGAAATGTGCAACGTATGCATTTGGATACTTAAAACAAAAATTATCGTTATGAAAATGTTCGGTGTTATATAAAACTCTCTGTATATATAAGAATATTGTGTTTTTAAAGAATTTAATCTTTAAAGATGTTTTTTCCAAATTTAGTTTTTGTAACTAGAATTTAATCTCAGCGATATATGTAAATCTTGTTTAAAATTATGTAATGCTATGCAAGAATATCCCTTTTTTTTCAAGTAAGTTAAAAGTAGAAACAATCAAAAGTGGAACTTAATGAAAAAACGAAGAGTGCCCCCGCACACTTACACACACACAGCCACACAAACAGCCTGCCCGGGTATAAGGGCGTGATTGCACGGGGGTTGAGGCACAGGGCGTTCACCCTCCCCGTAGTTCTCGCACCCGCCGCGGCGCAGCGCATCTATCGATTATCCCGCCGGTGACGTCACAAGGATGCTGTGCTCCTGCATCCATCCACGGCACTCTGCGTGCTCTCCGCTCGGCCTATCTCCACCGGCCTACACAGCCACTCCAGACGCTGATCTAAAATTCGCGCACCTCTGAATACTTTATCATTCGCACACACACATCCATACACGTACGGAATAATCCGATACACGATTGCGACAAACCGGGCGTCACCTGATCTGATTCAGGGCGAAAAAATAGGTGTTCAAGGTACCGTATGTGCGACTAAGAGGAACACCCGATATTTACGCAATTTGTGGTCGCCGGTCGTTCGGTATTCCGATCCTGCCGAGGGCGAGCGAGTGACTCTCAAGTAAGTGTACACCCCTTTATTACAAACACTACAACAAATTATAGACAGCTTTGAGATGAATCTTATTTTGTTTTTACAACCCCCACATGCATTTGACAGATGTGGCAGGGCATGGTCTATATTGATTAAATCACAGTTCACGTGCACACCAATAATTTTCATCCCTTAAATAAATAAAATCCTTAATATTTAATAAATCCTGTTTACTATTTTCGAGTGGGTTGTTTTTTTTCAAATTTTATTAAAGCGATTCAAACCCTAACTTTAACTAACTCGTGTCGGTTGAGTGGGTTTCAATTTTTGGTCCTTTTTTTAGTGAAGTGAGTGTAGGTGTGTGTGTGTGTATGAGTGTGGAAGGGAGCTTTCCTGCAGAGTTGTGTAGGTGGTGTCGTTGACACGTGTTTCACCGTGTTTGTGCTAGATTCCAACCCTCTTGAATTATTGCTGTTGGTAATTACTCCACGCTTCATTTCTACTCTTTTTGGAAAGTGAAAGTATTCTCAATTACAGCGCGTGTACGTCTAAATAAACCTACAGATTCTTCTGTATTTATTATATATATGAAACTCTTTTCATTCGATAATATGACATCCCTTAATTATAGTAAATTTAATTAAAGCGCCTGATTCGTTTCATTAATCCCCTGAATTTTAAACGAATTTGTTTCTTTCATCATAAACGCACTGTATAATAAATAATGGAAAAATAAATTTTTTGAACCCTCAAATGGTAAATTTAATAAGTGTTAGTGGAAATTATAGAGCAATTCCCGGCGGATCCACCAATTCAGAAAATTGAAATTATACAGGGTGCCCGTATTTCAACAGAATGATTAGGAATCATGGTTATTTGAAGAGATAGAAAGCCGGTTAAATTGGGGCAAAGTTGCGTATTTTAGGGCCTAACAATAATATGAAAACAATTATGAAATATGATTTTTTGTTTTTGAGATATCAACAAAAAACTGATTTTTCAAATAACTGAGATCCCTATACATTCTGTGGAAGTACGGACACCCTGTATAGTAAATTATTTTTTCACTGCACTCTTGACTAAACGAGGTTTTTATATTGGCTTTTTAATATAATTTAAAATCAAACAAGTGCCTTAATTTAAAATTAGATAATGTTGCAATTCTTTAAACGGGTTGTTTAAAAAATCCGATATTTTACAAAATCAAGAAATTGAAATGTAAAGAAATATTATTTAATTACTCAAAAGTATTTCGAAACATGATTTCGTAAGTGCTGAAGATACTTACTTACTTACGGTTAAATCTATACATAAATATTATGCATATGAGTAAGTGTTTGTGGCTCATTAATTAAAACCAATAATTACGAAAAGCACTTATATTTTCAGGAAACTGTACAAACGTTGTCAGCAAGAATGCACAAAACAGCGGCGCATTCATAAAATCCATCATTTCAGAAAATAAGCGTGTCGCATTGAAAAGAGGAACTGCATTTCTCATTCACGACAATTTCAACAACTCCAGCGCCAGCTTTGAGTGCTGTTTTTAGAGCCGTGGATAGAGAAATTGTCGAATTAGAGTTAAAACCGTAAGAGAAATTGTTGATTAATCGCATTCAATTGAAATGTTTTAAAATGAAAGAAGACTTGTATGTATTAGGGACGTGAGTGTTTTTTTTACCAGTTGTGATCTTATTTATTATGTACCATCGGTGGACATAAAATGTTGAGACAAATTGGATAATATCAAACATAAGCAAATTTCACTTTAATAAAACACTTAATTTGTTTAGGTTAGGTTAGGTTAGGCTAGGTTAGGTTAGGTTAGGTTAGGTTAAAGTGATATTATGGAGTTTCAACAACTAACAGCCTAACCTAACTTAACCTAGCCTAAGTTATGTTAGGTTAGGTTAGTAACTTGAAATAAAACACTTTTCCTCCTTTTTTCACTAGTTTATTTTATACCAGATGTACATTACGGTCACCATGTGACCATTATCAATGGTTTGATTCAGTATCAAACCATGGATAATGGTCACATGGTGACCGAAATGTACATCTGGTATAAAATAAACTTGTGAAGAAAGGAGAAAAAGTGTTTTATTTCAAGTTATTATCATCTTCACGTAACTCACCCAAACTCATTTAGGTTAGGTTAGGTTAGGTTAAAGTGATATTATGGAGTTTCAACAACTAACAGCCAACAACTATACAGTATAAGCAAATTTATTAGGTTTTTTAAAGAAAGGTTGTGATTTAATTGCATAATGTCAAGCATAAGCAAATTTCACTTTAATAAAACACTTAATTTGTTTAGGTTAGGTTAGGTTAGGCTAGCTCAGGTTAGGTTAGGTTAAGTTAAAGTGATATTATGGAGTTTCAACAACTAACAGCCTCAACTATACAGTATAAGCAAATTTGTTAGGCTTTTTTAAAGAAAGGTTGTGATTTATTTAAATTAACGAGTGTCTTCCACTCCCAGACTAAGCATGAAGTAAAATTTCGAGTTTAGAAAAGCCCCGCCTAGAAAATTTGTCGAGGGTCGCGCAGCGACCCGAGACAAATTTTCACGGGGCTTTTCTAAACTCACTTCATGCGCCACGCGTATAAACCACTGATTTACAGTAAAGTTAAAAATATATAACACTTAAATGTGATGGTGGTCAATATTTATTTATTTTTTTTAATTTTTTTAAAGAAAGGTTATGAAACTGACAATAGAAATATGTGAATGAAACGAATTAACGAAACAGTTTTGTTTATTTTCGACACATCAAATGACAATTAACTGACAAGTCCAAAGTTTGATACACACTAAAAAACTCTTGCGTGTCCCAACATTTTATTTTCACCGATGATACCCAATTTAAAATTCATGTCAACAAATATTTTTCTAATAAAACACCGTTTAATTTCCTTCCTTCAGTAACTTATTTTTCACTGTTATATCTACATTTCGAATACCATGTATTCATTTTCAATAAATAAATTCAGTTATTGAAAATGAGTACATAGTATTCGAAATGTGCATCCAACAATGAAAAATAAATGAGTGACGAAAGAAAATCAAACTGTGATTTATTAGTGAATTAGTAATTCACATAGCTCAAAACAAATAGTAAAGTTTGTTTTCAACCGAGTGTTTTGTACCCCTTCATTAAGCATGAAGTGAATATCTTGTATACCCAAGCTTTTAGATAAACTTATATGAACAAAACTGGAATGGATGACTAGACATGTATTAATTGATGAACAACATTGTTTTCGTGGAAGCCGATCTAACCCTTCTAATTTATTGTGTTTTCAAAATTATATTAGTAACTCAATGGAAAATAGGTGTTCAGTTGACACGGTGTATTTGGACTTATCTAAAGCTTTTGATAAGGTATCACATAATATTTTATTATTAAAATTAAGTGCATTCAGATTTAAGCAATCAGTCTTTTTACAAGGCCGTTCACAATGTGTCAAAAACAACCATCTCTCTGATTTCTTTTGCGTTCCTTCTGGGGTACCCCAAGGATCGCACTGTGGTCCTCTATTATTCCTTATTTTTATTAATGACATCATTTTTTCAATTAAATTCTCACATTTTTTGTTATTTGCTGATGATTTAAAGTTGTTTAGAGAAATACGCGATATTACTGATTGTCTTTTACTTTAAAATGATCTTTCCTCTTTAGCTAGCCGGTGCATTTTAAACGGTCTCAGTTTCAATATTGACAAGTGTAAATCTCTAACTTTTTCAAGTAAGATAGTAACATTCGATTTTAATTACCATATTAATGGCAAAATTGTTTTAAAGATTATTGTAATGAAGGACCTTAGGGTTTGGTTTGCCGCTAAACTCAGTTTCGAACATCATATTAATTTTATATGTAGTCGCGCGGCTAAAATGCTAGGGTATATTAAACGTTTGTCTAGGAATCTGTCGGTATTGTCGTTTAAAATTGTACATTTTGCATACGTTCGATCGCATTTAGAATACGCTTCATGTGTATGGAGTCCGTATCAAAAGATTTGTATCAAACGTATTGAAGATGTTCAAAGCAAATTTATTAAATATCTAGCATTTAAGTCGAGACATAATAATGTAAATGTTAGCGTTGATTTTAATATTGATCAACTATGTTGCAGGCAGTACTTTGCTGATATGTCATTACTTTACAAACTATTTAATGGGGACATCCAATGCCCGACTCTCCTTTCTCGCATGTGTTTTTCTATATAATTTGAAAATCGCTTATGTTGGAACCCGCCGCTTTAGGCACGTCTTATGCGTACACTAAATTCTCTGTTAATTTATCCTGATTTTGATATTTTTTGTAATACGTCTTCCCATAATTGTTAAAAGATCCCTTTGCTGTCATTAATAATTTTGTTTCTATCTAGTATAGAATTAATTTAACGAATATAGCACTAATAACTTTTCTTCACACTTTTATTTGAATTACCAAATGTACATTTCGGACACAAAGTGACCATTATCAATGGATTAACACTGTGTGTTAATCCATTGATAATGGTCACTTTGTGTCCGAAATGTACATTTGGTAATTCAAATAAAAGTGTGAAGAAAGGTTATTAGTGCTTTATTCGTCAAATTAATTTTATCTTCACGTAAGTCACAATCAATTTATTTAGTATTGAATTGTTATTTTATTGAATATTTTTATATTCTGTTAAATGGTACATCCGTGAATAAAGGTTTATTTATTTATTTAGAAGTAAATGTTTCAATATTCCTTGAACAAAAGAATTACATCAATATAGATTTTAAAACACTTAACTTTGTATTACCACATTAATTAACTTTTTACAGTGACTATAGTTTCGACTACAAGCTAGTCATTATCAAACTGAGTTTGATAATGACTAGCTTGTAGTCGAAACTATAGTCACTGTAAAAAGTTAATTAAAGTGGTAAAACAAAGTTAAGTGTTTTAATATTATTTTATAAAGATGTACCACAAAGTGAACGCCAACCAAATCAAAGATTCAATATAGATTTGTTTCAATTTTTGTGATAAGTAAAATAAATCAAGTGATTTTGTTTAAATGTAAAAGTTATATTAAAACTTTAAAATTAAAATAAAATAATTTCATTTGTTTCAGTTATTCTGATAATCATGACACACTTCTTAATAAATTTAGTTTACAGTCAGTTAAATTTCGCAGACCATCTATCTTATTTGTGCGTAAATTATTACACAATGCAATAAACTCATCAGACTTATTAAATTAAATTTTGCTGCATATTCCAACATTTTGCAGCAGGCAAAAACCCACGTTTAGCATCCCTATCCATAGGACTAACCTGAGTTTAAAGTCTCCTATTGTTATCATGTCTGGAATATCTAATAAATTACAACCCTGTTGTAATATTTTTCACAACTCTGCGAAATGTTTAATAAATAATATTTTACATATCTGTCATACAGACTAGCGTTATCATGTGGTTTAGACATTAATTTGTATGTACATACATTAATTGTTTATTATATTATATTACATTGTCTTGTAATTAGGAAGTTGTTTTTCTCCAAAATAATCATTTTCAACTATTTCGAGCCACTTGGGTCGCCTCGCGAAATTAGCATATGGGAAGGGTTTAAGGAAGGCCCGCCGATTGGCCTTTTCTGATGCTTCTGCGGTTGGACCAAGATTACAAGGTTTACAGAAAAGATAAATTGACATAGTTTTTAGCATTGAATTTTTTCCGAAAAAATAATCGTTTACAATCATTTCGGGCCACTTGGATCGCCCCGCGAAATTAGCATGGGGCCATATGAGAACAGTTTAAGGAAGGCTGGCCTTTTCTGACGCATCTACGGTTGGACTAAGATTACAAGGTTCACAGAAAAGTTAAAAAAACTTAGTTTTTAGCATTGGATATTAAAGAGTGCAGCTACATTTCACCTAAGATGATCGTCTTCCTAAATCATTTGTGGCCGCCAGAAAAAAATCGCAAAGTCGAGCAAAATTTTCGTGCACTTTGCGAAGGTCCACTAAAACTAATTTCTCGATGTAGCTCAGATTTCTACAGATTATGCTTACATTCTTTAGCTATATTTTGGTATAATATAAAGTCATTTTGCGATTTTTGCATTTTCACCAAAATTCTACTATTTTTCATGCACCCTTACATTTTCAAATTTTTGTAAAAATTTGTTTTTCTCTAAAAGAATTTCCTGTTGGGCAATACAGACTTTTATTATTATTATTATTCTGATAAGCAAAACAAAGCAATATTTTGTATTATTTCTTTCTTAATGAAGACATAATAACTAGTATTGTATTTAACGTTATCGGCCATACAGAGAGTTTTATGAAATACCGAACATTTTCATAACGAGAATTTTATTTTTAAGTATGCATAAGCATGCGTTGTACATTTGCCGACGCTCTGTTTTTAAAAGAATTTAATTTGAAGCTTTAAACGAGTGTTTTCCACTCCCAGGCTAAGCATGAAGTAAAATTTCGAGTTTAGAAAAGCCTGAAAATTTGGTTTGGTCGCGTAGCGCGAAGCGCGGAGCGGCCAAACCAAATTTTTAGGCTTTTCTAAACTCGAAATTTTACTTCATGCGCCACCGGTACAAAACACTGATGCAATGTTTAGTGGTGTGTTTTAAACTTCGTAATATGTCAGTGTTTTGTACCGGTGGCGCATGAAGTAAAATTTCGAGTTTAGAAAAGCCTGAAAATTTGGTTTGGCCGCTCCGCGCTTCGCGCTACGCGACCAAACCAAATTTTCAGGCTTTTCTAAACTCGAAATTTTACTTCATGCTTAGTCTGGGAGTAGAACATACTCATTTCAACTTTCAAACTGATTTTTTTTTCAACAACGAATATCTGAATATTTACAACATATACAGTGTAATTGGGACATGTATACTTGAAAGAGAAACTCCCTGTGTGTACACGTTGAGGGATTAATTGCGATTGATTGGTTACAATTTTTAATGGTGCTGTCAAATTGTATTGTATTTTGTTTTAATTTAAAAATGTTTAATCACGTTTTATCAATGAGAAACAAGTTATATAGGAATAAATACTTCGTTTCAAAAAGTGTGTAAGTTTGAACCAATAATAAGAAACATGAATTATTCAACACAAATTACAGGCTCAGAAATCAGCTTTTCCTCTACTCTCTGGAAATTCAATCCGCTCTGCAATCGATTCATCAAAATTTAATCACATTGATTCAAAGCCCTGGCCGAATGATGAATTTTATACATTTTCTCTTAATAAGGTGGTGTTTTTGAAATACCGAGGTTTTTAATTCCGCGAAGCGTGAAATGAATGAAACTGTGGATGAACACAATTTAATAAAATTCAATTTTCCTGCCAGAGGAAAGCAATCAAGCAATGTTATGATTTGTGAACTTTTGTTAGAGATAAATTATATACTGTCTTTATTTTATGAATATACAAGGGATTTGTCTTTCAAGTATACATATTATATTGCACTTGTAAATAAAACACTTTTTACTTTGTTTAGGTACTATATTTTGCATTTAACTTGTGACTATCTAGTAGTATTATCAAACTGTATTTCAATTATGTGCTGTAAATTTTCTGATATTCGTTAAAAGGGTTTCATTTGAAGCTTCAAACGAGTGTTATCCACTACCAGGTTAAGCATGAAGTAAAATTTCGAGTTTAGAAAAGCCTGAAAATTTGGTTTGGTTGCGTAGCGCGAAGCGCGGAGCGACCAAACCAAATTTTCAGGCTTTTCTAAACTCGAAATTTTACTTCATGCGCCACGCGTATAAGAGACTAATTTCAAGTAAATTTCACTTGTTCACAATACTTCGATGTTGTCAGTGTTTAATACGCGTGGCGCATGAAGTAAAATTTCGAGTTTAGAAAAGCCTGAAAATTTGGTTTGGTCGCTCCGCGCTTCGCGCTTCGCAACCAAACCAAATTTTCAGGCTTTTCTAAACTCGAAATTCTACTTCATGCTTAACCTGGGAGTGGATAGCACTTATCATATGTATACCTAAAATAAGCAGTCCCTGTATAATGCTGCCGCTTTCCCCAAAACCTTACGAATGATTAATATAATTTATTTTTTACTTTGCTTGTATAACACTTTTTATTAAATGTAACTGCAGTTTCAACAATTTTAGCTTGTCATTATCAAGTATAAAGCTGAATTTGTCGAAACTGCAGTCACATTTAATAAAAAGTATTATACAAACAAAGTAAACAGTGTTTTATTGTAAAATTAACACGTATAACGAAGTAGAAGCCCCCACAATACAGAATATAATTCGTGTTTGTTGAAATTTATCGAGGTGCGTTGCTGGGTTCATGCAAAACTATTTCATTATCAAACATAAAGTGTTTTATTTTTTACTATGTTTGTATAACACTTTTTATTAAATGTAACTGCAGTTTCAACAATTTTAGCTTGTCATTATCAAGCATAAAGCTGAATTTGTCGAAACTGCAGTCACATTTAATAAAAAGTGTTATACAAACAAAGTAAACAGTGTGTTATTGTAAAATTAACACGTATAACGAAGTAGAAGCCTCCACAATACAGAATATAATTCGTGTTTGTTGAAATTTATCGAGGTGCGTTGCTGGGTTCATGCAAAACTATTTCTTACAAGAAAGAAATAAAGGGTGGGTCATCTAGTAGTTTCTTTTTGAACTGTTTGTTATTTACTTATTGACAACACCGACGCGCTTGATATATTGACATAAATGTAGTGTCGAACCTCCGGTGTAAGATATGAATCGTTTTTATTTGGAACAACGTTGGAAAATATTAAAAAAATATTTACAAAGTGAGTGTTGTGTTCCAATGGAGTGCGGTACAGAGACATGCTGACTTTTTTGTGGCCGCAATTAGACGATTTCGACTTGGGCGAGTTTTAGTTCCAGCAGGATGGAGTAACATGCCACACCAGCCGTGAAACTATCAATCTTTTGCACACTAAGTTTGGTAACCGTGTTATCAGTCGTTTTGGAGACATTAATTGGCTATTGCACAGCTGCGATTGGTCGTCGTTGGACTATTTTTTGTGAAGATATGTCAAGGACCGTTGTTACTCTAACGATCCACAAAAACTTCATTGAAGCACTGAATGAAAACAAATAGGGCCACAAACACTCGAATATGTACAGCAAAATTGGGTGAAATAGATGCACTAATGTCCCGCTAGCCGCGGCGGCCATTTAACTGAAATTGTTTTCTATAAATAATCAGAAGGTTTACTTTCTTGAATAGAGCAACAATCATTAAAAAAATATTCAACGGTGTAGTTTAATTAACAATTTCAAATAGAAACAATCTGATGGCCCACTTTTTACATATGTTCGACAGCGTATACGCCATCTAATGCCCATTAGCATAAGTAGCATTGTCAAAAGCTAGCAAACTAATCGTTTATATATACTGAACACAAATTCATATTCTTGAAAAAATATATATCTCAAAGCTGTTAATAATTTCGCCTCAAAGCATGAAAGTATAATCTCTGTATGATGTTCTTTTTTTTGTAACAGTAATCAGAGTTCGAGGTAAAGTTAATTAGTGCGAAATGTTGATCCGGTGGAAAAATAAAGACAAGGACAAGGACAAGTGCGATAAATCGTCGAACCAGAAATCCGGCTCTTCTTCGTCCAGTTCGAAGAAGAAACGCCGAGGACGCGATGGAGGTAATTTTTATGCATGATTTCTAAATACCAAAAAATTATATTCCAAGAATATAATTTCAAATTAGAATAAATTTATATATTTAGTTTAAAAACAGAATTAATTATTTTAATATTTGACTACTTTGAATCGGGGTTGTTATGTTTAAAACACTTTGTTTTTGAACAGTGTTTTAAACATAATATATAAAATTACTAACATGATATTCGTGAAAATGCAAACAATGCAAACAATGTTTGCATTTTCACGAATAACATGTTCGTAATTTTATATATTATGTTTAAAGTGTGCAAACTATCAGAAGCGTAAGCTTATTTTCTCGAATTCAAAAAGTTTTGAATTTGAATGATTCGTGTAAGAAACATGTTTAAAAACAGCCGTCCTGTGGTAAACGGTTTTGTTTTAAACATGTTTTAAATGTTAAATTCGTTTAAAACATGTTATAAACGTTAAATTTGCTTTAAACGATTTTTTCTATTATCTTAAATTAGTTAAACTATATTTTATGCTACTTTGTTAAACATTTTCTACGTTTTCAAATTTTAGTTAACTTGTTGAAGATATTTCAAATTACATTATTAAAAATAAAATGTTAACATAATAAAATATCATTATTATGTGTGTATAAATATAATTCAAAACGTGTATTTAACATGTTTAGCCTTATTAATACAATTGCCGTTAATATCACTATAGTTTAATGCTATTCAATCTCTACTAAACGCATACAAACACGATACTACCATTTCGTATTAATAGAGCAAAATGTACATGCAATTAGTTATTTTTGAAATAATGATAAAATAAACGTGGTTACATTTTTGAGTGTTCTAATTTCATTATAATTAAGTAATTTAGAACGTGTATTACACTGTTTTTATTATGTTCGTAAAAATATATTTCTTCTAATAATTTACTAGATTGAAATTGACGTCTAGTGAGTGTCTCCACTCCCAGACTAAGCATGAAGTAAAATTTCGAGTTTAGAAAAGCCCTGTGAAAATTTGTCGAGGGTCGCGCAGCGACCCGAGACTAATTTTCTGGGCTTTTCTAAACTCGAAATTTTACTTCATGCGCCACGCGTATGAAACAATGATTTCTAGTGAAGTTCAAAATATTTATAAAATTTGGTTTGGTCTCGTATTGCGTAGCTTGGCTTGATTTCAAGTGAAGTTCAAAATATTCTGATAAGGTTTATACATTTATGATTAATTGCAGTATTAAATGAATTTTAAATAACCCTATTTTGTTATGACAATTGAGGTTATGTATAAGACTTAAACTAGGTCTGTTAAATTATTAATTGTAAACTTATTATAGTAGTCTACTAATACTTAATTCGAAAATGTCAAAACCATCCTCACAACTGTGTTAAAGCTTATACTAACGTCTAGAAAGGCTGGTTACTTGAAACACGTTTTAAACATGTTTTTAATTCTTTATGTTTGGAGCACTGTTTTATTGAAAAAAAAGACGTTTTGTAAATAAACCGTTTATTTTAATTAAAATAAAAATAAAACATTTCTTTTAACAACCCTGCTTTGAATTTATTTTATTTTCATTTCAAATTTAGTTATGTATAAGACTTAATCTAAGGCTATTAAATTATTAGTTGTAAACTTACAATAGTAATTTACTAGTAATTAATTCGAAAATGTCAAAACATCCTTAGAACTGTGTTAAAGCTTATACTAACGTCTGTTAATAAAGCTGGTTATTTTAAACACGTTTTAATCATATTTTTAATTCTTTATGTTTTGAGCAATGTTTCATTTAAAAAAGACGTTTTGTAAAAAATCCGTTTGTTTTAATGAAAATAAAAATAAAAATGTTTTTAACAACCCTGCATTAAATATATTAAATATTTCAAAATTCCTAACCTTCGTTAAAACAATGTGATTCTTTAATACGTAGGAACGAAAGAATGTGTTTATGCAGATTACGTAAACTCTCTGAAATCTAACGATATATAATACCATTTTGTTAAAAATGGGATTTTTCTATCATTTGAAAAGTAGGCATGTTTTTATGTACGAGTAGCTAATAAAAATTTTATGACAATTTTTATGAAAAAGAATAAAATTCTAACTTGCGTTATCTGAAGTCATGACATAATAATAACCGTAACCGAGATTACATTATCCTTTGATCCACTGGACCAGAATCTCATGACTCAATCTCCTGAAATATTCAAATCGGCTCTCCAACTTTAATTAAGTTCGGAAACGCGGAACGGATAATATGGGAAGTTTGTAGTTTTCTTTGGTGAAGGGCGCCTTTTAAAAGTCGATTAAAACTTATTTGTAAAACCAAAATCAAGGAAAAAATGTTCGGTAATTGAAAAGCGGTTTTGTAATGAACAGGATTAAGAAACAATAGTTCATAGCTTTAATTTAAAAGTAATTTATAAGTTAACTATCCTTTAATCCTAAATCTTATCCTCAACTTATTTTCGAAAAATTAACTTTAGTTACAAATTTTAACAAATTCTCAGGCTTTTCTAAACTCGAAATATTTACTTCATGCTTAATCAACGAGTGGAAAACACTCGCTGCGCATAATATTCAATACTTTAATCAATTTGTTTATTAAATTATTTAAAAACTTGGTTTCTTAAGTGCTTAAAATTAAACATGTAAAATTGTTACAATAAATTCAATAACGTTGTAAATCGTAAAAAGAATCACACTTCTAATATTTTTGAAATATTCAACAGTCGAGGCAATTTCATTCATTCCTTATGTTTAAAGATAATTAGAAAAATCAATAAAGTTTTCTGCAAATACATCTGAAGGGCTTATTGTAATAACATGATTAGCCATACAAACAAATAATTCTGTTTTATTATTGGATTCGATTAAGCCACAGTAGATAAATTGTGGTCATCATCCAACACATATCGTCATCATACCTAAAATCAAGTTACATATGTTCGAAAAACGTAAACGCCATCTAATGCCCATTAGCTTAAGCTAGTGGGCAATAGATGGCGTTTACACTTTTCGAACATATGTAAATTGCACAGGCCACAGGCCGGAGACAAATTTTAACGGGGCTTTTCTAAACTCGAAATTTTACTTCATGCGCCACGCGTATAAAACACTGAAATTTTGTGTTATTCACAATGTGCTACTAAAGCTTATGCTAAAGACGCATATTTTGAACTTCAATTTAAAACCAGTGCTTTCCATTTTTTAACAGTTAATGCAGATTTGAGTGGTGGCAAATATTAACAATATAATGGTGCATATTTTCTCGTAAAAACATTTACACTTGTTTTTGTAGGAAATAACATAATAAACCACAATATTTTGAAATAAAATTGTTTTTCAGAAGACAATTAATTACATTTTTGTATCTACTTTCTAAGCATATTTGTTAGAAAAATACCTAATAAACTTATTAAAAATGCTTTAATTTTAAATTTCAAAGTAATACGTTTACACATTTTTTTAAAAATTTTAAACTCCTATAACTCATTTTTGTTTACTTGTGGCATATCGCGTTATTACAATAAGCCATTCATTTGTTAAAAAAAAAGTATAGACAATTTTATCATACTATACAGAGAGTTTTATGTAACACTGAACATTTTCATAACGAGAATTTTTCTTCTAAGTATACATATGCATTCGTTGTACATTTTCAGACGCTCGTTTTATTAAAAGAATTCAATTCAAAGCTTTGAACGAGTGTTTTCCACTCCCAGGCTAAGCATGCAGTAAAATTTTGAGTTTAGAACAGCCTGAAAATTTGGTTTGATCGCGTAGCGCGAAGCGCGGAGCGGCCAAACCAAATTTTCAGGCTTTTCTAAACTCGAATTTTTACTTCATGCGCCACCGGTACAAAACACTGATTCAATGAAAGTTTAGCGATGTGTTTAAAACTTCGTAATATGTCAGTGTTTTGTACCGGTGGCGCATGAAGTAAAATTTCGAGTTTAGAAAAGCCTGAAAATTTGGTTTGGCCGCTCCGCGCTTCGCGCTACGCGACCAAACCAAATTTTCAGGCTTTTCAAAACTCGAAATTTTACTTCATGCTTAGTCTGGGAGTAGAAAACACTCGTTTAAAGCTTTGATTTGAATTCTTTTAATCAAACAAGGAGCACACTAATTTTAAGTTTCAAATTGATCTCTTTTAAAAAATACAACGATTATCTCAAGATTTACGGCTGTAATTGAGACATGTATACTTGAAAGAAAAACTCCCTGTATGTACAAACTAAAGAAAGGCAGTAGCCAGGGGGGGATACAGGGTTTTAAACCCCCTCCTGAAGTTTTCAAAATATGAAATTTATTTATGTAAAAGCGACCCCGAAAGAGCAAATTCAATATTTTTACCAGTAACTCCCCCTTCCAATTTTGTTTTGCTACGGCCCTTAATTGAGGCATCAATTGCCATTGATTGGCTACAATTTTTAATGGTCATATAGTCAACAAAATTTACACATCAATTAAAACGTAATGGCGTCAAATTGTGTTGCATGAAAATGCTCGGTGTTACATAAAACTCTCTGTATGTTTAAAGTTAAATTACAAAAATCGAGAACATTTTCTGCAAGTCGATTTATGAAATCCCAAGAACAAAATTCCTACCCTACTTAGCTATCTATGACTAATTAGTGTCCTTCCCTCTCTTTCAAAGGTCTTAGAAACGATTATGTGTAATCAGTTGAAACATCATATAGTGGACTATAAAGTCTTACCTAAACTTCAATCTGGTTTCAGAAAATTCCACAGTTGCACTACAGCACTTCTAAAAGTGACAGATGACATTCTAGAAGCTACTCACAAAGGATTAATCACTGCGCTAATACTCTTAGATTATAGTAAAGCCTTCGACACTCTAAAATCCATTGATTTTAACTCCCATACTTCATTACATCGGTCTTGATAATTCCGCTATAAGCTTATTCAAGAATTACTTACTCGGATGATACTAGGTAGTGAAACTCAACTCCACTACTTCTCGTTTCGAGCCAGTATTAACAGGTGTCCCTCAAGGGTCCATATTGGGTCCGATCCTATTTACTATATACTCTTCGCAAATTTTTAAGTATATTCGTCACTGCAAGTATCATATATACGCAGATGACCCACAACTTTATTTATCCTTTCCACACAATAATGTCGCCAGTGTCTTAGAGAAAATCAATGAAGACCTGGACTCATTATATGAAATTTCAACATCTCACTGTCTCGTCCTAAATCCCCAGAAGTCATCTTGTCTCTTGTTTGGACAAACAAAAAGAATCACTGAATTAATCGACGCATTTAGACCAACTGTAAATAATATGATCATCCCAATAGGTAATAATAGCAAAAGTCTGGTTGTGATACTAGATAACAGTTTTAGATATCATGATTTTGTTCCGAAATGTATTCAACGAGCTATTAACAATTTAAGACTCATCTATCACAATAGATAGTGGATTAATAAAAAAAAAAACAAAATTGTACTTTGCGAGACAACAGTACTCTCTCAATTTACTTTCTGTTCGCCTCTTATACACCTTTGCCTTGATAAATACACTACAGCAAAGATTCATCGAATTCAAAATTCGTGCCTGAGATTAATATTCGGAATTAGAAAACAATAAAGCAAAGCAAATAAAAGTAGTAAAACAAAGTTAAGTGTTTTAATTAAATTGTCTAAAGAAAAGATTCAACGAATTCATATTCGTGCCTGAGATTAATATTCGGAATTAGAAAATATAATAGAATCTCACATAAGCTATTTGAGTTGAAGTGGTTGAACATGAATAATCGCAGAAAGATGCATAGCTACTGTCTATTTTATGATATCATCGTATTTAAAACCCCTTCCTATTTGTTCGAAAAACTTGAATTTCGCTTCAATGTCCAGCATACAGGACGACCATGTTCGAGACATCGTTCCAATACACCATTGTCAAATACTTAAATGGTCTCAGTCGCGCCTGTTGCGACTATACCAGTAAACATGCCTTCAAACGCTACATTTTCACCATGTTCTATAACCAGCAAAGTTCCGCACAATAAGTTTAATGTTTAATGTTATAGCAAATCTTATCTTTTAAGATATATCTTCCTACTCATCACCTATTTTTGTTTGTTATTTTTAATTTTTTTGGGTTTTACGTCATCTATTTCCGCTGCTAAGGCCAATCATGACGCTGGAGATTAGGTCTACAGCTATCCGGGAATTTTGCCGAACCCGGTGGGAGTTCCAACCCACCGGTAGGGATCTTTAACGTGCACGCAACATCCAGGCAGTACACGGGTCCTACATGCATTTAACGTCATATCCGAGAAGACGGAGTGTTTGGCATTTTTATCCTAACCTATATAAATGCAGACAACTTGTTAGGCCGGTATTTGAACCCCAGTCCGTGGCGTGGCAGTACAACACTCTAACCACTACACCACCAAGCTTTTGTTTGTTATTTTATTGTCTATATGCTGTATTATTAAAATTATACTCACTTCCAAGGCACAGTGGAAGAACAGGGGATGTTTCGACATCTACTTAAACTTGTGTTTTGTTTTCCTTATCATTATAAATGTGATAATTGTTTGTATTTCTTTTAAACGTAATGTATTGAATAATAGGAAAATAAATATATTGTTATTATTATTATTATTATTATTATTATTAAAAGTATTGCCAATTTTATTTATACTTTATGTTTCAATTTAACTTACAAAAAATACTTCCTACAAATGGATTTATTAAAAAAAATCAAAGTTATTTTTTTAACCTCAGCTCTTGGCCATACAGTCAGCTGCGAATTGTATTTAATTATTTTTGATTTAAATTAACTTATCCACATGCACACGGTATCTAATTCATGTGGACGTCACAACATCCATAGCTCCAGAGGGTGCCAATTTCTCCCATAAAAAAGTGACATCTCCGGTGGGATTTAAACCCACGACCCTCTAGCCCAAGAGCCGGAGTTATACTCACTGACCCACGAGGGTCACCTTAAAGTTTACATATGAAAATATATTTTTCTTAGTAAAAAAATAAATATATTAATTCTAATGAAAATCTTTGATCACTCCCTTACATGTACATATATATATATATATATATAAGTATGTTATTTTTTTTCTATCTCTTGATCCTTTATAAAAGTATATCAATTCTGGAGGCAAAGTTGAAACGTTGATTTACTTTCTCGTTCATAATGGATAACTTTTTCTTTGGCGTCGGCGAATTGTGGGTGGTTGGGTGGGCAGAAACTCTGGGGATGTCCCGTCATTCCTTATATAAATATATTTATTTGCGCTTGTTTATTTTTCTGTTCAACTCTGGGCCCGTTATTAAATATTGACCCAGTTTTCCACCGCCGCCCCAAACTGTCGTCAACACACGATTCTTTCATCCGCGTGATCCTTTTTTTGTTTTTTATTTGTTTCATGCTCTTTTAACAAGTCGATAATAAACACACTTTATCACTTTGATAATCTAATCCGAAATATCAGTTAATTAAAACACAGTTATATTCCTTCTTCCCTTGGCTTATCATGTTTTTCTAAACTCTAAATGTACTTTACTTCATGCTTAATCTGCGAGTAGAAAAAAATCATTTAAAAAATCCAAAATAACTTCTTTTTACCCTTTCAGCCCTGCAATTTTTCTGGGGCCCAAAAAATGTTTTGTATACTGCATATTATTAATTACTACCTCAGATATACAGGTAGTTTTTCTTTTAAGTATACATATCTCAGTATACTTATACGCTGCAAATATTCGTTGTTTTTCAAAAATTTCAAATTGAACTTTCAAACGAGTGTTTTCCACTCCCAGACTAAGCATGAAGTAAAATTTCGAGTTTAGAAAAGCCTGAAAATTTGGTTTGGTTGCGTAGCGCGAAGCGCGGAGCGACCAAACCAAATTTTTAGGCTTTTCTAAACTCGAAATTTTACTTCATGCGCCACGCGTATTAAACACTGACAACATCGAAATATTGTGAACATTTTTCTTTCAAATATACATACATGTATGCATAAGCTGTAACTTTTCTATAATCGTTTGTTTTTTAATATAGGTTAATTTGAAATCTAAAACGAATGTTTTCTACTCCCAGATTAAGCATGAAGTGAAATTTCGAGTTTAGAAAAGCTTGAAAATTCGGCTTGGTGGCTCAAATTCATGCAATTTTTCTAGTGCCCAGAAAATGTTTTGTATACTGCATATTATTTATTACTACCTCAGATATACAGAGAGTTTTTCTCTTAAGTATACATATCTCAGTATACTTATCCGCTGCAAATCTTCAAATGCTCATTGTTTTTCAAATATTTCAAATTGAACTTTTAAACGAGTGTTTTCCCCTCCCAGACTAAGCATGAAGTATAATTTCGAGTTTAGAAAAGCTTGAAAATTTGGGGTTTGGTTGCGTAGCGCGAAGCGCGGAGCGACCAAACCAAATTTTCAGGCTTTTCTAAACTCGAAATTTTACTTCATGCGCCACGCGTACTAAACACTGATGTGCTATGATGTTTAGAATACACGTTTTTAGCATACTGCTTTAGTAGAATATTTTAAACTTCACCTGAAATCAGTGTTGTATACGCGTGGCGCATGAAGTAAAATTTCGAGTTTAGAAAAGCCTTAAATTTGGTTTAGTCGTGTAGCGCGTAGCACTACACGACTAAACCAAATTTTACGGCTTTTCTAAACTCGAAATTTTACTTCATGCTTAATGTGGGAGTAGAAAACACTCGTTTATGACTTCAAATGAAACTATTTTAAAAACAAGCGATTATCAGAAAATTTACAGCTCATGCATACATGTATGTATATTTAAAAGATAAATTCCCAGTATGTTTATTAAATTTTAATAGTAGCAAATGCCGCTGTCAGAGGTAAAAGGTTTAAAAAAATAACGAATGTCGTAAAATTTACAGGGTATGCATATGTATACTTAAAATAAAAATGCCCCACATTGAGCAACTGTGAGTTCTTAAAATAAACTTTTAGAATCACTTTTTTAAAGAGTGTAAACAAATTCATAGTAACATTATTAGTTTTGGTTTAATAAAACATTGAAAGTGTGTATTTCTTTTTCATTATATATATATATATATATATATATATATATATATGTATATATATATATATATATATATATGTATATATATATATATATATATAATAAAAATAAAACTCTAGAGTGCCATGGAAAATATTGTGGGTTGGCAACTCTGAAATTTGACAATCAAACTTCAACCACCTTTTTGCCTATATGTTATCCCGCAACGATTAGAGATTAGAGTCATAATGTAAACAAAAAGTTAAGGTTAAGTCTGACGTTATATGTGTCAATTCCTAAAGTATGTAACCAACTTAAATTAAAAAAAAATATTAAATCATGGCACTCTGAATGTTTTTTTTTTTGTTGAACATACGATACAAATATCGTTATTTAGGGATTATCTACATTATTATATAATATTATAATACGATCTTGTATTTAAAATTGTCCTATAATAAACATTAAAAGTGAGATTCTTTTCGCAATCTACAACAAGTTAGTCTTACAAAGACTATATCAAACACTCATTGAAACCACTACTTCCCGGGCTAATACACCGACGGAGATTGAATTATACAACAAGTGTTTGCTGTTACTTGTTGTATAATTCAATGTCCGTCGGGGTATTAGGTCAGGAAGTAGTTGTTTCAATGAGTGTTTGATATAGTCTTTGTAAGACTAACTTGTTGTAGATTGCGAAAAGAATCGCACTTTTAATGTTTGAAGTATTCTGCAATCAAGAATTGGCAATTTCATTTATCTCCTATAATAGACTATCGACCCAAAGTCTTTCTGCCATTGTTATGTAGAATGTGCTTAGTTAAATATCTTTTATTAATTTCTCACTAGTTAAAGTATGTTATGAATAGTTTTTTAATATATTTACCTTGAAATAGCAATTAGTGTTGAATAAAAAATTATACAAGACATCCTAATAACCCCTTACATAATCCTCCAAACTCACTCTTGTATAAATATTGTAATATACCCCGTATTAGCCAATGCCTTGAACTTCTATCCCTAAAATTTGCAATAAATCCTAATATTTATAATATTAATAATCACCTCTGTATATCCCGTAACCCCAACATCAATCCAAAATTCGAATTTCCAGTACCAACACTTCATCAATTCATCTCATTTAATCATCCGGACTTAGACAACGACGTTAGCGATCAAGACATGAAAAACCGACATGTACCTGACAAAGACAAGCTGAAAGACCCCTAGTCGATAGCCATTTTGTGAATTTTGTTTGATTTTCTTTTTAATACAACGCAATATTTCTATTATTTAATTGTAAATATTCTGTACACAAAATTTTATGAATAAGGATGTTTAGTTACGTAAAAAATGATTAGATTTATAATAAGATATGAAAGATATTTAATTATATTCAACGATGCAAATTAATATTCCTCTTGAGGATATTATTATTGCGAAGATAATCAGAACTGTATGTGAATAGGGGGTTAGAGGATCGTCATCTGCAGTCAACACGTTGATTAGAGCCGGTAAGGTGATTAGCTACACAAATCACTAATTTGTGGTGAGATAACATTGTCTCTCCCTTCGTGACCTCGATGACAAATTCAGAGATTGCTCCACAAAATTCTCACACATGACCCCTAGATACACAAAACACTCTATATAAAATAAACTTAATAATCCTTTATTATAAAACTCAACCTTAATAAATCCATAATAATAATTAATTGGTATATCTATCTAATACATGTGTAATATTGATTTTGTAAGTAGGCAATTGTATAATGAATGTTATATATCGTGTTTCTGACAGAAATCGTAAACTGTAGAGTTATTTAATTAGGTCACACCTGAATAGCTGATAGTAAATTGTGTACTTTGAGAGAAGCGCCTTTTGTTCGACATCGACTCTGACAAATCAATTAATTATTTACTTCTATTCCTGTAAAATCATCAGTCCGTGTTGTATCCTCTTCCAAAGGCAAATGTTTCATAAATGTACCTGGTGTTGATCCACCTTAGATCTATAGTTATTTATGTATGAAAATACAGACAGTTTCAATACGAATCAATAATAAATTTTATTTGAATATTTAACCAGCATGCATTAAAACAAGTTTTTATTAAAAATAAATGTTTTATGCATACGAAAAATATAAAACCCGATTTTTCAAAAAATGGCCTTGTAAGTCAGATATTATTATCTTGAACAAGTTTCTCATCTTTCACGTGGTGAAACATATTTAACTATGATTTAAAAAAGAAAACACTTGGTTAAATTTTACTAAAATTTTGGTATTTTATTCCAGCTAGTTTCGACGTGTTTTAACTATTGTGACTGTACGTGACCTGATTGACTGTCTTTTGACTATGCTAGAATTTTCTTTGATTATGTCTCTATATAGACTGAATTTCGACTTTAGTGATGTTATGATTGTAAGTCACTTAAATCACTGTATCAAATATAGTCAATATAATGATTTAGTGACAAAATACTAATAAGTTAAAAGACAGCTAATCAAGTGACTTACAGTCAGAATAGTATAGTACCAAAATAGTCGAAATACAGCCCATGGAGACATAATTAGACAAAATCTTATCATAGTCATAAGACAGTTAACCAAGTGACTTAAAGTCATGATGTCGCAATAGTCAAAATGTGAATGTATGACTGTAAATCACTAGGTTGACTGGCATAAGTATATCGTTTCAGCTTGACATAAATCGGCGCCAGCCGACATTTAGTTCATTGAATCGACTTGACATTTCGACTATAATGACAGTTGACATACAAGTCGGCGCTAGCCTACATTTGGACCACAATAATAGTTGATATAAGTCGGCGGTAGCCGACATTTGAATTATAATGACAGTTGACATAAGTCGGCGTCAGCCGATATTTAGTCCAGCGTGTCAACTTGACATAAACATTTGGTCTATAATAACAATTGACATAAGTTAGCGGTAGCCAACATTTGAACTATAATAACGGTTGACATAAGTCGGTGTTAGCCGACATTTAACCATTTAACTTGACACGAGTTTAAATTGAACTATCATGAGATCGCCAAGCTGTTTTTCTTTAATAGTTACGATACATATTTCAACAGTTGTGATGTAGTTTAAACTAACGAGTGTCTTCCACTCCCAGACTAAGCATGAAGTAAAATTTCGAGTTTAGAAAAGCCCCGCGTAGAAAATTTGTCTCGGGTCGCTGCGCGACCCTCGACAAATTTTCTCTGCGGGGCTTTTCTAAACTCAAAATTTTACTTCATGCGCCACGCGTATAAACCACTGATTTACAGTAAAGTCAAAAATATATAACGCTTAAATGTGATGGTGATAATTATTTATTGAGATGTCAAGTTCGATGTCATTCTCAAAGCGTGCCTTGAGAATGACTCAAAGTCGAAACTAGTTGGAATAAAAAACCAAAATATTAGTGAAATTTAACCGTTTTCTTTTCTAAATCAGATATTATTAATTTACTAATATTAGTACTATGCGATCATTTAAAACATGATTTAGAGTAGACTTTGAACCATAGCCTCAAAAATCATTCAATTTGCATTCTGGGGAGCAGCACAAATAAATGCCTCCGACTCTAAATCATAATTTGAACGATCGCACGGTATTGTCCAACAGGAGACACTTCTAATTACAAGACAATATGTTTACAAATAATAGGTATAAAGAATATAAATTCACAGTAACATGAAACAACATACAGATAAAAAATATAAATAAATTAATAAGTTTAATGAGAGCCGATAATGTGTCAACAAAAATATCACAGGTTGATGGTAATTGATTAAAAATATCACAGATTATGCTGAACGGTGACATAAAGCCATAAATTGTGTAATTAGAAGCAACATTAAAAGTGCTTTTATTTATACTATTAACAGTTGGAACATATAGACTGATAGAAGTAAGAATGACGGGACAATCAATTCTATTATGAAGAATTTTATATAAGAATGATATTCTCACTTTATGTCTACGCTTTTGAGGTGTGTCAAGATTGAATTTATCCAGCAGTACTTCTTGACTGAAACCTCCTAATGGGTAAATACCCTCCACTTTAAAATATAGAAACATCAAAATTTGCGCTGGACGCTTTCAATAAACTTATTTTGATATTGAGTTTAAGGGTACTAAATCAAAGATGCGTATTCCAACTTTGATCGCACAAAGCCATTAAAAAGTGATTTCATAGCTGTGACATTCTGAAGATCCGATGAGTTGCGGTGGGTGAAAAATAAAGCCTTAAATGAGCTACGAGCAGTTTCTTGCACATGCATATTAAATATAGTTAATGCTTATTGCGCTACACTCTTGATGGAACCGGATGGTCTTTACAGACCATTATCAAAGGTTAAACGCAGATCTGTAAAGGCCGAAACACGTGTCAGGAAACTGAAAATTAAATCATAGAACAAAACAAGTGTTTTTTTTTTTTCACCAAATTTGCATATTAAAGGTAAATGAATCATCAAACCATACACCCAGATCCCTGAATAATCGAACTTGACAATCTTAATCTTTCTAGAAAATCTCATAAACTTGCACTTGCCACCATTCAGCAATAAATTATTTGAAGAACTCCAGTTTGAAACTATTTCTAGTTGATGTTGTAACTGCTCACAGTCAGTCAATGATGACACAGATGTATATAGCTTCAAATTATCGGCATATAAATGATATTTACACTAAAGAGAGATCATTAATAAATACATTAAATAGTAACGGGCCCAAAACGGATCCCTGTGGAACACCTAAGCTTGGAAAGTACGACTTTGATTTAATATTATTGACAGAGACATAAGTTTCACGGTTATTCAGATAAGATCCCAAAAGCAATAATAGTGGACTAGTGGTGATCCCAAAACAGTCGAACTTGTTCAACAGCAATTTGTAGTCGAATGGAAATCACTGGCTTTAAATCGAAGTTCAAAATATGTGTGTTTAGTATATTGTGAATTTCGCAAAACTTCAGTGTTTTATACGCGTGGTGCATGAAGTAAAATTTCGAGTTTAGAAAAGCCCCGTGAAAATGTTTTACGCGGGGCTTTTCTAAACTCGAAATTTTATTTCATGCTTCGCCCGGGAGTGGAAAACACTCGTTTGAACCTTCAAATAGAACTCTTAAAAAAGGAAACAACGAAAATCTCAAGATATACAGCATATACGCTGTAATAGGAACATTTATATTTAAAAGAAAAACTCTAAATAGTAAATGGCCCAAAATGGATCCCTGTGGAACACTTGAGCTTAGAAAGTACGACTTTGATTTAAATTTATTAACAGAGACATAAGTTTCACGGTTATTCAGATAAGATCCCAAAAGCAATAGTGGACCAGTGGTGAACACAAATCAGTCGAACTTGTTCGACAGCAATTTGTGGTCGATTCTATTGATCGCCATAGACATATCTGTGTACATCAACTTTACCCGATGAATCCAGAACTCTAGATATGTCATGTGTAATAACAGATAAATTCGTAACAGTAGAACGCCCAGGAATGAATCCATGTTGCTGCATAGATAAAATAGGTGAATTTGATCATGAAGCACGTTTTCAAAGATTTTTCTTATAATCGCTATAGAACGGTAGTTAGCAAGTTAGTATGAGTTTGCAAGGTATAAACCATGTACTCAAAATATTTATTAATAACATGATGAAGTTATACGTTCTATGAAAAAAATCAGAAGGATTACACTGCCTTATGCAGGGAGTCCGTATTTCAACAGAATGTATGGCGATCTTGGATATTTGAAAACATAGAGAGTCAGTTAAATTAGAGCAAAGTTGCGTAATTTAAAACCCAATAATAATCTAAAATCAAATTTGAAATATATTTTTAAGTTTTTGAGATATTGTCAAAAAACGTATTTTTTAATTTCGTTTTTTTTATTCTAAAACTATTGATTCCAGATATTTACAATTTTGACATGATACAGGCACTTTTTAACGATATCTCTAGTTTCATATTTTATTTTAAGATAACTATAACATTTACCCAGGGACCATAGCCAACTTTTGTTTTTCTTATGGGCGCCATTTTGGATTTTCATATTTTTTGGAGAGTATTTTTTTCTGAATTTAATAATGTATCACACTTATAGTTTATTGTACATTTTGTATAAAAAATTGTATTCTTTTGTTTTTCGTAAAGAGTGCCTTGGAAACAGTTGAGTAACTCACTCATTTGACAACTCCTAAAATCCATAATTTGCTTACATATCACCCCTAAAGACGGGCATCCGACGATACATATTTTAACAGTTGTGATGTATTTCAAAGTAACGAGTGTCTTCCACTCCTAGACTAAGCATGAAGTAAAATTTCGAGTTTAGAAAAGCCTCGCGTAGAAAATTTTCACGGGGCTTTTCTAAACTCGAAATGTTACTTCATGCGCCACGCATATAAACCACTGATTTACAGTAAAGTTAAAAATATATAACGCTTAAATGTGATGGTGATCAATATTCATTGAGATGTAGCGAAAAATGCAAGAATTACTTTTTTTGTGAATAGTATTTGAATAATAATAATAATAAAAGTAGAATAAATTTAGTTTGTGCAACTTTTATGTGATAATCGATACTATTTATTATTATTACAAAAGATTGACAGTTATTAATTAATTTTAAGTGCAAACAATGATTGACTGCTATCAAGATTTTATTGATTAACGGGTTTGACGTCAGTGTTTCCAAGGCACTCTTTGCAAATAAAAAAATATTATAATTTTAAATATCAAATCTAAAATAAATTATGAGTGTGATTCATCACTGAGTTCAGAAAGTAATATAAAGAATATTACTTTCTGAACTCAGTGATGAATCACACTCATAATTTATTTTAGATTTGATATTTAAAATTATGAAAATCCAAAATGGCGCCTATAAGAAAGACAAAGTTGGCTATAGTCCCCGGGTAAATGTTATAGTTATCTTAGAAAAACTAAGCTACTAGATTCCTCATTAAAAAGTGCCTTTTACGAATGAATACCTACACTTTTATTTATTATTCTATCAACATTTATTGTCAGTATTGTTAAATAATTTGAATTTGAATTCAAGACATTTAAAGTCGGATTGTAGTAAAAGGTACAGACAATTTATATTCCTTGCTTATTTTAGTTTATTCATTCGTGATGGAATCCGAAACAAAACGGAAACAAATAGCTTTTTGCGGAGCAATAAGATGTTTCAGCTACAAAATCCCCGCGGAGAGGGTCTTATTGTTGCCTCCAATATGAAAAAGAGGAGGCAAAGCCCCTTTTGTTGCTGCGACGTTTTCTTTTTTTTGCGCTTCGTTCCTTCTGGATTCCATTGTGATCCCTCTCGCCTCGAAATGTAATTACTCGCCCGAACGTGCGAAAGGGGGATCCAATTATTTACCACTTCTAATATCACGAATGTTATTGTTCGAATGAGAAATTTCGGAGATGGAAAAAGTAAGAGGTTTTAAAGAATGTATTTTTTCATACAAGGAATTTTTCTTTTAAGTATGTATAGATATCTCGATAATTACAGCGTTTGATATATTTGCAGGAGTTCATTCGTTATTTTTAGTTAAATATGAAGCTACAAGCAAATGTTTCCAATCCGTGATTAAGCATGAAGTAAAATATTGAGTTTCGATAAGCGTAAAAATTGGGATTGATCGCTTCGCTTTCATATTCGATATTCCACGTTGAAAGTTATTTGGCAGTAACTAATAACTTACCTATTAAAATAATTAATTAACATGCAATAGAATTCCTGTTAACAGTGCACAATAGGGCATACATTTTCATAATTGGTTATCAAATTCTCAACGCCATAGCCGACGCATGCCAATCCAAAGCTCAGTTAATTGATTCCACGTACGCATTGTATTGCAACAGCAATATTTTAATAATAGGAAATTGTACATTTTAACGTAATATGTGTTTATGATGCCACATATACAGGGTGTCCGTAATTCGAGAGAATGTATGGGGATCTCGCTTATTTGAAGAGATACAGAGTCGGTTAAATTGGGGCAAAGTTGCGTAATTTGATGCTTATTAATAATCTGAAAACAGATTTAAGATATCTTTAATTACTTTTGAGATTTTCGCAAAAAACCGTTTTTTCGAAATTCTGTTTTTATTTTTTTATTCAAAATCTATTTATTTTAGAAATATGGTACTTTGACATTATTAAGGTACTTTTTGATGGGGAATCGAATGGTATTTTTTATTTTGAGATAACTCTTCAAATTACATGAGAACTGGAACTAACTTTTGTTTTTCTTATGGGCGCCATTTTGAATTTTGATTGCATATGAAAGGATGTTTTTTTCTGAATTCAATAATGTATAACACTTATACTTTATTTTGTTTGTAACATGTATAATTCTATTATCAAAACTATTACTTGTTTATTGTAAACAAGCCCTTAGAAACAATTGCAGCTTGTTTGTTTACAATCAAATTATTCATTGTTTGCAACTACATTGCATTGTTTAGAAGTATTTCTTACGGATATAAGAAAAAATGTCATACAGTAATGAAGAATTACGTGATATGATAAATATTTATTATTTATCAAATAAAAATGTACACCGTACTTCAGAAGAGTACCTCTTGCGGTATCCAGAAAGGCGACAACCATCCCAGAGTCACTTCGTAACCCTACATCAAAATTTATTGAAATACGGTTCATTCAAAAAACCTAGAACAAAATATGGAGACCGTTTTATAAATAATTACGAGGATGAAATTTTACAGCAGGTAAATAATAATATTTATTTTAAAAATATGATAACGTGGTTTATGCAGGTGCAGGATGAACCAACGACGTCAACTAGACAAATTGCGAGAACCATTAATAAGTCTCATCAATCAGTATGGCGAGTTTTAAAAAAGCATAAATATCGCCCGTACAAAATTAAAATAACCCAAACTCTGCATCCTGGCGACAACGAGAGACGTACAGAATTTTGCCATTTTCTATTAAATAAGTTGGAACAAAATCGGCAGTTTTTGGAAAATATTATCTGGACAGACGAATGTAAATTTACCAACTGCGGTTTATTTAATCGCCACAACCAACATTTCTGGAGTTTAAATAATCCCAGACAATTTGAACAACGACGGCCGCAAATTCGGTTTAGTCTAAATGTATGGGTAGGTTTGTTAAATGACGAAATGATAGGCCCATACATTTACGAAGAAAATTTAAATTCTGCTCGTTATTTAAATATTTTAAGAACTGTTTTAACAGATTATTTAGACGAACATATTACGTTGGATCGATTAAGTGAACTTTGGTTCCAACAAGACGGCGCACCTCCGCATAATAGTGCCGTTGTCAGTAGTTGCTTAGAAGAAATGTTCGAAAATAATGTTATTTCAAATAGAAGTGTAGTCCGCTGGCCAGCGCGCTCACCAGATCTGTCGCCTCTTGACTATTTCTTGTGGGGCTCAATTAAAGATAATGTTTACAAAACCATTCCACAAGATGTTGAAGATCTCCGAAGAAACATTCTAGCAGCATTAAATAATATTCGAAGAAGAGACATAGCACGATCAATTAAACATTTAAGAAGGAGGGCAGAATTGTGCATTGAAATAAATGGCGGATTATTTGAGCATTTGTTATAATTCTTTATTTATTGTTATTTGTAAAAGACTTATTTAATAGGATGAACAATATTTATTTTATGTTAATTAATGTTTAATTCATAATAAAATGTAATGTACACATTTAAATTAGAGTTACCTGTAACAATTTAAAATTACATCTCTAAGGAACATTGTTAAACAACCGAACATACTTATAATCGATTGTAAACAAACAAGCTGCAATTGTTTCTAAGGGCTTGTTTACAATAAACAAGTAATAGTTTTGATAATAGAATTATACATGTTACAAACAAAATAAAGTATAAGTGTTATACATTATTGAATTCAGAAAAAAACATCCTTTCATATGCAATCAAAATTCAAAATGGCGCCCATAAGAAAAACAAAAGTTAGTTCCAGTTCTCATGTAATTTGAAGAGTTATCTCAAAATAAAAAATACCATTCGATTCCCCATCAAAAAGTACCTTAATAATGTCAAAGTACCATATTTCTAAAATAAATAGATTTTGAATAAAAAAATAAAAACAGAATTTCGAAAAAACGGTTTTTTGCGAAAATCTCAAAAGTAATTAAAGATATCTTAAATCTGTTTTCAGATTATTAATAAGCATCAAATTACGCAACTTTGCCCCAATTTAACCGACTCTGTATCTCTTCAAATAAGCGAGATCCCCATACATTCTCTCGAATTACGGACACCCTGTATGTTAATTACTTTTTGGAAATGAAAAACTTCCATCTAAATTAAATTTGTTAAATAACCAGGAATTTTATATGAACAGTATCATTTTTATATAACATTCCTGGATATTTATTTATTTTTAATTTTGTTAAATTCTTTGTGCGATTCCACTGGTTGTAAATTTTAACTAATTCTCGTATTCTTGTATATATGAAATATATATATATATATAGGAAATCGCATGTTAATTTTAAAGTGTTAAAATATTGGCTTCCCTAATTATTTTAGAGAGAAAATGTATTTCACTTTTGTGTAGAGGGAAAAATTCTAAATTTATAAATATTCACACTTGACACTTTACATTTCTTTAAGTTAAAATAATTAAGAAAAAGTAATGTGATTTTATAAAAATAATGCCATACCATGGAATTGATACAACAATTGTGGATATTCCCTGTTTTTTGTTTTAAGTTTAATTTAAAGCTTTAAACAAGTGTTTTCCACTCCCAGACTAAGCATGAAGTAAAATTTCGAGTTTAGAAAAGCCCCGTGAAAATTTGTCGAGGGTCGCGTAGCGACCCGAGACAAATTTTCTGGGCTTTTCTAAACTCGAAATTTTACTTCATGCGCCACGCATATAAAACACAGGTTTTATGTGAAGTTCAAATATACATAAATTTGACAATATTATAGTGTTTTATACGCGTGGCGCATGAAGTAAAATTTCGAGTTTAGAAAAGCCCAGAAAATTTGTCTCGGGGCTTTTCTAAACTCTAAATTTTACGTCATGCTTAGTCTGGGAGTGGAAAACACTCGTTTAAAGCTTCAAATTGAACTCTTTTAAAAATCAACGAATGTCGGAAAGATTACAGCTAAAATAATTAAGAAAAAGTAATGTGATTTTATTAAAATAATGACATTTCATGGAATTGATACAATTTAAGATATTCCCTGCTTTTTTTTAAGTTCAATTCAAAGCTTTAAACAAGTTTTTTCCACTCCCAGACTAAGCATGAAGTAACATTTCGAGTTTAGAAAAGCCCTGTGAAAATTTGTCGAGAGTCGCGCAGCGACCCGAGATAAATTTTCTAGGCTTTTCTATACTCGAAATTTTACTTCATGCGCCACGCGTATAAAACACTATAATATTGTCGAATTTATGTATATTCTAACTACACTTAAAATCTGTGTTTTATACGCGTGGCGCATGAAATAAAATTTCGAGTTTAGAAAAGCCCAGAAAATTTGTCTCGGGTCGCTGCGCGACCCTCGACAAATTTTCACGGGGCTTTTCTAAACTCTAAATTTTACTTCATGCTTAGTCTGGGAGTGGAAAACACTCGTTTAAAGCTTTAAATTGAACTCTTTTAAAAATCAACGAATGTCAGAAAGATTACAGATAAAATAATTAAGAAAAAGTAATGTGATTTTATAAAAATAATGACATACCATGGAATTAATATATATATATATATACCGGGACTTGGCGGACGCAACATTGGAATTTCCATGTAAATTTTGAAATGTTCACATTTTGGCTCCCCTATTTATTTTAGAAACTAAATGTATTTAGCCTTTTTGTAGAAGCAAAAATTCTATATTCATTCGTGTTAACGTTTATCACTTTACGTTTCTCTAAGTTAAAATAATTAAGAAAAAGTAATGTGATTTTATAAAAATAGTGAAATGCCATGGAATTGAAGCAATTGCGGATGTCAGAATGGCAAAAGATATCGCAGTCACTTGATATATATATATATATATATATATATATATATATATATATACATATATATATATATATATATATATATATATATATATATATAAATTAGAATTAACGACCTGCTTATAAGTACCAAATAAGAAATAACAGCGCATTAGGTCATGATGTAAAAGTTATTTTTTTATCAAGTGAGTGTGCAAGGAGGACAGAAGACGACGACGATCGTTTCGCTCTTTTTATGAGCTCCTCAGGCCGCCACATCTATCATCCCATACACACTCACTTGATATGTAGAAGTTGTATATATACTGACTTCGCTAACTATAAGCCGGTATTGACGTTAGTATTTATAAGTGCTACTGCATTGATAAGGGCATTGATCTCATTTTGCTTCTACAGTTAGTGTCGGTTTTTAGTTTAAACCATCGACTAGCATCGATGCGTGAATTTCTTGTTTGGCTTCGTGTTACTCTTCTGTTTTGTTCTTCTATTGATGTAGTAGTGACAATTTCAATATTATTTTCGGAAAGGGTTGGATTTTGAATTTCTTGGTTGTTGTTCGGAGATAATATATTTTGACCAAAATTTATACAAGTTTTCCAAATTGGAAAAACAAAACAAAACAAAACAGAAGAGTAACACGAAGCCAAACAAGAAATTCACGCATCAAGTAGTACGTAAAAGTCAAACAAGTGGTTGCTAGAGCAATGGAATTTTGATAGTTATTCCTGAAGATGATGACTGCGACGTCATCGAAACGTCGAATTAAAAATAAAATGGACCAGAGCCAAGAAAATACGCGGGACCAAACCCGAAGAAACAGTGATACATGTTACGCCCGCGAAAATCTAGTTGAAATAATTAAGAAAAAGTAATGTGATTTTATAAAAATAATGGCATGCCATGGAACACTCGTTTAAAGCTTCAAATTATATATATATATATACAGGGTGTCCCATTAGTGCGGTCTCGGAAGATATCTCAGCTATCGTTAAAGATAGAAAAAAAATGTGTTCACCAAATTTGCTTGATTTTAAAAGCTGCATAACCTAAAATTATTTTCAAATATACAGGGTGTCCCATTATTCCATACTTAATACCAACTTTGTTATTTTAAATGGAACACCCTATATATTATTTTTTTATTTGATCCGCCTTTAAATAACCTACACAAAGATATATCATTATTGGCACTTTAGGTTATTTGTTACTTCAGAAAAAAATATTTTTTGAAAATTTTGGCAGTTTTAGTACTTTACTTAAAAATTCACTGTGTCCTTATTTTTTAAGATATCAGTCTGTAATTTTACACACATATGCAGTAAAGAATGCTCTATCCACTGACTATAACACATTATAATATTACTTATAAAACCTAATAAAAAACTACCTTCTAATATTTAATATTTAAAATGTACGTAACTTCATTTTCTTAAATCGGACACCCTATATTTCTTTACTTTATCAGATCCGCAATGAAAAATGCTTTATTTTTTGTATAACATACCCTATATCTATTTTTATTAGTTTTTGAGATATTAACATTTTCCTGTCATATGAATTCCGTAAATAAAGAATAATAATAATAATAATATATGGGAAACTAGGCCACAATCAGCATTTAATTAATCTCTAATGGACGTCTAACTTTAATGGTATTTAGATATTTCAGTTTTACTTCAAATCATTTATTTATGACATAATATAATTACATTTATAATATCAAAGTAAACAATATAACGAAAATGGAAACAAGTAAACCGTATTAATATTAACAGATTATCATATAATGAATTTGATAATTATATTAAGTGTTCGATATGGCCTCCATTTTGGTTTTGGCACACTTGAAGCCTCCGTATGAAGCTTTGATTGACACTTACTAAGTTGTCTACAGTAATGGCACGCATAACATTACAAATTCTATTTTTCATATCCTCTTGTGTTGTTGCAGGTATTTTATAAACTTCTTCCTTCACAACACCCCATAAAAAAAGTCCAGTTTTGTTAAATCGGGTGACCTTGCTGGCCATGGAATTGGTCCTCCTCTTCCAATCCATTTGCATTTTGTAACGTTCTTAACGGCAATTCATCCAACCAGGTTTCGAACTGATTTTGAAGAAAATTTAAAAACGTATCACCAGTAACATTTCCATTAAAGAAATACGGACCAATAATCCTATTCCCAATAATTCCAGCCCAAACATTAAGAGACCATTTATGTTGATGGTCTATACAAACAATATGGTTCGGGTTATGGTCATCGTAATAATGATAATTATGTCTATTAACGAAACCATTTCTATGGAATATCGCTTCGTCGGTAAACAAAATATTGTTAAAAAAGTTCGGTTCAACTTGATGTTTTTGTAACGCCCAATTACAAAAATCCAATCTTTTTAAAAAATCATTCTCACCTAATTCCTGCACCAACTGAACGTGATAGGGATGAAATTTGAATCTCTTTGTTATTTTGTTTATTGTTGATTTGGGAATATCAAGTTGTTTTTCTAACTGGCGGGAAGAAATTTGAGGGTTCTCAACGATGGACTGAATTACCAAATGTTCATTCTCTTCTTTCGTTGTCCTTTTCTTTCTCTTTAATTTTAGAGGGTACATGATACTTCCTGTGCTTTCAAATCGGTTCTTCAATCTCACAAACGCTGCTGCATTAGGATGCCGTTCCGCATTTGGATACTTTTGTGCATATATTCGACTTGCAAGAAAACAATTTTCTTCACTTGCACCCAAAACGTATGTCATTTTTATTAATTCTTCTTTTGAAAAATTCATTATTGCGTTATCAAAAATTCAATAATATTAATAATAGTGTTAACAGCACTTTATTTATCTGTATGTCAAATAAATACGTTTGTTTACTTTATCAATTGTTTTTCATGGCCTCCTTTATTGCATTCATGATATATTAAAAAATGACAAAATTTGTTTATATTGTTTACTTTGATATTATAAATGTAATTATAATATGTCATAAATAAATAAAGTAAAGTAAAACTGAAATATCTAAATACCATTAAAGTTAGACAACCTTTAAAGACTAATTTAATGCTGATTGTGACCTAATTTCCCATATTTGACAGAAAAATGTTAATATCTCCAAAATTAATGAAAATAGATATAGGGTATGATACAAGAAATAAAGCATTTTTTATTGCGGATTTCATAAAATAAAAAAATATAGGATGTCCCATTTAAAAAAATGAAGTTATGTACATTTTAAATATTAAATATTCGAGGGTAGTTTTTTACTAGGTTTTATAAGTAATATTAAAATGTGTTATATTCAATGGATAGAGCATTCTTTATTGCATATGTGTGTAAAATTTCAGACTGGTATCTTAAAAAATACGAACACAGTGAATTTTTAAGTAAAGTACTAAAACTGCCAAAATTTTCAAAAAATATTTTTTTTTTAAGTAACGAATTACCTAAAGTGCCGATAATGATATATCTTTGTGTAGGTTATTTAAAGGCGGATCAAATAAAAAAATAATATATAGGGTGTTCCATTTAAAATAACAAAGTTGGTATTAAGTATGGAATAATGGGACACCCTGTATATTTGAAAATAATTTTAGGTTATGCAGCTCTTAAAATCAAGCAAATTTTGTGAAAACATTTTTTTTCTATCTTTAACGAGAGCTGAGATATCTTCCGAGACCGCACTAATGGGACACCCTGTATATGTGTATATATATATATATATATATATATATATATATATATATATATATATATATATATATATATATATATATATATATCAATGATTAATTAAATAATAGTATTATATTAATCGTAAATGATAGACAATGAGAAACAATACCAATTAAAGTAGTCCAACATTTCAACTAAACCCTAAATAATTGAGACAACAAACGGATCGCTGACACAAACATTTCCGAACTGTAGCTCGATCAAAATTGAGGCAGGAATTTCACGCACGCATAAATCCTCGTCGCCGGTTTTCCCTGCCTTTATTCGAGTCCTCGGTTGAATAACTGACGTCTCGCTACATATTTAACAGTATATTATTAATCTAGAGAGAATGGGAGCGCCCCTTTCTCTCCACCCTCACTGAAATTCCACCCCCACGAGCGTGTCCATAATTTCGGGCGGGCTGTTCCGCTCCGGGACTTTATCCGCCATAAATCTAAAATTAGCACGGAGTTAGGGAGTGCGAGTATACTTATTACTTATTATGTATTAACTTCGGGGGCCCGCTTCGATTTTCGTGAACGTGATGTTGGAAATTTGTTCGGCCTGGTTAAAATTTATTGTTATCATCTTAGGTGTTTTATAATGATAAAAAAGCACTTTTTTCTGAAACTTTTCTTAATGAGCTTCTGTGTTTTTAATTGGGTGAAAACAAAGCGATAATTTTAATCTATAAAATAAACTTAAAAGGAGAATTTAACTCGTGGGAAATCTAGAAAATTATAAGGTTGAACGCAAAAAAGAAAAAAAAATCGCCCAACGGCGAATCCATTACTGTTACTCGAGGCAATAAGGCACTAAAATTGCAATAAAATCCTCCGTGCGATTCCACCGGTTGTAAATTTTAACTTATTCTCGTGTAAAGTTTATATCTGAGCGCGGGAGGAGCGCATTAAGTATTCCACTAAAGAAATGGCCACTCTCTCTCCTCCCATTATTCCCTTCCCACAATTCATACATGTGTCTGACAGAATTACGACTGTTAGCCATGAATAGTAAATAAACTTGCTTGTTTAACAAACGAAAAAATATAGGTTTCAAGGAATAATAGTATTTTTAAACTTAATATTACTTAGAGTGATAAAATTTTACAACGAACTGATAATTAAACAAAAAAAAAAAAAAATTAACCTTATTTTGTCTATTAATGTAATTAATAAACAAAATAAGGTTAATTTTATTCTCTTTTTGTTTAATTACACTGGGCAACAAAATAACACATATTGTTCGTTTCCTGGTTCTAAATAGGCAAGTCTTATTAATTTTGGGCCGAGAAAAACGAATATGGCGATGATCTTTTTTTATTAGCTCTTGTTTTCAAGATACTCAACAGCCCACTGAAGACATCGATTTAAACGTAAATTGAAGCAGAAAAAATAAACCCTGTCTAATAAATATAATACAATAGCATGTACAAGATTATGTTTCATCTATCATTGTAAAATGAATAGTTAGTCTGTTAGACTAGTTTTAATAACCCTAAGATATGTATCATATGTACAGTGAATTTTTCTTTTAGGTAAGCATAAGCATAAGCAGAAAATTTTTCCACATTTGTTGTTTTTTAAAAGAGTTCAATTTTAAGCTTTAAACGAGTGTTTTCCACTCCCAGGCTAAGCATGAAGTAAAATTTCGAGTTTAGAAAAGCCCCGTGAAATCGAAATTTTACTTCATGCGCCACGCGTATAAAACACTGATTTCAAGTGAAGTTCAAAACATACTACTAAAGTAGTATGCTAAAGATGCATATTCTGAACTTCACATCAAATCAATGTTTAATACGCGTGCCGCATGAAGTAAAATTTCGAGTTTAGAAAAGCCCAGAAAATTTGTCTCGGGTCGCTGCGCGACCCTCGACAAATTTTCACAGGGCTTTTCTAAACTCGAAATTTTACTTCATGCTTAGTCTGGGAGTGGAAAACACTCGTTTAGAGCTTCAAATTAAACTTAAAAAAATAACAATGAAGATTTAAAGATCTTCTTCTTTAAATCTTCATTGTTATATAGCTGTGATTGGGCTTATATTTTTTAAATCTTTAGATATTCGTAACTATTTTTTATAGAGTTTAATTTAAAGCTTTAAACGAGTGTTTTCGACTCCCAGACTAAGCATGAAGTAAAATTTCGAGTTTAGAAAAGGCTTTTCTAAACTCGAAATTTTACTTCATGCGCCACGCGAGTAAAACACTGATTTCAATTGAAGTTCAAAACATACTACTGAAGCAGTATGTTGAAGATGCATAATCTGAACTTCACATCAAATCAATGTTTAATACGCGTGGCGCAAAATGTTCGTATTTCAGCTGGATAAGAAAGTCGATTTTATCCTATTCGTGTGGATTGCCTCTTGCAGCATCTTTATCCACTAGTTTTGATCTGATAGCAAAAAATTAGCGTTTTTAGTGGTCTGTTGGAGTGAATAAACATGTAAAACTTGATAATTAAGGTCAAAAAGGAATAAATAGGCCCATTCAAAAGGCCCAAATATTTTGAATCTTGGAAATAACAACTAATCTAAATTTTTCATGGTGATTTTTGTGTCTAGAGGGACAGAATACTTCCTAAATAGTTATTTTTGAGCCAGAAATATTTTCGGTGTTGGCCAGTATTATTAGCTCGTTGTAAAATTTGATCAATCTAAGTAATACTAAGTTTGAAAATACTTCTTGCACATTTCTTAAAAAAAAATATGTTGAAATAAATTTTCAATAATGTTGTGGTCAATAGTTGACTAGGGGCGTTGTATAACTGGATTTCAGGTTGAGCTGTCGACCCGTTTCACCCTCAATTTCCCCGAGGGGTGACCGCACATATATTTTCAACGACAACACCAGCTTCTACTTTGTAAATATTTATCATAAAAAAATATATTTTTTTTCACGGACGTTAACGTCTTTCTCAAATATGTAATTTATTTTTGGTCAAATATTTACGAACATGACAAACAAATTAAAACTATACTCTACATTAAAAAAAAATATGCATTAATTATCTGGAGCACAAGAATTTAATAGTGTGAGAAGTATAAATTGATCAGAGCAATACGAAATTCTAATTTTAATTAAACTATTCTTCACAAATTTGAGCTATAATATTTATTAATTATACTGCTGGTTTTACTTAAGTTAAAGTAAAGTATTTTATTTTTGTTAAAAACCTATGCAGGTGTATAATCTTCAAAAATTACAGGGTGTGTTAATAAACAGATAAACTATATGTATAATAATAAACAAAACAGAAACATAAATTAAAATATAAACAATTTAAATTTGTGAAAATATCAATATTAAAATAAATAATCGTTACAATGTTACAATAGGAAACAAGAGCTATCTAATGTGTAGGTGACATAAATTCCGATATAGAATATGGCTCTATTTCGTATAGGTACTTAAATAAGCTATTTTTAAATGTGTTTAAGTTTGTTGCATTTTTTATGTTTTGAGGCAAGATGTTCCAAAATTTCATTGCACTATAAAGTGTAGTTTATTCACTACTTGTTAGTCTGTGTATAGGTAGCGCATAGTTATTGTAATTTCTGGTATTGTAAACATGACTTTGTTTGTACTTTATAAAGTCGCCTTTGTTGTTATAGTGGAATACCAACGTTTCGAATATGTATAGTGCTGCGAAAGTTAAATCTGCCGCGACACGATGCTCTATAATCTAGGTTAAGGATGAGCCTTACTTCTTGCTTTTGGCATACGAAAATATTATTAAACTGTTCACTGTGGAGGCTTCTACTTCGTTCTACATCATTATTTACACAAATAAGACAATTGACTTTGTTTGTATAACTGAGGATTTCCTCAGTTATACAAACAAAGTCAATTGTCTTATTTGTGAAAATATTATTACTGTTACTGCTGTTTCCAAAAAATATAATGCCAAATCTCATCTTGCTCTCGAGCAGGGAATGGTATATTAATCTAATTATGTTTATATTTACAACTTTCTTTAAGCACCGTATCATGTAGCATACTGTATTTAGTTTGTTTTCGACATAATCCACATGTTTTTTCCAATTTAGGTCATTGTTGATTACAATTCCAAATAATTGAGCGTAGTCCACGATGTGTCTGTCTTCTCCGCTTAAATTTATACTAATTGGATATTCAAAATTTGTGTTTTTGTTTTTAAATATCATCACTTTGGTTTTGCCACTGTTCATTATAAATCTATTTGTCAAAAACCATCATTGTAACGCGTTATAAATTTGTTTTTCTTTTATAGAAACATCAACCATACTTTGACCACTTACTAACGAAATCGTATCATCTGCATAGCTTTCTACTAATACTTCACGTATATTATGAACAGTAATGGACCAAGTATACTATTTAAGTTTTCAATGATATTCTAATGATGGTTTTTTCACTCCTAAATTAAGCATGATTCGAAATATTTAGAGTTTAGAAAAGCCTGAAAATTGGGATTGGTCGCGTATCGTGAATCGTTCCAAATTTTCAGGCTTTTCTAAACTCGAAATAATTACTTCATGCGCCACGTGTCTAAAACACTAGTTTAAACTAAAGTTCAAAATATACTGCTTTACAAAACTATTTAAGCGGTATGTTATGAACTTCTCGATATTTCAATGTTTTATGCGCGTTGCGCATGAAAGATTGAAATTGGAATTACTTGTTAGAAGCTTCAAAATGAAGGCTTTTCAAAAACCTGAAAATGCCTAAAAATTCACAATATGTATGTCGAGGGTATGCATATTTAAAAAAATCCTGTATTCGAAATCAATTGCACTTAGTGGATTTTGCCTTTAAACGTGTTTTTTTGCAACCCAAATTTTCAGGCTTTTCTAAACTCGAAATATTTACTTCAGGCACCACGCGTACAAAACACTGTTTTTAAGTGAAGTTCAAAATTTATATTATCCACTAATCAATAGTGACAATTGTGATATTAAAGAGTGTTCAAAGTTTATTTAATGTGGATTTTATTAACATTTGTGTGTGTATAAGTGATAACTAAGAAACTTTCAAGTTCAATTTGGATAAATGATCGAAGTGATTCTTAAGTTTGGGAGACGTTTACTTCGTGTTACATTTTCAATTAACCATATATTGTCACATATCTGAAGGAAATAAAGACATTTATTATTATTATATAAACAATTTTAATGTTGATATAAATAAAAGTGGTACAAAAAAGTTAAATATTTTCTTTATGGAGAAGGCGGGAGAAGTTTGGGAAAGAGAAGGAAAATAGGAGGAAGAGTGAGGGTAACAATTAGTTGTGGCTAGTAAATGTCGTATGTTCAATTAAAAAAAATCTCTAGATTGCCATGGAAAATGTTCTAGGTTGGCAACTCTGAAAATATACATTATAATTATTATGTCCGACGTTTTATATATCAATTCCTAATGTGTGTCCACAACTTATATTTAAAAAAAGATTAAATAATGGCACTCTAGAGGTTTTTTTTATTGAAGATATGATAAGTAATACATAATGGACCAGCAATATCTTGTGCTATTTTGATATCCGCAATTGTTGTATCAATTCCATGGTATGTCATTATTTTTATAAAATCACATTACTTATTCTTAATTATTTTAGCTGTGAATCTTTTGACATTGATTTTTAAAAGAAATCAATTTGAAGCTTTAAACGAGTGTTTTCCACTACCAGACTAAGCATGAAGTAAAATTTCGAGTAAAATTTGCCGAGGGTCTGGGCTTTTCTAAACTCGAAATTTTACTTCATGCGCCACGCGTATAAAACACAGATTTTAAGTAAAGTTAGAATATTCATAAATTTGACAATAATATAGTGTTTTATACGCGTGGCGCATGAAGTAAAATTTCTAGTTTAGAAAAGCCCAGAAAATTTGTCTCGGGTCGCTGCGCGACCCTCGACAAATTTTCACGGGGCTTTTCTAAACTCGAAATTTTACTTCATGCTTAGTCTGGGAGTGGAAAACACTTGTTTAAAGCTTTAAATTAAACTTAAAAATAAAGACAGGGAATATCTGCAATTGTTGTATCAATTTCATGGCATGTCAATATTTTTATAAAATCACATTACTTTTTTTTAATAATTTTAGCTGTACATTTTCTGACATTCATAAATTTTTAATAGAGGTTAATTTAAAGTTTTCAACGAGTGTTTTCCACTCCCAGACTAAGCATGAAGTAAAATTTCGAGTTTAGAAAAGCCCCGTGAAAATTTGTCGAGGGTCGCGCAGCGACCCGAGACAAATTTTCTGGGCTTTTCTAAACTCGAAATTTTACTTCATGCGCCACGCGTATAAAACACAGATTTTAAGTGAAGTTAGAATATACATAAACTTGACTATAATATAGTGTTTTATACGCGTGGCGCATGAAGTAAAATTTCTAGTTTAGAAAAGCCCAGAAAATTTGTCTCGGGTCGCTGCGCGACCCTCGACAAATTTTCACGGGGCTTTTCTAAACTCGAAATTTTACTTCATGCTTAGTCTGGGAGTGGAAAACACTTGTTTAAAGCTTTAAATTAAACTTAAAAATAAAGACAGGGAATATCCGCAATTGTTGTATCAATTTCATGGCATGTCATTATTTTTATAAAATCACATTACTTTTTTTAATAATTTTAGCTGTACATTTTCTGACATTCATAAATTTTTAATAGAGGTTAATTTGAAGCTTTCAACGAGTGTATTCCACTCCCAGACTAAGCATGAAGTAAAATTTCGAGTTTAGAAAAGCCCCGTGAAAATTTGTCGAGTGTCGCGCAGCGACCCGAGACAAATTTTCTGGGCTTTTCTAAACTCGAAATTTTACTTCATGCGCCACGCGTATAAAACACAGATTTTAAGTGAAGTTAGAAAATACATAGATTTGACAATATTATAGTGGTCCCTGGGTAAACGTTATAGTTATTTTAATATAAAATATATTACTAGATCTCTCGTTAAAAAAATGCCTTATAATGTCAAAGTTGTAAATGTCTGGATTCAATGGTTTTTGAATAAAAAAATTAAAAATAAATTTCAAAAAATCCGATATCTCAAAAACGAAAGAAGATATTTCAAATTTGTTTTTAAATTATTATTGTGAACTAAAACACGCATCTTGCCCTAATTGAACCGATTCTCTATCTCTTTAAATAACCAAGATCTCCATACATTCTGGTAAAATACGGGCACCCTGTATATACCATACTTTAATTCAAAAATATTTCACCACTTGCTAAGTGCGAAATTAATTAAATTCATAAACTTACAAGTTTTAATTATCTCGACTATGTTTCTCATGCATATTATCCACGAAAAATTATTTTCAGGGAACATCCCTATCGAATATTGAGCGGTAGCTACACCCGCACACTCGCACACTCGCACACATAAACAGCTGAAATACGGCTGTTTCTCTTGTTACTGAAATATACCTTTTTCAGTGCCTGTTTGACACCCACACAGACGCACACACACATACAGAAATACGAGAGGTAGGATGCGGGAGATATATGTGGGGGAAATGGAAGAAGGAGTCGATTTATTAGCGACCGATTTATTTATTCCAGCAAAAAAATAAAAACGGGAACAAAACAGGCGCTCACCCTTCTTCTGTCCTAATTGGGGATTATTTCACTGCCCCGGACGGAAATAAATTTCCAAGGGAGATTAATCTATCAAAGAAAGAGATGAAAATATGGAGGAAACTTTGTTGCATCGCAATTTTTTTCATCAAACTTTGTTCAGAGAAATAGTAACAAAATCCAAATCTTGTTTCTCCTTTTTAATCCATACAAACTGAAAAAATTAAATATCTTGTGGTGGAGGCGGTTACTTTGTGATACATTGTAAATATTAAATAATCAACACTGATTACTTTTTTGTATTCACTTTTTATTTTGTACTGTGACTAGTTTCGACTCAACAGCGAGTCATTCTCAAACTAACTACTTAAAATTAACATTACAATTTTATATATACTTAAAATTATTTATCAGGTAGAAAAGCGTCAAATAGAGGCGTATACATAAGTTCCGTCTGGTCGTTTATTAGCGGGATTCCCGGATTATGTATACGCCTCTATTTGACGCTTTTCTACCTGATAAATAATTTTAAGTATATATAAGATTGCAATGTTAGTTTTAAGTAGCTAGTTTGAGAATGACTCGCTGTTGAGTCGAAACTAGTCACAGTACAAAATAAAAAGTGAATACAAAAAAGTAATCAGTGTTAATTATTTAAATGAAAAAAATAAATTTACGAGCCTGCCAAGTAACGTGTTTATATCAAACATTCTAACAAGTTTTATCATATAAAATCATATAAAAAAACCTTTTTATTAAAAGCTGTAGATAATAAAAAAAATAATTTTAATGTATATACACTATTTGTTGTAGCTCTTTTCGTTATTTTTTGAACTCGCCGCTTCGAAAGTGAGGTTTCGAACACCGTTTTGACAACTCGAAAGTCACATTTCTGGTATTTTACTTACCGCACGAGTTCAGGAAGTTAAAATCACGTACACAAAATTTGAGTATAGATCAAGTATACATTAATCTATGCAAATAATGTAAACTTTCCGAAATACGTTGTTTTTAAAAATAGTTCAATTTAAAGCTATAAACCAGTGTTTTCCACTCCCAGGTTAAGCATGAAGTAAAATTTCGAGAAATTTTACTTCATGCGCCACGCGTATTAACACTGATTTGATGTAAAGTTTAGAATATGCGTCTTTACTATACTGCTTCAGTAGTGTATTTTAAACTTTACTTGAAATCAGTGTTTTATACGCGTGGCGTATGAAGTAAAATTTCGAGTTTAGAAAAGCCTAAAAATTTGGTTTGGCCGCGTAGCGCTACGCGCTACGCGACCAAACCAAATTTTCAGGCTTTTCTAAACTCGAAATTTTACTTCATGCTTAATCTGGGAGTGGAAAACCCTTGTTTAAAGCTTCTAATTGAACTCTTAAAAAAAACAACGACCATCTGAAGATTTACAGCAAAAACTTTGTATAGTATGTATACTTAAAGGAAACACTTCTTGTATGCCAAGTAATGTGTTTATATCAAACAATTTAAGAAGTTAAAATGTTAGATATAAACACGTCACTTGGCAGGCTCGTATATTTTTTTCAGTGTGTATGGAGTTAGAATGTTCTGTACATTTTTGTAGACAACTTTCCAAACCAAATTTTCAGGATTTTCTAAACTCAAAATTTTACTTCATGCTTAATCAAGGATTGGTAACACTTGTTAGAAGCTTCAAAATTAACGCTTTTCAAAAACAACGAATGCCTGAAAATGTACAGGGTATGGATCGAAGGTATGTATACTTAAAAAAAAAACTGTATGCGAAATCAATTGTACTTAGTGGATTTTGCCTACAAACATGTTTTTTGCAAGCGTTCGATTTCAAAATCAAAATCCCCACTTCCGTTAGCCCGAGATGAGTCGGATACCGTGCCGTAATTCCCAAAGTGAGGACAGGAGAAACAAGCACTTCTAAAGGATTTGCATTGGATGTATTATATGTGACTCAAAATTGTGGTAGTAAAGAAACTGTTACCTTTTAATAGAAATTAATGATACGTTTCCACAATACAATTTATAAATGGCGAAGGCGCCGGGAAATACTTTGTATAATCGAGATTGAAAATCACGGTAGAGAAGAAACTAGTCATCAGATGTAAATATAAAGTCTGTGCTTTTCAGGGGACCATATTTCAAACACTAAGCTTGTTTATAGATTAAACAAAAATGTCTGTGTATTTTTTTATATATATTTCTATCTAATGATAGAAATATATATAAAAAAATACACAGACATTTTTGTTTAATCTATAAATAAGCTTAGTGCTTTCTTCTTATTTGCAAACAAGTGTCTAATTAAAATTTTCCGGTGAATAATACCTGTTGTAATGATAATTAGGGCTATTCAGACTTTTTTTAATGAGTTTTAAGAATTTAAGAAGTATACAGTTTGAATAACAACTGTCTTAGTACGAAACAGGTTTACAAACCTACCGGATTAATGGAGACAATAAAAATTGTAACGTCTTTAATATAATCAAACACAATGGGTGATAACCATAAATGAAATTAAAATTATTTAAGATCTTTTAAAACATGTTGTACAAAATAGAAGATAAACTGTTGCTTTTGAAGAACAAAATGGCCTCCAAATTCAACATTTAAGCTAAATCTAATGAAACTGTACATCTTTATGAGTATAATACTCTTTTTATTTTTTGTATAAGTTAGTTAATAATACTACAGCCATTTAAAAATGTAACTTATTTTTGAATAACTCTTATATTTAGTTCTAAATAATAAGAAGTCATTTTGTTTCATAAATTGTTGAAAAAGGTATACATACATGTACACGGTGGTTTTTTTCCGTTGATATTATAGGGTATAGCCTAAACGGTAAGAGATACGAAACTCAGAAACAGGGTGTCCCATTTAAGAAAATGCTAGTTTTGATAATATCTCAAAAATGAATACATCTGTATTTTTTTCAAGTACACCACTAGATTCTACGTAAAAAGTCATAAAACTTTCGTATATAATTTTTTTAATCTCCATAAATAATCAAGTCATAAAAGATAATACAAATCAGCACATTTTGCGAATCACCCTGTAATTTCTAAACCAATATAGTTAGCCTAGATCTGATTGCGCCATTAAACTAAACACTATAAAAGAAAGAGGATTCATATCTTAGTTTTTTTTGTATCTCTTAACATTTAGCCTATACCCGATAATATCAACGAAAAATAACCAGCCTGTACAAGGTGCTCAAACCAAAACGGACGAATTTTAAAACCAAACCCTGTCAAAATATTAATTTAGATCGTACAGGGTTGAACATAAGCACAATGTGCGCATTGCTCTGCTTATTTCTCGAATTAGCGAATTCAGCGCGAAAAAAAACACGGAATTGCACTTCTATATGATTCGTCATTCAACGGATTTACGAAATATCAATTTATTTGTATATGCATATACAAGTAAATTAATACTTCATAAACCTTAATTTTTCGATAATATTTACCTATTTTTTGTAATACTGTAAAAAGGAGAAATCCGTAAACAAACAAATAAATAAATAACTATAATGTGGAGCAGGATTGTTTAAAAAGCTGCACACTTTCAACTCGGTAAGTTTTATTGCTAACAAAAAAACATCATTTAAAACATTAAGTGTGAGAAATATATATCATTTCCAGGCGGTCCGTGAAGTTTTTCATGCCTCTGTACACCATATCGTCTGGTTCCGCATTGATTTCATTTCTGATGGATTCCTGTAATTCTTGGATAGTTTTGGGTTTGTCGGCATGCACTTTAGATTACAGGTAGTCCCAAAAAAAAAATCACAGGAGGTGAGGTCTGGTGAGCGCGGAGGCCAGGGAACATCATAATTTCGGGAAATCACGTGTCGGGGGAAAATCGATCTCACAAAGTCCATAGAAATCCTTGCCGTGTGAGCTGTAGCTCCGTCTTGTTGAGACCATATGCTGTCAGTGTCAATTTTATTTTCTTTAAGATGAGGGATTAATAATTATTGAAGCATAGCAATGTATCGCTCGGGGTTGATCTACTCTCTCTCATTTTAAAAAAAAGAAGGACCCTATTACGGCAATCACGCGATGTTCCAAGCACTAGTTTTTCATTGCAACTGCCATATGTTGATTACTATTATGACAACTTAATTGTCACACATAAGCTACGATTTACAAAAACGTTCGTTCTACAAAATCGTCCATTTTGCTAAATCGTCTGTTTTAAAAAAACGTCTACTTTTGTTGGGCAACCTTTATTACTTTTTACACTTAATATTATATTATAATTATAATTATAATTATTATATTTATATTATAATATATATTAATTTAGATTATTTCTTTTTAGCAATAAAACTTACTGAATTTCTCTACACGCTGTGAGATTAAAATTGAAAAATTTGACGACGTTTTAATAATATTAAAGGATAAATTAAAAACACTTGGTTTGTTTTACTATTTGTTTCTATTTACTCGACTAGTTTCCCTTTTTACGGCATTATCAAGATTCTTGATAATGCCGTAAAAAGCGAAACTAGTCGAGTAAATAGAAACAAATAGTGAAACAAACCAAGTGTTTTTAATTTATCTTATAATATTATTTCCAAATGTTTCACCAAGTGATAAATGAGAAAGTTATTCAAGACGTTTTAATATTCGTCCGTTTTAGTTGGACCACCTCGTACATTTTACAAAACGTTCGTCTTAAAAAAAACGTCTACTTTGGTTGGACCACCTTTATTACTTCTCACACTTAATATTATAGATTATTTCCTTTTAGCAATAAAACTTATTGAATTTATCTATACCCTGTGCGATCAAAATTTGAAAATTTTACGAGGTTTTAAAATTTGTCCGTTTTTTTAAATTTTTTTATTGGGTTTGGCTTTTGCCTGGCCTTGGGAACTTGCCCATTAGCCAACATCATTTTTATTTATATTTGTGTTTGTTTTATTTCTTTAACTTATTGCTAATTACCTATAACTATATATATGGACGTCACAACACATTCACACACACTCATGGACTCCGGGACGAATATTTTTCGTTAGAAAAATTACTCGCCCCGGCTGGGAATCGAACCCAGATCACCGCCGTGAACGATTGGCGAAACCAACGGCTCAACCGCTCGGCCACGGCGGGCCCCATTCATCCGTTTTAATTGGACCACCTTGTTCATAATCGAAAAAAAGAGTTTTCTCCTGGTGTAATTGTTTCAGTATACCATCCATTCTAGAATCTGCATTCTTGATAAACCTCTGAATTACTGATCCCTATCACAGTTGCATTAATTTCAAAACACGATCTGATTTTAGAGCGTTGTTGTGTGTTAATAATTGTACCATTACGAGGCATTCCTCTTCGGCGCACTCCATCGCTAGTTTCCCAATTTCGAGTGTACACAAGTTTCGGCCAATTTCAAGTAATATAAGTTTGATAATAACTTTAATTAATTGCGCAGCGGCGACTGTGTTCGTATGCAAATGCCAGGCGCTGCACTCGCAAAACCAAATACGGATGACTTTCGGAAAATGCTCGGTTCAAAGTTTCCTTTTTAGCATAGGGAAAACAATTTGAAATTGTTTTCTATTACTCTGAAATTCACCTCTTTTCACAATGTTGTCAACGGACAAGGGGTAGGATGAAGTAAATATTTCAGGGTTTTCTAAAGTAGAAATATTTAAATATTGGATAGATGAGGCTGTTACTTGGTGAAATTCCATAATATGTAGGAAATTAAACACGATCGTTTGAGAATTTTTACAGTTTTTAATGTCGAACACTGCGACAATTGTTTCGCCACACAGTGGCTTCATCAGGCAGATGAGTAATGATTACATGAAACTACAATCGTTGCTTATATACTAAATCATTGTGGAGGGGGTGTGCGTAACAGTGTAATTTAATATAATATTTATGATTTAACAGAATGACATAATTAATTAAAACATTTACAATTTTACACATTACAATTTATAGACCTAGATTTAATAGTGGTGAATTATTTACGTCGGTTTGATCATTGAGTAATTTTGAATATTTTAAATAAAAAACAAAAACAAAAAATCAACAACTTAATTTTTCCCTCAAATAATGATAAATTAGCTCTAACATACATCGGTCATCCTTCCGTCACAATAAAAAAAACAATTTAAAATCACACAATATTTCAGTAGCCTTTAAAACTAACAATAAATTACATAAATTCATTAATAATGCCAAAGACAAAACCGACAAAAACAAAAAATCAGGAGTCTACTTGTTAGAATGTGGAGATTACCCCATGATATATGTTGGCCAAACCGGACGAAGCTTTGAAGAAAGGATAGCTGAACACCAAAAAAGCTACATTAACCATATGACAACATCTACATATGCCAATCACCTCAGGGAACATAATCACAACCCCAACAACAACTTCAAAATTTTACACGGATGCGCTAAAAGCAAGAAATTTAACCTCCTTGAGCAGCTGGAAATTAACAAATATAATCAACGCGGTTTGTTACTCAATGATCAAACCGACGAAAATAATTCACCACTATTAAATCTAGGTCTATAAATTGTAATGTGTAAAATTGTAAATGTTTTAATTAATTATGTCATTCTGTTAAATCATAAATATTATATTAAATTACACTGTTACGCACACCCCCTCCACAATGATTTAGTATATAAGCAACGATTGTAGTTTCATGTAATCAATACTCATCTGCCTGATGAAGCCACTGTGTGGCGAAACAATTGTCGCAGTGTTCGACATTAAAAACTGTGAAAATTCTCAAACGATCGTGTTTTATTTCCTACAGAAATATTTAACTTGGAATGAAAACTCTAATAGTTTCTTCACAATATTTTTTATTTTTGCTACATGTACGAGGGGGGTTTGGCCAAAATTTACTAACATACTAACTAACTGTACTCCTTGAGGTATTTCAATTTGTTTGCGAATTTGTTTATTGATTCTCCTAATTATTTAAATAAATGCTTTTTTTATTGAACACATTTATATTAGATTTTCTCCATGTATTAAATTAGGTTGCATATATATCAATTGATTCTCCTAAATAAATAAAAAATAATAAAAAAACAGTTTTCTTTTATTAGGAAAATTTACGATAACATAACATAATATTTTGGTTTTTTATTCCAACTAGTTTCGACTAATCCAGTTGAAGTAAAAAAACAAAATATTAGTGAAATTTAACCAAGTGTTTTCTTTTTTAAATCATAGTTAAATATGTTTCACCGCGAGAAAGATGAGAAACTTGTTCAAGATGTTTACAAACATATATTTTTAAAGAAAATATTTAATACATTCTACAGAAAACTATATACTTTTGTTTATTTCTCGACATTTTTTCTATAAAGATTGAGACATTTATCCCAGCGTGACAGTGGCTTGAATACCCTTCATGATAGTGTTGCCTGTCAAGTCGATTAAAGTAGTCCACAACTGTGTCTTGTAATTCCTGTTGATTAGCAAAGCGTTTCCTTGCTAAACATTTCCTTAGGGGTCCGAATAAATAAAAATTGGTTTTATCGTGCAAAAGTTTAACTCCTTCAATATTTCGTTTGCAGTGTTTGTTTCAATACACCCATCAATAATCGGATCGCCCTCGTACATTTCGAGTACTATGTACTAAAAAGAGACTGAACCAAACTAAACTACCAAAAATCCAAACCAAAATATTAGTGAAATTTAACCAACTGTTTTCATTTTTAAATCATACTATGTACTCATTATCAATAGCTTACTGTAAGCTATTTATAATGAGTGCATAGTACTCAAAATGTATATCTAGCAAAAATAAAAAATACATTAAAAAATATACTTAATAACAGTATAGAAATGTTGAAATCAATAAAATGAACAGATAAATACAGGAACTTTTTCTTTTAGATATTCATCCCACGATTTTTCTGTCAATTTTCAGACACTCGTGGTTTTATTAAACACTTTCAATTTGAAGCCTCTAACGAGTGTTTCCAATCCCAGACTAAGCATGAAGTAAAATTTCGAGTTTAGAAAAGCCTGAAAATTTGGTTTGGTCGCGTATATCTATGCGCCACGCGTATAAAACACTGATTTTCAGTGAAGTTCGAAATATACTTCTTAGGTTTGATCCTATGTTCGTAAATTTTACAAATATTTATATGGAATATTTAATAGTATACTTCAAACAAAAAAATCCTGTGTAAACTATAATGATAATAAAATTATGATCGAATTCCTATCTTAAAAATACAAACTCTTGAAAATTGACATCGAAAAATCGTGATATGTATATCTAAAAGAAAATGTTCCTGTATTTATCTTTCCATTTTATTGATTTCAACATTTCTATGTTTATGTGGGATTTAAGTGAAGCCAAATTTAAATTTAGTAAACACCTTGAAATTCGTATGATAACAGGTTATGATAATAGCTTACTGTAAGCTAATAATAATGAGTACTCAAAATGTATATCTAGCAAAAATAAAAAAACATTGTAAAGAAAGTGTTAATTTTTTCATTCCACGTTAGTTGAAATCTTCACTTAACTTAAAAAAACATATTACTATCGAAATTTTCACTTCATACTTAACTTGGGAGTGGAAAACACTCCTTTATTATTTCTAAATTTCTTTATAATCAAATTAGTTCGAAACAAACATGAAATATCTAAGAGGAGTGTTGCAGTTTTTATACTAACTAACACTGTTAATGTAAATTAACAATTTTACAAACGCTTACATATCTTTTCCATACAAGACCCCTTGCTAAACACATCCGCCCAAAACGAGGGCAGGAGGAGCAAAAAAAAACTAGATACCCTTGCAGTATTAATAAAACCAAGTGTATAATAAATAAGCAAAAGGTAGAGATAAGAAGAAGAAAAAGAGGAGGGCAACGGATGAATTTCCAGGTGAAAGCCATGCGCGACGACCTCCCATTACTTCCCACATCCAACATCCCCATGCCACCCCCTTAAAACCGGAGTCTGTATCAAGTCTACACTTACGCTGTATACAAGGCAAACAACAGGTCTCTGTGCTTTTTGCGGGGTGAGTTTTCATCATCATCATTATCGAATTGTCTCGGAGTCGTGGTTAATCGTGTGATACAAAAATAAAGGGGTGTGTTTCTAAGTGTGTTTGTGTGTGAAGTGTGTCCGGAAATCGGTCAAGGTGGTTTTCAATAAGGGTGTTATGTTTGTTTGGAGACATTGTGTTTCTTTAGAAGGTAAGAAATATAATAAAAGTAGTCACTTATTTAATTTTTTAGTATATAAAATGACAACAATGATCGTATAATATTTATTTATAAATTAATTTTTCAGTGTAGTAAGTCATTTGACTTACCACACTGGTTAAAAGTTAAAAGAAGTTTTATATTTTTGTGAAAACTTCTTTTGTAATTCATTTAAGTATTTTAAACATTTGGTTTCTTTCACTGATTTATATTTTCTCCGACTAATGGCGACCATTGGTCATCTTCAAGGAGGAATGTACATACAATATCTAAGCAATAATATTTGTATATACAAATAAGTCGCCTATTTAATGTTTAATTCATTTATTTGCGGTATCACCTTTGTACAATCAATATACGTTTAAGTATAAAACAGTATATGTAAAACTATAACAATATTAATATGTATATCACAATGAGCAGTCTATATAAAGAAAATATGAATATAAAACAGACATAAAATAAGACAAACAACAGACTAAAAATGAGACAAACAACAGACTAAAAATGAGACAAACAACAGATTAAAATGCCAATATTTCCAAAAATAAATTCGAAACCAATCAAAGTGGAGTTTGGGGGCTAATAATAATAATAATAATAGCTTCATTCACGTATGCTACATAATGCAATGATACAATACATTGTATATGATAGATGTGAAGCGTCAAAACAATATCAAAACAAATTTTGTATAGTATGTACAGGTACACTTTTGCAACCGATCGAGGTTAAAACTTGATGTCATTAATTGTGTATACAACTCTATTTAGTAGCATATTTTTTATGACTCCACTTTGATTGGTTTAGAGTAATTTAGAATTTTTATATTCACTTAATGAATAATGAATAATTAAAATTGCAATAGCAGAAATCGCTAGTAATAACAATGATTAATAAGGGGCTCTGTTGAGTAAAATCTTACTATCATACTTTTTCTTAAATCATTAAAAAACAATTGGATTTAGCTGGATTTGAAAATAAATCGAGATTTAGGGGTTTTTGATTTTTATTAATATAATTTATTTTTGTACATTTTATCTAATCAGATAGTTTTATGTAATAGGTATAAACATTAAAATATAAATAAGTTAAATGTTATTCTTTAAACATGTAACAGAAAACTTATATGCTAAAATATGTTATCTGAAATTTCAATTTTTTCACAAATGTCTTCATTTTCGGCCTCATTATTAAAGCAGTATATTTTAAACTTCACTTGAACTTTGTGTTTTATTCGCGTGGCGCATGAAGTAAAATTTCGAGTTTAGAAAAGCCTGAAAATTTGGTTTGGCCGCTCCGCTTCGCGGAGCGACCAAACCAAATTTTCAGGCTTTTCTAAACTCGAAATTTTACTTCATGCTTAATCTGGGAGTGGAAAACACTCGTTTAAGTTCAAATTGAACTCAAAAACAACGAATGTCGGAAAATTCCCAAAGCTTTCACTCAAAAAAAATCCATTAGTTTTTTTGTAAAGAGTCCCTAGTAGAAATAAATCTTAAAGCAATATTATACAGGGAGTTTTTCTGTAAAGTGTCCGTTTTCTAAATTCAGCTTCTTTTCTTTAAATCATTAGATATTCGTTGTTTTTTTTTTAAGTTCAATTTGAAGCTTTAAACGAGTGTTTTCCACTCCCAGAGTAAGCATGAAGTAAAATTTCGAGTTTAGAAAAGACCGTGAAAATTTGTTGAGGGTCGCGCAGCGACCCGAGACAAATTTTCTGGGCAATTCTAAACTCGAAATTTTACTTCATGCGCCACGCGTATAAAACACTGATTTTAAGTGAAGTTCAAATATACATAAATTTTACAATGTTTTATGCGCGTGGCGAAAAATTGTAAAAAACGCTTGAATCTTAATTAAAAATGACTAATTTCATTGCTTAAATATTGAGGAGGAAGATTATTATTAATCGACAAAAAAACAAACCCGAAAAGTTGGACGCAATCTCTTTGGGCAGTTTTGTGCCTCAGAATATTTTACAAGTTTGAGGTTCTTTGTAATCTCACGTTCGACGTTCGCAGTTTTCCCATTTTACCATTTTCCGTTCACAGCCAGAGCAGATAAACCTGTTATCATACGAATTTCAAGGTGTTTACTAATTTTAAATTTTGCTTCACTTAAATCCCATATAAACATAAAAACAGTTTGTATTTTTAAGATAGGAATTCGATCATCATTTTATTATCATTATAGTTTAATAATAATAATAATATTTATTAATCCATATTAATCTAGAGATATTGGACAAGTCAAGATAAAGATAATATAAATCTATTTCTAAACATTATAACAGAATAAAGGAACACATTATTGTAAAAAATCATCTATGTTATAATATAGGTACTCCATTAGATATATTTTTAATTTATTCTTAAAATCTTTGTATGCTGTGGCACTTTTTATGTCCGGTGGTAATTTTTTATAAATTTTAACACAGTTATGATTTGGCCCTCGTTCATATTGTGTCGTGCCATGACTTGTAACCGCAAGACTATTCGATGACGGATGTCATAACTGTGAAAATTAGAGTCTCTTTCGAAATAATATTGTAATGATTCGACCCTAGGTATTATACAAATTTATAATTTGTATTATTGTTTACGTTGTGTTGTGTATGTAGTAACCCTTTTATTTATTTACCAGGTTCGTTGTTTGTGTCAATATGCATTATCGTAAATACTGTGTCTTTATTCCCTTTTAATTTGACTAGGAGGATGTGTTGACAATAAATAAAACAGGATATGAGCTTAACGTATGCAAAGTTTATTGACCTTTCATGACATTTCTAATGAATTGATATGTCTTATATTATTTATATTCACAAAATATATTACCCAACGTTTATGCTCAAAAGTCATGTGCATTTGGTTAAACTCAAAAAAATGTATGACTCTACTTGTGGGAGCAAAATTAACTAGCCCCTGCATTTGCATTACGAGATGGGAAACCCACAAAAACCATCTCGGAGCTAGCATCACACACTCGACACACTTGCGATTAGTTAGTAGGACACTTAGCGCAATACTGACTCGGATTGGCCTTACACATCAATCGACTGGGTCGATTAGTTAGTAGGACATACCTCGTTTTCTCGCTCAGTTCGGCCTTACACATCAATCACCATACACCCCTCACTCGTGTGATTATTTAGTAGGACACTTAGCGCAATACTGACTCGGATTGGCCTTACACATCAATCGACTGGGTCGATTAGTTAGTAGGACATACCTCGTTTTCTCGCTCAGTTCGGCCTTACACATCAACCACCATACACCCCTCACTCGTGTGATTAGTTAGTAGGACACTTAGCGCAATACTGACTCGGATTGGCCTTACACATCAATCGACTGGGTCGATTAGTTAGTAGGACATACCTCGTTTTCTCGCTCAGTTCGGCCTTACACATCAACCACCATACACCCCTCACTCGTGTGATTAGTTAGTAGGACACTTAGCGCAATACTGACTCGGATTGGCCTTACACATCAATCGACTGGGTCGATTAGTTAGTAGGACATACCTCGTTTTCTCGCTCAGTTCGGCCTTACACATCAATCACCATGCACCCCTCACTCGTGTGATTAGTTAGTAGGACACTTAGCGCAATACTGACTCGGATTGGCCTTACACATCAATCGACTGGGTCGATTAGTTAGTAGGACATACCTCGTTTTCTCGCTCAGTTCGGCCTTACACATCAACCACCATACACCCCTCACTCGTGTGATTAGTTAGTAGGACACTTAGCGCAATACTGACTCGGATTGGCCTTACACATCAATCGACTGGGTCGATTAGTTAGTAGGACATACCTCGTTTTCTCGCTCAGTTCGGCCTTACACATCAATCGCCATGCACCCCTCACTCGTGTGATTAGTTAGTAGGATACTTAGCGCAATACTGATTTGGATTGGCCTTACACATCAATCGACTGGGTCGATTAGTTAGTAGGACATACCTCGTTTTCTCGCTCAGTTCGGCCTTACACATCAATCACCATGCACCCCTCACTCGTGTGATTAGTTAGTAGGACACTTAGCGCAATACTGACTCGGATTGGCCTTACACATCAATCGACTGGGTCGATTAGTTAGTAGGACATACCTCGTTTTCTCGCTCAGTTCGGCCTTACACATCAACCACCATACACCCCTCACTCGTGTGATTAGTTAGTAGGACACTTAGCGCAATACTGACTCGGATTGGCCTTACACATCAATCGACTGGGTCGATTAGTTAGTAGGACATACCTCGTTTTCTCGCTCAGTTCGGCCTTACACATCAATCACCATGCACCCCTCACTCGTGTGATTAGTTAGTAGGACACTTAGCGCAATACTGACTCGGATTGGCCTTACACATCAATCGACTGGGTCGATTAGTTAGTAGGACATACCTCGTTTTCTCGCTCAGTTCGGCCTTACACATCAATCACCATGCACCCCTCACTCGTGTGATTAGTTAGTAGGACACTTAGCGCAATACTGACTCGGATTGGCCTTACACATTAATCGACTGGGTCGATTAGTTAGTAGGACATACCTCGTTTTCTCGCTCAGTTCGGCCTTACACATCAACCACCATACACTCCTCACTCGTGTGATTAGTTAGTAGGACACTTAGCGCAATACTGACTCGGATTGGCCTTACACATCAATCGACTGGGTCGATTAGTTAGTAGGACATACCTCGTTTTCTCGCTCAGTTCGGCCTTACACATCAATCACTATGCACCCCTCACTCGTGTGATTAGTTAGTAGGACACTTAGCGCAATACTGACTCGGATTGGCCTTACACATTAATCGACTGGGTCGATTAGTTAGTAGGACATACCTCGTTTTCTCGCTCAGTTCGGCCTTACACATCAACCACCATACACTCCTCACTCGTGTGATTAGTTAGTAGGACACTCAGCACAATACTGACTCGGATTGGCCTTACACATCAATCGACTGGGTCGATTAGTTAGTAGGACATACCTCGTTTTCTCGCTCAGTTCGGCCTTACACATCAATCACTATGCACCCCTTACTCGTGTGATTAGTTAGTAGGACACTTAGCGCAATACTGACTCGGATTGGCCTTACACATCAATCACCATGCACCCCTCACTCGTGTGATTAGTTAGTAGGACACTTAGCGCAATACTGACTCGGATTGGCCTTACACATCAATCGACTGGGTCGATTAGTTAGTAGGACATACCTCGTTTTCTCGCTCAGTTCGGCCTTACACATCAATCACCATACACCCCTCACTCGTGTGATTAGTTAGTAGGACACTTAGCGCAATACTGACTCGGATTGGCCTTACACATCAATCGACTGGGTCGATTAGTTAGTAGGACATACCTCGTTTTCTCGCTCAGTTCGGCCTTACACATCAACCACCATACACCCCTCACTCGTGTGATTAGTTAGTAGGACACTTAGCGCAATACTGACTCGGATTGGCCTTACACATCAATCGACTGGGTCGATTAGTTAGTAGGACATACCTCGTTTTCTCGCTCAGTTCGGCCTTACACATCAACCACCATACACCTCTCACTCTCACCCCCCCCCCCCCCCCATCTTCCCCTTTTCTCAGATGTTTAAATTATTTCGCTGGTTTTGTTTGTTTGATTTTAACTTTGATGGAGAATTAATTTTACTCTTACGTGATAGTCTCTCAAGCGCTGTTATCCCTAACTCCATTCTCCATTTTCTAACTCTATTCTGAATACCTAACTCTTTTTATAAACATTACTTCACTAACTCACATCCCACTGAATCTTCCTATTCTCAACTGTCCCCATTTAAATTCAAATACTGACTGTCCTAGTCCCTGCCCCAAAACTAACTGATTTTTAGAATTGTTTCTTTGCTGCTCTCAAAGTTCTCCCCTCTCCAAATTTTGTTGCTTAGACTTTATCTACTACCATATTTGGTCACAAAACCCATCCCTCTCTGACGTCAACGTAATTTCCCTGACTCTGCACACTTGTTGTGTTTGCGTTCGTTAAACCCTGAACTGAATCTTTCTGTATGTCTTAGCATTTCTCCACGCGCCGGTACTTGTTTATTATTTTAAGGCGATGCTGCATTTGTTATTTCTTTTACATAAAAAAAAATTTGATCGACTAATGTTATTCTCGTATTTACTGGATGTTGATTTTTCTTTATTATTTTCTTGGGTGATTTTTGTATTAATATTTTAATTTAATTTCGTCAAAAATAATATTTGCACATGACCCCTACTGACCTATTATATTCGCCCCCTTTTAAAAATATGAACTTTTAGAATGTTAAGATTTTTAAAATTCCCTTATTTTACAATATTATTATTTTTGGCGTTATGTCAGGAATCCTCTTCTAGTAAGTTGTCGACTTCCCCTCGTTTGAAATGCTCACCATCCTTAACGCTGCGCCCCCAATCTCCCGGTTCGACTCTGAAATTGAGAAAGAAATCTGAGAATCCATCTTAATGTAAAATGCCAATACTGTGCCTGAAAAGCTATTCCTGATGTGTCTTTTTTTTGACTGTGAAAGAAGTTAAAATTACTTGTACTTAAATGGTTATGATTTATCATATACTCCCATTTTTTTTTCGTGCTTTGTTGATGGGACGAAGTCAACGTTTCGGTAGCAGATTGGAACATCGTGACCTTGACCCTTTTTTCCTTGCGGGCTCCTGATGAAGAACTGCCGTTATTGAAATTGAAGTACGGTAATTCTTGTCTTAAGAAGTCCTCCGGCAGGTCCATCATCCTTGATTATTGACGACGAGTGAAGAATCTGCTTGATCGAGCTCCCCAGATTCCTTGAGTCTTTTAACTTTAGATTTGTAACAACTTCTAAAACATATTTATAATTGATGTTAAATCTTGCTGCGGTGTTTCTGCTAAGTTATAGTTTTTTTTATTTTTTTTTTTTTAGATTATTTTTGTTATGAATTCGTAGCGGTTAAGATGTAGTGGTGGTGTCATTGGCATCTGAAGCGGCAATGTTTAATTTCTGGATCAAACATTTCTTCAGATGACCCATCATCCCCAGTTTTGATTTTCCTGTAGTCGAAAAGTCCGTACGAAGGAGTAAGGTACATGATGGCTTTCTGGCCCGATTTTTGACGCTCCCTGCTTTCTTGATGTTTGACTTTGAATTGGCAGCTGAAGTGGCAGTGCTTCTTTTCTGGAGCCAAAACTTCATTTAGATGACCCATCGCCCCCAGTTTTGATATGCTTGTAGTCGAAAAGTCCGTACGAAGGAGTGAAGTCCTTGATGGCTTTCTGGCCCGATTTTGACGCTCCCTGCTTTCTTGATGTTTGACTTTGAATTGGCAGCTGAAGTGGCAGTGCTTCTTTTCTAGAGCCAAAACTTTATTTAGATGACCCATCGCCCCCAGTTTTGATATGCTTGTAGTCGAAAAGTCCGTACGAAGGAGTGAAGTCCTTGATGGCTTTCTGGCCCGATTTTGACGCTCCCTGCTTTCTTGATGTTTGACTTTGAATTGGCAGCTGAAGTGGCAGTGCTTCTTTTCTGGAGCCAAAACTTCATTTAGATGACCCATCGCCCCCAGTTTTGATATGCTTGTAGTCGAAAAGTCCGTACGAAGGAGTGAAGTCCTTGATGGCTTTCTGGTCCTGTTCTGACCCTCCCTGCTTTCTTGATGTTTGACTTTGAATTGGCAGCTGAAGTGGCAGTGCTTCTTTTCTGGAGCCAAAACTTCATTTAGATGACCCATCGCCCCCAGTTTTCGTACGATTGTGGCCTGAGAATCTGCCTGGCAGAGTTGAATGGTTGCCTGCTCTTGTTATGACGCTCCCAGCATTCTTGATGCTTTCAATCTCGGATCTGTAACTAATTTGCCCACTCTGGCTGTTTTCTCGTCGCCCATTGTAGACTTAGCTTCTTCTTCGCGCTGGTTTCGGTGTTGCTAATACTTAGTTGCTTTCATTTTTTTAAACTCTTCACCCCCGCTTCAATCACTTTTCCGTTTTCTACTTGACGATTGATTTGGCCTGGTCGTTGTTGTTACCTTTTGATTTCGAATCACTGCTTCCTGGAATCAAACTCATACAAAGCTTAAACTTAGAACACCACATTCGAACTCAATTCTTTCCTTTCTCTTTTTACTATATTTAATTTGTTTGTTTGGTCCGTACCTAAGAATCATAATGTAATTGTTACATTGAATGATTTATATGAAATTGTGCGAATGAAGTGCCATTTTCCTTTCCTACCTTCCTCCTTTGTGTTGTTTCTTTTTGTATGTTTGAGTAATTTATTTAATGTAAATACCTTTAATATATATTTTTTTTACCTTTGTTTTTTTTTGTTTTTCACTTTTTTTTTATGGCCATGATTTTTACCTTTCTTTATCATTGTATTTTGCTTAGTTTTATTTTAAACCGATTGTTATATATTTTGTTTCGTTTTTCTTTGTCTTTTTTTGTACCTTATTTTAATTTGTATTTTACTTTGGTTTATGCGATTACCTTTTGTTTATATATATATTTTTTTTTTAGTCATTAATTAGGTTTTACCTGTGTTCGAAGTATTTATTTGTATGTTATTTATTTTCGTTTAGTACCTTGTGCGTTCTAGAACGTTAAACGTTTTCCTCGTCTCTTTCATGCTTATATCGATATTTTTTGTCGGACGTTTATTTCAAACATAACCAGGTCATTATTTGCTCTTGAAAATGTATTATAGCATTTATAAACATTTTGTTTACCTTACAATTTTTGTTTATCCCTTTGTTTTTTTTAGTGTCGTAATGGCTTATTTTATTTATAACTTTAATTATTATTTTCATTGGTAATTTGTTAGTTGCGAAGTGAGTGAGGATTATTTTTGTTTGTAATTTGTTATTCGTTTACCTTTTTATTTTAAAGTGCACATGTTGTTCTGTGATACTTTTATGTTTCTGTTTATTTTAATATTAGCTTCATTTAATAAAATAAATTATAATGATTTCTAGGCTTGCATTTTAGCATGCATTTATACGTGTATTTTTATGTAATCTTATTTACCTGTTATTATTATTTTACCTCGATGTTTCTAACATCACCGTGTTTTCTACCTTGTTTGTTTACGTAAATTTGTGGATTGATAATGCGTTCTTTGTGCATTCCAAAATTCTTTCATTATCATCGTTTTTGTGTATTCTTCATATCCTGAAGTGTATGTTTATCGTTAAAATGTAGGTCAACGATTGATCTTGAAATACCAACGTTTGTTTTGATTTTTGAATTACTCGCGTTGGGTTTTATTTGTGTCTGGAATTTCGGATTGTGCTTTCCGTGGTACTTCTTTATGCTTACTCTACCTCTTTTTTGTTTACGCGCCTATCTTCTGGATATAGGTCAGTGTTTGAACTTGAAATACCAACACGTTTCATCTTGAAATCGCTATGCGTGCTTTTTGATAATTTTTAAATATTAATTACGTTTATTTTTATTGTCTGTACCTTTTTAAACGTTTCTTCCCCTTTTTTAATGTTAAACTCATTTACCTGAAATATTCTTGTCCACAAGTCGACACAGCATTTTTTAAATTATGTAATACACATTTATTGTCATCACAAACATCCTGGTCACGGCACCAATGTAATGATTCGACCCTAGGAATTATACAAATTTATAATTTGTATTATTGTTTACGTTGTGTTGTGTATGTAGTAACCCTTTTATTTATTTACCAGGTTCGTTGTTTGTGTCAATATGCATTATCGTAAATACTGTGTCTTTATTCCCTTTTAATTTGACTAGGAGGATGTGTGGACAATAAATAAAACAGGATATGAGCTTAACGTATGCAAAGTTTATTGACCTTTCATGACATTTCTAATGAATTGATATGTCTTATATTATTTATATTCACAAAATATATTACCCAACGTTTATGCTTAAAAGTCATGTGCATTTGGTTAAACTCAAAAAAATGTATGACTCTACTTGTGGGAGCAAAATTAACTAGCCCCTGCATTTGCATTACGAGATGGGAAACCCACAAAAACCATCTCGGAGCTAGCATCACACACTCGACACACTTGCGATTAGTTAGTAGGACACTTAGCGCAATACTGACTCGGATTGGCCTTACACATCAATCGACTGGGTCGATTAGTTAGTAGGACATACCTCGTTTTCTCGCTCAGTTCGGCCTTACACATCAATCACCATACACCCCTCACTCGTGTGATTATTTAGTAGGACACTTAGCGCAATACTGACTCGGATTGGCCTTACACATCAATCGACTGGGTCGATTAGTTAGTAGGACATACCTCGTTTTCTCGCTCAGTTCGGCCTTACACATCAACCACCATACACCCCTCACTCGTGTGATTAGTTAGTAGGACACTTAGCGCAATACTGACTCGGATTGGCCTTACACATCAATCGACTGGGTCGATTAGTTAGTAGGACATACCTCGTTTTCTCGCTCAGTTCGGCCTTACACATCAACCACCATACACCCCTCACTCGTGTGATTAGTTAGTAGGACACTTAGCGCAATACTGACTCGGATTGGCCTTACACATCAATCGACTGGGTCGATTAGTTAGTAGGACATACCTCGTTTTCTCGCTCAGTTCGGCCTTACACATCAATCACCATGCACCCCTCACTCGTGTGATTAGTTAGTAGGACACTTAGCGCAATACTGACTCGGATTGGCCTTACACATCAATCGACTGGGTCGATTAGTTAGTAGGACATACCTCGTTTTCTCGCTCAGTTCGGCCTTACACATCAACCACCATACACCCCTCACTCGTGTGATTAGTTAGTAGGACACTTAGCGCAATACTGACTCGGATTGGCCTTACACATCAATCGACTGGGTCGATTAGTTAGTAGGACATACCTCGTTTTCTCGCTCAGTTCGGCCTTACACATCAATCGCCATGCACCCCTCACTCGTGTGATTAGTTAGTAGGATACTTAGCGCAATACTGATTTGGATTGGCCTTACACATCAATCGACTGGGTCGATTAGTTAGTAGGACATACCTCGTTTTCTCGCTCAGTTCGGCCTTACACATCAATCACCATGCACCCCTCACTCGTGTGATTAGTTAGTAGGACACTTAGCGCAATACTGACTCGGATTGGCCTTACACATCAATCGACTGGGTCGATTAGTTAGTAGGACATACCTCGTTTTCTCGCTCAGTTCGGCCTTACACATCAACCACCATACACCCCTCACTCGTGTGATTAGTTAGTAGGACACTTAGCGCAATACTGACTCGGATTGGCCTTACACATCAATCGACTGGGTCGATTAGTTAGTAGGACATACCTCGTTTTCTCGCTCAGTTCGGCCTTACACATCAATCACCATGCACCCCTCACTCGTGTGATTAGTTAGTAGGACACTTAGCGCAATACTGACTCGGATTGGCCTTACACATCAATCGACTGGGTCGATTAGTTAGTAGGACATACCTCGTTTTCTCGCTCAGTTCGGCCTTACACATCAATCACCATGCACCCCTCACTCGTGTGATTAGTTAGTAGGACACTTAGCGCAATACTGACTCGGATTGGCCTTACACATCAATCGACTGGGTCGATTAGTTAGTAGGACATACCTCGTTTTCTCGCTCAGTTCGGCCTTACACATCAACCACCATACACCCCTCACTCGTGTGATTAGTTAGTAGGACACTTGGCGCAATACTGACTCGGATTGGCCTTACACATCAATCGACTGGGTCGATTAGTTAGTAGGACATACCTCGTTTTCTCGCTCAGTTCGGCCTTACACATCAATCACCATGCACCCCTCACTCGTGTGATTAGTTAGTAGGACACTTAGCGCAATACTGACTCGGATTGGCCTTACACATTAATCGACTGGGTCGATTAGTTAGTAGGACATACCTCGTTTTCTCGCTCAGTTCGGCCTTACACATCAACCACCATACACTCCTCACTCGTGTGATTAGTTAGTAGGACACTTAGCGCAATACTGACTCGGATTGGCCTTACACATCAATCGACTGGGTCGATTAGTTAGTAGGACATACCTCGTTTTCTCGCTCAGTTCGGCCTTACACATCAATCACTATGCACCCCTCACTCGTGTGATTAGTTAGTAGGACACTTAGCGCAATACTGACTCGGATTGGCCTTACACATTAATCGACTGGGTCGATTAGTTAGTAGGACATACCTCGTTTTCTCGCTCAGTTCGGCCTTACACATCAACCACCATACACTCCTCACTCGTGTGATTAGTTAGTAGGACACTTAGCACAATACTGACTCGGATTGGCCTTACACATCAATCGACTGGGTCGATTAGTTAGTAGGACATACCTCGTTTTCTCGCTCAGTTCGGCCTTACACATCAATCACTATGCACCCCTCACTCGTGTGATTAGTTAGTAGGACACTTAGCGCAATACTGACTCGGATTGGCCTTACACATCAATCACCATGCACCCCTCACTCGTGTGATTAGTTAGTAGGACACTTAGCGCAATACTGACTCGGATTGGCCTTACACATCAATCGACTGGGTCGATTAGTTAGTAGGACATACCTCGTTTTCTCGCTCAGTTCGGCCTTACACATCAATCACCATACACCCCTCACTCGTGTGATTAGTTAGTAGGACACTTAGCGCAATACTGACTCGGATTGGCCTTACACATCAATCGACTGGGTCGATTAGTTAGTAGGACATACCTCGTTTTCTCGCTCAGTTCGGCCTTACACATCAATCACCATGCACCCCTCACTCGTGTGATTAGTTAGTAGGACACTTAGCGCAATACTGACTCGGATTGGCCTTACACATCAATCGACTGGGTCGATTAGTTAGTAGGACATACCTCGTTTTCTCGCTCAGTTCGGCCTTACACATCAATCACCATGCACCCCTCACTCGTGTGATTAGTTAGTAGGACACTTAGCGCAATACTGACTCGGATTGGCCTTACACATTAATCGACTGGGTCGATTAGTTAGTAGGACATACCTCGTTTTCTCGCTCAGTTCGGCCTTACACATCAACCACCATACACTCCTCACTCGTGTGATTAGTTAGTAGGACACTTAGCGCAATACTGACTCGGATTGGCCTTACACATCAATCGACTGGGTCGATTAGTTAGTAGGACATACCTCGTTTTCTCGCTCAGTTCGGCCTTACACATCAATCACTATGCACCCCTCACTCGTGTGATTAGTTAGTAGGACACTTAGCGCAATACTGACTCGGATTGGCTTTACACATTAATCGACTGGGTCGATTAGTTAGTAGGACATACCTCGTTTTCTCGCTCAGTTCGGCCTTACACATCAACCACCATACACTCCTCACTCGTGTGATTAGTTAGTAGGACACTTAGCACAATACTGACTCGGATTGGCCTTACACATCAATCGACTGGGTCGATTAGTTAGTAGGACATACCTCGTTTTCTCGCTCAGTTCGGCCTTACACATCAATCACTATGCACCCCTCACTCGTGTGATTAGTTAGTAGGACACTTAGCGCAATACTGACTCGGATTGGCCTTACACATAGTTAGTAGGACACTTAGCGCAATACTGACTCGGATTGGCCTTACACATCAATCGACTGGGTCGATTAGTTAGTAGGACATACCTCGTTTTCTCGCTCAGTTCGGCCTTACACATCAATCACCATACACCCCTCACTCGTGTGATTAGTTAGTAGGACACTTAGCGCAATACTGACTCGGATTGGCCTTACACATCAATCGACTGGGTCGATTAGTTAGTAGGACATACCTCGTTTTCTCGCTCAGTTCGGCCTTACACATCAATCACCATGCACCCCTCACTCGTGTGATTAGTTAGTAGGACACTTAGCGCAATACTGACTCGGATTGGCCTTACACATCAATCGACTGGGTCGATTAGTTAGTAGGACATACCTCGTTTTCTCGCTCAGTTCGGCCTTACACATCAATCACCATACACCCCTCACTCGTGTGATTAGTTAGTAGGACACTTAGCGCAATACTGACTCGGATTGGCCTTACACATCAATCGACTGGGTCGATTAGTTAGTAGGACATACCTCGTTTTCTCGCTCAGTTCGGCCTTACACATCAACCACCATACACCCCTCACTCGTGTGATTAGTTAGTAGGACACTTGGCGCAATACTGACTCGGATTGGCCTTACACATCAATCGACTGGGTCGATTAGTTAGTAGGACATACCTCGTTTTCTCGCTCAGTTCGGCCTTACACATCAATCACCATGCACCCCTCACTCGTGTGATTAGTTAGTAGGACACTTAGCGCAATACTGACTCGGATTGGCCTTACACATTAATCGACTGGGTCGATTAGTTAGTAGGACATACCTCGTTTTCTCGCTCAGTTCGGCCTTACACATCAAACACCATACACACCTCACTCGTGTGATTAGTTAGTAGGACACTTAGCGCAATACTGACTCGGATTGGCCTTACACATCAATCGACTGGGTCGATTAGTTAGTAGGACATACCTCGTTTTCTCGCTCAGTTCGGCCTTACACATCAATCACTATGCACCCCTCACTCGTGTGATTAGTTAGTAGGACACTTAGCGCAATACTGACTCGGATTGGCCTTACACATTAATCGACTGGGTCGATTAGTTAGTAGGACATACCTCGTTTTCTCGCTCAGTTCGGCCTTACACATCAACCACCATACACTCCTCACTCGTGTGATTAGTTAGTAGGACACTTAGCACAATACTGACTCGGATTGGCCTTACACATCAATCGACTGGGTCGATTAGTTAGTAGGACATACCTCGTTTTCTCGCTCAGTTCGGCCTTACACATCAATCACTATGCACCCCTCACTCGTGTGATTAGTTAGTAGGACACTTAGCGCAATACTGACTCGGATTGGCCTTACACATCAATCACCATACACCCCTCACTCGTGTGATTAGTTAGTAGGACACTTAGCGCAATACTGACTCGGATTGGCCTTACACATCAATCGACTGGGTCGATTAGTTAGTAGGACATACCTCGTTTTCTCGCTCAGTTCGGCCTTACACATCAATCACCATACACCCCTCACTCGTGTGATTAGTTAGTAGGACACTTAGCGCAATACTGACTCGGATTGGCCTTACACATCAATCGACAGGGTCGATTAGTTAGTAGGACATACCTCGTTTTCTCGCTCAGTTCGGCCTTACACATCAATCACCATGCACCCCTCACTCGTGTGATTAGTTAGTAGGACACTTAGCGCAATACTGACTCGGATTGGCCTTACACATCAATCGACTGGGTCGATTAGTTAGTAGGACATACCTCGTTTTCTCGCTCAGTTCGGCCTTACACATCAATCACCATGCACCCCTCACTCGTGTGATTAGTTAGTAGGACACTTAGCGCAATACTGACTCGGATTGGCCTTACACATTAATCGACTGGGTCGATTAGTTAGTAGGACATACCTCGTTTTCTCGCTCAGTTCGGCCTTACACATCAACCACCATACACTCCTCACTCGTGTGATTAGTTAGTAGGACACTTAGCGCAATACTGACTCGGATTGGCCTTACACATCAATCGACTGGGTCGATTAGTTAGTAGGACATACCTCGTTTTCTCGCTCAGTTCGGCCTTACACATCAATCACTATGCACCCCTCACTCGTGTGATTAGTTAGTAGGACACTTAGCGCAATACTGACTCGGATTGGCTTTACACATTAGTCGACTGGGTCGATTAGTTAGTAGGACATACCTCGTTTTCTCGCTCAGTTCGGCCTTACACATCAACCACCATACACTCCTCACTCGTGTGATTAGTTAGTAGGACACTTAGCACAATACTGACTCGGATTGGCCTTACACATCAATCGACTGGGTCGATTAGTTAGTAGGACATACCTCGTTTTCTCGCTCAGTTCGGCCTTACACATCAATCACTATGCACCCCTCACTCGTGTGATTAGTTAGTAGGACACTTAGCGCAATACTGACTCGGATTGGCCTTACACATCAATCACCATGCACCCCTCACTCGTGTGATTAGTTAGTAGGACACTTAGCGCAATACTGACTCGGATTGGCCTTACACATCAATCGACTGGGTCGATTAGTTAGTAGGACATACCTCGTTTTCTCGCTCAGTTCGGCCTTACACATCAATCACCATACACCCCTCACTCGTGTGATTAGTTAGTAGGACACTTAGCGCAATACTGACTCGGATTGGCCTTACACATCAATCGACTGGGTCGATTAGTTAGTAGGACATACCTCGTTTTCTCGCTCAGTTCGGCCTTACACATCAATCACCATGCACCCCTCACTCGTGTGATTAGTTAGTAGGACACTTAGCGCAATACTGACTCGGATTGGCCTTACACATCAATCGACTGGGTCGATTAGTTAGTAGGACATACCTCGTTTTCTCGCTCAGTTCGGCCTTACACATCAATCACCATGCACCCCTCACTCGTGTGATTAGTTAGTAGGACACTTAGCGCAATACTGACTCGGATTGGCCTTACACATAAATCGACTGGGTCGATTAGTTAGTAGGACATACCTCGTTTTCTCGCTCAGTTCGGCCTTACACATCAACCACCATACACTCCTCACTCGTGTGATTAGTTAGTAGGACACTTAGCGCAATACTGACTCGGATTGGCCTTACACATCAATCGACTGGGTCGATTAGTTAGTAGGACATACCTCGTTTTCTCGCTCAGTTCGGCCTTACACATCAATCACTATGCACCCCTCACTCGTGTGATTAGTTAGTAGGACACTTAGCGCAATACTGACTCGGATTGGCCTTACACATTAATCGACTGGGTCGATTAGTTAGTAGGACATACCTCGTTTTCTCGCTCAGTTCGGCCTTACACATCAACCACCATACACTCCTCACTTGTGTGATTAGTTAGTAGGACACTTAGCACAATACTGACTCGGATTGGCCTTACACATCAATCGACTGGGTCGATTAGTTAGTAGGACATACCTCGTTTTCTCGCTCAGTTCGGCCTTACACATCAATCACTATGCACCCCTCACTCGTGTGATTAGTTAGTAGGACACTTAGCGCAATACTGACTCGGATTGGCCTTACACATCAATCACCATGCACCCCTCACTCGTGTGATTAGTTAGTAGGACACTTAGCGCAATACTGACTCGGATTGGCCTTACACATCAATCGACTGGGTCGATTAGTTAGTAGGACATACCTCGTTTTCTCGCTCAGTTCGGCCTTACACATCAATCACCATATACCCCTCACTCGTGTGATTAGTTAGTAGGACACTTAGCGCAATACTGACTCGGATTGGCCTTACACATCAATCGACTGGGTCGATTAGTTAGTAGGACATACCTCGTTTTCTCGCTCAGTTCGGCCTTACACATCAACCACCATACACCCCTCACTCGTGTGATTAGTTAGTAGGACACTTAGCGCAATACTGACTCGGATTGGCCTTACACATCAATCGACTGGGTCGATTAGTTAGTAGGACATACCTCGTTTTCTCGCTCAGTTCGGCCTTACACATCAACCACCATACACCTCTCACTCTCACCCCCCCCCCCCCCCATCTTCCCCTTTTCTCAGATGTTTAAATTATTTCGCTGGTTTTGTTTGTTTGATTTTAACTTTGATGGAGAATTAATTTTACTCTTACGTGATAGTCTCTCCAGCGCTGTTATCCCTAACTCCATTCTCCATTTTCTAACTCTATTCTGAATACCTAACTCTTTTTATAAACATTACTTCACTAACTCACATCCCACTGAATCTTCCTATTCTCAACTGTCCCCATTTAAATTCAAATACTGACTGTCCTAGTCCCTGCCCCAAAACTAACTGATTTTTAGAATTGTTTCTTTGCTGCTCTCAAAGTTCTCCCCTCTCCAAATTTTGTTGCTTAGACTTTATCTACTACCATATTTGGTCACAAAACCCATCCCTCTCTGACGTCAACGTAATTTCCCTGACTCTGCACACTTGTTGTGTTTGCGTTCGTTAAACCCTGAACTGAATCTTTCTGTATGTCTTAGCATTTCTCCACGCGCCGGTACTTGTTTATTATTTTAAGGCGATGCTGCATTTGTTATTTCTTTCACATAAAAAAAAATTTGATCGACTAATGTTATTCTCGTATTTACTGGATGTTGATTTTTCTTTATTATTTTCTTGGGTGATTTTTGTATTAATATTTTAATTTAATTTCGTCAAAAATAATATTTGCACATGACCCCTACTGACCTATTATAATATAGATGCTTTTTTACAAATAAACTACATCTTAAAATAGATATACAAGAGAATGTAAGTATATTATATTTAGAAAATATTGGTTTACATGATTCTCTAGGAGCTATATTATATATCAATCTTAATATTCTTTTTTGTAATACAAATATTCGACTTCGGAGAGCTGGTTTTCCCCAAATGATGATATTATATGACAGATGAGAATAAGCAAGCGCATAATATATTTCCATTAAATTTGGCAGTGCCACGGTTCTTCTGAGGCTTAGAATTGCATAATTTGCCTTGTTGAGCTTACTGCATACGAGATCGATATGCTTATTCCATGATAGTTGCGGATCAATGTATATGCCCAAAAATTTCGTTGATTTTACTATAGCGGCGTGCAGTATGTACTCTGGGATTTTAGTATTGTAGAAGTACATACATTCGGTTTTACTCTGATTCAAAATCAGCATATTTTTGTCACACCAACATTTTACTTTGTCTATAGTTTGTTGGATGGAAGTTTTTAGTGTAGTAGAATCGGTAGATGAAACAATGACTGATGTATCATCGGCAATAATAATTAGCTTTCCGTTACTAATATAACTTGATATGTCATTTATATATAACAAAAATATTAAGGGTCCCAACACCGAGCCCTGCGCTACACCTGTGGATATGCTATGTACATTTGAGTCGAAATTATTACATTTAACATAATATTTTCTACCCCTCAAGAAAGAAATTAAAAAATCTAAGATATTTCCCCGTATTCCCAGTTTCTTTAATTTATCCTTAACAAATTCTATATCAGTATCAAAAGCTTTCGATAAATCAAATAGTAGTACTGCTACGTGACATTTCGCGTCTAATTCCTTGCTGACATGTTCTACCATTTGATAGCAGGCTGTTTCCATTGAAAGCGAGTGCCGAAATCCGTGTTGAGTTGCTGATATGAGGCGAAATCTATTTAAATAACACCACAGACGTTCACTCACAAGTTTTTCTACAATTTTTGATATCACACTTAATAAACATATTGGCCTGTAGTTCTCCTTGCGCGTTCGATCCTCTTTCTTGAAGATTGGAATCACTACGGCGGTTTTCAGGGCTGTTGGGAAGATGCCTTCTTCGATGGATGTATTTATTAGGTATGACAGCGGTTCCAATAATTCATATGCTATACACTTGATCAACTGTGTTGAAATCTCGTCATGGCCTGTGCTTTTTTTATTTTTTAGGTTATAAATTGATGATAAAACTTCACTAGTATCTACAGGCAGGAATACAAATGACTTTGAAAACTCCGCGCAGGTAGTGCAGCTCCTTGATATGTTGGTCCCAAAATGTTGTCGTAAACTGTCATCTACTACACTCGAGAAATATTTTGCAAAGATATTCGAGATCTCTTCTGGTGTTTCGAATACTTCATCATTATCTACAATCTTCTCAATTTTGTTTATTTTGCGTTTACCTAACTTGTTGTTCACTATATTCCAAATTTGTGCAGATTTATTAGAAGCTTCGTCAATTAATTTCTTGTAATAATAATTTTTCATTGTCTCTACTAAAATTTTGTAGTCACGTCTTGATTGCTCGTAGGGTGTTCTGGTATCATCACATTTAAATGTTTCTTTTAGCCAGAATAAGTCATTTAGTTCATTTCTCAGTTTTCTTATTTTTCTTGATATCCATGGTGGACTATTTATATTTTTGTTTTTATTAGTAACAGTTACAGATTGAGATTCAATGTTTTGTCTCACGATGTCTAAAAATATGTCGAATGCTGTATTAATATCAGATGCCATATATAGAATGTTCCAATTAGTGTTTAGTAGTTTATTTTGAATTTGAATCGTACTCTATTTAGTTATACGTCGTCTTACAAATGTATTTTCTGTTATACGTGTTTCATTTTTATTGTCTATTGATCTATTATATCGTAAACATTGTGCTTTGTGGTCTGATATATGTGGTTCGATCACATCACATGGCCAGTTTTCTGGTGGCAGATTGGAGACCATATAATCAATGGCTGAGCTTGTAGTATGATTGTTTTTATTGGTAAATATTCGAGTTGGGTCTGAGCATACATAATTTAGGTCATAGGACTGAAATACATCAAACAGGATTTTATTATTGTTAGACTTAGTAAGTGCGTTAATGTTCAAGTCTCCACACAAAATGATGTTATCGCAAATAGTAGAGATAGCATTTAGTATGCACGTGATTTTCTTTTCGAATATTTTGAAATCTCCAGATGGAGATCTGTAAATTGTAATGAGGCAAACGTTTTTATTGTTTAGTTTAAATGTAAGAGCGCTACATTCAATGTGATTTTCAACATTATGATTTAATGTCAGATTTAGAGCTTTTGATTCAAACTTATTATTACAATATATTACAATGCCACCCCTGGAAAACATTGATCTACAGAAGTATGTGATTGCTGTGTAATTGTTTAAGGACATGAACTCTATATTATTCGTAGTGCACCAATGCTTGGATAAATACAAAAATGTGGGAGCCTCCAACATGGTGAAGACATTTACTTCATCGAACCTAATATGATCACCTTTTGTCTTACTGTTTATACTTTCAGGTTTTTTATCTTCTGTCGCTCGGCAAATAAAGAATACGGCTGCAATTTAATGTTAACAGGCCACAGATCCTCGTCTTTAAATTTTTCATCGTATATTTTTTCCACCCCAATTTTGAACGCAGTCTCGCCGAGATTACTTATTTTTAATGCGTTTTCTTCCAAATTTCCAGTAGAACATATGTTTGTTCTTATGTATATGGTTACATCATCTACAGTTGTTTTGGGATCTGCTTTGCCCAGAAAATACCCGAATATCTTCGGGACTGCTGTAAGATTACAGTCATCAATTTTCTTTTTTCCCATGATTAATTGTTTTGAACGATTCTTCCTTCGTTTGTTTTGAATTTCCCACTTACCGCTGTCTGCGTCTTTTTGTGCATTCATTGGTTGGCTTGGAGATTTTACCATAGTATCGCTGCCTCTTTTGTCGCAAAAGGGAACATTAACGTTTTCCGTATTATTATAATTTCCTGTATCATATGAATCTAATGGTTTTGGCTCTTTATTTGTAGATGCCTCCACTGCGGCAATTGATAAATTATTTTCAAGTTGCAATTTTAAGTCAACAGGTATAGAAATCACCAAAATTCACTATCTTGAACAACAATTGGAATTAACGCAAACATTAATTACACAAATGCACAATAATATTACATACCAAGCAAAAATCATAAACTCACTTGAAAGCAACAAACCCATTCAGGTTAATTGTTCAAACAAAAAAAAGGTAAACAAATCCAATCTGAGCCAGGGTACAAACCATAATACAGATAATTATGGTTTGTACCCTGGCTCAGATTGAATTTGTTTACCTTTTTTTTGTTTGAACAATTAACCTGAATGGGTTTGTTGCTTTCAAGTAAGTTTATGATTTTTGCTTGGTATGTAATATTATTGTGCATTTGTGTAGTTAATGTTTTCGTTAATTCCAATTGTTGTTCAAGATAGTGAATTTTAGTGATTTCTATACCTGTTGATTCTCGTGCATCGTCCTTTTCCACGGCTGGTTCAGTTGTTACACGTGTTATAACACCACGTAAAAGATCACTCACTTGGTAACCAGTTGGAACCTCTCTAGTAATGATAATTTCCACTAGTTCATGTTTTTTTTAAATCTATTTAATTCACTGATTAAATGATCGCGTTCATCTTTATTGTACGCCATCTTAACAGACATTTTTTATGTGAAGCAAACTTTTACATATTCCATATAAATATTTGTAAAATTAACGAACACTGAAAATCAGTGTTTTATACGCGTGGCGCATGAAGTAAAATTTCGAGTTTAGAAAAGCCCAGAAAATTTGTCTCGGGTCGCTGCGCGACACTCGGCAAATTTTCACGGGCTTTTCTAAACTCGAAATTTTACTTCATGCTTAGTCTGGAATTGGAAACACTCGTTAGAGGTTTCAAATTGAAAGTGTTTAATAAAACCACGAGTGTGTGAAAATTTACATCGAAAAATCGTGATATGTAAATTTATAAGAAAAAGTTCCTGTATTAATCTTTTTATTTCATTGATTTCAACATTTCTTTACTGTTTTTGCTAATATTTTTTAATGTAAATTTTTAATTTCAAATGCCAATTTTCGGCTTCACTTAAATCCCAAATAAACATAAAATCAATTTTTATTGCTAGGATAGGAATTCGATCATCATTTTATTATCATTATAGTTTACACAGGAATTTTTTGTTTAAAGTATATTGTTACATATTCCATATAAATATTTCTAAAATTAACGAACATGGGATCAAACCTAAGGAGTATATTTTGAACTTCACTGAAAATCAGTGTTTTATACGCGTGGCGCATGAAGTAAAATTTCGAGTTTAGAAAAGCCCCGTGAAAATTTGTCTCGGGTCGCTGCGCGACCCTCGACAAATTTTCTACGCGGGGCTTTTCTAAACTCGAAATTTTACTTCATGCTTAGTCTGAGATTGGAAACACTTGTTAGAGGCTTCAAATTGAAAGTGTTTAATAAAACCACGAGTTTTTGAAAATTTACATCGAAAAAGCGTGAAATGTATTGATTTTATATTAATTTCATCATTTCTATACTGTTTTTGTTAATATTTTTTAATGTATATTTTTAATTTCAAATACTAATTTTTGGCGTCACCTAAATCTCACATAAACATAAAATCAGTTTGTATTTTTAGGATAGTAATTCGATCATCATTTTAATTATAATGATAATAAAATGATGATCGAATTGTTTACACAGGATTTTGTTCTTTGAAGTATACTTTTACATATTCCATATAAATGTTTGTAAAATTAACGAACATGTAACTTAATTGTTGAGGCAGTTAATAGTTAAAAGTTCATGTTTACTTTGATTTTAGTTTAAATAAATCCCTTATTACTTTCAAACACTTTATTGTATTCGCGACAATTGTTTCGCCATACTGTGGCTTTTTCAGGCGAAGAATAATTAGTAATAATATTCTTCGCCTGAAGAAGCCACAGTGTAACGAAACAATTGTCGCGGGTATAATAAAGTGTTTGAAAGTAATAAGTGTTTTATTTACTTATTTACGGACATCGCCTATTTAACAATAATACATTAAATTCGTTTACAAAAAGTATATAAATTTTACTAAAAATAAGTATTCTACACACCAATTAAAATATATATTACAAAAAAATTAAATACAACTTAAATGAACACTACCAAAAGTACTAAACTAAAGAATACACCTAGACAAGTCAATAACCCTCAGACCACGCATAAACAAATTAAAATATGAGCAAAATATATGGAAATTTGAGTCGGAATTTAAAATGTTGCAATATTTCATCATCCTAACCATGGGATTGTGAATTCCATAGTTGGAACAATGAAACGGTAGACGAAATAAAAAAATAGTCCTAGTGGACTTAGAGATAAGAAAATTGAAGTTAAGGATTGAGAGCAAATTACAAGAGTCAATTAAGCCGTTAATTAATTTGAATGCAAAACACAAGTCGTGCATAATTCGCTGACATTCAAGCGAGCTTATGTTTAAGAGCAATAGCATATTAGAATGGCTAAATGTAGTGCGAGAATGACCAAGCCTATAAGAAATTAATCTTAAAAATTTGCTCTGGACCATTTCAATTTTAGTTATTGACTTCTTGTAGAATGGACTCCATATTGTTGAACCATACTCCAAATGTGAGCGTACAAGCGATATATATAATAACTTTTCAGTATATACATCGAACTCATATGAAAACCGTGTAATAGCTCCTAGTGACCTCAACGCTTTGGATATGATTCTATTAATATGGGAGCAAAACGTCAAACGCGAATCAAAAATTATACATAAATCCTTAACTTCATTAGCACTATTCAAACTTACTCTATTTATAAAATAAGAATAGTGTAACAATTTAACCCTGGTAAAAGAAATGGAAACACATTTGCTAATATTCAAGCTCAGTTTGTTATTAGAACACCACGTAGTGAAATTATTCAAATCATTTTGTAGTGCTATATTATCATATTCGTTTTTAACAACTGAAAATAATTTTAAATCGTCTGCAAATAATCGAAATTTACAATGTTTGAAGCAATTTCCTACATCATTAACAAAAAGTAAAAAAAGAATGGACCCACAATGAGAACCTTGGGGGCACCCGAGGTTACATTTATTACATCAGATACAAAATTATCAATTTTTAAATATTGCTTTCGAACACATAAACAACTCTGAAGCCATGTAAGCGCTAAATTATTAAACCGAGACTAGAGAGTTTAGAAAGTAGGATATTATGGTTAACGCGATCAAACGCCTTGGACAGATCAGTATATATCGCATCAACTTGATAACCCTTTTCTAATAAGTAATTTTGGAATGTTAGCAAATTTGTAACAGTTGATTTTCCTTCAAGAAAACCACTCTGTTCCTTACAAATTGTGCGCTTAAATACCCACATGATCTGTCTAGAAACTAACTCGTCTAAAATCTTTGGTATAGTAAACTGGATAGTAATACCTCTATAATTTTGTATATCATCTCTCTCACCATCCTTAGGTATAGGGTTAATGAACGATTCTTTCGATATCTCAGGAACGATACCACAGCACAAAGATCGATTAAAATGAATATGAATGGGTGTGGTGAGAGTAAAAACGCATCTTTTTAAAAGGTATGGGGGTATACCATCTGGTCCAGTAGTGACAGTATCATGTAAAGTACTCATAGAATTAAACAACTCACTAGTACTAACAATGATTTTATATAAACTGATCCTGAGCCATCAAGCTTGTTAGTGGGTGAAGTATCACTGGAATATACAGTTGAAAAGTATTTAGCAAACAAATTAACTGTTTCCTTGCCATTATTACTAATTAAGTCATTGTACATCACTTGACCCGGAAATCCATTTAATTTACTGATTTCCTTAACATAATTCCAAAAAGCTTTTGGGTTATTCTTAATATTAAGTTCAATTTTTTGTATATATTGATCGTGAAGATGTTTACTTAGGTTAGCACATTACGTTCTAACGTTTCTAAATGCTTCATAATCATGTAAAGTGCCGGTATCTTTAAATTTCGCATGAAAACTCTTTTTAGCAAGGACTAGTTTTATAAGATCTTCGTTAAACCATCTAGGAAATTTTAAATGTTTTTTACGTTTAGGAGGAACATATAATTTTAACCCGATATTCAGTATATTATAACATTTTTCTAAAGCAATATTTAAGTCGGCAAAACGAAGAATTTCGTCCCACTCCACAGATGCCAAAAATATATTTAATGAGTTATAATCGGCTGATTTGAAGTCATAATATAACAAGTCTGTATTTAAATTCAGGGGGTCCACCGAATTATTTATTTTAATGCAGTATGGAATGTGATGAAAACTACCATAAAAAAGTCAATAGATTCTGAAACATTTAAAGCTTGTATATTTAATAAAATAAGATCAAGAAAAACACCACGCTTATTTGGAATCATGTTACACCGTTTTAAGTTGTTAAATGTGAGACAATCAGGAAGACACATTTCATTATTAGATATCTTTAGATTTAAACTAAAATCAAAGTAACGGACATGTGATCAAACCTAAGGAGTATATTTTGAACTTCACCATAAATCAGTGTTTTATATGCGTGATGCATGAAGTAAAATATTGAGCTTAGATAAGCGTGAAAATTTGGCTTTTCTAAACTAAACTTTCTAAACCAAATTTTCAGGCTTTTCCGAACTCAAAATTTTACTTCAGGCTTAGCCAAAAACTCGTTAGAAATTCAAATTGAACACTTTTATAAAAACAATAAAATAAAATCAATTTACGCCTACGCATAACTGGCTGATAATGACATATTGAGATTATTTGAGACTTTAGTTTTACTAAGACACCGGTCTTAGTAAAATTAAAGTCTCTAATCATCTGAATATGTCATTATTAACTATTTTTCTACGTAAATTATTCAATTTTTTTTCTTTCGATGCAATAAATGGAACGAATTAAAATACGTAAAATCAACAAAATCGTAAAATACACCCATCAATAACACAGAACGCGTTCCGGCTTTAAATTGAATTAACTTGGATCGCAGGCATTTTTTTTAATGAATCTATAGAAAAAGCCATAGCAACAACATTCAATTTCGAGTTAATATAAAAAATATACAATTAAATAGAATTTATTAGCAAGCTTTTTAAATAATGGGAAAAATAAAAGTCATGTTCCGGAATATTAATGGTTATATAGAAATGATATTTCTGGTATTATACGATTTAAAATAATTATTGATATATTTATTCAGTCAACGGAGTCCATTTAATATAACATGACAGATTAATTTATATGTAATTTTATCCAAACATTTTCTATAAACAATTCAATTTAATATTGCGTTTACTTTAATGGCAATATTTGTTTTATTGTTGATGTTATTTTGATCGTAAAATGCTATTGCTGTAAATAGAGGAATCTGAATTTTAATTTAAGAACGCATTTAAATTAATTAAATTATTCAATTTGTGTATGTTTGTAATGTAATTACTTAAAATCGTTAAAAAAAACAATCGCGTGTATTCCTACTAACAATGCTTTATATTTTTTACACAAATTAGTACAAAAGGTTCATCAACAAATCAATTCACTAAATTTTCGGCTTTTCAAAATCACTTTAAAACTGTTAGCAAAATATATTTCTAACTTTTCACATTCACCTGGAATAGATATGTACGTAGTTAAATTCAGTTATCTTTACTGTTTTATTTTAATTCTTAATGTACATTTCAGGCACGTTGTGCCCTTTTTCAATAGTTTAAGGTGTTTGGTCAAATATTAATATACATTGAATGTTCAGTTTGAAACAAATTATTTGGTCAAATACATTAATCTATCGAAAAAGGGCACATCGTGTCTGAAATATACATTTACAATTAAAATAAAACAGTGAAGATAAAGGAATTTAACTACTTAGATATCTATAGCTAACACTTCACGTAACTCCACCAAGAATATCATCCACTAGGAACACAATTTTAATGATCGTAATAAGAGATTAACACCAAAATGGAAGCTAATTTAATCTTGAATATATTTCAATAGAAGAAATTATATTCGCTTCAGCAATGTAACTTTACATCAATGTTTTATTAAAAAAAACATTTATTAAATTTTTTCACTGTTTCCATCTAAAGTATTGCATATTGCAATATTTTATAAGGTACTATAATGATTTAATTTATTTAAAAAGCTTACTTTTTAGAACAATAACAGCTTTAATTTCATGTATAAATGTTCTTTAAAACTTAATAATTGCGCGTAGTGGGAGCGCTTAAAAATCAATTTTGATGGTTTTCACAAATTTCTAAAATTATAATATAAATGGAAAATATACTATTTCCGGAGAAAATAAATATTTCACATTGTTTCTACTTCTAGCTTCCACCCTGAATGTAATTTTGATTCTAAAATTAGTTAATTAACACAAATTTAAAGCTTATTTAATTCTGAACTTCTATGAAACAATTTTAATTTAACTTTAAATCAGCGTTTTATACAAAAATATGAAAATATCTATTTATTCCCCTATTGTATTTATTGTGCTCTATTAGATAAAATTTTGAACTGATTTAATTTATTCAAAAGCATGCAATATAGAAATAAAGGGGCTTTAATTTGATGTATAAATAGTTTTTATGACTTAAAAATTGTGCTTAGTAGAAGCGCTCAAATTTAAATTTAGGTGAGTTTATTAATTTTCCGTATGCGCTCTAGAGCCTTAGTTGGATTGGCCGCTCCGCTTTGCTACGCGGCCAATCCAAATTTTCAGGCTTTTCTAAACTCGAAATTTTACTTCATGCTTAGCTGGGAGTGGAAAACACTCGTTAAAAGCCCCAAACTAACCGCTTTGAAACAACGAATTTCTGCAAATTTAAAAAATGCTATAATTATCGGGATATGTATACTCAAAAGAAAAATACCCTGTATGTTCTGTTTTATACGTGTTTTAAACAAGTTTTAAACACGTTTTTAATTGGTAATGTCTTAAACGCTGTTTCAATAATTAAAACACTCATTGTAAAAAAAACTGTTTGTTATAATTAAAATGAAAAAAAAAAAATTTTTTTAACAACCCTGGTTTATATCAAGATTAATAACGTGTTAATTTTAGGCTTTTCTAAACTCGATTTTTTTTCCAATCTCGCAGTTTCACTCAATGCTTAATCAAGGAGTTAATCCACTCATTAGCTACGCGACCAAAACAAAATGTTCAGGCTTTTCTAAACTCGAAGTTTTACTTCATGCTTAACATGAATTAATTAGCGATTAAGCGAATTCGTCAGGAGTGAATGTTTTTCGCAAAAATAGATGGCTCAACCATCATCTAATAAGACCCCTGCTTAAATCCATTAAATCCGGGCATAAGAAGTGGTCAACTCGGAGCAAAGGAGTGTCTCCTTTGTAATTAATGCCCTTCTGGCTTCTCTGGTCGTCTTTCTGGCGCAGTTTCTTCCTCTCGCCCTCACTTGACTTTTAGCCAAATTAACGTCATTAATAATAAGGTCTTATCTTGTCCGTATTTAAGAAGAGACCGATATTTTACGTCTAGCATGCGAAATATTTCATATATCAAAATTTACAAACATTATTAGGAAAACTAACGTTTGAAACACTTGAATTTTAATATTTCAAATTCAAAACTATATATAAGTATTAATAAAATTGCCAATTCTTGGATACAGAATACTTCAAACATCAAATATCAAATGCGCCGAAATTATTTTCGCAATCTACAAGTTAGTCTTACAAAGACTATATTGAACACTCATTGAAACAACTACTTCCCGAGCTGATACCACGGCGGACATTGAATTATACAAGTGTTTGCTGTTATATACAGTAACCTATTGCAAATGTAACAATTTGGGTCAAATTATTCAGGCCATCTATAGACGCGTTTTGAGATTTATCTCTCATAAACATAGCTTTGCCATTCCCTCTAAACAATTTGACACCTTAGACTGGCAGTTACGATGTAGATTGCGAAGAGAATCGCAGTTTTAATGTTTGAAGTATTCTGCAACCAAGAATTGGTAATTTTATTTATACTTATGTTTGAACCGCCTGGTAATGTAACTGCCAATCTAAGGTGTTAAATTGCTTAGAGGGAATGGCAAAGCTATACTGATGAGAGATAAATCTCGAAATGCGTCTAAAGATGGCCTGAATAATTTGACCCAAATTGTTACATTTACAGTAGGTTACTATATGTTACAGCAAAAACTTGTATAATTAAATGTGAGTCGGGGTATTAGCTCGGTAAGTAGTTGTTTCAATTAGTGTTTGATACAGTCTTTGTAAGACTAACTTGTTATAGATTGTGAATAGAATCGCACTTTTAATGTTCAAAACTATATATTTGGATTTGAGAAAATGAGCTTACGCTTTTTTTAGTTTAAACATAATGTATAAACACTGAAAATAAAATATTTGAGCAGGCTAATGATTTTATTCAATTTCGGAAAATCAATATTAATTTAAGTATGTCAACGTAAAACGGTGTAATCGTTTACGAAAGTTAAATAGAGCGTAAAATTTACGGCTTACTTAATACGCAATAAAATATGAGCTCGGGCGTGTTAAATTCGGCGGGCTAAATATTTGAGGGCGGTGATAAAATACCTGAGTAATTTTTGCGTCCTCTATTATTTATAAATCCCCTGCGCGTTTTCGGGAGAAAGGGGTGAACGGGAAAAGATAACGCCCTTTTGTGCGCCCCGCAAGATTTATCTTATTTCGCGAGGAGGGAAAATTCTCTGACCGGCAGCGTTTTACGGCCGCTATTGCCAATGTTTTTAGATCGAAAAATGGAATGTATGCTATAGGATGATGTTAAAATAAGCATGTTATTTATTTTTACGTAGATATGAAAATAGAAACGAAAAATACAAGATTCATAGTACAACATAATTGAATATTGAATCAAGCTGAGATGGCAATTTTGTTTCTTATTCTTCTTAGCCTCGGATACTAGTCCAAATGGCCAGCTCAACATTGTATTATTATAAGACAGGGATACAGTTCTTGACGTTTATAACGAGTTTTATAATTTTTTCACAACACAATATTTGAAATCGAATCCAATGGATTATACAATGAGATTTTTTTTCGCTGAACATACGTTTTCTATGTTCAGTATTAGAAAGTCCATGTCAATACATTATTTCATTAATTTCACGGATTTTGCAACCAACAATGTTTAGTACAAATGTTCAAAGTGACCACCTTCCTTCTCCAAGCAATATGCCAAGCGATTGTAAAATCCTTGTACAGTATTTCTTATAAAAACTGGATTTATATCATTGCAGGCGGTACTTATTCTGTTTTTCAGTTTTTCTGTACTCTCTATTGCAATATTATTGCAGATTTTGGATTGGAGATATCCCCAAAGAAAGAAATCGTTTGTTGATAAATCGGGAAACCGAGGTGGCCAAGCTATAGGTCCAAACCTTTCAATCTAGCGATCCTGAAAGGCTTCATTCAGGAAACGTGTAACAGGGCCTGTGGAATGTGGTGGAGCGCCGTCCATTTGAAACCATGCATTCTCAATATCGAAGACTTGTAGTCGTGGTATAATGTCTTTTCGAAGAAGTTCCAAAAATTTAACAGCAGTTAGATTGCCTTCAATATAAAAGGGACCAATAAGAGTAGTGTTAACTATTTCAGCCCAAACATCAACTCTTCTATTGTGTTGAGTATGTGTCAAACTTAATGACAATTATTTTATCAGAGGTTACTCGGATATGTTGTAATTGCTCGTAATGTATTGAGATGATTTATCATCCAACTGGTTTATAAAAGGATTGATAAGTTGTTGCCGATATCTCTCACCATTTATTGTGCCATCAAAGAATACCGGCCCAAATATTCTACGGCGAGACACTGCTAGCCAAATTTCAACCTTCCGAGGATGTAACGGTGTTTCAATAAAAAGGTGAGGGTTTTCCGAGTGCCAGAACCTATAGTTTTGCGAATTAACATATCCCGAGAGATGAAACCAAGCCTCATCACTGAAAAACGTTAAATCCAGTGTTCGATCTTCATTTAAATTTTCTAAAAACCATCGACAATAATTCATTCGGCGTTCCGGATCAACTGGTAATAATTGATAAACCACAGACAGTTTATAGGGATGTAAGTTCAACCTCTTCCTCACAATCTTATGGCACGTGCTCGAAGGAATTGCAGTTTGCAAAGCCAATTTGCGAATAGATTTCTGCGGGCTTACAGCGAGTCGTTGTCTGACATCTTCGACAACCTCTTGTGACACAGAGGGCTTGCCTGATTTACCTCTCTGCACACTACCAGTTTGCCTGAAACGATTCACTATTCGTAGAATATGTTTTGATAACACCGAATATTAAAATTGGTGATCCGAAAACTTCTGCTGAAATTCTCGAACACACTCTGGTATTGAATAGATCCATGCCCCATTTTCTAATCGCCCATTCCGAAAGTACGACTCGATTATGAAAGCATTATTCTCATCAGAATACATTTCGATAAATTGCTTTATTTTTGTTTGTTTGACAGACGACAGTAACAGTTTAGTTCAAGTGCACAATTTTAAAAAGGCGGCAAAAGTAAATTGAAGTGATTACATAATTCCAACCATTGATGTGCACGCTGTATTAATATGGACTTTCAAAAACTGAACATAGGAAACTTATGTTCAGCGAAAAAAAAAAATCCTCACCGTATAACAACGGTATAAGACAGAAACTAATTTATATTTTTATTTTTTAATCTTTAAGAAATTTTCTGAGGCAATTAAAAACATCCATACTGTTAATGGATAGAAGATATAGAATAATAAATGGAAGTAGCTGATTTAGACACACTAAGCTATTCATGAGAATTGAGATGGCAATAAATCATAAACATCCATAACTAATCAATGTTTTTAGAACTTCACTTTAAATCAGACTATAATACGCGTGGCGCATGAAGTAAAATTTCGAGTTTAGAAAAGACCCGTGAACATTTTCCACGCGGGGCTTTTCTTAACTCGAAATTTTACTTCATGCTTAGTCTGGGAGTGGAAACACTCGTTAGCCTCACATTTACCGTTTTAATAAATACAAAGACAAATTCCCCGAAACTTATGTAACTATTTCCTGATTGTTAAGAAAAAAATGAGGGAACCATGTGCTGCAAGAAATAAAAATTTAATAATTGGTAAAGGCAGGCTAAATTTGCCGAAACTGCAGTTACGTAAATTAGAACAGTGTTATATAATTTTAAAGGCGTTTTAGTGTAAAATTTTAACGAAGTAGAAATAAAAATTACTTGATGTTCTTTGACGCATCATGAAGAATGTCTGTGATTTTTTTAGAATTATTAAACAATGAAATTTCCAACAAAAGACCGCAATTTCTATGTCTAAAAATTAATTGGCATGCTTCGTATATAAAAAAAAACCTGAATAGCGACAACTTGCAGAAATATTTTGTTACAAGAACTTACTTTCAACATGCCGTAGAAACTAGTATTTTTTCAGAAATATTAAAAAAATGTTTTTTTGGTGATATTAACCTACTTTTTTCCTTGCGTAGCTAAAAATCGTCCAATTTGTTGTAATAATATTATTATTATTTTTAAAAAATTGGACGATTTTTAATTACGAAACGAAAAAGTTACTTAACAGGATACAAATTCCCATCTATTTTTGCGAAAGACATTCACTCTTGACGAATTCGCTTAAATCGCTAATTTAATCATGTTAAGCATGATACAATACTTCGAGTTTAGAGAAGCCTGAAAATTTTGTTTTGATCGCGTAGCTAATGAGTGGTTTAACTCCTTGATTAAGCATGAAGTAAAATTGCCAGATTTGAAAAAAATATCGAGTTTAGAAAATTTAGAAATAAACACGTTATTAACCTTGATATAAACCAGGGTTGTTAAAAAAAGAAGTTTTTGTTTTCATTTTATTTAAATCAAACAGTTTTTTTTTACAATGCGTGTTTTAATTATTGAAACAGCGTTTAAGACATTACCAATTAAAATCGTGTTTAAAACACGTATAAAACAGAACATACGGGGTATTTTTCTTTTCAGTATACATATCCCGATAATTACTGCAATTTTCTAAATTTGCGGGAATTCGTTGTTTCAAAGCGGTTAGTTTAGGGCTTTTAACGAGTGTTTTCCATTCCCAGACTAAGCATTAAGTAACATTTCGAGTTTAGAAAAGCATAAGAATTTGGATTGGCCGCGTAGCGAAGCGAAGCGGCCAATCCAAATTAGGCTTTTCTAAACTCGAAATTTTACTTTATGCGCCAAGCTTAAAAACTTTGATTTACAATAAAGTTAAAAAAACATACACATACAACAACGATTATAGGCAACCTAATATACGTTACAGTTATTGGGTTGCCTATAATCACTGTTTTAAACAATTTGTTCAGCGCAGAGTTTGACTCTCGTTTTATTCACATCTACATATTAGATTGCTAAGGCCGTGCATTTTAAACTTTACGATATGTCAGTGTTTTGTACGTGTGGCGCATGAAGTGAAATTTCGAGTTTAGAAAAGCCTAATTTGGATTGGCCGCTCCGCTTCGCTCCGCTTCGCTCCGCTTCGCTCCGCTTCGCTACGCTGCCAATCCAAATTTTCAGACTTTTCTAAACTCGAAATTTTACTTCATGCTTAGTCTGGGAGTGGAAAACCCTCGTTTAAAGATTCAAAATAAAATCTTATAAAAAAACAACGAATGTCGTAAAATTTACAGTGAATGCATATGTAAAAAAATATAACGTTAAAAAAATGTTCTAAACAAATTTAAGATTTAAAACATGTCTAAAACAAAACCGTTTAAAATATGACGGCTGTTTTTAAACATGTTTAAAACACTGTTTTAAAACAAAATGTTTTAAACATAACAACCTTGATATAAGCACGTTAATAATCCCGGCGCATTCACCATTTCTTAATAATGCAATCATCATCTATATCTTATATTTTAGATATACCGGGCTTTCATTAATTCCCGAACTCCACGTGACCAAAAATAATAGGCAACCAAATGTACAAGGTGGTATGGCTCACACAAAAATTCCCTAGATTTAAAAATATTTATTCGCCGGCGTATTTTTATGACGACTGAAAATATTATATTTAAAATGATTAAAAAATAGGCTCATCTTCAAAAATGTAACTAATTTTTATTAATTTTTTCGTTGTAAATACCATTTTCGCAGTATTTGCTTATCCTAGCAAATTGACTCTGCAAAATAAATAGAAATAAAACTCAATGTTTCAGAATAATTAAACAATTTTTGCTTACCTGAAAATTCCGGGCGAATCTTGTAAGATCTCAAAGGTTGGTTTAACGATGCACCGCGCATAAACGTTTGTGTCAAATTTGACTTTAGTAACGTTTGGTTACTTTTTTCAAAGCCTCCAACGTACAAATACAATAATTTACGCGGCAATTTTAAATTTAGTCACGTGGGGTTCCGGAATTAATGAAAGCCCTGTAGAAAATATAATTACATTTATTAAAATTATCTTCCCAAATCTATAACGAATTTGTCTTGTAATTCACTACATTTTTCTTTTTACACGCGTTTGATTTGTGTGATTAACTTTAAGCTTCTTCATTTAATTAGTGGCTTTCGAAAGGCGCAGTGTTGAATTTTTATTGGTGCTAATTAAAACAAACGAGCGCGTATAGAGTAACACAATCGGCATTTATAGAATTTAATCAGATCGTGTGTACGCCCGCCCGGTGTAACGCGATAGTATCACACGCCGTTTAGCCCAGAATGGGAATTTAATGAAACGTGCAACAATTTATTTAATTAATTCCGTTTGATCGATGCCGCAGTAATTCGCTAAATGCTGCCGTTATACAAATTTAAACTACTAAAATAAGATAAAAATAAATTTAAAGCAACGTCGAAATTAATTCATGGTTTATTTAAATTAACTAAAATTTAATGTTGTTTGTTATTATTATTATTATTGTTATTGAAATATCAAGTTCCTAAATTAATAATTAAATAAATTATTGGTTTATTTAATCAAATTAAGGAAATTGTTCCTTTTCGTGTCACAAGATTTTTAATACTTTGAAAACAGAATCAGGGGTAAACATGCATGAAATAAAGAAATCCGAAGTCGGTGTCTGAGATAAACTTACCGTTTGATCTCAATTCGCATTTAAAGTTAAAATTTTGAGGTTATAATTCATCCGATTTTCGACTAAGTCAGCACATTACGAGTATAAATCGCACACATGATGAAATTATCTTCAAATTTATGACGAGTTACCAAAGTTACCAAATTTGTAGTGATATCTTTATTTACACAGCCAATATCTTGATTATAATATTACACCAAAAGTGACGCATACTGACGTTTATTTAGAAAAAAAAAAACGGATATGTAAATCGAGATTTTTTTGTAAATAATAGATGTTTTAATTTATGATATAAAAGAAAGATGGCGCCACCGTTCCACAAAATTTACGATATTAGCAAATCATATAAGAAAATTCATTAACCGATATAAATAATATACACATAAATAATTTATTAAGTTTTAATGAATACAATAGATAGATTGGACGGCCCAATAATCAAAATGTTTGGCAATAGCCCAACCCCGTCTGTTTCCATATTTTAGATAGAAAAGAATAGAGATCCGGTCCGGCTTGACTTTTTTAGGTTATTATACATATTTTAAACAATTACTTTTCAATGAATTATTGTCATAAATCATTTAAAATTATCACAGTGATCTTCTTAACTTACTCAGATATCTATGAATTACAATAAAACCTTATGTTTTTTAACATATTCACAATAATATTTAGAAGTAATTTCGGTGCGTAAACGCGTTGCACGTTGCTAGCAAAATGCGCAAAGGATTATAATTTGTACCAATCTATTTATTTTTATTAAAACTTAATAAATTAAATATGTATGTATTATTTATAGTAGTTGCTAAATATTCCTGTATTATTTGCTATTATATTAAACCAGATAGATTCTATTTAGTGGAACGGTGGCGCCATCTATTTTTTTATATCATAAATTAAAATATCTGTTATTTACAAATGGAACTCGATGTACATATTCGTTATTTTAAATTAGCGTCAGTAAGTGGTACTTTTGGGGTAACATTGAAATCGAGATATTTGCTGTGTAAATGAAAAGAACACTACAAATTTGGTGACTTTTGTCATTAATATTAAGATATTTTCATCATGTGTGCGATTTATACTCGTAATGTGTTTATGAGGTCGAAAATCGGATCAATTATAACCTCAAAATTGGAACTTTGAATGCGAATTGTGACCAACCGGTAAGTTTTTCTCAAACACCAACTTCGGATTCGTTCATTTTGCTCACGATTACTCCTGATTCCGTTTTCGAAATATTCAAAATCCCGTAACACGATAAGGAAAAACTGCCATAAAACTTCTTAATTTATTATTACTTAACACATTATTCCAACATTATTTAACTCCTATTGTGAATCTTACGCGCATACTGAATATTATAAATAAAGAAGATTGATGTCGGGTTTGTTTTTTTTTTTGTGGTGCGAGTTTCCCCCGCTTTTGCGCAAGAAACGGATGATTGTTGGCGGTGCGAAGAACAAAAAGCTGTTTCGTTTGAGGTTTTTCGCTGCAGCGGAAACGCTTTGTGTAAATACTAACGACGTGATGGATGATCCACCGGGTTAGGGGGTTGGAAATTTACACCACCATCCGAATATTTATGCACCCTGAAAGGTCCTTAAGAGATTGCAACCTAAACAGATAGAAATAATTTAATAAATTGCGACTGTGATTCGTGCATCCATTTTTATTTAAGTTGATACTTTCTCAATATCTACTAATTAAATTAAACTTGATATATATTATAAGGGATGTATTTATACCGTATGTTTTATTTAAGTATCACCATTGAGATTTATATGGTAATAATTGTACCCCATGTTAACGTTTGTTGTCGTCCTAATGTTTGTTTTTATTAATAAATCAAACACTTTTCTACGAAATATTAATTGTTAAGAGGCCATAAGCATGTTGGAATTCTTTATTTTAATTTCTTGAATTAATTTTTCATCTGGCACTTGGTGAAACATATTAGAATATGTAAAGTTATTTAAATTAAAATCACTTGGCATTGTTTCACAAATTAAAACTTTATTCAGACTAACATAGTTTCGGTTTGTTAGACCAATTTCAAAGGAATGTCATTCCTTTGAAAATGTCATTTGTTTGAAAATGATCTAACAAACCGAAATTAGTCGGAAAAAGTTTTAATTTGTGAAACAATACCAAGTGTTTTTAATTTAAATAACTTTATATATTCTTTATTTTAAGTTTCAGGTTTAGGAATACAAATAAGAATAATTCAAATTCAAAACTATTTAAATTCGAGAAAACAGGTTTAGCTTCTTATAGTTTGCACACTTTAAACAAATAATACTTACAATATGACATTTTCGCCAAGTTGATTTGTTGGCTTAATCATTTGTATTATTAATTTTTACTTTGAAAGCGAAAATAAAGAAATCTAACATGTTTATGTTCTTCTAGCCTTGTAAATTTCTTAGAAAACATATTGATTTATCAATAAAACCAAAAAATAGTTTCAAATTTGTACGACGACATAAGTTACCATAGGGTACATTTTTTACCATGTAAATCCCTATACACAAATTAAACGCAGTGTATGTATATCACATGGAATTAATACATTTTTTTATCAATTGGACTTTTCAAAAATTGTTTGATTTGTTCTTATCATTTATTTAATGAAAATTTAAAATCTTTTCGAATTTATTCAACCCTTAGGTATTAGATTTGAGCTAGTCTTAAGTTTTGTACCTAAAAGTCGTGTAATTAATGTTTATATTTATGTATTTTTGTAAATGGCTTCCGTTGATTTAACAAATAAAATAAAATAGAATCAAGTTCTTTACAGAGCTGTAAATTGTATCTTGCAATAAGTAAATATCATGAAAATGTTTATTTTGCAATAATTTTGTTATTTGGAAAAATATCAAAGTAAAATTTGAAAAATGCCCTGAATATGTTCGAGAGACACAAGAAAATTAACAAATCTTGTACATTAATCGATTTGAGAAGTGTTTTAATGTTTTATACCACTATATTTTAATACGAGGGTTGCCTTTTATATTTCGGGATTAGAGAACAAAAATAAATATTAATCATTGAAAATCGCTTTATTGTTTTTCAAAATATTCCCCATTAAGATCTATACACTTTTGCATGCGTTTGAACCAATTGTCAAAGCACTTTTGCCACTCTGATTGAGGTATCTCCAAAACATGCATTCTGGACGCATCAACCGCTTCTTCAGGTGTCGAAAAACGTTGACCTTTAATTTTTTTTTTACGGATGGGAATAAAAAGAAGTCATTCGGTGCCAAGTCAGGACTATATGGCGGATGACTCATCAAATCGTGTTTTGCGTGCTCAAAATGCAGTTGTTTGAGCCGATGTCTGAGAGCTCGCATTGTCGTGGTGAAGAGTGATCCGTTTTCGGCGGTTGGTTTTCCTGATTTCTTGGATGACAACTGGCAAACAAATGGTTGTGTACTACTCAGAATTGACTGTTCTGCGTTGTTCTAGTGGTACGGTTGCGACATGTCCAGTTTTTCCGAAAAAACAGGCGACCATTTGCTTGGAAGTGCTTCGTGCGCGAACAACTTTTGTTGGATTTGGCTCATCTTGAAACACCCATACGGTCGACTGCTGTTTACTTTCGGGCTCATACGCGTAAATCCATGATTCATCACCTGTCACGATGTCATAGACGTGTTTCGAAGCACCACAATCGTATTTTTTGAGCATTTCTTTGCACCAATCGACACGAGCATTTTTTTGAGCGATTGACAAATTGTGTGGGATCCAACGCGAACAATTTTTTTTGACAGTCAAATGTTCATGCAATATTGAATGTATACTGGTCCCACTAATGCCTAAGGTTGTCTCAATCTCACGATAGGTCACATGACGATCTTGCAAAATTTGTTTGCGCACAGCATCAATGGTTTCCGGAACAACAACTGATTTTGGACGACCTCCACGAAATTCGTCTTGGAGTGAACTACGACATCGGTTGAATTCACCATACCATCGATAAACACTGGTCCTTGATGGAGCTTCATCGCCAAAAATTGAATTGAGTTCATCCATGCACTGTTGTTGAGTTAATCCACGTCGAAAGTTGTAAAAAATAATCGCACGAAAATGTTCACGATTTAATTCCATTCTTTGGCCGAGATAAATCTTTTAAGTTAGTGTAAACGACACAAATAACACTCATATGTCAAAACGTTCTAAGTACGTATAACCTCAAAAATGTCAAACTTTACGATAGAGCTCTCAGTTGCCAGATTGCAACACTAGGGTTGCCCAATCCCGAAATATAAAAGGCAACCATCGTATTTGTAGGACTCGAGTCGTAAAAATATTAAAATTAAGTGGTATTAAACATTAAAACACTTCTCAATATTGAATAATTAATATGGATTACCACTTAATAATAAATAAATATTGAAATCTTATACAATTCTTGTATAAGTTAATACTTTCTTAATATCTATTATTATTAAAACAAATAGATTCTATTTAGTGGAACGGTGTGGCCATCTATTTTTTATATCATAAATTAAAACATCTGTTATTTACAAATGAAACTCGATTTACATATCGGTTATTTTAACGACTTAGTACCGCTCAATACTAAACGCTCAACTCTCAATAAATATTGAAATCTTATACAATTCTTGTATAAGTTACTACTTTTTCAGTATCTATTAAATAAATTAAACTTGATATATTACATCCCTTCTGAATTTCGTTATCAATTGGACTTTTTTAAAAAATTGTTTGATTAGTACTTATCGAGAACTTTGTAGAACTGGAAATTGCATCTTGCAAGTTTCTCCCAGATTGATACGCAAGCAAGAGCTAGGCTATCTCTAAATTTATTGGCAACGTACTAGGATGCAGTAGAAAGCGCCGCTTCTGAATATGCAATTCACAAGTGCTGGAGGATAACGCAAGAATGGTGTACGTGATAAATCCGATGATTCAATTCGCCGCGATATTGATGGGAATTCGTGTGGAGTGCTTTGGATAAATCTAAAGTAAACTGCTGAAACCACAATCATACTCTATTTGTCGTGTAAATCTTTTATTATTTTATCGAACATTTCATTTGAAACTTGTAACAAGTGTTTCCATTCCTTGATTAAGCATGAAGGAAAATTTCGAGTATAGAAGAGACTGAAAATTTGCATATGTTCAAAAGCGTAAACGCCATCTAGTGCCCATTAGCTTAAGGACGAATTTTTGCTGGTTGTGTGTTTCTGGGATACGAGATGGCGCAGAAATAGCAAAATTGCAGAAAGTAGTTTCGACTATGTATTGGTTTATAGTGCCTGCCGAATTTTATCACAACGAATGATAAACATGATGAGTGCGCAGAGCGTTGTTTGTTTGTGTACATAGCGTTGTGCGAATGAATGAACAGTTGTTGAATTACAGAAGACACAAGTAAACTGGATAAATATTCATGATTTTAATTTCTATCGACATACATATAACTGCATAACGAAACAGATGAATTTTTAGTTTGATATTCCATATGAGTATATACAGGAAGTTTTTCTTTAAAATATACGTATTCAAAATTCATATTATTTTCTTTAAATATTTAGATATTCGTTGTTTTTTAATAGAGTGCAATTTAAAATTTTAAACGAGTGTTTTCCACTCCCAGACTAAGCATGAAGTAAAATTTCGAGTTTAGAAAAGCCCCGTGAAAATTTGTCGAGGGTCGCGCAGCGACACGAGACAAATTTTCTGTGCTTTTCTAAACTCGAAATTTTACTTCATGCGCCACGCGTATAAAACACTGATTTCAAGTGAGGTTTAAGATTACATAAATTTCACAGTATTTTAGTGTTTTATACGCGTGGCGCATGAAGTATAAATTATACGTATTCTAAACTCAGATTATTTTCTTTAAATATTTAGATATTCGTTGTTTTTTTAAAAGAGTTCAATTTAAAATTTTAAAAGAGTGTTTTCCACTCCCAGACTAAGCATGAAGTAAAATTTCAAGTTTAGAAAAGCCCTGTGAAAATTTGTCGAGGGTCGCGCAGCGACCCGAGACAAATTTTCTGGGCATTTCTAATCTCGAAATTTTACTTCATGCGCCACGCGTATAAAATACTGTGAAATTGATGTAAACTTAAACCTCACTTGAAATCAGTGATTTATACGCGTGGCGCATGAAGTAAAATTTCGAGTTTAGAAAAGCCCAGAAAATTTGTCTCGGGTCGCGGCGCGACCCGAGACAAATTTTCACGGGGCTTTTCTAAACTCGAAATTTTACTTCATGCTTAGTCTGGGAGTGGAAAACACTCGTTTAAAGCTTCAAATTGAACTCTTCTAAAAAACAACGCATGTCGGAAAATTTACAGCTTATGCAGCAAAATTCCCTTTATTTATATTGTAGGCAAACAGTTAATTTCTGTCAACATAAAACATATATTCATGTTATTTGCAACTATATAAGTGATTTAAATTATTACTATCAAAAATCAAATATCGTACATGACTGTCGCGTGCTGCACTCCTTAATTTGGTAAATTGTAATAAAGCACACAAAAGTAATTGATGTGAACACGAGAGGAGGTTTACCCTCTAAGCTGGGTAGGCGACACTTCAAGCTAGGTAGGCTATGCCGTAAGAAAATGAAAAAAATTATAATAACCCAATTCGAACTCTAGACGCTAAGCTGACTAAGTGCCTCAGTAATCATATCGCCAAGTGTCGCACATTCAATTTGGTAAATATATGAAAAAGGAATTTTTCCGACTCATCACTTGAGTCAACATATACCGGCATTCCACATTCCTATGCAAAACATGAATCCAGAAATGCACTTATATTTAAAGATTGTATTGGGAATTATTTTAATAATGTCTTTCTTTGTTGTGTATCAACAAGATAATTAATGAACAGTCCGCGGCAGAAAAATTAAATTCGCAATTCGAAGCCCCGCAAATGCCATACACCAATTCTACATATCAAACCCAATTTCTTTTCAGATATTTTTGGAAATTACAGTATAATTTTAAGATATTACTAAAATAGCACTATGCTGCCCCCTATTTATTAAAAGCGTAATCAATATTTATATTGCTTTTATGGAGATTTCTAAGCAACGATTAATTTTATTTATTCAATTTTGTTAATTTAAATCGACATTATTAACTCCATAACAACCGTAATAAACAAGGTTTTATTCACTAGTGAACTAAAATTTTTTTAGGTCACTAGTGAGTTCAAAAATTTATTTAAAAATAATTGTAAAGTACATTTTCTTTACAATTTCGTCAAAATTGAATAAAAACATATATACGCCACGTGAAATAAACACCTTTATTCACTCAAAGAAATGATTTCACTCGCGCCGAGGCGCTCGTGAAATCAAAAATCTTTTCGTGAATAAAATCGTGTTTAATTCACTTGATGTATAATATTTATTATCATTTATTTTAAATTAATCTATTTAATACAACATGTTTATAATAATTACTTCAATAAATTAAGGCAATTTGAAGAAAAAATAATGTTTTCTATGGAAGCATTGCACGGATTTATGTGATCAATCAAGAGTGTTCCATCAGTTGATTTATATATAATTTAAGAGACAGTTTTTTTTAAAGAATAGTGTCAATTTATTCGCAAAGCTGTGATGTGCGATATGTATATGTTTCAAAGATCTATTTTTATTATTGTGGAAGATTAATCGTTGTTCGTTCTTATGGCCAAATAACATGTGAATTTCCGACCTTAAGTAGTATCGTTAATAGCTGAAAACTAAACGTTTGTATACAGCAATTGTTCGTCGTGTATACAGCAAATTCATCGAACGATGGTCGCCCGCCAACTGTCAAATTCACATGTTAAATCCCTATCTTAGTGATAGATTTCATACGATCGAATCGTACAACCAATTTCGAGAATACCGGCCCAAGGCTTTATTTTATAGGATACAACTATCAAGAATATAAACTTGTGTCAGTACTCATTCATTCAGTGAAAATTTGGTTTAGTTGCGTAGCCCGTAGCTTTGACTTTGAGTCATTCTCAAGGAATACAGAAAACTACTTTTTTACAAACATTATATACAAAAAAGGAGGCTAATATTCGTTAGTAATATACGATTTATTGCAATTGTAGTTATATCGTTTGTTCAATAAAAAAACCTCTAGAGTGCTGTGGTGTCGCCTGAACAAGAATAATCGGGACGGCGGGGAGAGATAGGAAGATTGCCGTGGACACAAAAAATAATAAAAATAATTTTGGAGAATAACGCGTGCTAACGTTCGTTTTTGTGCGTGACATAATTAAGTATAAATAAAACTCCCCAAGCACCTGCATTTCTTGTGTTTTCCTGTGGTAAGATTCATAGTATAACGACGGAATCAAATGCACCTATAACTGCAACCAAATGCACCTATGACCGCCGTTATAAATTGGTGACACCGACGTGCAACAAACCACTGGTCTGGTCCCAACCCGCTCTTCAAGCATTTGCGACAGTTAAGGCTGCACTCGCCGACTGTGCTATGCTTGGTTTACCAGATCCTGTTGCGGAGTTAAGCATTATGGTAGACGCATCTGACTCCGCTATTGGCGCGGTCTTGCAGCAGAAGGATAATTCTGGCGTTCTTCGACCGCTCGCTTTCTTTTCCAAATTTTTTTCAACAACAGAACGCAAATACAGTACTTTTGGCCGTGAATTGCTTGCTGTTTATTTGGCTATTAAAAAGTTCAAATATTATCTTAAACGTCGCGAATTTATCATCTTTACAGATCATAAACCTTTGATCTCTGCTATAAATTCGAACTCGGATCGTTTTTCAGGACGAGAGCACAGACACATCACCTTCATCGCGCAATTCACCACTGACATCAGGTTCGTTCCAGGTACCGAAAACAGCGTTGCTGATACATTATCGCGAGTCGAAATTAACTCTTTAGATATACCTAACCTTGCAAAATTACAATCCGAAGACGGCGAACTAAAATTCCTTTTGAATAACGGCACCACTTCACTTAAGCTCGAGCAATACACTCCGCCTGGCACTAGCACACCTATATACACAGACATAACTGTTGCTCAAAGACGACCCTATATCCCTTCAGTCCTAAGAACTAACATTTTACAGTCTCTTCACGGACTTACACACCCTGGCGTCCGTGCAATGAAACGTCTGGTTACATCTCGCTATGTGTGGCCACGGATAAATCAAGACATTGCACAATTTGTCAAATCATGCTTGAAGTGCCAACAAATTAAAATTCACCGACACACTGTATCACCAATCGCTACTTTTCCGGACCCTGACAACCGTTTCACTGATATACACATCGACATCATCGGCCCTTTGCCTATTTGTAACACTTACAGATACCTTTTAGTTTGCATCGACCGTTTTACGCGTTGGCCTGAAGTCGAACCACTAGTCGAAATTACTGCAGATTCCGTTTCAAAGCATTTTTAAATTGTTGGATTGCACGTTTTGGAATTCCATCGACGATTATTACTGATCGTGGTCGGCAATTCCAAACCAACATTTGGAAGGAATTTTGCAACATTTTCGGTATCACGCATAAGTCCACCACCGCCTACCATCCGCAATGTAACGGTTTGGTAGAGCGGCTCAATCGCCAAATTAAAGACTCGATCAGAATGAGTAACGATCTGAGTAACTGGGTATCCCAATTTCCCTTAATTTTATTAGGTTTGCCTACAATTTTTAAAACCTCGTTTTCGGCCACCGCAGCGGAATACGTCTATGGTAAAACATTATGTTTACTAGGCGATTTTTTATTTCCAAAATCTGTTTCTAAATTCATTCCTTTAGGCTAAAATTTTATCGACGGCCTGAGAGATAGGATGAAGACGCTTAGCCCCGCAATTACTCGCTTAACCCACCGCAAATCTTTCATACACCCCGATCTAAAAAAATGCACTCATGTTTTTATAAGGAAGGATCACGCAAAACGGCCGTTACACAATTCTTACGATGGCACTTTCGAAATTATCAGTCGAAATTATATTTTTTTTACGGTAAATGTTAAGGGCAGAAACGATTGCGTTTCCATCGATCGACTTAAACCTAGCTATACACCACAAGTTTCAGTTACTTCCTTTACAAAACAATTACACTCTAATTTTTCTATTCCACACACCACATCTCTTAAATCAATCCTTAAACACTCTGGACCAAATCATTCTTCTAAATCTTTTAAACGTGTAACTTTCTCTTCCTCTGTTTCCTTTTCCTCCTCAATCTAGGTGGGGGGCAATGTGGTGTCGCCTGAACAAGAATAATCCGGACGGCGGGGAGAGATAGGAAGGTTGCCGTGGACACAAAAAAATAATAAAAATAATTTTGGAGAATAACGCGTGCTAACGTTCGTTTTTGTACGTGACATAGTTAAGTATAAATAAAACTCCCCAAGTACCTGCATTTCTTGTTTTCCTGTGGTAAGATTCATAGTATAACGATGGAATCAAATGCACCTATAACTGCAACCAAATGCACCTATGACCGCCGTTATAGTGCCATGAAAAAGATTATAGGTTGGTAACTCTAAAAATTGACAATTTACCTTCAACCACAATTTTGCCTCTATGTCATTCCGCAAGTTTTAGAGATTATTATTCTTACGTAAACAAACAGTTGAGGTTATGTCTGACGTTTTATATTTCCTGAACCGTGTTGCCAACTTAAATTAAATTTAAGATTAAATCATCTCACTCTAGAGATTATATTTTATTGAACATACGATATATGTATGTATATATTTTTTTAGTGAATTATATTCTTATTTATGTTACTTTTGAGAAAACATTTACATTTGTCGTGTTTCGTTAGTTGTCTTGGATCTGGAAATAGGAGCGAGATAACGAAATTTAAAATTGCCACCCGCTAAACAAACTTCCGGCCAAAGTAAACGTCGGGATCTAACTTAATTCCAGCTGCGGAAATTTTACCTCGGTTTCCTGGCGTTCGGTTGAAGTAAAAAAATCCCCCGTTTAAAGTTTTTAATCTCCGCTGCTTTCACGTTTTTATTTCTAGTAATTCAAATTTAATCTGTCCGGAAAAATGCGAGTACTAGATATCGTATTTTCAACAAAAAAATACCTCTAAAGTGCCATGGAAAATATTGTAGGTTGGCAACTCTAAAATTAGGTGTTATAATTATCATGTCTGACGTATTATATGTCAATTTCTAAAGTGTGTAGCCAGCTTAAATTTTAAAATAAATAAAATCATGGTACTCTAACATAATTCCAGCTGCGGAAACTTTATCTAGGTTTCCTGGTGTTCGGTTGGACTAAAAAAATTCCCCGTTTAAAGTTTTTAATCTCCACTGCTTTCACGTTATTATTTCTATTAATTCAAATTTAATCTGTCCGGAAAATTACGAGTACTAAATATCGTATTTTCAATAAAAAAACCTCTAGAGTGCCATGGAAAATATCGTAGGTTGGCAACTCTAAAATTATATATTATAATTTTATTTCTAGTAATTCAAATTTAATCTGTCCGGAAAATTGGGAGTACTAGATATCGTATTTTGAACAAAAAAAGCCTATAGAGTGCCATGGAAAATATTGAAGGTTGACAACTCTAAAATTATGTATTATAATTATCATATCTGACGTTTTATATGTCAATTTCTAAAGCGTGTAGCTAATTTAAATTTTAAAACAAATAAAATCATTAAAGTGATACTTTAATGAAACACTTAATTTGCTTAGGTTTGAAAATTATATTTATTGTACTACAACAATTGTTTCACCACACTGTGGCTATATATTATTGAGTTTCAAAAATTAACAGTCTCAACTATACAGTATTTAAAATCATGGTAATCTAGAGGTTTTCTTTTTATTGATCATACGACATAATTAGAAAAGAAATCATAATTATAAAGCCAGAAAGACAAGAGACAAATTTATGAACCAAACATTTAATTAATAATAATAATAATATAATAATAATACGTCATTATTTATTATAGAAAAAATATTTTACAAAATGTCTAGTAAAAGTAACAGGCGAAGTTCAGTTAGCCTAATGACTATTAACTGTTCTTCCACTTAACCTGAAAAATATTAACAGATTATTGCATAAATGGTTCATACAAATAATATTTAATTAAGAAAAAGTACTTTTTTAAAAGTAAAAGTAAAAGTATGTGCGATAAAACGAATTAGGATTAACACTACGATTAACATTAACACTAACATTAACATTAACATTAAAGTCACTCTCAAGACAATCAACATGGTGTTTTTACTGTACCTTGTACAGGTTTGTTAAAAAAACATTTGTTTTATTTTAACTAAAACAAACAGTTTATTTTTACAAAATGTGTTTTTATTTCATTAAAACAGCGTTTAAAACATTTAAAATTAAAAACATTTTTAAAACATGTTAATAACACGCTTAAAACGTGTTTAAAACAGAACATACGGGGCATTTTGAGTATACATATGCCGATAATTACTGCGTCTTTTAAATTTGCGGGAATACGTTGTTTCAAAGCGGTTAATTTGAGGCTATTAACGAGTGTTTTCCACTCCCAGACTAAGCATGAAGTAAAATTTCGAGTTTAGAAAAGCCTAAGAATTTGGATTGGCCGCGTAGCGAAGCGGAGCGGCCAATCCAAATTAGGCTTTTCTAAACTCAAAATTTTACTTCATGCTCCACGCTTTAAACACTGATTTACAGTGAAGTTCAAAAATCACACACATACAACAACGAATATAGGCAATCTAATATACGTTATAGTTATTAGGTTGCCTATAATCATTGTTTTAAACAATTTATTCAGCGCAGAATTTGACTCACGTTTTATTTACATGTTAGATTGTTAAAGCCGTATATTTTAAATTTTACGATATTTCAGTGTTTTATACGTGTGGCGCATGAAGTAAAATTTCGAGTTTAGAAAAGCCTAATTTGGATTGGCCGCTTCGCTTCGCTACGCGGCCAATCCAAATTTTCAGGCTTTTCTAAACTCGAAATTTTACTTCATGCTTAGCCTGGGAGTGGAAAGCCCTCGTTTAAAGATTCAAATTAAAATCTCTGAAAGAAACAATCCCTGTATTTAAAATTCACATTTATGCACACACAGTTCTGATATTTTATTGTAATAAAATGTTATGTTTAATAATTTAATTTGAAATATCTTTAACAATTTAGCTAACATTTAAAAGCGCAAACAAAAAATCTTAATGAAGTAGTATAAAATATAATTTAGCAAATTTAAGATAATAATAAAAAACGTTTTAAACATGTTTTAAATAAATTTACGATTTTAAACATGTTTAACACAAAACCGTTTAAAACACGACTGCTGTTTTAAACATGTTTGAAACACTGTATTAAAACAAAGTGTTTTTAACATAACAATCCTGACCTTGTAGGAGATTTATAGATCATATACAAAATTGTAGAAAAATGTGTGCCTTACAATTTTTTGAAATATTAAGAGGTAAATTAGAAGCAAGAATTTCTCTCTACTGTGTTTCCTGTATTTTTTTCACAAATGAAAAATTTATTCCGACTAGTTTCGGTTTTCTTAGACCATTTTCAAAGGAATGTGAAAACGGTCTAACAAACCGAAATTAGTCGAAATAAAGTTATAATTTGTGAAATTATACCCAGTGTTTTTTAATTTAAACAACTTTACATATTGAAATATGTTTCACAAAGTGCCAGGTGAAAAATTATTGCAAGAAAGATAATAAAAAATAGTGACTAGTTAAGTAATTTGCTTAGATATAATGAAATTTTATTAACGTTTTATGTCATAAGAAGCGACTCATTTAACAAATCAAAAGTAAATTTTTGTAAGTTAAAAGAGTCTCTTCTTATGACAAATATATTCCATTTTTTTACCTAGCGAAATGGAATAAATAAATAAAAGGAGCCACCCTGAATAACTCTGGATCTAACGTAGATAGGGTTCTAAGAAAAAAACACGTCAAATTTGTTTTTAAGGGAGAACTTGAAAATTACTGTTTTTTAATCTTAACTTTCACCCCCAGCCCCCTCAACTTTATAATTTTAAATGGGCTTACAAATCACTATCCAAGCAAACAAAAAATAATTGAATCAGTTCACTCGTGGGGATTGGGGATACAGTATTATTTTATACTCTTCAAAATGAGGTATCATTAAAATTATAAAGTGAAGATGGCTGGGGGGTGAAAGTTAAAATTTTAAAGAGTGTTTTTCAAGTTTTCCCTTGAAAACAAAATTTACTTGTTTTTATTCAAGATCGTGTCTATCTTAGATCCAGAGTTACTACTTATTTCAATTTCTCGACTTGTGAGAAAAATTGTTAATTCTAATTGAACACATTCAAGATATAAATGATTTATAGAAGCCTATTTATTAATTAAAATAATAATTTCCTGCAGTAAAACTTGCGCTGCCCGGCGCTTTCACCAAATTTATCTATCTCTATTTCATTATAATAATAATATAAATCTTTATTCTGATAGAAATATAAACACACAATATCCTTCTTTTAGTTACTTGAAGTGTTTTCTGTTAATTATTGTTGTAATTCCTTTCTTCACTGATTCGTTTCATTTACTATATGTACATTTCGAGCACTATGTGTTCATTTTTAATAGTAATACAATTACAAATATGTTTATTTTATTTATACAGTGTCACTCAAACAAAAATTTCAAGGAGGAGATTATTTAGAGGGCTTAAATCAAAATTTAGTAGTTTATCTTTATTTTAAAATGAATCAAATTTTTATAAATTAGACATGTTAGAAGTAATTTATATGTTTAAAAATAAAGATAAACTACTAAATTTCGATTTAAGCCCTGTAAATAATCCTCTCCTTGCAATGTTTGTTTGAGTGACACTATCAATTAATAAAATTAACACATTTGTCAATTAAATAACTATTGAAAATGAACACATAGCGTTCGAAATGTACATATAGTAAATTAAACTAATCAGTGAAGATAGGAATTACAACAATAATTAATAAACACACAAAATATACATGAATACTTAATATAAGAATATGCGTCACATAAGAGAATACATGCCTAAACAATAGGCAAATGTACTTAAGATTAAGTACTGTATATTATGTTCTAAGAACTCATTTAGAGTAAATGGTTTAATATCTCGTACAAGAATATATATTTTAGATTTATAGGTTTTGAAGCACCGCTCATTTTCAGGTTTGCTTGCAATTTATTAAATAATTTTTTGCATGTGTAATTTACGCCTTTTTCGGTAAGTAAATATCGGTGTATAGCAGTGGTCTCCAAACTACGGCCCGCGGGCCAAATCCGGTCCGCGACTTGCATGAATCCGGCCCGCGATTGTTTGTAATTTTTTTTGTAAATGTCATATTTTGAAATATTGTAACAATTGTTCCTTAAATTTTTCATAATTTTATAAAATTAATCGGATCTTGGCCGACTTTATTATGTAGAATTGTATTTGTGGCCCGCGAAGAAGATAGTTTGGAGACCCAGGGTGTATAGGATAGTTAAGGTTACCTTTATGTCATGTATTGTAAATATACATCTGAGTTTCGTCTAAAAAAAGGTGCTTTTGTTTCCATATAAACATAAGGCACTCTAATATATAAATTCCAGTAACAGTTAATGCGTTGTTTGATGCAAATAAGGACCTATATGATGTAGCACTTTTGAGACCCAGTATAATCCTAAGTGCACGTTTTTGAATTAAGAACATTTTATTTATGTTAGGCGAACTACCCCAGTGTATGATTCCAAATCTGACTAAAGATTCAAAATTTGCATAATAAGATATTTTTAATTCAGAAATTAATTAATGTATATTTAAATGGATGCCGCTGACTGAATTAATAAATTAAATTAAATTTTAACCATAATATATAAAATTACGAAAAAACTATTCGTGAAAATGCAAACAAGGTGTTAATTAATAAGACAACTTAAGAAGATAAATATCCATTGAATCAACTACTTCCCGTGCAAACACACCTCCGGATATTGTACAAAAAACAAAACCTTATTATATACGATATTCAATAAAACTAACTCAAATTACGATTTTGGAACAGTCGTATAAGTTTATCGGTGCCAGATCACAGAACAAAAGTAAAAGATGTGATAAAAAGCACAATAATAATTTTTCATCTTTAAACTATGTCCCAAGTTAAGTATATAGTAATCAAAAATTAGCTGTTATGATTTCATCCTGTTTAAAGCTTAAATTCTTCTCTATAACATTGAAAAACACGACTCGATTTTTCCAAACTTTGCCGATAAGAGAATTAAAAAATAAGCTAACTAAAAATTAAATGCATTTTAAGCGCAAAATACGATGCGGAACGCCATCTATGCCGGACAAAAAAGGAAGAGTTATTGATTCGAATGAGAAAACCGTGCGCGTTTTCAATAGGTCTCCTTTATTCCTGCTTTCAGAGCCCACTCTTCGAGACTGCGTTCCCACTTAGTGCTAACAGAGGACGCTGTTCACCCCACTTTATATGCAAGTTTAGCTTTAATGAACTTACAAAGTTTGAGTGCGAGGCAACAATTTTGTTTCAAATTTAAATAGTCGCATAATTTTTTTAAGTAATTTTCCACAAAATATGGTACGTGTAGAAAATATTCTAAGTACAAAGAATAAAGTCTGAATTTTGGAAAAAGGTTCGCTAAAAATTATTCTTGATACAGAACAACAAAATGAAAACAGATAGAAAAAGAGCTTGAATTTTGTTGAGTGGTTTGCCGGAAATTATTCTAGATACAGAAAAAAAAAACAGACAGAAAAAGAGCTTAAATGTTGCTAAGTGATTTGCTAGAAATTCTTTTAGCTACAAAAAGTGAAAACAGATAGTAAAAGAGCTTGTATTTTGTTAGGTTGTTTGCTAAAAATTATTCGAAATTCAGAAAAAAAAAAACAGATAGAAATAGAGCTTAAATTTTGTTAAGTGCTTTACTAGAAATTATTCTAGATAGATAAAAAAAATAAAAACAGATAGAAAATAAGCTTGAATGTGGTTAAGTGATTTGCTAGAAATTCTTTCAGATTCAAAAAATAAAAACAGATAGAAAACGAGCTTGAATTTTGTTAGGTTGTTTGCTAAAAATTATTCTAAATACAGGAAAAAAAATTAAAACAGATAGAAAGAAAGCTTGAATTTTGTTAAGTGGTTTGCTAGAAATTATTCTAGATACAGAAAAAAATAAAAACATATATACTCAATGACATTAGAAGCGTAACACCCACAAGGAGTTAATATTTTAACTTGATTTTTTGCCAGTATGGTTACATTTTCAAGAAATTTTATTAAAAAACAATCTAAAAAAAAATAATAATGTATTTGGCGACCCCTTTGCTGTATACACTCCTGTAGACGTCTGGGCATCGACAAAATGAGATGGTCGATGTCTTCTTGAGGCATCTCGTTCCAAGCAACTTGACTTTCATCGATCAACTGTGCTAGAGTCTGTGGAGGATGGTGCAAAGAGAATATTCTTCTTCCCATGATATCCCACATATGTTCAATGGGATTTAAATCCGGCGAACGGGGCGGCCACGCCAAAACATTACCACCAGCTTCATTACGAAAGTTCATAGTTCGACGAGCAATATGGGGACGTGCGTTATCTTGTTGAATAAGTACGTCTGGGCGGCCATCTAAATAAGGCAACAAAGTCGGTCGTATGACCTCTTCAACATAACGCGCAGCTGTCATACTGCCTCGAATGAATACAAGAGGTGATCGCCCCCAAACCATTACTCCAGCAGTCCTGTGTACATGCCTCTCAATAGCAAACCTAAGATCAGGTCGTTCCCCACGGTAGCGTCGTACCCTTCTACGGCCATCATGCGTGCCTTGGACACCAGTCCAACCTTTGGCGACAGTGTCTCGCTGTTAAAGGAAGCACTAATCTTGGACGGTACGAAAGAAGCCCAAAGGATTGAATGCGGCGATATAAGGTTCGCATACTAACGGGCCTACCTTCTTCTCCAATCCATTGATCACCGATTTGACGTGTAGTAGCGAAACGGTCTCGCAGGGCTATTTGTCTTAAGCGCCGATCTTGACGTTCTGTGGTACGCCTTGGTTGACCAATTGGTCTTCTTCTTGCTCCTCTACCTTCTTCTGTCCATACCTGATACACACGTATTACATTTGCTGCAGTAGAATCAATAAGGCGGGCAATTTCGCGATACGACATACCGACATCTCGATAAGCAACAACTCGACCCCGGTCAAAATCGCTCAAATGGTGATATTGTGGACGTCTTAGGACTCGAGGCATTTTATTTAAGCTTAACACACTCAACGGAAACACGAAATCTAAAAACATCTGTACTAAACAGCTCATATAAATAGTTTTATCAAAAAAGAAAAAGTGAAATATTTTTTTTTTCACAATAAATATAAAAGGCACAAGGTTGAAATTGTTATCAATGTATGCTTTAAATATAGTCACTCTAAAATATGAATTCAAAAAAATCATTCCTTCTTGGTGTTACGCTTCTAATGTCATTGAGTATAGAAAAAGATCTTGAATATTGTTAAGTGATTTGCTACAAATTAAATTATTTTAGATAAAAAAAAAATAAAACAGATAGAAAAACAGCTTGAATTTTGTTAAGTTGCTTGCTACAAATTATTCTAGATACAGAAAAAAAAAAATATGAAAACACATAGAGAAAGAGCTTTAATTTCGTTAGGTGGTTTGCAATAGACAAAATAGTTAAAACACATAAAATAGTCTGAATTTCGCTAATTATTTTTTTGAAATTATTTTAGATATATAAAAACTTTAGACTTCTCTATTCTAGGAAAATATTTTCTGTGTATTGGTAATATAATTGGCATTACCAATTAATATTCAGTTACTGTAATTACTTGTAATTTTCCAAATCATGTAGTTACCACATTTAAATTCAGCGCGCATTTGTGACGTAAGCGATCTCTACCCCCACTCCAAAATCTTCGATTATGTCGATCCTTTTTACCGTATTATCGACCGTCCTTGCCAACGTTGGACTCAAGCCGACATTTACCCAATCATGCCAACTTGACACAAGTTTGAATTAAACTATAATGAGATAGCTATTTATTGTTATTTTTTTGTGATAGTTACAATACACATTTTAACAGTTATGACGAATTTTAAGGTAATAAGTGTCTTCCACTCCCAGACTAAGCATGAAGTAAAATTTCGAGTTTAGAAAAGCCCCGCGTAGAAAATTTGTCGAGGGTCGCGCAGCGACCCTCGACAAAATTTAACCGGGCTTTTCTAAACTCGAAATTTTACTTCATGCGCCACGCGTATAAAGCACTGATTTTAAGTGAAGTTTAAAACACACTGCTTTAGTATACAGCTTTAGTTGTAGATTTTAAACTTCAAAATATTTTAGTGTTTTATACGCCTGGCGCATGAAGTAAAATTTCGAGTTTCGAAAAGCCTGAAATGTTTCTTCATGGTTAATCTGGGAATGGAAACATTCTTTAGAACCAATTAATTGAACTACAATAAAAGTGAAAAATCACAGCGTATTCTCCGAATTATGTATTCACATCTAAACTTGTAATAAATAAAAAAAAAATATTATTCCTAAATTATTCACATTCAAAGTAATTCTTGCATTTTTTCGCTACATCTTAGTAAATATTGATCACAATCACATCTAAGCGTTATATTTTTTTAACTTTACTGTAAATCAGTGTTTTATACGCGTAGCGCATGAATTAAAATTTAATATTTAGAAAAGCCCCGTGAAAATGTGTCTCGGGTCGCTGCGCGACCCTCGACAAGGATTGGAAAACACATAGTATGTTACGTTTTGAATATAAATAAAAATTGATGATTTTAATTAGGCAAATTCAATATATATTTGATTTATAGCAGCCTATTAATTTATCAAAAAAAAAATTCGGCAGTAAAACTTGCGGTACCCGGCGCTTTCGCCAATTTTATCTTACTCTATTTCATTCCGAAATTAATGTGACTTTGTTGAATGAATAGATAAAATTAAATTAAATTAAACTTTGTACAACAAACCAAGACTATATTAAATACTCAATTAATGATTTTTGTTCATTTGCTTCTTACTCTTAACCAATTTCGTTCAACATTTAACACATTAGTAAATTGATGTATTTAGGAGGAAGTTGTTCGCTAGCTAAGTTTATAAAACTTAACATATTGTCATCTTAACTACGGCCTTATCATAGGATGAAATATTTAAAACTTTGTAATCATCTCATTAAAATGGTTCTTATTCCCACGGTTGTGTAATAAAAAAATATCAAATATTGCTGAATTAGCATAATGACGTCTTAAATAACATGTTTTTTTGCAATATCTATCTCTATGTAATATAAAAAAAAATAGGTATACTTTAAGGAAAGTACAAATTTTGTGCTTGTTTCAATAAAATATTTCCTACTTTTCCAGTTATCTCATAAAAAAATATCAAACATTACCAATGTTTAGTATTTTTAACGAAATAACTGGAGAAGGTAAGAAATATTTAAAAAAAAGGTATACTTTAAGGAAAATGCAAACTCTGTGCTTGTCTCAATAAAATATTTCCTACTTCTCCAATTATTTCATAAAAAATATCAAACATTACCAATTTTTGATTTTTTTTATGAAATAACTGAAAAAGTGAAGAAATATTTTGAACAGAAAAGGTGTGGAAAAGGTAAGAAATATTTTGAAAAAATAAGTATATTTTAAGGAAATACAAACTCTGTGCTTGTCTCAATAAAAAATGTCCTACTTTTCCAGTTATTTCACAAAAAAATATCAAACATTGGTCTATAATAGCGTAATCACGTCTTAGATTTTGTTTTGCTGCAAATCTATAAATAAATATTGGAAAACTAAATCAGTCACAGTGTAAAAGATTCCTTTTTTGATTTTTTTTCATGCAGATATTTACTTAAATAGTGTCACTAGAATGTCCCACGTAAAGCTGTTTCTTAAATTTTCAAAATTTAACATCGCGCTATATTCCAATGAATTTATTATAGGATAGTAATAACTTAATTATTTGAGTTACGTGAAGAAACAGAAGAAGAAGAGTTAACTATTGGTAATGGGTACACAGTACCCAAATTGTACATACATCTAGCATCGAAAAATAAAAGTGAAGAAAGGAATATAACTGCGTTTTAATTAAGGATAGAAATAATCGGAAAGAAAAAATACAAATCTTCGCAAAGAGACCATTTACAATGTAACTATTTTGGTTTTCCAATATTGTTTATAGATTTTCAGAAAAAATAATTCAATTTAAGACGTGATTACGATACTTTAGCAATGTTTGATGTTTTTTTTTTTATGAAATAACTGAAAAAGTAGGAACTATTTTATTAAAACAAGCACAGAGTTTGTACTTTCTTTAAAGTATCAAATATTTTTCAAAATAATCTCTAAATAAGGATGTAATTAAGACGACAATACGCAGAGTTTTATACGTTTAAATAGCGGTTGATTTCGTCTTAACATTTATTTTTATCTACAATAATATTTTGCTCTTGTTTAATAGAATTAATTCATATAACCCTTGAATTGTTACTAGTAGTAATCGTAAGTTTAATAAAATAAAACCTCTAGAATGCCATAATTTAATCCTAATTTTAATTTAAGTTGGTACACGGTTCAGGAATTGACATATAAAACGTCAGACATAACCCCAATTGTTTGTTTAGGTTAGAATAATAATCTCTAAAACTTGCGGAATGACATAAAGACAAAATTGTGGTTGAAGGTAAATTGTCAAGTTTTAGAGTTGCCAACATATTATCTTTTCCATAGCACTCTAGAGGTTATTTTTTGAACATAAAATACTATAGATTTTTATATTTATTAAATATATCTTCAATTTGCTTCTCATTAATAACTTGATGAAACATGTTTACAATATTGATAATTAAATAAAAGTCACTTGCTTTGTTTCACTGCTATTTTTTATTCTCTCCGACTGGTTTCGACTTATCGTCATTCTTAAGGACTAGTCGGAGAGAATAAAAAATAGTAGTGAAACAAACCAAGTGACTTTTATTAAATTATCAATATTGCTAAACATAATTGTTGGATAATTAATTCATATAATCCTAGATTGCGATTTGCGTTTTAAGAGTCATATCAGTATTAGGCGAGCTTACAACAGTTTAAGAATGATATACCTAAACAGAAAAATCTTAAATAAAACCGTTTGTGAAATGCTAGTATTAGTCACTTTAAGTTTTCTGATGTAGTTTACAGCGCTTGCCTAGACAAAGTGACGAAAGATCGTATACAATAAGTTTAAAATTCTTGTATTTGATTAATTTTAGGTATAAGAAAGTATGATCACGTCAGTAGCAAGTGTTGTGAACTAAATTAGTTGAATATGGCTGATCGAAGAAAACTTCACTTTCACACTCTATATCATAAAATAATAATTCTTCAAAAGCCTTCCTACTCATACCAAAGAATTGTCTTTAGAGCTGACATTCACATAATTAACGCCTCGGGGGCTAATATCACTTCTGAAACACAAATCTTTCTTAAAAGTTATACTTATAATATTTACAAGTTATACAACATAATCCCCTCATGCCTGAAATCTGCGACATCAGAAATTTAAATAAAGATACGCAAATTAATATTCTAAAATGAGCTTTAAAATTGGCAGAGTTATAAACCAAGGAGACTATAAGACTTTATTATATACATTCATAAATATTTGCTTTATTAGTTCTGGATATTTAAAACACTTGGAAATTAGTGAAACACACCAAGTGATTTTATTTTAAATTTAATTTTTTTAAAATATTTAATCATGTTTCATCAAGTGATCAATGAGAAACAAGTTGAAAATACACTTGGTTTGTTTCACTAATTTATATTTTCTCCACTTTATTAACTTTAAATTCAACTGGCATAATCATAGTAGGTTAAGTGGAAGAACAGTAACAGATAATGCTGACTAAACTTCGCCTATACTTTTATACAGTTTTGTTTTGTGAATTTACTCTTAATTTAAATAAAGACGTTTATTATTATTGTTATGAGCGTTTCTCAGGGGTTTGTCCTGGCATTATAAAAAGGAAACGGGTTATTATTATTATTATTATTATTATTAGTATTATTATTATTAAATTTCGATCCTGCTTGAACAAAAGGCGCACCGCAATTACTCTTCCTTCGCACAACACACAAATTTACAAAGATATCGTGTATCCTTATGTAATCCAATAGTTCAAGAACTTGATAAAGAAACGGCGAAACCGCACACGAGAGAGAAAAACCCGGAACTTTTCCAGCCAAGGCGGCAGACGTCAGCTTTCAAAAAAGGAAACAGCACCGGCAAAGAAAAAAAAGTAAAAAGAACTAACTACAAGGAACGACACACCCTTCAAATGGCAAACTTTATTCATATTTTATTTTATTTCCACTGCCAGAACGTGAATGTATAGTATACATGATATCAACTTTTTTCATTTTGCAAATAGCGTGCGTTTTATGGATTTTGCGTTTTACGGTTTTGTTTTATTTAGAGGGGCGTTCAAAGCGAGAATTAAATGGAACTAAATTTGCTCAGAGTAAGAAGAGCATGCACAAAAATCATTACTTGTATTAGTCTTTTTGAATATCGTATTAAATAATGTCTTGTTTTTTAAATAAGTTATTGTAAACCAATTATTACTAAAAGAGAGTTTTATTATTTTATTCAGTTATTTATTACCCAACAGATATATAGGGTGTCCCGTTAATATGGGATAATGGTTTAACCATAGATTCCTGGGATAAAAATATGAAATGGTTTAACCATAGACACCTGGGATAAAAATATTATATGGTCTAGCCATAGATTCCTGGGATAAAAATGTAATAATTTAACACAACTTATCTATTAACTTTACGGTTAAGCCGGAATTAGTCTCTAAAGTTCAAAATAATATAATTAATTTTATTTTTAACGAATGAACGCTCTATTCGATTTGACTAAAATTTATTATGGTTGATTATCATAATATAACACTTCATTTAAGTTATTATGGTCATCATTAATTGACAAGAAGTATGAAAAACAATAGTACCACAACATATAAACTAAAATATGCTTTTACTGGCGCACCTTATAACAATTTTAAAAAAATACTTCAAAGATTGGTTAATTTGAAAGCTTTTTAGTTTCTTAATAATGCTTAATATCCTCAATTTTCTTAACAAAATCATGTAACATACAGTGAATTTTTCTTTTAGGTAAACATACAGGGTGTCTACGCTAAACCGATCGTTAAAAGTTTATGGGGTTGCCGTTGCACTAAAAACTCGAAAAAAATCCTTGTCATACGGTTGAATCAGTTCTCCTCATGTGAAATATTTTCAGCTTTATATCACTTCCGGTTTCACCGGAAGTTGCACCAAATTTGTTATTTTAAACGCAACACCCTATATATTAGTAATGTTTTAAATTCCTCGTTTAAATTGCAACATATTTTATTCGAACATATGTACACTTATCTCTTATAGTTTTCAAGAAAAAAAAAATATTTCTAAAATTTTGACTTCTAAAAGGCATCTTGAAATCTGTCTGTAACTTCTCTTAAGAATAAGATAAAAATATAATTTATATCTCTACTTGTACCTAGACGATTCCTCTATGAGTAAATTAATTGGAAACTGTCAATTTTGACAATAAGTGTTCTTAAAATGTCATTACCTAAGTGCCCTCATCAATATCTAGTAATTCAATTATTTTTAATGGAATGACCTATTTTTCATCACATGGTACGATTGGGGGGGAAACTTTTCTACAAAAAAGAATTATACAACTATACTCGTAAAGCAAGTAGTTTTTTAATTATTTCGAAAGCCATAGTAGATGAGTTGTTATTGAATTTTTCGATTCGGTCGATAATAACGCTACAGTTGGTGAGTGAGATTACTAAAGGAATAAATCTGGGCTAGACTTTCTCGTTTCTTGATCAAAAACAAAATAGCTAACGTAAAAATTGTTTATAAAAAATGTGTGTTTTTTCGTTGGCTACAACTTTTGTTTGAGACTTTTTTTGATTAAGTTAATATGTCTCTATATTTTTTGCTTCACTTGAAATCAGTGGTTTATATGCGTGACGCATGAAGTAAAATTTCGAGTTTAGAAAAGCCCCGTGAAAATTTGTCTCGGGTCGCTGCGCGACCCTCGACAAATTTTATACACGGGGCTTTTCTAAACTCCAAATTTTACTTCATGCTTAGTCTGGGAGTGGAAGACACTCGTTCGTAAATTTTCGAATTAACATAAAGTTGTGTATTTTTTTCGTTGTCTGCAACTTTTTTTTAAGCTTTCTTTGATTGAATCGATAATAAAGCTACAATTAATGAGTAAACAAACACAAAAGAGCTGAGGTAAAAAGTGTATAGGTAAAAGTGGTTTATTTTTTCGTTGGCTACAACTTTTGTTTAAAAATTTTTTGGTAATACTTAATTATTGTGTAATTGGGAATGTTTCCTGTTGGGCAATGACCATTATTATTATTATTAAAACAGTAAACAGTGTTGCTAACTCTAAACCATCAAATGTCTAAAAAGTCTTTTGTTAAAAATCACCATAAATCATTATATAATTCGGTTTTTTAATAAACGAAAAACTCTGAAATAATTAGGAACTTTCTGAGACTGAAGAATTTTCAAAAATATTTTCATTTTTTTCTTTTTTGGCATATATTTGCTAATTTAAAACTTTTTTATAAACATTTTCAAGCAGTATCTTTTTGAAATTTTATAAATTTAATGCTTTCTCATTCCTCTATGTATTACATTACTATATAGTTTTTCAAAAATTGTTTTAAACTTAAGTTGTAGGTAATAAAAAGACACACAACTTTTACCTAAACATTTTTTACCTTAACTCTTTTGTTTATGATCACTATCCGAAAAAGCTTAGGGGAGATATTTATTTGATAATCACTTACAAATTGCTGCATTATTAGTTACCTAATCAAAAAAAGTTTCACACAAAAGATAATAACAAAACCCAACACAAAATGTTATATAATCACTTTTCACCTCAGTTCTTCTGTTTATGAACTAGAAACTAAAAAAACTAGTTTAGATCAACAACTCACCGACTATAGCTTTCGACGTCTCAATCGTAAAATGTTTCAATCAAAAGTTGTAGCCAATGAGAAAATAAACCACTTTTCCCTTAACACTTTTTATCTCAGATCTTTTGTTTTTGTTCAATAAACCGAGAAAGATATTTTTGATATATTTTGCTAATCACTCATTAACTGTAGCTATTTTATCGATTCAATCAAACAAAAATTGCAGACTACGAAAAATTACACAACTTTATGATGATTCAAAAATTTACGAACGAGTGTCTTCCACTCCCAGACTAAGCATGAAGTAAAATTTCGAGTTTAGAAAAGCCCCGCGTAGAAAATTTGTCGAGGGTCGCGCAGCGACCCGAGACAAATTTTTACGGGGCTTTTCTAAACTCGAAATTTTACTTCATGCGCCACGCGTATTAAACACTGAATTCAAGTGAAGTTAAAAATATAGAAACACATTAACTTAATCAAAAAACATCTCAAATAAAAATTGTAGCCAACGAAACAACCCACAAATTTTGTATAAACCTTATCTATTTTGTTTTGATCAAGAAACGAGAAAGTCTGGCGCAGATTTATTCCTTTAGTAATCTCACTCACCAACTGTAGCGATATTATGGACCGAATCGAAAATTTAACAACAATAATTCGTTTTTTTGTCGCATTTATGGAGGATTATACCCTGCATAAATGCGCATAAGTCGCAATTGAATTTTAGTAGGCAAGTAGTATGCTTTTGTTTTGTCGCGATTGTATTGTAAAATGGTAAATAATAAAAATAATTCGTACAAAGTTTTACAGAAATCAACAAAATGAGTAATTACACAAATCAACAAATTATCAATTTATTCTCTATACATGGCAACTGCCACCAATTGAACAAAATTTGATTCCAATCTTCTAAATCTTGTTTTATTCATCGGCGGTAAATGTGGATAAGTTTTATTAAATATTCTATATATTCGAGTACCAATTCTATCGCAGTTGCCATGTATAGAGAATAAGTTGATAATTTGTTTATTTGTGTAATTATTCATTTTGTTGATTTCTGTATAACTTTGTACTAATTGTTTTTATTATTTGACATTTCGCATTACATAAGCGACAAAACAAAAGCATTACTACTTGCCTACAAAAATTCAGTTGCGACTTATGCGCGCATTATTCCCTGCATAAGTGCGACGAAAAACGAATCTTCGAAATAATTCGAAAACTACTTGCTTTAGGAGTATAGTTGTTAATACTTTTTTGTAGGAAATCTTCCCCCCAATCGTACCACGTGATAAAAGATGGGTCCTTCCATTTAAAAAAATTGAATTACTAGATATTGAAGAGGGCACTTCGATATTGACATTGTAAGAACACTTATTGTCAAAATTGACAGTTCCAATTAATACACTCATAGAGGCATCCTCTAGGTACAAGTAGAGATATAAATCATATTTTAATCTTACTCTTAAGAGAAGTTACAGACAGATTTCAAGATGCCTATTAGAGGTCAAAATTTTCGAAATATTTTTTTTCTTGAAAACTATAAGAGATAAGTGTATATATGTTTAAATAAAATATGTTTCAATTTAAACGAAGAATCAAAAAAATTACTAACATAGAGGATGTTCCATTTAAAATAACAAATTTGGTGCTACTTCCGGTGGAGCCGGAAGTGATATAAAGTTAAAAATATTTCACACGAGGAGAACTGATTCAACCGTATGACAAGGATTTTTTTCTAATTTTTAGTGCAATGGCAACCCCATAAACTTTTAACGAACGTATGCGTATGCATACTCTGTAAATTTTTCAACATTAGTTGTTTTTTTAAAAGAGTTCAATTTAAAGCTTTAAACGAGTGTTTTCCAATCCCAGACTAAGCATCAAGTAAAATTTCGAGTTTAGAAAAGCCCCGTGAAAATTTGTCGAGGGTCGCGCAGCGACCCGAGACAAATTTTCTGGGCTTTTCTAAACTCGAAATTTTACTTTATGCGCAAGGCGAATAAAAGACAGATTTCAAGTGAAGTTCGAATATACATAAATTTCACAATATTTTAGTGCTTAATACGCGTGGCGCTACTTAGTCGCTACTTAGTCTAGGAGTGGAAAACACTCGCTTAAAGCTTCAAATCGAACTCTTAAAAAAAACGAATGTCGGAGTTTTTCAAGTGATTAAAAATACATAATATATAAAATTACGAAAATGTTATTCGTGGAAATGCAAACAATGTCTTAATTAGTAAAACAATTTATAACGATAATTCAAACAACTACTTCCTGTGCAAATACACCTCCGGATATTGAATTATACAATGAAATATTCAAAATCTTATTTAATTTGATTTGTTACAACGCTCTATTAAAGTATATGTAACGTTTAGGTCAAATTCTCTTCAAACCAACTAACAAATACAAATTAAAAATGAAAGGAGAAATAATAAAAAAAATAAGTGAAAAAAATACTCGTTTTTATTCGCTGCCATTGTTTAATAAGCGTCAATTATGTATAATAATAATTTACAAGTGTTTTTGAGAAATAATTGTTATCTTCATTATGGTTTATAATTATTCATTATCCTTCGGAGCAAACAGATATAGAGAGTTTTTGTGTTCTGCAAACCTTTAGATATTCCTTGTTTCTTTTTAAGTTTAATTTGAAGCTATAAACGGGTGTTTTACACTTCCAGACTAAGCATGAAGTAAATTTTCCCGGGACTTTTCTAAACTCGAAATTTTACTTCATGCGCCACGCATATAAAACACTGTTTTAATGCAAAATTTACTGCTTAGGATGTGCACCTTTAATATTATAGAAAGGTACAGTTTTTTCTATAATTACTACTATTATTTGGGAATAAATTATTTTGTATTTGTAATACAAACAATTTTTTTTCTATACTTCTTTTATGTCAGGTGTACAAATATATGTTTTTCTTTTCGATGATAAAAGAAAGATTTCATTTATATATTATTTATATACTATTTACTTTTCCGGTAACATGCTACGTTATTTGTTTCTATTTATTGTATATGTATGTAAAATTAGCTTGTATTCATTACAAACAAACAATTTTTACTCTTTGCTTGTTTTTTGTAAAGTGTACAAATGTATGTTTTTCCTTTCGATGATAAAACAGAGATTTATTTTGACTGATTTATTTAATTAATCTACTATTTACTTTTCCGGTAACATGCTACGCTATTTATTTATTTTTTTTGTTTATTGTATATGTATGTAAAATTAGCTTATATTCATTACAAACAAACAATGTTTCCTCTTTACTTTTTTTTGTAAAGTGTACAAATGTATGCTTTTATATTCGATGATGAAGGAAAGATTTATTATGACTGATTTATTTAATTAATCTACTATTTACTTTTCCGGTTAATATAACACGTTATTATTTTTTTTTTATTGTACATGTATGTAAAATTACGGTATATTCATTAGGGTGTAATTTGCGGGCGTGGATTTTAAACCGGTTATTAAAAATGTCCGACTATCGTTAATGTTTCACGTGCAATACTCCAGCGCTGAGTTGGGGGTGGGGACGGGGGGTGTATGTTGAGAATGAGGGACTGATTAAACTTTTGTGAAATGAGGGCAGGCGCGCTCGGGGGATATTTTATGCGGTCGGGGGGTTTTTCGTTTTGGAAATAATTAGGACGGGGATTAGCGGTAATCTACGTTATTTATCAGCAGAGATAAATCTAAATTGCGTTATCCTACAAATAATTCAAGGATAACTTCAATAATGTAAACTTTTTTCTTCATTTTTTTATGATGAAACAGAATACCACATAATATATATACCGAGAGTTTTATGTAACGCCGAACATTTTCATAACGAAATTATTTTTTTAAGTATCCATATGCATACGTTGCACATTTTTCGATGCTTGGATTATTAAAAGAATTTAATTTGAAACTTTAAGCGAGCGTTTTTCACGCCCAGGCTAAGCATGGAGTAAAATTTCGAGTTTAGAAAAGCCTGAAAATTTGGTTTGGTCGCGTAGCGCGAAGCCCGGAGCGGCCAAACCAAATTTTCAGGCTTTTCTAAACTCGAAATTTTACTTCATGCGCCACCGGTACAAAACACTGACATATTACGAAGTTTAAAACACACCGCTAAATTTTACATTGAATCGACCAAACCAAATTTTCAGGCTTTTCTAAACTCAAAATTTTACTTCATGCTTAGCCTGGGAGTGGAAAACACTTGCTTAAAGCTTCAAATTGGATTCTTTTAATAATCCGAGCATCGGAAAATGTGCAACGTATGCATATGGATCATCAAAGGAAAACGCTTCTTATGAAAATGTTCGGTGTTAAATAAAACTCTGAGTATGTATATGTATAATAATAAACAAAACAGAACATAAATTAAAATATAAACATTTACATTTGAGGCATTGATATCATAAACAGCATTTGTCCAAAAATGACTTTTTGAGAAAATCATAAAAAACACTGTTAAACTTGGTAACCGTTAAAACTCCTATTTATACAATTATTTTTATTACTTATCATAGATAACTGATAGTGTTAAGTGACTAATCATTTGAATTTAATGCGGTCTAACTTTGTACAGATGTGGTTTATAAATGAACTACTTTCACCATCGGATAGCTTACAAAATGCTCTACCAGATGCCGCTAAAATGTCGACATTTACAATTTTGGACATATGCTGTTTATAAAATCAACACTTTATTTGATTAAAATATCAATATTAAAAAATGCATTCATACACATTTTTTTATATTTTAATTAAATTTAAATTGTTATAATCGACGACTGTAAACCAGTATAGGCTTTTAACAAGAATAAATTACTTTACTTTAAAATGTAAATGACTATATATAACAAGTAGACGGAAATTACATAGTGCATGATTATATTACAAAATGTTACTTACAAAATGCCCATCATATTTCTATAATAAAATTCGGTTTCGAACCGATATTCACAATATCAATATTAGAAACAATGGTCAATTTTAAACACCAAGGCATAGACCGCGACTATTCAAAAAACATTTCTAACATACGCTAGTCTATTGCATGAATTCGGTACCATTAGTACATAGTAATTTATCAGATTTCAAATTAAAATATATTGAAACAAGAATAATTCAAATTCAAAACTATTTTTTTTTTATTATTTGCAAAACATTTAGTTGTATTTTACTATAATTACAATCTGATCACAAATGGATCAATGAGTAATATTTAGCTAACTTAACTTACTAAAGGTTTAATACTAAGGGTCTACTCATTAGTATCCCTTAGATTTTAATAACTAACAAAACTATTTGAATTCGAAAAAATAAGCTTACGCTTCTTACCGTGTGCACACTTTAAACAAAATATATACAATCATGAAACTTCGTGTAAAATGCAAAAATACGTCCTAATTAATAAATCAACTTAGGAAAAAAATACCCTTGAAACAACTACTTCCCGTGCAAATACACCTGCGAATGTGTTACTAAGTTTTCAACAGTATCAAGTTTATTTTTTTACAGAAATTAAATATGTACAGAAGCTCACTGATGTATAAATGTTTCTAGTTATAAGTTATTCTTAGAATCTGATATTAAGGTTAACATTTTTTCTGCGTTATAATTTCTCGTCGTAGCCCTGGGTGTGGTATAAATGTGTGTGTTTATCCATATAGTAAACATTACAAATGTGGCCGCTCAATGTGAACATTTAGTTCAAAAGACCATATGTAAAGTTATTTAAATTAAAAACACTTGGTATTGTTTCACAAATTAAAACTTTATTTCGACTAGTTTCGGTTTGTTAGACCCATTTTCAAATCACATTCCTTTGAAAATGGTCTAACAAACCGAAACTAGTCGGAATAAAGTTTTAATTTGTGAAACAATACCAAGTGTTTTTAATTTAAATTACTTTACATATTCTAATATGTTTCACAAAGTACGAGATGAGAAATTATTTCAAGAAATCAAACGACCATATTTAATATGTAGTTTGGAGTGAACGGTTCTTTTTTATTTATATAAAAAAACATTTTTTTGGCGTTACATTTACCCATTGGGTTCAGAGGATGACTAATTACAGCAATAGATTTACATCGAATGCTGGAAATTATTATTTTTATTAAATAAATAAGGCTTCCTCGTGTACAAGTGCGGATTTATCGGTGCACAGTGTCGAGAGATCCCAACTAATTTCTCCCCCTCTGTCCTAACTATAATTCATGTCAGATGATCTGGCAAATGCATTAGATATATATTCTTAAGTTACTTGAATTCCCCAATCTTAAAATCCCTTATTACCTGACCATATATAAGCTTGTTGGTATCTTTTGTAATTCACTCCTGATAATGCTGTAAAACGCGAAACTAGTCGAGTAAATAGTAAAGTAAAAAATTGTGAAACAAACCAAGTGTAATTTAATTTAAACCTTCATTATCAATATTCTTAGGTTAGTTTTTTATTGTACTTGATTTGATATTGTAAATACGCAATTTGTCAATAAATGATTTATTATTCATATTTATTTAGGTCAATGTGTATTTATCACTTATAATCTTTTTAATTTATTATATTATTAGTTTATATTTATTTTTATATGATTTTAATGTTTTTAAAAATTACAATCGATAAGTCTTGAATAGACTAGATTTTTGCAGAAAGAAGTCGATAGAAATTCGTTTTAAAATTCAAAAAGACTTTAATTTTAGAACTATGTTTCTTTCAGAAATTGCTTTCAGATGATATTTACTGGTATGTTTTGTTGATGTTGATAACTTTTAATGGTAAAATCCTATGGCCCACGATAATAAAAAAAACATACTGTATAGAGAAAATGTAACGTAAATGTTTCTCAATAAAATATTGTTTTTTTTTTTATATATAAAAATAATTTTATTTGATAAACATGTGGAAACTAATTTATTGCATGTAGAAAATCTACCGTAAATTTTCCTAATAAATGAAAATATTTTTTAATTTAATTCGTAGAATCAATTGATAAATATGCAAATTAATGTAATACATGGAGAAAATCTAACATACATTTTCTCAATAAAAGAATAATGTTTTCAAATAATTGGGAGAGTCAATTAACAAGTTTGCAAACTAATTAAAATACTTGGAGAAAATCTGACGTAAATTTACTGACCAATAAAACATTTTTCAAGATTTTAATTATTATTATTTTTTTCTACACTAGATTGTGTTATCTTTTGTTCTCCTGAAGTGCTTTTAAAACATTTTTATTTTACGTGGTGTACAGAAAAGGAACGGTTTCAGTTTTGTTTCAAGGAAAGGAAGAAAGACGTTTTACTGCGGGCTTTCACGCAGTTTTCTAGCTGATGAGACATCGCTGTGTTGATTTTGTTTGTGCAAAGAATAACGAGTAGTGAACAAATACTTGCAGTAGTTTGAAAAATTTCACAATTAAAAGTTACAACTGTATGACTTACATAAATCCTACGCGACCAAGTAATATTTTCTGGCTTATCTGAAATCAAAAAGCTTTAAATTTAACGCGTTTGTAATATCAATGAATACCTAAAAATTGACAGCATATACATCGAAATATGTATATTTATAAGTACAATTGAATGTATGTAATCTGATAAGAATATTTTTAATTAATTTCTCACTTAACCCGTGGTAAAACATTTTTGAATCTAATTCTGGATATTTAATTGAAAGTATAAATGAAATTGCCAAATCTTGATATAATCTTTGTAAGACTAACTTGTTGTAGATTGCGAAAAGAATCGCACTTTTAATATTTTCAGGAAACCAAGTGGTCTCCTTCAATGATTTATATTTTCTCCGACTAGATTTGACCATTGGTCATCTTTAAGGAGGAATGTACGAAAAATATAAATATTTGGAGACTTGTCTCAATGAGACAAAATTTTTGCAGAAAGTCGATATTAATTTTAATTTGTTTTTATATTTCTTAAATATTCTGCTACCTATTGACAAACTCAATTTTTCTTTATGTTAAATTTTCTTTATATACAAAAAATATGATATATATTATTGAGTATAAAATTCTTAATTTAGAAAGTTTTCTCCCCTATATTATTCAATACATGTTTACCAAAGTAAGGATACTAGATTAGTGTTTATTTATAATCTGAACGTTTTAGATTTCGATTTTAAATCGTTTAAATCCTGGGTCTCCAAACTATCTTCTTCGCGGGCCACAAATACAATTCTACATAATAAAGTCGGCCAAGATCCGATTAATTTTATAAAATTATGAAAAATTTAACGAACAATTGTTACAATATTTCAAAATATGACATTTACAAAAAAAATTACAAACAATCGCGGGCCGGATTCATGCAAGTCGCGGGCCGGATTTGGCCCGCGGGCCGTAGTTTGGAGACCACTGGTTTAAATCGTCAGGTATTCGCTTGCGGAATTGTGTTTTCTAAAGGGGCGAGAGAGAGATTCGGGCACCGGAGTGTGAAATTTGTTTGGAAAGCTGCGGGGGCGGAAGTCGCGGTCGGAATTAAATCAGGTCCTATAAAAGTGATCGGATGGGCCGACGAGCGCTATTGATCAATTAACCGGTTTCGAAACCGAGGAGGTAAATAAGGCTTCCTCGTGTACAAGTGCGGATTTATCGGTGCACAGTGTCGAGAGATCCCAACTAATTTCTCCCCCTCTGTCCTAACTATAAATTCATGTGCTGCTAACATCACAAGCATTAGATTAATGTTGATGTTAAACACACAAAACCTGGAAAATTTAGTTTGGTTGCGTAGCGCTACGCGACCAAATCAAATTTTCGGGCTTTTCTAAACTTGAAATGTTACTTCCGTCGTGGTTAACCTGAGCGTGGAAAACATTTATTTGAGGTTTTAAATTGATCTCTAAAAAAAAAACAACGAATATCTGAAATTTTACTTCCGTCATGGTTACCTGGGTGTGGAAAACACTTGTTTAAAGCTTCAAATTGAACTCTTAAAAAAAAAAACAACGAATATCTGTAAGGAAAACTCTGTTGAATTGTAGGCCATGTTAAAATTTAAAAAATATTGCTGTAAAATTTGTATATTGCACCAAAATAAGAGTTTTCAAATACCTAGCTAGATCAATTTTCCTGTAACTTTGAATTAAATGTGTTTTAAATAATCGTTAAAAATAATTAGAAAATATTTGTCTAGAATTTGTAGAAATACAATGCAATTATGTTAAAACACAAATATATTGTTAAAAATTGAATGCACTTTAATTCTCAGTAAAAAAAATGTAAATATCGCACTCTTTAATTTAGTATTTAGCAGAGCTGGGATGAATCCTCGTAAAAAGAATTCGAATCACGAATCCGAATCACCTAATATGATTCGAATCGCGGTTACTCGAATAAAGGATTCGTAAGAGATAAAATCGAATCCTGTTTTTTCGAATCACGAATACAAATCCTTTAAGAATAAATTTGATTTTATTATTTTTTTTTTCAACCATTTGTGTATAAATATCGTTACCAGTTGTTTTAACAAAAATATTTAAAACCTAATTATTTATTATCAACACTGAACATTATTCATAACAGACTAAACATCTGATTCCCTGTTACTCTGATTAAAGATGTATTTGTGTGTTTCTGAACTTCATTTCAAATCAGTGTTTTGTACGCGTGGTGCATGAAGTAAAATTTCGAGTTTAGAAAAGCCCGAAAATTTGTCTCGGGTCGCTGCGCGACCCTCGACAAATTTTCACGGGGCTTTTCTAAACTCGAAATTTTACTTCATGCTTAGTCTGGGAGTGGAAAACACTCATTTAAATAAAGACAACCTTATACAAGACTGTCTCAGTTTAAACCGAGTCGACCTTATACAGTAATGACTTTGATTTTGACGTTATGTGAGGATTTCCGCGCGTGATAAGGTCGGCTCGGTTTAAATCGAGACAACCTTGCACAGTTATGATCTTGGTTTTGACGTCCCGTGCGGATTTCTACGCGTGACGACATCAACCAAGGTGTGTAAGTAAGTTTGTCTTGATTTATTCCGAACCGAGCTTGTATTGTTTAATTACCGGGTCGCTGCGCGACCCTCGACAAATTTTCACGGGGCTTTTCTAAACTCGAAATTTTACTTCATGCTTAGTCTGGGAGTGGAAAACACTCGTTTAAATAAAGACAACCTTACACAAGACTGTCTCAGTTTAAACCGAGTCGACCTTACACAGTAATGACTTTGATTTTGACGTTATGTGAGGATTTCAGCGCGTGATTAGGTCGGCTCGGTTTAAATCGAGACAACCTTGCACAGTTATGATCTTGGTTTTGACGTCCCGTACGGATTTCTACGTGTGACGACATCAACCAAGGTGTGGAAGTAAGTTTGTCTTGATTTAAACCGAGCCGAGCTTGTATTGTTTAATTACCAGGTCGCTGCGCGACCCTCGACAAATTTTCACTGGGCTTTTCTAAACTCGAAATTTTACTTCCTGCGCCACGCGTATAAAACACTGATTTAACGAGACATTTAAAAACACACTAAAGACATTTCTCATGTTAATCCTCACAATTAATTCAGATTATTTCTGACGATTCAAATCCTTTTGTAAGTATTCAAATCCTTTTGTAAGTATTCGAATCCTTTTATAGATATTCGAATCCTTTTATAAATATTCTAATCCTTTTATAAATATTCGAATCCATTTATGTGGATTCGAATCACCCACATTTGGATTCGAATACGAATCCTCTTAAAAAAATGTAACGAATTAGGATTTTTTTTTTTAGGATCACGAATCCAGTTGAACTAAAGTATTCGAATGCCTCTTTTGAATCCTCTAAAAGGATTTGAATCCATTATTCGAATCCTGCCCAGCTCTGCTATTTAGAGTCAAGTTAAAAGATTTTCTAAAATAAAAATAGATTTTCATCATTGTAGAACTCATACATTTTTTGTTTTGTGTGTATTTTTGAATAGAATGATGTATTTATTTATTTTTATATCAATTGACGGATATAACGATGAATTAAAAAATGATGATGTGTCCATCATAGCACTTTCCCCATTAAAGATATGATGATTTAAATATCAACAATATGGAAAAATTGCTCAAACTAAATTTATTCTACTTTTATTATTATTATTCCAGAACTATTCACAAACAAAGTAATTCTTGCATTCTTTTTACTACATCTCGGTAAAAATTGATCACCATCACATCTAAGCGTTATATATTATTAACTATACTGTGAACCAGTGTTTTGTACGCGTAGTGCATGAAGTAAAATTTCGAGTTAAGAAAAGCCCCGTGAAAATTTGAAAACCCTGTTTAAACTCGAAATTTTACTTCATGCTTAGTCTGGGAATGGAAGACACTCGTTTAAAGCTTCGAATTGAACGATGTTATAAACTATCTAAGTAACTGAACTCGAAACATTTTAAACATTGCTCGAATGTTGAACATGATACTCATGATATCTTATAGACTTCACTTTACTTCACTTCTTTTAGACAATTACGAGAAGAGTACGACACGAGCATGAGACGTGCACGACAAGAGTACGACACGAGCATGAGACGTGCACGACAAGAGATGACCATGACACGTGCACGACACGAGACGAGCACGGGGCGTTCAACACACTCGTGTCGTGATCGTCTCATTAAAAGTGTGGTATCTTGAGGAGAGGATAGTTTTTAGCGATCTTGCATAGGTCATAAACTAACCTAACCAGTATATTTTAAACTGCAGACTAAATCAGTGTTTTATACGCGTGGCGCATGAAGTCAAATTTCGAGTTTAGAAAAGCCCCTTGAAAATTTGTCTCGGGTCGCTGCGCGACCCTCGACAAATTTTCTACGCTGGGCTTTTCTAAACTCGAAATTTTACTTCATGCTTAGTCTGGGAGTGGAAGACACTCATTACATAAACATTTGTCACAAGTGTTAGAATGTGTAGGGTAACTGTCACATAGAAAAAAAAATAATATACGACTGCTATTTAATTATCGTTTAAACAAAATCTTCAACTGGGACATTGACATGTAGACATTGGCAATACAATACACATGAACAATATTGGGTTGATTGTAGGCAACCCAATATCGTTAATGCATATTGGATTGCCAATGTCGTAACGTCAATATCCCAGTTCAAGATCATTTTCAATATATTTTGTAAATATTCTGGCAAACTAAATTCTTCTTTGTGTTTTCTAGATCATTTTGTTATGATTTGTTTATAATAGTTTAATTTAAACTTGTGTCAAGTTGGCACGATTGGTTAAATGTCGGGTTGCGCCGACTTATATCAACTGTTATTATAGTTTAAGTTACTTGGTTGGCTGTCTTTTAATTTATTAGGACTTTGTCATTAAACCACTGCATTGACTGTATTTGATATAGTAATTTAATTGACTTGAGTCATAAAATACCAGAATAGTCAAAACATAGTGCATAGAGACATAATCAAAAAAAATCTTAACATAGTCAAAAGTCAATCAAGTGACTTACAGCCACAATAGTCAAAACATGGTCAATAAAGATATAATATGACAAAATCCTATGATAGTCCAGTCAAGACAGTCAAGCAATTTATTAAGATTGAAAAATCACAAATGACAATATACAGTCGATCAAGTAATTTAATGATAAAATAAGAAATCTATAAACATTATAAGTTCTTCACCTGAAGAAGCAGCAACGTTGCGAAACAATTGTCGTGAAATACACAATTAGTTGAAAATCATTAAGTGTTTTATTTAAGTGATCATGAAGTTTCAATAATTAAGTGTCTCACCTATCTACGTTAATGAAAAAAATCCTATCATAATTTTATTATTGAAATTCCTTCTGATGAAAACCTTATAAATTAAAATATCCAACGTCATAACATCACGACGTTTCCCTTAATAAAATCTCATTCAACTCATCGTAAAGACAGATGTCGGATTGTACGGAGAAACACAAAAAAGCTCGTGACACGCGAAGGGTGTCTAATAAACGCTTTTCACGACACCGCACTCTGCGGCGAATGATAAAAAAAAACAGCCGACCGCCCCGACAATCTTCTGGATTTGATTCCGACATTGAAAAGGTGTGTCGCTCATAATTATTTCAACCCTCATAAAATTACCACGTACGCGCGCCCTTCCTACCCTGCATGCCAGCTGGAATGTAATAAAAATGTTTCATCAGGGTTACACGATTCATTTTCAGGAGGGTATGAATATATTTTTTTTTTCGATGGTGCAATGAGAAACAAAAGAAAATACTTCAAATAAAATCATCTTTAGTGTAAGCTATTGATAATGAGTACTCGACATGTACATTTTTGTGTTTTAATCAAAAAGGAAAAAGAACATTGATCTATCTTTAACCGTTTCCGCTCTATCACCGAAAATTGATCAAATGTAATTTCACGAAAAAGTGACTCTGGCTCGCGAAAACAATATTTCAATATTTCTTCAAATAAAAAAGTTTTCCATATGTGGCACCTCCAAAATGCACCACCCTGTACAGGGTGCAGCATTATCGATTTTTTTTTTCAAGTGAAGTACCATAAATGTGAAGATAAACAAATTTTAATTAGCCACAAGAGAGACGAGCTCCAAAAAAGAGCTTGGTAAGCATATTTTGGTTATAGTCTATCACAAAAAGTAGTTCTTGCATTTTTTCGTACCATCTCAGTAAAAATTTATTACCATCATATTTAAGCATTATATGTTTTTAACTTTACTGTAAATCAGTAGTTGGCGCATGAAGTGGCGCATAAAGTAAAATTTTGAGTTCAGAAAAGCCCCGTGAAAATTTGTCGAGGGTTGCGCAGCGACCCGAGACAAATTTTCTGGGCTTTTCTAAACTTGATTTTACTTCATGCGCCACGCGTATAAACACAGATTTCAGGTGACGTTCGAATTTACATAAATTTCATATTTTAGTGTTTTATACGCGTGGCGCATAAAGTAAAATTTCGAGTTTAGAAAAGCCCAGAAAATTTGTCTCTCGACCCGAGACAAATTTTAACGGGGCTTTTCTAAACTCGAAATTTTACTTCATGCTTAGTCTGGGAGTGAAAAATACTCGTTTAAAGCTTCAAATTGAACTTGAAACAAAACAAGGAATATCTAAAGATTAACAAAAAATTTCTGAATTTGGAATACGAGTCTAGGAGTGGAAGACACTCGTTACTTTAAAATATGTCACGAGTGCTAAAATGTGTATCTTAACTGTCACAAAGAAAAAAAAAATAACATGACGATTTCATTATAGCTCAAATTACTCACTAGCGGCTTTGGAGGGTCGGTGTCAGGTTGATACAATCTACACAGACTTTTCAAAGACGTTTGATAGAGTTAACCATGATTGAAAACTGAGGGCTGTAAACATAAATGATGGTGAATTAATTGGATAGAGAGTTTTTTAAGGGATAGATTTCAGTGTGTGAAGATAGATAATTATATCTCTAATGCAATATCCGTAATGTCGGGGGTACCTCAAGGCTCACACATGGTCCTATTCTTGACATAACTTTATAAATGATATCAATACCGTAATTATGAACAGTCAATTTCTATTATACGCCGATGACATAAAGTTATTTACAACCGTCAGAACCATCACGGATGTTTACAGCCTACAGGAAGATTTCCATAGACAAATGTAAAGATATACTCTTATATACGATTACAGCCATAACAATAATACATTAAATAGATCAGACAATGTTAAAAATCTTGGTGTAGTTTTTAGCGTTAACTATTCTTTTAAAAATCACATTTTCTCCATGTCTCATAGTGCGCCCAAAATGTTGGGCTTTATTAATAAGAACTCTAAGGAATTATCAGTGCGTACATATAAGACCCTTTACTGTTCACTTGTAAGATCCAAACTTGAATATGCGTCTCAAGTTTGGTCCCCACACCAAAACTATCTAGTAAACAAGGTCGATCAGGCAGAGACACGTTTTTCAAGAACATCTATCTACAAATCAGGTATTTTTCATCTAATTTATAAAAATTTTTGTGCATTTAGATTAACATACAACATCCAGTCATTGCATATTAGACTACACTTCACTGACTTATGTACACTGTATAACATACTAAATAGTAATTTAAATTGTCCCAAGATATTATCATTATTTAACTTCTGGTTTCAACCCTTTAAGGCTACGACTAGGAGCAATAAACTATTTAGAAGAGAATATCATCATACAATTTACACTTATAGCACTCCACTTCCGAGGATGATGCGTTTTGCAAATTTGTTAGAGAGTTTTGAAAATTTTGATTTATTTGCTGATTCTAAAAATACTTTTAAACGAAATTTGCCACGTATCGATTTAGAAAGTATTCTTGCATAACTCCATCACCTCAATATTTTGTTTTCCTCATTATTGTGCATAATGTACCTATTTTTAAGTAAATCGAATTTAGGAATTAGATAAAAGTTATATTTTGTAATCATTGTATAAAATTGGAGATTTTTCGTTTTCCGTAAATTCAAACTCGAGTCAAGTTAGCACGATTGGTTAAATTAATAGTACTTTACTTGAATAAACCATCGAAAATGCTGCACTCTGTACATCTAGCAAAATACAAATTATTGTGAAGAAGTATCAGTGTTTTTATTCCAAATTCAATGTTCTCATTATAATAGAAAAATTCTGCGTTATATGTTTGTGAACACGCCAATTGTTTAAAAAATTGATTATAGGCAGCCTAACACCTTTAGTGTGTATTGGGTTGCCACTTCCGTTACGTCACTGTCAAATTAGTCCTACTAAATATTATTATTATATCACTCACTGTGATTTAGGCTACGACAGATTTTTATTTATCGTTTAAACAAAATGACCTTAAACTGTGATATTGACGTGTTGACATTGGCAATCCAATACACATTAACGATATTGGGTTGATTATAGGCAACCCAATATCGTTAACGTGTATAGGATTGCCAATTTCGTCACGTCAATATCCCAGTTCAAGATCATTTTTTAAAGATTTTGTAAATATTCTGCAAACTATTGGCAAACTCAATTCTTTTTATATTTACAAGATCATTTTGTTATGATTTGTTTATTTGCATCCAGAAGACATTGGCAATTCAATATACATACTGGGTTGCCTATAATCAGTTGTGATTTGTATTAGTTGCATCCACACGTTATCTATGAATTGATCTATAAAATGTAAGTGCATCTCTGTGTGAAATTGGCACATCGATATAAAGCACTCTGCTCTCAACGTGCAGATATGTACATAATTTGGAGGCCGTATCCAATATTGATAATCGTATTCCTTAGTAAATGGGTGTGCAATTGGTTGGAATTGGTTGGTTATTAAGTTTCTACGTGACCCATGACTTGAATTAATTTTATCGACCGTTCCAACACAACTTACATCTACACATAATAATAACCAAGGGTAGTAAGGTAGGGTAATATACAACGATTTTTTTCTTTGAAGTATACAGATGCACACATATTTGAAAATTCGTTGATTTTTTTTCAAAAGTCCAATATAAAGCCTAAAACGAGTGTTTTCCACTCCCAGACTAAACATGAAGTAAAATTTCGAGTTTAGAAAAGCCCCGTGAAAATTTGTCGAGGGTCGCGCAGCGACCCGAGACAAATTTTCTGGGCTTTTCTAAACTCGAAATTTTACTTCATGCGCCATGCGTATAAAACACAGATTTTAAGTGAAGTTCGAATTCACATAAATTTTATATGTTAGTGTTTTATACCCGTCGCGCATGAAGTAAAATTTCGAGTTTAAAAAAGCCCAGAAAATATGAAAAATATGAAATTTATGTAAATTCAAACTTCACTTAAAATCTGTGTTTTAGACGCGTGGCGCATGAAGTAAAATTTCGAGTTTAGAAAAGCCCAGAAAATTTGTCGAGGGTCGCGCAGCGACCATCGACAAATTTTCACGGGGCTTTTCTAAACTCGAAATTTTACTTCATGCTTAATCTGGGAGTGGAAAATATTCGTTTATAACTTCAAATTGAACTTTTAAAAAAACAAGGAACATCTAAAGATTCATAGAAAATTGGCTGAATTTGGATTAAGTATACTGAAAAGAAAAACTCCCTGTATGTATAAATACAAATAATATATTTCCAGAAGAAAGTTATTGTTTTTTACAAAAGTCCAATTTGAAGCTTTAAAGGAGTGTTTTCCACTCCCAGACTAAGCATGAAGTAAAATTTCGAGTTTAGAAAAGCCCCGTGAAAATTTGTCGAGGGTCGCGCAGCGACCCGAGACAAATTTTCTGGGCTTTTCTAAACTCGAAATTTTACTTCATGCGCCACGCGTCTAAAACACGGATTTTAAGTGAAGTTCGAATTTACATAAATTTCATATTTTAGTGCTTTATACGCATGGCGCATGAAGTAAAATTTCGAGTTTAGAAAAGCCCAGAAAATTTGTCTCGGGTCGCTGCGCGACCCTCGACAAATTTTCACGGGGCTTTTCTAAACTCGAAATTTTACTTCATGCTTAGTCTGGGAGTGGAAAATACTCGTTTAAAGTTTCAAATTGAACTTTAAAAGAAAACAAGGAATATCAAAAGATTTACAGAAAAATTCAGAATTTGGAATACGAGTACTGAAGAGAAAAGCTACCTGTATGTATAAATACAAATAAAATATTTCTAGAAGAAAGTTATTTTTGTTGCAAAAATATCCAGCAAAAATATTAAAGGGAGAAGTATCGTATGTTCAATAAAATAAAACCTCTACAGTGCCATGAAATATATTATAGGTTGGCAACTCTGAAACCATACATTATAATTATTATATCTAACGTTTTATATGACAGTTCGTAAAACGTGCAGCCAACTTATATTTTAAAGAAGAATTAATGATGGTACTAGAAGTTTTTTTTTATTGAACGTACGATATTTCTTATGATATATATCCATACTTCAAGATTTAGACACTCAAAATTTTCCATGTTTTCTTTATATGTATTATTATTAGTAATAGTTACACTATATTTTAGATATCATTATACATTTCTCTGTAATTCAAAGTAATTCTGTTGAGAAATAAAGCATTATTATTATTATTATTATTATAGTAAAACTCATTTCGGAAATCGGGAAATCATTTGGTATATATTTGACAGGGTGAAAGATATTTGGGATATAGTGCATTTTATTTGACAAGGTGAAAGATATTTGGGATATAGTGAATTTTATTTGATCAATAGTGAAACGCAATTAAAACCCTGTAATATGCATAAAACCATGTGACCATGTGAAAATGAACTCGCAACTCCTTTTTGTTTATAACTCCATTTTTTTTTCTTTAACGTGCATGTTTAGTTCCCTCCACCATCTGTCGTCATATGCAAATAAACCGTTTCCCCCATCACGTTCTCCATGAGAGGAATTCGGCAAATTGATGCAAACTCCCGAACAGTTTACGTATGCATGTGCGTCTTTTTTTCCTCCTCTTATGCGCAATTTTGCAATTTAAATTTATCATTTTCTTGGTGAAAAGCGAAATGTACTGGCCCTCGCTCAGCGTGAATATTTATCGTACATTTAATCCAGGAAACATATCTTGAAATAAATAAAGCAATTTATTTATTTTAAAAGTATTGTCATAATAATAAATAAGTAAGAAGGTTTTCTATATATGTTTCACCAAGTGATTAATGAGAACATAGTAAAATATAAGATCATTTTCAATGAAATATCTTTTAATATACACGGTGATTCACGACGTTTTTCCGTTAATTAAGGAGTAAATTCTAGAGGTCATTTCAAGCAAAAAAGTTTCCATAAACACTTGTCCGATTCTCAAAAATAAGCGACTTATGAGAAACTATATATCTTGTAATATACAGGGTGATTTACGCCGTTTTCCCGCTACTAAAGGAGTAAATTCTAAAGGTAATTTCAAGCAAAAACGTTTCTACGAACACTTATCCGATTCTCAAAAATAAGCGAGTTATGAGAAACTTTATATCATGTAATATACAGTGTGATTCACGACGTTTTCCCGCTACTTAAGGAGTAAATTCTAAAGGTCATTTCAAGTAAAAAAGTTTCTATAAACACTTGTCCGATTCTCAAAAATTAGCGAGTTATGAGAAACTTTACATGTTGGTACTTTCGTATCGCGCATGGCTATCTTTGAAAATATTAGCAGCGTGCAATCAAGGCAAAGCCTGTTATTGCATCACTTTTGACGTATCGACTGAATAAGTCTGTTTGCGTGTAGGATAAAGTGCCTTGTTTGCATTTTCTGTAATCTCTTCTACATTTACCACGGAGAAGTGCGCTAATATGGTGAGAATCGTAAACGTTACCCAAACCGCCGCACCGTGGTCCCAAATACCGAAAATATGGCCACAATATGAAGGAGTTATCTGAATTGAATGAAAATTAGTATATCGGGCTTTTTAAGGTCACTGATTAATAATATGAAAATGTATAGTTTAAAAAGTAAGTGAAAATAGAGTACATACCTTCTTTTTGGAATTTCATTGCGAAACAATCGCAAGAATAACGCCTTCTATTACATCACTACATCACTGTTGACGTATCGACTGCTTAAGTCTGTTTGCGTGTAGGATAAAGATCCTTGTTTGCATTTTCTGTAATGTCTTTTACATTTACCACGGAAGAGTGCGCTGATATGGTGAGTATCATAAACGTTTCTCAAATCGCCGCACAGTGGTCCCAAATGCCGAAAATATGGTCAAAATATGAAGGAGTTATCCGAATGGAATGAAAATTAGTATATCGGGCCTTTTGAGGTCGCTGATTAATAATATGAAAATGTATAGTTTAAAAAGTAAGTAAAAATAGAGTACATACCTAATATATAAAATTACGAAAAAAACTATTCGTGAAAAAGCAAACAGTGTCTTAATTAATAAGACAATTTAAGACGATAAATATCCATTGAAACAACTACTTCCCGTACAAATACACCTAGTTGTATTGTAGTTGTTTCAATGGATATTTATCGTCTTAAATTGTCTTATTAATTAAGACACTGTTTGCATTTTCACGAATAGTTTTTTTCGTAATTTTATATATTATGTTTAAAGTGTGCAAACTATAAGAAGCATAAGCTTATTTTCTCGAATTCAAATAGTTTTGAATTTGAATTTTATCTTGAGTACATACCTTCTTCAATCAAGGATAATAGTAAGGAAAATAATTAGGTTGCTGATGATGCAACTGTCACTTCGGATGTAGAAAAACAAGAGATTGTTTTATTTTTCAATCTTTTTTTTTAATATTTAGACTCCATTTAATATTTAAACGATGCCATTGTCCAGAAAAATTGAAAGTTCTCGAGAATTTTTTTGCCGACACGGGATTTTACAGGTTTTAATTTTATACCTAGATTAAGAAAGAGCATTTATCAAGTAGTAAGTAATATTATATGCAATTATGTTGGCATAAATATTGTTCTATTTTACAGGTTTTAATTTTATACCTAGATTAAGTAAGAGTATTTATCAAGTAGTAAGCAATGTTATACGCAATTATGATGACATAAATGTTTTTAGTGGTTTCCCCAGCGATCATAATTCGAAAATATTTATGTCAACATAATTGCATATAACATTGCTTACTAATTGATAAATACTCTTACTTAATGTAGGTATAAAATTAAAACCTTTAAAATCCCGTGTCAGCAAAAACATTTTCGAGAACTTTCAATTTTTCTGGACAGCTGGATCGCTTAAATATTAAATAATAATAATAATAATAATAATAATAATAGTAATTTATTTTAAAGAAATAAGTAATTACAAGGTAATACATATAAATGAAAATGTGTCAGCAAAATTCAATTTAGAAAATATAAAATTAAATAAATAGAAACAAAGTTAGAAAATATAAGATTAAATAAATAGAAACAAAGTTAATAAACGAGAAACAAACAAAAAAGAACTAAAAGAATAATGCATATCAACATGAATATATCCTATTTCGAGAAGGCGTTTTTTTTAAATTTATTTTTTTATTTATTTATTTTTTATTTAATGAATTTCAGAGTTCGATTAAGGAGTTTTATTCTTTCTGACACAGATATTCATGCAGACATTCCTTAAAGTTCTTAATGGAGTGTAAATATTAAAAAAAAGAAAACTCTAAACTTTCTCATAACTCGCTTATTTTTGAGAATCGGATCCGTGTTAATAGGGCCTTTTTGCTAAAAATGATCTCTAGAATACACCCCTTAAGTGGCGGGAAAACGTCGTGAATCACCCTGTGTTTCTGAAGATTAAAATGATTCAGTTTTTTTCTCTTCCTTAAAAAACAAAATTTTGTTGCTTGGTTTTAATATAACTTGAACTTTTAAACTGGATATCTCGATGTTCTTATTAGTGTTAGATTCTGATCATTTTAATACTAGCAGCTTTAAACGAGTGTTTCCACTCCCAGACTAAGCATGAAGTAAAATTTCGAGTTTAGAAAAGCCCCGTGAAATTTTGTCGAGGGTCGCGCAGCGACCCGAGACAAATTTTCGGGGCTTTTCTTAACTCGAAATTTTACTTCATGCGCCACGCGTGTAACACTGATTTCAAGTGAAGTTGAAATATACGTAAATTTCACAATATTTTAGTGTTTTATACGCGTGGTGCAAGAAGTAAAATTTCGAGTTTAGAAAAGCCCAGAAAATTTGTAAAAAATCAGCAGAAATAAGAAACTGTAATTGTATGCTCAATTTTTCTGTATTAATTGAGTTAAAATTCCAAATCAAAATCAATAAAGTATAATATATTTTAAAGTGAATAATAAATGTTTGCAGTTTATATGAACATTAACGTAATTTTATATATTAGATAAATAATAGCTGGTCTGACTTTGGAAAAAACAAAAGTATTGTTGTTTATGTTATGTAATGACTACAATTTTCATTAAATAGAATTTTTAGCATATTTTCTTCCTAAAGCTTATTTCTAAAAATGCTCTTAAAAACGTTAATTTCGAGTTTAGAAAAGCCCAGAAAATTTGTCGAGGGTCGCGCAAGGACCCGAGACAAATTTTCTGGGCTTTTCTAAACTCGAAATTTTACTTCATGCGCCACGCGTGTAACACTGGTTTCAAGTGAAGTTCAAATATGCGTAAATTTCACAATATTTTAGTGTTTTATACGCGTGGTGCAAGAAGTAAAATTTCGAGTTTAGAAAAGCCCAGAAAATTTGTAAAAAATCAGCAGAAATAAGAAACTGTAATTGTATGCTCAATTTTTCTGTATTAATTGAGTTAAAATTCCTAATCAAAGTCAATAAAGTATAATTTATTTTAATGTGAATAATAAATGTTTGCAGTTTATATGAACATTAACGTAATTTTATATATTAGATAAATAATAGTTGGTCTGACTTTGGAAAAAAACAAAAGTATTGTTGTTTATGTCATGTAATGACTACAATTTTCATTAAATAGAATTTTTAGCATATTTTCTTCCTATAGCTTATTTCTAAAAATGCTCTTAAAAACGTTATTTTTGTGGCCCTGGATCTTTGCTTGGATTCGACATTCTTCGATTTATGTACAATTTTATTACTAGAGAGTCTCTTGTTGTACAAGGTGATGCATTTTGGAGGTGCCACATATAGAAAACTTTTTTATTTGAAGAGATATTGAAATACCGTTTTCCCAAGCCTTTTTTGAGTTTTAATTAATGGTGAAAAAAAAATTGATCTATCTCTAACCGTTTCCGCTTTATAACCGGAAGTTGATAAAATGTCATTTTTATGAAGTTACTGTAACTCATTTGTTTTAAAAGTTATAACCAAACTATAAACACTGTCTTATGGAAACTTTTTACGCCCATTATGCACCACCCTATACATACATTATTTACATTACATCCAAATATTTTTGTGAGAGATATTGAACCCTATACTCGAAATGAGTTCTTAGAATATAATCTAAATTATTTACATTTGCCTATTGTTTAAGCATGTTTTCTCTTATGTGACGCATATTCTTATATTAAGTATTCATGTATATTATGTATGTTTATATTTATATTTAAATATATTAGAATAAAGCTCTCCTAGCAGTGATTTACAACAATAAATAAAAACAGCAGGAATCGCAAAGATACACAAAACTTTCACCTTCAACATAACACAAAAATAGTGATTAGTGCGTATGTGTGTTTTTGATATATCTGGGGGGCGCTCGGAGATGCGATGTTCTATTATCGACCGTTGGGGCGCACTGGCCGAAAGGGCGTCGGCGTCGGCGTCGCAGCAGTCACGCGGCGAGCGCCATCCACTGCGGAACGAGCGTCTTCGCCGGCCGTTCCGACGCGATCTATTCGGCCTCAAAATAACAAACCAACCAGTGTGAACACACGTGTCGCTGGCGTTACAAGTGTCTGTTGTTTATCCGCCTGCTTTTGGGTGTTTCGGTTCAGTGCTTTCGTTTGTTGTGGTGTTTGTGTGTATGTGATTCTCTTAAATCCGTATGTGATAAATTATTAATTATGAATAATTTATTCATCGTTGAAAATTGAAATGATTGCATATTAATTGAATATTAAGAGCACAATAGAAAGTTTTAAGAGCAAATACAAAATCTATAGGGCGAACAAGAGTTTAGCACAGACTATCTAAAAGTTATAATTATGCCAATAGTATTCCCACTCAGTAAAAAACAAACAAATAACGTAATTTTAACATTGTAGCACCATTAAACGTTGTTTTAATGTTGACGAAACATTAAGGATTAAGAATTGATTGTCGGGATTAAGGATTGGTTTAATAAAGCATTACTTAAATGTGTTTGTTCAGTGGGTTATTACTAATCAAATTATGAAATGTTAAAATGAATTGAGATGAATCTGTTTATGCTCAATAAAAAATATACTCTGATATTTTCTACAATCACTAAGTTATCTACAATATAACCTACGTATAGTCGAAAACTGTTTACTAATCCAAGTCTGTATAGAAGTTCGAGTTTCTGTATAAATTAAGTTAAAATTTGAAAAAAAAACTATATAAAGAGATTTTTTGAGTATACCCTACAAAATAAATAATAAAATCATATACTTTAATATTTGCTATAGTCACCAAGTTATCTACAACATAATTTATGTACAGTAAAAAACTGTTTACTAATCCAAGTTAGTATTGAAGTTCGAGTTTCTGCATTAATTGAGTTAAAATTCGAAAAAAGTATATAAAGATTTGTTTTAAGTATACCTTAAAATTTATTGTAAATTGTTCAAATTTTGATAACGCGAGATTTGGTTAAAATTTAATAAACATAAGCAGTATATTTCCAGCATCACAATATATTTAGTCTTTTATACGCGTGGCGCATGAAGTAAAATTTCAAGTTTAGAAAAGCTTGAAAATTTGGTTTGGCCGCTCCAAACCAAACCAAATTTTCAGGCTTTTCTAATCTCGAAATTTTACTGCATGCTTAGCCTGGGAGTGGAAACACTCGTTCGAAACTTAAATAAAATATATTCAATAAAAACAATTTTCAATAAAATAATATAATCTGATATTTTCTATAATCACTTAGTATAGTATAGTATAGTATAGTCGAAAACTGTTTACCAATCAAAGTCAGTATTGAAGTTTGAGTTTCTGTATAAATTGAGTTAAAATTCGAAAAAAGTACATACAGATTTTTTTGAAGTATACCTTAAAATGAATTGTAAATTGTTCAAATTTTGATAGCGCGAGTTTTGGTTAGAATTTTTTAAACATAAGCAGTATATTTCCAGCATCACAATATGTTTAGTGTTTTATACGCGTGGCGCATGAAGTAAAGTTTCGAGTTTAGAAAAGCCTGAAAATTTGGTTTGGCCGCTTCGCGCTACGCGACCAAACCAAATTTTCAGGCTTTTCTAAACTCGAAATTTTACTTCATGCTCAACCTGGGAGTGGAAACACTCGTTCGAAACTTCAAATTGAACACTGTTCAGAAACGACAAATGATTAAAAAAATAAATCGTAATAGAAATACGAAAAGTCGTTAGATTTTAAGGTAATCGTGTTTGGGTAATTATTAGAAAATTAAAAATTAATAAATCAACGTCAAATGCTTAGAAATAAACACGCTCTAAGATTCTGAAAGTGGGGTTAAAATATCTCAACTAGTTTTTCTAAAAAATCGTTACAAAGTTGAGATTTAATAAAAACAACATTAGAGTTTGAGGTAATCTTGTTTAAAGAATTATAAATCAACCATGAATTATTGAATCGATTTTAAAAGCACTAATTTTTGCTGTAAAATAAACAAGCTTCGGGAACCTGAAGTTGGGGTTACAATACCTAAACCGGTTTTTCTGAAAAACCGTTTCAAAGTTGAGATTCTGTAAAAACAACGTTACATTTTGAGGTTTTTGTTTGAAAAATTATAAAACAACCACGAATTATTGAATCAACTTTAAAAGTACTAAATTTTGCTGTAAAATAAACAAGCTTTGGGAACCTTAAATCGGCGTTACAATACCTAAACTGGTTTTTCTGAAAAATTGTTTCAAAGTTGAGATTTAGTAAAAACAACGTTACATTTTAAGGTAATCTTGTTTGAAAAATTATAAAACAACTTAGAGTTAATGAATCAACTTTGAAAGCACTCATTTTTACTGTAAAATTAACAAGCTTTAGGAACCTGGAGCTGGGGTTACAATATCTAAACTGTTTTTTTTGAAAAATCGTTTCAAAGTTAAGATTTAGTAAAAACAACGTTAGATTTTGAGGTAATCTTTTTTGAAAAACTATAACACAACCATGAATTATTGAATCAACTTTGAAAGCAATAATTTTTACTGTAAAATACACAAGCGTTGAGAACCTGAAGTTGGGGTTACAATATCTAAACTAGTTTTTCTGAAAAATCGTTTCAAAGTTGAAATTTAATAAAAACAACGTTACATTTTAAGGTAATCTTTTTGAAAAATTATAAAACATCTATGAAGTATTGAATCAACTTTGAGGGCACTAATTTTTGCTGTAAAATAAACAAGCTTCCGGAACCTGAAGTTAGGGTTACATTCCTAAACTGGTTTTTCTGAAAAATCGTTTCAAAGTAGAGATTTAGTAAAAACAACGTTACATATTGAGGTAATCTTGTTTGAAAAATTATAAAACAACCATGAATTATTGAATCAACGTTGAAAGCACTAATTTTTGCTGTAAAATAAACAAGCTTTGGGAACCTGAAGTTGGAGTTACAATACCTAAACTGGTTTTTCTGAAAAATCGTTTCAAAGTTGAGATTTAGTAAAAACAACGTTAGATTTTGAGGTAATCTTGTTTGAAAAATTATAAAACAACCACGAATTATTGAACCAACTTTAAAAGCACTAATTTTTATTGTAAAATAAACAAGCTTTAGGAACCTGAAGTTGGGCTTACAATATCTAAACTGGTTTTTCTGAAAAATCGTTTCAAAGTTGAGATTTAGTAAAAACAACGTTACATTTTGAGGTAATGTTGTTTGAAAAATTATAAAACAACTATGCATTATTGAATCAACTTTAAAAGCACTCATTTTTGCTATAAAATAAACAAGCTTTAGGAACCTGAAGTTAGGGTTACAATATCTAATATCTGGGTTTTCTGAAAAATCGTTTCAAAGTTGAGATTTAGTAAAAACAACGTTACATTTTGAGGTAATCTTGTTTGAAAAATTATTAAACAACAATGCATTATTGAATCAACTTAAAAAGCACTAATTTTTGCTATAAAATAAACAGGCTTTAGGAACCTGAAGTTGGGGTTACAATATGTAAACTGGTTTTTCTAAAAAAATCCTGTTACAGTTGAGATTTTAGTGAAAAAATCCTTAGATGACCTACCTCAAAATCTGATGATTTTGCTGGTTCGTAAAATTATAAAAAAAAAACATTAGATATTTCCTTAAAATTATGTTGTCAAATAATTTTAGTAATAATATTTAAAAAAATGTAGCCATGCGTTTGGGATACTGTGTTATGTTTTTTGTGACGTCATGGTATAAGGGTAATGTATTAACTATAGTATGTTGAAATAGCTGATATGTTTCTCCCATTTTTATAATTTATTATTGTATACAATCCAATTTATAAAAATAAATTAACAAAAAACGTCGTTTTTCTTTTTGTAGTGGTGAAAGATAAATGCAACATAAACGGTGACATAATTTTTTTCCTCATAAGAAATAAACAACGATTTAAAGTCCCGCTCCTCTGGGACACTGATCTATTTATCTTCGGCGTTTAGTCTTCCCCTTTTGCCAATTTACAAGCCTCTCTCGAGCGCGGATTTGTCCTTTTCCCCTGTTTGTTTGCCTCAATATTTATTGTCGTCCTGATCTCCGCAACAGAAATTGCAATGTCAACTTTTCACAAAACTCGAAACAACAACGATTAGGTTGATGGTTATTCAGAAATATCTATTAAAATAATCAATATTAATAGATGCTCTAGATCAGTAGTCCTCGGCATTTTGTAATTAGTGGTATATAGACTCAAAGGCACATGCTTTTAATTTAATAAAATACCAGTATATTAAAGAAACTTTAAACCCCAAACATTTAAATTTTGAAAGGGCAAGATTTGGTTAGACGAAATAAACGTTTATAAATTTTACCAAATTGAGATCAAAAATGCAAAACGTATTTATAACTGCACAGTATTTAAGTGATTTAGTAGGTAAATATTTCGGGTTTAGAAAAGCCTCAAACTTTCAAAGAATTTTTTAACTTGGGTGTCAATAATTTCTTGAATTAATTTCTTATCTTGCACTTGGTGAAACATATTACAATATGTAAAGTTATTTGAATTAAAAACACTAGGTGTTGTTTCACAAAATTAAACTTTATTCAGACTAGTTTCCCTTTGTTAGACCATTTTTAAAGGAATTCCTTTGAAAATGGTCTAACAAACCAAAACTAGTCGGAATAAGGTGTTAATTTGTGAAACAATACCAAATGTTTTTAATTTAAATAACTTTACATATTGTGTGTCAATATAAAGCAAATTTAACATAAAGAAAAATTAAGTTTGTCAATAGTTTGCAGAATATTTACAAAATATAAAAACGAATTAAAATTAATATCGAATTTTGCAAAAATTTAGTCTCATTGAGACAAGTCTTCAAATATTCATTGAAACAACTACTTCTCGAGCTAATACCCCGACAGATATTGAATTATACAATGAATATTTAAGTTACACGACAGCTTTGCTGTTCTATGCATAGTTTATATGCAAAATGCAACATCAGGTCAAATTATTCTCTCACCAAACTAAATAAATCAACAGCAAATTGAAATAAATCGAAAAAATTATAGGGAATGAATAATAATTGTCTTAAGCCATCTATAGCCGCGTTGTGAGATATATTCCTCGTCAGTATAGCTATGCTAAAAAGGACTGTTATTCCTTCATTCACTTTTTATTTATAAAAAGTGAAGTAAGGAATTACAGTCTTTTTTAGTGTAATAATCACTTCACGTAAACTCCAATACATATAGTTAGTATAGCTATGCGTTAGACTTTCAATTCAAAAATATATCCTTAGCTTCTTAACTAGGGCATTCACTTGTAATCTATATTTTTTGTACACTCGATACATTTTTAGCGATCACTAAAATTGTACGTTTACTTAACTTCAAATTGGTGAAGTTTTAATACATTTTAAGTCATCGCTTTTTATACCCAGAATGTATCGAGTGTACACTCGTACGATACTGAAATGTTTGTGTGCAAACTTTATGTTCCTCTCCAATTAAAAACACTCATCCTCCTCGGCTATTTTTAACAATTGTAAACAATCTTTAAGTGTTTTCATTTAGTCTGCAAACATCCTTGCGTGCAAATTGAACGCTGCGGAAAATTGTTCAAATGGAATAGCACAAATAAAATTGTTTCCCTTGTAGACGGGAATAAGTAAGTGAATTCATTTGTCGTTTCTCACATGCATTAGAAAAACGATTCTATAACGTAACAAGGGTCAGTAACCGAGGTTGAATAGGAATAATTTATTGTTAGGGAATAGGTTAGTAGTTCTATGAAATTATGCTTTTCGATTTTATTACTATTGAAAATGAACACCTAGTGTTCGAAATGTACATCTAATATAATAAAAGTAAAAAGTGAAGATATGAATTACTACAACAATTAATAGAAAATACTTCACGTTACTAAAAGACGAATATTGAAGACTTTCTCTAACACTTGTAAAATATAGTAAAACGTTATTAAACAGAAATCTAAGTAACAAAACTGAAAAATAGTGTAATTTACGTTGTATTAATAAACAATTTCTTAAAGATTTCTTATGAAAACGGAACACAAGGTGCTCATTATCAACAACAAACTTTTTATTGATAATTGGGCAAATAACATCAAGACCCCTAAAGATTACTTCTGGTGTTCCTCAGGGATCACACCTGGGTCCCTTGTTCTTTAATATATGTATAAACGACGCTACAAGATGTTTTCAGAATGCCAATTGTTTACTTTTCGCTGATGATATGACAATTTATATGCGTATTGAATCGACTCTTGATGCAACGAACCTGCAAAAGGAACTTGATCACTTTTATAGCTGGTGTAACGATAACAGATTAAAGCTAACCATCAAAAAGTGTATTATCATTACTTTTTCACGAAGTACAAGATCGGTCATTACAAATTATGTTTTCAACGATGTACCAATAAATCGTGTTGATAGAATAAGGGATTTAGGTGTCACTGTGGATTCAAGGTGGTCCTTTGCACACCATATTTCAAATATTGTCACGAAAGCCTATCAGATGCTGGGTTTTGTAAAGCGTAACAGTAAGAACTTTACAAATAGTAGAACGCTGGTAACACTATATAACTCGTTAGTGCGACCCCACTTGGAATATTGTTCAACGGTATGGTCTCCATACACTGAATGCGACATTAATAAAATTGAGCAAGTTCAAAAGAAATTTATAAGGTACCTTGCCTATAAATTTAGTACCGATCAGCCCTACTTGGATCTTTTGACGACTTTTGGCCTTAGCAGCCTTAAACAAAGGCGTGTAGAAGCTGACATTAAGTTAGTATTCAAACTACTTAATGGATATTTGGATTGCCCTGATCTGTTGGAATTGGTTGGTATACGGGTTCCACCGCGCTCTCTTCGGTCTGACATTACATTCCATATCGGCTACAGGCGCACGGATTATGCGAAATATTCCGCTTCTGTTCGGGTTTTGCGTCACGCAAATATTTCAAATTTTGACTTTTTTAATGGGTCTTTTTCATTATTAAAGCGCCCTTTAAAAGATTTGTAACTTTTCTTGCTTAGTTTTAAGTTTAGTGTTTGTACATATTTGTTTTTTTTTTGTATATTGTATTTTTAATGTAAATGGCAAGCCGTTGAAATAAATAAATAAATGAGCACTTTGTGTCTCGAAATGTACACCTAACGATACAAATAATAAGTTAAGTAAGGAATAACAGTCTTTTTAAGTGTAATAATCACAAAAATCACGTAATCTGAAAAACATACAGTTATGAAAACGATGCTGATGAACAATATAACTTGTTGTATTTTTGTATTCGTTTTTGTATGTCCCTAAAAAACGTAATACAATTTGCACCGCGCAAATGCTTGACATTTCTGACGCTTTGTCGTATTTTGGTTGACCATAATGGTTCTTATATTTATTTGAAGTCTTATAAAGAAAACGAAGCAACTCGATAGTTGTTCAAGCTTCAGACACGTATAATAAATAAGAATAATTCCAATTCAAAAATATTTGAATTCGAGAAGATAAGCTTATGCTTCTTATAGTTTGCACACTTTAAACATAATATATAAAATTACAGAAATGTTTTTCGTGTAAAATGCAAATAATGTGTCTTAATTAATCTTATTAACTCAAGTCTTAGGTTATCTTATTAATTAAGACACATTATTTGCATTTTACAAGGAAAACATTTTCGTAATTTTGTACAGGGTGCCCGTATTTCAACAGAATGTATGGGGATCTTGGTTATTTTAACAGTTGTGATGCATTTTAAACTAACGAGTGTAATCCACTTCCAGACTAAGCATGAAGTAAAGTTTTGAGTCGGTTAAATTGAGGCAAAGTTGAGTAATTTAAAGCCCAATAATAATCTAAAAACAAATTTGAAATATCTTCTTTCGTTTTTGAGATATTGTCAATAAACGGATTTTTTGAAATTTTGTTTTTATTTTTTTATTCAAAAACTAGTGAATCTAAATATTTACAACTTTGACATTATAGAGGCACTTTTTAACGACAAGTCTAGTAACATGTTTTATTTTAAGATAACTATAACGTTTACCAAAGGACCATAGCCAATTTTTGTTTATCTTTTGGGCGCCATTTTAGATTTTCCTATTTTTTGGAAGACATTTTTTTTCTAAATTCAATGTTTTTTCACAATTATAGTTTATTGTATATTTTATATATAAAGTTTTAATGTTTTGTTTTTTGTAAAGAGTGTCTTGGAAATAGTTGAGTAGCTCACTTATTTGACAATTCCTAGGACCCATAATTTGCTTACATATCAACCCAGAATATATACGCGTGGCGCATGAAGTAAAATTTCGAGTTTAGAAAAGCCCCGTGAAAATTTGTCTCGGGTCGCTGCGCGACCCTCGACAAATTTTCTACGCGGGGCTTTTCTAAACTCGAAATTTTACTTCATGCTTAGTCTGGGAGTGGATTACACTCGTTAGTTTAAAATGCATCACAACTGTTAAAATATGTATCGTCGGATGCCCGTCGATACGTATTTTAACAGTTGTGATGTGTTTTAAACTACTAAACTACCGAGTGTCTTCCACTCCCAGACTAAGCATGAAGTAAAATTTCGAGTTTAGAAAAGCCCCGCGTAGAAAATTTGTCGAGGGTCGCGCAGCGACCCGAGACAAATTTTCACGGGGCTTTTCTAAACTCGAAATTTTACTTCATGCGCCACGCGTATAAACCACTGATTTACAGTTAAGTTAAAAATATACAACGCTTAGATGCGATAGTGATCAATTTTTACCGAGATGTAACGATAAAATGCAAGAATTACTTTTTTTGTGAATAGATCTGGAATAATAATAATAAAAGTAGAATACATTTAGTTTATGCAACTTTTATGTGATAATCGATACTTATTATTATTATTACAAAAGATTGACAGTTATTAATTAATGTTGAGTGCTAACAATGATCGACTGCTGTCAAGATTTTATTAATTAAAAGATATGACGTCATTGTTTCCAAGGCACTCTTTGCAAAAATGAAAATATCATAATTTTAAATATCCAATAAAAAATAAATTATAAGTGTGATACATCACTGAGTTCAGAAAAAAATATTCTTTCAAAAACTATGAAAATCCAAAATGGTACTCATAAGAAAAACAAAAGTTGGCTATGGTCCCCGGGTAAATGTTACAGATATCTTAAAAAAAATTGCTACTAGATTCCTCATTAAAAAGTGCCTCTATATTGTTAAAGTTTTAAATGTCCAGATTCAGTAGTTTGCGAATAAAAATATAAAAACGATTAATGGATTCGTTAGCTAACGCCATCGAATCCATTAATAGTTTTCCCATATTGATTTGAAATACTTAGAAATGTTCAGTATTCCTCAGCACTGGGTCGGGACCACACTGAAGAGGACCCTGAAATCCGAAACGCGTCTGTGGGTATCTAGTGCCGGAATACTGAACACAAATTCAATTTTAAAAATAATTTTAAAAAAAACTATTTTTTGTTGATATTTCGAAAATAAAAAATATATTTCAAAATTGTTTTCAGATTATTGGTAATCCTTAAAATACGCAACTTTGCTCCAATTTAACCGGCTCTCTATCTCTTCAAGTAACTGAGATCCCCATACATTCTGTCGAAATACGGGCACCCTGTATATTACGTATAATAATGATAGCGTTCAGTATTGAATCTTATGTTCTTTTAGATTCGATTAACACAGTAGATTATTTCCTGAGTGATTAACTGTTTTTCGTCATAATCATTAATCACATAAGATTCAACACTTGTCTTTGAGATAATCCCCGATCTTTGAGATAATCCATCACTCTGCAAATGGTGTATAGTTCTTTTTTGTTGCATTTTTTTATATTTGAGGAAATAATGTCGGTTTCGCATGCGTTCGTTACAAATACTCACGTGAGGATCCATTAGATGGTAAAACTGCACCTAGCAGTTGCGTGCCGGTAATTTTATGGCCGACTTGATCAATATCTGGAGCATTATGTCAGATTTATGAAGGATCGTAAAATTTCGTAGTGGCAGCCTGCGAGTTTCTGTTTTATCGGGTAAATAGAAGTCTAGTTGCTCACTTGAATGTGTTCTAAGTTCTAGTTCGTTATAAATTACATTTACAATATTGATAATGAAGGTTTAAATTAAATTACACTTGGTTTGTTTCACAATTTTTTACTTTACTATTTACTCGACTAGTTTCGCGTTTTACAGCATTATCAGGAGACTCCTGATAAACTAGTCGAGTAAATAGTAAAGTAAAAAATTGTAAAACAAACCAAGTGTAATTTAATTTAAACCTTCATTATCAATATTTTAAAATGTTTCACCAAGTGATAAGTGAGAAAATTATTCAAGATATACATTTACAATGTTAAACATAGCTCAGAACCTCAAGTCTATGAAATTTTGTAATTTCAACGACTAAACGCGTATATTTTTACCTAACGATCACTAACATTAAAATATTGCTTGATCATAAAATAAATCATACTAAATAATATCGTATGTTCAATAAAATAAAACCTCTAGAGTGCCATGGAAAATATTGTAGGTTGGCAACTCTAAAATTATATATTATAATTATCATGTTTAACGTTTTTTATATGAATTACTAAAGCGTGTAGCCAACCTTAATTGAAAAGAAAATTAAATCATGTCACTCTAGAGCTTTTATTTTATTGAACATACTTTATATAAAACTAGGAAATATCGTGTAAAATGCAAACAATAAGTAAATTCCGCCCGATTGTTTCAAATATAAAATCTCAAACATATAAAATTGCTAAATGGTTAGTCACCCAGTTCCAAACCTTAGAAATAGAAAACGATTTTTCAGTTAGAAATTCCATAGAATTAACAAAACACTTAGAAAAGATAAAAATCTCATCCGAGCATAAACTAGTGTCCTTCGATGTTGAATCACTTTTCCCGAGCATACCAATCAAGAACACCATTTCTATTCTAGAAGAAATTTTAATAAAAAATAATATTCCAAACGAACAAATCAAAGAATACTTACAGCTTACCGAACTAGTGATGGATTGTAACGTGTTTGAGTTCAATAATTCGTACTATAAACAAACATTTGGCACTGCCATGGGTAACCCGTTATCACCTTTTCTTGCTCACATTTTTCTAAATAATTTTGAAAATATTGCCAAAAAGTCAATAACCCAGTGTCCGAATATTTGGTTCAGATATGTCGATGACATATTTGCTGTGGTCGAATCAAATTTCGATATTAACAACTTCATCTCATCGATTAATAATATTTACAATAGTATTAATTTTACATACGAGTTAGAGGACGAAAACTCACTGCCCTTCCTAGACAGTCTTATAAAAAGAGAAAACAATAAATTAGAATTTGATATATTCAGGAAAAATACTCATACTTTCAATTATATCCATGCCAACGCATTTGCACCAATGAAATATAAATTATCTGCCTTTAATAGTATGATTAATAGAGCCTTCAACATACCATTATCACCCGAAATTAGAAAAAAGGAACTAAAATTCATTCACACAATAGCAGCACACCTTAAATACAACAGAAATACAATACAGAGACTAATTAATAGACATTCACGTAAATATAAACTCCGAAATATAACTTCACTTACAGATATAGAAACCATAAAAGAAACAAAATATGTCAGACTAAGTAATTCTCCCACAATCGAAAATAATTTCAAAAAATTGTACAAGAAATTCAATTTAACGCCAGCGTACTATGTAAATACAAAATTACACAATTTACTAGGGAACACTTTTAACGAAATACATTTCTTAGAAAAATCTGGAATTTATTCCATTAAATGTTCGAATTGTGACAAAATTTACATAGGACAAACACAAAGAAACATTCAAACCAGATTCAAGGAACATGTCTCACACATTAAACACCTGAATCCGGATAAATCTGCGGTCGCTAACCATGCAATTGAAACGGGCCATAAGTTCATTTTAGAAAACGTAAAACTATTGAAACATTCAACACACTATCATTTAAATATGTTGGAGGCAATTCAAATGAAAAAACAAGAAAACCTACTGTTAAATTTCGATTTAAGTCCACTCGAAAATGTTTTATTAGATTTAATGTGTCCACCTGAAACTCGGGTGTTTTCCTAATCCCTTAAAATCCCCATCAAACACGTACCTACTTACCCACAGATAACCTTTTTTCGGCTAAAATTATTTTATTACCACCATAACCACACCCCCTACCGACACTCTCTAATTCCCTCATTTTTTAGTGTATATATATCAGTGTAAAATGTATATTTTTCGTATTAGTATCAAACCATTGATAATGGACACTTCGTGTCCGAAATGTACATTTGGTTACAAAATAAAGTATTGAAGAAAGGTTCTAAGAGTTTTTTAATCAAAGTATAATTATCTTCAAGTAACTCAATCAATCCAAAAAAAAAATAAGTCTTGATTAATATCACGTCATAATTAATAAGACAACATTAGACAATAAATATTGTTTCAGTGGGTATTTATTGTCTTATGTTGTCTTATTAATTAAGACGTGTTGTTTGCATTTTATACGGAAATTTCGTAATTTTATATATTATGTTTAAAGTACACTAAAGAAAGACTCTTATACTTTACATCACTTTTTATTTGTATTGTTAGATGTACATTTCGAGACACAAGGTGCTCATTATCAATAACAAACTAAACTAAGTATGCAAACTATAAGAAGCGTATGCTTACTTTTTCGAGTTCAAATAGTTTTGGATTTGAATTATTCTTGCTTGAATAGAAAAGACGTTACTTTGTCTAGAGAATGTTTCCCTCCTTAAAAATGTATTTCACTCGTGTTCTCCTGGAAATTTTAAAAGTTGACACCTGTTACATCAGCATCAAGCGTATGTGAACAACTCAACATCAGAAATGAATTATTCGAGCAGTTTTCATGAATGATATCTAATGTTTTTTGCCTCATACAGCTGCATATTTTACAAGTTTATTGACTAATTTATAGTAGATTGTTATTAGTGTTTGTTTAATTTGCCACAATTATACACACATTCTCAGGTTTCATCTTATTTTATTATGTTATTATCACTATTACATACTTAATATTTATCTTGTATACTATTTACTTGACTTGTGTAAGGATTTTTGTAATACACTAATAAAGAATTTAAAAAAAAAACTAAAAATTTACATACATACAGAAAGTTTTATGTAACACCGAACATTTTTAAAACGAGAATCATTTTTTGAAGTATCCACATGCATACGTTGCACATTTTCCGATGCTCAATTTATTAAAAGAATTTAATTTGAAGCTTCAAGCGAGTGTTTTCCACTCCCAGGCTAAGCATGAAGTAAAATTTCGAGTTTAGAAAAGCCTGAAAATTTGGTTTGGTCGCGTAGCGCGAAGCGCGGAGCGGCCAAACCAAATTTTCAGGCTTTTCTAAACTCGAAATTTTACTTCATGCGCCACCGGTACAAAACACTGACATATTACGAAGTTTAAAACACACCGCTAAACTTTACATTGAATCAGTGTTTTGTACCGGTGGCGCATGAAGTAAAATTTCGAGTTTAGAAAAGCCTGAAAATTTGGTTTGGCCGCTCCGCGCTTCGCGCTACGCCACCAAACCAAATTTTCAGGCTTTTCTAAACTCGAAATTTTACTTCATGCTAAGCCTAGGAGTGGAAAACACTCGCTTAAAGCTTCAAATTAAATTCTTTTAATAAACCGAGCACGATAAATGTGCAACAAATGCATATGGTACTTAAAAAACAAATTCTCGTTATGAAAATGTTCGGTGTTACATAAAACTCGCTATACAGAGAGTTTTATGTAACACCGAACATTTTCATTTATTTGTATTTCACTATTAAATATCGGGTGTCCAACAAATATTGGTCTTGGTCTGCTGGGGGATAAAACACGAATGTCGATTCTTTTCTGAAATAGGTTATGACTTTACAAACGTCAGATTCAATAATTGAATCTTAAGTCCATGCTCCGTGAGACAAATTAGATTTTTATTTTTGATCACATTTTAATATGTTTTGTTTGTTTTATTTGTATATTGTTTGTGATTTATATTTTAACCTTATTTATTACTTTTAGCATAGTGATGAGCATTTTGATTTTAATCTGTTGTGTATATTGTTTGTGATTTTATATATTTTAACTTAATTATTACTTTTAACTTATTTTAGACTAAGCATTATGTATTTATTTTAATTGGATATCCGTAAATAAACAATAACAACAATTGTGAAGTCAAAATCGACATTTATGTTTGATTCCACAGCTACTGAGGACTTTAATAATTATTGGATACCCAAAAGTTATTAGGTATACAGTAAATGTGTGCAAATTAATGGAATCGCTGAAATTTGTTGATGATTTCCCCAAAATATAAATTAGTTCTTCGTATAACATATTACACTTTATTAGCCTTGCAACGTGAATGAATGTAAATCAACACAAAACTTTTATTTCTTCGTTTTTAAAGCTGATTTTTGATATGACCATCCTTACACTTGTAGACTTTGTGAACACGCTTAGGCCAAGCTGCTAAACAATTGAGAATTTTTTCCATCGGCATCCTTTTGACCTCTTGTGTCATGGCGCGTTTTAAATCAAGAACCTTTGCGATGTTTCAATTGCGATTTGAGGTAAGACCAATGCAGAAATCAAGTGGAGCCAAGTTAGGACTGTTCGGCAACCATCCTCGGGTGTTAAGTAATTGATTTAATTACTTTTCAACCACTCTTGAGTTGATTTAGCCGAATGTGAAGGTGCAGAGTCCTGATGGAAAGTAAAGTTGAACTTTGGGAATTTTTTCTAGACATCTTTCTTGAATCGTGTTAAAATGAACTCCTGATAGTAAGCGGCATTGATTTTGACTCCAAAGTAAGGTCCAATTATACCTTGGGCGCTAATTGCAAGCCAAGCCATTACACTCTTCGGGTGAGAGATTTGAGGCAATACAGCGGCGTCTTTTCGGCTTTGGTCACTCCTTACATATTGAATGTCTCTTTTTCCGTTGTCATTATTTAGAGTAAAGATCGATTTATCACTTGTAAAGTAATTTCGCCACTTCCCATTGTTTAATTTTCGATAAAGCGACCATGAACGATTAGAACGCTATTTGACAACTTTCGGACTGATTGCATGTACACGTCGTTTTTCACCTTTTTAAGACCAAATTTGAACCTCCATCGATTAACTTGAATATAAGAAATACCATACTTGTCGGCTAATCGTCTTAGCGGCAATGGATTTTCTTGGAGTAGGTCATTTTTCAGGAATCCCAAATCACGCTCTGATAGTGGCGACTTCCATCCAACGTTCTTCTTTTTAGTTGGAGTTTTGGTGTAGTTTCCGTTAGTTTTCTTGATCTTGCTAATCACACCAAAACCGACACTGATTCCTTGCTAAATTAGTAGCTCTTTAATCATCTAAAATGAGTTCTTAGCTCGTAAATACGCCAAAATCTAGCCTATCACAATCGTATCAATTTCAGACCGCATGTTTACTTGTTTCGCGCAACTTTGGTATCAAAGGTTAGATATGCGCCTGCTCAATACAATAGTTTGCCGCAAAATACTGTGGTTGTCTGTTTAGCGAAACGCGGTTTGTTTGAAATCCATCACGCTGCAAGGCTAACAAAGTATAAGATCATTATTCTTACTCAATATCGATCATACGTTGTATTTGCTCAGGCATGAGTCGTCTTTAAAAATCGTTCATTTAAAGTGTGTTCGCTCCTCGATGAAGTAAAATTTCGAGTTTAAAAAAACCCTGAAAACTGGATTGGTTCCATATCGAAGCGAAGCGAGAAATGCAGATTATCAGGCATCTATAAACTTGACATTTTACTTCAGGCGTGACATTTTTAAGTGAAAGAAAAAAATGTAATACGTAATATTGAAATCTGGTCAATTCTTAATAAGATATTAATCAAACCGTGTGTATAATTTAAATCGCCTAATGTAAATGAATAAAATAAAAAATGAGCTTTCGAAGCGAGTAAGCTATAGCCCTTCGGGCTTATTGAAATTCGATTGGAGCATTTGGAAAGAGTGCCTTGGATACAGTTGAGTAACTCACTTATTTGATTTATTTGACTCCTATGACCCATAATTTGCTTACATATCACCCCTGAATATATACGCGTGGCGCATGAAGTAAAATTTCGAGTTTAGAAAAGCCCCGTGAAAATTTGTCTCGGGTCGCTGCGCGACCCTCGACAAATTTTCACGGGGCTTTTCTATACTCGAAATTTTAATTCATGCTTAGTCTGGGAGTGGATTACACTTGTTAGTTTCTTATTAACATATTAATCAAACCTTGGGGTGTATAATTTAAATCGCCTAATGTGAATGATTAAAATAAATGAGTTACCGGAGCGAGTAAATTGTAGCCCTTCGGGCTTATTGAAATCGCGATTGGGGCATTCGTCTCTCCCCCGGTGGAATTTCCTTCCCATTACCTGAGCAATATCAGACAATTTCTTCGAATTTTCATTATCGAGCAAGGGGCTGAATTGTGCCCTGGCGCGAAATAAGGCATCGATTGCGACTGATGCGGTGGTCTGGAAAGGTTAGAGAGGTCGGAAAAAGGGACGACCTGACGCGACCCTCGAATCCCACGTTGGCTGCCCTTTTCCAAGTAATAAGGACGTTTTCCGGCGTTTCGGGAAAAATTTATAAATGCTGAAAGCATAGTTAAGTGAAGGGAACTTTTAAACAAGGGATCGCACAGTGTTCGAGCAATGGACAAAAATCACAAAATGAACATTTAATTTTAAGGATGTTCATATTACCGGAGTAAACTAATCTACTTTACTCCGGTAATACGAACATCATTAAAATTAAATGCCATAACTCCAAGAATTCTATTTAACGACTACCTGAGTTTCGCTAATTTCTTATTAATCTACTCTCAAACCGAGGTAATGATCGAGCGGGTACTTCTCTTTAATATCAGTTCTATTTTATCAATTGTTCTAAGCGTTATACTACAATTGCTACGAAGTGTTTTTGAATAATCTATGATGGATTCTGTAGCCCAGGCTATGTAGTTTAAGATATAATTTAAAGTTAATCTTTTGGTGTATGATTTACTCCGCAAATAATTTTTAAACAAACTCCTAAATTTTGTATAAAATTTATGCGATTACAAACTTTGATGAGAGTTTTAAAAAAAAACCATATCAAAACGTTTAGGGTGTTAACATCTCCTTATTAGTACATTAATATACTTCAAAATTTTATAAGGGTCATCTGCTTCTGACTGCTCTTTTACAAGTTATGATTGTTTTGTATTGAGAGGTACCGCCATAAAAAAAATAATCTAGCAAACATATATCTTGGAATACACTCTGTTTATGGTCACTTTTCTGGGCACTTGAAAAGTGACCATAAACAATGTTTATTCGACGATATATGTTCGCGTTTGAATATTGCGGGTTGTGATGGTGAAATACGTAAAACTATTAAACGTTTCAAGTTATTTTTAAGTAAATATTATTATTGAAATATAGTATTACTAATAATTATTTTCACGTTATAATGAGGTAATACTAATTTAAAAATATTAACAAACGCTCTTAAGTTTATCGCTTATAAGTGTCCAAAACGTATGTATCAAATACAAAGCTCAATTAGTGACCGGAATTCATGAAAAAAATACAGGGAGTTTTTTTTAAAGTATACGGATTGCAAATTCAGCTTATTTTCCTAAAATCTTTAGATATTCATTATGTTTTCAAAAGAGTTCAATTTAAAGCTTTGAACGAGTGTTTTTCACTCCCAGACTAAGCATGAAGTAAAATTTCGAGTTTAGAAAAGCCCCATGAAAATTTGTCTCGGGTCGCTGCGCGACCCTTGACAAATTTTCACGGGGCTTTTCTAAACTCGAAATTTTACTTCATGCGCCACGCGTATAAAACACTGATTTCAAGTGAGGTTTAAATATACATCAAGTTTTTTTTTAAAGTATGGATTGCAAATTCAGCTTATTTTCTTTAAATCTTTAGATATTCATTGTGTTTTTAAAAGAGTTTAATTTAAAGCTTTGAACAAGTGTTTTCTACTCCCAAACTAAGCATAAAGTGAAATTTCGAGTATAGAAAAGCCCCGTGAAAATTTTCTGGGCATTTCTAAACTCGAAATTTTACTTCACACGCCACGCGTAAAACACTAAAATATTGTAAAATGTATGTATATTTTAACCTCACTTGAAATAAGTGTTTTATACGCGTGGCGCATGAAGTAAAATTTCGAGTTTAGAAAAGCCCAGTGAAAATTTGTCTCGGGTCGCTGCGCGACCCTCGACAAATTTTCACGGGGCTTTTCTAAACTCGAAATTTTACTTCATGCTTGGTCTGGGAGTGGAAAACACTCGTTTAAAGCTTCAAATTGAACTCTTTAAAAAAAACGACTATCTAAAGATTTAATAAAAATAAGCTGGATTTGGAAAACGTATACTCTAAAGGAAAACTCCTTGTATATATTATGTATTTGTCACTTCTATTAATATATGTTGGAAAAAGTAGAGAAAAAACGCGTCATAAATTATAAACAAAATAATTAAGAACTTAATTTTAGATCTATTTTACTCGCTTATTAATTTTTATATTTTATTTCTGAAAACTGATTTTTATTCACAAAATAAATTAAAAAACTTTGTCGAATGCTTTTATTGCTAAAATATTTTTAGGAAATTTTAAAAAATAAATCTTTCAAAGATTTTGTGATCTGATCTAAACCACATATAGAAAATTTCAAAAATTTTAAAGCAACAATATAAAAGTTCATTTTTTGAGCACCGGTAAAACCCCCTTAACTATAAAAAATATTTGTATATAAGTGTTAAATGATGAGAATATATCTTTATTATTAAAATATAAACAAATAAAAAAAATTGCAACCACCAAAAATTGTTTTATCGATTTTTGTCCCATGTTCCCATATATTCGAAACACTGGGTCGCTCGAAAGAGTTGATAAAATTGAAAGTTTTGATGGTACACGAATATTTTGAGAGCTTGAAATAACTTTTTGCAGGTGAAAAGTAGTATACATTTAACACTAACATTTTAATTGAAAAAATAAAGGTTTAAAATTAATTAAGTGAACTTGTTATTATGAAACTAGCCAATGTTAAGTTTTAATCATTTTGCAAATCAAAATCGGCAGTTTATCAATCTACGGCCAAATTTATTGAAACTTTGCAGAATTTATGGATAATTGTTCCAAAACTATGTAAAACTTCCAAGTGTCGTTATAAATAAGACTAAAATAATAAACCATATTATTTGTGTTTTTTTTTTTTCTAATTGAGCTCAAGTCAAAAAGTCAAAGAATTTCTTGAATTAATTTCTTATCTGGCACTTGGTGAAACATATTAGAATATGTAAAGTTATTAAAATTAAAAACACTTCGTATTGTTTCACAAACTAAAACTTTATTTCAACTAGTTTCGGTTTGTTAAACCATTTTCAAAGGAAAAATGGTCTAAAAAACCGAAACTAGTCGGAATAACGTTTTAATTTGTAAAACAAGTGTTTTTAATTTAAATAACTTTTCAAAGTCAAAGAACATTAAAAAATCTCACACACGTAAAAGTTAATGAAAATAAAATGCTTGGTTATAAATTTGCTTCAATCAAATCTAAGCTTGTAAGAAATTTCTCGAGACTGTCTGCAATTAAAAATCCTATTCATGTAAAATAATCACTTTAAAGGCAGCATATCAGCGAAATGCACAACAGACTCGATAAATTCACAATCAATGTTTTTTCAACCTGTCAGTGTGTATGAAGTCGTCCAAATTATACAAGATTTTAAAAATAAACACTCTACTGGTCACGACGAAGTACCGATCACTTTTATCAAAATATGCAGTAATGAAAATGCACCAACCCTTACAGAAATTATTAACAAATCAATATCACTAGGTCAATTTCCTAATCATCTGAAATTGTCTACTATAACACCTATACAAAAAAAAAGGAGATGCGCGTAATCTTGAAAATTGCAGACCTATTTCGCTACTATGTACATTCTCAAAAATCATTGAAAAAGTTGTATGCAAAAAAATCATGACTTTCATGGACAAAACAAACAGAATTTGCAATGAACAACACGGTTTCCGACGAAACAAATCAACAGAAACAGCAACAATTGATTTTGTTCAACATATTTACTCTATGATTGATAAAAGACATAAAGTGATTGGTGCTTTCTTCGATCTATCACGAGCATTCGATAGTCTAGACCCTGGGTCTCCAAACTATCTTCTTCGCGGGCCACAAATACAATTCTACATAATAAAGTCGGCCAAGATCCGATTAATTTTATAAAATTATGAAAAATTTAAGGAACAATTGTTACAATATTTCAAAATATGACATTTACAAAAAAAATACAAACAATCGCGGGCCGGATTCATGCAAGTCGCGGGCCGGATTTGGCCCGCGGGCCGTAGTTTGGAGACCACTGGTCTAGACTATAATTTTATATTGCAAAAGTTAAATACATTAGGGATTAGAGGACCCTTAAATAATTGGTTCAAATCGTACCTCGAGAACAGAGAACCTTGTAAAGATAAGTGACACAATGTCAGACCATTGGGGTGTATCCCTAGGTGTGCCGCAAGGAAGCGTGGCGGGTCCGTTATTAGTTATTTTGTTCATCAACGATTTACCTAACCATATCAAAAATTCACATGTTTGTATGTTTGCTGATGACACATCTATTATAGTGAATGGACCAGACGCAAACTCCTGCAATAATAAATTAAATGAAATAGTAAGCCAATTTAATTTATGGTGTGTTAACAATAACTTAATAATTAACAACTCAAAAACTGTCTGTATAGAATTTTATAACACACATATAAAACCATCAGAATATGCAATCAACTTAAATAACAATACCTTGTCAATTAGCGAAGTGACCTCATTTTTGAGATTAAAAATTAACAAAAATTTATCGTGGAAATCTCATATCCATAGTCTTCTGAGTAAACTTAACAAATCTTACTTTGCACTATGTAGGTTAAAACATATTTTAGATATAGATAGCTTAATCTCCGTTTACTATGGACTAGTGTACTCCCGTCTTAGCTACGGAATTGTCGTATGGGGACAGTCTTCAGTAGCCATGAAGGCTTTCATAGCCCAGAAGAGAGTATTGCGATTATTTTTCAATGTAAAATATGGCAATTCATGCAGGCCCATATTTAAATAATATAATATAATGACAACTCCAGCAATATTCATTTACAAGCTGTTAAAATATATTCATGAGAAAGAACATACATTCAATCGTATTACTGAAATACACAGTTATAACACTCGGTATTCCTCAAATATCCATGTAAAGAAATGCAAACTTGAAATTTACAAGAAATCTCCGATATACGCAGGAATTCAACTATACAATAAACTTCCTGAATATTTAAGAAAATTAAGTCTAAATAAATTCAAAAATAATCTAAAGAAAATGCTACTTCTGAATGTACCCTACTCAGTAGAAGATTTTACCATGTCATTGTGAATGTCTATGTATGCATGTATTTACCGTTATATGACTTAATGTTCACAAATTATGTAAATTATGTATGTTTATTTATACTTGACGAATGTATCTATACTATGTATGGCAAAAGCATAATAAAGGTATTCTATTCTATTCTATTCTAAAAGAAATAAGAAAACAAAAAAAGCTTTTTTATGAATTTTCCTAAACCAAATCGAAACTTGTGAGAAGTTTTTCTTGACTGTCTGCAAATTTTTAAGCAAGCTGAGAAGTGAAAAGCGTTGGAGGTGAGATCATTATAAACCTCGTTAAAATTAACGCCAATTAACCGCTGTTCCTCTTTCCCCTTTATTAAAAGCGGAGCTTGTTTACCACCGAAGACGGATTGTATTAAAAAATTAACAAATAAAAACCCACGAAAAGTTTTCATTTAATTATTTCAACTTGTTTACACTTGTTAATTGCCTGCGGGACATTTTGTTGAGTTTAGTTCCCGGCACTCTCTTTATTTATGCGCACTAGCTCGTAACTTTGTTGAAAAGTCAGTTTATTAATAACGCAACATTATTTTTTACACAAATGTGAGTAACAAACCAATTTACGAAAATGTAAACCACTTGTTGAATCCAAATTTCTAAAGAAAACAATACCTGCTACTAATTATACATTTACACCATTAGAATAATAATAATTACCATTTATGCAAAACGATTTTACACAACGGGCTTTGTACATAATTCAAGCGACCCGGGGAAACGTTCTCCGAGCTCAAAGCTCAGGTAAGTGTACACACGTGCATAAAGTGTTAGTTTTGCTGAGAAACGCGATACGCTTGCATTTTTAATGAGGCAACCTTCTCCGGCCCCAGCGAGCGGAAAGCCGTAGAAAACGACAGTTTAAGCAGAAATGCGGGGCGCGGTTTAATCCGTCCCGAGATTGAATGACTGCTAGGGTGGGACTTTGGGCTCTTCCCGTATCCGGTTACGTTGAAAAAGAGTCGATTTACAGATGGGTGTAGAATTTATACGTGTGTGATTTTCGTTTGTTTAAAGTGATGAAAGGATTGTAAAGTGATATTTTTTAGTCTAGTGATCTGAGATACATTTGTGGTATTGGTATTGTGGGAGAAGAAATTATGATTATGGAAAAAACAACTTTGGATATGATTATAAGTTCTGATAAATCAAATCAAATCAAATCAAATCTTTATTTACCACTTCATACAAATATACATATTGTAGGTTCGTCAAAAAAGTACAGTATAAGAAATAATAATGATTATAGATTGAATAACTTAAAATACCTTAAAATGTAATTTTAAAGAAAACCGAATTGAAGGTATTTAAGGTATTCTGATAATGAATAAAAGCAACGGTCAATTAAATATAATTTTAATTTATTTTTAAAGACTTTTCGTCTGTCCTTTTCGTTTGTCCTAGACTAACATCTCGCAGTAATAACCTATTTATTCAACGACATGCTGATACGCTAGCTTATTTTAATTCACCCGTTTTAAAAATGGTTAGAACGTTTAATGGTTTAAATAATAGAATAGATATTTTGGTAGATACCAGAAAATTCCTCATCGACACAATGTCACACATATCGGTACCATTGACATTGTTATAAATCTTTAGGCTTTAAGTTGATTTTTTTTTCTTTTCTCTTCTTTCTCTGCACATTGTATGTATGATCCATAATTAGGTAACATAGCATTATATTATTTATTTATTTATTTAATTAACGAAAATATCTTTACAAACATAAAATTAATATTAATACAATACAACAAAGAATTGAAAAATAACGTACTAAAGTAACACCAATTAAATTTCCCCATAACAAAATGAAGGACTTAAACTAATTGAGAATTTAATCCAGATTAACGACCACTACCGCCCTACGAAAGCATGAATAATTAGCGGCAAATAAGTCAAAATTTACTGAGGGTAGTAAACAATTGGCGGTGCGGGTTAATCTGGACAACGGGTTGTTCCTAACGTACGTAGCACGATGCAATTTCTCTCTAAATAAGATTTGCTGTCTTGTTGAAGGTCCCAATCTTTGGTGCCAAAAATCAAGACCTGCCTCAGCGCGGGACAGCAAATATACCCGTTTATTAATTTATACAAAAAACACATATCAAAATAATTTCTGCGGGAAAGTAACGTCGATAAATCTAAATTAACTCTAAGCAAACTATAGTTAAGCTGTGGATTCAATATATTCATCCTATACGCAACACGATGTAGAAATTTTTTCTGGGCCATCTCCAATGTATTAACCAAATAGGTTTGATGAGGATGCCATATTGTTGCAGCGTATTCTAAATGTGGCCGAACCAAGGTGCAATACAAAAGTCTCAAGGTGTCAGTATTAAAGTCAGAACAAATTCGAGAAATGAAACCCAACATCTTGTAAGCTTTATTGGTTATGGATAATATATGCGTCTTAAATGACAAGGATTTCTCAAATATCACACCCAAGTCGTTTATGACCGAAACCCGTTCCAAAAGTATATTATCGATACTGTAATTATTGTGAATTGTATTATTGGTCCTACTAAATGTAATACATTTACATTTGGCTATATTTAAAGATAGCTTATTATTTGAACACCACTTATTCAAATAATTTAAGTCCTCTTGAATATTATTGGAATCGTAAATAGATCGTACGAAATGAAATAACTTTAGGTCGTCTGCATATAACAAGTATTTGCAGAACTTTAAGCCATTGGGGAGGTCATTAACAAACAAGTTAAATAATATTGGACCAACATGGGAGCCTTGGGGTACATCAGAGGTAGCTTTGATTTTAGTTGAAATACAATTACCTAGTTTGACCATTTGATATCTGTCAGAAAGAAAGCTTTTTATCCATTTAACAACCTTATCGGAAAATCCGATATAGCATAACTTTTGAATCAGGATATCATGACTCACTCGATCGAAGGCCTTGGAGAAATCAGTATAGATAGAATCTACCTGATACCGAAACTCCAAAGCCTTCAAAAGGTAATTCTGATAGATCAATATATTCGTGGTTGTAGAACATTATTACACCATTATTCATACTTGCAAAAGTTTCTCGACGAAAATCTAGAAATGAATAAGTGTAACTGTAGTGGCTAAGTCTTAGCCTTCCAGTTTTGGTGACCTCAAGCCCCAGTACCTTGAGAATAGAATATTATAATAAGTACATTACAATTTTACAAATTTTTAGGGGACTAAAATCAATTTTAGGGGTGCTTTAGTTGATTGTATAAAATCGTTAAATTTGAAGATTCTAACGATGTTGAAAATTTGGACTTGCCGGGGCGCGTAGCGCGTAGATTTGTCATCTAAATTTAAGGCTTTTCTAAAATGGAAATTTTACTTCATGCGCCACGCATATTATACACTGTACTAATCTGAAGTTCGAAATATACTACTTCTGATTCAATGACTGAGGAGTATTTCTATGTTTTTATGCCACTTTACTCGACTCGAGTATCGGCACATTTAATTTTATTTTCAAGTGTAACAAATGTACAATGCTTTTAAAGTATAAATACCCGAAGAAAACCCATGTTGTTCGTCAACAATTACATTCTTCAATGACCATCCCAACTGCTTACTCACAATACGATCTAAAATTTTTGAAATCGCAGATTGTATGCAAACTCCACGGTAGTTGCTAATATTAGTGCGGTCACCACATTTGAAAATCGGAGTGATATAACTCCTCTTACAAACAGATGGTACACAGTGCTGCTCTAAAGAGAGGTTATAGAGGATAGTAAGAGGATGGCAAATTGTATATGCACATTCTCTGAGAAATAGATTTGGAACGTCGTCCGGGCCACAAGACAAACTTTGTTTTAAATTAATTAACTCATTGAAAACGCTCATAAAATCAATGCTAAAAGTAAATGAAGGGTCAACACACACTCTAGATTAAGACTATTACTGCTGGTTGTTAGGTTTTCACAATAAACGCTCGAAAAATATATAGCAAACAGATCCGCGGATTCTTGCAAATTTATACTTTTTGCGCCATTTAAAAACATACTGGAGGGTATGCTCTTTATATTTTTGTGTTCTTGGACAAATTTCCAAAAATTATTGCTATTACGCCGAATATAACTCTTTACTTAGAGAATTGCACTTTTGGCGCAGCCCTTTGAATATAAGATAATCTTCTATTTGATTTGAATTTTTAAAAGAAATATGGGCCATTTTTTAATCTTTAATCAAATTTATTAACGCATAATTGAACCATTTTGGGTATTTGCTTCCATAGTGTACCCTTTTTTTCTGCACAAAAGAATCTCTTGCAGCGTATAGTACTGAATAAAAAGCATCCACAGCACTATTAACATCTAAGCATGATTTAAAATAATCGATCCATACTGTACTAGCAAACACTTTGTTAATTTCACAGTAATCGGCATTTTTAAAATCATAATAATATATATCACAGAAGGCAAAATCGTTTATACAATTACAGTTAATGACAATGTTGTAAGCAAAGTGATGTTTTTTATTATCGCAAAGCAAATCAGTTGCCAAAGTAGGTGTAATATTTAAATTGTTACAAAAAACCAAGTCGAAAAATGTATTATTTTCGTTAGGAATGGCATTGATTTGGCTTAGATTTAAAAAGCTAAAACTATCAATAAGTGCCCGAGCGCGCACTGAGGATGAGGAATTAACGCACACACCGAAACCGTCGTTATCCCATTTATCTGATGGTAAATTGTAATCTCCACACAACAAAAATTCGTCAACACGATTATTATCAGCAACTTCTTCGACTGCCTGGCCGTGTAATTCATATTAGATTGAGTTCCCTGTAAATGTATACTTGTATTTATCTGTTGGGAAAATAAAGAATAATAATAATAGGCCGTAATTGAGGATAGATTAGACTTTACAACAGATCAGTGTAAAAGAAACAAAAAAAAAATCAGAAATATAATCAAAGAAAGAAAAATTTATTAAATAAAACAACATAATGCAGAATATTTTAGTAAATAAATCTAAGAAGGCTAAGCAGAATATTTCAGTTATCATATCTAGATTTAGATTGCTCGCTCTGCGAGTTGAACTGTTAATAAAAGATAAATATAAAACTAGTGTTTTCCACTCTTTGATTAATTAGGCATGAAGTAAGTATTTCGAGTTTAGAAAAGCCTAAACATTTGGATTGCTCGCTCTGCGAAGCGGAGCAACCAATCCAAATTTTCAGGCTTTTCTAAGCTCAAAATATTTACTTCATGCGCCAGGTGTATTGAACACTGATCTGTTGTAAAGTTTATTACAAAACAAAAAAAAACGTTTTTTAAAATAGTGAGTTGATTATCTAATATACGAACATTGCCCGGCGTCTTCACCATTTCTTAACGCAGGATATTCCGTTAATGTGGGAAAATGGCTTAACCATAGATTCTTGGGATCAAAATATGATGATTTAACATAACTTATCCATATACAAAAATTTACGGGTAAGCCAGAATTAGTCTTCAAAGTTCAAAAATATATTATTTATTTTATTTATAACAATTGAACGCTATTATAGTTCCGACTAAAATTTATTATGGTTGATTATCATAATATAACACATCATTTCAGTTATTATGGTCATCATGGATTAACAAGAAGTATAAAAAAACAATAGTACTACAACATGAAATCTGAAATATGTTTTTATTGGCGCACCTTATAAAAATGTAAAAAACACGTCTTGAAAGATTAGTTCATTTAAAAGCTTTTTTGTCTCCTAATATTGTTTAAAATCTTGTACGGTTTTGCCACAAGAAAATAAAATGCAAATACAATATTTTTTTATTATTTAGTAAAAACGAAATCTAGTTTTTAGGGTGATTAAAAATACATGTTTTTTTCTTTGTCGTCGCCATTGTTTAACAAACGTCAATTGTGTATAATATTGAATAACGAGTGTTTTTGAGAATTAATTGTTACCTTTATTATGGTTGTTAATAATTTATATTCCTAGGGAGTAAACAAATACTTTTAAATGTACGTATTTTAAACTCAGCCTATTTTCTGTAAATCTTTAGATATTCCTTGTTTTGTTTTAAATTGAATTTAAAGCTGTAAACGAGTGTTTTCCACTCCCAGACTAAGCATGAAGTAAAATTTCTAGTTTAGAAAAGCCCCGTGAAAACTTGTCGAGGGTCGCGCAGCGACCCGAGACAAATTTTCTGGGCTTTTCTAAACTCGAAATTTTACTTCATGCGCCACGCGTATAAAACACTAAAATATTGTGAAATTTATATATCTTTAAACTTCACTTGAAATCTGTGTTTTATGCGCGTGGCGCATGAAGTAAAATTTCGAGTTTAGAAATAATAAATACATTATTTTTTATTATTTAGTAAAATCGAAATCTAGTTTTTAGGGTGATTAAAAATACATGCTTTTTCTTTGTCGTCGCCATTGTTTAACAAACGTCAATTGTGTATAATATTAAATAACGAGTGTTTTTTCAGAATTAATTGTTATCTTTATTATGGTTTATAATAATTTATATTCCTAGGGAGTAAACAAATACTTTTAAATGTACGTATTTTAAACTCAGCCTATTTTCTGTAAATCTTTAGATATTCCTTGTTTTGTTTTAAATTGAATTTGAAGCTGTAAACGAGTGTTTTCCACTCCCAGACTAAGCATGAAGTAAAATTTCGAGTTTAGAAAAGCCCCGTTAACATTTGTCGTGGGTCGCGCAGCGACCCGAGACAAATTTTCTGGGCTTTTCTAAACTCGAAATTTTACTTCATGCGCCACGCGTATAAAACACTAAAATATTGTGAAATTTATGTATCTTTAAACTTCACTTGAAATCTGTGTTTTATGCGCGTGGCGCATGAAGTAAAATTTCGAGTTTAGAAAAGCCCCGAAAATTTGTCTCGGGTCGCTGCGCGACCCTCAACAAATTTTCACCGGGCTTTTCTAAACTCGAAATTTTACTTCATGCTTAGTCTGGGAGTGGAAAACACTCGTTTAAAGCTTTAAACTGAGCTCTTTTAAAAAACAACGAATGTCAGAAAATTTACAGCGTATGCTTATGTTTACCTAAAAAAAAAATTCACTGTATGTTGCTTGTATTAGGATTTATTTAAAAGAATTGAGGATCCCATATTATTTTAGCGTACGGGATATCAAACAATATTAAAAGACTAGAAAGCTTTCAAACTAACCAATTTTTGAAGTAATAATAGTATTTTAATCTTTATAAGGTGCGCCAGTAAAAACATATTTTAGTTCTTATGTTGTGGTACTACTGTTTTTTATACTTCTAGTCAATCAATGATGACCATAATAACTTAAATGATGTGTTATATTATGATTATCAACTATAATAAATTTCAAACAACTCGAACATAGTGCCCAATCGTTACAAATAAAATTAATAATATTTATTTAAACTTTAAAGACCAATTTCGGCTTAACCGTAAAGTTTTGGATATAGATAAGTTGTATTAAATCGTCATATTTTTATTCCAGGAATCTATGGCTAAGCCATTTCCCCCACATTAACGGGACACCCTGTATAAGAAAAATATTAGACGTTTTCTCTTCTCCTAATAAAATTGGCTACAATGGGAATAATAAATGAGAAAAGTATAAAAAGTATACGCTAAGCGACCAAACCAAATATTCAGGCTTTTCTAAACTCGAAATGTTACTTTATGCTTAATCAAGGAGTAAACATACTCGTTTAAAGCATCAATCTCTTTTTATTGACTCTACTAATTTGGATGTTTGTAGCCTTTTCAAGAGTGAATTTTATTATACAAATTTTAGCAATATCATCTCTTCACTTAAATCGAACACCTGACATAAAAATCGCGGAGGTCCTTAATGCATTACAAACTCTTAAAGATAACTATTGCCCTGGCCCCGATGGTCTGCCTGCTTCCCTATAAAAAAAATGTGCATTCGCGCTTAGTAGACCAATATGGTTACTTTTTAAATTGTCACTATCTAGTGGTTGTTTTCCATCTTGCTGGAAATTATCAAAGATAATTCCAATATATAAGAATGGCGATAACAAAATTATCGCCCTATATCCATAATTGCAACAATTATTTTGAAAAATTGATGACGGATTTCTTCAATTCATTGCAATCTTCAATCTCTCACAAACAACATGGGTTTCGAGTGGGGGCATCTACGGAATTTAATTTATTGTTATATGATTCTTACATTGTCAACGCCTAGGAACGCGGTTTTCAAGTTGATTCCATCTATACCGACTTCTCCAAGGCGTTTGACTCTGTTGATCATACGTTATTACTCAACAAGCTTCATTATGTTGGCATTACTGATATTCTTTTACGTTGGATAGAGTCCTACTTAACAGATAGGTTGCAAGTGATTAAAATCGGGCAAATAACATCAAGACCCCTAAAGGTTACTTCTGGTGTTCCTCAGGGATCACACCTGGGTCCCTTGTTCTTTAATATATTTATAAACGGCGCTACAAGATGTTTTCAGAATGCCAATTGTTTACTTTTCGCTGATGATATGAAAATTTATATGCGTATTAAATCGACTCTTGATGCAACGAACCTGCAAAAGGAACTTGATCACTTTTATAGCTGGTGTAACGATAACAGATTAACGCTAAACATCAATAAGTGTAATATCATTACTTTTTCACGAAGTACAAGGTCGGCTATTACAAATTATGTTTTCAACGATGTAGCAATAAATCGTGTTGATAGAATATGGGATTTAGGTGTCACTGTGGATTCAAGGTGGTCATTTGCACACCATATTTCAAATATTGTCACGAAAACCTATCAGATGCTGGGTTTTGTAAAGCGCAACAGTAAGAACTTTACAAATAGTAGAACGCTGGTAACACTATATAATTCGTTAGTGCGACCCCACTCGGAATATTGTTCAACGGTATGGTCTCCATACACTGAATGCGACATTAATAAAATTGAGCAAGTTCAAAAGAAATTTATAAGGTACCTTGCCTATAAATTTAGTACCGATCAGCCCTACTTGGATCTTTTGACGACTTTTGGCCTTAGCAGCCTTAAACAAAGGCGTGTAGAAGCTGACATTAAGTTAGTATTCAAACTATTTAATAGATATTTGGATTGCCCTGATCTGTTGGAATTGGTTGGTATACGGGTTCCACCGCGCTCTCTTCGGTCTGACATTACATTCCATATCGGCTACAGGCGCACGGATTATGCGAAATATTCCGCTTCTGTTCGGGTTTTGCGTCACGCAAATATTTTAAATTTTGATTTTTTTAATGGGTCTTTTTCATTATTAAAGCGCCTTTTAAAAGATTTGTAACTTTTCTTGCTTAGTTTTAAGTTTAGTGTTTGTATATATTTGTTTTTTTTAATATTGTATTTTTAATGTAAATGGCAAGCCGTTGAAATAAATAAATAAATAAATATATCACGCAACAAAAAAGATATTTGTGAAAATTAATAAACAATTTATTATTGCCATTGAGCGTACAAGCGAAGAATAAGTTTTTAATTGAAATAGTGTAACAAAATATCTCATCTACATCAGAATCCGTACTCCAAAATCTAATTTCTACATTTACGTAAACAATTCGTTTCAAATATAATTGAGAGATAAGCGCGTTTTAGCTCTGTAAATTATTCAGATGCTGAAGGCCTGTCGCCACATACACACACACATATATACAGCCATAGACAGCACATACACACAGTTACATACCATTATGTATGTATATTAGCGAGGGTGAGGTCAAAGGGTCAAGGCCGGTTGCGAAGGGACGCCAGGGCGCGTATATAAATCATCGTTGTTTCCATCCCACGCCCAGACCGAGCCTTATTAAGCTCGACTTTAACAGCGGATAAACAAAGAAAGTTTTCAAAGTTTTAATAAGCACATAGTTTCAGTAATATACACAAGCTTGTCTGTAAAAGAAAAAAAAAAAAAAAACGTTGGCTAAATAACTTATAAAAAAACAGAGAATCTTGTATAAAAGGGATTGTTTATATAAGTATACACATTCTGATTTATTCGTAAATTGTACATTTTTGAGCTGAATAACTTAAAAAAAACAGAGAATCTTGTATACAAGGGATTGTTTATACAGAGTGCGGCAGGGAAACTTGCTGATTTGAAAGGTCAATAAAAGAAAACGTATTACATATATTGATTAATCTCTTTTTTGTCGTATTGTACACATCCTCAGTTTTTGTTTCAAGTGGTTTTAAAAATGACATCAGACAAATGGCGGCCCTTATTAGCGATACACTGTTCCACCCGCTTTGTGAAGTTCCGCTCCACTCTTTCGAGCATATCGACGGGAATGTTGTCGATGGCTTGGCGAATGTTGTCCTTCAGGTGTTGCAGGGTCCGTGGTTTGTCAATGTAAACAATGGATTTGAGATACCCCCATAAAAAGAAGTCACAGGGAGCCAAACCGGGGGAGCGCGCTGGCCACAGTACGTCACCTCTCAAGAAGATTAGGCGCTCGTGGAAGGATTTCCTCAAAAGTTCCATTGAAGTTCTCGCTGTGTGTGCCGTGGCTCCGTCCTGCTGGAACCATACGTCCCCAAGTTCCATTTCTTCAAGTTTTGGGAGAAAAAATGCCTCAATCATTTCTCTGTAGTGAACTGGAAGTCCGTTGACCTCCAGGACCTTTTTTGCCACTTTCCCTGAATGCGTCCACCCATGAAACGATTGATTGCCGGCCAGGAACGGGACCCGTAAGACGAATATTGAACTGAGTTCGGAAGACACGTTAGGTGGCAACCACTGAACGGCCACTGGAACGGTAGGCCTCGACGGCGAACGCACGCTCCTCCTTTGTCCAACGCATGACGACAACTGGCTTGAGCGGTAACAAAACTTCAAGACCCCCTGTCTCGAATAAGACCCTCCCTACCCCTTTCTGAACACGTCCCGCTCATTGGCGCCCAATTCAAATCAGCAAGTTTCCCTGCCGCACCTTGTATAAGTATACATATTCTGATGTATACGTTGTAAATTTTCAGGTTTTTGTTATTTTTGAAAAGCGTTTATTTTGATGCTTTTAACAATTCAAAATACTCAGCTCATTCATTTGTACATTTTTTTATGTTTGGATAAAAATTCAATTCAGGTAATTAAACTTAGCATTAGAAGAAACTTTTAATGTCAATCAATTTCAAAAGCACGCACAAATACCCAGACTGTGCTTTCATGTAATTTCATATTTCTGCAAACGCTCGAAACTAATCGAAAGCTCTCGTTTTAAATTGAATTTTGCCACCTAGATCAATTGGATGCGTGTCAATCAACAAGGTTTGAAAAGAAAATTCACAAGAATTGTTTTCAAGTGGAATTATTGAGGAAATTATGAAACGTTCGGTATTTTATTGGAAATATAGAAATATGAGTTTTGTTGGAAAGAATTAATAATTTTTTGCTTGATAGGATCAACACATAAAAATTGCTTTCAAGTGAGATTATTGAGGAAATTATGAAACGTTCGGTATTTTATTGCAAATAAAATAATATACGTTTAGTTGGAAAAACCAGTTGATATATTTTTTTGCTTGATAGGATAAACATAAGAGCTTCTATCATAAATTAAATAACCAAGATATTTTACTCAAATTGTATAGGGTGTATAATTTACAAAAGTTGTTGTTTGTTGGCATATATTTGACAATGTTAAATATATTTGAGATACAGAGTGCCCGAATTTCGACAGAGGGTATGGGGATCTTAGTTATTTAAGGAGATAGAGAGTCGGTTAAATTGGGGCAAAGTTGCGTTTTTGGAGGCTTACAATAATCTGAAAACAATATTGAAATATCTTTTTTTGTTTTCGAGATATCAACAAAAAACGGATTATTTGTAAAATCGTTTTAATTTTTTTATTCAAAAACTATTGAATCTGGACATTTAGAACTTTAACAATTTACAGGCACTTTTTAATGAGGAATCTAGTAACATATTTTTTCTAAGATAAATATAACATTTACCCGGGGACGATAGCCAACATTTGTTTTTCTTATGAGCGCCATTTTGGATTTTCTTATTTTTTTAAAGAATATTTTTTTATGAACTCAGTGATGTATTACACTCATAATATATTTTGGATTTGATATTTAAAATTATGATATTTTCTTTTTTGCAAAGAGCGCCTTGGAATGACTTCATATCTGTTAATCAATAACATTTTGACAGCAGTCAATCATTGTTAGCACTCAAAATTAATTAATAACTGTCAATATTTTTTCTAATATTAAAAGTATCGATTATTACATAAAAGTTGCACAAATTTATTTATTTATTTATTTATTTATTTATTTACGGATTTCTCCTTTTTACAGTATTACAAAAAAATAGGTACATATAAATTACAATATATAAATATCGCGCTCAACACTAATAAATTGAACTAAACAGAATGTTAGTAATTTATAATAACATCCAAATCAATGAAAGATAAGTGGCGTTTAATCACATTATATGAGTTATATGAGTTAAAATATACTAATTAACAATATCCAGATTAATAAGCTGTAAATGGCGTTTGAATACACTATACGAATTACTAAAAATGTAAAAGTTAGGATACAACATAAGGACATTACAATACCGCATTATACGTGCCACAGGATTATGGGAACCATACACTGTTCGATGGAAGTTTAAACGAAATAAGGGCCTACAACGAACTGGAGTTGTTAAAAAAAAATTAAAGTTCAACAATGATAATAAAAAACTGCAATTGACATGTCCATTAATCAGTTTGAACCCATAGCATAAGTCAAGTGATATTCTTCTATATTCTAAAGATTTTAAATTAAGACAATTCAATATGTGTGACCGACTATAGTCAATGCGTGCGATCCCCATTTTAAAAGATACTAGTAGTAAGAACCTATTCTGAACTGTTTCAATGATTTCAATGTTACAGTTGTGGTAAGGAGACCAAATTGCAGAACAATATTCCAAATGTGGCCTTACCAAACTGACGTAAAGGGTTTTGAACGTATCCACGCCAAAGTGTTTCGAAAATCTATTAATGAAACCGAGCATAGAAAGAGCTTTACCAGAGATCTTATTCAAATGGGTAACAAAATTTAAGCGAGAATCAAATATAATACCCAAATCACGCACTGTCTCGACCAGGGGCAATTTATTATCATTAATTGAATAGTCAAACTTGCTATTATTGCTATGGCGACAAAAAGAAATTGACATACATTTTTTCAAATTGAGATGAAGATGATTGCATGCGCACCAATTAACCAAGTTATATAAATCAGATTGTAAAAGCGCATGATCCGAACTACTCTCAATTACTTTGAATATTTTAACATCATCAGCAAACATCAGAAATTGACTATTTTTAATATAACTCCCAATATCATTTATAAAGATCAAGAACAGAATTGGCCCACAGTGTGAGCCCTGGGGGACCCCAGATGTAACGTTGATTGCTCTGGAGACGAAGTTATCAATCTTAACAAACTGTTTACGTTCCCGTAAATAGTTTGCGAACCATTTTGTCACAAAATCACTAAATCCCAAGCCTTCAAGTTTATTTAAGAGAACAGAGTGATTAACACGATCGAAGGCTTTGGAAAAATCAGTGTAAACAGAATCGACCTGACGACCCCTTTCCAAAGCACTCATCAGATACATCTGGTAGGAAAGCAAATTAGACGTTGTAGACCTGCCCTTCAAAAATCCATGTTGTTCGTCACAAATAATATTCCTGCAGCACCAAATGAGTTGATCAGATATTAGTTTATCTAGCATTTTAGGAATTGCGGACTGGATAGAAACTCCCCTATAATTTTGTATGAGTTCCCTCGAGCCCTCTTTGAAAATAGGGTTGATGTAAGAATGTTTCCAAAAAGTAGGAAACACCCCGGTATTAATAGATTTATTGAATAATGTTTCAATCGGGGTAGTCAGTGAATAAATACATTGTTTAACAAAATAAGGGGGTAAACCATCCGGCCCAGAGCTAAGTGAGTCACTTAACTCATTGATTGAATTAAATATATCGGAAGTTTTTAGACTAAACCTTGAGCAAGATATTTTATGATCATAATTGAATAATGGAGCATCAATTATATCCTCATTGTAAACAGTGCAGAAATAGTCAGCAAATAAATCAACACAAGAACTTCCAGCATTGCATTGTGTATCATTAAAATTCATTTTATTTGGAAAACCTTTGATGTTTTTGCACTCATTAACAAAAGACCAAAATACTTTAGAATTAACTTTTATGGTATCCTCAGTTTTCCGAATATAGGATTCATAAAGTGTTTCACTTAAATTGCAACAAGAAGATCTAAGTTTTTTGAATGTTTCATAATCAGTAACACGACCACTTTTTTTAAAAGCGACATGGGCTTTTTTCTTAGAAATAATTAAATCAATGAGTTCACGATTAAACCATTTTGGATAATTTGATGATTTATAATATTTAGAAGGCACATATAATGAGAGGGCATGATTAATGATGTTATAGAAATTATTTAAGTTTAAATCAATATTTGGTTCCTGAAATGCTAGACTCCAATCAACATTGCAAAGATAATCATTCATGGCGCTGTAATTAGCTGATTTGAAATCATAATAAATATAATCAGTGTATAAAGGACTAAATGTCTTTGATAAGTTCACAGAAATATCATAGGATATGTGATGATAACTATTATTGAGTAATGGATCACTGGATGTATTAATATTAATATTAAGTAAATTAGAAAATATTAAATCAAGAAATATGCCACGTTCATTTGGAATGTGGTTCTTTTGACGCAAATCATTAAAATTAAAAGAATCATTAAATGCACGGGCACACTGGGATGTATTTGAGTTAGACAATAAGCTATAACCCGAAAAGTCCCAAACTGCGGTTGGTAAGTTAAAATCCCCACAGAAAATATAATCAGAACTAGGATTATCCAAACAGATTTGATCAATAGCTAATGCATGTTGTTCATATATATTACAGGGGGACATAGGTGGAATATAAGAAGCACCAAGTATTAATCCATCATTAATTTTAACAAATAAGTGTTCTACAATATTTACTGATGAATCCAATTTAATGCTATTTAGATCAGACTTAACGGCAATAAGGACTCCCCCACCTCTACTTTTAGCACTAGTTAAGATTGTTCTATCCTGTCTGTGAATATTATAGTTCGATAAGTTTAATTCAGAATTTAACACGGAATCATCGAACCACGTTTCAATAAGAATTATGACGTCATAAACACAACAGCTAACCTTAAGATGTAAATCACGAATTTTCGATTTAAGGCCTCCGATGTTCTGGAAATACACAACTAGTTTTTTGGCTTATTAACTGCAACTCCTGATGACCGAGTACTGACTATACTCGGGACTCCATTCCTATATTTAATTGTCAAGTCCGTTTCGCCCGAATTTTTGCGTAAAGTAAGTTCGTCGTTTAAAGTCTTTAGCTGATTTCGTTGAATGATCGTACGATCGGCATAAAATTTCACCGCACCAGTATTCAAAGTACGCACAGCTTTGAGTACTTGAATTGCAGAGTGATGATCAGCTAAAGACACTTTCAGTGGCCTAGGTTTGCCGGACTCTTTTCCTAAGCGAATTACTAATTTAGGCACAAATGAGATTGAGGGCTCTAAGATAGTTTTAAGAGCTTCGATATCCTTTTTCTTCTTATCATCAGCATTGCCCTTGTGCTCTGGAAGATTGAAAACCATGATGTTCGCAGCCCTACGTTGTCGTTCTTCAATTTCATCCACCATCGAAGCCTGATTAGACAAAGTAGAAGAAGATTCGGTTCTGGAAGTCTCAATTATCAAAAGGCGTTTTTTTATGTCATTAATTTCATTTTTAATTTCAGACATTGCATTTTCAAATTCAGTTTTTATTAAAGCAGGCAATTCTTGTTTCAAAACATCTTGAATTGTGGCTTTAATAAAACTATGCATTTCAGTAAGGGCAGGTACATTCTTAGAATAATTAACAGCGGCGCCATCGATTGAGAACAAGGGCTCATCCCCCGGAGTGCATTTTACGCATGTCCACCTGTCTCCTAATTCAGTACGCGCCTCTTCAGTGTAATATATAATGCGGTCAATGTCTAGTCTAGTACAGGATGCATGATGCCAGGCGGCGCACGATTTGCATTTAAGTGCTGCTAAGCGAGGACTAATAACTCGCAAGCAGATAGCACAGTTCATAGGCATGATGAATGACGAAAAGTTGATGTTAGGAACGGCAACAACAAATTATTAATTAAATCTACAAGGGTGAACGAAAATAGACAATGGACACACACAAAATTAAATGTATTCTACTTTTATTATTATTATTCCAAAACTATTTACAAAAGAAGTAATTATCGCATTTTTTCGCTACATCTCCCTAATAATAAACCACTGATTTACAGTAAAGTTAAAAATGTGTAACGCTTAGATGTGATGGTGATCAATTTTTAGCGAGATATAGCGAAAAAATGCGATAATTACTTTTTTTATAGGTACTAGGAGTTGTCAAATATGTTACTTAACTGTTTCCAAGGCAACAAAAAAACAAAAGAATAAAATTTTACATATAAAATGTACAATAAAGTATAAGTATATTATTTATCAGTACAGTGATTTATTAGCTAGATGCCCGTCTTAAGGGGTGATATGTAAGCAAATTATGGGTCCTAGGAGTTGTCAAGTGAGTGAGTTACTCAACTGTTTCCAAGGCACTCTTTACAAAAAACAAAAGACTAAAATTTTACATATAAAATGTACAATAACCTATAAGTGTGATACATCATTGAATTCAGGAAAAAATATGAAAATCCAAAATGGCGCCCATAAGTAAAACAAAAGTTGGCTAAAGTCAATGGGTAAATGTTATAGTTATCTTGAAATAAAATTTGTTACTAGATTTATCGTTAGAATAATATATGCCTGGATAATGTCTGAATTCAATAGTTTTTTAATAAAACAATAAAAACGAAATTTCAAATATCCCGTTTTTTGACAATATCTGAAAAACGAAGGAAGATATTTCAAATTTGTTTTTAGATTATTATTGGGCTCTAAATTATGCAACTTACCTCAATTTAACCGACTCTCTATCTCTTCAAATAACTGAGATCTTCATACATTCTGTTAAAATACGGACATCCTGTATAGTGAATCTCGTTTGATCGATAGTGAAATGCAATAGAAAAACCCTGTAAGTATAAGAAAAGAAGAAATAAGTTATATTAATTTAACTGATTTGTATCAATAAAATATAACTACTATGAAAATTTAACTAGGTGTAAGAGACAGAAGAATCTTGCAAACTTCTGTTTTCTTAATTAATTTCCAACTAAACTCTGTATTTCTGAATGCCTCTTTCCGGTATATTTTTCAATTACACTTTTCGACGAAACGATAAAAATACAAATTCCCAATTGACTCACTCCTATCCAGCCGCTTCTGTCAATGCGTAAACTCCTGGAAAGTTCAACTCTCTCTCGAAAATCGTCCCCCGATTTGAAAGTAAAACGCCGCGACAGGGCAAAGGGACGCCGATTGAAACTCGAATTAGTTTCGTCTCCCCCGCGCCGTCACTATTTCAGTACGCCACATGTTTTCATTAAACTCACAAAATAAAAGAGAGAACGTCGACGCTGAACTTGCGCTCCCAGAGGATGAGGAAAAAGGAACGAAAAGAGACCGGCGCCTAATTAAAACCGGTGTGGATGGTTTCACTAATTTTCACATGGTCGAGATAAATAAAAAGAAATGTTAACTCTCACAATCCCAAATTATTTGTATATAGTTTGGTTTAATTAGTGTGATCAAGAATAATTTTAATTCAAAAATATTTGAATTAGAGAAAATAAGCTTACGCTTCTTATAGTTTGCACACTTTAAATAATAAATAATAATAAAATAAAACACGTTAGTAATCCTTTTTCTTCACTGGTTTATTTAGATCGCTAAATGTAGATTTCGTTCACCATGTGAACATCTAATCCTGTAAATGCCTACACCAAGAAAATTAACGAATATCTGAAAACCTCGCCCAACTTAATCTCGAAACAACTAAACTATCAACTTAGAATAAAAAACCCAAAATTACCCAAACTCTATTGCTTGCCAAAAGTACACAAACCGGGCAATAAGTTCAGACCCATAGTATCAAATATTAATTCTCCCTCATATAATTTAGCGAAATGGTTAGTCAAACAATTTAGTAAATTAAAAATGGAAAACGATTGCTTAGTCCAGAACTCCCTCCAACTAACAAAGCTCTTAGAAAACGTTAAATTGAAACCGAACCAAAGTCTCATTTCCTTCGACGTAGAATCTTTATTCCCTAGCATCCCTATTAAATACACTTTAAAAATCCTGGAACAATTGCTATTCAAAAACAATATACCATCTGAAATGTCCTCCGAGTTTATTAGATTAACGGAACTGATTATGGATTGCAATGGTTTCACCTTTAACAATAATTATTATAAACAAACTTTTGGTACAGCTATGGGGAATCCCCTCTCACCCTTCCTAGCTAACATTTTTCTAAACCACTTAGAATCCCAAGCCAAACGCACAATCTCAGATTTCCCTAAAACTTGGTATAGGTACGTAGACGATATTTTCGCTATAATAGATGATACTTTAAATGTCGACAGTTTCGTAAATTCAATCAATAATTTATTTGACAGTATCAATTTCACATATGAACTAGAATTCAACCGCAAACTCACCTTTTTAGACATCATAATACACAGAAATGATGAAAGCAGATTAAGTTTTGAGATATTTAGGAAACCCACACACACCTTAAATTATATTCAAGCACATTCAATTATCCCATTTAAATATAAACTGTCGGCTTTTAACTGTATGATAAACAGAGCAATTAAAATTCCTTTAACTGAAAATATTAGGAAAATAGAATTAAGTTTTATAATCGAAATAGCACGTTCACTAGGCTACAACCAGAAAACCATTATAAAACTAATTAACAAACACAAATATAAACATAATCTGAATACAGCTACAACACTCAAACAGTCAGAACCTAATAAAAAGAATGAAATATATGCTAGATTGTTATACGTCCCCAAATTCGAACAACAACTGAATAAACTGTACAAACAATTTAACATTAAACCAGCTTACTACACAAATTCAAAATTAAAGAACCATTTAGGAAACACCTTTTGTAAAGAAAACGACCTCCAACAAGCTGGTATATATTCCATTGAATGTTCAAATTGCGACCAATTATACATAGGGCAAACAAAAAGAAATATAGAAATCAGGTTTAAAGAACACATGTACCACCTAAAGTCAATGAACCCAGATAAATCAGCAGTCGCAGAACACCACCTCACAACAGGACACAAATTTTCCATAGATAAATTAAAATTATTAGATAACTCAAACAACCATAATTTAAACATGCTAGAAGCAATCCAAATGAAAAAACACAAAAATAGATTACTTAATTTCGATTTAACACCACTTAACAATGTATTATTAGATTTAATCCCCCTACCTGTACCCAACAAAGATATTACCTGTTAACGCCACTGTCATTAAGAAATAAGATTAACCTAAACTACCTGTATTTATCGCCATTGTCAATAACAAATAATTAGCTTAAATCTGTATATATATGCCGCACTTATGTTTGTAAATTTAGTTTAGTACAGCTATTGAAAATGTTCACATGGTGAACGAAATGTATATTTAGCGATCTAAATAAACCAGTGAAGAAAAAGGATTACTAACGTGTTTTATTTTATTAAAATCATCTTCACGTAACTCACAACGAAACATTTTAATAAATAATAATAATAAAATAAGATTTTAAATATTATATTGTATAATTCAATATCCGGAGGTGTATTTGCACGGGAAGTAGTTGTTTCAATGGATAATTATTGTCTTAAGTTGTCTTATTAATTAAGACACAATGTTTGCATTTTACACGAAAAACCTTTTCGTAATTTTATACAAGATAAATTCAAATTCAAAACTATTTGAATTCGAGAAAATAAGCTTACGCTTCTTATAGTTTGCACACTTTAAATATAATATATAAAATTACGAAAAAAAACTATACGTGAAAATGCAAACAATGTCTTATTAACTAAGACATTGTTTGCATTTTCACGAATAGTTTTTTTTCGTAATTTTATATATGTAATTTTATACAGGGTGTCTCAGACCACCCGTACCAGCCTTTTATTTCGACAACGCTTGGTCGAATGTGACTGGGACAAAAAATTTTATTACCAAAGTGAACCCAAGGAATCCACTAATGAATTTATTTTTTACCGGAATAATCCGGAAGTACCCGGAACCGCAAGTAACTTTAAAATTTCAAATTGCAACATAGGTCGAGAATGGTATTAATTTTAAAAGAAAAAACTTTTATTAAAATGTTTTTTTAATATTTTGCATATTTACAAAAATAAACGAAAAAAACTAAATTGAAAATTAGTTATCCATTGAACACTCAATTTCCTCAAGTAGGCTTTGCTTCTCTGTTATGTCAAAATAATTGACGTTCGTGAATATTTGAAATAAAATAAATTATTATTATCAAAGTATTGAATGTGTCAACATGGTTTTTATAAAACTCGAAGGTTTTGATATGCTGATGATATTAGGTGAATGCAGCCAAAACTATCGTGCTGCTGAGCGAATTTATGTTGAGCGATATCCTCAACGAGCCAATCAGTCAAAAAATGTTTTTCGGTGCCTTGCAGAACGAGTTAAGACAACTGGTAAGCTACAGCTCAGACACAACAAAGTTCGAAGTATCAGAAAACGTGTACAAGATGAAAGAGCACCAGATATTCTTGCAGCAATTGCTCTGGACCCGAACATCTCGACTAGAAGAAGTGAAATCGATGCTGGAATAAGTCGCTCCACTGCTTGGAGAGATTTAAAAACAAACAAATTCCATCCACACCATATCTCTTTACACCAGATACTTGAAGAGCGGGATTTTCAAGAATGGTTGTCTCATAAAAATTATAATTTCCATCACAAAATTTTATGGACAGATGAGGCGACATTCAAAAGCAACGGAGTTGTTAATTTACATAATGCTCACTACTGGAGTAATGAAAACCCTCATTGGTTAAGAGAAGTTGATAATCAATACGTGTGGACCCTTGATGTTTGGTGTGGTATTTTAGGAAACCAAATAATTGGTCCGCGTTTTTTCGATGGTTCATTAAACGGAGCTAAATACGCTGATTTTTTAGAAAATAATCTTATTGATCTTCTAGATGACGTTTCATATGCGACACGTTTAACAATGTATTTGCAACAAGATAGTTGTCCAGGTCATTACGTAAGAGTTTCTCGTCAAACTGTTGATCGCCTTTTCCCTGGTCGATGGATTGGAAGGCTAGGACCATTTCCATTGCCACCTCGTTCTCCTGACATGACGCCTCTTGACTTCTTCTTGTGGGGACGTATCAAAGACCTAGTCTATAAAGAGCTTCCAACCACGAGGGATAATTTGAAGGAGAGGATACGGAATGTCTGCCGTTCACTTAGTGAAGATGAGATACTACGGGCCGTCAAGGATGTTCGAAATCGGCTACAAAGATGCATTGATCAAAAAGGAAGGCAATTTGAACATACCATAAATAATTGGATAGTTGTTTTAGTTATCATTTTCCTTACTTTGACGCTCTTATTTAAATTATTGATTAAAATACTTTCAAACAATTGGTATTTTTTAATTATCGTAAATATGCAAAATATTACAATTGAGGAAACAGTTGGAAAAATTAACAATTACAATTATGCAAAAAACAACTACACAAATGTTAGATTTTCAGGAGTTTACAATCTAATATACGGAATTAGAAAAAATATTCGCAAAATAAATTTTACAACAGAAGGTTATAAAAAATTAAAATAAGGTATAAAAACTATACTAATTTTTTTTGAGAATATAAAAGCCTAGATTCTTTGCAGCTTGCAAAAATAAAAAAGTAATTTAAAAATATAAAAATCTATATTTTGTTATTAACTAATATAAAAAACTATATTAAGTTAAAATAAAAATTGAGTGTTGAATGGATAACTAATTTTCAATTTAATTTTTTTGTTTATTTTTGTAAATATGCAAAATATTAGAAAATATTTTAATTAAAGTTGTTTCTTTTAAAAAGTCCTATCAATTAATATAATACCCGACCTATGTTGCCATTTGAAATTTTAAAGTTACTTCCGGTTCCGGGTACTTCCGGATTATTACCGTAAAAAATAAATTTATCAGTCGATTCCTTGGGTTCACTTTGGTAATAATTGTTTTTGTCCCAGTCACATTCGACCAAGCGTTGTCGAAATATAAGGCTGGTACGGGTGGTCTGAGACACCCTGTATATTATTAATTAGTGTGGGATTAGATACGATTAAATCGGGTAGTAATTAACAGTTTTAAATAACTATTTATACTACTTCGAAGCATCCGTCCACCTTTTGAACTCTGATCAAAATGTGTACGATCCACTTTTATCTCTCACATATGAAAACAATATTTAATTAAACAACGCAAAACGCAAATACCAGTATTTACAACTACATTAATTAAACAGCGCGCACGAAACTGACATACCCATTCGCCTTCGGGCATAATCAAATTAATTACAAGGACGGATTCGGTTCCTTCAATTTGTCCAAGAACGTTAAAATTGATTTTAATCAGTCGACCAAACATTTGAATTGGACGAGGACGGATTGTCCACGGCTTCGAAATCTGTCTCGAGCCAACGAACCGAAACGTTTCTGCGTTTCGCGTGTTCGGAGATCAAGATCGTGATTCTAATTTTGTACCAGAGTAAATAAACACTTTTTAATCTTGGCTAATTAACAAAATGACCACCACAAGCACAAAAGTACGTGAATAATTAGGGTGAATGTCGTAGCTAATTTGGTTATATAAAGTAAGGACTTGCACGAACAATTTTGTCCTGGTTTCATTGAAAATGGAAAAAGTGATCTAAAATATTTTGTTCTTGACAGAATAGATAACTAACACTGTTTCAGGTTTTTTTCTAAAGTAAAAAAGATATGCTAACATATTGTTTTTCTTAAGAGAATTAATAGTTAACAATGTTTCTAATACTATCTCAATTTTAGAGAGGTTAAACAAGATAAATTCAAATTCAAAAATATTTGAATTCGAGAAAATAATCTTACGCTTCTTATAGTTTGCACACTTTAAACATAATATATAAAATTTCATTCATTTTGAATTTGTATTGTTAGTTAGTTTGAAGAGAATTTGACCTAACCGTTACATATACTTCAATAAAGCGCTGTAACAAATCAAATTAAATAAGATTTTAAATATTTCATTGTATAATTCAATACCCGTAGGTGTATTTGCACGGGAAGTAGTTGTTTCAATGGATATTTATTGTCTTGAGTTGTCTTATTAATTAAGACATTGTTTGCATTTTCACGAATAGTTTTTTCGTAATTTTATATATTATGTTTAAAGTGTGCAAACTATAAGAAGCGTAAGCTTATTTTCTCGAATTCAAATAGTTTTGAATTTGAATTTATCTTGTTTGAACTATACCGTAAGGTAAATAATAAGGTCTCACATTCTTCTTACCTGCTAATAACATAATCCCCTTTTTTGCCTATAAATACCGACCATAATTTTTACTCATTCAATTTCTGTGTACCTGTTCATTCCACATACAACACTATACCAAGTAAATTTATTTTAATTTTATTCTTATTTATTTAAACGTCATTAGCAAAGCTATACTGAAGAGAGATATATCTCGAAACGCGTCTATAGATGGCCTAGGACATTAGTTTTAATCCAAGTTCTTTCACTTCTAATTTGTTGCTATCTCTCCTTTCATTTTTAATTTGTATTGTTAGTTGGTTTGAAGAGAATTTGACCTAAACGTTACATATACTTTAATAGAGCGTTGTAACAAATCAAATTAAATAAGATTTTAAATATTTCATTGTATAATTCAATATCCGTAGGTGTATTTGCATGGGAACTAGTTGTTTCAATGGATATTTATCGTCTTGAGTTGTCTTATTAATTAAGACATTGTTTGCATTTTCACGAATAGTTTTTTCGTAATTTTATATATTATGTTTAGAGAGGTTATTAGTTAGTGCTTTATACGTCAATTTAATTTGATCTTCACTAACAAACTCTAACAAAAGTATATAACTTAATTAATCGAATTAAGTTACACACTTTTTCTTAACTCTAACAGAAGTGTGTGACTTAATTGATTGCATTAAGTTACACACTTTTGTTAGATTTTGTCATGGAGGATACAATTGTTTTGCAAATAAAGAAAACGCACTGACACGATTCATGCATTATTCAAATTATCGAACGATTCAATATTCCAGACAAATAAGCGGCGAAAAACAGTGGTGGAATATGAAATTACATTGGGATTGCACAATGCCTGGTAAATTTACAACATTTTGTGCACAAAACAACTGCTGAATCTTACATCAACAAAATTACCCCATAACTATAAATTACGCACTAATACATACAGTATATTCCAGGGTTGTTATGTTTAAAACACTTTGTTTTAAAACAGTATTTCAAAGATGTTCAAAAACAGCCGTCGTGTTTTAAACGGATTTATTTTAAACATGTTTTAAATTTTAAATTTGTTTAAAACATGTTTTAAACGTTAAATTGGTTTAAAACGTTTTTTTTATTATCTTAAATTTACTAAATTATATTTTATACTACTTCATTAAGATTTTTTGCTAACATTTTTAAATTTTTACTAAATTGTTGAAGATATTTTGAATTACATTATTAAACATAACATTTTATTATAATAAAATATCACAACTGTGTGTGCATAAATTTAATTTTTAAACACAGTGAATTTTTCTTTTAGGTATACATATGCATACACTGTAAATTTTACGACATTCGTTTTTTTTTTAAAGATTACAATTTGAATCTTTAAACGAGGGTTTTCCACTCCCAGACTAAGCATGAAGTAAAATTTCGAGTTTAGAAAAGCCTGAAAATTTGGATTGGCCGCGTAGCGAAGCGGAGCGGCCAATCCAAATTAGGCTTTTCTAAACTAGAAATTTTACTTCATGCGCCACGCGTATAAAACACTGAAATATCGGAAAGTTTAAAATATACGGCTTTAGCAATCTAATATGTAGATCTAAATAAAACGTGAGTAAAATTCCGAGCTAAACAAATTGTTTAAAACGTTGATTATATGCAACCCAATAACTCTAACGTGTATTAGGTTGCCTATAATCGTGGTTGTATGTGTGTTTTTTAAACTTCACTGTGAATCAGTGTTTTTAAGCGTGGCGCATGAAGTAAAATTTCGAGTTTAGAAAAGCCTAATTTGGATTGGCCGCTCCGCTTCGCTACGCGGCCAATCCAAATTCTTAGACTTTTCTAAACTCGAAATTTTACTTCATGCTTAGTCTGGGAGTGAAAAACACTCGTTAAAAGCTTCAAATTAAACACTTTGAAATAACGAATTCCTGCAAATTTAATAAAGCTGTAATTATCGGGATATGTATACTCAAAAGAAAAATGCCCTCTATGTTTTGTTTTCAACACATTTTAAACATGTTTTTAATTGTTAATGTTTTAAACGCTGCTTCAATGAAATAAACACGTTTTGTTAAAAAAAACTGTTTGTTTTAATTAAAATGAAAAAAACGTTTTTTTAACAACCCTGGTATATTCACTAGTTGTTTATTTGAGTTATGTGGAGTATTTAATTACGACGAATAATTTCTAATTCCTTACTTAATTTTTATTTGTATTCGGTAGATATACATTACGTGTGCTAAGCACTTATTATCAATAGCAGTATGTTCAACAAAAACAACAAGCACAAAAATTGATTACAGAAATGTCATTTAAGTGTTCTACGTAAATTAATTAGTGGTTAAAATGGTTTAAATGTATCACAAATTAACCGCTTCCGCTACAAAATATACCTCTCGATATATAAATATAATGGAATATATAGGAAATGGGGTGAAGGTGGATGAGTGGATGAGGGGGAAAGGGAAGGAAAGGCAAGGGTGTATTGACAGAAGCCGGTATAATGATATGTATGGGAGGTGGCAGGTGTATAGGAGGGTGCCGAAGTATTTGATAGAGAAGGGATGGGGTAGAGAGGATAGGGTGATTGTGGCAAGGGCGAGGTGTGGATCGGAGGAGAGAGGAAGGAAAGTATGGATGGGGGAAGAATATGGAAGGTGTGTGTTGTGTGGACAGGGGAAGGATACGTGGGGACACTTGGCGGAGGAATGTGAGGGGGTGATAGAGGAGTGGCTGGGAGCGAAAGGGAATAGAAGGGTAGTGGAGTGGATGAGGGATTATGGGAGCGGGGTAAGGACGTTGGAAAAACTGGGGAGGGAGAGGGAAAAGAGAAGGGAGGGTAAGAGGGGTACGGGAATGTAGTGAGGTAATCAAATGTAAATGTGTAATCAATGTAATGTAATATATAGATAGAGATGTAGAGATATGCCAATAAAGGTTATTTTTTATATATGAATATATGAAGCACTCCTTGAGAATGACTCAAAGTCGAAACTAGTTGGAATAAAAAAACAAAATATTAGTGACATTTAACCAAGTGTATTCTTCTTTAAATCATAATGAAATATGAAGTTGTTGGAATTTTATATCTCCTGTTTTTAATTAATTTGAGTCTCGATATATGAAATATGAGCTTTACAGTTATAAATGTTCCTTGTTCTGTTTTCAAATCCTGAAAATGCACAATCGGCGTTCGCGTGGCGCGTCGGGTTTTCATAATCGGATTATAAGAGGAACGAATTTCGTGCCCGCAATTGCGTTATTAATTTTTTTTTTTTCAGCGCAGTTGCAGAAAAATTCAATTTACTTAACAAATGGGAAATTTAAAATTCAACAAAGGTAACGCATCCTCGTTTATATAATCGGATCGGGAATTACCTGTGCATCCGTTTAGGATAGGATACTATAATTTTTAATCTACTAACTAGAGACTAGTAGTAGTAGATGAGATTTATTAACTAGCTAAAAGGAATAAAGCTTTATTATTTCTTTAAAACGATATTTTTATTTTAGATGCAGAAAATGTTTTTTTAACCCCTTAACTTACGATTTATGATACATAGAGAAATTTTTTCTTTTACATATTTCAAAACAAATGGCTCCAAACATTGAGATCAAACACAATCAGTATATTTTAGACTTCACAATATTTCAGTGTTTTAGAGGCGTTTTTTAACCCCTCAACTTACGATTTAAGATACAAACAGGAGTTTTTTCTTTTAACAAACGAGAAATTTCAAATTCAACAAAGGTAACGCATCCTCGTTTATATAATCGGATCCGGAATTACCTCTGTATCCATTTGAGATAGGAGATTATAACTTTTATTCTACTAACTAGAGACAACTAGTAGTAGATGAGATTTATTAACTAACTGAAAGGAATATTTATATTTATTTCTATAAAAATATATTATTTATTTTGGACGCAGAAAATGTTTTTTTTTTCGGCTTAACTTACGATTTAAGATGCATACAGAGATTTTATTTTACATATTCCAAAATAAATTGCTCCAAACATTGAGATCAAACACAAGCAGTATATTTTAAACTTCACAATATTTCAGTGTTTTAGAGGAGTTTTTTAAACCCTTAACTTACGATTTAATAATAATAATAATAATAATAATAATTCTTTATTGTCCTACAAAAAGAACAATACAGGATAAGTATCAAAATTGTAATTATAACTTATATCTAACATTAATAATAATAAACAAAAATATTTCATTCCAAATGACTAACATAAGAATATTTTATATTGAAAGTACACAATTTCAATTTCCAGATTTCTGGTTACTTAAAAATACATCAATAAAATATTTATTCGCATTACGACACATATGTGTCAAAGGCGCTTTAACTAGAACATTAGTTTTGCATACGGGTAATACAAAGGTGTTAGTATAGCGCGAGGCAGTTCTAGGTACATGAAAATTTATTTTTGAAAGTAGATACATACAATCAATGGAGTTGTCAATCACTTTTTTTTTTAAATTAGCACTATATTCACTCCTACGATCAACAAGTGAAACAAAACTATGTTCAGTAAGTAAAGAATTATAGTCAGTATTTCGATATGTATCATTCTTTTTACAAAATAAATATTTCAAAAACATTTTCTGTACTTTTTCTACCATCAGTGAGAGATTCATATAATGCGGATACCAGACCAACATACAATACTCTAATTTTGATCTAACAAACGCATAGTAAAGCGATACTATGGCATTTATATTATTGAATTGTTTAGATATAATAATTACTCTTTTATTTCCCAACAGAAGTACATCCAATTACAGGGAACATTTTCATGTACAACACATGACACTTAACTAAAGTTTAAATTTACTAGTTTTGTAAAATTAACAAACGTAGACAATACATACGAGGATTATAAGTGAGGCATAATATCTCTTATAAATTTTACAATACTGTGATCAAAAATATCGGCTGAGTTGCGAACAGTGTTGTATAATCGCATCATTTTATTTAGTGGTGAATTAAAATATAAATTCGTTCGACTGCGATTACAAAAGAACATTAACGCATTTCTATTATTATAACGCGGAACATAAATATTTATTAATTCAAGCAGATTTGGATCATTAATCTCGTTATGTAATAAGTTGTAAATAGTTTTAAGTAGTATTATGTTTCTTCTGATTGACAGATGTTGCAAATTAAACATTTCTAAAAGCATATTGTATTCTATGACATTACTATCCTGATATACTGAGGACTGCTTGAAATAATGGTACTTTACAAAAAAATTTTGTATTATTTCAATTTTATTTATATGCGTGCTGAACGTAGGAGACCATAGAGCGGCGCAATACTCTAATTTTGATCTCACATAAGATAGAAATAATTTGCGAATAGCCCATACAGAAGTGAATGATTCAGTCGCACGCCTAACAAAACCTAGCATCTTCAAGGACAATATGCGCATTATAAAACCCAACATTTTTAGTGCGGATGATGTTATATTATTAATATGTCTAGAAAATCTTAACTCAGAATCGATAAGTACACCGAGGTCGAAAATTTCACGTATTCTTTCAATTATTGTGCCGTGAATGTTATAGTTACTAACAATTGTTGAAATTTTGCGACTGTATAAAACTACATAACATTTAGTAGAGTTTAGTTTAAGTTTAATAAATGTACACCAGTTATCAATTATATCAAAATTGTTTTGCAAATTGATAGAATCTAAATTAGTGTTAACATGTGAATAAACTTTCAAATCATCTGCATAGGCTAAGACTGGGCATGTAATTGATGCAATTAGATCATCAATGTACAAATTAAACAACAATGGACCAAGGTTTGAACCTTGTGGAACACCTGAACTAGATGTAAATGTAAAAGAAGAGAAGCCATTGTAATAAACAGTATTTTGTCTATTATGTAGATATGAGGAAATTTACATAATACATTTATATGATAGTCCGAATAGAGACAATTTATGCAATAATATACTATGGTCGAACGTAACAAAAGCACGGGAGAAATCAGTATATATGACGTCGGATTGTCCACAGTTATCAAGTGATTCTGATATGTATTGGGTAATTGATACTAAATTAGTAGTTGTTGAACGGCCAAGTGTAAATCCATGCTGATTTGGTGATAGATAAACTTTTGTATGAGAGTTAATGATAGAAAAAATAATTTGTTCAACATTTTAGAAAAATTCGACAAAATTGAAATTGGTCGGTTGTTATTAATATCATGACAATCCCCTTTCATAAAAACTGGGAAAACATTTGCATGCTTCCACTAAGTAGGATATTCACACGAAGATATCGCTAAATTAAATATTTTTGTTAGCGGACGAACAAACAAATGTTTACAATCCTTAATTAAAAAGGTGGGAATATTATCAGCACCGTATGAGGTAGAATTATTTAGTTTGTATATGCTTTGCATAACCTGATGTTCTGTTATGCTAGTAACATTAAGGACTTCACTGTTGTTTGATTTTTCTACAAATACCTCGTTTGTTTCAGGCAAAAAAACACTCGAAAAATGCTCGGCAAATTCATTCACAATGTCATGGAGTTTGTCATAATGATGTTCACCTGAATATAGTTCATCAGGAATTCTAGATACATTTCTTTTGTCGTAAACAAATTTCCAGAACTCATTGGGATTATTGGTTAAATTTCTTTCAGTATTAAAAATGTACATATTATATTCTATTTTTCATTTCATTTTTAGTAATGTTCCGGAGTCTTTCAAACTGTGAACGATAATGTTGTAATTTGAAACGTTTCCATTTACTGTGATAATAATTCTTAGTTCTTATTTTGTACATTGATTCTCTTGAGAACCATGCGGGGAATTTATTGGATTGCGCATGCTTGTGTCAAGGAACATACCTATCAAAACTATCATATAATATCTCGTAGAAGTGATCTACGGCCTGATTCACATCAGTATAGTTTTCTAAAAATAACCAGTCGATAGAGGAAAGATATTTATATAAACCAACAAGATTTGCACGGCGAAAATTGTATCAAAGGTTATGATTTGATGGAAAATTTGCATCTTGATTATTAAAAGTACATGCTAGAGATGGATGATGTAAATCTTCAGGTACCAAAGGGTAGGGTTCTCGACACAAGTCATAATGCAATATACTTAAATTAGAAAATATGAGATCTAACAGCATGTTTCTAGAATTGGGTACAGAATTCATTTGATTTAGATTCAATATGTTTGTAAAACTATTTAAGAAATACTTTATAATCTGAAGTGTTTGGAATATTATAGTTAGGCACATTCAAGTCACCTATTATTAATACCGGTTTGTCCAATAACAAGAGTTTTAAACCTTCAAAGAATAAGTCAACCTCATTGTTTGAAATATCAGGAGGAATATATACTTCTACACAATAAAATTCAAATTGACGCTTGTATTTACACTTACATATAATTAAATCAACTAATGGTACTAAATTAGTAATTTGAACTGAATTTACATTAAAACATGTGATATTATTTGAGAAAGCCAACAATACACATAGATACATACAGAAACTTTTTCTTTTACCAAATGAAAAATTTTAAATTGAACAAAGGTAACGCATCCTCGTTTATATAATCGGATCCGAAATTACCTTTGCATCCATTTGGGATAGGAGATTATTACTTTTATTCTACTTACTAGAAACACACAAGCGGTATATATTGATTTTCACAATATTTCAGTGTTTTAGAGGCGTTTTTAACCTCTAAACTTGTATGTAGATTTTTTCTTTTACATATTCTAAAACAAATTGCTTTAGATATTGAGATTAAGCACAAGCAGTATATTTTGAACTTTACTATAATTCAGTATTTTAGAGGAGTGGCGCATGAAGCAAATTTTCAAGTTTAGAAAATCCTGAACATTTTCAGGCTCGAAATGTTACTTCATTTTTAATTAAAGATTGGAAACACTCGTTAGAAGCTTAAAATTAAAAACTATACAAATCTCGAGCCATATTTGTGACGTTTGCAACACATAAAAATCGAGTTTTATATATTAACATACAGGGATTTTTTTTAAGTATACATATCCCAATTATGTGCTGACAATTTCAGATACTCGTTGTTTTTTGAATAATTTAACTTAAAGCTTTAAACGAGTGTTTTCCACTCCCAGGTTAAGCATGAAGTAAAATTTCGAGTTTAGAAAAGCCTGAAAATTTGGATTTGCTGGGGCGAGCGAGCGAAGCGAGTTTCGCCCCAGCAAATCCAAATTTTCAGGCTTTTCTAAACTCGAAATTTTACTTCATGCGCCACGCGTATAAATCACTGATTTTAAGTGAATTTCACTTACTCGCAATATTTCAGTGTTCTCAGTGTTTGTATAATAAACACTGAAAACACTGAAATATTGTAAACAAGTGAAATTTACTTAACATCAGTGTCTTATACGCGTGGCGCATGAAGTAAAATTTCGAGTTTAGAAAAGCCTGAAAATTTGGTTTGGTCTCTCCGCGCTTCGCGCTACGCAACCAAACTAAATTTTCAGGCTTTTCTAAACTCGAAATTTTACTTCATGCTTAACCTGGGAGTGTAAAACACTCGTCTTAAGCTTCAAATTGAACTCTTTTGAAAAAAGCGTATGCATATGTATACTTGAAAGAAAAATTCTTTGTATACTAATTTTGAATTACTTAAGAAAACATTATCTGCATAAAAATTAATTATTTGAATCACCTAGAAGCAGAGAGGTTTATTTATTTATTAAAAAAATTATTTATTATAATCCGATTATGAAAAATTGAAAATCCAGTTTTAATGTTCAAGTTATACAAATTATGTTGATTTACAGAAAATATACTGGTTAGTAGTCAGTACCTATCAATTATTGCTCTATATCTCTTTGCTGATTTACAAAAAACTGTTCTGTATTTAATTTGTTTAAATTAGCACTTCTATAGTACATTTGATTTTTATATGAATTCTAAAATCTTAAGTTGAAAAATTACAATATTTTAGAGTAGGGATTTTAGGGAATGTTGGCAGTTAGTCCTAAATGTCATAGGTACATTGTCATTTCAATTTTGATTTTGAAACCGACACTCTTCATTCTCATCAAAATGTAGAATCGCAAACCTAGGATAATTTTATCCTTTCGGCAAAAAAAAGCAGTGGTAAGATACATTGAAAACCTTAAAGCTCAAAACAAGAACGTAAATTAAATTAATTTACAGGTTCAACTATTACAGTTTTTAGAATTAAAAACAAATATGAGCTTAGTGGGGGAAATTGAATTTAAAAAAAAATGTGGCCGAAAAAAAAATAGATTTAATGTCTTATGCAGATCTTCATTTTTTTTTAAGGACGGTTAGTCGTAAGATTGTGGAATATCAAAGCGAGAATGAGTACTTTTTTTATAATTTATTAAAGTTTGCTGGTGAAGAATACAATTGCAAGGTTTTGTACTATTTTCTTCTATTGCACAATATTTAAAAATATGCGATAGAATTAGTCGTCAGATAGTGGAATATCAGAGCGACAATGAGTACTTTTCTTTTAATAATTTATTACAGTTTGCTGGGAAAGAATTTTGAATGAGGTAGAGATAAATTATATCGTACTTTAAAATAAATTTGCTACAAAAACAAAATAATATAATTGTCTAAATGACGGCTTCATGAACTCTAACCTCACAATGATATGTAAGAATCTAGTAACTTATAAGGGTAATTCAATAAAATGTATTTATTATACCTGGTGAGTTTTTACTGAAGTTTTGACATTGACAATTAATATATAAATCAAATGGACTATAAGCAACTCAATTTATTTTTCTTTAAATGAAAACGCTTTATTTCTTAAGGTATTAAACGTAAAATTCATCCATAAACAGTTTTTTTTTGTGGAAACACTTTTCGCTTTATTTCTTAAGATATTAAAAGTAAAATGCATCCTTAAACAGTTTTTTTTTTGTCAAAACACTTTTCGACACTTTTCATTCGAATGATTGATGTCGTTCGTCTTTCCTGGGCGACGTCGATTATGAAGGGCCGTAAAAAGTTTGCGCATTATTCATAATTTTCGCCGGTTAAGAACCGGCGACGCCAGTTTTCCGGTCATTAAATTAACTCGGTCTTTCGATTAAACGAAGGAGACGTTAATTGAAAGCGGAACGAGCGCAGCACGCTAAAATAAAAAAAAGTCTCCCTAATGAAACTTTTTTCGAGTAAACAACCCATAAAATAATTGTTTGCAATAACACGGGTCTACAAAATTAAATCAAAAACATTTTTTTCTTATTTTAAGTTAACCCGATTTCAATCCATCACCCGATGGATTGAAATTCGGTTAGGGGATGAGATGAATATTAGGGAATTGACTTAGGCAGTTAGCCATCCAGTCACAACCAGTATAGTATTGTAATTCTTCATATTAATGAAAATGTGGACAACAGAATTTGGGTGTCAATTGTGTTGTCCATATTTTCATTAATATGAAAAACATCCTAAAATCAAAAAAATGATTCCGTTGAAATGTAAGTATATTTCTATTGCACAAGACTTGGTAATACTGTTAGTAACACAGCAGTTTTAAAACTACAACCAACTGTCTAACTACCCGCATTGTTTATATTTTTTTGTCCGCGGTTGTGTTCAAAGTTTATTTTAAATATCACGTGGCTTAAAACTTGAAAAAATAAATTACATAATAATGTTGACATCAAGACGATTATAATAGTGAGTTGCATGAAAAAAAATCAATTCAACAAAACAAACAAAATCGAACAATTTGTAGGAGCGAAAGTCTCGCCCATCAATTTTAAACTCTTAGATTCATAAATCATCTGAATATTTTTCAGATAATTATGAATATTGTTGTAAACACATATTTCTTGCTCTAAAAACAAAATATCAGCATATGTTTTTGCTGAAGCTCTGTTTTATTTATTGTATTCCGTTATCTATGCATGTAGATACGATGCATATAGTAGAATAGTAGAATTGTATAGTGTATATATATACAAAAAAAAAAACGGGGACAGTCCATTGAATAAGGCGACATGGAAAATGTTTTCAGTGTCGAACGTAATGGAATTTTTCACCCATTTTATACGCATCGTAAATTCTATCTGGAAAATGCTATTGCCTGAATGTTTGCTGGAATACAATTGCAGGGTATTGTACTATTTTTTTCTATTGCGACAGAGTGTTATATAATTTTCACATTAGTAACCCATTTAAAATATGTGAATAGAGCAGCCTTAATAATAACTGGAAACTTACATACATGATATTATTTAAATTATTATAAATTTATTTTTAAAATCGATGCAGCCACCGGCTGCATCTCAGAAACTATGTAGCGTAGCATGTTGGGGTAAAAAATTGCAGAGTGAAAATCTTCAAAAGAAATCACTACTGGAAATTAGTTTTAAGTCCCTAACCCCGCTGCTAGAGGGCGTAACATCTATTGTTAAATACAAACACAAAAGTTTATCAAAAAACTGCTAAATTGAGCTTACAAATTGTAATCTACGGTGAATTTAACTGAATTTTAACTACTTACTTGTTTTTTTTTTATCTCGCACATATAAGGCAGGGGAGAGCGGAAAAGTGTGATCATAAAACTGCGTGTAACTTTTGTTAGGATTAACCGAAATTAATCAAGTTAGTCTCAGTGGATAGGTAATTAAAGGCACTGTTTACTTCCGTCTACTTTAGTTCTTTTAGAAAGCGCCAGAGGGCGTTTTGGAACAACCGTCATATTTTCTAGATTTTCTTAAAAAATTCAAACAATAAGCTATAGTTCTCTTACGTTAGTTTATTACAGGAAGAAACACTTAGAGACATAGGGAAAATGTCATCCTTATATGTTTATCCTAACCAAAGGTATAGTAAAAAGTCTGGTAGATTTGCCTATTTTCAACCGCGCACCGTATAAAAATATATGTTAACATCTAGTATGCCTTTAAGCTCCTTTGTTTTATGTTCAAAAGGTCAAAAACAATAATTTAAAGGAAAATGAAAATTACTTTTCCCCATTTCTATGTTTTAGAAAGCGAATATTTAAGTAAATCCATGATTATTTAAAATCTCAAATAATAGAAGGCTATGAGATTAGTAAAACGTTTAAAACAGCGTATATTTACTAAAATTAGAAACACTTTTTACAATTAATCAATGTCGAGACGTGTGATATCTCATTTTAAAGGGCATACAAATTACTATCCAGCAATTAAAAAATTATAACACTTGTGTTTTGTGAAGAATGAGTTTTTGTCGAAAAATGGACAATGAAAAAGTTTTTCCTATCCGGGCAGTAATCCAGGAACACACGGTATATTGAAAATCAAAGTGGTAAAAAATAGTGAAATGTATAGTCATTGAGATAAAACGAGAATAAATTAGTCAAGGTCTTAGCAATTAACTGTAAATTACGTAAAATTCACATTTTACACTTTTATTTCACCACTCTACACTCTTATTTTTCACCCTAACCCATTAACGGCGAAGCAATTATAGAGATATCTCTAAAAGTTATCGTATCGTATAACATACTGTTACGGGGTGGGGTGCTTCGCAGTTGGAATTTAAATAAAATCTTCGTTAAACAATTGAGGTGTTAAACGAAGACCCACATCGCAACTTCCGGCTAGCTATTTAGTCACTGAATAATAAAATTATGCTTACCAGGGTAATCACTTCACTGATTCTAAGTTAAAAGGTAAATGAAAGGTTTGAAATTGAACTTTAAAAGTAAATGAAAACTTTAATCAAAGAGTAACATAATGTATTAACACGAAACAAATTAAACAACGAATATAAATTTACAAATGAAAATAGAAAAAAAACAAGAAATACAATTAAAAAAATAACTTACGTACGACCACTGGGTCGTAAAGAATACTTGTAAAAACTTTCGCGGACGCGGACGCGGACCGAAATTTAGCGTAGTGACGATGCACGGTTCGAAGACTTTTTCGAAGTGATGTTGGCGGGCCAACAGACTTTTTTGAAGTGATTGTAGTCCTTGAGGCCGGCGGTATTTTTTTGGTTTTTGGTCAACCCTCTTCCTTTCTTACCCCTCTGGCGACCATCAACTTTCGTTGGCCGAAAGAAAAATGGCCAAAATAAATATTAAATATTAATATTTTGAAATACAAAATATGTCATTATATGCGCGATATGATTCCGCGTCCGGGCATATATGATATATTTTGATTCGAGCTAAGAACGGGGTTTAATAGACGTTTAATTTAATTAAGCCGAAGGGGTTGACCAAATTTGCCTAAAAGTAATACCAACGATGTGGAATGATAGAGCGCATCGTTTGGTATACCTAGCAACAATATGCATAAACAATTACGCCTACCAACTCCAAAAAACATATAAACAATAGGAGTGTTATGCCTGGACTTAGAAAATGTATAATAATAAGGAAAATACTGAATAGAAGTTTATGAAACTTCGTCCAAGCATAACGGGGAGCATAGTAATTGTTTATACATATTTGTTGCTATGTGGAACCTCGTCTAAAAGCGAATTAGTAACAATTAAATATCATGACAGCTCGCGGTTTATATCCTTCTGGTTCGAACTAACCATATCGTGTTTGGTGTCGTTCGAATCGTCTTCTCAGTTATCCGATGAGTGTTGTGACGTTCGCGTATGTATTTTACATACGCGAACCACGTAGGGGATGTTCCTATCCTTTGCATTCGGCGGTTTTATAACCCCTGACGTCATGCCCGATTCTTTTGTGCTTCGCACGTACGTTTCGCTCGCGCGATCGGGCCGGTCGCAGGTAGCGGCGTCCCATCGCAGATGTGGCGAACTCGGGGATAACCGGGAAATCCGTATATATTTTGGACAACCCTGGAACTGGAAATAGCGGATGCCGTAGAGTTCTACCCTTGGATGGCCGAGAGGAGTTTTGAGCTGAGTTGAGCTGCCTGATGTTCGTGGGCGCTATTTGACGAGATTCCACTAGGCAACCTATCTAACTTAAATAATATCAATGTATGGCGCGAACTTTACTCATTTGGAAAATAAAAGAGAATGAAGCAATATTGTGTACTGAAAAATAGAATGAGGTGAATTGGGACCGTTGTTCCGAATATTAAAATATGTAACAAAATAACGCCCGTGGTTGTGTTGCAGCTGAAATATTGCTGAATGAACAAATTGACGACGCTTACGGAAAAGCGCCGGTAACAATACTGTGAATTTTTCATTTAAATATACATAATGCATTCGCTGTAACTTTTCAGGCATTAGTCGATTTCACAAATAAACGTGCATTATTAAGTTTAGAACGAGTGTTTCCACTCCCAGACTAAGCATGAAGTAAAATTTCGAGTTTAGAAAAGCCCCGCGTAGAAAATTTGTCGAGGGTCGCGCAGCGACCCGAGACAAATTTTCACGGGGCTATTCTAAACTCGAAATTTTACTTCATGCTTTACTTCATGAAACACTGAAATATTTTAAAGTTAGAAATACACTGATATTTATATTTTTTTGAAATGAGTAATAATCGAAATATTTATATAACAAAATAAATACATTTTTTTATACATTTTCAAGTCTGGTTAAATAATATAGAATATCAAATTAACTTATTTGATAATTTAATTAACAAAAAATTAATAATGTTGCGTGTATGCATCAATGGCGCTTAATGGGCTAAAAATCAGAGATGGCGTTTACGCTTTCGAATATATGTAAATTGCACAGACCATAATAAATAGTCAAAGATATTCAGTATTCTTCAAGCACTAGTTTGGGACTATACTGACGATGGTGTTGAAGCCTGAAACGCGTATATAGTTATCCAGTGAATGAATGAGTACTGAACACAAATTCATATTCTTAAAAATTCAGTGATCTACTTCTGAAATCAAATTGTGACTTAAATTACTGCCATATACCGTCCAAATTAGTTATTTTTAAAACAAACTGTTTTATATGCAAAATAATATATTGAAAATCAAAGTGGGTAAAAAATAATGTGTTCAAGATGCAGTCGTTGTTGTAACGACGAGGAAGACGACAGGGCTCCGGACTCGGAAACATGTTCAGGTATATAATTACCTACTTGATACGTGGTTTTAATATGAATCTCGTGTATAATACGATGTGTCGCAGACTGGTGCACGAGGTAACAAAGTTATTAACTCGATCTTCTTCTTTGTTTTGTTGCAGAAGAAGAATGGAACTCGGATGGAAAGTCAGGCCGTGGCCTTTCCGGAAACGAATCCGGTAAGTTGATTTTATAAATATATAATGATTTAATTATATAAATAATTATTTACTGGTTTGTCATTTTTTCTACGTTTACAATCATTGTAAATATCATATGTTCAACAAAAAAAACCTCTAAAGTGCCATGATTTTATGTTTGTTTAAATTTCAGTTGGCTGTACGTTTTAGGAATTGACATATAAAATGTCAGACATAATAATTATAATACATAATTTCAGAGTTGCCAACCTACAATATGTTCCACGGCACTTTAGAGGTTTTTTTAAATGTGCATAGGATACATAATATTAGTACATCGCAGGGCTGTTATGTTTAAAACACTTTGTTTTAAAACAGTGTATTCTTTTAAATCTTAAATTTGTTTAAAACATGTTTAAAACGTTAAATTTGTTTAAAACGTGTTTCTTATTATCTTGAATTTACTAAATTATTATTTAAACATGTTTTAAATCTTAAATTTGTTTAAAACATGTTTTAAACGTTAAATTTGTTTAAAACGTTTTTCTTATTATCTTAAATTTACTGAATTAAAAAAAAATTGTTTACATTTTTAAATTTTAGCTAAATTGTTGAAGATATTTCAATTTACATTATTAAACATAACATTTTATTACAATAAAATATGACAACTATGTGTGCATAAATTTGATTTTTAAATACAGGAATTTTTTTTTTCAGGTATACATATGCATACACTGTAAATTTGACGACATTCGTTGTTTTTTAAAAAGATTTTAATTTGAATCTTTAAACGAGGGTTTTCCACTCCCAGACTAAGCATGAAGTAAAATTTCGAGTTTAGAAAAGCCTGAAAATTTGGATTGGCCGCGTAGCGAAGCGGAGCGGCCAATCCAAATTAGGCTTTTCTAAACTCGAAATTTTACTTCATGCGCCACGCGTATAAAAGACTGAAATATCGGAAAGTTTAAAATAAACGGCCTTAGCAATCTAACATGTAGATCTAAATAAAACGTGAGTCAAATTCTGAGCTAAACAAATGGTTTAAAACAGTGATTATAAGCAACCCAATAACTCTAACGTATACTAGGTTGCTTTTAATCGTTCTTGTATGTGTGTTTTTTAAACTTTACTGTGAATCAGTGTTTTTAAGCGTGGCGCATGAAATAAAATTTCGAGTTTAGAAAAGCTTAATTTGGATTAGCCGCTCCGCTTCGCTACGTGGCCAATCCAAATTCTTAGGCTTTTCTAAACTCAAAATTTTACTTCATGCTTAGTCTGGGAGTGGAAAACACTCGTTAAAAGCCTCAAATTAAACGCGTTGAAACAACGAATTCCCGCAAATTTAAAAAAACGCTGTAATTATCGGGATATGTATACTCAAAATAAAAATGCCCTTTATGTTCTGTCCTTAAGACGTTTTAAACGTGTTTAAAAACTTATTATTTTTATACAAATTTTCTATCAATTGAGTAAATCAACTCCACTAAACACACGTCTGGTTGGAAAGAGTAATTTCCATCGATTTTTCCCTACTCAAAGTAGCAAAAAAAATGCAAACGTGTCCCTTTTTCCATTACGCAAGCATCGAGCACCCTTTCCGTGCATGCATAACAACCGATCGGGTGATTACCTCGAGTCTTCAAAGTCCCGGAATCCTCCGGACTATTGTTCCTTAACCCCGTCCGTCAGATGGCACTCTCGATCCTCGGCCGACTTGGTAGTTTTTCAGGGAATGCCAGTATTAGTTGGGCATCTAGTCGAAAGGAAGAGTGAGCGTGGCGCCATCTAGAGTGCGGGCTCTGTACACTTTTAGTATCGATTTATTTTACAGAATGTCTTTGAAGTGAGAAATAAAATGTATAAGCAGGTCTCTGCAATTTAGTAAATCGTTTGATTTTTTTGAATGCAGAGATTTTTTTGAAAGCGAAAAATATACGAAAAGTTCTTTACAATTTAGGTAATAGTTATTAATTATTATTTAATTATAAGTATAAATGAAATTGCCAATTCTTGGTTGCAGAATACTTCAAACATTAAACGTGCGATTCTTTTCGGAATTTACAACAAGTTAGTCTTACAAAGACTATATCAAACACTCATTGAAACAACTACTTCCCGGGCTAATACCCCGACGGACATTGAATTATACAACAAGTGTTTGCTGTTACATACAGTAACCTACTGCAAATGTAACAATTTGGGTCAAATTATTCAGGCCATCTATAGACGCGTTTCGAGATTTATCGAGATTTCGAGATTTATCTCATTTATACTTATGTTTGAACGGTAACGTGACCGCCAGTCTAAGGTGTCAAATTGTTTAGAGGGAATGGCAAAGCTATACTGATGAGAGATAAATCTCGAAACGCGTCTATAGATGGCCTGAATAATTTGACCAAATTGTTACATTTGCAGTAGGTTACTGTATGTAACAGCAAACACTTGTTGTATAATTCAATGTCCGTTGGGGTAGTAAGACTAACTTGTTGTAGATTGCGAAAAGAATCGCACTTTTAATGTTTGAAGTATTCTGCAACCAAGAATTGGCAATTTCATTTATACTTATGTTTGAACGGTAACGTGACCGCCAGTCTAAGGTGTCAAATTGTTTAGAGGAAATGGCAAAGCTATACTGATGAGAGATAAATCTCGAAACGCGTCTATAGATGGCCTGAATAATTTGACCCAAATTGTTACATTTGCAGTAGGTTACTGTATGTAACAGCAAACACTTGTTGTATAATTCAATGTCCATAGGGGTATTAGCCCGGGAAGTAGTTGTTTCAATGAGTGTTTGATATAGTCTTTGTAAGACTAACTTGTTGTAGATTGCGAAAAGAATCGCACTTTTAATGTTTATTATTTAATTAACCTGAATTATTTTTGTGAATAATCTTCTTTGTAATTATGTAATGTGAAATTATCATTTATATTAAACTAGTAATGTTCTAAATTGAATTTGTGTTCAGTATTCTGGCACCAGATATCCACAGACGCGTTTCGGACTTCAAGGTCCTCTTCAGCGTGGTCCCGACCCAGTGCTAAGGAATACATTTCCGACTATTTCAAGCCAATATGTGAAAACTATTAATGGATTTTATAGCTAACGCCATCTAATACTCCATAGTCTTCGTGACACGAATGTCAATGACACGAATGACCTGAATATGCACTTATGCACTCGTGTCATTGACGATGCTACTATGGAGCATTAGATGGCGATAGCTACCGAATCCATTAATAGTTTTTACATATTGGTTTGGATTGGTCAGAAATGTTCAGTATTCCTCAGCACTGGGTCAGGACAACACTGAAGAGTGTCTTGAACTCCGAAACGCGTCTGTGGTTACCTGGTGCTGGAATGCTGATCACAAATTCAATTTTGATATTTGTTTTCTGGTTTCACAAACAAAGTTTAGCTCGTTCGTGGACGAAACAGTGACCTGTATATACACTTGTGCATTCGTGTCATTAGCGATGCCACTATGGAGCATTAGATGGCGTTAGCTATTGAATCCAATAATAGTTTTCACATATTGGCTTAAAATAGTCAGAAATGTTCAGTATTCCTCAGCTCTGGGTCGGGACCACATTGAAGAGGAACTTCAAGTCCGAAACGCGTCGTTGGGTATCTGGTGCCGGAATACTGAACACAAATTCAATTTTGATATTTGTTTTCTGGTTTCACAAACTAAGTTTAGCTCATTCGTGGACGAAACAGTGACCTGTATATGCACATATGCATTCGTGCCACTATGGAACATTAGATGGCGTTAGCTATCGAATCCATTAATAGTAATGTTCTGTTACTTCACAATATTGTATTTGTATTATATGATGTAAAATTATTACTTAGATAAAATTAATTTTATTCCTTTACTTCACTACATTTAATTATAATTCTATATGCACTTTTTATACATAGCGTGTTTCTTTTCCAATATCGAACTAATAGAATTAATATAAGAGTTATTTCATGTTACTAACAAATTAATGTAGAATGTAAAGTCGGTTAATAAGGATTAAGTAAGAGAAAAAACTTAAGCACGAATTCACTTTAATTAAATTTTGTTTTGTAGCTCGATTAAGGTGGGTAACTCTAAGTATAATACGTTAGTATAGTTTTCTATTTTATATTTTTATTAATCAAAAGTATTTTTAATATTTCCATTTGATTGGATATATTTTCTATTGAAATATAAATAACACTTAACCCTTAGTGTTTATAATTTGTAGCATCATTTTTTTAGTCCCCCAAACAAAAAAATATACATGGTGAGTTTTTTTTTCACGTTCTCTATAAAGATATCGGAACCTATGAGAGACAGAGAAACGGTTAAATTGGCAAAGTAGTGCAGTCTTACGATCTGAATAAAATGACATTTCTAAAATTTTCGAAAAAGTCAAGAGTAACTAGATATTTTGAGAAACGTGAAAAGTGCGGATTCGAATCGATTTTTCGCAGTTATTAAAAGAAATAGAAAGAAACCGTAAATGGCAAAGTTTTAGATAATTTTACACTAAATAATAAAATTTTATCAGATATTTTATATTGACATTAATTTTCGAGATATAGCACAAACTTGCGTTTTTTTTTTTTTAATGGAAACTTTCCAAATTTAAGTGATATTAAATAATAAGATAACACAAGCATACGGATTTTTTCACAAAAAATAAGTTTTCTTAACACAGAAAGAATACATGCAATAAATTTGAAGTTTTCTAATACAGGCACACATTTTTCTACAAACATTTTATCCAGAAATTTCTTAAAACAGATAAAAAACTTTTATTTAAATGACATCCATAGTTTTTTTTTTAACACAGACAAAGAGTTTTTTCCACAAAAATGTTTGATTTAGATTTATTGTTTTGAAAACAATAATTAATTGTATTATTTTGTTGCAAAAACATACGTTTTTAGATAACGGTTTACGATAACTTCTGTTTTTACTTTGTATTTTGCTTTTTGGTGAAAGGGCCGGGAGAAGCAAATTAATTTATAAGTGCTTTATAAACATAAACAAGAATAGGTAACTCACGGATCACTCAAAACATGCTAAAGTAAAACTATATTTATTATTTGCTTTTGAATATTATAGGTACCTACATATTTTATATTTTCAGTAATTTGTTAGGGTAGGTAAGAAGATGAAAATATTATAATTACTCAGTTAAATATTGAATTTTGGTGAATCCGGCAGGAGAATAAAGTTAAAGCTGATTTATTTATATGCCTTTATATAAATAAATACTTGTTAAATTATTACGAACAGATATTATAGAAATCTATTATTTATGCATAGTAAAACATAATATTAATTATCAGAAGAATATTAATTGAATGATATACTTAGTGATTTTGTTCTATTATCTATTATTTATGCAGAGTAAAACATAATATTAATTATCAATAGAATATTGACTGATTGATATACTTGGTGATTTGGTTTTCGTAGTAACAAAATTACTAAGTATACATTAATTGAATAATAATCTCAATTTTGGTGAAGGCGAATAAACAGATATAGAAATCTATTATTTATGCAGAGTAAAACATAATATTAATTATCAGCAAAATATTGATTGATTGATATACTTAGTGATTTTGTTAGTAACAAAATCACTAAGTATACATTAATTGAATAATCATCTCTATTTTGGTGAATGCGCCGGGACAAATATATTAATAGTCGCCATTTTAGGCACAAATTCAATTGCTGATTTATCAAATATTTGCATCTTAAGCGATTTGCCTCATGCCCCACGCATATAATACTCTAGAATATTGTGAACTTTTAAATATATTGATTATGTTAATAAATTTTACAACTATTTATTTCGTTTAACGAAATCTTTCAAAATTTAAGTGTAAAGAAACGTGATTAGTGATTCATTTATCAATTAAATTTGATTTTTACGTAACGTATTCAATTAAAATACAGGGAATTTTACTTTAAAGTCTACATATGCATAAGTGGATAGGTTTGGACGATTTGACGCCCTCCGCACCTCCGCAGTGGTCCAGCGGTCTAACCTTCCAGCATCCAGCATCGCCCTCGCAGCATCCCCCGCAGATTCATCTCGAGAGATTCATCTCCCGAGATGAGCATCCCCCTCCCAGCATCCCCCGCAAATTCATCCCCTTTCCAACATCCCCCGCAGATTCATCCCCCAATCCAGCACCCCCCCAGATTCATCACCCTCCCAGCATCCCTCACAGATTCATCTCCCGAGATTAGCATCCTCCGCAGATTAGCATCCCCCGCAGGTTCATCTCCGCCGAGATTAGCATCCCCCGCAGATTCATCCCCCGAGATTCATTCTCCATATCAGCGCCATCTAGTGTCGAAGAGTGCAAACAGTCAACAGCGGCGCCTTCTAGTGTCGAAGATTGCAAACACTCAACAGCGGCGCCATCTAGCATCGAACAGTGCAAACACTTTACATCAGCGCCATCCAGTGTCGAAGAGTGCAAGCACTCAATAGTATTTACGGTCTTGGACACTAGATGGCGCAGATGTTAAGTATTTGCACTCTTCGACACTAGATGGCGCTGATGTTGTGTGTTTGCCCTCTTCGACACTGGATAACGCTTATGTAGAGTATATGCACTTTTCGATACAAGATGGCGCTGCTGTTGAGTGTTTGTACTAGATGGCGCTGATGTGGAGAATATATCTCGGGGGATGACTCTGCGGAGAATGCTAATCTCGGAGGAGATGAACCTGCGGGGGATGCTAATCTGCGGAGGATGCTAATCTCGGGAGATGAATCTAAGAGGGATGCTGGGAGGGGAATGGATCTACGGGTTATGCTGGGAGGGGTGATGAATCTGAGGGGGATGCTGGGACGGGGGGATAAATCTGCAGGGGGTGCTGAGAGGGGGGATGTTCATCACGGGAGATGAATCTGTGGGGGATGCTTGGTCGCGGAGCGCGGAGCGCGGAGCGACCAAACCAAATTTTCAGGCTTTTCTAAACTCGAAATTTTACTTCATGTGCCACGCGTACAAATCACTGATTTAATGTGAAGTTTATATTGTACGTCTTTACCATACTGCTTTACTAGTATATTTCAAACTTTACTTGAAATCGGTGTATTATACGGGTGGCGCATGAAGTAAAATTTCGAGTTTAGAAAATCCTGAAAATTTGGTTTTGCCGTTCCGCGCTTCGCGCTACGCGACCAAACCAAATTTTCAGGCTTTTCTAAACTCGAAATTTTACTACATGCTTAACCTGGGAGTGGAAAACCCTCGCTTAAAGTTTCAAGTTAATACAAAACCAGTAATAAATATAAATTGCTTAAGCAGAATACACTGCTAAACAAGAAGGCGAACTTCACTTGAAATCAGTGTTTTATACGCGTGGCACATGAAGTAAAATTTCGAGTTTAGAAAAGCCTGAAAATTTGGTTTGGCCGCTCCGCGCTTCGCGCTACGCGACCAAACCAAATTTTCAGGCTTTTCTAAACTCGAAATTTTACTCCATGCTTAGTCTGGGAGTGGAAAACACTCGTTTAAAGATTTAAATTGAACTCTTTAGAAAACAACAAATGTCGTAAAATGTACAGCGTATGCATATGTATACTTTCAAGAAAAATTTCCTGTACATTCAACTAATATTAAAAGCTGACACATCAGTGAGTGTTTTCTTTGAAATATTTTTGATTTTAAACAGTAATTAACAACTGGTTTGATTGAAAAACAGGTTAAATTTAAAGTTGTATGCTATTACTCAGTAGTTATTCAATGAGGAATTATAAAGATGTTAAATTGTATTTGTATGATTACTTCAGAGAACAGAAAGTTTTACGTTCGTTTTTCCGTTTGTTCTCCTTCATTGTATCAGTTAAGTTTTACCCGTTGTATTATCAGCACTGAAGTGCATGCAGTAACTACCGGGAAAGTTGCAGCAGCTTGATTAGATCGGATTCTTAATCCGGAAAAAGAGGAAATTCCTAGAGGAAACTATTCACTCGGAACAAAACTTCCTCCCCATTCTTCCGACCCAAGTATCCAATGAAAATAAACTGTTAAATTATTTTTCTTATCCCGCAGTGAACACATTATATAGATACAACAAAATTAGAAATGACGAGTGTCCTGAATGTGGCAATTTTTTAGGCTTTTCTAAACTTTAAATATTTAGTACGTGCTTATTCAAGAAGTTAAAATAACGGGTTATTCGAAAAGAACGGACAGATTTTTAACATGTATTTCTTTCAAACTACAAAACGTTCCTGGATAGACAAAAGTTTAAAATTTTAACAGCACAGGCAGAAGTTCCGACCACAACCGCATTAGGGATGTTACTTGTCATGTTGACTGTCTGTAGTAAAATGCCGGCACAACAAAAAACAGCATTTCCTTGTGCTTTTTATTTGTGGAGTTACGTAAAAGACCTTGTTTTCATTCCCCCTATGCCTCACACTCTTGAAAATCTGCGACATCGAATTGTTGACGCTGTAAATTCGATAACTAGAGACCAGCTGATTCGATATTTGTCGTGTAACACATTGTGCTCATATTCAATGCATACAAAATCGAACTTTTTTTATTCTGGAACGTTGGAATTGTGTTTCTATCTTTTGTAGTTTGGAAGAAATAAATGTTTGAAATCTCTTCCTTTATTTTGCATAACCCTGTAAATGATGCATTTTCATTGGATTACATAATTTAATTGTTTGATTAAGCACGAAGTTAATATGAATTATTAAACGGTTAGATTATTTTTGTATCCTGCAGTGAACACATTTTATGGATACTACAAAACTAGAAATCAGGAGTTGTTTAAATTTAGCAAACGCTTTCTAAACTTGACTTATTTACCTCAAGCAATTAAATTATACCAACACACTGATATAAATTTTGATTAATAGACACAATCGACGAACAGCCGTCTAATAAATCATCATCGTCGAAGTAAATCACATTATGATATCCCATCAACGGTTTAAGCCGTCGACGGCGCGTATTTAGCTAATGGTGGATGAGAACGGCAAATAGCCCGAAATAATTAATTTGATCAGGACGAATCCTGAGAATATGCACTTTCCTAACCCCTGCAAACTATTGGGAATATATTCATGTGCACACGATTGATCAAATAGCTTACAGACAATACGGTTAAGACAAATAGCTAGCGATCGGAGGAGGAATTTGTTGTTTGTTTGGTGGTGTATCGAATGCGAGTTTCAACTTTGTTGAAGATGTAATTTGGAATGACAAGCATTAGCTAGATGCATATATACAAAGAGAATTATTGATCTTATTTTAATGACTAAATATAGCTAAATACATTTCGTCGGGCCATGAAACAGAAACTATAGTATGTTCAATAAAAAAAAAACCTCTAGAGTGCCATGATTTTAATTATTTTTAAATTTAAGTTGGCTACACGCCTTAGGAATTGACATACAAAACGTCAAACATAATAATTATAACATAAAATTTCAGAGTTGCCAACTTACAATATTTTCCATGGCACTCTAGAGGTATTTTTTAATGAACATACGATATCATTTATGTCAGTTTAATATTTAATTTTATTGAGAATGTTTTTACTCCAACATTTCATCTTTAATCGTAGACAAGAATTATTAAATAAAATAAAACACTTTAACTTTGTTTGAATAACACAATATTTTTATTTTCGTCACTGCATTTTCGGCAACTGAACTTGCCATTATGAAACAGAGTAATTTAAATTGCGGTATGGTACAGGTATATGTACACGAATGGTTATTTACAAAATAGCACTAGAACAAGTTGGTCGTTAATTAGAGGAAATTCCGGATTAGCGCGGACTTTCTGTATTTCCAGGATTTTTAACAGGTTCATTTTTCGACCCTTTTCGGCATAATAGATAATCTTAAGTTCATCCTCGCCAATAGAATGGTTTTCATCGATGAGATGTTTGGCGAAATTTGATTTTGCCGTTTGATTTAACCGAAAAGTTGGTTGACGTTCTTTGAGCCGAGTGCTAAAATTACGACCAAATTGACCTATGTATGTATACTCCTTCACAATCGGGACAAAGAAGCTTGTAAATATATACAAGAATTATTGTTTACTTTCCTCGTATTTCGAAACATTTCCCTAAATACTAAGCCAATAATAATAATAATAATAATAATAAATTGTCTTTATTCAAAAATTTAGGAATATTACAAAAGAGAATAACATACAGTAGTGCAGGCGAAGTTCAACCAGTCTGTATGATTTTCAAGCAATTTATTTTGAACTTTAGGCGAATATTTGCTTGGACTAAATTCTAAAAAATTTACGAATTATCATTTATTATTATATTTTTTTATTATGTATTATCACGCTTCATCTTTTAAAAAGAAACAAATAAAAAGATTTAAAAAATACAGATATAAATACAGAGAGTAGTATTGAATTGCGTCAATTTTTATTCTGCCCAATCTATTTGATAATACAATAAAAACTGCAAATGTATGTTATATACCAATAATTCCGATGATTTATTGCATAAATATAAAATAACATGTACATTAACTACGAAAAAAAAATCGCTAGCAACTTCTATCTGATATTTCCATGCGGAGACTTTGAGAACAACACCTGGGGCTTTTGTCCCGAGAGGATTCGCGAAGGAATTACGCCGCTCTGGGACAAAACCCGTTTGCGTTCTCGCGTAACGTCTATTTTCCATTAACTGCGAGCAGATTACCGCACTAAATTACTTTATTATGTAGGAAATTACAAAACTAACGTGAAACTATGAGCGCAATATACTAGCAAAAATAACGTCTCCTATAAGTTACTGCTTTAGTGGAATAATGTAAAATGTTCTGCTGTGAAAATAACATGATACTTTATCATTTAATGGAATACATAAAGAAAAATTAAATTTGCCAATAGTTTGCAGAATATTAACAAAATATAAAAAAGAATTAAAACTAATATCGACTTTCTGCAAAAATTTAGTCTCGTTGAAACTATTGAATATGAAATAAAATATAAAAACGAACTAAAATTAATATCGAATTTCTGCAAAAATTTCGTCTCATTGAGACAAGTCTCCAAATATTTATTGAAACATCTACTTCTCGAGCTAATACTCCGACAGATATTGAATTATACAATGCATATTTGAGTTACATGACAGCTTTACTGTTCTATACATAATTTATATGCAAATGCAACATCAGCTCAAATTATTGTCTCACTAAACTAAATTAAAGAACAGGAAATTGAAATAAATTGAAAAAATTACAGGGAATGAATATTAATTGTCTTAAGCCATCTATTGAATATGTCAATGAGACAACATTTTTACTGAAAGTCGATATTTATTTTAATTCGTTTTTTATATTTAATAAATTAATATATTGAAAACTTACTCAAATATCCTAGTTTTATGTTATGTTTTACTACGTAGTGTCCAATCGTTGATTAAGCATGAAGTAAATATTTCGAGTTTAGAAGAGCCTGAAAATTTGTATTTGTCGCGTGGCAACTAATTCAAATTTTCAGGCTCTTCTAGACTCGAAATATTTACTTCATGCGCCAGGCGTATAAAACGCTGACTCAGTGCGAAATTCATTCTTAATTCACTAATAATTATTATTCTGATAATGAGACTTCTTACTACACATATTTTTGAAATTAATGTGCTCTCATCATTTGTAAATAAGAATATTTTTAACGAGATAAACTATTTATTTTTCACGTTATTTACTTTAAATGGATGAAATTTTGTTAATTCAGTAACGAGTGAAAATATGCAAATGCTCGTGTGTTTGTTTTAGGATTGCATCGCGTTACCGCAAATGAATTCATAAATCACGCTCTGCGCGACGATTTTATGCATTACAAATTAAAATTATAAATTTATGGTGTTTTCCTCTCGTGTCGTATTTCCGGTCAGGCGCACTGCAACAATCATAACTCGCCGCGTGTCAACAAAACGCGCTCCTATTCAAAAGTCCACTTGATTAATTTACCATTTTCAAGTTAAAACAATTATATAAACGTTTTCAAACTAGTTCAGTTCATCTCTAAACTAGATCAACATCAAACTAGAATAATTTAAAATATTAATCTGAAATTATCTTTTGATTTAAGCTCAGATTATATTAAATACTTGTTGATAATTGAATGAAAGTCACTTAGTTTTTTTTCACTACTGTGAATTATTAATATTGTACACATGTTAATTATATATATTGTAAACATGTTAAATATATATATTGAAAACATGTTTTATCAAGTGATTATTGAAAACCAAATTAAAGATATTGAATACATAGTTATAAAAGTAACTATTTTATATAATCAGAGCTCAAATTTAAACTGAATTTCAGATTAATATTTTTATAAGTATAAATGAAATTGCCAATTCTTGGTTGCAGAATACTTCAAACATTAAAAGTGCGATTCTTTTCGCAATCTACAAGTTAGTCTTACAAAGAATATATCAAACACTTATTGAAACAACTACTTCCCGGGCTAATACCCCGACGGACATTGAATTATACAACAAGTGTTTGCTGTTAAGTGTTTGATATAGTCTTTATAAGACTAACTTGTTGTAGATTGCGAAAAGAATCGCACTTTTAATGTTTGAAGTATTCTGCAACCAAGAATTGGCAATTTCATTTATATTTATATTTGAACGGTAACGTGACCGCCAGTCTAAGGTGTCAAATTGTTTAGAGGGAATGGCAAAGCTATACTGATGAGAGATAAATCTCGAAACGCGTCTATAGATGGCCTGAATAATTTGAGCCAAATTGTTACATTTGCAGTAGGTTACTGTATGTAACAGCAAACACTTGTTGTATAATTCAATGTCCGTCGGGGTATTAGCCCGGGAAGTAGTTGTTTCAATAAGTGTTTGATATAGTCTTTGTAAGACTAACTTGTTGTAGATTGCGAAAAGAATCGCACTTTTAATGTTTTAATATTTTTATATTTATAAAAAGTTCGTGGATCAACATCAAACTAGAATGATTCAAAATTTTATTTTGAAATGCAATTTAGATTAAGCTCAGATTGCATTAACTAGTTACTTTGCATAATTTCATAAATATATTCAGTTTTTCTTGAATTATTTGTCTAAATAAGTCCATATAATATTAAACATTTCTTTAGAAAATTATATGTTTTACAATGTGAATTTTATTTCTTAGGTGGAGACCGGAATATGAAAAGAGGCAGCACAAAAAATGGTAGGGTTCTTATCTTAATATTTTTAATCCGAAAACAAAATGATCATTATCTAAAAAATATCAAGTCGAACTTAATTAAATTCTGTATTCAAATAACAATAATTTGTGTTATGAACGGTGGAGGCTTCTACTTCGTTATACATGTTAATTCAATAAAATAATACACTTTAACTTTGTTTGTCTAACACAATATTTTTATTTTCGTGACTGCAGTTTTGTCAACTCAACTTGCCATTATCAAACAGAGTGATAATAATATTGTGCTATACAATAAAAATATTGTGTTGTACAAATAAAGGTAAAGTGTTTTATTTTATTGAAAACTTTATGTTTTACTCATATAATTTCGTATTATTATTATTAAAGGTTGACTTTAACTTAGTAAAAATTGCACTTTGGTAAATGTAAATAAAACTAAGTTTAAGATGAGCTTGGCTACCACAAACACAATAAAATGTATATCATACGATAATATTTAATTGATGAGGCGGATAAATGATGAAACTTCATAATACTATTTACAATAAAAGAACACATTTGGGAATATTTCACTTTTCTAAAAAATATCATCATAACAAAATACAAGGTTAACGATGGCTTTAATTCGTTTAATTGATTCAAGTATTAAATTTTATCATTTTAGATGTTATGTTTTAAATTATTATGTATTTTTGCATTTTTTTAATTATTATTAACAAAACTTAAACTGTAATACTTTTCAAAAATTCGTTTTAAAATCTTGTGTAAAATTTGATATATTATTGGGATATTATTGTAAAAACGATTTTTCTCGGCAAACTACCCATACATCAAAGAAATGCTTCTCGCAATAGGTACACCTTTTTTTTTCTATTCCACCTTCCAAGTATTTTTTTTATAAATCCTGGCACGTCGTAACGTATTGCCTTCCCAATTGGATATAACAAATGCTCAACGATCGAAAGGCTTGAAATTCTATTCAGCAATTCTATTATTTTCCAGTAGAGGGTATTCCATTTTTATTCAATTTTTTCAGCTCAAGATATATCTCGAACGCGCTGAAAAAAATTACGCCGCGAGATAATTTTTTATTCGAAAACTATAAAATTGAAAAAAAAAACACTTTTACATAAAATTCAGCTGACGTTGGTCAATAATTAAAATTAATAAATTATCTTTTTTTTTAAGACTGAATATTTGCAAATATTTGCAAATATTATCGCAGTTTTATATTTTATTTGCATTCTTTCCTAAATTACATTTATTCAAATAAATAGAGTTTTACTGCTTGTGTACATTTTACCAATATATATATTAATAACTAATTAAGACTTACAATTACAGTTTTAATTTGTTATTTCATACACTATTTTGTAAATAAAATACTTTTTACTCTTTTTAACCACTGTGCACTTAATTTGTGACTATAGTTCCGACTATCTAGTAGTCATTATCAAACTTAAACGCATACAACACAAGATACTATTTTGTCATGCAAAAATTTATTTAGGGAAAGCTTTACTGTAACTTTCGTTGATAAATACACTGTTTTTTACTTGTCTTGGCCTGCTTTTTTATAACTTCTACTTTGTTTATTTTATATAAAAATGTGTCGATATAATTCTATTATTTTTGAATCAGTTGAAAGTTTATTGATTTCTATTAATTTTTATAAAATTTCTAACATAATATTTTTTCGTGTTTGTTTTCACGAAATTGTTTACTTACGTTCAAATTTTATTTAAAATAATTATTATCTTTGAGAACCTGTCTCAAAGATAATAATTAAGTTGAATTATTTCTGCGTAAATTCAGTAACTTTTATGTTCATTAAATTATTTGTATATTTTTAACATTTTGCACACAAAATATTCTTATAGAATAATCTATGTTATTAATTTTTAATTTAAATAGAAAATATGTAAATTATACCATTCTTTTACATTAATCTATAACTGTATATTTCTGAGTTTACGTGAAGTGATTATTCCACTATTCCACTATTCCTTACTTTACTTTTTATTTGTATCGTTTATTATTGATAACAAGTTTATTATTGATAATGAGCACCTTGTGACTCGAAATGTACATTAACGATACAAATATAAAGTGAAGTAAGGAATAACAGTCCTATTTAGTACATTAATCTATCTCTGTTTTAATTTAAATAGAAAATATGTATTCAATTTATTCGAATTAAGTTTGATTTTCTTCCTTCACTTCTTCATATTTACTAAGTTGAAGCCTATAATGTATTTTTAACGAGTGTTTTCAACGCTTGATTAAACATATAACAAATATTTTGAATTTAAAAAAAAAACCTAAAAATTTCGACTGGTCGATTCATTACTTTTTTTTATTTTTCTTTAAAAGGATTTACAAAAAATCTACAAATAGTGTTATCGGAAAAATATTCATATCTTTTTAATATAGTTTTGATTTATTTTTTATTTCAAAACAACAGATGAAGTATACCTTATAAAACTTCACATGTAATCTGTGTTTGTTTTATACGGCTGGCGAATAAAGTATATATTTCGAGTTTAGAAAAGCTTGAAAATTCGGATTAAATCCAAATTTTCTGCCTTTTCTAAATTCGAAATATTTACTTCATACTTAAACAAGAGGTGGAAACCACTCGCTAGATAACTTGTTTTATGAGATACAATTTCAGCTTGAAATTAAAGGAGATACTTCACCAGTAGTTTTAATTGATATATTGATTCGATTATAATTATTTCTACAATATAAATACAAAATAAAATCAAAACTACCCAATAAAATCCAACATAATTTGAATTTATAAAAATTACACAGAAATCAAATATTATTGATATTTTTTGAGATTAAACACTTTCATTGAAAATTGAATTAAATTGTTTCATCTCAAAAAATATATAATAATATTTGATTTGTGTACAATTTTTTAAAATTTAAATTATGTTGGATTGTATTCGGTAATTTTGATTTTATTTCGTATTTATATTGTAGAAATAATTATAATCGAATCAATAAATTAATTAAAGCTACTCGTGAACTTTCTCCCTTTGTTACGTAACATAGCGTGTTATTATACGGGTAATTATTTTAATTACAACCACACAATTATTAATTAATCAACTGAACGCAAAATAAATTACTCAATAACAAAATAAAAATATATATAAGCATAAAATAATGCATACAAAAACAATATTTAAATGCACAATTTTTGATAAAATGATGAGTACTTACAATTTATTAAAATGTTATTATTTGCTTATTAAAGTGAATCCACTCCCAGATTAACCATGAAGTAAAATTTCAAGTTTAGAAAAGCCTGAAATTTACTTCATGCGCCACGCATATTAAACTCTGAAATATTGAGAAGTTGGAAATATACTTAAAAATACTTTTTTTAATATGAGTAATAATAAAAATATTTAAATGACAAAATATTTACATTTTTCTAGACTCATTCACAAGTCAAATAATATCGTATGTTCAATAAAAATAAACCTCTAGAGTTTATTGCTTTTGGAATTGACATATAAAACATCAGACAATAATTATAATACATATAAATTTAGAGTTGCCAACCTACAATATTTTCCATGGCACTCTAGAGGTTTATTTTTATTGATCATATGATACAATGTATGAATTGAACTTATTTAATAATTTAATTAACAAAAAAAATTATATTGTTGCGTTATTGCATCAATGGCGCATAATGGTTTAAAATCATCGATTCTGAACAGTGTTTAATTGGAAGTTTTATATGAGTGTTTCTACTCCCAGACAAAGCATGAAGTAAAATTTCGAGTTTAGAAAAGCCTGAGCGTTTGGATTTGGACGCGTAGCGTCCAAATCCAAATTCAGGCTTTTCTAAACTCGAAATTTTACTTCAAGCGCCACACGTCTAAAACACTGAACTATAGTGAAGTTCACAATATGCTACTAAAGCAGTACGTTAAAGACGTATATTTTAAAATTCACTTAAGACCAGTGATTTATATACAATTATGTATGTCACATATACCAAATTCTATTCTTATTAATTCTGTAAAAATGACGATAATATAAATAATAATAATATTATTTATTGTTATTTACCATAATAGATATTACTATTATGGTGAATAACAATAAATATTATTATTATTATACGCGTGGCGCATGAAGTTAAATTTCGAGTTTAGAAAAGCCTGAAAATTTTAAAATTGCCAGGCTTTTCTAAACTCGAAATTTTACGTAAGGCTTAATCTAGGAGTAGAAAACACTTGTTTGAAGCTTCAAATCAACCTCTTTTAAAAAGCAACCAATACCTAAAGATTTACAGCATATATGTTGTAAATTGAAACATGTATTCTTAAAAGAAAAACTTCCTGTATAATTGATAAATAATAAGTTTATTAATATTTATAAACAAGAATATTTTTTAAGAAGTTGATATAAATCGAATAAATATCCATATATTTATTCTATATTTTGATATTTATATAAATATCGTTATATTTACAAACCCTGCAATGAAAAATAACAATAATTTTCAATATACATTATTTTTCTTTTTTAATAGGCTAGCAACCCAAGGTTTTGTGTCAATATTTTAATATTTTGTTATAAAATCTAAAATGCTTATGAACTTTTATCGCGTTTCAAGAAAACGTCAATAAACATGTACAGTACGAATACAATAAAAACTAAAAGTAAATCCATTTTTTAAAATTTTTTCAAATAGGCGACTCATGTCCATTTCCAAAAATTTTAAAACAATGGATTTAGGGGTTTTTGGAAATAGGCGACTCATATATTTAATAGAATGAGGACATATCAAATCAGTAAAACAAACCAAGTGTTTTAATCAATGTTCTACTATTAGAATGAGAACACACTGAAATATTTTTCAGTGTATTGTCGTCTGAAACTGAAACGTGCATGAAACGTTACAGATTCAGAGGACACAAAACACTGAAACGGGGTCATCGCGAATGGGGAAAACGGACGTTTCCCTTCATTTTACCCCATTTGTCAATGAGGGCGCGTTTATTTATAGGAGACAACTTCGTGATACGGATCATAAATGCCCATTTTTATCTACTTTCTTCTTAAAATGTTTTATCGCCCTCATTGAACGCCATCGGGTTTATGATGGGCGTAAATCGCGCAATATTAATATCAATTTTATATAATAATTTAAAGGAAGAAAAAAAGGACATAAAACTGCGATGATATTTGCAAATATTCAGTATTAATTAAACGGTGCGATCTTTTAAAATATAAATTAAGTCGCCCAGATGCAAAACCAGCCATACGTATTTTGACAAATTTGTGGCAAAGACAAAGACCGATTTTGCATCGTCTTTTAAATAATTTCTTGAATTAATTTCTCATCTGGCACTTGGTGAAACATATAACTAAGTGTTTTTAGTTTAAATAACTTTACATAGTCTTTTAAATAATTCTAAATAATGTTTAATGAGCGTTGTACCGAATAATAATAATAATAATAATAATCCTTTATTTGCATAATAATAACATTCAACAAAAAAAATATATAAAGGTACATATTAGTGTAAAATTAGGAAAAATTGAATGTAACAAAATGCGCATCATAAGGCGGGATTCAGTGTTGGGGTAATCCCCAAACTGTTCTACCATCCAAACCTTAAATTAAATTAAATATTTACTTAATATGTGGAATACACTTTGTATCTACAAATTAAACAAACATGAACAAATACTCTATACATATATATTTTGTGTTACATACATTGAAAATCTAGCCATCACGATTGTTATTAGCACTTCTATAAATGTATTTTAACTGTCAACTTAAACTCGCTCAAATTAAGATTTTTAAATTCACTTGGAATTTCATTATACATCCTGTATATTTGATAAGAAAATGACCGTTCATATAGAGAGGTGCGGTGTTTAGGAGGAGATAGGCGCCCTTTAAATCGAGTATTTAATGTATGCACATCATCTCGAAATGTAATTTTATGATAGAGGTATTGTGGTGATTTATTTATTATCACTTTATGAAATAAACACATCTGACATTCTCGCCTAGCAGCCATATTTAGCCACCCTGTTTCAATAAGTTTATATGAAATTCTGTCAAACTTTCTGATTCCAAATATAAAACGCAGACATGAGTTTTGGACTTTTTGTATGCGATTATTAGTTATTCTATCAATAGCAGAGTTATATATTGGTAAACTGTATGTGAATTGCGACAAGACCAATGCATTACATAGCATGATCTTCATTTCTATGGATATTCATGAACGGTGAGGATACAATCTTTTTAGGTTAATATAGGCTGTGCTAATATATCTATTGATATGTTTTTTATATCTAAAGGAATTATCGATAATTACGCCTAGATTTTTAGGTTCTGTAACATAAGGAATATCAGCACCATTAATTGTTAAACTAATTTGAGAATGGATAAGGTTACAGGTTTTATGCTTTCCAAACAGCAGAAATGAAGATTTGGTAGGATTTAGCCTTAGATCCAACATGCAAGAATGTTCGTAAATTCTTTGCAAGTTGGAATTCACATACATTTCAGCCTGGCGAAAAGATTCAGGTTTAAAAGAAAGGTATAGTTGGCTATCATCTGCATACATATGACCATGGCAAAATTTCAATTGTGAGAGTATATTAAATGTATAGATGGAAAATAAAAGAGGGCCTAGCACAGACCCTTGCGGCACCCCTTGCCTAATGTCTAAGAAATTTGATTTGCTTTTATTCAGTTGCACACATTGTTTACGTCCACTAACGTAGCTAGTTAGTAGTGAGACAGCAGATTTTTCTACACCTATGTACTGCAGTATTAGCTTAAGTGTATCATACCTGACAGTGTCGAAGGCCTTACTGTAATCTAAAAGTACCAATATTGTTAAAAGTCCATTGTCTGTGACTGATAAAATATCGTCCGTAATTTTTAATAATGCTGTCTCACAACTATAGCCTACTCTAAACCCAGATTGTAATTGTGGCAAGATTGTATTTTTTTCAACGTACTCCAGTAATTGCTGTTTTATGATTTTTTCAATGTATTTAGAAAGAGCTGGCAAAATACTGATAGGTCTTAGGTCCTTCATCTCAGTAGGTTTATTTACTTTGGGTATGGGTTTTTTATGGCAAGCTTCCAGCAATCTGGAAATACCCCGCCTAATATGCAGCAATTTATAATATGAGTGATAACTGGCACGATATGAGGAAAGCACATTTGTAGCATTACAGTATTAATATTATCGTTTCCAGTGGAAGATGATTTAATTTGGAATAAGAATTTTGTTACAGTGTCCTCATTTACTAATTTGAAATTATACGGAACTGCAGATGGGTGGGACTTGTATGCAAAATATGAGTTGACATGCATCGTTTGACTGTTTGAAGAAGGAATAATCTCTTGAAAATAAGAATTAATGGCATCTACGTTATGCAACGATTCAGGAATATTAACAGTTTTTTTCTTAAGACCTAGCGTGTCTAGGTGTTTCCACAAAAAATGTTTACCTCTATTATTTGAAATATGTAAAAAGTATGCCCTTTTTTCGTGTTTGATAGCAACATTTGTAAAGTTCCGTAAAGTTTTGTAATATTCCCAGTGTGAAGGATTGCCAGATTTTCTGTACCGTGCTTTTGCCTTATCTCGCAACTGAAACATTAGTTTTAAATTATCTGTTAACCATGGACTATACCCTTTAGATACTGTTCGTGTTTTTATAGGAGCATGTTTATCGAATATGTCTAAAATGTATTTATTAAATACAGATAATTTATCATTAATATCATGAGAAATTAGAATATGATGCATGGGAAAGTTATTTAAATCGTTTTTAAATGCAGTCATGTCAATATTTCGAAAATCTCGGGAAGTAAATTGTTGATCCTGGTGTACGGTATAATTGTGTTCAATAGTACAATACACCGCATCATGATCAGAGAATGAACAGTCCAATATGCCTTGACTACTAACATCCATATGTTTAGAAATAATAATAATATCTAAAAGAGATAAGGAAGCACCGGCAATTCTAGTTGGTTCGTTGATGATTTGTGTTAATTAAAAGCTATCAAGTACATCATACAATAGAGTACAAGAACTGTTTTCAGGCTTAAGTAAGTCAATGTTTATGTCACCGCAGCATATAATATTATCAGTTAGGGGAAAACAGTTCGCTAATGAACTTTCGAATTCACTCAAAAATAAGAGCACGTCGTAGTTAGGTGGTCGATATGCTGAATAAAAACAAGAACAATTATGTAAAACTAAGTAAAAAGTTAGTAGGATTTGCAACTGAAAAAATATGCCAGCTTTTGCCACCGAGAAATGTAGCAGGCTTTGCATTCGACAGGATTATTAAAAAATAATTTAAATAAATTTAGGATGGGATTTGAAGATCGATTTATTTTTAAAATTGTAGCCCAAAACGAGTAGAATCCAGGGATATCAAAACCTCAAAATCAAAAAAAAGGTATATGGTTGGTTTTGCGCCAGGGCGAGTCAAATAAAGTAAATTACAAATGTAAATTTAAAATTACATGACTGTCAACACATAGTTTAGCATAACCTCAAATTTATTCCATGATTCAATTAGCATTCTAGGCAACCGCAGAAAAAAATGACGTGTACTCTAATCATTTTCTCAGTGATTAAACATCATCAAACCAAGTCTAATTTTTAAACTGCAATAGTTTAAATGTATTTAATGAGCGTTGTATCGAATGAAAATAAGATACATTATGTAAAAACTAAGTAAAAAGTTGGCAGGATTTGCATCTGGAAAAATATGTCAGCTTTTGCAACCGAGAAATTTAACCGGTTTTGTATTCGACAGGATTTTTTAAACATAATTTTAAAAAATTTAGTAAGGGATTTGAAGATTGATTTATTTCTAAAATTGTAGCTCAAAACGAGTAGAATTCAGGAATATCAAAACCCCAAAATTAAAAGAAGGTATATGGCTGGTTTTAGTGTCGCTGTATTTAAGAGAGTAGCGCAAACTGGCATTTATCTTGACGCCTTTAGGCGCCAATTTCAAATTATATCTAATTACCAGGACGCGCGTCAATCATTATAGAATATAATTGTTTTAGTTTGAATTTGACGTCTAAAGGCGTATTCAATCATTATCACATATCATATGAATGCCAGCTTGCGCTACTCTCTTAAATACAGGGACACTAGCTGGTTTTGAATCTGAGCGACTCAATTAAAGTAAATTAAAATTCAAAATTGAATTTGTGTGCAGTATTCCGGCACCAGATACCCACAGACGCGTTTCGGACTTCAGGGGCCTCTTCAGTGTGGTCCTGACCCAGTGCTGAGGAATACTGAACATTTCTGACTATATCAAGCCAATATGTGAAAACTATTAATGGATTCGATAGCTAACGCCATCTAATGCTCCATAGTGGCATCGTCAATGAGACGAATGCATAAAGTGCACTTTGTGCATTCGTGTCATTGACGATGCCACTATAGAGCATTAGATGGCGTTAGCTATCGAATCCATTCATGAATTAATAATGTAAATTTAAAATTACATTGGCACCACTGACTGTCAACACATAGTGTACCATAACCTCAAATGTATTCAATCATTCAATTAGCATTCTAGGCAACCGCAGAAAAAAAAATTACGCGTATTCTAATCATTTTCTCACTAATCAAACAACAACAAACCGAGACTAATTTTCAAACTGCAACAGTTGAAATGCGAATGTTTCAACGAAAATGTTGGGGGTCACATTATCATTATTACTGAATAAATAAACGTCTGCGTCCACCCTTCTAGTCTAGTTTGTGACGACGGGAAGTGGCGTCGCGACGCTGTCAGGAACGCGTGCGCCGCCCGCCGCCGGCTCCGGCCTTATCAACGACGTGACGTCGCCTCGCCACGCCGTTCCGACGCTCCCGGCCGTTGGCGGGGCGTCGCGACGCTCTGATAGAGCCGGCGGCGTCGCGCTTACTCATCCGTCTACGCTGAATATCGTATTTTAGTCGGTGCGATGCTCCCCCCATATACGCCGGAACATTCTCTGTAATTTTTTTTAATAATAACTCGCGGGGGATTTTTTTACAGCAAAATAAAACAAAGACGGTGTAATTTTATAAGTGATTGTGTCACGTGCGCGTTGGTGTTTGTTCAGTGTTGAAGATCTGCTTTTTTGATATTCGCACGAGGAATGGTAATTTACAGCTTTTTGTGTCTTGATTGTAAAAAAAGGGGAAAGAAAATGTGTGTGAGTGCGTGCGCTTATTTATTGTGTTCCTTTTTTACAATTTTAATGAAAAAACACATGTTCTACTACAAATATGACTTCATATGTCAATTGATTTTCAACACTGTAATGTCTTTTGTAAAAAAAAAACATGGTTTTTAAATCTATGATAAATTGAATCTCACTCCTTAATTTATATTCAAACTCCAGAGGGGCGTATAAATTACTAATTTAACGTGAATATTAGCAGTGTATTTTAAACTTCGTAATATTTCAGTGTTTGATACGCGTGGCGCATGAAGTAATATTTCGAGTTGAGAAAAGCCTGAAAATTTGGTTTGGTCGCGTACCAAACCAAATTTTCAGGCTTTTCTAATCTCAAAATTTTACTTCATGCTTAATCTGGGATTGGAAACACTCGTTAGTAGCTACAAATTGGAAGCTTTTATAAAAACAGCAAAGGTCTGAAAATTTATACTAGAAAATCGGGGTATGTATACCGACAAGAAAAAATTGTCAGAATGTTTAAAATGTAAGGAAATCTTGGAAATTTACAAAAAGCGTTGTAAATTAACTAAAACTGCCTAAAATCTTAAAAATTCATCGACACTTTAAAAAAACTAAACAAGTGTCTTCCAATCCCAGATTAAGCATGAAGTAAAATTTCGAGTTTAGAAAAGCCTGAAAATATGGATTGGTCGCTCCGCGAAGCGGAGCGACCAATCCAAATTTTCAGGCTTTTCTAAACTCGAAATTTTACTTCATGCGCCACGCATATAAAACACTGATCTAATATGATGTTCAAAATATACCTCGTATACTACGCGAATAAACTAAATTTTCAGGCTTTTCTAAACTCGAAATTTTACTTCATGCTTAACCTGGGATTGGAAACACTCGTTAGTAGGTTGAAAATGTATACCGAAAAATTGGGGTATGTATACCGACAAGAAAAGTTCACTGTATACAATAAAATATAATGCATGTTAAATATTTTAACAGACATATAAAATGAACTCACAATAAAATCAAACAACATTTAGGGTTTTTCAAATGTATTAGTAAATTTAAAGATTTGAACGCTTTTCTAAAAACAACGCATGCCCAAAAACGTACAGGAAAAATTGGGATATGTATACCTAAAGAAACCATTCCCTGTATAATAGAAAAAATCATATACATGTTTATTCATAAGTTTAATTCTATAAATTGAATTTATGAATAAACATGTAAATGATTTTTTTCTTCTTTGGAAAACCGGGATGGTTATAAGATTTTATTCCAAACACTTGGTTCCTTGACTACACAAACCTCGAGCGATATTTGTAACGTACGCAACAAATAAAAAATCAATTTTTACATATTAAGGGGTTAGGCCACTTTAGACTAGGAGGAACAGGTCATTTCCTGGACTTTTTTTAAACAAAATCTAAAAGTGCTACTTAAAAACTGTTTTTCTATTCATATGTAAAATCCTATTTATTAAAACATAGGTTTTCAGCCCATTTACTTATATTGATACACAAGAGACGTCAATTATTTTAAGGGGTTAGGCCACTCTAGACTTAGAAAAAAAAGGTCATTTTCTAGATTGTTTTAAACAAAATCTAAAAGTGTTACTTAAAAACTGTTTTTATATCTTTATTGTATGTACATTGAGCTTTATTCGTAAATTTTTTTATAAGAACGTTTTTAAAAAGTACGTCACAAAATAAAGAAAATAGAGGTCTCTCTCGGAGCGTAGGGCAAAACGGGCGGAAAGATCCTGAAAACAGCAATGGACCTGGAACAAAAAAGTAAATGTTTTCTGAATGTATACGGATTTTGAAAATTTTGATTCTAAAGAAAATGGCGCACTTTTGAAGAAAAGTTCATTTTTCGGGCTTAAATTTTCATATAAAAACGTTGATTAAAAACGAAAGAAGCATTTTTAAAAAAAGCTCTCGTATTTTTGTAGTATTTTTTATGTAGATTAAGGAATAAACAGATTGTTTAATTAGTATTTGAGATTTCTTTTCGCCCGATTGTAAAAACATGGTTTCGAGAAAAACGCGATTAAAGTTTTGACTTATAGTTTTTCATAGAAATAATGTATTTACCTCTAGACTGCAATGTCTGCGCCATAAAATTGACCTTCCCGATTCATTTCGTCATCGAACTGATCCTTTCTTGTTGATTTCTGCGCCATTCGAGCCTCTTTTGCAGCATCAGTCAGCGCGAACTTTTTTTAAACGTGCGCCATTTTGTTTAGAATCAAAATTTTCAAAATCCGGCCTGTATTTTATTAGAGGATACATCAGAGATTCAGAAAACATTTACTCTTTTGTTCTAGGTCCATTGCTGTTTCCAGGATCTTTTCGCCCGTTTTTCCCTACGCTCTGAGAGGGACCTCCATTTTCTTTATTTTGTGACGTAAATTTTTTAAATTTTCTTTTGAAAAAATTTGGAAATAAAGTTCGATGTGCATACAATAAAGATATAAAAACAGTTTTTAAATAGCACTTTTAGATTTTGTTTAAAACAATCTAGAAAATTACCTTTTTTCCTAGTCTAGAGTGGCCTAACCCTTGTAAAATAATTGACGTCGCTTGTATATCAATATAAGTAAATGGGTTGAAAACTCATGTTTTAATAAATAGGATTTTACATACGAATAGATATTCAATTCTTCGATGTCATTTACAAAATGAAGACCCGGGTATTCAAATCTAGGACATTAGGATATGCATAGAATTTTACTCTTAAATTTGTTTTAGCATCTAGGGCAGTGATGGGGAAACTACGGCCCGCGGGCCAAGTCCGGCCCGCGGAAAGGTTTAATCCGGCCCGTTTAAGAGTGCCGTCGTGAGAATGTTGAACGCGTTCTTACTTCGTAATGTGACGACCCGCATAAAAACTACCTACCTACGATTAAGCATTATTCTTTGGCCCGCTACGATTGTCTGGTTATTACAAATGGCCCGTCTTAAAAAAAGTTTCCCCACCACTGATCTAGGGCATCCGGGTACAAACATGATTTCATTCTTCAGTTGATTTTTAATACTTTGACGTTTTTTTATCCTAACAAAATTCTATGGTTTTAAAGTCTAGGATATCCGCATACAAAATATAACAGTTCATCCCGTTTTTTTTGCTCATTCAAGCTTTGGGTATCAGGATATGCATTGAATTTCACTCTTATTCTTCATTCTTGAATTGATTTTCAATTCTTTGAAGTTCTTTATCTAAAAAACCCTAAGGTTTTGAACTCTAAAATATCTAAATACAAATTATAGAATTTCATTTTCAATTCTTTGAAGTTATTTATCTAAAAAAACCCTAGGATTTTGAAGTCTAAGATATCTAAATACAAATTATAGAATTTTATTTTTGAATTGATGTTTAATTCTTTGATGTTCTTTGTCTAAAAAAAAAAACGCTAGGATATCTGACTACTAATTATAGAATTTCAATCTTTAATTGATTTTTCATTTTCTGAAGTTCTTTATCTAAAAAAATAGAACGACGTATATTTTGAACATCACATTAAATCTGTGTTTTATACGCGTGGCGCATAAAGTAAAATTTCGAGTTTAGAAAAGCCTAATTTGGCTCGGTCGCTCCGCTTCGCTACGCGCCCGAGCCAAATTTTCAGGCTTTTCTAAACTCGAAATTTTACTTCATGCTTAATCTGGGATTGGATGACACTCGTTTAGTTTTTTGAAAGTGTCGATGAATTTACAAGATTTTAGTTAGTTTTAGTTAATTTACAACGCTTTTCGTAAATTTCAAAGATTTCCTTCAATTTTCAACATTCTGACGGTTTTCCTGAATTTCCTAAATTTCCTAATTTTTCGTTAATCTTAAAAATGTTGATACTTTTTATAAATTAACGGAAATCTTGGAGTTTTATGAAAAACTTTAACGTTTTTCAAGTTAACAAAATTTTAAAATTCATACAAATTACCAAGAATTTGAAATTTAAAGGAAATTCTGCAAATCTAAGTTAAATATCGAATGTTTTTAAATTAAGGAGAATTTAATGGTTTGTAAATTAAATTCACTTGGTTTTGTTTCACTTATTTGTATTTTATTTTCTACTAGTTTCGGCTTAATGCCATTATCAAGAATGATGAAAGCTAAAGTGTCTAAATTACGCAGTGAAAAATTCAACAATACAAAAAACAATAGTGATAAAATTAGTGTCAAAAGTTGTGTTAAGCAAAATAATGTTAAATTCTTTCCTAGAATCACCAATCTTACTAACACCCAATTTAATAATGTAGAGACAGAACTGCTTAAAAAGGGATTGAAATACAACCCACACATTTATAACAAATCAAGTCTAGAAACAGTGGGAATTAATGCAGAAACTATTTGTAACAAAATATCCAGAGACGAAGAACGGTTAATTTTAAAAAATAAAACTTCAAAATTAATAAAAAAGTCTAAATCACACTGTAAAAGTAAAGCTCGCAATTATGACAACAAAACAATAACCAGCATAAGAAATAAACTAAAAAACCATAATTTTATACTATGTAAAGCTGACAAAGGTAACACCATAACAGTCATGAATAAAAAAGATTACATCCAAAAAGCAGAGGAGTTATTAGAATCAGATACATTTTGCATTAAAAAAATTGATCCAACAAACAAATTTCAAATAGAACTCAAAAAAGTATTAAAAAATAGTAAACAATTAATTTCAGACAGAGATAGATTTAAATTAACATTGATGAATCCAAAAGCCCCAATTCTCTATGGATTACCAAAAATTCATAAAGAAAATATTCCAATGCGTCCGGTGGTGTCGTACTTATATGCTCCGACGTATAAATTGTGTAAATTTTTAAATAATTTAATTCCGACATTCATAGGCTTTAAACCAAAATATTCAATAAAAAATACATTAGAACTAATAAATAACTTAAAAAACTTATCAATTCCCCACAACGCAAAACTAATTTCATTCGACGTCAAAAGCTTGTTTACATCAGTTCCGACAAATGAATTAAAAATTATATTAGAAAATAAAATGAATATGTCGAATGAATCTAATTCAAAAAAAACTTGAACTTAAATCATTAATAGAAATTTGCATAGACCAATGTTACTTCGAATTTAATAATAAATTTTATACACAATCAGACGGACTACCTATGGGATCACCTTTGTCTCCTTTATTATCTGACATATGTATGGATCACTTTGAAAATAATTTATTAACGAAAACAGAAAGCAAACACATTTATTTCTGGGCAAGATATGTAGACGATGTATTTTGTATATGGACAGGTACAAATAGACAACTGGAAACATTCACAAATTTCATTAATAAAATTAACAAAAACATTCAGTTTACAGTTGAAAAAGAAATAAATAACAGCCTCAATTTTCTTGACATTACATTCACGAAAACAGTAAACAATAAATTGTCATACAAAATATATTGAAAAGAAACTTGCACAGATGTCATCATACCAGAATGTTCAAATACACATAGTCAGATTAAATACAGTACATTCCACGCCCTTTTACACAGACTTATCAATATCCCTCTAAATAAAATAGACTTTGAAAATGAACTAGATACAATAAAAACAATAGCAGTTAACAATGGCTACACTGAAGATTTAATTAATAAAATGTTAAAAAAGAAACAACACAAACAATTACGAAATTACTTTTATAGTGGGACAAATTCAGACACAATAACATGGAATAGATTAGAATATATTAAGCCACTATCTTTACAAATCAAAAATAATTTAGAAGGAAAGAATAATAACATAATTTTGACAAACACAAATAATTTAGGAAAATTAATAGTTAACAATAAAATCAAAACTAAAAATTGTAAATTGAAGAAAAGCGGTACTTTTGAATTAAAATGTGATGATTGTGATGCAGTGTATATAGGACAAACCGGCAGGTCTTTTGATATCAGGTTAAAAGAGCATAAAAAAGACATAGAGAATAAAAAACAAACCACCGCTTTTTCTAAGCACTGTATCACATCTAATCACCATTTTTCTTCAAACGATTTAAAAATTCTGCATACAGGTAATAAGGGAATAACGCTTAACTACCGGGAGGGTTTAGAAATTTCAAAAGCCATAAAGGCAAGTAAAAATGTGGTCAACGACAACGAAGACCTTTGGAATTCCCCGATATTAAATGCCCTTTATACCTAATAAAACCTAATACTCGAAACTGTATATATTCCCAAACAAATCCATTTGTACATCATTTTTGATAATGGCATTAAGCCGAAACTAGTAGAAAATAAAATAGAAATAAGTGAAACAAAACCAAGTGAATTTAATTTACAAACCATTATATTTTAAAATGTTTTACCAAGTGATTAATGAGAAAAAAGTGTCCGATATAAGGAGAATTTACTAAATTCGGGAAAACCGTTAACTTAAACAATATTGATTTTTTATGAAATTCCAAGAGTTGGTTTTCAAAATTCTGACGAAAACTAACTCTTGGAATTTCATGTAAAATCAATATTTTTTAAGTTAACGATTATTTGGGAACATCGTAAATATTGCCAATAAATTAATTATTAATTAAAATAATTATTAAATAAAATAATTTGAAAACTAAAGGGAATTTAAAAAATGTATGAAAAAGATCGAAACTTTTCAAATTAACGGTAATTCAGTAAATACGTCAGAATTTCGAAAATTATGAATTTACAAGTGCGTTAAAAAATGAGTAAAATTATGGAAATTCACTAAAACTCGTCAAAACTTTGATGAATAACTAAAATCTTGAAAATTCATCAACAATTTTAAAATAATAAACGAGGATGTTCCACTCCCAGACTGAGCATGAAGTAAAATTTCGAGTTGAGCAAAGCCCGAAGAATTTGGATTTGGACGCGCAGCGTCCAAATCTAAATTCGTGCATTGCTCAACTCGAAATTTTACTTCATGCGTCACGCGTACAGATCACTGATTTAAAGTGAAGGTATTGGCATTTAACCTTGGAAAATATCACTAATGCCAACTGTCATAAAAATTATAAAAATTATAAATATAAACTCAAGCTAAAATTTTACTATTGCTGTCAGTTTAGAACGAACAATTGACTATTTATTATCGGCACTTTAAATAGAACATTTCACTATTATTGCCACATTATAACATACATTTGATTAGCGTAACTTATCTAATTTATTACGTCATTTTCACTTTCCTCAATGATGAAAGAAACGAGTGTCTTCCGCTCCCAGGTTAAGCATGAAGTAAAATTTCGAGTTTAGAAAAGCCTGAAAATTTGGCTCGGGCGCGTAGCGAAGCGGAGCGACCGAGCCAAATTAGGCTTTTCTAAACTCGAAATTTTACTTTATGCGCCACGCGTACAAAACGCTAATTTAATGTGAAATGTTCTTTAACCAATTTACAAGTAAAATAAGTTTTTTTTATGTCAATTATCAATTGTTTAGGTGATGGGGAAAGTGTTATGATGGACACATCACTAATTTTTTTCTTGTTATTCAAGTCTAGGATATCAGTATATACATAGAATTTTACTCTTGTTATTATTTATTCTTGAATTGATTTTTAATTCTTTGAACTTCTTTATCAAAATAATCCTAGAGCTTTAAAGTCTAGGATACCTGAATATAAACTTAAAAAAAATGATTTTATTCAATTTTGTTAATTTAAATCGACATTATTAACTCCATAACAACCGTAATAAACAAGGTTTTATTCACTAGTGAACTAAAATTTTTTTAGGTCACTAGTGAGTTAAAAAATTTATTTAAAAATAAATGTAAAGTACATTTTCTTTACAATTTCGTCAAAATTGAATAAAAACATATATACGCCACGTGAATTAAACACCTTTATTCACTCAAAGAAATGATTTCACTCGCGCCGAGGCGCTCGTGAAATCAAAATCTTTTCGTGAATAAAATCGTGTTTAATTCACTTGATGTATAATATTTATAAACATTTTCACGAAGACAATACTTTCTTTTTGTTTGACAAATGGGCAAGGCCGTAGCCAGAAACAAATTACGGAGAGGGCTATAAATATTTCAGGGGGGGTTTAAATGGCATAAACATTGTTTTTGCTCTTGCAGGACCGCTTTTACATACAAAAGTTTAACATTTTGAAAATTTCGGGGTGGGGTTATTTTATACGAGTTATTAGTAGGGGTACAGTTTTACCACTCCAAATTTACCAATCCATTTTTACCACCGCATTTTTACCACCATACTTTTTTACAGCTATACAGTTTTACCACTAATATTTGTACCAATAATTATACAATAAAACACTTTTTTACAAATAAAATCAGTTTTATTCAAAATTGTATGTTGTGACCGATCGCCCTTAGGTATTCTGCAATTTCCCCTTCTTCTTTTCTGACATCGTAATTTCGGACTATATTTGTAATCCTATCCTCAGTTTTAATTCTGGCAAGGTTTTCCGTACGTTTAATTTTTCGCCCAAGGTCCAATTCCCGGAACATTGCCTCGGTGTCGCCCTGTTCTTTTTGAAGCTCGACGACAAAAGCAGGCTAGGATGATCCCGGCCGACGACTACAGAAAAACGGTTATGCCATCCTTCAGACATGTTGTTCGTGCGTGCCGTATTCTGCAGAACTGCCTGATACATGTTCCACAGCATTGGCGGATATCGCGGGGATGTGGCACGTCGTCTTCCTCTTGCTGGTTTGCCTCGTACGTAAATGTTCTCGAAGTAGTCGGCAATATCAGCAAAGGCATCTGGAACATCCTTCACAAATATATCAAAAGCCTCTTCGACATCTTCTACAGGCACAAAGGCTGTGGCGCACATCATCTGCGCCGCGATTTTGATTGAACGATCTTCACGATCATTATATGCCTGTTGGAGACCTTCAGCCTGTAAGCGACGAAAAATCGCTTGCCGCATATGAAAAAAGCAGGCTCTAATGTTTGCTCCAGGCACTGTTTCGGCTGCATTTATAATCGCAACTTCAAAGTCTGTTAAAATCGTCGTAACAGAAAGTCTGTAAGCATACCTGTCGCACTCCTCTCTTACAACATCAAAAACCTGGAAAGAAGTTTTAGGCGAATGACAAACCGATAATGACATTGACAGGTTACAAATTGAAGTTGTCAGTTGTTATTCTAATTCGATTTTAAATAGCGGTAAAATATTGGTGGTAAAAAGAATACGGTGGTAAATACGTTGGTGGTAAAAAGAATTGGTGGTAAAAAAGGGACGGTGGTAAAAATGGAGTGGTAAAAATGGGGGCCAGTCCGAGTTATTATTTAAGTTTTAGTTTAATTGTTGATTTTATTAAGTAATTTATTAGTTTCATCTGTGTTTTACTGGTTATTTTTACATGTTTTAACCACGTCAGTAAACTGTTAATTTTTTTCTTTTAAATCTTTATTTCGACTAGAGATTTATTGATTACCACCTCGATTATTGGTGTATGAGTTGATTTTCAGCATATTCTTTTAAGATCGCTTCCACTGGATCTCTTTAAATCTTATAAAACTTGTTACTACTCTACCTTCAAACAACAATCATATTGTTAAGGCACACTTAATTTTTATTAGAAAGCTATGAAAGTTTTGGGATTTTCTGAGTGAATGTGTTTCATATTTCTCGGTAAATACCTTTCAGAAATCTATGAGTAAAGTACTAAATCATTTTGCCTAATAAGCTTAAAAATAATGTAATAAGACCGATACTGTGAAATAATTAGGGAAGCCAATCTTAATACATATCAATTTTTTTTCCCTATGGGCCCCGCTTTACAATTCAACAGGTATATCAACAACTTCTTGATAAATATTCTTATTCATAAATATTAACATTTATATTATTTATTTATTTTTCTTTTAAGTACCAATTAATATTTATATTATTTATTTATTTTTCTTTTAAGTACCAATTAAAGCAATTAAAGCATATATGCTGAAATTCCTCAGAGATTGGTTGTTTTTTCAAAGAGTTCAATTAAAAACTTTAAAGAAGTGTTATCCACTTCTAGATTAAGTATAAAGTAAAATTTCGAATTTGAAAAAGGCTGAAAATTTAAAATTTTACTCCATGTTTAATCTTGGACTGGAAACCCTCGTTCAGCAATCAAAGATTTAAGATTTATTTTTCAGATTTTTTCAATGAAATAATTTTAGTTGAAAGACCAAAATTAAGTGATAATTTATTTTTTAATTTTATTCAATACAATAATTTTAATTAAAATAAAATACAGGGTGTCCCCGAATGGTCTGTACAATGCTCTACCACATATTCTCTGAAATGAAATAAAAATATTTTTTTGTGGGGAAAATAGCAAAATTTTATAAGAGACAAAAAAATACGTAAAATTGAATGATCTTGTAGAAAAAAAGTATTCCTTATGATTTGACCTGTTGAATAAAAATATTTAGGTATCTTAAGAAGTCGATGGTCCTAGTTTGACCACTTACTTTAAACGTAGGATAAAGAAACATATCGCAAAAAGTGCATGGTATCAATGTAATTAAATGTGCCAAATTAGGTTTTCTTACCTAAGTCCAAAATACAAATATTTGAAAAATAATGAAAAAAAAAATATATATCTTTGAGGCCTCGTAGATGGCTTAGGAACCACTTTTGGATAGAGATAAGTTTAGTTAAATCGTCTTATTGAAATAATTTTAGTTTAAATAACAAAATAGAGTGATAATTCATTTTTTAATTTTATTCAATAAAATAATTTGTTAAAATAACAAAATAGAGTGGATAATATTTTTATAGAATTTTATTTAATATTAGCTCAAACATAAATCAACTTTTCGAGGAGCCACCAAACCAAATTTTCCAAAATTTCAGTACTTTTATAAGTGATTTTAGTTTGTTTGTTTGTTTATTATTCATTTCATTTGTGGTATCTCATTTAATTTCCTGTTGAGTTTCTCTCTTTCAAACGTGCTCTCGCAGGTCGTTTGCGGTTTTACGTCGGATCGTAAAGATGCCTGGCCTAATTATTTCGCAGACGCGATAAATAAGGGTGGAAACTTTATGGAGGAAAATTGTAGTTTTATCGTTCGAGAGAGGTTTCCTAGTTGGGGGAAAAAAGATGCAAAGGACGCGAGAGTTGGCATCGATTCGTGAATAATGTGTGGGGAATTGGGGTGGACGAACCGATAAATAAAACTCGGTCGTTGGCAGCGGGTTCCTTCACTCATTCCGGATTGAACTTTTTTTTTAATTTTTCCAAATTCATAATAGTAAATATTTATAACTATGCACTTACATTTCAGGAAGCTATGAATTATACGTCTTATAATTTTGAATTTAATTTGAAGCTTTCAAAGAGTGTTTCCAATCCTTAATTAAGCATAAAGTAAAATTTCGAGTTTAGAAAAGCCTGAAAATTTGGTTTGGCCAAACCAAATTTTCAGGCTTTCCTGAACTCGAAATTTTACTTCATGCGCCACGCGTATAAAACATTAAAATATTGTGAAGATAAAAATGTACTGGTAAATCAGTATTAAAAATAAACTGCTAGAGCAGAAATTAAAATACACCGCTAAACAAAAATATTTGATACTTGACTTTAAATCAGTACTTTATACGCGTGCCGGATGAAGTAAAATTTCAAGTTTAGAAAAGCCTGAAAATAAACTGTTAACGGTGAAGGCTTCTACTTCGTTATATATCATAATTCGCAATTGTGTTATCGAGAAAAGCCTTAATATTTTCAGGCACACGATTTTAACTTTGTTTGCATAACTGAGACTGTATCCCAGTCTCAGGTTAAATCGTGTGCCTGAAAATGTTCAGGCTTTTTTAAACTCGAAATTTAACTTTATGCTTAATCAAGGATTGGAAACAATTATTACTAGCTTCAAATTTCGAATACGTGAGACCCCCATAGTGCAGTTAGAAAAACGGACAACCTGTATTTCTTGTTTGCTTTGATTAACAGAATAAATTTGGTAGTGTGGCCCGATGGAAAATCTTACTTAAAAAATTTGGCTCGACTGCTGAAAAGGTATAGGGATATGTATACTTTTGGTCACCTATCCTCTAAGATATTGAATTTTTAATTAAACTAACTCGTTAAAAAAAATCTATTTACATGAATATTTACAAAACCTGCAGTACAAAAATGGAGTTATATACATAAAGACGACTTGACAGTTGACTCACTGGCATCCTTCAATTTCTGATCAACGATAAAATTATGCGGATTGACATTCACACTAAACAGATTATAATTGATCCAATCCAACGTGTAAAGATCACTATCCGTAACATACTCATACATTTGCGTTCCTCTGCTGCAAACGTTCTTCGTATTCAACACCCTTTGATCGGCCTGCGGAGTCTGTGCTGAAGTCCTCCCCATATTCACCCCCACCCCCTTACTGGAAGTCGAATACAAATTCCTCAAAAGCTGCACGATTTCCTCCCTTGTTAAACGCATCTCCTCAGTCTGGACCCCTTTGACGTTGAACTCGCTCTCCCCGTTTTGAACCCCAATTTCCGTGCTGATGTTTGGAGTTTGGGTCACCTTTTCACTCCTCCTGGTGTTCAAGCACTGTAGATTAATACACTCCTCGTCGAAATGAAATGCCATTTTTTCCTTCTTTGATTTCAACGCTTTTATCTTTCTAATAAATTCAATTTCTTTGTCTATGCTGCAATCGCGCTCGGCTTGCAGCTTTTTATGGAGCCCCTCCTTCCTCTGCGGGCTAAAGTATTTTCTGTGCAACCCTTCCATTAGCAAAAGGTCGTTTTGCAGCTTCCTCTGGATCTCCTCAATCATCTCAGCGTCCATTTCCTTATTTTCAAACTCTTCTAAAATCGAAAAATTTTGATTGATCTTCCTACGGATAAGATCCTTCTTTTTTAAATTAACCTGCTTTCTCTGCAAATCATCCTTAAACATCAAATCACCCTGCTTTTTCCTTTCCTGAGACCTCGATTTTCTCGTTGCTTTAACTTTAGTTTCATGCAGTTCTGCTTCCTTGATCAAATCATGATTTTCACTATTTACACCTGAAGGTTCTTTAATTTCAAACCTCAAAAAATTGTATTGATTGTTGATACTTCTAACTTCACTCACTTGGGTGTTTAAATTTGAAACACATTTTACTTCATGCTTGTGCATATTCGAACTTTCATTCCTGTGTGGTTTGTTCAAATTCGAAATGTCTTTTCCTTCATACCTGCATTGCTTATTTACATTCGTAAAGTCTTGCATTTCATGCTTGCTTCGTGTATTTAATTTAGACTTTTCTGTAACTTCACCCACGTATTTGCTTCGTGTGTGTGAGTTTGGTGTTTCTGTTACTTCACACCTGAAAGTCTGTGTGACTAATTCGTTTGGATGATTTCGCTTATAAGCGCGATTATTTTCCTTAGGACGTGTGCTAATGTTGTTCTGAACATCATTCAATTTATTCTGATTTAATTCTTCTTCTAATATTTGATCTGAATTATAATTATTAGTTTGTTCTTTTACCTGAAAGTCTTCATGAGAATCATTCCTCTCTAAATCCTCGAACTTTCCCAAAATTTCATGCTGCATTCGTTTGTATAAATCGTGTTTCTTCAGAAGCAAATTCTTATCTATATGCCTATGAAATTTATTATTCTCAGTAATCGATTTCTTCGCGAAAGTTTCCTTATTTAAATTACCAAGCTCTTTAATTTTAATTAACTCATCAGGTTTACAATCAACACTTTCTGCTTTCACTTGTGTATCCTTGTGTTCATCATTTTGCGCCTTTATCTGTTTGCCTTCAGTTTTCTTCCCGGATTTCAATCTCTTCATAGCTTGGTGATTTTCTAGAGCTAATCTCAATGTTCTATTGAGAGTCTCTTCGATTTCGCGGTGGTGATTATTTAAATTATTACAACCAGAATTTAATGATCTATTGTATGCATCTTCGAAGTGCTGCTGTTGATTTTCTGAATTGTTATAACCAGAATTCAATGATTTGTTCACAGCATCAACTTGTTGGTTTTCCGAATTATAGCCTGTATTTATTGATCTATCTTCAACTAGCTGGAATTTATTTTCTATATCATTAATCCCAGAATTAGGTGTTCTGTTATGAGAATCTTCAGCATGTTCCTGTTGGTGGTTTCTAATTTTTTGCTGGAAATTATTTTCTGTATTATTATAACCAGAATTATGTGTTCTGTTATGAGAATCTTCAGCATGTTCCTGTTGGTGGTTTCTGATTTGTTGCTGGAATTTATTGTCTGTATTATTATAACCAGAATTTTGTGTTCTGTTATAAGAATCTTCAACATGATCCGGTTCGTGGTTTCTGATTTTTTTGCATTCACGATGTATTAATTTGTCGACCGTACTTCCAACTTGTTGATGTTGGTTTACTAAATGATCAGAATTTGCTGATCTGTTGAAAATATCTTTATAATCTTGATGCTGCTTCTCTAAATTATTAGAACCAAATTTTATTGATGGATTTAAATTATCTTCCACTACTTGCTGTTGATCTTGTGAACTGTTTAAAACAAATTTTAACTGCGTGTTAACACCATCTTCAAATTCTTGATTTTGCAAGCCCTTGTAATCAGGATTATTGGAGCATTCTTCAAGCTCATGACATTGATATTGTAAACCAGATTTAATCGGCTTGTTGGAGCAATTTTCAAATTCTAGACGTTGATTTTGCAGAGCCTTGTTATCAAATTTTATTGGCTTCCCAGAGGAATATTCCACTTCCCGATTTTGATTCTTTAAAACCAAACAGTGAAACTTCAATTTCTTGTTAAAACCATCTTCAACATCCTGCTGGTGCTTCTTCAAGCCCTTGCAAATATATTTCAACGGCTTGTTGTAACAAGTATCAACTGTCTGATGTTCCTTACATCCAAATTTTAACGAATCATTAAAACTGTCATCAACTTCCAGTTTTTTATTCTCCCCATCATCCTCATTTTCTCGTCTCTTTTGTAAATTAGAACTGGATTTTACAATTATACTCCTGACGTCATCGCTGTCCGCCAGATTATGATTGTATAACCAGAAAATTGCCCGTTCTTTGTTTTTCATGATTTTCACTTTTGGCAGCCCACCTTTTCCAGTTTGCAGCTCGAAATCGCTGACATTGCAGAGGGAATCTTTGTGGAGGATGAATTCAGACGCCGACTTGTCTACCTCTTGATTGTACTGTCTAGGTTGTCGGAAGATTCCCTTTTTGGGAGCCATAACACTAGGAATTTTGAGACCACATTTGGAAATGTCAGTTTGTCACATGCATGTGCGATTAATTTAAAGAAATTGTAATTAATAAATTTGTTTTACAGTATGATCTGTTAAAAATCAAAAACGCGTCGGGAGACTAATAAACTCTGTTTTTTTTTAATATGAGTAAAATTAGGGTGTAGGGTATTTTAAGCATCAAATTTTGATATGTTGCTAAATAATTATCAATGCGACAAATAAATTATAATTTGTCAAATAAATTGTAACGATGCAGAGTTTTACAAAAAGAGAACGCTACAACCTGCAACTTTACAACACATACAGGGATTTTTGCTGTTAAGTATACTTTCATATATTCCATATAAACGTTTATAAAATTAATGTGATCAAACATGTAATCAAACCTAAGTCGAAGTATATTTTGAACTTCACTTGAAATCAGTGATTTATACGCGTGGCGCATGAAGTAAAATTTCGAGTTTAGAAAAGCCCAGAAAATTTGTCTCGGGTCGCTACGCGACCCGAGACAAATTTTCACAGGGCTTTTCTAAACTCGAAATTTTACTTCATGCTTAGTCTGGGGGTGGAAAACACTCGTTAGAGTTTTCAAATTTAAAGGTTTTTATAAGATCACGAATGTCTGAAAATTTACATTGAAAATTCGTAACATGTATACCTTAAAGTAAAATTCCTTATATTTAGAACTTTTTTAGAATTTAAACATAAATGAGCAGATAACAAAGAAAACAGATATTCCTGCGCAAGGAATATTACCTGATCCTTCTATCCTACCTGATCCTTAGAGACACTTTATTAAACTGGTAGTAGAAACAAACAAGCGGTGATAGGTAATAATATATTACGTATGAGATATGTTGCGCACGACCCGCGCTGCGGCGAGTGCAGTAATCCGCGAGTATGTAATTGCCATACCACTCAAACAACGTACGATACTTTACAGCTAGAATTTTTACCTTTTCCCATATTGATAATTTATTAGTTTATTATTGCACTCAGTTCTGTTCTATTTACTTTCAACAGGTTAAATTTAAATTGTCTCTTCTTCTTTTGTAAAATTAATTCCTTTAATTATTTTTGTTAATTATTAAGTTAAGACAATGACACAATTGAACGATATATAATCAAAATGACGGTTATACAACATTAAAAAAAATAATAAGTATAAAAATGCGTTACCAACCTATATTCTTTACCTTAAAGTCAGCTTTTACTAAAGTCAGATCAGGAATTGATTTTGAAACGCATTAATTCAAAATTACCTGATACAATTAGAACAAGAATTACTTTACTTATTAAGAATTATTGTACTTGACAAGTGTAAAGCTTTTATTTGCTCTTAACACACAATAAAGATTATTAATATTTAAAGTCGACTTTTGTTAAAGTCACTTTAACTCAATTATTATAAAACCGGCCGTTAATCTCTTAGCGAAGCATGATTAATTATTTTATAAATTAAAATTAAATAAAAGAAGTAAAACAATCAAATGATTTTGATTTTTATAATTTTAATTGATAAAGTATAGAATCGAAATTTACACATAATCTTCTAAACTACCACAAGAAATTTACTTATCCAAGATAAATTCAAATTCAAAACTATTTGAATTCGAGAAAATAAGCTTACGCTTCTTATAGTTTGCACACTTTAAACATAATATATAAAATTACGAAAAAACTATTCGTGAAAATGCAAACAGTGTCTTAATTAATAAAACAATTTAAGATGATAAATATCCTTTGAAACAACTACTTCCCGTGCAAATACAATCAAATTAAATAAGATTTTAAATATTTCATTGTATAATCCGGAGGTGTATTTGCACGGGAAGTAGTTGTTTCAAAGGATATTTATCGTCCTAAATTGTCTTATTAATTAAGACACTGTTTGCATTTTCACGAATAGTTTTTTCGTAATTTTATATATTATGTTTAAAGTGTGCAAACTATAAGAAGCGTAAGCTTATTTTCTCGAATTCAAATAGTTTTGAATTTGAATTTATTTTGTTTGAACTGTACCGTAAGGTAAATAATAAGGTCTCACTTTCTTCATACCTGCTAATGACATAATCCCCTTTTTTACCTATAAATACCGACCATCATTTTCACTCATTCCATTTCTGTGTACCTGTTCATTCCACACACAACACTTTTTCCAAGTAAGTTTGTTTTAATTTTATTCCTAATTTTTTAAACGTCATAAGCAAAGCTATACTGAAGAGAGATAAATCTCGAAACGCGTCTATAGATGGCCTAAGACATTAGTTTTAATCCAAGTCCTTTCACTTCTAATTTGTTGCTATCTCTCTTTTCATTTTAAATTGTATTGTTAGTTGGTTTGAAGAGAATTTGACCTAATCGTTACATATACTTTAATAGAGCGTTGTAACAAATCAAATTAAATAAGATTTTAAATATTTCATTGTATAATTCAATATCCGGAGGTGTATTTGCACGGGAAGTATTTGTTTCAAAGGATATTTATCGTCTTAAATTGTCTTATTAATTAAGACACTGTTTACATTTTCACGAATAGTTTTTTCGTAATTTTATATATTATTTACTTATCCAACTTATTATTTGAAAAATTGTAAATTCTGCAAACAAATTAAATTAAAGTGTGGGGTAAAACGTTTGATTTTAATTTGTTAGCAGAATATCCAATTTTTTAAATAATAAGTTGGATAAGTAAATTTTCTGTGGTAAGAGTTTAGAAGATTACGTGTACATTTCACATGAGTTTTAGAGTTTTAGTTGCATGTTGCTAGGTGGGGGCATGCATGCATAAAGTCTGGGCTGCATTGGGGCCCTATTTCCGCCACTAAACATTCAAACCAGAAAATAAACCGGCTGAAATACAGCCAGTTTATTCAGTTAACGAGACACGCGAGCGAGTTTTGTTTACCCTTCGAAATGCACCCCTGAAATTAGACACAAAAAAATAAAATGGAGAGCTCGACGTCAACACAGAGGTTTTATTTTGATAAAGTCAATAACAAAATTGTATATAAAATTGTAAAAGCGTTTATTTTTCTGAGTTAAAAAATGTTCATTTACAATTTTAGCTTTAGATACAAAAAGCCATAGGTTTTACTTTGATCAAATCAATTAAAAAAAACTGTTGATACAATGGTGACCGTTTATTTATCTAATATACAAAATTTTCACTTACAGTTTTATGTTAGCTTTAGATCCAAAAACTTGGATAAAGTCAATACAAAACTGTGGATAAATTGGAGAGCATTTATTTTTCTAATATAAAAAATCGTATTCATAATCATAATATTTATTTCCTTAACAGGCAAAAGCATAATTACAAATAAAACACATTAAAGAAGAGGGTGCTTCTATATAATACAAAAATTGTTTCCAAAAATAACAATATTAAGAATCAGACAAAAATAACATACCATGTTTGTTAATTAACTTAAATTAAACAAGATCTTAATGTACATAAAAATTCTGCCTTCTTGTTCGAAAAGATATCAACTCCGTACTGAACTTCGTGATATCTTTTTATCATCGTTAGCAAAGGTGAACATGAATGGTGAGTTGTGCTAGGAGTTCTGTAATTAAATATTAAGCTATTTCGGTCGCCTATGCGCGGTACAGTTTGGTAGATAATGTTTATAAACTCATGAATGTCTGTGAGGTTATGAATTATTTGAATATATAAAATTAAGAAAATGTTATTCGTGAAAATGCAAACAATATCCTAATTAATAAGACACCTCAAGACGATAAATATCTGAATTCTTTTATATAATTCATAAATTACAATAAATCAATGTCATTCTTGAAAATGGCATTAAGCCGAAACTAGTTGAAAATGAAACAATTTATTAGTAACAAACCAAGTGAATTTCAATCAAATACCTATATATTAATAGAAATGTTTTACTAAGTGATCAATGAGAAACAAGTTAACGATAAATCAATGTCTATTGTAAACTGATAATAAATTAAATTCCAACAAAAGTGAGTCATAAGAAACAGAATATTCTGGATAGACTCGATGTTTAAAATAATAAAGATATCTTCCAAACCTCCTTTGTACACGTTTCTATTGTTTGGCGTTGGTGATCTCACACTTCTTCTCACATCTGACATCTGTTTTTTTATTTTTTTAAACTTTTGGTCACATAGGTATAGATATTATTATTGATATTTACGATTATTATATATATTGTTACTACTATTTTTATATTATATGTATTATTGATGTGTGTAAAACAATAGTTAAAGCACTAATAAAAAAAAGTAATAACATATATTGTTTGTATCCCGGGGACCAAACACATACTTAACACAGGGGAATCAAACAATCTCAAAGGTGTATTAATATTCTTAAAATCCAGACAAATTCGTATAATAAAACAAACTATTTTATATGACTCACTGCACACTTTTTGAATATGGTTGTTAAATGTCAAATTAGACTCCCAAATCATTAACGCCGTTTGCTTTGCGAATCGGGAAGTCGTTCAAACTATACTCATACTCACGAACTTTACGGCTTCTGCTATACGTTTAACTACAGTATTTAGATATGTTAATTTTCGGACCATTTGCTGAACACCAATTTGACATTCTTGTGAGATTGCTTTGTAACGCAAAACAATGCTCTGCACTCTCTGTAGCAGCAAACAGCTTTACATCATCCGCATACACTAAAAAGTTGCAATTAATGACTTTGGTTATTTCAATAAAGAATATAAGAAACAATAATGGACCTGGGTTTGATCCCTGCGGTACACCACTATTCGCAGTAAAAATGTCAGAGTTGCATCCCATGTAGCTGACATAAAGCCGCCTATCCGCTAAAAAAGACCGCAGAACATGACCTATATTCGGAGGAATGTCATACTGGTCCAAGTGAAGTAAAAGCTTATTGTCGGCCATTATCCATTTCACTAGATATATATATATATATATATATATATATATATATATATATATATATATTGCGGTCGACATATAAGATTAGTTTGCGTATTACGCTTTTTAACAAAACCATGCTGATTCGTAGAAATTCGATGATCAACATAAGTATGAATATAGTCTGACAGAATTGATTCTAAAATTTTAGAAAAATTTTATATTTTCGCCACAGGCCTATAGTTTCTTACGTTGGAGCGATTACCAGCTTTAAATATTGCACATATTCGCGTAACTTTCCAACGTTCTTGAAATACACCTGTAGAAAAAATTAGATTAAAAATGTGTGATAAGGGGTTAGCCATTTAGGAAGCATCGTCCTTCAAGACAAAATTTGGAACTTAATCAAAACCCATAGTTAGTTTTGCTTTCAATTTAATTAGGTAAGATGTAACCAACTCTTCGTCCTTCAAGTCACCCATGGCATCCTGTTTTTTTCTCAGAAGGTTGCTCGATATGGACTGAATCACTGTAGACACTTTTGAAGTTGTCCGCAAACACTTGAAGAATATCAATTGAAGAATGTAATTTGACGTCACCATTTATCATGTCTCCAGGAATTCTTGTTTTATTTTTCTTCTTATTGATGAAACTCCAGAATGCCTTAGGATCGGATGTTATGTTCGTCTTCGTGTTTTTAATAAAGTTGGTAAAAGCCTGATCAACTTTCTTTTTATGAGTGCGTCGTTCACAATTTTAGCTTTAGATACAAAAAAGCCATAGCTTTTACATTAATAAAATCAATATAAAACTGTGGATGAAATGGTGAGCGCTTATTTTACAGTGTGATGAATGTGATGCAATTTATATTGGACAAACCGGCAGATCTTTCGAAATCAGAATGAAAGAACATAAAAAATCTGTTTTAGATAATAAACCAACAACTGGCTTTTCCAAACATTGAATCGCATTCAATCACTTCTTTAATCCGCATAATTTTAAGATTTTGCATTCAGGTAATAAGGGATACGCACTAAACCTCAAAGAGGGCCTGGAGATTAACAGGGCCATAAAAATGGTGAAAAATATCGTAAACGACAACGAGGAGATTTGGAATTCCCCAATTCTGACTTCTCTTATTACCTGAAACAAAAATATTGTATATATACCTAGAAAATATTTTTTTCTGTACATTCCTTTGAAAATGGTCTAACAAACCGAAACTAGTCGGAATGAAGATTTAATTGTGAAACAATACCAAATGCCTTTCCTTTAATTAACTTTACATAGTGTAATATGTAACCCGACACCATATGGTAAAAGGGAATAGTGATTATATATATATATATATATATATATATATATATATATAGTGTAATATGTTTCACCAAGTGCCAGATGAGAAATTAATTCAAGAAAATATAAAAAATGTTTACTTAATATTTGAGCTTTAGACACAAATAAACCATCGACGAAACATGGAGCTTTTGTTTTGATAAAGCCAAAGAGAACATTCTAAATGAAATGACAAGCTTATATTCAGTTTCGCTGGTTGTGCATTCGTGAACGAACATTCGGCGTTTGAACAGTTTATTCAGTTTTCTTTTTCTTTTAATGAATTAAAGTTTTATTAAATAATTTTATTTCTACTACTTCAATAATTCAAGTTTTAGTAAGTTCTGATATTAACTTTGATAAATTAACCCATTAACTACCGACCAATTATACAGTTAACTGTAAAAGTTGATTTAGGGTAGAATTCTGCACTTCTTTTTATGATTTCTGTGAATAACTTGTTATATTACATACTGGGAATTTTTCTATTAAATATACATGATTTCAAGCTTACGCCGATTTTATAACAGCATTAAATTTGAAGATTCGTAAGAGTGTTTCCACTATTAGATTAAGCATGAAGTAACATTTCGAGTTTAGAAAAGCCTTAACATTTGGTTTTCAAGGCTTTTCTAAATTCGAAATTTTACTTCATGCGCCACGATTATAAAACACTGATTTTTAGTGAAGTTTAAAATGTACTGCTTAAGTTTAATCTCACGGTAATACATTTTACACATTTTTGTTTTGATAATAATAATAATAATAATAATAATAATCTTTATTTCAAATACTATTTAGTTACATGCATTTTTACACAAAAGATAATGATCGAGTATTTGGAATCTAATGGCGAAGTTCAGTCTTTGGCTGGATCGCCGCGACTGTTTTTCAACTTAACCATTGAAAACATAAGTAATAAATAAATATCAAACAAGCGCAGAAGTTTGTTTCAGTGCGTTTCAAATATCAGTAATTTATTCTATAATTAAATCGGCAATATTGAAATACAAAATATACATCTATCTGTCTTTAAGATGTTTGGCATAATGTTTACGGAAAGTTAAGACACATTTCGCTTTGCATTCTAGTGGTACCGTATTGTACACTTTAGAAATTTGGATTGAGAATGATCTTTCTGCAAAAACAGATTTATGTTGAGGTGGAGTTAGTAATCCTCTAAAGCGTACATTAAGTGTATGAACGTCAGAGCGGAATTTAATTTTGTGGTAAAGATAAGGTGGAGTCTTGTCTTTAATTATTTTGTGACAAAAAGTGGCAAAATGAAGTAAACGGCGATCACTCATTTTAAGCCAACCTAAGTCCTGAAGCTTATGACTTATATGATCAAATTTCCTAATACCGAAGATTAATCTCAAACAAGAATTTTGCATAGGTTGAATTTTATCAATTGTTTTTTTATCTAAACAAAAGTTGTATACTACATCACAATAGTTGAAGTGTGACAAAACCAGGGATTCACATAATATAGTTTTCAATTTCTGCGATAATCATCGCCGATTTAAGTATATTAACCTAAGGTTTACGTATGCCTTATTGATACAACCGGAGATATGACTGTGGAATCTTAGTTCACTATCTATATAAACTCCTAGACTTCTAACACAATTGTTTATGTCAATAATTGGTATTGTCCAAGCTAATTGAAAGTAAGGGGAATACTCTTACTCGCGCTTTTTTTGGACCAAACAGAATAACTTCAGTTTTAGAATTATTTATTAAGAGAGAGTGCTCATTTAATTTTGTAACGATTCTATTTAAATCTGAGTTAATTTTAGCGCACGTAACAATAGCGTCCTTCTCTGCAAAAGTATATAACAATTGAGTATCGTCTGCAAAAAGATGGTAGTTATTCAAGTTGATATTTTGTCTAATTTAAAATTCGAGCAATTTGTTATAGGATATTTAAGCATAATGATAAGAAAATTTTAAAGCTTAAAGCCTAAGCCGATTTTATAATAGCATTAAAGATTCGAAAGAGTGTTTCCACTCCCAGACTAAGCATGAAGTAAAATTTCGAGTTTAGAAAAGCCCCGCGTAGAAAATTTGTCGAGGGTCGCGCAGCGACCCGAGACAAATTTTCACGGGGCTTTTCTAAACTCGAAATTTTACTTCATGCGCCACGCGTATAAAGCACTGATGAGTTAAAATCGAAATATCTAAATAACAAGATAATTACATATTTTGTCACACATTCTCAAGTAAGTTAAAAAAATACGATGTATCAAATTAATTTATTTCGTATAGTAATATAATCAACAAAAAATTATTATTGTTGCGGTATTGCATCAATGGTGCTCAATGGATCAAATAAAACATTTGAAGTACTTTTAATAACGTATTTATTAATTTTAGAAGCAGAATTTGTTTAATAAACAAAATAATTTTTATTGCAGTGTATTTTAATAAATAGACTTTATAAATTCGCCCCGCCAATCAAATTGCTATTGTCAGGGAGATGAAAATAGAAACCCACCCTTCTTTCATCACAAAATACACCCATTGTTTTACCCAATTGTTTGTGTACAATCCTCTTGCTCCCATGCACACATTAATTATTTAAATTGCTAAATATCCGAGTGTGCTACGAATATGGATTCAGTGAGGATAAAACGTATTTTGTTATTGTGTTTCCGGAAATTTGTCATTATTATAATACCCTTAACAATTTATAAAACCGTAATGATGTAAAGTAAGAGAATGAATTGTTGTACAAAATTATAATTAAATACTTGTTTGTTTAATGTGAGTTTCCGTAATAAATGAACAAACACAAATACAAAATATTTACAAAATCCTTTTCAAGGACGAATTGTTTTATACATTAATAGCATAATTTACAAATTGGTTATTGTATGAAATGAAACAATCTTATTTTATATAACCAAATCGTTAACAATTCAAGTACGTGAAACCATTTGTCTTCAGATTGTTTTCTTATCATTGTGCTTACATATCTTAAAATAAAATTCAATAGTGCGATTCTTTTCGCAATCTACAACAAGTTAGTCTTACAAAGACTATATCAAACACTCATTGAAACAACTACTTCCCGAGCTAATATCCCGACGGACATTGAATTATACAACAAGTGTTTGCTGTTACATACAGTAACCTACTGCAAATGTAACAATTTGGGTCAAATTATTCAGGCCATCTATAGACACGTTTCGAGATTTCTCTCATCAGTATAGCTTTGCCATTCCCTCTAAACAATTTGACACCTTAGACTGGCAGTCTGGACGTTGCCGTGCGGTTCAAACATAAGTATAAATAAAATAGCTAATTATGGTTGCAGAATACTTCAAACATCAATAGTGCGATTCTTTTCGCAATCTACAACAACTTAGTGTTACAAAGACTATAATTAGTTATTGTGCGGGGGAAGTTTTCAATTGAAACAATCTTATATTATGTAACCGAATATTCAACAATTCAAGCACCTGAAACCATTTGTTTTTAAATTGTTTTTTTATCATTATGCTTACATATCTTAAAATAAATTGCTCGAATTTTGAGTTACACAAAATACAAATGTGTAGAACGTATTACCGTGAAATTAAACTTAAGCAGTGTATTTTAAACTTCACTCTAAATCAGTGATTTATACGCGTGGCGCATGAAGTAAAATTTCGAGTTGAGAAAAGCCCTAAGAATTTGAATTTGGACGCTGCGCGTCCAAATCCAAATTCTTAGGGCTTTTCTCAACTCGAAATTTTACTTCATGCTTGGTCTGGGAGTGGAAGACACTCGTTTAGATTTTTGAACATTTTTATGAATTCAATATTTTAGTTAATTTTTAACGCTTTTCGGAAATTTTTAAGATTTCCTTTGACTTTAAAAATTCTGAGGGTTTTCCTGAATATCCGAAAATGTCGATACTTTTCATAAGTTTTTAAAACTTTCTTCGATTTTCAAATTCTTGGCAATTTTTATGAATTTACTAAATGTTCCTTAGCTTAATAAATGTTAAAGTCTTTCATGAAATTCCAAAATTTCATTTAATTTTCTACAATCTAACGGTTTTCCTGAAATTTTTAAAATAAATCGCTGGAATTTTGATTTGGCCAAATAAAAATATGTCAAATGCATTACCGTGAGATTAAACTTAAGCAGTATATTTTGAACTTCACTCTAAATCAGTGTTTTATACGGGTGGCGCATGAAGTTAAATTTCGAGTTGAGAAAAGCCCGAATTTGGATTTGGACGCTGCGCGTCCAAATCCAAATTCTTAGGGCTTTTCTCAACTTGAAATTTTACTTCATGCTTAGTCTGGCAGTGGAAGACTCCCCTTTAGATTTTTGAATATTTTTATGCATTCAATAGTTTAGTTAATTGTTAACGCTTTTCAGAAATTTCTAAGATTTCCTTTAATTTAAAAAATTCTGACGGTATTCCTGAATTTCGGTTTTCCTGAAATTTTTAAAATAAATTGCTGGAATGTTGAGTTGGCCAAATATAAATATGTAAAATGCATTACCGTGAGATTAAACTTAAGCAGTATATTTTGAACTTCACTCTAAATAAGTGTTTTATACGCGTGGCGCATGAAGTAAAATTTCGAGTTGAGAAAAGCCCGAATTTGGATTTGGACGCTGCGCGTCCAAATCCAAATTCTTAGGGCTTTTCTCAACTCGAAATTTTACTTCATGCTTAGTCTGGCAGTGGAAGACTTCCGTTTAGAATTTGAACATTTTTATGCATTCCATATTTTAGTTAATTCTTAACGCTTTTCATAAATTTTTAAGATTTCCTTTAATTTAAAAAATTCTGACGGTATTCCTGAATTTCTGAAAATGTCGATACCTCTCATAAGTTTATAAAATTTCTTTCAATTTTCAAATTATTGGCAATTTTTATGAATTTACTAAATGTTCCTTAGCTTAAATAATGTTAAAGTCTTTCATGAAATTCCAAGATTTAATTTAATTTTCTACAATATAACGGTTTTCCTGAAATTTATAAAATAAATTGCTGGAATTTTGAGTTGGCCAAATAAAAATATGTAAAATGCATTACCGTGAGATTAAACTTAAGCAGTATATTTTAAACTTCACTCTAAATCAGTGTTTTATACGCGTGGCGCATGAAGTAAAATTTCGAGTTGAGAAAAGCGAATCCAAATCCAAATTCTTAGGGCTTTTCTCAACTCGAAATTTTACTTCATGCTTAGTCTGGCAGTGGAAGACTCCCGTTTAGATCTTTGAACATTTTTATGCATTCAATATTTCAGTTAATTCTTAACGCTTTTTATAAATTTCTAAGATTTTCTTTAATTTAAAAAATTCTGACGGTATTCCTGAATTTCGGTTTTCCCGAAATTTTTAAAATAAATTTCTGAAATTTTGAGTTGGCCAAATAAAAATATGTAAAATGCATTAATGTGAGATTAAACTTAAGCAGTATATTTTGAACTTCACTTTAAATCAGTGTTTTATACGCGTAGCGCATGAAGTAAAATTTCGAGTTAAGAAAAGCCCGATTTGGATTTGGACGCTGCGCGTCCAAATCCAAATTCTTAGGGCTTTTCTCAACTCGAAATTTTACTTCATGCTTAGACTGGGATTGGAAAACTCCCGTTTAGATTTTTGAACATTTTTATGCATTCAATATTTTAGTTAATTCTTAACGCTTTTCATAAATTTCTAAGATTTCCTTTAATTTAAAAAATTCTGACGGTATTCCTGAATTTCCGAAAATGTCGATACTTCTCATAAGTTTATAAAACCTCCTTCAATTTTAAAATTCTTGGCAATTTTAATGAATTTACTAAATGTTCCTTAGTTTAAAAAATGTTAAAGTCTTTCATGAAATTCCAAGATTTAATTTAATTTTCTACAATATAACGGTTTTTCTGAAATTTTTAAAATAAATTGCTGGAATTTTGAGTTAGCCAAATAAAAATATGTAAAATCCATTACTGTGCGATTAAATTTAAGCAGTATATTTTGAACTTCACTCTAAATCAGTGTTTTATACGTGTGGCGCATGAAATAAAATTTTGAGTTGAGAAAAGCCCGAATTTTGGATTTGGACAAATTCTTAGGGCTTTTCCTTACTCGAAATTTTACTTTATGCATAGTCTGGGAGTGGAAGACACTCGTTTAGAGTTTTGAAAATTATGAATTCAATATTTTCGTTAATTTTTAACGCTTTTCGGATATTTCTAAGAATTCCTTTAACTTTAAAAATTCTGACGATTTTCCTAAATTTCCGAAAATTTCGATACTTTTCATAAGTTCTTAATTTTTATGAATTCAATATTTTAGTTAATTTTTAACGCTTTTCGTACATTTCTAAGATTTCACTTAATTTTAAAAATTCTGACGGTTTCCCTGAATTTTCGAAAATTTCGATACTTTTCATGAGTTTTTAATTTTGATAAATTCAATATTTTACTTAATTTTTAACACATTTCATAAAAATCTAAGATTTCCTTAAATTTTCAAATTCTTTTCAATTTTTATGAATTTACCAAATGTTCTTTAACTCAAAAAATGTTAAAGTTTTTCATGAAATTCCAAGCATTCATTTAATTTTCTACAATCCTACGGTTTTCCTGAATTTTTTTAATTGTCTATAATTCTGAAATTTTATTCACTTTTTATGAATTTTTGTTAATTTTTATTAAATATTGGCAGTTTTTATCTATTCCCATAATTTTAGTTAAATTTAAAAATATTGATACTTTTCATAAATGTTCAAGATTTTCATCAATTTTTATTTTTTTCATGACTCTTCGTAATCTATCTTAAAATCCTAATAGTTCTCGTAAATTTCCTAAATTTTCGTTACATTTAAAAATTGCAACGGTTTTCATAAATTTTTCACAATTTTAGTTAATTCTAAAAATCGTGACGATATTTCGTAAATTAACAAAATTTTTATCAATTTTCAAAACTTCCTGAATTTTCTTGATTTTCTTTTATTTTACAAATCTGGACAGTTTTCGTAAAATTTCAAAGATTAGACGCCAATGATTTTTATTAGTTTTAAAAATGTTTACGCTTTTCAGGAATTTCCAAGATTGTAGTTAATTTTCAATATTTTGCCGCCTTTCATGCATTTTTTAAGATTATTGTAAATTTTAAAAACTATGATTATTTCTTTATGAATTTCCAAAACATGTATTAAACTGATGTTTTGGAAATTCACAAAGAAACATCGCATAAAAACTCGTGACATTTCCTTTTCCTCTTGATGTTTTAAAGTTAAATAATATCACTTAGCAATTTGTCATCGATAAAGCCACATGAAATATAATCCCTTATAATGGCGTGTAGTGGGTGCAAAAAAAAGAGGAGATGCGAAGACGTGGGACTATATTTTCCTCGATAAGCGTTTATGTGAAAGTTTTTCCGCTTGAACAAAAAAAAAACGGGAAGGAAGGAAAGGCGGCGTTCCACGAAGCAATTTTCTTTTATACAGAATTACGCTGTCAATATGATCGATCGTCGGCTGACTGAAACACACAAGGGGAAAACGGAACGTGCCCTATCAAGGACGTATAAATTAAATTATACTTTGGAGTCCTTTCACAGAGTTATCAGCCCAATTTTTGTATATCCTCCAATTTGAATTAAAATTTGCTAAATGGTATTTAAAATGAATAAATGAATTGATTGTAAAATTTATGAAACACAAACAGAGCGGGGCCGTACTCGAGTACTAGTACTCAAAATTTGTACTCTGAGCAAGGCCGTAGGCAGAAAAAAAATTTGGAGGGGGAGTTTTAATGGTAAAAATATTGTTTTTGCTCTTACAGGGCTGCTTTTACATATAAAAATGTAACATTTTGAAAATTTCGGGGAAGGGTTATAAACCCCATACCCCCCTCTCCCCCTCCTCTCCCCTACGGCCTTGACTCTGAGTACTTTTTAGTCCATGATTAATTTGTTTTCCAAGTACTTGCACTTGTACTCGACGCATTTTTAGACCATAAAAAGACCCCAAGTACATTTCGATGCGCCAGCTAAAGTTTATTTTGATATAACTTTAAAAACCAACGAACATAGGAAATCCTTGTTTTGTGATTTAAATTTAACTTTGAACACAATTAAAATCATTCAATTCCACATCAATATTTGTAATATCTGTCCTGCAAAGTTTGTGAAACTGTGCGTTCGTCAGCCGTCCAATTTCCCAATCTATTTTCCATTTCCCGCGACGGATTTATTAATTAATTGTTCAAGTTAGATTAAACGTAAATTCGCCAACCCCTCGATAGTTTCGAGGGAAATTTCGCGCCCTTCCCCTTCCGCCCGAAACTCTCGGATCTGATCGGCACTAATGGATCTTCAACTAAACGAACTAACTTCAATCACTATTAAGGTAGATAATCTTTAGTAATGACTTAAGATTACGCGGGATTACTTTATACCTTGTCGTTTTAAAAAAATCATTAAACTAAAAAACAAAAAGTATTAATCTGACATACAGACATCCACCTAAATTTCAGTTTTTAGATGTAATTGTCTGTCTGTATGTTAGATCCAACTTTGTCTGTTTTATAGTTAAATTATTCTTTTAAGAAATACAAAAAAAACATAAACCATGTTTAAATCTACAGCCTTGTTGCTAAACTCTGTGCTGCGTACTCAAAACCGTTACTTCAACTTACTTCGATGATAGCTTGCCGCTCTAGTATGTTTTACCCTTATATGAATATTTTTTAATATTTGTTATGTATGCATGTTATATCCTGTTAAGGTAGATAATCTTTATTAATGACTTAAGATTACGCAGGATTACTTTAAACCTTGTCGTTTTCAATAAATCATTAAACTAAAAAACAAAAGGTAGGAATCTTACATACAGACATACACCTAAATTTCAGTTTTTAGATGTAATTGTTTGTCTGTATGTTAGATCCAACTTTGTCTGTTTTATAGTTAAATTATTCCAAAACTTTTAGTAAATAACACACTTGGTTAAGATTTCACTGTTTATTGATTGACACTGCAACAATTGTTTCGCCACACAGTGGCTTCATCAGGCAGATGAAGATCTGCCTGATGAAGCCACTGTGTGGCGAAACAATTGTTGCAGTATCATTCAATAAACAGTGAAATCTTAACCAAGTGTGTTATTTACTAAAAGTTTTTTATATGGAATTTCACCAAGTAACAGCCTCAACTATTAAATTTTTAAATTATTCTTTTAAGAAATACAAAAAAAACATAAACCATGTTTAAATCTACAGCCTTGTTGCTAAACTCTGTGCTGCGTACTCAAAACCGTTACTTCAACTTCTTCGATGCTAGCTTGCCGCTCTAGTATGTTTTACCGTTATATGAATATTTTTTAATATTTGTATGTATGCATGTTAGATCCAACCTTTTCTGTTTTATAGTTACATTAATCTTGAAAAAAAGCAAACCATGTTTCAATCTATAGCCTTGTTGCTAAACTCTGTGCTGCGTACTCAAAATCGTTACTTCAACTTACTTCGATGCTAGCTTCGCCGCTCTAGTATGTTTTACACTTATCTGAATATTTTTTTAATATTTGTTATGCATGTATGTTAGATCCAACCTTTTCTGTTTTATAGTTACATTAATCTTTAAAAAAAGGCAAACCATGTTTCAATCTACAGCCTTGTTGCTAAACTCTGTACTGCGTACTCAAAACCGTTTCTTTTAATATTTGTTATGCTTGTATAGTTATTGAGAGAAGAACACTTGGTATTGTTTTACAAATTGAAACTTTATTCCGACTTGTTTTTTTTTGTTACACCATTTTCAAAGTTCGGCTTTTGGACGGAGTTTAATTTTAAAAGTGCACCGAGGGATGAAATTCCCGGCATGGATTTAGGCGGAAAGTCCCCTATTACACTAAACTTACCCTAAACGTTCAGGCACTCCTGTTTTTTAATTAAAACGGAAAATGTTTCGGACCTTACTACATATCAGATGTTCAGTTAAAAACCCGATCGAGTTGGCTATGAAATTTTCAAAACATTGTGAAGTTTCACTAGCAAAATTCACTAGCAAGAATAATCAACATACAATTTTAAATTCAACACTCTCTCTTTCTTTTTTTATAAAAAAATTGACAGGAGCGACAGAAAAATTCACGTACGACTGAATTTTTCAGTTGCTCCTGTCAATTTTTTTATAAAAAAGAAAGAGAGAAAGGGAGTTAATTTAAAATTGTACGTGAATTTTTTAGTCGCTCCTGTCAATTTCTCCTCCTGTCTTTTTCCTTAAAAATTGTATCTTGATTATTCTTGCTAGTCATGTCACTAATTCCAGTAGCTAGATAAGACAAGTTTTCAGTTATTATTCGCGTAGCTCAACCAAGAAGTGGAAACACTTTGTGGTGATGTAAATTTAATATATAAAATTACGAAAAAACTATTCGTGAAAATGCAAACAGTGTCTTAATTAATAAGTCTTATTAATTAAGACACTGTTTGCATTTTCACGAATAGTTTTTTCGTAATTTTATATATTATGTTGAAAGTGTGCAAACTATAAGAAGCGTAAGCTTATTTTCTCGAATTCAAATAGTTTTAAATTTGAATTTATCTTATTTGAACTGTACCGTAAGGTAAATAATAAGGTCTCACATTCTTTATACCTGCTAATGACATAATCCCCTTTTTTACCTATAAATACCGACCATCATTTTCACTCATTCCATTTCTGTGTACCTGTTCATTCCACACACAACACTTTTTCCAAGTAAGTTTGTTTTATTTTATTCCTAATTTTTTTAAACGTCATAAGCAAAGCTATACTGAAGAGAGATAAATCTCGAAACGCGTCTATAGATGGCCTAAGACATTAGTTTTAATCCAAGTCCTTTCACTTCTAATTTGTTGCTCTCTCTCCTTTCATTTTAAATTGTATTGTTAGTTGGTTTGAAGAGAATTTGACCTAAACGTTACATATACTTTAATAGAGCGTTGTAACAAATCAAATTAAATAAGATTTTAAATATTTCATTGTATAATTCAATATCCGGAGGTGTATTTACACGGGAAGTAGTTGTTTCAATGGATATTTATCGTCTTAAATTGTCTTTTTAATTAAGACACTGTTTGCATTTTCACGAATAGTATTTTCGTAAATTTATATATTATGTAAATTTAACTTTGAACTCAATTAAAATCATTGAATTTCGCATCAATATTTGTAATATCTGTACTGTAAAGTTTGTCAAACTGTGCTTTCATCAGCCGTCCAATTTCCCTATCTATTTTCCATTTCCCGCGACAGATTTGTTAATTAATTCTTAAAGTTAGATTATAAATTCAAAAGGCCAGATACGACAAGTGTTCCGTTATTATAAAATTTTAAATAAACTTCATTCTTAATTTGTTATAAATTATCTCAAACTTTCAGCTTCACTTGTTTTTTATTTCTGTGAAAATTTATAAAAAAAGAAAGAAGAGAGTTAAATTTAAAATTGTGTGTTGGTTATTCTTGGTACCCATATTAGAAATTTGCAGTGGCCAGATAAGAGAATTTTTTAGTTATTTCAAAATTTGAAAATAAACACTCTTCTTACTTTTATATAAATTATCTCAAACTTACAGTTTCACTTGAGTGTTTTTTTCTATGATATTTTATAAAAAAAGAAAAAAGTAAGTTGAATATAAAATTGTGTATTGATTATTCTTGCATGCTAAAATTCTGAATAACTGAAATAATTTACTGATTATTCTTGCTAGTTATATCAATAATTGCAGTGGCTAGCAAAGACAATTTTTAAGTTTTTACAAAATTTGAAAAGAAACACCATTCTTACTTTTGTATAAATTATCTCAAACCTACAGTTTCACTTGAGTTTTTGTTTCTGTGATATTTTATAAAAATGAAAGAAAGGAGTTGAATTTAAAACTGTGTATTGATTATTCCTGCATACTAAAATTCTGAATAACTGAAATAATTCACTTTTTTGTAAGTCGCGCTTTTTCATTAATCAAACGTGTGTTTGTTTGCAACAACTTTCATTAATATTACTTCGCCAGGGTGTATTAATAACACCGAAAGGGGTTGTCTGACAGTTGTCTAAAGTAAACCCAGATAGTAATCGTTATTGAGGGTCGAATGGAGTCTCGGTTATTGCAGATATACACTAGTGGTGGAGGTATTTGCATAGTTGATATTATTCCAAACCAAAAAGGTGATATTCATACCCCATCCACACCCTTTAGTCTGGAGTAAAGGGGGATGGTGAAGTCTCAAGGGTGCTTTTATTGCCACCCGCATTCAATTACAAGGGCTTATTCGTGGCTATGAAGAAAAAGACATGTTTTGATTACGAAAAGCGGAAAAAAATGAAGAGGATAAGATTTTTATGAGTTTCAGATGTGTATGTTTGCATGAGTTTCAGGGGCGGAATTCACATCACCGATGCAATTTGTCATCAGTGGAAGTCGCGTAATTTCGGGAAGAATTTGCCAAACCGTGTAGAGTAAAACGACGTTTTTCAGTGCGACTCCTCATCGATAACAAATTTCATCGATGCCCCCTGAAGTATGTGTGTTTTCGTGAAATATAGATTGCATCTTTTTTTGATTTTATTTTTTAGAATCATTACAGACTTAAAAATATTTTTTTTGAACCTGTGTAATGATAATCAACAAAATATCAGAGGCAGACACAATCTAGATTACATACAAACGTAACAGATAAGAAATATTTGATTAATCCTACATAACTTTTGCTGTTATTACCATTTCTAAAAGTATAATTTTAATTGATGAAATTTCTCTCTGAGCAGTATATTTTGAACTTCACAATAAATCAGTGTTTTATACGCGTGGCGCATGAAGAAAAAAATCGAGTTTAGAAAAGCCTGAAAATTTGGATTGGTCGCTCCGCTTCGCGGAGCGACCAATCCAAATTTTCAGGCTTTTCTAAACTCGATTTTTTTCTTCATGCTTAATCTGGGATTGGAAACACTCGTTTGAAGTTTCAAATTGAAAATATGCTCTAATCCTTTACGTACTCAATTTTTATCTTTATAGATAGGATATTTAATGCGCAATTTCAGGATGTTGAAATTGTGAGTGAGAATTGTGGTAATTGAGGACATCAACACATTGTATTCTGGACATGGATGGCGTTTAAGCGATGTTCATTGGATTCAACTTTTGTGCTTAAACGATTGCTTAACTGTCCCAGAGCACGCAACTGTCGCAACCGGTGGTTCGTTCGCTGTCGGTGTTCACATCATTTTTCTAAACATGCACGACATGATTGGAACACTTTCTTTCTTCGTTTAATTACACACTCAAAACGAGTATGATTAATAATTTCTTGCAAATGAATGTCTCAAATATTCAATAGAAAATAAAACTTGAAAATTCATTATTTTGGCAAGCTGTGTGGTAAAACAATTGTTGCAGTGTCAACCATTAAACAATGAAATCTTAACTAAGTGTATTATTAATTATTTTTAGTAATTCCTTTCTTTACTGATTACTTTTATTATACTAAATGTACATTTCAAACTCTATGAGTTCATTTTCAATAGTAATAAAACACTTTACGTAACTAAAAGAAAAATATTGAAGTGTATTATTTACTAAAGTTATATGGAATTTCAACAAGTGGCAGCCTGAGCTGTTAAATTCATGTATTAAAATATTATACGTATAGATATATTGTGTAATTCAGGGTTTCTTAACCAAGGGGGCACGCCCCATTAGGGGGGCGCGGCAAATTATCATGGGGGGGGGGGGACAGATTTATATAAGAGTAGGTAAAGTGAAATAAGGCTATAATACTGTTTCATTCTAACTAAAAAACCGAAACTAAATAAGGAGGGGAAGTTGTGGAGTTATGAGGGGGAGGCGCGACCTAAAAAAAGCTAGGAACCCCTGGTGTAATTAATTCTGTGGCTAAAAAGAACAACGAGTTATATCCATTTTTTAAAATAAAAAGTTTTTACCATAATTCGCATTATTTTTTTGGTCTACTTTCATTTGACATAGAGAAATTAGACCAAACCCTTCATTGTTCTGAAGTAATAACAATACTGCTTGAGCACGTAGTGATGCTGTTCCGATCTAGTCTGGCGCTGGGTTATGTCACAAAGGCCTGGAAACAAGCTAGGGTAGTATTCATACCGAAACCTGGCAGAGATAACTACACTGCTCCTAAGGCATATAGGCCTATCACACTTTCTTCGTTTCTTATGAAAACGCAGGAAAGATATTGTGAATGGCGAATAAGAGCGACAGCTCTAACTAGACAACCCCTGACAATGTCACAACACGCATACACACGGGGAAGATCTACCGACTCTGCCCTACATAACGTAGTGAGCATGATTGGGAGATCATTGGATATCAAGGAATCCGCCGTGGGTGTTTTTATTGACATTGAAGGCGCGTTTGATAAATCGACCATACCGAAGATAAGAAACGCACTTAACAAGCGTGGAGTACCATATAATATGTGTGACTGGATTGGCAATGCACTGGCCAACCGTATAATAACAGTAGAACACAGGTGGGAACGGATCACCTGTAAAATTGACAGAGGCTGTAAACAAGGAGGTGTCTTATCACCCCTACTATAGAACATGGTTCTGGACAGCCTTCTCGAACAACTGTAGCAACTAGTCTTCTATGTGACAGCCTATGCTGATGATCTAGCCATGATTGTAAGTGGCAAATTCGAAGACGTTCTATGCGACCAAATTCAAGAAGCTCTAAGTACTGTTTCGCGGTGGTGCAATGATCACTCCCTATCAGTAAACCCTACCAAGATGGAGATGGTCATGTTGACTAGCAAAAAAAAATTTTACGAAAAGAGCACCTAAATTATTAAATACGATGCAGCAGTACAGCGACGATGTGAAATACCTGGGCATCACTCTCGACAGGAAACTGAGCTGGAAGGAACACATCGACATCAAAACAGACAAAGCCATAGGCGCCGTTTGGCAATGTCGTCGGGCAGTGGGGAAAACCTGGTGGTTGAAACCGCGCACGGCGATGTGCCATCATAAGGCCCATGCTAATATACGGCGCTTTAATTTGTTGGCCCAGAACCAAACAACTAACTACAAGGAAGCGACTCTTGCAAGTGCAGCGGGCAGTCTGTCTACGCATAACAGCCGCCATGCACACTACTCCAACGATGGCGATGTAGGTCATGCTATGCATTCCGCTACTTGATATTCACGTGGTGAGGGAGGCCGAGGCGACCATACTTCGCCTTCAAGGCAGTGGGATCTGAAACAGTAACCGCTGTGGGGAAGTTAGAGGACACCTCTGGAGGAGTGTCTACAAAGACATACCTCTTTTAGCGGCTGGCACTGACTACACCGACACTTGTTCGGAATGCACCCTACACGGTTACCATTCAACCCACTAAACAAATAAGAGAGTCGGCCATAAGGATCTACACAGATGGATCTAAAAGGATGGATAGATCATGGACTGGAGTCTTCTTCAGGACCCTGAAAATCCAAACAAAGGTCCGGATGGGAAAGCATGCCCCCGTCACATAATTAGAGACGATGGGTATAACACTTGCGGCGGAGAACATCATAAACCACAAAGTGTCAAATTAAGCCATAGTGATCCTAACGGACAGCAGGCAAACGCTACTATCTCTGAAGAAATCACATACAACTTCAGAGACAACATTAGAGTGCTACAGAAAACTCAGGCAATCAGCAGTGTATAACAACATTGAGGTCTGCTAGGTGAAGGGGCACGACTTGAACACTGGTAACACGAGAGCTGACGCACTGGCAAGGGCAGCGGCTGGGATGGATATTCTCTCACAGGAGCCGCTAGTGCGCCTTGCGCCTCTGTCCCTGTGCAATATGGTACAAACCAACGCACTGGAGAAATTCAGGAAGCGTAGGGATGACATCGAGGGATGCAAGCTCTCTAAGAAAACACTATTGTATCCCAACGAGAGATCAGCGAAACAGTACCTGCAGCTGACTAGGGGCAACCTTAGGCGCATAACTGCAGTCCAGACTGGTTACTGCGGTCTAAACGCACACCTATACAGGATGGGGTTAGTTGACTCTCCATCCTGCAGAGGGTGTAACATAGAAGACGAGACTGGCGGACACATTTTCAGCGATTGCCCGGCACTCTCGTCAACTAGAGGCTCCTTACTGTGTGAAAGAAGGCCTACAATGGCCTACATAAAGGATCTGCCCACCTCGGCTTTACTAGACTACCTAAACCAGGTAGGCTGGCTGAGCTGAGGGTGGGTAATCGACGGGAGGAAGCACAATGGGCCTAATGAAGCCTAAGTGCAGTGCAGAGATGCGCACTCCCCAAATAACCAGAACCAATAATAACAATTAACTAGTGGCCGAAAATGGTTAAATTTAGGAAAATACGAGTTAACTCCATCACGATACTTAAAAACCAGTTACCTCCATTAACTTTGCTAATACATTTGTAATGATAATAGCTATAAAATTATTTTATATGTTTTATGGTTCATAAATATTGCTAAGCTATGGATTTAAAAATGCATTTATAATGATAATAACTATAAAATTATTTTATTATATTTTTACGGTTCATAAATATTTCTAAGATTTGGATTTAAAATGCATTTATAATGATAATAACTATAAAATTATTTTATTATACTTTTACGGTTCATAACTATTGTTAAGATATGGATTTAAAAATGTACATTCATTAACCTTCAGCAAGATATCCCATTGTTCCCCAATCCCAAACCAGTATTTCAGAATTTAAATTGCATTTTTCTCATATAATTGAAAAGTGGAGTTAACTCGTTTTTCCTTTTAGCGACAGGATTGTATAAGGTGTTATCCGTTGAATAAACAAAAAATAAATAAAAAATTCTTAAATGATTAAATAAATCTTTATGTACATTTGTTTTGTGTCTTTTTATAAACGGCAACCTTAATGACGACATCAGGAAAGACGCAACCGCCAACTACAAACAGGCCTAATTTTAGAATTGCCGCATTCGAAATAACTCTTAAGGTTGGAATATTATTGGAAGCATGTCGAACATGATCTCACAACCAGAAATATTTACGAATACCTTAGCCAAGATACACAGGAATTTACAAGCCAATTATAAAAGAAGGCATTAAAAACTCATTCTAGCAAATTTCACTTGTAATTTTAGTTAATGAAACATCGAAATATTTGGTTTGATCAAGGTTCATAATAACTGACAAAAATAAATAAAAATCAGCAATATTTTGAAGAATCTGTGAAAGTTGAAAAAAAAAGTTAATTACGCTGAAGACAAGTTTGTCGAAAATCATGTAAATTTTATGAAATTTCCAAAAGTGTAGCCAAGATACACAGGTATTTACAAGCCAATTATTAAAGAAGGTACTGAAAACTCATTCTAGCAAATTTCACTTTTAATTTTAGCTATTGAAACATCGAAACATTTATTTTGATCAAGGTTCATAAAAACTAAAAGTAATCAATGAAAATCACCAATATTTTGAAGAATCTATAAAAATCGAAACAAGAAGTTAATTACGTAGAAGACACGATTGTCGAAAATCATGTAAATTTAATGAAATATCCAAAAGTGTAATTCTGATGTTACGATATTTTTTGAGACACATTTTAAAGTTCCAAATTAAGCTCTTTTAAAAAACAACGGATGTCGGAAAATTTAAAGCTTATGCATATGTTTACCTAAAAGCAAATATTCACGTTGTTTTTTTTTTTTAGAAGAGTTCCGACATCCGTTGTTTTTCAAAAGAGCTTAATTTAAAGCTATAAACGAGTGTTTTCCATTCCCAGACTAAGCATGAAGTAAAATTTCGAGTTTAGAAAAGCCCCGTGAAAATTTGTCGAGGGTCGCGCAGCGACCCGAGGCAAATTTTCTGGGCTTTTCTAAACTCGAAATTTTACTTCATGCGCCACGCGTATAAAACACTGATTTCAAGTGAAGTTCAAATATACATAAATTCACAATATTTTTGTTTTGTACGGGTGGCGCATGAAGTAAAATTTCTAGTTTGGAAAAGCCCAGAAAATTTGTTTCGGGTCGCTGCGCGACCCTCGACAAATTTTCACGGGGCTTTTCTAAACTCGAAATTTTGCTTTATGCTTAGTCTGGCAGTGGAAAAAAACCGTTTAAAGTTTCAAATTAAGCTCTTTTGAAAAACAACGGATGTCAGAAAATTTACAGCTTATGCATAATTTTACCTAAATGAAAATGTTCACGTTGTTTTTTTTTTTAGAAGAGTACCGAATTTGAAGCTATAAACGACTGTTTTACACTTCCAGACTAAGCATGAAGTAAATTTCGAGTTTAGAAAAGCCCCGTGAAAATTTGTCTCGGGTCGCGCAGCGACCCGAAACAAATTTTCTGGGCTTTTCCAAACTCGAAATTTTACTTCATGCGCCACCCGTACAAAACAAAAATATTGTGAATTTATGTATATTTAAACTTCACTTGAAATCAGTGTTTTATACGCGTGGCGCATGAAGTAAAATTTCGAGTTTAGAAAAGCCCAGAAAATTTGTCTCTGGTCGCTGCGTGACCCTCGACAAATTTTCACAGGGCTTTTCTAAACTCGAAATTTTACTTCATGCTTAGTCTGGGAGTGGAAAACAATCGTTCGAAACTTCAAATTGAACTCATTATAAAAAAACAACGAATGCCTTAAATTAAACTAAAAGTTCCCTGTATGTGTTAACTTTTCTTTAATAAATAGAAGTCAACACTATTGAATTCCACAACCGATAACCGCATAATCCGTTTTTGGTAGTTTCCGAACCGTTAAATCCATTAAGCGTTTGTCCAATGGTCATAGAACTCCCATTATATTTAGCATCGTGTGACCTATAAACAGCGCTTCCGCTTGAACTCCACAATTTACAAGTTTATTATACCGACACATGAGTAACCTAATTTCCCTAATGCAATGCACACACGTACGCAGACTCAGCACATTTGCGCTCTAAGATTAGAAAAAAGTACGACTAAACATTCAACAAGATGTGGTGTACTATAAATTATTTTTTCATGCGTGTATCTTTAAATAGCCCATAAATATACATGAAATATTTGTGAAGTGTGGGTTTCGAAAAATTCTCTCTTTAGAGAGAACACAAAATGAATATCTCTAAACAAACTCATCTTTTATGAATTAAATTAGCTCGATATTGCCAACAAAAGAAGTTATTGTAGTTTAGATCATCAAATATTATGTATATATTAAAATAATTTTATGAAAAATATTTTAAGTACATAAAATATAAAATTAGGATTATATTCGTATATATTTATTTCTTTTTTTTATGTTTTCGAATTATAACGAGTGTCTATAAACTGTCGACGTCCCAGTAGGTTCTGACTTCAGAAATATATGTCGTTATTAAATTTACCACAGTGACACTACACAATGACATATAATTAAATGTATTTTACATTTCCAAGATTTACCGTTTCGTGTGGCATTTTTTTTTCTTCCTGAGGGGACCGTCTTCCTTGCGGATCCGGATGCACTGCAGCCTAGGTGGCTTATTGTACTACCCTATATTGTCTTACTCACGCAATTATTCCAAACTCGATCCCCTGCACTAGCTTATGCAGGTCCTTCAGGGGTTGCGTGTGGAAATCATTTGGTAACATTTGACTGTTTCCAAATATGAGCTGTCTTTTGTTTTCCAGCGCATTGCAGCTACACAGAATGTGCATTATTGTTTTCGGTGCCCTATCACAGAGCCGACAACTGGTGACGCCGTTGTATAGACCGATTTTCCTTATGTGCTCATTAACAGTCATGTGGCCTGTTAGTAGTCCTATCGTTGTTTTAAGCTCTGCCCTACTTAGTGTCAGTAGTTCTGCAGCTTGGTTAGAGTTAGGTTCATTAATAATGGCCTTACTGTGGTTAAGGCCTGGTCTGTTTACCCAGTATTTCTTGTGTTTGTTGCGAATCCACTTTCTGACTTCTAGGCGACTCGACTTTTTTGTGATACCCAAGACAGGTTCAGGTCCCATAAATGATATGGTAGCTCCCTGCCTTGCTAGCTCGTCAGCTTTTTCATTTCCCTCGATACCTGAATGACCCGGCGTCCAGACAAGTGTGACCAAGTGATTCAGTATGTCTAAGCAGTCCAACACCAGTTTGGATGAAGTCTTTGGCTCTTTAGAGCCTTCAGTGCCGTTTGGCTATCGGACATAATATAGATTTGCCTGTCACGACAGTTCTCCTCTATGTTGGTTCTCGCACATCCCATAATTGCGATTATTTCGGCTCGAAAGACTGATGCTAGGCAGGCCTTCATGTTTTCATTGTAGATTCCTGATCCAGTACCTGTGTCTGATTTAGAACCATCCGTATATCAGATCATGCTATGTTTGTGAATATCTTCCCTAAAGTCGTTCCATTCGTTGCGGTCTGAAATAGTGACTTTAAAGAGTGCGTTTTCAAGATATCTGACTCTCATATGGTCCGACCTTATCTGCAAGAGAGGTCCCCCTATGTCCGTCAAGGGTCTTCTGTGTGGCGTGTCAACTCTTATGTTGACTGATGATAGCTGCAGCCTGTGGAGTGCCAATCTTGCCTTCCCCACTATCAGAATATGAAGTGGTTTGAGGTCTAGGAGCGTCTCCATGGCTGCAGTGGGCGTGGTTCTCATATCCCCCATTATGCTGACACAAGCAAGCCTTTGAATCTTGCTGAGGATTTGTATGGTTGTGTGTTGCGTGACTTTAGGCCACCACACCAAAGCAGCATACGTGATTGCGGGTCTGACCTCTCTGTATATCATCCCTAGTCTGAGCCCTCATTGTTTGTCGTACGTTCGTCTAATTACCGCAAGGGTAATTTCCGATTTACGTTTGATTTTTGAAATGTTCGAGGTCCAGGTGAGCTTGGAGTCAAACGTTACACCTAAGTACTTCACCTCACCTGACATTTCTAGGTTAACACTATTTAGAAATAGAGGTCCTAGGCAATCCAGTTTCCTCCTGCGTGTAAATGGTACATGGGTGGCCTTAGAGGGTGAGACTTTAAGTCCTTCTCTAGTACACTATTTGTTCACCACGTTCAGTGCACGTTGCATGCGCTCTCTGATTGTGTTGCTAAATTTTCCCTCAACGAAAATAACTAGGTCATCTGTGCATCCTAGGGAAAAGTATCATTCGTTGTTGAGCTCCACTAGCAGTCTACCCATGGCCAGGTTCCACAGCAGGGGTGAGAGAACTCCTCCCTAAGAACAACCACCGGCCACCCTGGATGCTTGTGTCTGGTCAGCAAACGTAGTGTAAACCATCCTTTCTTTATATAAATAAAACAATTTAAATACTTTCAAATATATATTGTGCATTTGCTACAATTGTTCGCCACACTTGTAGTGAATGCTACATATATATTTGAAAGTGTTTAAATTGTTTTATTTATATAAAAGTGAAGATGAACTTTCAACATTTATCAGCCTTATCAATCAATTTTTTAAACCATCCTTTATCTTAGCGTGCAGTCAATCTACCTGCAGCTAGTTTTCTCCAACCCCCGCTTCCTCAAAGCAGCGGTTATGAAGTTAAAGGATGTATTGTCAAATGCACCTTCTATATCCAAGATGGCAGCAAGTAGGATATCCTTATTTTCCAGAGCAGTTTCAGCGCTCCTTGTTAGTCGGCTGAGAGCTGTCTCCGTTGATCGTCCTGGAAGATAGGCATTTAGATCTTGGGATAATGGGTTAGACACCAGTATCCCATCTCTGGTTTGCCTATATATTTTCAGCAGATATCGTAGGGCTATGCTGGCCCTTACGATCTCGCAGAGCCTTGGCCTTCTGTAGTATGATAGGTAAGATTCCATTCCAGGCCCTGGCGATTTAAAAGGTTCAAATGAGTTTACTGTCCCATTTGACCTTGTAGTAGGTGACCACTTTCCTGATGCGACTGGCAACAGAGTATCCAAGGTAGACTGGCAGACCGACAGGAAAGTGGTCACCTACGACATGGTCAAATGGGCAGTAAACTAATTTAAACCTTTTAAATTGAAAGGGCCTGATGGAATCTTACCTATCGTGACTGACCCAGCCATTCAGTGATCCATCATAGATTTCCCCCCGTGTGGCAGAATCTAAAATATGTAGTTTGTTTTTCAAAGCAACCGAGTTACCGACAGTTTATAGACACTCGTTAGATTACATAATTCAAAAACATTAAAAACCGAAATAAATACTTAGAATTCGTAGTGTGAATTCAAAATATACGAATATTATTCAAATTGCATATTTCAAATACTTTTTCATAAAATTATTTTAATATATACATAATATTTGTTTATCAAACCTACATATATATGTAAAACAAAGACAAGGCAAACAGTCTACCGAATGTAACAATACTGACGCTCATAAATAGGAAACGAATCGGTCGGAGTTCATTTCCTCTTAGTCAGTATATTTTAACTCACACGTTATATTAGCTAATCTATTCGACGATAGATAACCTAAACTCAAAACGTATTCAAGATTAATATCTATAGTTCTAAAATTGAATCATAATTATTTTCAGGGAGCTTTTAAACTCCAAGACAAACAAACCGAGTTGACCGGCCAATTAACCGGGAATCCACTGACCAAACAGACGGACGCAAATAAGAGTGCTATTTTGTCGTTGGTTTAATGAAATTATCACTGCTCTCACACACACACGAGACTGATTTTCCTGCAGCACGGCCAGCTGCATTTAAATCCATGCATAATCCAAACAGACGAACGAACAGCTTGTTTAACACACCCGACATACATGCCAACTGTTTACACTACCCCCAAACCATCGCGCACTGTTTTATACAGAAATAGAGTGAGTTGTAAATTAGTAATCGACTTGAAGTTAAGTGAGGGGGTAATACACATAGTTTGGAATAAATGTTAGTGAATTTTCAAATTTGTATTAATTGTATAATGCCGGGATTCACTAACGTCAGTTAAATTGACCAATAGTTTAAAATAGCATCAAATAAATTATTTACGAAACTATTTATTTACAGGGTTATTCAAAAACAAAGATCAGATTTCAAACGTTAATTTCTTTCAAACTACAAAAGGTAGAACCATAATTCCAACGTTCCTGGATAGACAAAAGTTTAAAATTTGAACAGTCTAGGCAGAAGTTCCAACCACGACCGCATTAGCGCTGTTATTTGTCATGTTGATTGTCTGTAGTAAAATGGCGAAAAAACAAGAACATTCATTCTGTGTGCTGCAATTGGCAAAACTAGAGTCTATTATTGAAGTTCAGCGGGATTTTTGCCATTAGTTTAATAAACAACCGCCTCGTCATGAGCAGATTTACCAGTGGCATCGAAAATTCGTAGACGATGGTTGCATCTGCAAACAGAAAAGCACGAGATGTCCACGACATCGAATAAAAATGTCGAGCGTATTCGTACAGTTTACGAAAAGGAGCCCAAAAACCTCTGTGAAAAATATGCGACATCGAATTGTTGAAGCTGTAAATTCGATAACTAGAGACCAGCTGATTCATGTGTGGCAAGAAATGAGCCACTGTTTTGATATTTGTCGTGTAACACATAGCGGTCATATGAATTCATAAAAATTGAACTTTTCTTTTTCAAGGAACGTTGGAATTGTGTTTCTATCTTTTGTCTTTTGATGTTTGAAATCTGTTCCTTCATTTTGAATAGCCCTGTATATATATATATATACCAAATAAGAAATAACAGCGCATTAGGTCATGATGTAAAAGTTATTTTTTATCAAGTGAGTGTGCAAGGAGGACAGAAGACGACGATCGTTTCGCTCTTTTTATGAGCTCCTCAGGCCGCCACATCCATCATCCCATACCCACTCACTTCATATGTAGAAGTTGTATATAGTTGTATATAGTGTGTATCGGATGGTGAATGTGGCGGCCTGAGGAGCTCATAAAAAGAGCGAAACGATCGTCGTCGTCTTCTGTCCTCCTTGCACACTCACTTGATAAAAAATAACTTTTACATCATGACCTAATGCGCTGTTATATATATAGTGGCTATTACCCCTAGTAGGGGTTACGCCGCTCCATCAGGAGCTTTCTAGTTCCTTATTTACAGGGTTGATCATTCTACTTTCATTCTATTCAACTTTCTTGCTAATCTCTCTCCATTTCTTCCTGTCCTTTGTTTTGTCCAGCTACTTTATAACGCCAATATTCTTCAGACCTTCTATTACTCCTTGTATCCATGTCGCTTTTGGTCTACCTCTTCTCTTTTTGCCTCCTGGGTTCCACTCAAGTATTGAAAATATTATAGACGTTGGTCTTGCAATCCATATGTGCTCCAGCCATCTCACTATTTGTTCTTTTATTTTATTTACGATGTCTTTTTCCAGTTCCTGTTTTAGTTCATTATTCGTGCGTGTCCTATACTCATTTTTGATTAGTCCTAATATAGTTCTTAGAATTTTTCTCTCCAAAATTCTAAAGTCTTCCTCTTTTTTTTTGTTATGGTGATGCTTTCGGATGATAATAAGTTCGATTTGCAGCCATTATTTTTTCCTTTACTTCTGTTTTATTATGTTATGATAGTCCCAAGGTATTTAATTTTGTTTACTTTTTCAAAGCGATGTTCTCTAACTTTAATTTTGTTGTCTATGCTTGAATTTTTAGGTGTCATTATTTTGCTTTTTTTTCATTTATTTTTAATCCTAATCTTTTTACTTCTCTGACTTACTCCCCCACCATTGCTTCCATTATTCTCCTGTTTTTGGTGATGATAACTATGTTAGCGTATGCTATGATCTGTCTTCCTTTCGTTCTCAGGTTACCTTTATCTATCCGTCTTAGTGTGTACTTCACACTCTTCCTACCAATCAGAATTTCCAATCAGAACCTATATACTTAACGATGTTTACGTTATTATAATTTTAGTATTCTATGTAAAATTACATAACTAAAATTTGATTAGCCATTAGACAAAAATATTTTAGATTTTATTTATTATTTAAGAATGTATTGTCCTTAATCCTTTGTTGAGTACCTGTATTGATTCGTGTTGATCGTCACGATATTTTCCACTTAAACGCATTTATTTAAGCATACATATTTAACGGCCACACTAACGAATCCGCTTTCGGAATTATGTTAAACGGATTATTTTTCCGTTCTCAGAAAAGTCCATTAATTATACATTCGTATGTGAAAATACGAAATTGTTATTGTTTTAAGGGCAGTGTGTTGACACCTATTCACTTCAAAATGATTAATTATACGCAACAATCGTATTCCTCAAGTATATAAATAAATAAGTTTCATTTTAAGGTTATTTAACAAAGTATTATGTACAGCGAATTTTTTTTTGAGTATGTCGATAACTATGTATTTTGAGGAATTCGTTGTTTTTTTTTATTTTATATAAATTTTATATAAATTAATTAGGATTAAATTTAGCTAAAATTTAGATAAAAAATTTTTTAAGGCGTCGAAGACCTAGAGTTTTTCAAATCAGAAGCAACCCGTTGACATAACCAGGGATTATTATACATATGCATACCCTTTTTTTAAATTAGTTCTATTTAAAGTTTTAACGAGTGTTTTCCAATCCCAGATTAAGCATGAAGTAAAATTTCGAGTTTAGAAAAGCCTGAAAATTTGGTTTGGTTGCGTAGCGCGAAGCGCGGAGCGACCAAACCAAATTTTCAGGCTTTTCTAAACTCGAAATTTTACTTCATGCGCCACGCGTATTAAACACTGAAAACACTGAAATCTTGTGAATAAGCGAACTTCACTTGAAATCAGCGTCTAATGCGCTTGGCGCATGAAGTAAAATTTCAAGTTTAGAAAAGCCTGAAAATTTGGTTTGGTCACTCCGCGCTACGCGACCAAACCAAATTTTCAGGCTTTTCTAAACTCAAAATTTCACTTCATGCTTAACATCGGAGTGGAAAACATTCATTTAAGTCCTTTATATTTTTTCTAATAAGCTTAATGTTTCTTGTTCTGTGTAATTCTGTTCTATTTCACGGTTATTTTTCATAATTATAGGGAATTATACTAAATTTCCAATTTGATTGATAATTCAATTTGAAGAATTGACAATTCACTTTTAAAAATTGGTGGTAATCGGTAATCTACTAACTGAATTATTTACTTATATGTGCTATTTATTTGGTAGGTTTGCTTTAAAATGCGCAATTTTATTTGCCCATTAGTTTACTATGCAAATAAATTTACTCTCTAATGATTTAATAATCGTTTATAATACCGGTCATTAATGTTGTTATTTTATTTCTATAATGTAATAATTTTTAATATGCTATGCAAGTGAACATAAATTCATTAGACCTACTCTCGTGTACCGAACTCTTAATTAATATGCAAAAACACTAGCGACCATAAATCTGGTATCTAGAAATTTGCCACACAGCGTGTCTTACAAATAAATTACTCCTCCCAGCTTCCAAATACAAATTAATCATCATATGCGCCCCCCTTTTCCAACCACCCAAACACCCTCGCCTTTGCATGTGATGCATTGGGGTTGCTTTGGTTAGGGCTGACGCGACCCCGATAAAAACTTTAATGCTTGCTGAGAGATTAATGCCACACGATTTTTATTTGTGACAATTGTGCAGTAAAATCGTTGACGAATACATTTAGTTTAACAAAAATTCTCAAATGGATTTTTTAAAAGGAAATCGTTGACGAATAGGTTAAGTTCAACATAAATTCTCAAGTTGATTGAGTTACGTGAAGTTCAAATTAACACTAGTGGTAATCCATTGATAATGGTCACGTTGTGTCCGAAATGTATGTACATTTAGTAATTCAAAAAAACTTGTAAAGACAGGTTATTAGTTCTTTATTCGTCAAAATAAACTCTCAAATCGATTTTTTTTGTCAACTGTATTACATTATTTTGTTTTCTAATAGCATTTAATTTGAAGATTCTAGAGTGTTTCCACTCTCAGATTAAGAAGTAAAATTTCAGGCTTTTCTAAACTCGAAATTTTACTTCATGCGCCACGCGTATACCACACTGTTTAAAGTAATGTTCAAAATATACTCTTTAAGTTTGATATGAAGTTAATACATTTTACAAATATCTATTTCATGAAACCAAATTTTATGGTTTCAAAATTCGAGCAATTTTCTTTAGGATATGTAAACATAATTAAAAAAAAAAAAAACGAAAGCAAATAGAAGACAATTGTATTGCGTCTAAGTACAACATTCTTGCTTTGCTGTTTTGTAGTATCTGAAGTAAAATTTAGCGTTTAGAAAAGCCTGAAAATTTGGTTTGGACGCGTAGCAGTAAGCTATTGATAATGAGTAGATTGTATTCGAAATGTATATCTAGCAAAACTAAAAAAATATTGTGAAGAAAGTGTTAGTGTTTTCATTCCAAGTTAGTTGAAATCTTTACGTAACTAAAAAAAACATATTCCCATAAAATACAGTTTACTATTATTATTCTTATTCTAATTATTAAAGTAAAGCAAAAGCAACATTTTGTAGTGCAACTATTACTATAAAAATTAAATTTGTGTTCAGTATTCCGGCACCAGATACCCACAGACGCGTTTCGGACTTCAAGGTCCTCGTCAGTGTGGTCCCGACCCAGTGCTGAGCAGTACTGAACATTTTTGACTATATCAAGCCAATATGTGAAAACTATTAATGGATTCGATAGCTAACGCCATCTAATGCTCCATAGCTGCAAATATTACTGTTATTATCAAAGGAAGGCGAAGGAAAAATATCCCAGTATTATGATGGTATTTAAAAGTAAATTGGTTCTCTTGCGGGGTAAAAATAGACCCAGCAAAAAAACACAATCCCTTAGCAAATCCTCTTATAAATTGAAGCTGTTTTTCCCTGACTCGTGAAATCTAGAAAATCCCAACGTTTAAATCCGTCTCTATCCGGTCGTTCTCAATGGACCAACTTCTAAATATTCCAGTGGGAAAGGACATTAATTCCCGACCCTCCCGCGGTTTTAATTTTCTCCAGACTGAAAATAGTTTCATCGAGGCGAGAACCAACGAGGATAATCCATTTCCTACATTGTTCACTCTTTTTTACATCAGCATATAATTGAATAATATACACACAAAAATAATATGGGTTTTTTGTATCTCTACTAATGTTTGTGTTATTTTTAAATTATAAAATAATAATAATAGTATACACAGAGTTTTATGTAACACCGAACATACGTCGTACATTTTCCGATGCTCGGTTTATTAAAAGAATTTAATTTGAAGCTTTAAACGAGTGTTTTCCACTCCCAGACTAAGCATGAAGTAAAATTTCGAGTTTAGAAAAGCCTGAAAATTTGGTTTGGTCGCGTAGCGCGAAGCGCGGAGCGGCCAAACCAAATTTTCAGGCTTTTCTAAACTCGAAATTTTACTTCATGCGCCACCGGTACAAAACACTGATATATTACGAAGTTTAAAACACACTGCTATACTTTTCATTAAATCAGCGTTGTGTGTCGGTGGCGCATGAAGTAAAATTTCGAGTTTTGAAAAGCCTGAAAATTTGGTTTGGCCGCTCCGCGCTTCGCGCTACGCGACCAAACCAAATTTTCAGGCTTTTCTAAACTCGAAATTTTACTTCATGCTTAGTCCGGGAGTGGAAAACATTCGTTGAAAGCTTCAAATTAAATTCTTATAATAATCCGAGCATCGGAAAATGTACGACGTATGTTCGGTGTTACATAAAACTCTTTGTATACATAAAATATTGGATATGTTTCTATGCAAAACAGGTTAGTTAGTAACTTATAATTAAATAAAATAAAATATATTTCTTCAGAAAGCCCTTCTGGCCAAATGAATGATATTCAATATATAAACAAAGTTTGACAGGTATTAAGTACCAAATAATTTTATTCTGGATATCGACAATATTGTCTCTATATTGAATTATAATATAGTAACAATATATAACATACAATCTATATTGTTTCACAAAAATAATATGGGTTTTTGTATCTCTATTAATGTTTGTGTTATTTTTATATTATAAAATAATAATAATAGTATATACAAAAAATATTGAATATGTTCCTATGCAAGAAAGGACGGTTGATAACTTATAATTAAATAAAATAAAATATATTTCTTCAAAAATCCCTTCTGCACAAATGAATGATATTCAATATAAAAACAAAATTTTACACTTATTAAGTATCAATTAGTTTCATTTTGGATATCTACAATATTGTTTCTATATTGAATTATAATATAGTAACAATATATTCAATCTATATTGTTTCTTTTTGAATGCATATTAAATAACAGTTTTAACTTAAAAAAACATAATTGCTGAGGCTGATACTTGGTGAAATTCCACCGTGTGGCAAAACAATTGTTGTAGTGTTAACTAATAAACAGTGAAATCTTAACAAAGTGTGTTATTTACTAAAAGTGTTTGAACTTATTCAGGAATTCCTTCTACTCAAATATGAAATTTCTCATATTTATTAAAACAAAGTTGTACAGATATTGAATATCAATTATTTTCATTCTGGATATCAACAATATTATTTGCATATTGAATATTAATATGGTAACAATATATCAATCTTTATTGTTTCTATATTGTATGCATATTGAATAACAGTTATTCAAATATGATATTTCTCAAATGAATGATATTTATTAAAAAAAAAGTTGTACATATATTGAATATCAATTATTTTTATTCTGGATATGATTAATATTGTTTTCATATTAAATATTAATATGGTAACAATATATGCAATCTATATTATTTCCATATTGAATATTAATATGGTAACAATATGTGCAATCTATATTGTTTCGATATTGTATGCAATTTGAATAACATTTTCAGTTTACTACAAGTTACTATATGTATTTCTAGAAGGAATAGTTTGATACACAAAAACAATATAGAGTTTTAGTCTCTTTGTTTTCTTTTGTACTACTTATAAATTATTTTATATTACATCAAAATTTGATCATTTATTTGCTTATTGTATATTGAATAACAATTTCAACTTATTCAGGAAGTCCTTCTACTTAAATAAATGATATTTCTTAAATGAATGATATTTATTAAAACAAATTTATACAAGTATTGAATATCAATTATTTTCGTTTTCGATATCAACAATATTGTTTCTATATTAAATATTAATATAGTAACAATATATGCAATCTATATTGTTTTTACATTGTATACACATTGAATAACATTTTCAGTTTGCTAGAAGCTACAAGATATATATAATGGTTTGTAAATTAAATTCACTTGGTTTTGTTTCACTTATATGTATTTTATTTTCTACTAGTTTCGGCTTAATGCTATTATCAAGAATGAAGTGAATTTAATTTACAAACCATTATATTTTAAAATGTTTTACCAAGTGATTAATGAGAAAAAAGTGTCCGATATACAAGATATATTTCTACTAGGAATAGTTTTATACACAAAAATAATATAGAGTTTTAGTATCTTGGTTTTTTTTATTACTTATACATTATTTTATATTATTTATATCAAATATTTGATGGGTTTTTGCAATAAAGGTTAATTTGTTGCTAATAAATACATATATTAAAATAGATTTATACGGAAAAACTTTAGACGTAGTTTTCTGTATGATTCTTGAGGATCAAACATAAAATTCCATTTCTTAAAGATCTTAAAAAAATAATTAATTTGTAAAACTATTTATACTTTAAAAATTGATCGGTTTGTTTGTAACTAATAAATAAATATAGTAGAATACATTTATACGGAAAGACTTTATACGTAGTTTTCTGTATGTTTCTTTAGGATCGAACATTAAATTCTATTTCTGAAAGATCTTAAAAAAATATTAATTTGTAAAACTATTTATACTTAAAAAAACGATCAATAAGGCTTATAACTGTTAAAAGCTAGTCTTCACTTTTATAGATATAACTATTATAAAAATTCACAATACTTTTCTATATACATAGTCTTCTGTGTGTCTCTTGAGGATTGAACATAAAATTCTATTTCTTAAAGGTCCTTAAAACATTGTTCGATAACGCTGATAAATGTTGAAAGTTCATGATCACTTTTATATCAAAATTTATATTAAAATTAGTAATAATTCTAAAAATAAACCGACAAAGAGAGAGTCTTAAATATCCACACTTTTAACGTTAATTTATTTGTTAATTTTGGTGAAAATAAGTCAATGGAGATTCTAATTATAAAACATAAAATTCTGCAAGCGTTTTATCATTGAGTTTGGCAATTGAAACTATTTCGGTTCAGCAAAAATTGGAGCACACTTATGACTTTCTAATTGTTGGAACTATTTATATTTTTTGCACTCGAGTTAATTATAAATTCTAAAATATTTACATAATATAAGCAATACCATAGCCAGAGGTTTGAACTACAAATTGTAATACATGTAAATCGATTCTTTTAATAGGTTAAAATACTGTTCCAAATTTACCAGTAATTTTCTGAATTTCGATACATTAATAAAACTATTTGATCGGTACACAGAGAACTATTTATCTGTATACATATCCCCTATGAATACACGTAGGTAAGTCAGGTGCATTGAGTCAATTGTTTAAAACAATAATATTAGACAACCTAATATCGTAAATGCATATTGGGTTGTCTATAACTGTTGTTGGGTGTATTTTTGAACTTCACTTTAAATTAGTATTTTATACGCGTGGCTCATGAAGTAAAATTTCGAGTTTAGAAAAGCCTGATAATTTGATTTGGCTAACCAAATTTTCAGGCTTTTCTAAACTCGAACTTTTACTTCATGCTTAACCTGGGAGTGGAGACACTTGTTAGATGTTTCAAATTGAATACTTTCAAAAACAACGAATGTCAGAAAAATTTCCGCGAATACATAAGGATGTGTATACTTAAAAAAATACGTGTATATAAATAAATTACAAAAAGAAATGATATAGATCTTCCATACAACCTGCATATTTGTTTTGCGCTGTTTCTATTAGAACATTTTGTAATTTCTATTTGTATTGTGTACATGACTAGTCAGGTGCATTGAGTCAAATGTTTAAAACAATGATAATAGACAACCCAATATCGTAAATGTATATTAGGTTGCCTATAATTGTTGTTGCGTGTATTTTTTAACTTTACTTTAAATCAGTGTTTTACACGCGTGGCGCATGAAGTAAAATTTCGAGTTTAGAAAAGCCTGAAAATTTGGTTTGGTCGCTCCGCGCTTCGCGCTACGCGACCAAACCAAATTTTCAGGTTTTTCTAAACTCGAAATTTTACTTCATGCTTAGTCTGGGAGTGGAAAACACTCGTTACAAGTTTCAAATTGAATACTATCAAAAACAGCGAATGTCCGAAAATTTGTTGCAAATACATAAGGTGTGTATACTTAAAAAAATTACGTGTATATAAATAAATTACAAAAGAAAATTGATATAGATTTTCCATACAACCTGTATAATTTTTTGTTCGATTTGTTTTTATTAGAACATTTTGTAATTCCTATTTGTATTGTGTATATGACTGCATTTTTTTTTTTCGCGAAAACAATACTCTCCCTTTGTTTTGCATATGGGGGAAAGTAAAAAGTACGAGTATCAATATTTAGTATTAAGAAATACTGACAATTAAAATTAATCAATAAAAAAAAGCGTTTTAACTTTGTATAACAAAGTTAATTTTTATGTGATTGCAGTTTCGGCAAATTTAGCATGCCATTATCGAACATGAAGTGTATAACGAAGTAGAAGCTTCCACAATACAAAATTAATTAAAATTAACTCAACACTACGATACAATAATTGTAGAATCAATCTATTAAAATTAAACCATGCTGGATAATGATAAGTTTGATATGTTGCTGTATTAATTTATTAGACATTTATTTAATGTATATTACTTTATTTATTTAAAAATAAAACAACTTGATTTTGTAAAATGTTAAAATGTCATCACTACAGTTTTCGTTATTATATTGAAAGAAGGCAAAACTCTAATGGAATGTGTGTGTGTGTGTGTGTGTGTGTTAAACATTAAACACCAAATCCGCAGTAATTCTTCTCGCAATTTATGTCCTCGGCCACTTCGTTACGGCCCTTTTCCGCCGACTGCTACAAATTTTGGCAATACACTAGCGCCAGCTTTTCCCCCACAATTCCTCCTTTTCCGAAGGCTCCGCTCGATTTCCGTTATCTAGTTTATTTATTATAGCCATGCCACGGCCAACAGATAAATCCATTTCGATCCCACCCACAACAACAAAAAAATGATAATATTATTAGGACAGAAAAAAAAGTGAAAGAGATTGGATTAAAGCGATACATAAATGGGATGTTATGACTTTATTAAAATAAAAAATGACATCAATAAATAGAGGAAAATGGCGAAATTTATTTAAATTTGTATGTCTGTTGTCCATTATATCAATTGTATTTAAATTAAATAAAGAAAGACAGTGTACTTCTTGATATTTTTAAAACTTATTTTATTTTCTAAACATGTTTTGGCAATGCCATCTTCAGTAGAAAACTACAAAATATTACAGAAAGTGTATACATTAAAAAAATATTTATTAATTTATTAATTATTTATTATATTATTATAAATTAATTGTGTAAACATTTATATTGGGAAATAGAATAGAAGATGTTAATAATTAATATAATAAAGAAAATATTTGTTGGAAGAATATTACATTTAATTTTATTAGTATTAGTTAAAGGTCTTTTTTGTTAGTTGTCGGGTGAGAGAGAAAGAGTAGGTAACTACAAAAATATTACAAAAAGTGTATACATTTGATAATTATTTATGAATGTGCATAAATTTAAAATATTACAATTAAATAAAATAAAAATAAAATAAAATAGAAGTTGTGCTTTATTAGTTGTGTAAATTTTTTTTATTAAACAGTAAAATAAAATATAAGGTGTTACTAATTAATGTAATATAGAAACTTTTTATTGGGAGAATTTTTGATTTAATTTTATTAGTATTAATTAAAGGTCTTTTTTTTGTTTGTTGTCAGGATGAGAGAGAGATAGTGAAAGAGTACAGATTTTTAGTTCTGCATTAAAAATCTGTATTCTATCACTATCTCTCTCTCATCCTGGCAACAAACAAAAAATACCTTTAATTAATACTAATAAAATTAAATCAAAAATTCTCCCAATAAAAAGTTTCTTTATTACATTAATTAGTAACATCTTATATTTTATTTTACTGTTTAATAAAAAGAAAATTACACAACTAATAAAGCACAACTTCTATTTTATTTTATTTTTATTTTATTTAATTGTATTATTTTAAATTTATGCACATTCACAAATAATTATTAAATGTATACACTTTTTGTAATATTTTTGTAGTTACCTACTCTTTCTCTCTCACCCGACAACTAACAAAAACAAATAATTTCTTTATTACATTAATTATTAACATCTTCTATTCTATTTCCTAATATAAATGTTTACACAGTTAATTTATAATAATATAATAAATAATTAATAAATTAATAAATAATTTTTTAATGTATACACTTTCTGTAATATTTTGTAGTTTTCTACTGAAGATGGCATTGCCGAAACATGTTTAGACATTTATTTAATGTATATTACTTTATTTACTGTCTTTTTTTATGAAATTTGTTTAGGTTGCATACGATTATTTGTTGAATTGTATCGATTATAGAATCTCTTCTGTCTTCCAATGACGATATCGTTTGTTAAATATAAAAAATATAAATATTTATATTTTGTAAATACTCTGCATACTATTGCCAAACTCAATTTTTCTTGATATTGTTTTTTATAAATTCCTAATCTATAAATGCAGGGATTACTTTTTAATTGAATTAACCTACATTGCTATATTTTGTAATTTATAAATCATAAATCGTGTGTTGCAGTGTTTACTTTCCAAACTCATAATTTTTATTATTCGTTGTGATAACATTCGGCAGGCACTATAAACCAATACACAATCAAATCTACTTTTAACAATTTTGCTCTCTCTGCTCCATCTCGTGCCTCAGAAACACACTACCAGCAAAATTTGGCCATCTTAGGGCCAGTTGCACCAGTCACGTTGAACTCGAGTTCATAGTGACATTAATTGAAATGACATTTAATGTCGAATCTCTATTTAATGTTTATGTCCGTTCAAAGTTGGAATATGCATCTTTAATTTGGTATCCACAAACTCAACTTAAGATTAATCTAGTAGAAAGTGTTCAACGTAAGTTCCTGAAGTTTCTGCACTTCAAAGTTGAGGGAATTTACCCTGACAGAGGCTGTGATTATTCACTATTGCTAGACAAATTTAATGTCGAATCTCTTGAATGCCGACGTCACAGACTAGGCATCACGTTCTTACACAAGCTTCTGCATGATCGAATTAACAGCTCTGATATTTTACAGCTAGTTGGCTTGCATGTTCCAACTTTCAATAGTAGATATAAGAGTACATTCAATATGAAGATAATAAAACTAATTTTGGATTAAAATCGCCAATTAATGTGATCTGCAATTTGTTTAATCAACTTCCACCAACTTGACGTATTTTAAGCCATTGACATCCTTATTAGAATTTTATTAGTTACGAAGTAAAATGTTATTATTTTTAGTTTATAGTTTTCAAACTGTTTTTGCTAAAACTAAATTGTCTTGTAATTGAGAATTTGTTTCCCGTTGGGCAATAAACATTATTATTATTATAAACATTATTGTGACTGAAATTACATTTGTTGGTGCAAATAATATCTAACAGTGTTGAAATTTCATCGTATAGATGGAGAGAGAATACTGATGGTAGGTATTACCTTGCATTAGGCAAATAAAGTGAGCCCTTGATGTTAATGTTACTGTCTCGTCAGGAGTATTGACATTGCTGATTGGAGGCCCTCGTTCTCGCTCGCTGCCACCGGATTCAATTATTCGTCGAAGATTCGATTAACTAATTGCAGCCGGGCCTGCAGCAATCATTTTTTTTTTTTAATTTTAACGGGGCTTTTAAGCGAGCGAAATCGATTAAAATGCTAGGAAGGGTGGCCCAAGCGCTTAAAAAAGCTTTTAGTGTAATAGATTTTGATACATGCATAGACAAGAAAGTTGAACATATTTTGCGATTGAAATATTTTGTTTTCAATTGAGGTGTGTATTGATTAGTTTAATTTATTGAGTATGCAATAATTTTCTCAATCAGGGCCCATGCTTGAGTTTTTCTTAATACTCTTCCACTCGAAGCCTTGCACATAAAATAAAGTGCTTGTAAGACAACTTATTTTATTTTTAGGCATTTTAACGAGTATTTCAACTCCCAGAATAAACATAAAGAGTTTAGATAAGCCTGAAAATTTGCTTTGGTCGCTTTGCAAAGCGGAATATTTATTGTGTTTTTGTACCTTGACATACCTATTTAATATGGGAGTTCCTTTCTTTATTTTCTGAAGTGATGCATTTTTGTAATATGCTTGTGTTATTGTATTTTTTTCAGGAAACGTCAGGAGCGAGACGGACGGGGATCTGAGGAGCAGAAGCAGAGGCAACAGGCGCGACGACCCCCGCAGACATACACTTGCCGGGGAGCAATACGGCCTCATGTCGGGACAAGGAGGACCTCTCTCCAGGACAATGGACCTCGAGGTACGCTCGCTCCCCTGAATAATTTCCGTCCCTTTTACGCGAACGCATGCATTATTCAGGCGGTGTACTTAGTCTGCCTCCGTCTGTTTTTGACTTCACGACCAACCAACCAACCCACCCCCCAAAAACGTCTGTTGTTTAAACTACGAAAATTATTCAGTGAGCTAGGAAAGTTTCAGAAGCCCTTAAATTATACTAGCTTTTCATTAATTTTCCACTGGGTTCATGAAATTATAGAAAATGGTTGAATTAAATTAAAATTACGGCATCTTCTTAGATTTTTTCCGCACTTGATATCTACGACGCTTACTTTGAAAAAATAATATATGCATATTTTTCACGATAACTTTAAAAGCGTAAATCTTCGGTAAACTAGATAAAAATACAAACTCACTTCCTCAATTTCCACTTCTTTTCCACATCTTCTTCGTACGCAAACTGCACTGAAATCCATATTGCATAAAATCTGCATTTCCTCTAGCCCAAAAGTCGCGATATATCCAATTTCTAACTTTTCTCGGGATTCACAGCGAAACGCGGAATTCCGTCGCGTTGGTAAAAATGCATTCCTGCTTTTCAGCAGGATGCAGAATATTATCAGCGCCGCGATAATAATTGTATTTTCACGGCATCGACATGTGTTGATGATGACATCATTCACAATTAGGAGAGAGACGCGCAATGGATGGAATTAATAATTGGCTTCAGCAGTTCCGCAGTTGTTGCATTCCAGTGTGTTAGTTAGCGTGATGTGTGTTGTTCAATATACTAGGTTTTTTTATTTATTCGCACAAAAAATATCAGTGTATCCCTAGTTTGCAATAGTATGACTTTAATCTTTTCTGTTTTGGCTAAAATACTTAATGTTCATTCTTCAAAAATTCACAGCGAAATTATAATGATTTGCAAATCGACAGTGCAGTTTGTACATTGAAGACAATATTTTGTTGCAATTTTTTTTTATTTTTTATAAGTGTAATTTCCCACTTATACAACTATCATAGATAAAAACCATATTAACTACTTGCAGTTTATAAGTCAATATTATCAGCCATTTAACTAAATCATTAAATGTTATACCTATAAATTTTCTAATTATTTTTAGAAATTAATATACATATGATGACCCTAGAAGCTATCCATTGGCTTCTAGGGTCCTCATACGTACATAAAGAAAATTTAACATAAAGAAAAATTCAGTTTGTCAATAGTTTGCAAAATATGTACAAAATATAAAAACGAATTAAAATTAATATCGACTTTCTGCAAAAAATTTAGTCTCATTGAGACAAGTCTCCAAATATTCATTGACACAACTATTAGCTCAAGAAGTAGTTATTTTAATAAATATTTGGAGACTTGTCTCAATGAGACTAAAAATGTTTGCAGAACGTCGATATTAATTTTAATTCGTTTTCCTCATACGTAAGTGCAACATTTATAAAATTGGATTTACTAGTATTGATATTGGTTTTACATACAATAACTCATTTGTTAGCAACACTATATTACTGATAATTATAAATAATAGGTAACACTAGTAGAACATAAAACATTGAATGATCATTATGAGACTTAACATTTTTGCAGAACGTCGATATTAATTTTAATTCGTTTTCCTCATACGTAAGTGCAACATTTATAAAATTGGATTTACTAGTATTGATATTGGTTTTACATACAATAACTCATTTGTTAGCAACACTATATTAGTGATATTTATAAATAATTGGTAACACTAGTTAAACATAAAACATTGAATGAACATTTTCCTTAAATTACTATCTTTTATCAAGCTTGAAATACAATTTCTAAAAATCTAGTTTTATGCACTTGTATCCCTTGGCTTCTACGGTCCTTATATATTTTAATCATGTTTTGTCAAGTGATCAATGAGAACCAAACTAAAGATATTATATATTTTTGTTAAAATTGTGGGAATAACAGACGTATTTATCCTTTCGTCCTTTAATTTCTTGTGTGTCCAAGTGAAAAATGTCTACCCAAAGTGTGGCCTCTTTGCCTCCTAACTTGGAAATGCGATCGCGCGTGTCAAATTTAACCAAAATCGGGGAACGTCTTCCGCTCGTCCGATTGTCCGAAAACAGTTTTCCCCTCAACACGCAAAACCCAGTTAACGTTAGGATTATGTTGCACGCTGCTCAACAGATGAGTTCGTCCAGACTGCGAAAGGTAAACCAAATCAATAAACATAAACCGTAGACAGACAGCGAAAAGAAGACAGTTCTAATATTACACCACTAATAGCTTCTAATGATGACTAAAAATAAAAGTTAAAATCAAACTACTCATTACGTTAATCTATTGATAATCGTCACTTTGTGTCCGAAATGTATGTACAGTTGCGAGAGAAAAAAACTAGTACAGTCCAATATTTGGCTATGTAAACTAGACTCACTTTGATTTTTTAAATTGTCAATCAAATTGACAAGTCTACGGAAATGTCAAATGAAATTTAATTAACGTCGACATGCCTTAACTGACTAAAACACAAAATGCAATACCATTAGAGACATTGCTATTGAAGTGCATGCATGTCAACAAAAGCACCGTCTTGTTGGTTAAGACAAAAATTGGTGTTAACCTGCACATGACAAGTTTTTTTCACAAGAAAAAAAAATACGATATTTTAGAAGTGACTCCCTGCTGTACTAGTTTTTTTGTCTCGCAACTGTACATTTGGTAATTCAAATAAACGTGTGAAGAAAGGTTTATTCGTCAAAATTTATTATTGTAGTTAAAATGTAACAATCTCGACTTTTATTATCATATGAAGAATTTCAAGAATACCTACACCAGTAATAGCATCTAATAATGACTAAAATTGAAGTAACAAATCAGAAATCGTGGTATAAGGGTAACAATTTTAATTTAAACACTTTTAACCTTTCTTTACAATTTTTATTATATACCAGATGTACATTTCGGTCACAAGGTGACCATTATCAATGGATTGATACTGTGACGTCAAAGTCAAGGTTTCTTGAATCGCATAACGTCGACTCGTGCGAATTGAGTCGACTTTATAAGTTTATTATTACCCTTAATTTTTGACGTCATACGAACAATTCCACGAGTGACGTCTAATGCCACTGTATAAGGACTTTATAAATGTAACAATAACTATAATTTTGACGTCATGTCAAAAATTCCACACGTTAAGCTAAAGCAAATGTCATTAAATCGCGTAAGATTGTCTAGACTGACTTTTGTCGATCTTGTAGTTCTATTACTTGGTCTTTTGACGTCGTGCGAGAAATTCCACGCGTGACGTCAAATGCAAAGTTATTGAAGCCGCGTATTTAGGCCCAGTTACAGCAGAACGTATTATTTTTATTATTTCACTGAAAATAATTTTATAATTCAAATACAATTTCGAGCAACAGAAATTGAAACCCTGAAATTTATATATAGGTATTTGATTGAAATTCACTTGGTTTGTTTTACTAATAAATTGTTTTATTTTCAACTAGTTTCGGCTTAATGCCATTTTCAAGAATGGTGTACAAAATGGCATTAAGCCGAAACTAGTTGAAAATAAAACAATTTATTAGTAAAACAAACCAAGTGAATTTCAATCAAATACCTATATATTAATAGAAATGTTTTACCAAGTGATCAATGAGAAACAAGTTAACGATACCTGAAATTTATATTTTGTAAACTTGCCTTTTGTTGTCATTAAATATGTATAAAACGTCACTGTCAGTGCACGAATTGAAATTGAAGAGGCATAGTTACAACACAATTTTTTATAAAAAAAAACAAGCCACCTAATTTCGGGGGCTTCCATTTTTTGCTCTTAATTGTACGTATTTATTTTACAAAATCAAAAATGTCTAAAACCATTTACAAGTAGTTATTCACACATCACGGGGAAAACGTAAATTTATCTCAAAATTCACATTTTGTCAAAAACTGATTTTTTCATTAACCCATTAAGCGCCATGGGTGCATACACGCAACATTATAAATTTTTTGTTAACCAAATTACTAAATGGGTTAATTTTGTATATTATATTATTTGGCCTGACTTGAAAATGTATGAAGAGAAATGTGAATATTTTGTTATTTAATATTTTCCATTATTACTCATTAAAAAAAATACATCAGTGTATTTCTAACTTCACAATATTTCAGTGATCTATACGCGTGGCGCATGAAGTAAAATTTCGAGTTTAGAAAAGCCCCGTGAAAATTTGTCTCGGGTCGCTAGCGCGACCCTCGACAAATTTTCTACGCGGGGCTTTTCTAAACTCGAAATTTTACTTCATGCTTAGTCTGAGAGTGAAAACATTCGTTTCAAACTTTTTATCGCACGTTTTTATAAAAAAATAAATTAATGCCTGAAAATTTACAGTGTATACATTTTGCATATTAAAAACTAAAATTCTACATACTGTGAATTTTTCTTTTAAATATGTAAAATGTATACACTGTAAATTTTCAGTCAATAATCGATTTTTTATAAAAACGTGCAAAATGAAGTTTAAAACGAGTGTTTCCACTCCCAGACTAAGCATGAAGTAAAATTTCGAGTTTAGAAAAGCCCCGCGTAGAAAATTTGTCGAGGGTCGCGCCAGCGACCCGAGACAAATTTTCACGGGGCTTTTCTAAACTCGAAATTTTACTTCATGCGCCACGCGTATAAAATACTGAAATATTGTGAACTTAGAAACACACTGATGTATTTTTTTTAATAAGTAATAGTCCAAAAAATTATAATAAGTTATTCATAGAAATCATAAAGATAAGTGCAAAATTTTACCAAAAATCAACTTTTAAAGTTAACTTTATAATTGTTTGGCCGTTAATGGGTTAATGATAATAATAATGCTAATTATTGGTGTAATTTAATTGGGTCTTTCATTTCCCCACTACAATTTTGTCTTGAAGCATCTTCTCGTACCTCCATAAAAATCATCTGTGTGCGTCTTTTCAAACTCGACCCCTTGTATAGTCCACCTTGTATTTTGTGTTTTTCGAAGCTTTTAAAGGGATGATTAACTTTGTATTTTCTGTGCAGGGCCAACCTAGGGGATATCCTCCACCATCGAACGCGATGCTCTTCGACGATGATCCAGGTATTATGTCAGAAGTGGAAACAAGCTCGACTGGCTTCAGGAGAGGAGGCAAGCAGAGGAGTTCTCTTCCAGTTGTGAGGACGCCTAGTAAAACTTTGGAAAGACCTTTAGGTATATATAATTTAATGTTATATCTCAACAGCGGTGTAACTCTTACGATGTTGCATTTCTTTATAATAAGCACGTATTTGAATAAAATGAAGTAAGCATTATCTGAATGAAAGCAAATACCTTTGAATTAAAGTCATCTCATTCGTTGCTAAAAATAGATCATTGATTTTACGTCGAGTTAAATTGTAACGTACTCTCATTACTAGGCTACGAAATGTGTCACATGAATGAAATCAATATACCCGGCGATTAAATTAATTTTTAATTAGAGTGGGCTCTGATTTTTTGCTGTTAGCAGTGTTCAAAAGCTGTGACATAATTAACTAGAATTATTTGATTTATCAAATTAGCGTCAAAATTTATAAAACGCCACCCAGTGCTACCATCCTAAATTTAAACTTCATAGCTTAATAACAAATTGATTTGATCGCTCCATGTGTCAATTTCACATTATTAAAGGATATGTAAATTATTTTGATTTTACTTTCTTTCAGGCCTAGTTTTTCTTCAATACAGAAATGAAACGAAAAGAGCACTTCTTCCTAACGAAATCACCTCGATCGATACTGTTAAAGCTCTGTTCGTAAGGTCTTTCCCGAAACAGCTCACTATGGAGTATCTGGACTCGCCCCAAGTTAAAATCTACATCCACGATTCTTCCAAAGACATGTTTTACGAACTCGAAGATTTACGGTGAGTTATCATCCACAAATAAATTGGGCAATTTGACTTATATGACTGATTCTAGTTTTCCAAAATTATCATATCTTTTTTATGAGATTTAAACGATTGTTCTGCAACTTTCAAGATTATTTGATGAGTTCTAACTACCATGTTAAAAAAAAAAAACGCTTATTCATTTTGAGTGAAAGTGATTTTGAATACATGTAGATCAAAATTGCATATTCTACCCCTAATTATATAAAAATAAGTCCTTCAAAACATCGGTCTGTCATTATAATTCTTATTTGTTCCACTTAGAAGCAATTTATTCTTAATCCCACATTTGTCAAAGTGCTCTTAAACCTATCTATTTTATTGTTTATTCATATTTATAATTTGTTGTTTTTTATTTAATTTCAGCTCACATTTACGGGAAATTCGCGATCGAAGTGTTTTACGTTTGTTCGAATCTGCCGACGTTTCGGGCGGTTTACCAATGGCCGGCATTGGCATCGCGGGTGGTGTGGGCCATTTCGAAGATCCCAGCTATTTCTCGGAACCAGAATTCGACTCGGAGTACCAACACCAGCACATCCACAAAAGCAAGGTAGGTCCTCTCCACTTTTCCACACACTTCTTCTGACATATAAAACCCAGGATTTGTAATAAGTATTTTAATTTATTTATATATTATACTACAAATATTATAAATACTAAAATCTTAAATAAAAAAATAGTAAAAAAATAAACAGTTAACAACATTTCTATCCTACGAGAATTTCCACGCGTAGCTTTTTTTTGTTTTGTCTTGAGTGATTTTTTCCTAAAACATAAAATCAACGAGGAATTTTTAATGAAAAACCGGCGGTTATGTACAAAATGCATCAAACAAAGTCAATAAACTAAAACACCCTGCACTCCGTATTTGCCTGAGTGTAAAGAGCACCAGAGTAAAGCTTCTTTGCGACGGTTCTCCAACCGAACACGAGAGCTTTTCCAAAAGGTTCAGCATCACAACCCGAGCAGATGCTCATCACAGCCTTAACCTCAGCCTCTGCTGGCTCCCGCTCCTCCATTTTCATTTGTTGTTGAAGAACCGGGCGGTTTTCACCAATTCCAGCTAAACCATCTAATAAAGATTGGTCGAAACCTGACGACAAAAGGCTGTCGTCGATTAGGTGACCACCTGCTAAAACAAGTTCCCTCTTAGTTTTCTCATTCTCGCGTTTCGTGCGTGTTGATTCCTGATTTTGTCTTTTGAAAAGGTTGTGAGTGTTAACCTGCGTTCCTTCCTTATTTTCTCGTTTGGAAAGATTGTGAGTGTCAACCTGCGTTGCTTCCTTATTTTGTCGTTTGTAAAGGTTGTGGGTTTCAATTTGGCTTGAAGTATCAAAATACTGAGCGTTTCCAGTGGGGTGAATTAAACCAGAGTTAAGCAACGGGCGGCCTCCAATCGACAAAGATTGTTGCGAATACGAGGTGATGTCGTTTTGACCCTGTGAAGAAGGCGCGAATTGCAATTGCTGGGGTTGTGCTTGCGGAAGCTGGAATGAATACTGCTGCTGTGGTTGCGGTTGTTGCTGCGGTGGTGGTTGTGTTAGTCCAAAAGTCTGCGGGCCTTGCCCTCCCGTTAACTGCTGCGAGACCAACCCGGAAGAAAACTGCCCATTCAAATACTGCGGGTTGAATTGCTGTCCTTGGACAATCTGGGGTTGTTGCGCGGCGATTCCCAAAGCTACGCCGGGGTTGAGTTGACCTCCTGTTAATAGTGGATGAGTGGGTTGCGGGGCTCTTGGGGCTGGAGTTGGAGACGGTGTCGTGGTGATTTCGGCGCCGTTGTGGTCGTATTTGTGAGCGTGGTGATGCTTGTGGTCCCGGTGAGCTTTCCCTGCTGTTAATGCCACGCTGTAGAGTTGCAGCATGGTGACTTCGCCGAGCATACCACCAGCTCCTTTCGGTGCTTCGTTTCCTTCCAAGAATCCTCCCCCGGTTTGGCTTTGCTCTTGACCTGTGATAGCTACACCACCACTTGGAATGGAATGTCCAACGAGCTAAACAAAACAGAAAAACATTGCAATCAGTTAAGGATTTTCGACGAACATATTACATATCGCTGCTTTGCTTTGATAATGGCACAATTGAAATTTGTTACTTTTCATTTTATAACTAAAAACAATGATTATTATGTTTTGCATTGAATCTATTCAAAAGTCAGTGAACTTTTATTGTAGAGAATGGCACACGCACATCTTCATTTCTTCTGGATAGCCACCAGAGTGCAGTTGAGGACCCTAGAAGCCAAGGGATGTAGGTGCACACGCACATCTTCATTTCCTCTGGATAGCCACCAGAGTGCAGTTGTGCTGGTATCAACTTGAAAACAATATACTTATATATGAGGACCCTAGAAGCCAAGGGATGTAGGTGCAAATTTTATAAAAGTATAATTACAAGTGTGGACATGGGTTTTTAGATACATTCAATCATTTATTGACAACAGGATATTACTGATATTGGTAAATAAAAGATAATTCTAGTTCAATATAAGACATTGAGTGCAAATTTTCTTTAGTTTACTCTCTGTTCTCAACTTTCAATTTTTTTTTCCCAAATCTATTTGTATGCACTTGTTTCCCTTGGCTTCTAGAGTCCTCATATATTGTTTTCAAGTTGATGCAGGCACAACTGCACTCTGGTGGCTATCCAGAGGAAATAAAGATGTGCTTGTGCCGTTCTCTACAATTAAAGTTCACTGACTTTTGAATAGATTCAATGCAACACATTAAAATCACTTTTTTAGTTGTGCCACTATCAAAGCAAAACAGCGATAAGTTATATTGTTAATTTTAAAAATGTATCCATCAATGCATAAGATATAATGATTTGAATAAATATCAAGTGTCACACAATTCCTGGGTGACAATCAAACATGAGTGTCGATTTTTACTTTAAATTATTGAATCTGACGCTTGCAAACTCATAACCTAATTTCGAGAAGTAAGGAACGACACTCATGTTTGATTCCACAGCCATCTAGGACTTCAGTAATTCTTGGACGCCAAATATTAAGAATATGGAACTGAGTTTGTTCTACTTATCATATTATTATTATTTATAAAACATGTATGTCGATTCATAATTTAAATTATTGAATCTGAAATTTAAGCTAATTCCAAAAAAATAAAAAACGACAGTCATGTTTGGTAGAATCAAACCTAGGTCTTTAATAATTTTTTTACACCCAATAATAAGAATTTCGAACAAAATTTGTTTTACTTTTCATATTGTTACTATTTATATTATATATTCACATAGAACTAATTTTTGCATTTTTTCACCATATCTCAGTATATATTGGATCCATTACATCTAAACAGTATATAATTTTAACAACTTTAAGTCAGTGTTTTATACGCGTGGCGAATGAAGTAAAATTTCGAGTTTAGAAAAGCCCCGTGAAAATTTGTCTCGGGTCGCTGCGCGACCCTCGGCAAATTTTCTACGCGGGGCTTTTCTAAACTCGAAATTTTACTTCATGCTTAGCCTGGGAGTGGAAGACACTCGTTAGTTTAAAACATGTCACAACTGATAAAATGTGTGTCGTAACTGTCGTAATGAACAACAATAACATGGCCATCATAGTTAAAATGTCGACTAGAGTAAAACTATACATGGAAAACACTCTAGAAATTGCTATTGAAAAAGTTGTAAGGGGCTAGAGTACGAATATTCTGAGTATATTCAATTTTGTGTGCTCGAAATGTCAACAATGTGAACTGTGACTGATCTAAAGGGTCTAGTTACCACATCTAGAAGACATAGATATGGTAACTAGACCCTCTAGATCAGCCACAGTTCATATTTTTGTCATTTTCTAAGTATACATAGAAAAATGTAAAGGGATTACGAATGTTCCAAGTTTACTAAATTGTGTATACTCGAAATTAACAAAAAATTGAACTGTGGCTTGCCAAAAAGACCTAGTTGCCAAATGTTTGTCTTCTGTTTACTTCGTGGGTCACATACAATTGAGTATATGTCTACTTAATTTAGTCGGTCAACGTCTAAATAATTTTTTAACATTTTTTAGAAACTTTAACAAAAAATGGTTTTAAAACAAATTTTCTACAATCATTTTCTCTCGCTAAGACTTTAAGAGGATACTATACTATACTGTATTATCCTCTTTGACTCTAGAAATTCCTACTGAAAAGCTAGGCGACCCAATTAAATTTTCAGGCTTTTCTAAACTTAAAATTTTACTTCATAGTTAACCTGGGAGTAAAATCACTAGTTAGAAGCTACAACCTTTATATAAAAACAACTACTTCCTGAAAAATCAACAATCACTGTAATTATCAGCATACCTAACTCAATACAAAAATTCCTTGTATATGCAAATACTTACATACATTACCACAAAATGACGTATTAAAGAAGATGTTTACCATTAAGGTAAACTTATACTGAGAATTCAATTTGAAACAGACTTTAAAGATAACATTGTTAGCAGTGTATTGCCTCTTCATTGTGTGTCGACGAGAGTTAACAGGTATCATCATCCCGGTGGAAGATTTGAAATTCACTTATGTAAATGGTGTATACGTATACCCAAGTGCACAAGCGTATGCAAATCAGTATGCAAATGGCGTATAGAGGAAACCCAAACGCGTTGTGTGCGTGTAAATTACACGTTGCTGTTTCCTCCATCCATGTTAGGAGATCGGTAAATACAGATAATTTATTTGTAATTGCGATTTTCCTCAACAGCTCGAAAAGTATTTTCAGTAACTATACAGGTATTTACATCTTCCTGATTCTATTCGAAATTGCAGAATCTATCTTATAATAATTAATACTAATTATTATAAATAGTTTTTATTTTCCAGAAGCAAATAGATACCGCGCGATCGTTTAGAACATGATTTTAGTTTTAAATTAGATTGGCACTACTGATCGTTAACACATAGTTTAGCATAATTTATTAAATTTATTGAGGTTATGCAGTGTTATGTCCCTCTGAGCAAATAACAAACAAATAACGTTATATCAACATTGTAGCAACATTAAACGTTGTTTTAATGTTGATGAAACATTACTTAAATGCATTTGCTTAGTGGGGTTATGACATATGTTATGTCAATTAGCAGTCTGGGCAACCACACACAATAAATACCGCCTACTCTAAATCATAATTTAAATGATCGCACTGTATTATTATTACTATTATTACTTACCCTATTGTGGAAACCACGACCAACCCTTTCAGCATTAACCCAGATTTGCCATTCCCCGGTCTTTCCGTTCCAACTTTGGCAAGTGTGGTACCATCTGTTGAGCCTCAGCGGGTAATTCAGGCGGTAGAAGGTGTTGCCTTCTACAGCCAGACTGTAGTAACTGGAACGTTCGGAATTCGATACCCAGGAATAAATGGCCCTTGGCTGGCCATCAACTTTAATTCAAAAACAATAAGAAAAATCAGATACAAAAAACCACACGTAAATGTTTGTTCCCACTGAGCAAAAAACAAACAAATAACGTTATATCAACATTGGAGCAACATAAAACATTGTTTAAATGTTGATAAAACATTACTTAATTGTCAAATATTGAATTTGTGTTCAGTATTCCGGCACCAGATACCCGCAGGCGCGTTTCGGACTTCAAGGTCCTCTTCAGTGTGGTCCCGACTCAGTGCACTTTGTGCATTCGTATCATTGACGATGCCACTATGGAGCATTAGATGGCGTTAGCTATCGAATCTATTACTTAATTGCTCAGTGGGTTTATTTAAAAATTACTGTAATTTTGGATTGGTAGCGACTAATCCAAACTATCAGGCTTTTCTAAACTCAAAATATTTACTTCATGCTTACTGAAGGAGTGGAAAATCACGCGTTCCACATAAATACGAATAATTTTTTTTAAAAACGTGAAATTACAATTTATAATTGCACAATCGTTAATTGAAGCTTAAGATTTTAATGACACAATCATTAATTGAAGGTAATCTGCAACATAAATGCTATTAATGTTTACTTGCAATTATTTATTCACAGTCGCCATTTTTTCGAAAAAATCTCTGCAAAATAAAGTGTAATTTTATACTAAATCTATAAAAACTTTATCAAAGTAATGCTATTAATGTTTATCTGCAGTGATTTATTCACAGTCACTATTTTCTCGCAAAAATATCTGGAAAATAATGTGTAATTTTATTCTAAATCTGTAAAAACTTTATCAAAGTAAATGCAGATGGTATTGAATTTTATTAATATGTGTTCATAAATTGTTTATATGTATCCATTGATAATGGTCACTTTGTGTCCGAAGTGTACACATAACAGTATAAAGAAGAAGAAAGAAATTGTTATTCTGAATCGACTCGTTATTAATAACAAAACACAAGTGTATAATCAGCTTAATCACGATCATTTCTATCAATTACCGGTTGCTCAAACAAATTGAAAAACATGCAGGCGTGGCCCATTGAAACGGATGAAAGTGAAAACCGAGCGAGTTGCTCAATTTTTCTAGATTTCTGCGGCACTTTCTTGACTTCAGCCTTCACTTCCACTTAACTTACTTTGTGATAATTAATAAACCCGAGGCGTTTAGAATATTTGTCTATGTGCGTGTGTGGTTTTGTATAATAATACGCGAACGGTTGCAATTTATTTCGCATTGCGTAACATTATTTTAATCAATCGGCAACGATTGATCTCTAATAAAATAAAGTTCGAATTATTGAAAAGGGAGAAATGTTAAAGGTATAAACCCTAGCTACAGAATTGCATGAGATCTTTAAATATTTTATGTTTGTCGATTCGGTTTTCACGTTTCTTTGCTTCTTTTTCAAGCTTTTGTTGAAACTCTTGCAACTACTGTTTATTTATTTATTCGCGTATTTATATACAAATCCAAACACGCACATAAAAAATGTACCGTTGGAATCATTAAAATTGTAGAAATATTGAAGGTACAAACCCTAGCATCAACGTTTCTACAGAATAACGTGAACTCTTCATTCATTCCATGTTTGTTTATTCAGTTTTATAGTTTCTGAATGATTGATCTCCAATAAAATTAATTTCTAATTTTTGAAAAAGGGATAAATGTTGAAGGTATAAACCCTAGCTTCAACGTTTCTACAGAATAACATGAACTCTTCATAAGTTCATGTTATGTTGATTCAGTTTTCAAGTTACTGTGTTTATTTTTCAAAACTTCAACGTTTCTACAGACTTACGTGAGATCTTTAAATATTTTATGTTTGTCGATTCGGTTTTTAAGTTTCTTTGCTTCTTTTTTAAGTTTTTACTGAAACTCTTGCAACCACTGTTTATTTATTTATTCGCGTATTTATATACAAATCCACGCACATAAATGATATAAAATACCGTTGGAATCATTAAAACGGTAGAAATATTAAAAGTATAAACCCTAGCTTTAAGGTTTCTACAAAATATTAATTCATTCCATGTTTGTTGATTTAGTTTTCAAGTTTCTGAATGATTGATCTTCTATAAAATAAATTTCTAATCATTGAAAAGAGAGAAATATTAAAGATATAAACCCTAGCTTCAACGTTTCTACAGAATAACATAAACTCTTCATTCATTCTATGTTTGTTGATTCAATTTTCAGATTTTTGTTTCTTTTTCAAGCTTTTCTTAAAATTCTAGCGTGTATTTATTTATTTTAAGTAAATAAGGTTCAAAGCATTGATAAGATGATTTTAACGATAAGAAAACTAATTCTCGTAACTGTTCTTTAGTTTCAAACCACTACGAAGCAAACTAAACTTTTTTTAAAGTTTACATTGAACAAAATAGAAATCTTACCTGCGTATGAAAAAATAGGATGATCATTACTATGATTACTGAACTTATTCCAGAAACACAGGGTAAACTCTTTCAACTCGGGCATTTCGTATTTATACTGGATGTACTGGAAGTATAAATCTTGATTGAACCCGACTTTGTAGAGGTCGCATTGTCCGCCGCCTCCTAGGGATGATGGCGATGGCGACAAGTGTGATGGCGAAGGCTGGTACTGCTGGGCCACAAGACTAGAAAAACTGTGAGAGTACTGGTAGGATGGTTTGCCGAAATCGTGGTTTAACACCGGTTGCCAGTCATCTTGAGACATGCACAATGGCAGAAATGTAAATAGCAAAATGAACCGATTCATTTTTTCTATTTTAAAGGTCGTAGAATTTTTTGGATGGCCGCTGCTTTTTGTATTTCCTCTGTTGGTCTTCTCTTTGATGTTGAGACTTAAAGTAGCATTCTGCAAAAATAAAAAAATCATTTGATTAGACACAGGGTATTTTTTTTAAAGTATGCATATCATGATGTATAATCTGAAAATGTTTAGACATTCGTTAATTTTGAAAGAGTGTTTTATTTGTAACTTCTAACGGGTATTTCCACTTTCTGATTAAGCTTGAAGTAATATTTCGTGTTTAGAAAAGTCTGAAAATTTGGTTTGGTTCCGTAGCGAAGCAAAGCGGAGCGAGCAAACCAAATTTTTAGGCTTTTCTAAACTCGACATTTTACTTCATGCGCCACGCCAACAAACAAACATTGCAACGTTTAAACGGCACCGAAAAAGCACGTTAAGTCAGTGTATTACACGCGTAGCGTATGAAATATAACTTTGAGTTTAGAAAAGCCCCAAAAAATTTGTCTTGGGTCGCTGCGCGACAAATTTTCACGGTGCTTTTCTAAACTCGAAATTTTACTTCATGCTTAGTCTGGGAGTAGAAAAAACTCGTTAATAGCTTCAAATTAAACTTGAAGTTATGTTACAATGTTTCTGTTTGTGAAAATGTATTTTATTTGCTGAATTATTTAATTGACAGACTAAGCATGAAGTAAAATTTCGAATATAGAAAAGCCCCGTGAAAATTTGTCGAGGGTCGCGCAGCGACCCGAGACAAATTTTCTTGGCTTTTCTAAATTCGAAATTTAACTTCATGCACCACGCGTCTAAAACACTGATTTCAAGTGAGGTTCAAATGTACATAAATCTCACAATATTTTAGTGAAGTATACGCGTGGCGCATGACGTAAAATTTCGAGTTTAGAAAAGCCCAGAAAATGTTCACAGGGCTTTTCTAAACTCGAAATTTTACTTCATGCATAGTCTGGGAGCTTATCTAAACTCAAAATTTTACTTTATGCACCACGCGTATATAACACTAAAATATTGTAAAATTTATTTATATTTAAACCTCACTTCAAGTCAGTGTTTTATACGCGTGGCGCATGAAGTAAAATTTCGAGTTTAGAAAAGCCCAGAAAATTTGTCTCGGGTCGCTGCGCGACCCTCGACAAATTTTCACGGGGCTTTTCTAAACTCGAAATTTTACTTCATGCTTAGTCTGGGAGTAGAAAACACTCGTTTATAGCTTCAAATTAAACTTAAAAATTTCGAGTTTAGAAAAGCCCAGAAAATTTGTCTCGGGTCGCTGCGCGACCCTCGACAAATTTTCACGGGGCTTTTCTAAACTCGAAATTTTACTTCATGCTTAGTCTGGGAGTAGAAAACACTCGTTTATAGCTTCAAATTAAACTTGAAGTCATTTAGAAGTTGCGTTACAATGTTTTTGTTTATGAAAATGTATTTCATTTGCTGAATTATTTAATTGAAATTTACTTCTAGTAAGTGTTTCCACTTCTAGTAAGTGTTTCCACTTACTAGAAGTAAATTTCAATTAATTAATTCAGCAAATGAAATACATTTTCATAAACAAAATCATTGTAACGCAACTTCTAAATGACTTCAAGTTTAATTTAAAGCTATAAACGAGTGTTTTCTACTCCCAGACTAAGCATGAAGTAAAATTTCGAGTTTAGAAAAGCCCCGTGAAAATTTGTCTCGGGTCGCGCAGCGACCCGAGACAAATTTTCTGGGCTTTTCTAAACTCGAAATTTTACTTCATGCGCCACGCGTATAAAACACTGACTTGATGTAAGGTTTAAATATACATAAATTTCACAATATTTTAGTGTTATATACGCGTGGCGCATAAAGTAAAATTTTGAGTTTAGAAAAGCCCCGTGAAAATTTGTCGAGGGTCGCGCAGCGACCCGAGACAAATTTTCTGGGCTTTTCTAAATTCGAAATTTAACTTCATGCGCCACGCGTCTAAAACACTGATTTCAAGTGAGGTTCAAATGTACATAAATTTCACAATATTTTAGTGAAGTATACGCGTGGCGCATGAAGTAAAATGTCTAGTTTAGAAAAGCCCAGAAAATGTTCACGGGGCTTTTCTAAACTCGAAATTTTACTTCATGCATAGTCTGGGAGCTTATCTAAACTCGAAATTTTACTTTATGAGCCGCGCGTATATAACACTAAAATATTGTAAAATTTATGTATATTTAAACCTCACTTCAAGTCAGTGTTTTATACGCGTGGCGCATGAAGTAAAATTTCGAGTTTAGAAAAGCCCAGAAAATTTGTCTCGGGTCGCTGCGCGACCCTCGACAAATTTTCACGGGGCTTTTCTAAACTCGAAATTTTACTTCATGCTTAGTCTGGGAGTAGAAAACACTCGTTTATAGCTTCAAATTAAATTTGAAGTCATTTAAAAGTTGCGTTACAATGTTTTCGTTTATGAAAATGTATTTCATTTGCTGAATTATTTAATTGAAATTTACTTCTAGTAAGTGTTTCCACTTCTAGTAAGTGTTTCCACTTACTAGAAGTAAATTTCAATTAAATAATTCAGCAAATGAAATACATTTTCATAAACAAGAACATTGTAACGCAACTTCTAAATGACTTCAAGTTTAATTTGAAGCTATAAACGAGTGTTAAACCTCACATCAAGTCAGTGTTTTATACGCGTGGAAAAGCCCAGAAAATTTGTCTCGGGTCGCTGCGCGACCCTCGACAAATTTTCACGGGGCTTTTCTAAACTCGAAATTTTACTTCATGCGCCACGCGTATAAAACACTGACTTGATGTGAGGTTTAAATATACATAAATTTTACAATATTTTAGTGTTATATACGCGTGGCGCATAAAGTAAAATTTCGAGTTTAGATAAGCCCAGAAAATTTGTCTCGGGTCGGGACCCCCGACAAATTTGCACCGGGCTTTTCTAAACTCGAGAGTTTACTTTATGCTTAGTCTGGGAGTGGAGAAACTCGCCAGAAGTAAATTTCAATTAAATAATTAAGCAAATGAAATGCATTAAAAAAAAAACATTGCAACATAACTTCTAAATGACTTCATATTTAATTTGTTTGAAGTTGGAATAATAAAAAATACAATGTAGCTACGAGCAATATTTCAATGTTGACTACAAATTAGAGCAAAACTAAGCAAAATATTACATTTGTTCATGACAGCTAAAAAAAAATGGTTCGGGACTAAGTCAAATTTTGAAGGTTTCTTTAAACTCGAGATTTTTCTTCATGCTTAATCAAGGATTGGAAACACTCGTTAGAAGTTTCAAATTAAACATTTTTATAAAATAAATCGTTGTTAACGAAAGTTTACAAATATGTATTCTTAATAGAAAAATTCCTGGTATACCAAGTGGACTAGGGTAATCCAAGAGAGGTTAAGACAATCTAATCTAGTCTAAGATAAGCTGGGGAAGGCTAAAATATGTGAACTACTTTATTAATAATTTTCTCCTCAAATATTTGCCTATCCAAATTTTTATCGAATCGATTAAACTAATGTCCTATAAATTTTTGCATCATACTTATATCGTATGTTCAAAAAAAAACCACTAGAGTGCTATGATTTCATCTTTTTTACAATTTAAGTTGGCTACACGATTTGGGAATTGACATATAAAACGTCAGACATATTAATTTTAATACATGCCAACCTACAATTTTTTTAATGGTTTTTTTTTAATTGAACATACGATATATGAAAATTAGGACAGATGCTTCCGTGATTCTTTCAAAAGAATTTTTTTTTATTATAAATGCGACATCAATAAAAATCCCATTGGAATCTGGCTCTGAATATGTCGGTGGGACATTTATGGATTGAAAGTTGTTTAAATAGTGTTAATAAAACATAATTCCTACTTTCTTCCGCTAGCCAGAAGGTAAATACACATTTTCCTTGATTATTGTACAGCATGTGCTTTATAAATAAATCGCAGATGTTCGTTTTAATTATAAATATGTTTACGTTGTGTTAGTTTCATTAATAAACAACACAAATTGATTAAAAAAATAATTACCTGGAAATAATCTATTAATTAATTTACATGAAAAACATGAATACATAACAAAAATCAATTATGTAATAGAAATTAATGAACATTCAGCTATTGAAAAAGAGCACATCGTCCCTGAAATGTACATTTAGAATTAAAATAAAACTGCGAAGATAAAGGAATTATAACTACTGACATATCTGTAAATATTGTTTGACATCCATTGATAATGGTCACTTTGTGTCTAAAAAGAACTTACAATTTTTCACCAAATAATTGTTTAACACGTTGATCGCCGCGCGGCATTCACTTGTGCCGCAGGTAAATTTGCGTTTAGGCCCCACGGCATGAACCTTGTGCCGCATCCAGAAACTACTTTTAAAGCATCGTGCTCCCCATGCCGCTAACTAGTATATAGACATATAAACTAGGTGGCTTGAACGTTTAAAAACGTTTTTGAACTCGGCGCCTCGAAAGTGAGGTTTTGAACACCGTTTTGACAACTCAAAAATTGCATTTCCCGTATCTTACTTACGACGCGAGTTCAGGAAGTTAAATCCACGCACGCAAAATTTGACAGCTGAACTGTCATTTCAGTTGAATTATCATTTGATTATGGAATGTAGAAGTTGTGGATTTTAAAGAATGACAAAAAATAATGTATTTAAAGAAGTTTTCGCAAAGGGTTGTTGGTTTGAAGATAACAAGTAAAGTATACTACTTGCTAAACGAGTCTGTCGTAAGTGAGCTACAGGTGTAAGCTACGATACAGAGAGACAACTGTAACAAAGAGGAAGAATATTTGCCCTAAGGTGTCCACGTAGGGAAGTGTGCCTGAGAACCTGAGAAGAGAGAAATGATAGATGGGTAATTCTTAGAATTGAATTTCGCACCAATTGGGCGAATTTTTACGCAAATCTATTTTTCGAGTTTAAAAATGAGCATCGGGAAAGCTCTCGTTGTGTCGGCCGTGTCTCGGAACGTCAAAATTGACCCATCAAAAGGTCCCGTTCGGCCTCTGGTGAGTAACCCCAGTGTACAAAGTTTCGTTATTGAGAGTTAGAATTTGAGCGTTGGATTTTTTAAACGCTCACCAAAAATCGAATTCTGCACGGATTTCGTTGGAATTTTCTGCAATGCGTAGCCCAAAGTGTCACGCTCGCAATTCTGCCGCTCCACCAACTATCCGATGCTTTTCTAAACTCAAATTTTACTTCATGCTTAGTCTGGGAGTGGACAACACTCGTTAAAAGCTTAAAAATTGAACGCTACAACCACAAATAATTGTTAAAAATTGATGACCTTTCGAATAGATTGCGATATTTGGGAGAATTCGCTAGAGCCAGGTTGTAATAGAAGGGAAGATACGACGTCCCTTGTGACCCCAGAAAAAGAAGAACAGGGTGAGTTCTCCTATAAATGAATTTTTTAGAGTTAGGTCGTAAAAGAAAGGAGATACGACGTCCCTGATGACTCTAAAAAAAGTAGAAGAGGGTGAGTTCCCCTTTATGCTTTTTATTCTCGGTGTTTGTTGAAATTTTTAGAGTTAGGTTGCATATTAACGAAAATTATTAACGGCCCTGATAACAACAAACAGAGTAAAGTAGGGTGAGTTAAAACGTAAAACAAGGGAGATACGACGTCCCTGATGACTCTAAAAAAAGTAGAAGAGGGTGAGTTCCCCTTTATGCTTTTTATTCTCGGTGTTTGTTGAATTTTTTAGAGTTAGGTTGCATATTAACGAAAATTATTAACGGCCCTGATAACAACAAACAGAGTAAAGTAGGGTGAGTTCCCTTCTGTGCTTGTTATTCTGGGAATTTGTTTAATTTTTTAGAGTTAGGTTGTATAATAAGGGAGATATGACATCCCTGGTGACCCTAGAAAGAGTAGACGAGGTGAGTTCCCCTTTATAAATAAATAAATGAACCTTTATTTACGGATGTACCATTTTACAGAATATAAATATATTTTGCAAAATAACAATTTAATACTAAAGATAGAAACGAAAATATTATTGACAACAAAGTAATCTTTTTTCAATTCTCGTAAACTAGGAAAATGTATTACAAAAAATATCAAAATCAGGATAAATTAACAAAGAATTTGCTGTGCGCATAGGACGTGTAGTCGGAGTGTGGAACCATAATTCGTGTTATGGAACGGTATGCTTTTTATTCTCGGAGTTTTTTGAATTTTAGAGTTAGGTTGTACAATAAGAGAGATATGACGTCCCTGGTGACCCTGAAACGAGTAGACCAGGTGAGTTCCCCTTTATGCTTTTTATTCTCTGAGTTTGTTTAATTTTTTAGAATTAGGTTGTATATTAAGGGAGATACGACGGCCCTGGTAGCAATAGAAAGAGTAAAATAGGGTGAGTTCCCTTTTATGCTTTTCATTCTGGGAATTTGTTGAATTTCTTAGAGTTAGGTTGTAAAATAAGAGAGATACGACGTCCCTGGTGAGCTCAGAAAGAGTAGAACAGGGTGAGTTCTCCTATATGATTTTCATTCTCGAAATGTATCGACTGGAGTTATCCAATCAAATAATTCTTTGTTTGTTTTTTCTTGAATACGATTTTGAGTACAGATTATCTGAACTAATTATTCTTTATAAACAAACTGAAACTTTTGTTTCGACATTCTTCCTTTATAGATGTGACGTTTTGTTTGAAATAAATTGAAGTTTATTGAATTGCACGAAAAATTACAGAAGTCAAAAAATTATAATTGTAATTGTTTGTTTGTATGATGTTTACACATTTTGTTGATTTGGTAATTTTTTATGGTTTTTGTAGATTTTGGTGATGGTTAACTAAATTCTCGAAAATTTACTTTCCTTTCAGCAGACTAAAGGAGTGTCTTCCACTCCCAGACTAAGCATGAAGTAAAATTTCGAGTTGAGAAAAGCCCTAAGAATTTGGATTTGGACGCGCAGCGTCCAAATCCAAATTTGGGCTTTTCTCAACTCGAAATTTTACTTCATGCGCCACGCGCACAAAACACTGATTTCAAATGAAGAATTTGTTCGCATTTCACATTGAGGAAAATCACGAATGCCAACTGTTACAATAATTTAAATATTATGCGATATTTTATAAAACCATAATTAATTCCTTTTTATGTTCAATGAATACATTTATTTTGCGATATTTCCATTTTTTTTATCAAACCATAAATAATTCTTCTGTGTGTTGACTAGTAACATCTTAAAATAAACAAATATTTATAAATTATAAAACATTACAAAAATCACAATATACAATGAAACACTTTTAACTTTGTTTGTATAACACGTTTTATTTAATGTGACTGCAGTTTCGACAAATTTAGCTTGTCACTATCAAACATGGAGTGACATGTTTGATAATGACAAGCTAAATTTGTCGAAACTGCAGTCACATTAAATAAAACGTGTTATACAAACAAAGTTAAAAGTGTTTCATTGTGTAATTAACATGTATAACGAAGTAGACGCCTCCACAATACAGAAAATCACAATACTTTGTGATATTTTAAATTCAATTTAATTTTATTTCACATTTATTTGCTCTGTTTATTTTTTTACATTAGCTGTTTTCGTAAATTCGTTCAGTTTAAAACTATAAACGAATGTTTTCCACTCCCAGACTGAGCATGAAGTAAAATTCCGAGTTGAGAAAAGCCCTAAGAATTTGGATTAGGACGCGCAGCCAAATTCAAATTCGGGCTTTTCTCAACTCGAAATTTTACTTCATGCGCCACGCGCACAAAACACTAATTGAAAGTAAAGTTTTCGTTTTTAAAATTTATGGTATAATTTTCAATTTGGATTAGACCTTGCTCACTTTTGGAATATTCAAGTTTTGTTTTGAACTCGGATGAGATATTAACTGAATTTGTTGTTTTAATTAGCAGAAACTGCTGTAAAATTAACATTTTTATTTCGGAGTTGGAAAAAAGACCATCGATTTTTATCAAGTTTTGCGATTTCCTATGTGATTTATTCTTTCGTTTTTCCAAATCTTCAAACAATCGCAAAAAATCTATTTTTAGACCGATTTTGATGCGTTTTCGTGTGCATTTGCGGTCGCAATTTTGATGCACCTTGCACCCTTGATACCCGTTTGCATTGAGGATAATTTTAGATTAAGCTACATAATACAACTGTTATCAAAATAATTCTTAATTTTGATAACTGTTGTCTTATGTAGCTCAATCTAAAATTATTTATATAAGTGATCTTGCACATATTCCATGACAGCATTATTATTATGATTTTGCTCGTTTCAAAAAATATTGTACAATCCTCGTGCGTGAACAATTTTCCCTAGTTCACGCATTTAAATTCACTCGCTCCTTCGTCGCTCGTGCTTCAAAAATGCGGTCATTCGGGAAAATTGTTTTCCCGTACTTGTTTTGTAAATAACTATTATGTCCCTTCAAATGTTTGCCTTATTATTCTGTATAATTGGAACAGAAACTTAAGCAGCGGCCTGAGGTAATATTTTTATTGTTTTGAAGGTGGCGATCAATGTGATAAAGTTTGCATTCGTTTAACTGTTTAACTGCGGTCATTCGAGAAAATTGTTTTCCCGCACTTGTTTTGTAAATAACTATTATGTCCCTTCAAATGTTTGCCTTATTATTCTGTATAATTGGAACAATAACTTAAGCAGCGGCCTGAGGTAACATTTTTATTGTTTTGAAAGTGGCGATCAATGTGGTTAAGTTTGCATTCGTTTAACTGTTTAACTTCGTACATTGTTTAGTTTATGAATCAGCAAATAACTTCAAAATCAATTAAATTCGAATACTAATACTTTTAATCTAAAAGGTATATTATGTAATTATATGCGAGATTATTCGATTTCTATCATGCAGAAATATTTCACATAGATATTTATTAGATCACTAAGTAAGCATCTTTAAAACCAACAAAGTAATTAGAGACCTATTTCCCACATTCGCATTAAACGGTATTTATGTTGCACGCGCATCGATGTACATTAATTACATTAACGTAATTCCGCACACACATCCTTAAAACCATCGCAATTAATGCCAATTAACGCCCGCTTGTGGAACGTGTGAGAATTTCCACTCAACCCACGTTGCCCTAATTAGTAAAAAATGCATTCGTTACTTTCGTTATGTAATATGTTTAAAAAAAAAACCTTCTCTCTGGGTTTTCCTCTAGATGTTTCAAAATCGCCCCAGAAATGTCCGTTAACTTTCAAATCTGTCTTTAACCTTGTTTGGGTATAATTTATGCACGATGCAGATTTACGAAATGGGTAGTATTGACATTTGATTATTTGCTATTTGGTATCGTTATCAGAGATTTGTTCTATTTTGAAAGTCCATAATTTACATACAATTTCGTACTTTGAGTGCCATTTAAATCTAATTGGAATGTGAATACTGAGAGATACACATGGCAGTTAAATATTTGTTTGTAATAATAATAAGTGTTTATTGCTCAACAGGAATAATAAACTGAAGTCGTTAATTATCGGGAAATGAGAAATGTATTCTTATAACTTGTTGGTTTATGGTCAGTATATTGCGGATGCCTTAGAGAATGGGTCTTCGGGAATGGAAACAATCGCTAGAAGTAAATTTCAATTAAATAATTCAGGAAATGAAATACATTTTCACAAACAAAAACATTATAACATAACTTCTAAATGACTTCAAGTTTAATTTGAAGTTAAAAACGAGTGTTTTCTACTCCCAGACATATAATTACATAATATACTGATTTTTCCAAGGCGCTCGATGCCGTTGACCATTAACTTTTGCTACGGAAGCTTCACCATATTGGTATTGGTGGTGGTTTATTAAGTTGGATTGAGTCGTATCTACCAGTCAGAACGCAATCTGTTCATATTGGTAATCTAATATTAATCCCTATTAAACTTAATTCAGGTGTGCCTCAAGGATCCCACCTCGGGCCTGTATTGTTCAATATATTTATAAACGACGTTTCCAACTGTTTTAAATACTGCCAGTACCTATTACATGCCTACAACATGAAGGTATTTCTTAATATTAAAGATTACACTGAATCGCAGAACATGCAGGAGGATCTAAATAGATGGAGCCAATGGTGTATCTTGAATAGACTGAGATTAAATATCGCCGAATGTTTCACTATATCTTTTTCGCGAAAACAAACTCCAATGCAAAGTGCTCATAACCTCGGTGGTATTCCACTCAATCAGGTATACCAAATTAAAGATCTGGAGGTTGTTCTAACCAGTAATTGGTCTTTTTCAGTTCATATTTCCATTATATCATCTAAAGCAAACCAAATGCTTGGATTTATTAAGAGAAACACTGCTCATTTTACTAACATCAAAACAGTATTATATCTTAATAAGACATTGGTTAGGCCACAGCTGTAGTATTACTCTGTTATATAGTGCCCTTTTACAGCAAATTATATCTCGGTTTTAGAGAGAACTCAGCGGAGGTTCCTAAATTTTATCTCCTATAAATTTAATATTTTAGGAACCTAGGATGTTATATTACAAACTGTCGGTATTTAACATCTCGAAAAACCACGAAGAAATAGTGACGTATTACTTGGTTACCAATTAATCAATGGTATAATTGACTCTCCCACCCTTATTAATTCGTTTGACATTCATGTTTCGAGTAAAGTAGTTCGCAGCAGAAGTACCTTTCATTTACTTTTAATAAGAAAGGACTATGTCAGGAACTTCGGTGTATGTAGAATAGCGGCCAATTGCAATGCTTGCAGTTTTGACTTTTTTCATAGCGACATAAAGTCTGTACGTCATTACCTTAAGGAGTAGCGTACTGTCAAGTTATATTTGTCTAATGTTTTATTGGTAATTAGACATTATTTTAATATGTATTTTAATTTAAGCTCGGCGAGCAATCACCTCATTTGTAAATGGTGTAACCCGTATATTTGAATAAAATAAAATAACTAAGAAAAATTCCCTGTATGTTATAACTGTACTTAAAGGATGAACAAATTATCATCAAGAGAAACTTTTACAAGTAGTCTTCTTTCAAGCGTTAACACACTCTCATAATTGCCTTCCATCCTTGTTATAATAGCTCTTAATTGTTTGCACAGCTTAATAATTATGATTTAATTATTTGCAAAAGATTGTTCATCTTAGCTCTGAAACAATCCCATCATTTTATTTAGATAATAATTTCATCTCAGCTCTGAAACAATTCCATAATTTTATAGAGATAACATTTTTTATTGTTGTTTAATGGCCTTGGTAACTAGACCCTTTCGCCCAGTCACAGGAAATTCCTTATAACGAGCAGAAAAAGATAAACAATGTCAATGTTGTGATGAATAATAGAAACAAATTGCTGTGTCTAGGACGTGGCATTTTCTTTGATTAATCTTTGAGGTACCTCTGAAACAACCTGATCTTTTCATCAAATTGTTTATTGTTGTTTGAGAAAATTCCTTATAACGAGCAGCAGAAAAAAATAAACCATGTCAATGTGTTGATGAATAACACAATAAAAATTCACATTTCTAGGACGTGGCATTTTCTTTGATTAATCTTGGAGTTTTCATGGTTTGTTGCGCACTGAGCAATTACACTCGAAACATGACTCAGGCATTTAAATGATCGCGAATCGGACAATGCTGAATTAACTTTCTTCTACGGCCATTAAGTTAAGTTCAGGGATTGTTGGAAAGTGGCCTGATGGATTGATAGAGATCGTTGTAGAAGGTGCGATTTGTAAACGTAACGTGTTTTCGACGTCGACTATTGTTTTATTCAAGGAAATCGAAGCAGCTATGAATGTTAAAATACTTTTTGATTATTTCCTCTGAAAGTGCAAGACATACAAATATGAAACAGATTTTATGTAACAGTGAAAACGCAATGATTAATTTTGTAAATTTGTAAATTCCTGTAAAAAAATGTAAATTTTGTTGGGAAATAAACATATTATTATTATTATTAAACTTCGATTGAATGCATCGTCCATATGCTTGTGGAAGTTGTGGAAACGAAGCACAACTTTAGCAGGACAAACGTATAGGTTTTGTTACGCTTAATAATAATTAATATATAAATACATAATAGTAGTATAAACATGTATTCGTTTCTAAATTCAAGATGTAAATTAAAATCAGAAGTGCTAATAGAAAATATATTAACGACATAGAAAATCAACTCACTGAAAATCCACAACACTTTTGGTCATTTATTAACTCAAAAAAATCTAATCCGTCTAGGTTTCCTTCTGAAATGACGTACAATGATGAAACATTTAAAACACCGGTTGATATAGCAGATGGGTTTAGACATTTTTTTGAATCAGTTTTTTTTACCACAATCTCAGTCTACATTAAATATAAATCTAAATCACAGTAATATTCCTAATTTTAAATTTAACGAAATTTCATATAAAACAATTCGTAAGCATTTACAGAAACTACCTAACAAGTTTTCTTCAGGCTGTGATGAATTACCAGCTTTTATACTGAAAGATTGTGCGTCTGTGCTGAGTCATCCGCTTTCAATTATTTTTAATATGTCTGTTAGTAATTGTATATTTCGGGATCAATTAAAAATTGCATCAATATGTCTTATTCCGAAAACATCATTGAATCGCTCTAATCTTGAAAACTACAGACCGATAGCTTTACTTTCGAATATAGCTAAAATATTTGAAAAAACCCTGTATGATCAAATTTATTCACATGTGTCACCATATTTATCACAGTATCAACATGGTTTTGTACCTAAGCGTTCTACCGTCACTAATTTAGCTATTATTACCCATGATATAGCAAATTCATTAGATTCTACTGGACATATTGATGTAATTTATACCGATATGTCTAAAGCTTTTGACCGGGTGGACCATAGTCTTTTGTTAGAAAAACTAAAGTATTTTGGCTTTTGTTCTAATTCAAGTTCACTTTTGGCGTCGTATCTCTCTTGCCGTGAATCCTATGTTACAGTTAACAATTTTAAGTCTATGTCGTATTTTCCGACTTCTGGGGTTCCGCAAGGATCTATCTTGGGCCCACTTCTTGTTAATCTTTTTATTAATGATCTGTCAAGCGCACTAAATTGTAAACATTTATTATACGCAGATGATTTAAAGATCTATTCTACCATTAATACTATTGATGATTGTTTACGTTTGGAAGACCAACTAAATATTATCTCTAACTGGTGTAACAACAACAATCTTAATCTGAATCCCGATAAATGTAAATATATGACATTCACTAAAAAAACTAAATACATTACATCGAATTACACAATTAACAATAGTGATATCGAACGAGTGCGATCTTTTAAGGACTCAGGCGTATGGTTTGATGAAAAACTTACATTCAACAATCATGTAGAAATGCTTGTAAAAAGTTCTTTTAAGGCATTGGGATTTATTCGTCGAAATTCTGCAAATTTACAGAATCCTAAAGCATTAAAATCTCTGTTCAATGTATATGTGAGGTCAAAGTTGAAGTATGGATCATTGATTTGGTATCCCCAGACCCAGCAGCAAATCAACTTGGTTGAAAGTGTTCAACGCAAATTCGCTAAGTTCTTGTACTTCAAAAATACTGGTAATTACCCGGCAAGAGGCTGTGACCATGTGTTATTGCTTGATCGATTTGAACTCGAATCACTTAAACAAAGACGAAATAAATCATGTGTGCTGACATTTTACAACTAGTCAATTTTCATACTCCGTCTTTCAATAGTAGAAATAAGTCTACATTTTATGTAAATTTTAATAGAACAGTGACCGGTTCAAAATCACCTCTAAGTGTGATGTGTAACGTGGTCAATGATCTACCCCCAACTTGTGATTTATTTTATGATCACCTATCGTCAATTGTCGCTCTATGTTAATTTAAGTATTTTTTGAATGTGTTACTTTACTTACTTTTTGCTGTACATTTATGTTTTCTATATTGTCCTGTAATTGGGTCTTTTTGTTTCCTGTTGGGCAATAAATGTATTTATTTATTTATGTAAAATGGAGTATAAATTGGCAAATATATGAACAAAAACAACATAAATAATGCCCTACCTTGGGCGTCCATGGTTCTTATTAAAGTCTTTATTATCATTCTAACGAGTGTCTTCTACTCCTTGATTAAGAATCAAGTAGAATTTCGAGTTTAGAAAAGCCTGAAATTTCGAACAATAGATAGAAATTGCTACAGACGATCGCATTTAGTAGACGCAAAATAATGATCAACAAAATAAACATTTGTTAACTTTATTAACATAAGATCAAACAGAAAATACAAACTGAGTATATTTTAAACTTTAAATTAAATCAGTATTTTATACGCCTGGCGCATGAAGTAAAATTTCGAGTTTAGAAAAGCCAGAAAATTTGGATTTGGGCGCATCGCTTCGCTCAGCGCCCAAATCCAAATTTCCAGGCTTTTCTAAACTCGAAATTTTACTTCATGATTAATCAAGGAGTGGAAACACTCGTTCTAAATACAACGAACTTAGAAAACATGTTTGAAATATTTCACTGCAACTAATTTTAATAACCTTGTTAAGCATTAAGTAGAATTTCGAGTTTAAAAAAGCCTGAAATTTGGAGCAATAAATAGAAATTGCTATAAACGATCGCATTTAGTAGACGCAAAATTAGGATCAACAAAATAAACATTTGTTAAGTTTATTAACGTAAGATCGAACATAAAATCAAACTGAGTATATTTTAAACTTTCAATTAAATCAGTGTTTTATACGCCTGGCGCATGAAGTAAAATTTCAAGTTTAGAAAAGCCTGAAAATTTGGACTTGGGCGCTTCGCTTCGCTCAGCGCCCAAATCCAAATTTCCAGGCTTTTCTAAACTCAAAATTTTACTTCATGCTTAATCAAGAAGTGGAATAACTCGATCTAAACAGAACGATTCTACAAAACCTGCCTGGAATATTTCACTGCAACTCTGCAACTCATTTAATAATCTGGAAATGAAACGAAATAAAATCGAGTTTATACATGCATATGTATAGAACATTTGTTAACACACGAGAAAATTGTAACACTTAAGCCGTAAATGTATTTCCTATAAACTTTGAGCATTCGAACAAACTGCGCTCTAATCATCAAATAAAATATTTAAATGGGCTTTTCGGTCTATATTTGGGAGAAACACGTACGCACATAACCAAACGGATTTTATTGATTTGAATGGAACGTCGTTTATATAATTCAACTGGTTCGTTCGCCTAAATGTATTTTTACGTTGTATAATAACACTTGTATATTTAAATAAATTGAATTGTTTTTTTTATGAGTAAACGTAGGTACAAAAAGAAAGTTGAAAGAATGAATTAGCATTTAAAAAATAATCATCTATAATTATTTTTTAGTAGGGAATTAATTATTCTTTCTTTATATTGATAAAGAAATAATATTCGTTATAACAGCACAAAAATATAGTAGTAATTATAATAATAGCCTTGATAAAATAACTGAAATACATTGATTACAGAGAGAAAGAATAAAGAAGAAAATTCTATTAACAATGAGAGAAAAGACTTCAAATTAATAATAAGTTTTAATTATTAATTTGAAGTCTTTTCTCTCATTGTTAATAGAATTTTCTTCTTTATGCTTTCTCTCTGTAATCAATGTATTTCAGTTATTTTATCAAGGCTATTATTATAATTACTACTATATTTTTGTAGTTGGTTTTGTTTCACTGACTTTAAAAATCAGTGAAACAATAACAAGTGGTTTAATTAATAATTTATAGTTCATAATTTTTCGCCACTGGCTAAGCTAGAAATTATTAAAGATAAAGATTTAGGACCGTGTTTTTTTTTTTTATATGTTGAAATTATTTCTCACTTAACCCGTGGGGAAACATATTCCTACTATTAATTGTAGAACTCTTATTAAAACACTTGGTTTGTTTCACTGATTTAAACAAACCAGGTGTTTTAATCAAAGTTCTGCTATTATGTTTTTTTTTTATTCGGAATTTTCGATTTAAACATGCCCTGATTTTTTTTTTCATTTACTGTTTTCGATTAAAACTTGTCTAGCATTCTTGTTTTCTTTGACGTTTTGTAACGCATTGTCGAAATAGTTCGTTCCATATGTGTAAATTATTCTTATGGAAAGCGTAACTATCTTGATCGGATTATTCTGCTACTGATTATATAAATTTTGCACTCAGATAATTATTATTTGATTTCCAAACACTTTGACATAAATTTGTATATCATTAAACAAAATTAATTAAATTTGAATAAAATTTCTTTATTAATCGGGTTCCATTTACACCATGCTTTTCAAACCTAAGATACAGAAAGAGAAAGAGAGATTTTATGACATTTATGGCATTTAAAAAATAAGGGAGAGAGGAAGAGAATTGAAGCATATTTATTTTAAAATAAACTACTTTCAAGGCTTTTGTTTTGCGGAGCGACCAAACCAAATTTTCAGGCTTTTCTAAACTCGAAATTTTACTTCATGCTTAGCCTAGGAGTGGACATACTCACTACGTTTGCCAAATTGAAGCAAGATTTTAACTTGTTACATTCTGAATTTTATTATTGTATCTTAAAAAACCTTGAAGTTAAATTGGAATTGGCAATTTTATTCATACTTTATATCTATGATTTATAAATTCTTAAAGCTGAATTTTGTCACTTATTAAAACACTAATTTGTTTTTAATTAGGATACAAATAATTGTTGTTGTTTGGGGAAAAAACTTCACCATGCATCAGCGTTTTATACGCGTGGCGCATGAAGTAAAATTTCGAGTTTAGAAAAGCCTAAAAATTTGATTTGGTCGCTCCGCGTAGCGGAGCGACCAAATCAAATTTTCATGCGTTTCTAAACTCGAAATTTTACTTCATGCTTAGCCTGGGAGTGGAAATACTCGCTACATTTGCCAAATTGAAACAAGATTTTAACTTGTTACATCCTGAATTTTATTATTGTATCTTAAAAAACCTTGAAGTTAAATTGGAATTGGCAATTTTATTCATACTTTATATCTATGATTTATAAATTCATAAAGCTGAATTTTGTCACTTATTAAAACACTAATTTGTGTTTAATTAGGATAAAAATAATTATTGTTGTTTGGGGAAAAAACTTCACCATGCATCAGCGTTTTATACGCGTAGCGCATGAAGTAAAATTTCGAGTTTAGAAAAGCCTAAAAATTTGATTTGGTCGCTCCGCTTCCCGGAGCGACGAAATCAAATTTTCAGGCTTTTCTAAACTCGAAATTTTACTTCATGCTTAGCCTGGGAGTGGAAATACTCGCTACGTTTGCCAAATTGAAACAAGATTTTAACTTGTTACATCCTGAATTTTATTATTGTATCTTAAAAAACCTTGAAGATAAATTGGAATTGGCAATTTTAATTATACTTTATATCTATGATTTATAAATTCTTAAAGCTGAATTTTTTCACTTATTAAAACACAAATTTGTATTTAATTAGGATACAAATAATTATTGTTGTTTGGGGAAAAAACTTCACCATGCATCAGCGTTTTATACGCGTGGCGCATGAAGTAAAATTTCGAGTTTAGAAAAGCCTAAAAATTTGATTTGGTCGCTCCGCTTCGCGGAGCGACCAAATCAAATTTTCAGGCTTTTCTAAACTCGAAATTTTACTTCATGCTTAGCCTGGGAGTGGAAATACTCACTACATTTGCCAAATTGAAACAAGATTTTAACTTGTTACATCCTGAATTTTATTATTGTATCTTAAAAAACCTTGAAGTTAAATTGGAATTGGCAATTTTATTCATACTTTATATCTATGATTTATAAATTCTTAAAGCTGAATTTTGTCACTTATTAAAACACTAATTTGTGTTTAATTAGGATAGAAATAATTATTGTTGTTTGGGGAAAAAACTTCACCATGCATCAGCGTTTTATACGCGTGGCGCAAGAAGTAAAATTTCGAATTTAGAAAAGCCTAAAAATTTGATTTGGTCGCTCCGCTTCGCGGAGCGACCAAATCAAATTTTCAGGCTTTTCTAAACTCGAAATTTTACTTCATGCTTAGCCTGGGAGTGGAAATACTCGCTACGTTTGCCAAATTGAAACAAGATTTTAACTTATTACATTCTGAAAAATTCAAATTTAATAATTGTTTCTGCTTATTTTAATATCTATAATAATCTAATTTTATTTTCATATTGTTACATCTCCAATAATTCAAATTTGAACTGTGTTCTTCTTTTTTGTTACCTCCCTGATAATTTAATTTTAAATTCATTATTTCAGTGAAATAATCCAGTTGTTTGGTAACTTAAATTCTGCTTTTAATTTAACACCGTGCACACACACGCAGGGAATAACAAGTTTTAATCAGATTGAGAGCCGACGTAGTGTTTTACTTTTTTTGTAACTTTCACCTACTTTTCGCCTTACAAGTGTAGGGCAAAGAGTAAAAGCGACAATGCGATTACGTAACCGCAAATTTACAAGCCTCGCCTACGTAACGGACGCATTCAATTTTGCTTTATAGTATAATTCATACTGCAAAGAAATTGAAAAATTACAGAAATTACGATAATAGAACAAAAGAAATGTGAAATTCCAATATTTCCATATTAAAACAGTATAAAAAAAACACTAACCTAATTTAACTATGTAAAGTTATTTAAATTAAGAAACACTTGGTATTGTTTCACAAATTAAAACTTCACTCCGACTAGTTTCGGTTAGTTCGACCATTTTCAAAGGAATGTACAGAAAACATAGTCTAATATGTTTCACCAAGTGCCAGATGAGAAATTAATTCAAGAAACTAATTTAACTAATTGATAAATAAAAAACGAATAACCTTTCTTCACACTTTTATTTTAATTCCATATGGAATTTAAATAAAAGTGTTAAGAAATGTTATTATCAAATTGGTTAAAGTAAAACACTTGTTTTGTTCCATATTTTTATTTTCAGTTGCCTGATACGTGTTTCGATCTGTTCAAAGGTAAAGGTTATCAATTCAATTCGATCTTCACATAACTCACTCCTATCAATTTAATTTTACTAATTTCACACTTGACAAAATTTTTGTTTGAATTACAACTTTATTTTGTTATTTTATTTTTTGTAGAAATTGGCAACTTAACGAATTTTTAACAATGTTAATTAAAAGCGATGTATTTTCTAAAATCCTTGTTTAACTTAATTAGTTCTCAAGAATTCGATTTCTCAATTAAATGAGCTTTAATTTGAAGTGTAATACGTTTCTAAAACATAAAAATTGTGCTCAGTACAAACGCTCAAAGTTTGAATTGATTAGATCGGTTAATCGAAGCATATCCACCAAACCACATTTTCAGGCTATGCTAAACTCGAAATTTTACTGCATGCGCCAAGCGTAAAAAACACTGACGTATTGTGATGTTTAATATATACTTCTAAATCAGTATGCTGCTAAAAAAGTGTATTTTAAACTTCACAATAATTTAGTGTTTTACACGCGTAGCGCATGAAGTAAAATTTCGAGTTTAGAAAAGCCTGAAAATTTGGTTTGGTCGCTTGGCGCTATGCGACCAAACCAAATTTTTAGGCTTTTCTAAACTCGAAATTTTACTTCATGCTTAACCTGGGAGTCGAAAACACTGTTTAAAGCTTCAATTTGAACTTTTACAAAAATAACGTATGCCTCAATTCTACGATTTTAGGAGAGTGTTTATTTTGAGAGAATCGTAAAAATTTTACGAATTATCAAATCAACCTGAAATTCATAGAATCTATACAGAAATGAATAAACTTTGATTGGCCGTAATGGAAACTTAAATATCTTTTTTAGATTTTCCAAAATATCAAGCCAAAGTGATAATTATGCAATAAAATTGACAATTTCGGTGAATATTTAAAAAAATTGTAAATAATTAAAATTTATACCATCAACGTGAAATTCACACAATTTACCTTGATTTAATTGGACCTACATCTTATAGAAAGAAAATATAATTATCTTGACGTACTTTCCGAAAATATTCATCCAAAGTTAAAATTATGCAATAAAATTAACAATTTTCGGGCAATCTTTTCTTTGAAAAAAATTTAAAAAATAAACATTATATACGATCAACGTGAAGTTCACAAAATTTATCAAGAATTGATTGCACTTATATATTATAGAAAGAATTAAATTATCTCACCACGTTTTCTTAAAACATCCAGCAAAACTTGAAATTAGGCAGTAAAATTGAAAATTTTTGGAGAATGATTTCTTTGAAAAATTTGTAAAAATTTAAAATTTTACACCATCAACGTGAAATTTACAGAATTTACTTAGAATTAATTGCACGTATATCTTATAGAAAGAAAATTATACTACCTCACCACATTTTCTAAAAATATTCAGTCAAAGTTAAAATTATGCAATAAAATTAACAATTTTGACAGAGTGTTTTCTTTGAATAAAATTTTATAAAATTAGAAATCTATACTATCAACATTGCATTGGCAGAATTTACTTAGAATTGATTGCACTTATATCTTATAAAACGAAAATTAAATTATATCGCCACGTTTTCCAAAAATATTCAGCAAAATTTAAAATTGTGCAGTAAAATCAACGATTTTTTGGTGAATGTTTTTTGTTTAAACAATTGTAAAAAATTAACAGATTATCAAGTTAACTAAAAATAATAAAAATCTACACAGAATCGAATAAACTTCGATTAGTTATAATTTATTTTTAAATATCTTTACTGAATATTCCAAAAATATCAATTAGGTTTTAAGTCAAAGACCCTGTTTTAATGATTAATAAGAAATAGTCGCTCGAATAATTAGGCGCAACTCTTTCAAACTTGATATTTTCTCAAAACAAAAGAACGACAGCCGAAGAATGTGGCTTTAAGTGACGAAACGCTTAATTGTTTTTACGCTTAAGTCAAGGTTTAAAATTAAATCAAAATCACTGCTTTTTTGCCGAGTAAATAAAATTTAATACAACCAACAAAAAAAAATGGATGGCTAAATAATTAAGCCCAACTTTTTTTAAAACTTCATAAATTTCACGAAACAAACGACTACTGAAGAATCAAACTTTGATGTGACGCAACTTTCATTTGTTTTTACGCTTAAATAAATGTTTTAATTTTGAGATTCGATTTCATTATTTCAAAAAAAATATATCTAGATTTTTCAACAATCGACCATAACTTTTTTCACAAACTCAGCATTTTCATGAGACAAAAAAACTACAAATAAATGTATTTGTCGTTTTCTAGATTCTTATTATTATTATTCATTTAAACATTCGATATTTGTTAGGTGAGAGTAAGTTTTTTTGCTCTTTCTTTGGAGATTATCTGAGAATTAAACGTTTAGAACTCAAGCGGAAGCTTAAATTTTAATTGAATGATTTCGAATTAAAATTGGCTTGTTGAATCAAACGGTCGAAACTTTAACCTGTTATAATTTATTTGTCGAGTAATGAATTTTATTTATTTCCACGTGAAAAGTGCATGAAAATCTGATGTTACGGTAATTTTTCATAATTTTTTTTAAAACGCAACAAAAATTTTCGCTTTTAGCAAAATTAATCCCTAAAAATTTCATGAAAATTTTTCACATATCTTTTGAACACGTTTTAAGCGTGTTTTGAACATGTTTTTAGTTGTTAATCTCTTAAACGCTGTTTTAATGAACAAAACACGTTTTGTAAAAAAAAACTGTTTGTTTTAATTAAAATGAAAAGAACGTCTTTTTAACAACCCTGGAAACAATTTAATAATAATTAAATTATCTTGTAAATAAAACACTTTTTACTTTGGTTAACCACTCACTGTACAGTGGTTGAACAAAGTAAAACGTTTTTATTTACAAGTGTATTGAAGATTTACCACGAAGTGAACGCCTACAACACAAAACAGATAATAAAATTATCATTTATTGTATTATCAAAAATAATACAAATGGAGATTGACCTAATTCCTTCGGACGATTTCTATAAATCTTCGAAACAAATTATATTATTTACTGAAATGCAATATGGAATTTTAAAATACATTAAATATCCCTGATTTCTTACTTAAAACAAAACAAAAAGAGTAGGAAATTGTTTTTTATTACAATAACAATGTGTGAATTGATTACTCATCAGTGTAAAATAGAAGTGGGGAATATTTATAAATGCAATAGAAATGTGTGAAATAATTCATTAGTGAATGATTGGAAAGTAATTTTACATTGCAATCAAATTCTGCGAATTAAAATAAAATTGTATGAGGTAAATAATAGTTTTCCCCTTGTAACACGAAATGATATAATGCTGTTTTCGATGTTGAATTGATTGATTGTTAGCTATTTTTGGGATGCTGGAAACAAACGATTGATGGCGTTAACGCGCAAAATGACATCGAAATTATTACGCGATTTTTTATTGTCATCTGCTGCGAGCATGTTTTGTTTATCGCTGTTAATTTTAAATTCATATCCCTATTCAATAATAAAAGCACAAACAAACACGTTGACTTCAAAAGGAAATATTAGGTACTAATCAAAGCATGTGTGTTTCCAATTTGTGACGATACATTTTTATTTATCGAGGGCTTACTCAAATCCAAACGAGACGAATTTTTGTAGAAAGTCGATATTCATTTGTTTTTATATCTCGTTAATTGTTGAGGCACTTATTTTTTGAAAATCCACAATTTTAATGATTAAAATAAATACGTTAAAAATCATAAATAAATAAATTCTTTTTTTAAATAACTTTTTCACTTATCACTTGGTGAAACATTTTTAACTAATTATATTAATAATAATAACAATAATTTTCATTCTACAACTCTATTACTACAGACCCATATTTTTAGATTTTAATATATTTTAACCCTTTCGGCCCTGCAGGTAGCATTTGCCACCACTAAAATTTGGTAAACATACTGGGATTTTTTTTTAAATATACATGCATGTTAATTTTCTGATAATCGTTTGTTTTTTTTTAAGTTTGATTTGAAGTCTTAAACGAGTGTTTCCACTTACAGCTTAAGCATGAAGTAAAATTTCGAGTTTAGAAAAGCCTGAAAATTTGGTTTGGTCGCGTAGCGCGTAGCGCTACGCGGCTAAACCAAATTTTCAGGCTTTTCTAAACTCGAAATTTTACTTCATGCGCCACGCATATAAAACACTGTTTTTAAGTGAAGTTCTAAATATTCTGCTAAAGCAGTATGCTAAAAACGTGTATTCAGAACATCACAGCACATCAGCGTTTAGTACGTGTGGCGCATGAAGTAAAATTTCGAGTTTAGAAAAGCCTGAAAATTTGGTTTGGTCGCTTCGCTTCGCTACGCGACCAAACCAAATTTTCAGGCTTTTCTAAACTCGAAATTTTACTTCATGCTTAATTTGGGACTGGAAAATACTCGTTTAAAAGTTCAATTTCAAATATTTGCAAAAACAACGAATATCTGAAGATTTACAGCGTATACAGTATATTGAGATTTGTATACTTAGAAAAAAAAACTCTCTGTATATCTGAGATAGTAATAAATAAAATGCAGTGTACATGAAAATTTTTTGGGCACCAGAAAAATTCCACTGCTGAAAGTGTTAAAAGTGTAATTAATGTGTTCGTGCTATCCATAATTAGGGAAACAAACCAAGGGATTTTTGATTTACTCTTTAATTTTATTAATTAAGTTTTGTGAAATATACTTCAAATTGAAAATAACTTAAAAACTACGGATAGAGTATTGTTATATTTTTAAATATCTTAAAAGAGTACTGATTGCTTAGTCTCCACACAAAATTGCATGAAAATATATTCAAAAGTGTGTAAGGTATTCAAATTTAAAAGTTTGTTTTTGGTAAACCTAAGACAAAATTAATCCTCTTTTACGTTCATTCGAGAATAACTCTAAAACTATTATAAGGTTGTTTTTACATTTTAATATCGCTGCTTTGCTTTGATAGTGGCAGAACTAAAAAAAGTGATTGTTTTTCAATACAGTTAGTTAATGAATACAGCTTTAAGAGACAAATAAAAATACGTGCAAAAAAATAAGACAAATCGAGTGAGAATAGAGACTTCAATATTTGAATAGAAGTGTTTTGGAAACTTTTGCAGGCTCCTCCTAAAAAATAAAAAATTTCACTTGTGCCATTATCAAAGCAAAGCAGTGATATATTTCAAAAGTGTAATGTGTGCTGAATATCTACAAAAATCTTTAAGTTACAAATTTTTTAACATAAACTTTTACTAAAGTGAAGGTAAAATTACTCGTTCTCCGTGTTCCAGTTAATAACTCAAAAACTGCTGATGGGGTATTTTTGTATTTTGTAATAATTTGAAAGAGTTATGTTCACTCAATATCCACACAAAATTTCATTAACACATCTTTCACATTTTTTAAGTTATAAAGTTTAGAAATTGTATGGTGCTAAGGTGAAATCACTTTTCTTTTACGTTTATTCGAAAATAACTAGAAACCTATTAACAAAGTATTTTCAGATTTCTTATATTTTGAAAACGTAATATTTGCTCAATATCCACACACAATTTCATTATTGTATCTTAAAAACCTTAAAGTTACGATTTTATTTTAAATTAATTTTCATTAAAGTTAAGGTAAAATTACACGGCCTTGCTATTCATTTCACAATAACTCGAAAACCGTTGATAGGGTATTTTTAGATTTTGGAGTATTTTAAAAGCGTTATGTTTGCTTAATGTCCATACAAAATTTTATCACTATATCTTAAAAAACCTTGAAGTTGCGAATTTTTTTAAATTAATTTTCAGTAGAGTTAAGGAAAAATGTCTCGATCTTGCTATTCATTTCAGAATAACTGGAAAACCGTTGATGGGGTATTTTTGAGTTTTAAGGTATTTTGAAAGAGATGTTTTCTCAATATTTAAACAAAATTTTATTATTATATCTTGAAAAACCTTGAAGTTACGATTTTTTTTTAAGTAATTTTCACTACAGTTAAGGAAAAATTACTCGACCTTGCTATTCATTTCAGAATAATTCGAAAACAGTCGATGGGGTGTTTTTGAATTTTAAGATATTTAAAAAGAGGTGTATTTAATGACTAACCACACATAATTTCATTAATATATTTTAAGAAACCTTGAAGTTACGATTTTTTTAAAATTAATTTTCACTAAAGTTTAGGTAAAATTACATGTCCTTGCTATTCCTTTCAGAATAACTCGAAAACCGTTGATGGGATATTTTTAGATTTTGGAGTATTTTAAAAGAGTTAACTATATAACTTAAAAAATGTGAAAGATGTGTTAATGACATTTTGTGTGGATATTGAGTGAACATAACTCTTTCAAATTATTACAAAATACAAAAATACCCCATCAGCAGTTTTTGACTTCAAGATGTTTCAAGATATAATGATAAAACATCTTGAAGTCAAAAACTGCTGATGGGGTATTTTTGTATTTTGTAATAATTTGAAAGAGTTATGTTCACTCAATATCCACACAAAATTTCATTAACACATCTTTCACATTTTTTAAGTTATATAGTTTAGAAATTGTATGGAGCTAAGGTGAAATCACTTTTCTTTTACGTTTATTCGAAAATAACTAGAAAACTATTAGCTGAGTATTTTCAGATTTCTCATATTTTGAAAACGTAATATTTGCTCAATATCCACACACAATTTCATTATTGTATCTTAAAAACCTTAAAGTTACGATTTTTTTTTTTAAATTAACTTTCAGTAAAGTTAAGGAAAAATGTCTTGATCTTGCAATTCATTTCAGAATATCTCGAAAACCGTTGATGGGGTATTTTTGGATTTTGGGGTATTTTCAAAGAAATGTTTTCGCAATATCCAAACAAAATATAATTATTGTATCTTAAAAACCTTAAAGTTACAATTTTTTTTTAATTAATTTTCACTAATGTTAAGGTAAAATGACTCAACCTTGCTATTCAATTCAGAATAATTCGAAAACTGTTGATGGGCTATTTTTGGATTTTAAGATATTTCCAAAGAGGTATATTTAATCAATAACCACACACAATTTCATTAATAAATTCTAAAAAACCTTGAAGTTACGAATTTTTTAAAATTAATTTTCACTAAAGTTAAGGTAAAATTACACGACCTTGCTATTCATTTCAGAATAACACGAAAACCTTTGATGGGGTATTTTTAGATTTTATAGCATTTTAAAAGAGTTATGTTTGTTTAATGTCCACACAAAATTTTATCATTATATCTTAAAAAACCTTGAAGTTACGAATTTTTCAAATTAATTTACGGTAAAGTTAAGGAAAAATGTCTCGATCTTGCTATTCATTTCAGAATAACTCGAAAACCGTTGATAGGGTAATTTTGGATTTTGAAGTATTTTCAAAGAGGTTTTCTGAATATCCAAACAAAATTTTATTATTATATCTTAAAAAACCTTGAAGTTACGATTTTTTTTTTAACTTTCACTAAAGTTAAGGTTGAATTACTCGAGCTTGCTATTCATTTCAAAATAACTCGAAAACCGTTAATGGAGTATTTTTATGTTTCAGGATATTTTCAAAGAGTAATATTTTCTCAATATCCACACCAAATGTTATTATTGTAACTCAAAAAACCTTTGGGTTACGAATTTTTTTAAATTAATTTTCACTAAAGTTGAGGTAAAATTGCTCGACCTTGCTATTCATTACAGAATAACTCGTAAACCGTTGATGGGGTATTTTTAGATTATGGGGTATTTTAAAAGAGTTATGTTTGCTCAATATCCACACAAAATTCCATGAATATATCTTCAATTTTTTTTTAAGTTTTACATTTTTAAACATTTATTTTCACTGAAGCAAAAGCGAAATCACTCTTCTTTGACGTTCATGTGAGAATAACTCAAAAATTATTAACAGGGTATTTTTAGATTCTCACATATTTTGAATGAGTAATGTTAGCTCAAAATCCACATACAGTTTCATTAATATATTTCACAAAATCTTCAAGTTACGAATTTTTTTAAATTAATTTCAACTTAAATTAAGGTAAAATTACTCGCCCTTTACGTTTATTTGAGAATAACTCAAAAACTGTTTATAGGGTAATTTGGATTTAAAAATATTTTTAAATTAGAGAGTATTGCTTGCACAATATCCATACAAAATTCTTTAATGGAAAGTATATCTTCAATACGTTTTAAGCTACACAGTTTTATACATTTATGTTCACTGAAGCTAAAGTAAGATTACTCTACTTCAATATTAATTTAATAGTTGAGGCTGTTACTTGGTGAAATTCCATATCAACACTTTTAGTAGTTAGTGATTGACACTGCAAAAAATGTTTCGCCACACAGTGGCTTCATCAGGCAGATGAATAATGATTCATCTACATCTGCATCTGCATTATTCATCTGCCTGATGAAATCACTGTGTGGCGAAACAATTGTTGCAGTGCCAATCAATATACAGTAAAAACTTAACCAAGTGTGTTATTTACTAAAAGTACTTCATTATTTTCAGATTTTTACATATTTTGAAAGAGATTATGCTCAATAATTACACGGAATTTCGTAAATGTTTCTTGAAATATTAGATATGAAAGTTTTGAAAATAAAATTCACTGTACTTAGAGGAAAACTTCAAACTAAATCAGTATTTGTACGTCTGGCGCATGAAGTAAATATTTCGAATTTAGAAAAGCCTAAAACTTGAGATTGGTCATTACGCAACCAATCCAAACTTTCAAGCTTTACTAAACTAGAAATATTTACTTCCTGCTTAATGAAGGAGTGGAAAAAACATGTAAAAATGCACCCATAATGTTGTTCAAGTTTGTCTTTTTTATTAAAAAATTAACAATTTTAATTAATATATGTGTGTTAACAAAGTCCTCAAAAAATAATTCATTTTTGTGTAAAAGTTAAATAAAACAAAACCGTAGAGTATCTTTGTTCTGTTTAATGTGTACTAACAAAAATCTATTACTTGTAAAGAACTTCGTTAACCCACATACATTAATTGAAATTGTTCATTTGTAATTTAAACACACTTGAATAAAAGTATTGTTGTATTTAAACATGTGATTTCCACTCCTTGCTTAAGCATGAAGCAAATATTTCGAGTTTAGAAAAGCCTGGAAATTTGGATTGGTCGCGCAGTGACCAATCTAAAGTTTCAGGCTCTTTTAAACTCGAAATATTTACTTTATGCGCCAGACGTACAAATACTGATTTAGTTTGAAGATTTGCCCTAAGTACAGTGAATTTTATTTACTTCATTCGCCACGCGTATAATACACTGATTTATGGTGAAGTTTTTTTTCCAAACAGGAATAATTATAAGTACAAATGAAATTGCCAATTCTTGGTTGCAGAATACTTCAAACATTAAAAGTGCGATTCTTTTCGCAATCTACAACAAGTTAGTCTTACAAAGACTATATCAAACACTCATTGAAACAACTACTTCCCGGGCTAATACCCCGACGGACATTGAATTATACAACAAGTGTTTGCTGTTACATACAGTAACATACTGCAAATGTAACAATTTGGGTCAAATTATTTAGGTCATCTATAGACGCGTTTCGAGATTTATCTCTCATCAGTATAGCTTTGCCATTCCCTCTAAACAATTTGACACCTTAGACTGGCGGTCACGTTACCGTTCAAACATAAGTACAAATGAAATTGCCAATTCTTGGTTGCAGAATACTTCAAACATTAAGAGTGCGATTCTTTTCGCAATCTACAACAGCAAACACTTGTTGTATAATTCAATGTCCGTCGGGGTATTAGCCCAGGAAGTAGTTGTTTCAATGAGTGTTTGATATAGTCTTTGTAAGACTAACTTGTTGTAGATTGCGAAAAGAATCGCACTTTTAATGTTTTTAGGAATAATTATGTTTATGTGTGTTTTGTTTGACTAAGGCAGGAGCCCTTTAGTAACGATCCGTTTGTTATTTAATAATTTAAAATATTATTAATAATAATTATTTATGTATAATATATAAAATTACGAAAATGTTGTTCGTGAAAATGCAAACAATGTCTTAATTAAGACATTGTTTGCATTTTCACGAATAACATTTTCGTAATTTTATATATTATATATAAAGTGTGCAAACTATAAGAAGCGTAAGCTTATTTTCTCGAATTCAAATAGTTATGAATTTGAATTATAATTATTTATGTATTTATTTAATCAAACACAAATAAGTGTTCATTTCAAAGTTGTTGACTCATCTTTCTAAAGCATTGTATAAATACTTCTAATTTTTCGAATAAAATTAAAAGAGAATCAGTAATCGCATTGTAATAAATGTTCTATTAATAAATAACTCTAATTTATCAATCTGCCTATTAATATATACATATAATAATATCCAATGTATATATAATGTAATTAAATAATTATCCAAGCACACGTCTCATTAATTAACATCAAAATGTGTTAATAATATAACAGTGTAATTATCCTTTAAACGTTATTTTGTGTGATACACATATTGAATTGTTAATTACACATCCGAGTGTCGGGATAATAATTAATAATTTTCCTCGCTAAGGTAATTGCTCTGGGATTGAAACACTTTTGTGGATTAATTACAGTTCGAGGGTGACTTAATTAAACTCTCAGGAGTTTTTCAATTTTGCGCCCATTGTTCGTTTGCAATTCAATTTCTTGGGGGTAAACTTGGAGAAGTTTGTTTAAATATTGTTACTGGAGTTGAAATGCGGTTTTAGGGATTTGTCGGATTTATGATTGTCAGATTTTCGTGGATAAAATTGTATGATGAATCGGGTATTTTTGAACTAAGGCCTATATTGAATGATGAATCTTACTTCATTGTTTTTAAACTGAGTTTAGAGTTGTGTGGTAATTCGTGCATTATTGTTAATTTTTTTTTTAATAAGTTTAGAATTATGTTGAATTAATTTCTCACTTAACCTGTGGTGTTTCTTGGGGGTAAACTTGTAAAAGTTTGTTTAACTATTGTGACTGAAGTTGAAATGCGGTTTTAGGGATTTGTCGGATTTATGATAGTCAGATTTTCTTGGATAAAATTGTATGATAAATCGAGTGTTTTTAAACTAAGGCCTAGATTGAGTGATAAATCTTCCATCATTGTTTTTAAACTGAGTTTAGAATTGTGTGGTAATTCGTGCATTATTGTTATTTTTTTTTAAATAAGTCTAGAATTATGTTGAATTAATTTCTCACTTAACCTGTGCGGTTTCTTGGGGGTAAACTTGGAAAAGTTTCTTTAAATATTGTTACTGAAGTTGAAATGCGGTTTTAGGGATTTGTCGGATTTATGATAGTCAGATTTTCTTGGATAAAATTGTATGATAAATCGAGTGTTTTTAAACTAAGGCCTAGATTGAGTGATAAATCTTCCATCATTGTTTTTAAACTGAGTTTAGAATTGTGTGGTAATTTGTGCATTATTGTTATTTTTTTTTTAAATAAGTCTAGAATTATGTTGAATTAATTTCTCACTTAACCCGTGCTGTTTCTTGGGGGTAAACTTGGAAAAGTTTCTTTAAATATTGTTACTGAAGTTGAAATGCGGTTTTAGGGATTTGTCGGATTTATGATTGTCAGATTTTCTTGGATAAAATTGTATGATGAATCGAGTAATTTTGAACTAAAGCCTATATTGAGTGATAAATCTTCCATCATTGTTTTTAAACTGAGTTTAAAATTGTGTGATAATTCATGCATTATTGTTATTTTTTTTTAAATAAATCTAGAATTATGTTGAATTAATGTCTCACTTAACCTGCTGTGAAACATACAGGGAATTTTTCTTTCAGGCTTTTCTAAACTCGAAATTTCACTTCGTGCTTAGTCTGCGAGGGGAAAACCTTCGTTTAAAGATTCAAATTGAATCATATGTATGCATACACTGTAAATTTTAGGACATTCGTTGTTTTTTTTTGAAAGATTTCAATTTGAATCTTTAAACGAGGGTTTTCCACTCCCAGACTAAGCATGAAGTAAAATTTCGAGTTTAGAAAAGCCTGAAAATTTGGATTGGCCGCGTAGCGAAGCGGAGCGGCCAATCCAAATTAGGCTTTTCTAAACTCGAAATTTTACTTAATGCGCCACGCTTAAAAACACTAATTTACAGTGAAGTTATAAAAACACACACATACAACAATGATTATAGGCAACCTAATATACGTTAGTTATTGGGTTGCCTATAATTACTGCTTTAAACAAATCCGCTTCGCTACGCGGCCAATCCAAATTCTTAGGCTTTTCTAAACTAAAAATTTTACTTCGTGCTTAGTCTGGGAGTAGAAAACACTCGTTAAAAGCCTCAAATTAACCGCTTTGAAACAACGGATTCCCGCAAATTTTAAAAACGCTGTAATTATCGGGATATGTATACTCAAAAGAAAAATGCATTGTATTTGATTAATAAGGAATTACTGCAATAAATTATAGAAAACACTAAAAGAAGATTTTCTTTTTGTTATTGAAATCAAAATATAAAATAATAAATAAATTGTTTATTCGTAATTTCTAATTGCTTAAATAACCTTACTGGGCGCATTCACCAAAATTGTTTCTCCTAATGTAGCACCAATAAAATATCTCAAAAAAATGTTAGGGTCTAAGTCAAAATACTCACACACTAGCAAGATATCCAAAACACACAGTCAGACACTGCAACACTCGCGAGTGCCGCCGAAGAACTAACGACAGCAGGAGTTGACCAGAAGGTTTCACTCGTGCTCTCATCAAATCCGCAGACTCCCCCACCCCCCAGGACTCGGTTCACTTTCCCTCCAGTGCATGACCACCGAACAATTCGGATTTGAATTTTATCAACCGTGCACACTCAATTAAAAAAAAATTAAAAATCGGCCGCATTTCGTTTAATTTTCAGGTATCGGTATTTATTTAATTAAAATCATTAGCGCGTCCTGCAGACCGTGAAAATGAAGCTCAAATTCTATTTTCGGTAATAAATAAATTAGTGTTAATTGGGATTTGATGTATAACTAGCGGGAAAGTGTTGAATATTTTTAGTTTAATGGTGTTCAGTGTGATTTAATTTGATTATTCGATTACTTTCAACAATTTTTACACTTCCCTGATTTTAGAATATTTTTAGTTTAATAAGTTTAGTGTAATTTAATTTGATTATTCCATAAGTTTTAACAATTTGTACACTTCCTTGATTTTGGTATATATCGTGAAATGTATGTGTATTTGAACTTCACTTGAAATCAGTGTTTTATACGCGTGGCGCATGAAGTAAAATTTCGAGTTTAGAAAAGCCTAGAAAATTTGTCTCGGGTCGCTGCGCGACCCTCGACAAATTTTCACGGGGCTTTTCTAAACTCGAAATTTTACTTCATGCTTAGCCTGGGAGTGGAAAACACTCATTTAAAGCTTCAAATTTAACTCTTTTAAGAAACAAGGAATATCGAATAAAATTCCCTGTATATTCTAGAAATGAAATGAAAAAGTAAATTCCAACATATTCGAATAAATGTTGCAAATATTATTATTTCAAAGAAATGATTAATCACTTCTTGCAAGCATTTTGCTGTGTTTGTGTATTTTTTAAAAGCAAAGGGTTGAAGGTCAGACTTCCATTAAAAGGGGGGTGTGACTGCATTACGCAAGCACACGCCGTCCGGGTCGATATTCCAAAATAATCCGGCGAAGGCCGCCCGTGAGTCAGTCAACTTAACTTCACCATTAACTAACATGATTCAAGAATTTGCAATGCGATCATTTTTACCAATTTCGCAATTATGATTAACTAGATTGTGTAGACACTCGTGACTGTACTTAAGTGCGTTCGCAATCATAGAAGAAATTATCTTCAGTTCCGCCTTAACAATTGTGTTTAATCTGAAACTATTACTAACAAGTGTTTCCACTCCTTGGTTAAGCATAAGGACAAATTTCGAGTTTGGAAAAGCCTGAACCTTTGGTTTTTTCGCGTTTGATCTTATGTTCATATATTTTACAAATGATTATTTCGTCTAACTTTAATTTGCACTTTCTAAATTGTAGTACCTACCTGGAGCAGCTAGTTCCACTAAAAAAGTGAATAGATTAGGTTAATTAAGACACTGTTTGCATTTTCACGAATAGTTTTTTCGTAATTTTATATATTATGTTTAAAGTGTGCAAACTATAAGAAGCGTAAGCTTATTTTCTCGAATTCAAATAGTTTTGAATTTGAATTTATCTTGTTAGATTAGGTTAGGTTATTTATCATGCCATAGCCTAATTTTATGTTTAATCTTATGGTAACACATTTTACAAATGTTTATTTTATCCAACCTAAATTTGCGCTTTCTAATTTCTATTGCTAGGTGACCAAACCGAATTTTAAGGCTTTATATATGCTTACATATCCTAAAACAAATTGCTCGAATTTTGAGTTAGACAAAATAAAAATGTGTAAAGTGTATTACCATTAGATTGAACTTAAGCAGTATATTTTAAACTTCACTCTAAATCAGTGTTTTATACGCGTGGCGCATGAAGTAAAATTTCGAGTTTAAAAAAGCCTAAAAATTTGGTTTGGTCGCGTAGCGCTACGCGCTACGCGACCAAACCAAATTTTTAGGCTTTTCTAAACTCGAAATTTTACTTCATGCTTAATCTGGGAGTGGAAACACTCGATCGAAGATTGAAATTAATTATTTTATAAAATTTACGAATGCTTCAAAATTTACAGCGTTTACATGTGTATTTAAAAGAAAGATTTGCATTATGTAATATAATACGCGCTACGCGACCAAACCAAATTTTTAGGCTTTTCTAAACTCGAAAGTTTACTTCATGCTTAATCTGGGAGTGGAAACACTCGATCGAAGATTGAAATTAATTATTTTATAAAATTTACGAATGCTTCAAAATTTACAGCGATTACATGTGTATTTAAAAGAAAGATTTGCATTATGTAATATAATATGCCATTCATAGAAATCATTAAAAGAAGTGTAGAATTCGACTTAAAATCAATTTTTAGAGTAAACTATATGGTTGTTTGGGTTTTAATTGGTTAACGAATACTTAAATAATTTAACCTAATAAATTTATCACAAGTTTTTCTTCAAAATGTCAATCGGCGAACAAAATTACCTGCTTGCAATTTGCTCTTCATTTTAAATTTCTGTTACTTAACCCAACCACCAACACTTTCAGAATTTGTTCGTTGATCACTAATTTAAATCATTTAACCTAATGTGTATTTAAAAGAAAAATTCGCATTATGTAATATAATAAGCCATTTATAGAAATCATCAAAAGAAGTGCAGAATTTGAGTAACCTGTTAATTGGTTAACGGATACTTAAATTATTTAACCTAATGAATTTATCACAAGTTTTTCTTCAAAATGTCAAACGGCGAACAAAATTACCTGCTTGCAATTTGTTCTTCATTTTAAATTTCTGTTACTTAACCCAACCACCAACACTTTCAGAATTTGTTCGTTGATCACTAATTTAAATAATTTAACCCAATGTGTATTTAATAGAAAAATTCGCATTATGTAATATAATAAGCCATTTATAGAAATCATCAAAAGAAGTGCAGAATTTGAGTTAACTGTTAATTGGTTAACGGATACTTAAATTATTTAACCTAATGAATTTATCACAAGTTTTTCTTCAAAATGTCAATCGGCGAACAAAATTACCTGCTTGCAATTTGTTCTTCATTTTAAATTTCTGTTACTTAACCCAACCACCAACACTTTCAGAATTTGTTCGTTGGTCACTAATTTAAATCATTTAACCCAATGTGTATTTAAAAGAAAAATTCGCATTATGTAATATAATAAGCCATTTATAGAAATCATCAAAAGAAGTGCAGAATTTAAGTTAACTGTTAATTGGTTAACGGATACTTAAATTATTTAACCTAATGAATTTATCACAAGTTTTTCTTCAAAATGTCAAACGGCGAACAAAATTACCTACTTGCAATTTGTTCTTCATTTTAAATTTCTGTTACTTAACCCAACCACCAACACTCTCAGAATTTTTTCCTTAATTACTAATTTAAATGAAAATGAGTGTCTCAGATTTATTTCAACAAAGAATTGGAAACGATAAAAACCATAGCCAGTAATAATGGTTATAACGAAAATGCAATTGATACAATGGTAAATAAAAAACGAAAACGTTCTTTGTTGAAATTATTCTATGCAGGTCTAGATCAATCAAAACCCAAATCTTATGTCGCCCTTAATTATGTAAATCAAAAATCCAGCTCTATTGTTATCATTTTAAACAACCTAGATATAAATACAATTTGCGTTAATTAAATCAATTTAGGCGAACTATTGATGAATAATAAAGACAAAACCGAAAAGGATCGAAGGAGTGGCGTTTATCAAATACAATGTAACGACTGCGAAGCAATATATATTGGCCAAACTGGCAGAAATTTCAACACCCATCTAAAGGAACATAAAAAATCCATATTAAATAATCAGCCAAAGACGGGCTTCGCAAAACATTGCATAGATGAGGGCCACTTTTTCGATCCTTCTAATTCAATAGAAAAAGGATCGCTCGTTACTAATGACAACTTAGAAACGTTTAACACCCCGCTGCTGGATATGTTTGTCTCTTTACGCCCCAACAATTAGGTAATGATTTAATCCCCTTTAGGTATAAAACGCACACCGCTCCTCTTGTAACATCATTCTTGTAATAACTTTGAAAATGGCCGTCTGACCGAAACTAGTCAGTTTTTCAAAAATAAAAACAAATAGTGAAACAATAACCAAGTGTTTTTATAATTTTTTAAACAAAGTTTAAATTCAGTGTTTTTTTTTAGAGTTAACTATATGATTTTTTAGCTGTTAATTTATTTAACGGATACTTAAATTATTTAACCTAATGAATTTATCACAAGTTTTTCTTCAAAATGTGCGATTTGTTCTTCATTTTAAATTTTTATTACTTAACCAACCACCAACACTTTCAGAATTTGTTCCTTGATCACTAATGTAAATCATTCAACCCAAGTTATGCAACAACAAACAAATTTATTACACAAGTGACAACAATATATTAACAAACAAGCAGATCAATTATTCAGTGAAAGCAAACAAGTCGCTTATTTTTTCCCTCATATTCTGGAAACTGACTCTTGATTAGTGCGTAAGTAATTGCTCGTGCGGATGCGTAAGTAGAAAGTAAAGTTTTTTGTGTGTGTGTGTGAATCCAAAAGCAAGTTGGAAACGATGCGCTAATGCCAAGGCGACACTTCCTGTGAGATAAACCAAGTTATTTATTATTACACAATGTAATTTTCATACCAACATTTACGTTTAATGTGCGAACAATATTTATATGAATTTCTCCTGTTTTGGTTGTGAACGTTTGTCGCGAGGAAAGCTTTCATAATTATGAGTTCAGGGATAACAGGTAGTAATAAGAAACATAAATAGCTGAATTTAATAAGTTTTGTCTTTAAATACAAGATAATTAGAGTTTAGAGTAAGACAGAAATGCGGCAAAATTGACTGAATTTAATTTCGAGCAAAACTAAGCACATTTTGTGGCGTTGGGCAGTCAATTTTTAAAACTTAAACATTCATGATATATTTTACAGATTCAGATTAATTAATACAAATTGATTTAGCTGTGCTTTTAGCTAACCTATAATAGTTTAATTAACTAAACTACACTCAGGTGCAAGATAAACGTGCCAGCCATTTTTTTTTTATTTTTTTATAATAGCATCACTGTTGTAATACTGCGAATGAAACTTTTGGTATTTTACGAGGGGAGTCCGATATTAAAGGTACAGGCCAAAATTTACTAACATATATTTTTAAAGAAAATATTTAATACATTCTACAAAAAACTATATACTTTTGTTTATTTCTCGACATATTCTTTATAAAGATTGAGACATTTATCAAAGCGTGACAGTAGTTTCAACATCCCTTCATAGTGTTGCCTGTCAAGTCGATTAAAGTAGTCCACAACTGTGTCTTGCAATTCCTGTTGTGTCAACCACTCCTTGTTTTGATTTGACTTGTGCGGTCTTGCGCCATCGTGCAAAAGTTTAACTCTATCGTACAAAAGTTCAACTCCATCGTGCAAAAGTTTAACTCCTTCAATATTCAAAGGTGCCTGTGAAACAAACCGCAAACGAAATTTTGAAGGAGTTAAACTTATGCACGATGGCGCAAGACCGCACACGTCAAATCAAACCAAGGAGTAGTTGACACAACAGGAATTGCAAGACCTTACCTTTAATATCGGACCCCCTCGTATGATAAAAGAGATTATCATGGTGTTAACGTCGACGCCCACTTCGAGCAGGCATTGGGCTTTTTCGGGTATTAAATCCCCCAAATACCTAACTACCCTTAACACTAAAAAAGCCCAGTGTTTTTTTAGTGTTAAGGGTAGTTAGGTATTTAGTTTGTAAGAATCTTTATGTAAGTCAGTCACATATTGTCAATCGAATAAATGCAGCGTGATAAAAAAACAGCATGTAGTAATTATCAGTTTATTTATTGAACAATAATTATCACAGATGAAATTGAAAGATATGTTATTCATTGATCAAAACAAATACAGTGGACGAACATAGGCATCTCGATACTTTGTGCACAATAAGTATCGAGATGCCTATGTTCGTCCACTGTTTTTGTTTTGATCTTCGGTGGTTTTGGGAATGAACCCACTGAAGGTGGTGGATTTTCCAAATCCCATAAATATATACTTCAATAAGAAATACAAGTTTTTCAAAATCAATAGCTCTTAAAATCATAATAAAGTAAGCTGTTGATTCTGAAAAAGTTGTATTTCTTATTGAAGATTATATTTATGGGATTTGGAAATTAGCCAACTGAAGGTTGGTCTGTTTATATTGATTTTAAGTTCTGTTGTTTTTGAAAAAGCTGTAGCTCTTGTTGAAGATGGACGAAGCTAGCGGTATCCGTCCGAAGACTACTTTATAGTCTGTTTTATTGTAAAATACCAAAAGTTATATTCGTAGCATTACAACAGTGATTTTATTATACAAAATAAATAAAAAATAAGTAGCCAATTTTTAATACACTTAAGTGTAGATCAAATAATACTCTATTATTAATTCATCATCACAATTATTTACAAACAATGCAATCTAATTTTGGGCCACATTTTCTCATCATCTTCCATTGAATTTCTCCGCTCCTAATTTGATACAAATAAGAAAACGTTAATTGTCTCATATGAGTATCATAAAAAAAAAACAAGACGGTTCCTAGTGAAATAGGAGAAAGTTGTTTTAACGCTTTACGTAATATATTTCTTGTTTTTTTTATTACTCATTCAGAGCAAACTATTTATCATTTTTGTGGGTTTGTGAGTGATGCAACCCAAATATTTTCATTGTATATGAAAAGGCATTTAATTAATTCAAAAAAAAACTTTGATTGTTTAAAAAATCAACAAGAACATCATTTGAATATTGCAAAATGTATCTTGTTTATCATTTAAACTGTAGAAAATCAACGAGAAAATCATTTGAATGTTGCAAAATATTTCTTGTGAATCAATTTTCCGAATATTCTTCTTTTAGTTACGTGAAGTGTTTTCTAATAATTATTGTGTAGTAATCTCTTTCTTCACTGATTAGTTTTATTCACTAAATGTACATTTCGAACACTATGTGTTTATTCTCAATAGTAATACAATTGACAAATATGTTTATTTTATTAATTTACGGTGTCACTCAAACAAAAATTTCAAGGAGGGGATTATTTAGGGGGCTTAAATCGAAATTTAGTTGCTTATGTTTATTTTTAAACATATAAATTGCTTCTAACATGTCTAGATTATAAAAATTCGATTCTTTTAACAATTTAACATTATTTATATTAAATTTATGTTAGGTATTTAAGGTATGATGTGCTACTGAAGATTTATCAGGGTTGAATGATTTTATATGGTATTTGTATCTAAATAACAAATTTCGTCTTGTTAGTCCTACATAGATTTTATCACAATTGTTACAATTTATTGAGTAGATACCGGATTTTATTTATTTCAATTTAATTAAATGCGCACTTAAAATATGTAATTTTACTTGAAATTAAAGTCTCACTTTAACGCTTTACGTAATATATTTCTTGTTTTTTGTTATTACTTATTCGGAGCAAAATATTTATCATTTTTGTGGATTTGTGAATGATACAAATCAATTATTTTCATTGTATATGAAAAGGCATTTAATTAATTCAGAATAAACTTTGAAAATCTGCAAGAAAATCATTGGAATATTGAAAAATATTTCCTGTTTTTCATTTAAACTGTAGAAAATCAATAAGAAAATCATTTAAATATTGCAAAATATTTCTTGTTTGCTTATCATTTAAACTGCAGAAAATAAATAAGAAAATCATTTGAATGTTGCAAAATAATTCTTGTTAATCAATTTTCCAAATTTTTATTTCTATTTAATTAAATACGCACTTAAAATTATGTAATTGTACTTGACATTAAAATCTCACTTTAATTAATTTTTTAAATGTTTATTTATATGAAAAGGCATTTAATTTATTAAAAAATTTTTTTTAGAAAATCAACAAGAAAATCATTTGAATATTGCAAAATATTTCTAGGTTATCATTTAAACTGTAGAAAATCAACAAGAAAGTCATTTGAATGTTGCAAAATATATCTTCTTTCTCTTACTTTTTTTTCCAAATGTTTATTTCTATCTAATTAAATGCTCACTTTAATGCCCGGTATTATAAAACGTTTTATTCCCTAAATAAAATTTACTTTAGGAATAAATTAATTTATTCCAAACATTTCGGTATTATAAACACAAAATAACTTTATGTGGCTTATAAATCTCCTCAGTAAATTATTTGTTTGTTTATCTACCAAGTAAGTTTTATTTTCTAAATAATTTGACAGTTATATGTCAAAAGTGTATTATATTATTATAATTACTTTAGATTCTACTACTTGTATTAATTAATTTCATTACGGTTATCATGCCTACCATATCATCCGTGTCAGATTTAAGTTCGCTCATAGTATCTTCCCTGGCAGTGATTAATTTGAACCACAAGACATTCTAAGAAGTCGAAGACGTAGAGTTTTCAAGTCAGACATAACCAGAGATTTTTATACTTATGCAAACGCTTTTTTAAATTAGTTCCATTTAAAGTTTTAAACGAGTGTTTTCCACTCCCAGACTGAGCATGAAGTAAAATTTCGAGTTTAGAAAAGCCTGAAAATTTGGTTTGGTCGCGTAGCGCGAAGCGCGGAGCGGCTAAACCAAATTTTCAGGCTTTTCTAAACTCGAAATTTTACTTCATGCGCCACACGTATTAAACACTGAAAATACTGAAATATTGTGAACAAGTAAACTTCACTTGAAATCACTGTCTTGTACGCGTGGCGCATGAAGTAAAATTTCGAGTTTAGAAAAGCCCGAAAATTTGGTTTGGACGCTCCGCGCTTTGCGCTACGCAACCAAACCAAATTTTCAGGCTTTTCTAAACTCGAAATTTTACTTCATGCTTAGTCTGGGAGTGGAAAACACTCGTTTAAGTCTTTTATAATTTCTAATAAGCTTTCTTTTTATTGTTCTGTGTAATTCTGTCCTATTCCACGGCTATTCTCCATAATTATAAGGAATTATACTAAATTTCCAATTTAATTGACAATTTAATTTGAAATATTGTCAATTCAATTTAAAAAATTGGTGGTTCCAGCTATGGTCACAATGAAAATGTATAAATTCGGTCTGTAATCTACTGATTAAGGTTTGTTTATAATACGCAATTTTATTTGCCCATTAGTATACCAGGTAAATAAATTTACTCCACAAATAGTTATGTAATGATTTATTTGAATTTGAAAATCCCTGTTTGGTTTTTTCTTTTAATGGAAACTCAAATTTTAATTATTAAGTAGGATATATTTTTGCACAATACGAAGTTTGAATAAGTTATATTTTGCTTGTAAAGTATTTTTAGTCCCATTATTTAATCACCTGTTTTTTTTTCTACTTAAATAAATACTTGTTATTATTTTTAAAATCATCCTACAAAATATATATGAAATACAGTGATATTTGGATTGATTGAGTTACTTGAAGATAATTATACTTTGATTAAAAAACACTTAGAACCTTTCTTCAATACTTTATTTTGTAACCATATGTACATTTCGGACACGAAGTGTCTATTATCAATGATTTGATACTAATAGTAGTATCAAACCATTGATAATGGACACTTCGTGTCCGAAATGTACATTTGGTTACAAAATAAAGTATTGAAGAAAGGTTCTAAGTGTTTTTTAATCAAAATAGAGTGATTTAAAACAGAAAAGAGTACTCCTTAAGAATGACTCAAAGTCGAAACTATTTGGAATACAAAACTAAAACATTAGTGAAATTTAAACAAGTGTTTTCTTTTTTAAATCGTAGTTAAATATGTTTTACCAGGTGAAAGATGAGAAACTTGTTCAAGATAAAAAAAATACAGTTCAAACACAATTTAAAATCCTGAACTTTTTGGAAACATGTAAAAAGATCTTTTCAAGTTCTGCATACAAATTAAATTATGATTAAAAAAACTTGATTTTGTAAAACAACAATATATTTCTGATTTACGGCTCTTGAAATATGTAAAGGCGTTAATTTTGGCCGTCGAAGCAATTTGGATTGGCCAGCTATATATTAGGTTAAGAATCACACAAAATTTCAACTGAATTTGTGATGTTTGATAGTTAGGAATTTTTATGATTTATTGTGGAAGCGATTGCTTTGTGGTACATGTTTAGTACTTCTATGGTATTAAAATAATTTGTTGCTATCACGATTTCGAAATTTTATTAGATTAGTAATTGTGTGTTTTTGAGCTTACGTGAAGTGATTATTACATTTCGAGACACAAGGTGCTCATTTTCAATATCAAGTTTGTTATTGATAATGAGCACGAAAACTGTACATCTAACGATACAAATAAAAAGTGAAGTAAGGAATAACAGTCTTTATTATGTGTATTAGATTAGTGACTAAACCAAAATTTCAGGCTTTTCTAAACTCAAATATTGTGAAGTTAGAAATACACTAATTTTTTTTTTTAAATAAGTAATAGTCGAAATATTTAAATAACAAAATAATTACATTTTTTTCACACATTCTTAAGTCAGGTCAAATAATACAATGCATCAAATAAGCTTATTTAGTAATTCAAAATAAAAACGAAATAGTGAAAAATAATCTTTATTTTTGTAATTTTTTTCTCTTTATATGTATAATTTTAAAAATGTATCTTTTTGTAAATATTCTCTAGTTGCGTTGTCTTATTATGTAATAACTTTTATTATTATTATTAATAATGGGTCAAAGAAAAACCAATTGTAAGATGAAAACATTGTATACAATTAGATGTGTTGAATAATTAACATATCACCTTCAACATTATTAAGGTCGAAACTAATAGAAGTAAACATAAAATCAGTGAAATAAACCAAATGTTTTAATGCCATGAATAGATTCACATTTCTATTTTAGAACTTATTGTAAAGCCTAATCTTAATCTTCTAAATAAATTGATTGTGTTACGTGAACATCAAATTAATTTGACGAATAAAGCACTAATAGAATTTTTTCACACTTTTAAAAGTGTGGAGAAAGGTTATTAGTGCTTTATTTGTCAAATTAATCTTCTAATCTGAAAAAAACTATAACTTCGCTTTTAAATAAACAAATAAAAAAAGGAAATAAATGAAATTACGTTATAACAAGGAGAGAAAATGCTTATGGGAGAACTGGAAATCGAGTAGAAAAGGAGAGACTATAGTCAGGATGTGGGGTACGAGTAAGATAAACGACTATATACACCAATCACCGGTCTCGCTTCTGGATGCAGCATCCAAACGCTGTTACCAAATTTTATACAGAGACTGGCTAACAGAAAATGTATCTACAGAAATTCCAAACTGCACTGTGTATTTCAAGAGACATTTTATGGATTTATCTAATCCTTCATTGCGAATATAGGTCTTCTTAAAATCACATTTCAAGAAAACGTACATTTAAGGATTAGAAATTGAATCCGATATTTGGATTCTTCACACAACAATACACTTTTGACATGAATTTGCATGAAAATTAACTAAGGACATATATAATACAAGGTTTATGTTGTCCAACAAATACTAGATACTTGTGTTACTTCAATGAGACCGCATATTCAAATTATGTGAAGTAAAACACTTGTTTCTTCCATATTTTTATTTTTACTTGACTGAAACCTGATTCGATCTATTACTATCATTTTCAAAGTTAAAACAGTTTTATACTGTACCATATTTACAGTTACCTGACACGTGATTCGATCCATTAGTATTATTTTTGAAGTTTAAACAGATTTAGCCCTGAAAATGATCGCAATGGATCTAACCACGTGTCAGGCAACTGAATATAAAAATATGGAACAAAACAAGTGGATCGAAAATGGATCGAATCACGTTCCATATTTTTATATTCAGTTGTCTGACACGCGATTCGATCCATTGCGATCATTTTTAGAGCTAAAACTGTATAAACTTTAAAAATGATAGTAATGAATTGAATCACGTGTCAGGCAACTGAAAATATGGTACAAAACAAGTGTTTTAGTTTACCCAATTTGAATATGCGGTTCTATCAAAGTGTTACTTCCCCAATTTGAGCTTAATAACTATAATAAATAAAATTACGAAAATGTTATTTGTGAAAATGCAAACAATGTCTTAATTAATAAAAAAGATTTTAAATATTTTATTGTATAATTTAATATCCCGAGGTGTATTTGCACGGAAAGTAGTTGTTTCAATAGATATTTATCGTCTTAAGTTGTCTTATTAATTAAGACATTGTTTGCATTTTCACGAATAACATTTTCGTAATTTTATATATTATGTTTAAAGTATGCAAACCATAAGAAGCGTGAGCATATTTTCTCGAATTTAAATAGTTTTGAATTTGAATTTATCTTGTTCAATAACTATTCTTTATTTTTATTAATATACGGCGGAGCATTCACAAAATATAACTTAACAGTAAGAAATTGGAATACAAATTAAAAGTATTATTAAATTAAAATAGGGGAAATCACACTACTAAAAATAAATAATTTAAAATTCATTAGATTTGGTGTTGACTTTTTTATTGTCGATGCAAATAAGAAAGTCTGAATGTGTGCGTGTTGTCGCGAATGTCAATAAATTTTTCTGTATAAATTAGAGAAAGCAAGATCAAGTTTACATTATCGGAAGTGTTTTACCGCATACACCGGTAGCAAAACATAAAAATGCACTCGTGTTTCAATTAAATTCCTACTAAGGTTAATAAATTTTCCCAATTCATCCATCTCAATATCTTTATTCAATGTTTATATCCTGTTTCTACTCGAATGAGTTATAAGTGAAATTGCAAACAAATTTGTTAATTGGAAATACTTACAAATAGAAACTTCACACAGAATACCTTTGAATTAATAAAATTCAAAGAAAAATTTGTATGAATTTAAATAAGAAAAATTAATTAACGATTTATTAGTTCACACTGCAACAATTGTTTCGCCACACAGTGGAGTCATCAGGCAGATGAATGAATACAGCGAGTTGTTATTTTAATTATACATATCCCAATTACAGCGTATATACTTAAATCTTCGGATATTTGTATGCCGCATAAAGTAAAATTTCAAGTTAAGAAAAGCCCCGTGAAAATGTACTTAAATCTTCAGATATTCGCAGTTTATTACAAAAGTTCAATTTACAGCATTAAATTAGTGTTTTCTACTCCCAGCTAAGCATGAAGTAAAATTTCGAGTTTAGAAAAGCCCCGTAAAAAGAGTTCAAGTTGAAACTTTAAGCGAGTCTTCTCCACTCTCCATTAAGCATGAAGTAAAATTTTGTGTTTACAAAAGCCCCGAAAAAATATACCTAAATCTTCGGATATTCCTAGTTTATTAAAAAAGTTCAATTTGAAGCTTTAAATAAGTGTTTTCCACTCCCAGGCTAAGCATGAAGTAAAATTTCGAGTTTAGAAAAGCCCCGTGAAAATTTGTCGAGGGTCGCGCAGCGACCCGAGACAAATTTTCTGGGCTTTTCTAAACTCGAAATTTTACTTCATGCGCCACGCGTATAAAACACTGATTTCAAGTGAAGTTCAGATATATATGAATTTCACAATATTTTAGTGATTTTTACGCGTGGCGCATGAAGTAAAATTTCGACAAATTTTCGCGGGGCTTTTTTAAACTCGAAATTTTACTTCATGCTTAGCCTGGGAGTGGAAAACAATCATTTCAAGCTTCAAATTGAACTCTTTTAATAAACTAGGAATATCCGAAGACTTAGGTATATTTTTACGGGGCTTTTCTAAACTCAAAATTTAAAGTTTCAACTTAAACTCTTTTTACGGGGGCTTTTCTAAACTCAAAATTTTACTTCATGCTTAGCCTGGGTTTAGAAAACACTAATTTAATGCTTCAAGTTGAACTTTTTTTAATAAATTACGAATATCCGAAGATTTATGTAGCTTTTCTAAACTCGGAATTTTACATCATGCGCCACGCGTATATAACACTGAAATATTGTAAAATTTATGTATATTTGAACTTCACTTGAAATCAGTGTTGTATACGCGTGGCGCATGAAGTAAAATTTCGAGTTTAGAAAAGCCCAGAAAATTTGTCTCGGGTCGCTGCGCGACCCTCGACAAATTTTCACGGGGCTTTTCTAAACTCGAAATTTTACTTCATGCTTAGCCTGGGAGTGAAAAACACTCATTGGAAGCTTCAAATTGAACTTTTTTTAATAAATTACGAATATCCGAAGATTTAAGTATCGTTTTACGGGGCATTTCTAAACTTGAAATTTTACTTCATACCTAATCTCGGAGTGGAGAACACTAGGTTAAAGTTTCAACTTGAACTCTTTTAAGAAACAACGATAAATGTATTCGTTGTTTCTTAAACGAGTTCAAGTTGAAACTTTAACCCAGAGCATCCATATGTATACTTAAAAGAAAAATTCCCTGTATTTGATTTTTAAAATAATTTACTAATCATTGTTATTTACATAATTATTTTTATTATGAATCATTAAATGATAAATTTAATTTAGGGATTATGTTCTATAAGACACATACTAACATAATTTGATTATTAATTTTACCAATCAGTTAATAACATCATTTATTGTGCAATAAATATACAAATGGTCAAAGCCTTAGACCTACACACTGGCTATTGCATTAGAAATATTTATTTAAAAAATGTATAATTTGTTGCAGGTAAGGACTTTTTTCCAGTGTGCATAATTTATTCTTAGAAAAGGTAAGTCCAATATTAGAATATGACTTTTTCTTATTGAAAATATGAAACTTAAGTACATTTACTTATTCAAAATCAGAAACTGGAAATAAAATCTCTATAAAATAATATTAACACTGCGTGTTACATGTTTTATTTTAAGATAAGGAAAACACTTTAACTATTTCTAACCAATTTTATTTGAAGTTAATGTGGTATAGAAAAAGTAATGTAAAAAAGCACTTAATCGCAATATTAAATAAATATAATAATCTTTCATTTTTATTGAAACTGCTACACCTAGAATTTATTGGCATTTTACATTCCTATTCAAATCACGAATCCAGAAATGCAATTATATTTACAAAATGTATTAGGAAATATTTCAACAACGTCTTCCTTTGTTGTGTATCAATAACAAACGGTCCGCGTCAGAAAAAATGCATCCGCAATTCAAGGTCGGGAGCCGGGAGCCAGGAGGCCGAGTCGCGACGCGGGCTTTTGGCTCCCTGCTGTCGTACACGAATTCTACATATCAAATCTAATTTCTTTTCACATGTTTTTAGAAATTATAGTATATTTTTAAAATATTACGAAAAAGGCACGATGCTGCCCCCTATTTATTGAAAGCATAATCAAATTTTACATTGCTCTTATGGAGATTTCTAAGCAACGATTAGTTTTATTTACCATTTATTTTCGATCAATCTATTTAATACAACATGTTTATATAAATTACCTCAATAAATTAAAGCAATATGAAGAACAAATAATGTTTCTAATGGAAGCATTTCAAGGATTTATGTGATCATTTGACAGTGTTCCATTATTTAATTTATATTTAATTTAAGAACCATTTTTTTGAAAAAATAAATACTGTCAATTTATTCGCAAAGCTTTAATGTACAATATGTATAACTTTTAAAGATCTATTTTCATTATTGTGGAAGATTAATCGTTGTTTGTTCTTATGGCCAAATAACATGTAAATTTCTGATCTTAATGAGAATAAAATATAATTCAATTTATTCTAATTTATTTACGGAATCTCCATTTTACATTATATATTTCCATTTCGATTCGCATATAACGAGTCAAATTACGAACATCTTAAAAAAATGTGCATCCCTAGAAACCCCAATACAATCCCAAAATACAAAAAACCACCTATAACCCTATATGAATACATCTCTCCTCCTTTTACCCTACTTTCCCACCTTGAAATCGACTATTAAAAAAACACACGTAGCACAGGGCAGAAAGACCTATGGTTGATAGCCCTTATAGAAAAGGGAAATATAAATTATTTTGATATATGTATACATATTGTAAAATTTATTTTATTATGATGTATTTCTTTTTTTTTTAGTAAAGACGTTATAGTAGTATTTCTATTTCAAAGAATATTAATACTTATTATTAAAACCTAACCGAATTGGTGCGTTACATTTAAGCACCCAACTTTAACTTTAAGAAAATCATTATTTAGAAGATCATCAAAATTGTTCTTGAAATATTTCACCAAGAAATATATAAAAGTGCAATGTAGCAAACAAATTAAAATACAATAAATTAGAATAACTAAGAATTAAATTACATTAAAAGTCTAAAAATAAATTAATTAACTTGAATAATTAACACAGATTACTTTTATTTTTATCACTTTTTTATTTTAAATTGTGAATACAAAATTTTTAAAATATCATTACAAAAGGAGTTATAGTAATAGATAACAATACTAACTTAATTCTCTACTGGTTTTCAGTATCATACATCTTTAGCTTTTATGCGTATTTTGTTATTGCATAACCGTACAAATAACATATTGATAAAAATAACTTCAAGGAGATTATCATAATACTATTGATGCAACATTATTTCTCCTGCCTGAAGAATAGGAAAATACACGCACAATTAGTAGGATTGGGTACACTAGAAAGCAATGTAAAGATTTTATCTAAAAATTTGGTGAGCAAAAGGATACGGAAATCTAATATGTTTGGCTGTGTCAACAATCCGACCAACTCTTTGACTTGGCGGACGCAACATAGGAAATCCCATGTAAATTTTAAAATGTTCAAGTTTTGCCTCCCCTATTTATTTTAGAAACAAAATGGATTTACCTTTTTTGTAGAGGGAAAAATTCTGAATTCATTCGCGTAAACGTTTATCACTTTCCGTTTCTCTAAGTTAAAATAATTAAGAAAAAGTAATGTGATTTTATAAAAATAATGACATGCCATGGAATTGAAACAACAATTGCGAATGTCAAAAGGGCAAAAGTTATCGCAGTCACTTGATTAAAGTAAATGTTTTCGAAATGATTTACACTATACAAGAAAAAATCCTCCTAATAAAGTGGTATTATGCAGACCACAGTTATCACGATGTTTGCGTTATGTATTTTGTCCTTAATTAAGTAACAGCAATATCTTGTGCACAGATTTTATGTGAAGTACGAATATACATAAATTTGACAATATTATAGTGTTTTATACGCGTGGCGCATGAAGTAAAATTTCGAGTTTAGAAAAGCCCAGAAAATTTGTCTCGGGTCGCTGCGCGACCCGAGACAAATTTTCACGGTGCTTTTCTAAACTCGAAATTTTACTTCATGCTTAGTCTGGGAGTGGAAAACACTTGTTTAAACCTTTAAATTGAACTTTAAAAAAATACAGGGAATATCTGCAAGTGTTGTATCAATTCCATGGTATGTCATTATTTTTATAAAATCACATTACTTATTCTTAATTATTTTAGCTGTTAATTTTCAGACATTCGTTGATTTTTAAAAAAGTTTAATTTGAAGCTTTAAACGAGTGTTTACCACTCCCAGACTAAGCATGAAGTAAAATTTCGAGTTTAGAAAAGCCCCGTGAAAATTTGTCAAGGGTCGCGCAGCGACCCGAGACAAATTTTCTGGGCTTTTCTAAACTCGAAATTTTACTTCATGCGCCACGCGTATAAAACACTTAAAAAATAACAGGGAATTTCAGCAATTGTTGTATCAATTCCATGGTATGTCATTATTTTTATAAAATCACATTACTTTTTCTTAATTATTTTAACTTAGAGAAACGTAAAGTGTTAAGTGTGAACATTCATAAATTTTGAATTTTTCCCTCTACAAAAAAGTGAAATACATTTTGTCTCTAAAATAAATAGGGAAACTAATATTTGAACACTTTAAAATTAACATGCGATTTCCTATGTTGCGTCCGCCAAGTCAACACTCGGTATATTGAATTATAAAAATAATCGAGCCGATTTCGTAAGGAAAACGTTCAAAATAACATGATCGTTGGTTGGACAACAACATGATATTCAAAGTACACATAAAACACATACGAGACAAACTACGACATTTAGGACACAGATTTTACTACTTAAAGCAATTTCTACCTGACGACGTAATGCTGAAAATATACCGTGCACTTCCAGAAGCCATTCTAAATTATGGAATAAGTATATATGGACAGGCATCTAAATATCTAATAGATGACCTACAGAGAACACAAAACACAGTCACAAAGCATTTGTATTACAACAAACAAACGCAAGACACACACTTTAACGTATACAGAAACGGAAACATAATGACGGTGGACAAATTGACTCAGTGGAGAAATATTCTAAATAATTTCATGGACAGACAAAACTGGCAAAAAATAGAACATAATCAAAAAACAAGACAGCAGACAACGGCACATTACTTAGTGGAAAGACATAACAACAAGTACGGACTGAGACGGAAAGAAATATACCTAAGACACTTATTCAACAGAATACCGAAACCCATACTGGATGAACAAAACACAAACAAATTTAAAATGAAAATCATTAAGTCAGTATACATAACACATGCCAAATCCACTCAGAATGTGGATTGGAAGAATAGCATACACGTTAAATTTAACATTTTTGCTTACTGAATCTGCTCGAATAACCACATTGTCTACACCAATGGTCTCCAAACTACGGCCCGCGGGCCAAATCCGGCCCGCGACTTGCATGAATCCGGCCCGCGATTGGTTGTAATTTATTTTGTAAATGTCATATTTTGAAAAATTGTACCATTGTTCCTTAAATTTTTCATAATTTTATAAAATTAATCGGATCTTGGCCGACTTTATTAAGTAGAATTGTATTTGTGGCCCGCGAAGAAGATAGTTTGGAGACCCAGGGTCTACACCAACGTCAACCATTTTTGAGGTTATGAATTCGAGTTTAGCGCGTTAAGCAGTAATGGTTGGCCGCTTTCAAAAACTCGAGCTTAAACCACTGCTTAGTACTTAGCCATGATTGAAAAACACCAAAATGTATTTAAGCCTAATTTAAATCGAAACTCAGCCTAAGCCACAATTCAACAACGGCACCTTAGTAGTTTTTTGCTGTCAAGTTATCAAACACTTTTATAAACATTTTTTTTTGTAGGGAAAAGCAGCAGAATTCAAAAATTACATTTGTCTCTTTAGCCAGAAATATTAGTTAAATAAAAATTGCTGTCAAGTTATAAAAAACTTTTATAAACATTTTTGGGGGGGGGGGGGGGGGGGGAAGCAGCAGAATTCAAAAATTACATTTGTATTTTTATCCAGAAATATTAGTTAAATAAAAATAAAGTTTTCTGGCTAAAAAAGCAAATATAATTTTTGAATTCTGCCGCTTTTTCCCAAAAAAAGTTTATAGAAGTTTTCAATTAAATAAATGACATGTTGGTAGAATAATAATTGAAACAAAATGTCGTTCTTTGGCATGGAATTTCAACTTTTCATTAACCAGAGACATATTTGTTTTTCTTCATGACCAACTCTGGAAAAAAACATTTGAAGGTAAGCTTAATTAATGTCATTAAAAGAGAAAATTACACAATTAAGTTTGATGTTACATATTTTACAACAAATAATTATCACTCACTCCTTACAATATTCTCATAGAAATGTGAGTTATATAGTATTCAATTTCTATTTAATAATTGCATAACTTCGTCGTGTTATTTATTTTGTTATTGGTATAATTATCACTCGAATACAATGTCAATCCAATTAACTTACAACAATTGAAAGTCGACGAAATAACTGGGTTATTTGTATATTTGCTAATTTCGCCATTGCTTAATATAATATTTAACTTAATTATCTGCATATCACATCAACAAAAAAAGAAAAAAAATACACTAACGTATGCATATCAAAAGTTTCAGCAACAGGATATTTCAGCAAAACGGATTTGGAATAGACACATAAACATTATACATTTGTTCCTGAGGAATAATGTCCTTTGCTTTGTTTACGATGGATAATAAATAAAATATAAGTTTTTTTTTTGTTTTATTGGGCTTGGTAACTATGACCATTAGCCATCATTCATTTATTATTCATAAATGATGATAAATGATGAACCCGCGACACCTCTGGGTCTGTAGGCAGGGATTTCTACCCACTCGGCCACCGAGGCCCTGCTAAAATATAAGTGAATTGTACATTATCATTTGCAGAGTATTTCAAGAAATAAGATTAATTTCGTTTTTCGTTTTTTAAATATATTTTGTATCATCAAGACTTTTCAAATAATTAATTAAAATTGCTAGTATTGAATTATACAATGAAACATTAAATATTAAGTACTAATCCTATTATAATATCCAGAAGTAGATTAATTTCGCGTTCTACAAAAATATTATGTCTTGATAAAAATATTCAATGAAACATAATGGTTTGTAAATTAAATTCACTTGGTTTTGTTTCACTTATATGTATTTTATTTTCTACTAGTTTCGGCTTAATGCCATTATCAAGAATGATTCATTCTTGATAATGGCATTAAGCCGAAACTAGTAGAAAATAAAATACATATAAGTGAAACAAAACCAAGTGAATTTAATTTACAAACCATTATATTTTAAAATGTTTTTGTTCTCATTAATCACGAGAAAAAAGTGTCCGATATATTCAATGAAACAACTGAATATTCCTGAAGTTGCTAATTTCACAGTGCGACAAATTCAAACTTTATTATTTTGAATTAAAATCTGAAAACAAAAATGAAAAATTTAAAAGAAAAAATATATTTAACTGTTTTTTGTTATATCAGCTTATTAAACAATTATTTCGAGGTCTGAAATTTCGATGTTTTTCATAAAAAAGATCCCCTAAAATAGCCTATATAATGATCAAATTTGCAATATGACACGTACTTTTATAGTGAAAGAAGTAAAATAATTTTAACTCGATTAGTCTTTCAATTTTGGATGAAAAAAGTTAAAAACCTAACTCATGAACAGCGGCGGCTCGCAGCCTAACTTCAGGGTAGGCCAGAGACCCAAGGTAATATGTATCTGTTATTGAAAGGTGACTTTGTTGTGCAATTCCTTGTATTTATAAAGCGCGATCCCAACTTCTAATTTTGTGCCCTGGCGCTGTGGCCTACCCTGAAGTTAGGCTGCGAGCCGTCGCTGCTTATAAATCACAAAATTTTCATTTTTAGTTTTCCTAGATTTTTTTTTAACCATTATCATCTAAAATTTAAAAAAAAACTAATAGAATTAAAATGATTTTACTTCATTATGATAAAAGTACGTGTCTTACTGCAAATCTGATCTTTATTAAGCCATTTTACGTTTTTTTTATGAAAAACTTTGAAACTTCGGACCTCAATAAAATCCTTAAATGACCTTGGTCTATTTGCACCCCTGCCGATTAGCTTTAATCACCTACTAATCATTAATTAAACCTCTGATTAAGTCAAATTTCTAGAACATAAAAATGTTAATTTGTAAGATATCCTAAACATATCTCTTTCAAAAATTGATTGATAAGGCTGATAAATGTTAAAAGTTCATCTTCACTTTTATATAAATAAAACAACACTTTCAAATATATATTGTGCATTCGCTACAATTGTTTCGCCACCCTGTGGCTTCTTCAGGCGAAGAAGCCACAGTGTGGCGATACATTTGTAGCGAATGCACAATATATATTTGAAAGTGTTTAAATTGTTTTATTTATATAAAAATGTCTCTTTCACTTGTGTAATCAATTTGTAAATACAATTGTTATGTTTTTAAAAAGTACTAATTACTGATTAAGTTAATCGACTTGGGTGCAAACGGGCACTAATATCGCAAAAAACAGTTAGATTTCGCCATTTTCCATTTTTGTTTTCAGATTTTAATTTAGAATGTTAGTGTCGCACTGTGTATTGAATTATACAATAAAGGGATTAGTACTTAACGTTAAGTGATAAGTACTAATCCTATCTTAAAATCCAGATAATTATTTATATTTAGTATTGTCATGCTGTGCTGTTCTTGTAAATGTAATGATGTACTTTTTATTCTCATGTATTTTAATTATTGTTAACAATGTAACCTGACAAGTATAAGGCAAATTAGCTAATAAAACAGTAAAGATTATATCATATGTTCAATTACAAAAAACCTCTAGAGTGCCATGATTTAATCTTTTTTTCAAATTTAAGTTGGCTACACACTTCAAGAGTTCACATAGACATAATAATTATAACGTATATTTTCAAAGTTGCCAACTTAGAATATTTTCCATAGCACTCTAAAATTTTTTTTAATTGAACATACGATATAACATCAGTGTAAAGTTTTAGCTAAGGCTAAGAATTCGAGTACACAAATATTCAAATAAAGCATTTTCTAACTTGAATTATTAAAATGTTTGTATATTTAGATAATTTCGCAACAAAAACATTTATTTTTTATTTCGTAAAAAATTTGTACAAACATCACCCAATTTGTAAGTCTTGTAAATCTAACCGTTATTGGGTGTGCGTTTGAACGAGACAGATTTACGAAGTCAACTTCGATCATAAACGACCTAATTAAAAGCCACTGGTGTACTTTTTATGACATTTTGCAATGACGACTGTCTGCCTCAGTTATTTACACCGACTGTAAATGTCGGCGCAAAGACCGATTATCCCATAAAAATTTAATGTAATTAAAAATTCCAAAACAGAATTACTCAAGTTGATGTCGAAGCAAGAGTGTGTATGTACCTACAAGCTGTTATTTTTTATAAGTATTGTAAATAACTGAAAAACATATTGTAAATAAATATAAACAAAATTTATAACTTGTTTAATAATCAAGGTTCAAATTTTATGTTGTAATAAATCTTATTTAAAAAATTGAAAATTGGCTTAGACATCAAACTGTTTAGTAAACTCAGTATACATTTTAAATACACGTTGAGCCTTTAACTTACTCAAAAGCTGATCAAAGTGATCAAGCTCATAAATGTATAAAAAAACTCAGTTAAATATATGTAAACTCAGTATACAATTAAAATTTCATAAGAATAGCATAAGAGTTAAAGCAAAGTTTTATTTTAAACTTCGCATTAAATCAGTTTTTTATACGCGTGGCGCATGAAGTAAAATTTCGAGTTTAGAAAAGCCCCGTGAAAATTTGTCTCGGGTCGCTGCGCGACCCTCGACAAATTTTCTACGCGGGGCTTTTCTAAACTCGAAATTTTACTTCATGCTTAGTCTGGGAGTGAAAAACACTCGTTTTCTCATTCAACATTGTCAAAACAGAATATATATATAATCAAAATTTCAATCAAAATTTCATTCGTTCATTTTTCAATGGAAATTTCATTTGAAGAAGTAAACACTTGGACAAGATATCTTCTGCAAATCAAATAAAATATGGCTGACTATCCGGCGGTAGAGAGAGTCGATATGCTGTTGATTCTAGAAGAATGTGGAGGTAACTATCGACAAGCTGCTATCTTGTATCGGAATCGATATCTTCAAAGACGGCACCCCAATCACTCTGTAATTCGAAACATCCATCTGAAAGCCCCACAAGGACATTTACGACGTGTTAAACCAAGACATATTTATAACCAAAATGACGTTAGTGCAATAACTGTTCTGGTAGTGGTTCACATTAATCCTCCTATTAGCAGCTATGATATTGAAAGAGAATCTGGCATACCCAGACGTACTTCACTGAGAATATTGAAGAGCCTACGTTATCACCCCTATCATATCTCGCTAACACAAGCGCTTACACCCAATGATATGAGAAAGCGCGTAGAGTTTTGCCAATGGGCAGAACAAATAATAATGAACGATCCCATTTTTTTTTTTGTTATGTTATGTTTTCCGATGAGGCAACTTTCAAAAGCAACGGACAGCTTAATAGACACAATTGTCACTATTGTTGGAGTCTTAATGTATGGTGTGGTATCATAGATGGACATTTGATTGGTCCACGTTTTTTCAACGGTAACGTAAATGGGCAATTTTTTTTAAATTTCTTGAGAGATGCACTCCCAGTACTACTGGAAAATGTGAATTTGCGAACAAGATTGAGAATGTGGGTTCAATTGGATGGAGCTGGACCACACTTTGCCCGGATAGTTAGAAATGATTTATATGAGAGTTACCATAACAGGTGGATTGGACGTGGTGGAACTGTTGCATGGCCACCAAGATCGCCAGATTTAACATTTCCGGATTTTTATTTATGGGGTTATTTGAAAGATGTTGTTTATGAGCATGAAACAACAAACAGAGATAATATGATAGGTACAATCCAGACCGCTTGCCAAAATATTCCAAGGACAGTTTTGTTAAAAACACTTCAGGACTTTCAGCGCCGAATTAATTTATGTATCGAGCAAAATGGAAATGTCTTTGAGCATCTTTTTTAATTTTCTTTATTGTGTATTGTTTAGTTTTGTCAACGGCTTGCCGTATTACGGCTTCATTATGTTGGTGGCAGGAAATAAAAATTCACATTAAAGATTTACAACAAAGTCGTGGAGGAATTAGTACAACAACTAATATATAGCTAAAACATTTAATTGAAAAAAAACAACATTAATCACCCTTAAACACAATAACAACGCAACATATTAACATTTTAATACTTGGTATTTCCTCCTCTTGCTCGAATGATAGCCTGCGCAAAACATCTTTGATGGCTTCTTGCGGAATTCGATTCCATTCTTCCTGTGCAATAATTCTTAATTCTGCAATTGAGTTAGGAGCTGGATTTCGTGCTCGTATACTTCTTTTTAGGTTGTTCCATAGACGTTCTATAGGATTTGCATCAGGACTATTTGCTGGCCACTCAAGTGCTGCAGTACCGACATCCTCAAGGTACTGAATAACTGTCCTTGCAGAATGCGCTCACGCATTATCATGCATTAACATAAAATTATCGTAGCCAATAAAACCGGCATAAGGAAAACATTTTCTTCGAGGATGATGTGTATGTACCAGTCAGCATTCATTCTTAAATTTACTTCAATCAGCTCTGTTCGACTCTCCCAACTAATGCCACCCCATAGCATAATTGAACCGCCACCAAAACTAATATTGTGTGCAAGATTACATTCTGCGAAACGTTCTCCCGACCTTCTGTATTCTCGATTACGTCCATCAGACTTCCACAATTGTATTCTTGTTTCTTCTGTTAAAAGAATGTTTCCCCACTGATGTTCATCCCAGTTACCGTGCTCTTGCAAATTCTAACCGTCGAATTTTGTGACGTGAGAGAATCCGAGGAACTCTGGCAGGACGTTTTGGATCTAAGCCGACCTCTATAAGTTTCCTGATAACCGTTTTAGCGGATATGTTGACTTGTATTGCATTCATTAATTCATTTTTAAGATGCGGAGCTGTAAAAGTGCGATTTTATAATGATTGAAGTCTCAAATATTGGTCATCTCTTTGCGTTGTTCATCTTTTGCGTCCTTGACAAGGCCGCAGTTTGTATTCTCCAGTCTCATCGAATCTTCTTACTATACGGGAAACAGTCGATTGCTTAATATTTAATCTCCGTGCAATTTCTTCTGTGTGTACCCCTCATTGGCTGAACAAACAATTTTAACACACTCTATGACACTTAAATGAGGCATCTCGTGAACCGAAACTATACACATGAGCAACAAAGCACTTGAAATGTCATTCACATCATCAAACAAAGAGTAATCATTGTTTTAGTCGCAAGGGCACACTATGTTAATTTATAACGTTTAATTATTATCGCATAATGCACTTATAACGGATGTATCTTAACATTATTGTTTCTGTAATAAATTGCAAAATACGCACAAGATTTAGCATATAAATCACAAAAGTCCTAAAGACAAAAAAATAGAGCCCGAAAAAAAAATATGCAATATTTTTTTAAGTACCAAAATAACAGCGCATTAGGTTATGTTGTAAACATTATTTTATCAAGTGAGTGTGCAAGGAGGACAGAAGACGACGACTATCGTTTCGCTCTTTTTAAAAGCTCCTCAGGCCGCCACATCCATCATCCCATACACACTCACTTAATATGTAGAAGTTGTATATATACTGACTTCGCTAACCATAAACCGGTATTGACGTCAGTATTTGTTAATGCTACTGCATTGATAAGGGCATTGATCACATTTTGCTTCTACAGTTAGTGTCGGTTTTTAGTTTAAACCTTCGACTAGCATCGGTTCGGGTTTCTCGCCGCTCCGATGCTAGTCGAAGGTTTAAACTTAAAACCGAAATTTACTTACAGAAACCTGCATTTTGTATCCAGTAAACTGGTGCATTAGCGCAAACGTTAGTGGTATGTACTTTTGCGCTAATGCACCAGTTTACTGAATAAAAAAATTGGTCATAAATTGATTACAACAGAAAAACTATGTCTACTGGGGAGAGCACTAAAAACCATTGTTGTGTAAAAGCGTCGCCGGCTTCACGTAGTTAATTGCGCGACAAGATTAGATCATAGGCTAAGCTTACATCGCCGACTCGTACTCAGCAAGAGGAACACAACAATATTGCCAACCCCTCAATACACCGAAAATACACTATATATGACGACAAAGTCGTCAATACACCGAAAAATTGTCAATACACCGAAAAGTCAGCAACCCGAAAGTCCTCCCCCCAAGGCGGCAAATTTAAAACTTTGACAGCTGTCTGAATCTATATATATATATATATATATATATATATATATATATATATATATATATATATATATATATTATATATATATATATACATATATATATATATATATATATACATATATATATATATATATATATATATATATATAACTGGCTGGAGTTTTTTGGGCTGCTTTCTCGCGTTGATTTATTTATTTGCGCTCTACGTTTCGGCAGCATCACTTCTGCCATCCTCAGGAGCTTTTTTGTACACTGAGTGATAGATGTCACGTTCACTGTCAGTACATTTGCTTTAGGGACGTGTAGTCTAGATCTGCTGTGTGTTATTGGTCCACTCGATGTAGAAGGTGCTAAAATTTCTTGATTTGTGTCCGATGTATCTGCATTGTTGAAATTATATATATATATATATATATATATATATATATATATATATATATATATATATATATAGTTCGCATTGCTTAAAATATCGGTAAGAGGACCAAATCAAATTTTCAGGCTTTTCTAAACTCATAATTTTACTGTATGCTTAATCTGAGAGTGGAAAAAACACTCGCTAGAAACGTTTCATAAACTTATAAAATACTGTCACGTGAAGTGAACAGTCAATTAGTAGTATGTGTTGTCCACTCCTTGATTAGGCATGAGGTTAATATTTTGAGTTTTTTTCTACTTTACTCTATGAGACACTTACTAGCCGCTTCTTTGAAATAATACAAAATGAAAGTGCAATTTCCATATTATCAACAATTCACGCTTGCAATTATGAATAAATTGTGTCTCGTGAATGTGACCTGGGGATTGTGGTGACTGGTGTATATGCGTGCCTCACTAAAGTGAACTATGTCAGATGTTATGTAAGTTTTGGAAAAAAATCCATTCCAATTTATTAAGTAATACAATAATATTATATTATGGAGCGATTAATGGATTTGTAGAGACTGGAAAATGATTGAGGACAGTGATCTTTAAAATAGAATAGCTTGTGTTTGTTTTTTTTTCCATATAATTGTTTCGTTGAGTGAATAATTAATTAATAATCAATTGTGAAACTAAAAAAAATTAAAAGGAACGTTTTTTTAGTGAGTTAATCTTGTAAATGTCGGATAATCAATTGTGAAACCTTTTTTCATATATTTAAATTGAATGTTTTTGAGTGTGTTAATCTAGTAAATGTCGGCTTTAAAGTAAGAGTCAATAATTGGCCTTTTCAATTAAAAGTATTTTATGGTGGTTTTTCTTGTAAAAATAAACTAACATTAAATTTACTAATACCCGTTTGCGCCAATGTCGATTAACTTAATCAGTGATTGGTAGTTGTTAAAAACACAACGATTGTGTTTACAAATTATTTACAAAATTCTTGATGAAAGAGACATGTTTAGGATATCTTACAACCTTATACATTTTCATGTTCTTGAAATTTGACTTAATTGGAGGTTTAATCAATGATTAGTGGAATCATCCACTAATCATTCAATAAACCTCTGATTAAGTCAAATTTCTAAAGCTATTCGGTCGGGGTGCAAATGAACCTAAATCTATTTATTTTATTTAAATAGTTGAAAAGTATCACAAAGTAACCTTATCCACCACAAAATATTTAAAATCTATTAATACTGGCAAAGAATAAAATGTGAAATTTACTAAATTAATGCCAAATTAAAGCAAAGATGGTCTAAATTATATTTTTTATGTCAGAAATAATACATTTTCAATATTGTTATGCATTATTTCAATTGGAGATGTTTAAGAAAACATCTCCAATTCAAATAATGCAAAACAAGATTAAAAATGTATTACTTTAACCCTTTCGGCCCTGATGGTGACATGTGCCACCACTAAAATTTTATAAACATACTAGGAATTTGTCTTTTAAATATACATACAAATATGCCTAAGGTGTAACTTTTCTGATAATCGTTTGTTTTTTTAAAATTGTATAATTTAAAGTCTTAATCGAGTGTTGTCCACTCCCAGATTAAGCATGAAGTAAATTTTCAGGCTTTTCTAAACTCGAAATTTTACTTCATGCGCCACGCGTATAAAACACTGATTTTAGGTGAAGTTCAAAATATTCTACTAAAGCAGTATGCTAAAAACGTGTATTCTTAACATTAACTCACATCAGTGTTTAGTACGCGTGGCGCATGAAGTAAAATTTCGAGTTTAGAAAAGCCTAAAAATTTGGTTTTGTCGCTCCGCGCTTCGCGTTACGCGACAAAACCAAATTTTGAGGCTTTTCTAAACTCGAAATTTTACTTCATGCTTAATCTGGGAATGGAAAACACTCGTTTAAAAGTTTAATTTGAAATATTTGTAAAATCAACGAATATCTGAACATTTACAGCGTATACAGTCTATTGAGATATGTACACTTAAAGAAAAACTCCCTGTATATTCGAGATAGTCATAAATAATATGCAGTGTACAAAATATTTTTTTGGGCACTAGAAAAATCCCAGGGCTAAAGGGTTAAAATAAATCAGTATTTTACACGCCTGGCGCACGAAACAAATATTTCGAGTCGAAAAAAGCCAGAAAATTTATTTCGTTTTTATATAAACAACGAATTATCCCAATTCCCAAAACACATCGTATCATCTTAATTTACCTTAACCTTAATCAAGGAATGGAAACACTTATTAGAAGCTGCAAGTTGAACGGTTTTTATATAAACAACGAATTATCCCAATTCTTCAAAACACATCGTATCATCCTAATTTACCTCCGTTTTTGGGAGAATAACCTCCAATTTAACATAAAACAATTTAACATAAAAAAAATTGAGTTTGTGAATAGATTGCAGAATATTTACAAAATATATATAATGAATTAAAATTAATATCGACTTTCTGCAAAAAAATAGTCTCATTAAGAGCTCCAATTTAGCAATACTGTACATTTCTGTTTCATCATAGTATATTTTAACAATCTAAATCATTCAGGACATCAAAACAAATATATTTATTTATGTAATATAAATATTCACTTTTAATTTCCTGTAAAGTTAATTATTTAGTATTTTCAATATTTAACATTTATTTAATATTAAGTAGGTTCTTTTATTCTGGGTGAGGTTAAAATAACTTCATGTTTTTATATAACGAATATCAATTCTATTTTCTTAACTGAGAAACTTGTGAATATTACAATATAATATATTTAGAAACTTTAACTAGCTTGCTTAACGAAGTTTATTGAATTTAATCGAAGTAATATTTTTACTGTCTTCCGTTCGAGAGTCAAATCAGAAGTCCCCGAAATAAAATCTAATAGTAATGAATAATGGTTCTTCGTTAAGCAAACAATGCGTACGAAGGAGCACGCATAGGCCGGGGTGAACTTTATCATCTTTAGCGGAATTTTTCCATTAAGTACAAATTCTAATTAACTATTTATTCTTCCCAGGCTTATCTGTGCTCTAGCATTAGCAAATGCATTCTGATAATAACATTTAGCAATGAATAATATTTAAGTAAAAATAAACAACAAACATCAATAAGTGAAACAAACATAAATAACTTTAAATATGATTATCAAAAATGCACGATACTAAAGTATTAAATTATATAAATGAAATAAATATACAGATAGATACATTACATTCCTTTTGAATAAAGATCTAGTTTTTTGGTAATACAAGCAGTTAAATTGCTGAAAAATAATAAAACTTGTTAGGTGCTCAAGAAATCAACAGCACTTGATGACTTTTATCTGTAAACTCATTCTAAGGATACATTCTAATTTACACGATTAGATTTTGAGAATATTATCATTTATTAATCTAATTATATACATTGTATATTATAACACAATTTAATCAATCACGTGACTTGCATTTAAGCATTGTATATTTCAAAATCTTCATCAACGTCAAGGTAAAACGCCTATTGTTTTTTTTTTATTGTTTTTATTATACAGTTCCATAAAATGATCGTAGTCGTGTGGAATCGATTTCAGAAATATCGCTGAGTAATTTGTTTTTATTGGAATAAAGTTCAAGGGAAGTGCGAAATGGATCATTGTGGATTTTTACGAAGAAAAAATTTAAAGAAACTAGGATTTGCCATTCAACAGTACTTGTGTGTAAACAAATATGTCTCTGATTCATCAAATCTACCTTGGAATTTATTACATTTTGCGGTTGTGCAAATTGTCTTTGTTAATAATATCTTGAATTAATTTCTTATTCAGCACTTGCTGAAACATCACACTATTATTTAATTAATTTCTCACTTAACCCGTGCTAAAACATTTAGGTATCTAATTAATATAAATATAACATAATAATTATATATATATATATATATAATCATTAATTAATATAAATATACCATGATTATGTTACACTATGTACCTATACAGGGAGTTTTTCTTAAATATGCATATCCCAATTACAGCTTATGCTGTAAGTCTTCAGATATTCGCTGTTTTTTTTAAGTGTTCAATTAGATGCTTTAAACGAGTGTTTTCACTCCTAGATTAAGAATGCAGTAAAATTTCGAGTTTAGAAAAGCCTTAAAATTTGGTTTGGTCGCTCCGCGAAGCGGAGCAGCCAAACCAAATTTTCAGGCTTTTCTAAACTCGAAATTTTACTGCATGCGCCACGCGTATTAATCACTGAAATATTGTGAAGTTCACAATATACTACTAAAGCAATTGATTCTAGACGCGTATTTTGAACCTTACTAAAACCAGTGTTTTATACGCTTGGCGCATGAAGTAAAATTTCGAGTTTAGAAAAGCCTGAAAATTTAGTTTGGTCGCGCCGCTTCGCGGAGTGGCAAACACTGGTTTAAAGCTTCAAATTGAACTCTTTCAGAAAACAACAAGTGTCGGAAATTTTACAGTGTATAACATTTTTCTTCTTTTTTCGGCGTCGAGTTGACAATACTAATTGAGTTTTTGGGTTTAGCGGCGGAATTAATTCAAAAAATAAAATAGAGAAGGAGACTTTATTGTAGAAATTTGTATGTAATTAATTTTTTTTAAATTCTTTTTTTTTAATACATGTGCCTATATTTCGCCAAAATTCGTTGGCTTCTTCAGGGCAAAGTTAAGGTCGGGCAGCGTAAAAAAGTCAAGTTCTAAAAATTAATTTTTGAATTATTTTCGCCGCTGAAACCAAAAACCCAATTAATATGTATTTACAGCGTATGCATATGTATACTTAAAAGAAATATTACTTGTATGTAGGTATTAAATAGAATAAAACTTGGATTGTTTTCTATACTTAACAAAGGTATAAAAAAAATCAAATAATTTCTTTCGATTAAAAGATGTTGTGTTATAATATAATTAATTTATCAAGTTTAAAAATGTGCGATCGTATTTGTGTTTTCTTATTAAATGCAGTGAAATAGAATGGTAGGTATGTAGTAATGGCAAAAAAAACAGAGACCACTTTCGAAAAGACGAATGCTCCAATTAACTTTCCAATCAATAAATTCACAAAATCTGAACGGAAGAAACTTCACTTTTAACGACATCCGAAACACACTAAAACAGTTAATTATTTGAAACTGATATTCTCTCAATAAAAAAATATATATATATATATATATATATATATATATATATATTTCAGTTAGCACTTAATGAGTAAGGTATACATACATTTGACATAAAGCCCTTCCTGAAGTGTTTATTATTTTTTATCTTTCGCTATATTCTTATTAATCGCTTTGTGAAACGTGATTAATATATATGAATAATAATTATAATTATAATAAACTCTGCAACCTAACAGGCAAATAACCTAATTAGAGAGTAACAATAAAATAATTTAAAAATTTAAAAGTTAGTAAAACAAACCAAGTGATTTTTAAATTAAAATATTTTATTGATTTATTTAATTTCCAACATTTAAACAAAACGCATTTTTTTATTTTTCACTTCTAATAATAACAATAATGCATTTTAATACAAAAAATCTAACAACTGATGACTAATGTATAAGGTATAATTGAGAGTCGGTTTTCTGTAGAAATAAGTATTAAATAAATGAGAATATAGATTTTATTATTTATTAATAAATGTAATATTATTGACAGTCTATTTTTAGTAAAATTAAATATTAAATACCAAATTATAATATAGATTTTGATATTACTTTATAAATGTGAGTGCAATCTAATGGAATCCACTCACATTTATTATCATTATAAATAAAATAATCAATATTTTAAATCCATACAAGTAGAGAGTCCTTATTACCTAATTATGAAGACATTTTTGATTATAAGTTTACATTATACATTTATTTTATAGTGGATAGTATTTAGATTCTATTACGTTGTGGGGAATCTTGAAATAAATAATAATTACCTGGTATGGTTCATAAACATTTGGATTATTTTCAATTGTGAACTATTTTTGCACATGCATTAATCAATTCTTACTTGTAGCTCCAGTATTTTATTATTACTATTGTTATAGGACAAAATCTCATTGTCGAACAAATTTACATATTTTCAATAGAGTTCCGAGGAATTGTAGAAAGTTATAATTAAATTTCGTAAGCAAATATACAATATTATATAACGCAATGTTTGACAAAGGAGACCGTTTATTTTATTCAAATATTTCTTTCTATGCTATACTACTCAAACATTTCTTCACAGGAATGAAATTATTCTAAACAACAAGTGGTCGGTTGAGTATTTCGCAATATAGATCGGTTTTAGTCAAATATTTTTTTCGCAATAAATTAGTTCTTATTAGAGATTTTAAAAAAATGGTAATTGCTATTTCTTAATATACCAGTATTCTATTAAATAAATGAGTGTACACTTATTGTTCTACATTGTAAATATAGATTATTATTGAAATGGTTGGTATGGTAAAAGTTTCAAATTTTATAACCTATTGATACATTTAAAAAAAGCCAGAATCACATTAGCGAAATACTGTCAAAATGGGTTCTGTAGTTTTACGCTTTTTTATTGAATAAAACTATACATAGATCTGAATAATTAATAAAAAAGCGTACACTTATTGTTTTACATTGTAAATATCGTTTATTATTGAAATGGCTGCTATGGTAAAGGTTGAAAATTTGATAACCTATTGATACGTTCCTAAAATATAACAGAATCACATCAGCAAAATACTGTCAAAATGGGTTCAGTAGTTGTACGGTTTTTTATTTAATAAAACTGTGCATAGATCGGAATAATTAACAGAGAAATATATTTAAAGTGTAATACTTTTCGTAGTCTTCAAATGATTAATAAGTATCTTTATCGAAATCTGAGAAGCAAAGATTTCTTTTGTGCAAAAAATTATAAAAATTCTGAAAAAATTATAATATTATATCTAAATATTATCTTATCTTAATCTTCTAATAAAGCCAAGTTTTATTAACAGTCGTTTTAAATTTAATAAAAATCTATGAAAGAATCACTTTAATAAAATTTGTTTGGGTTTTTAAATTATATATATTATACTACAATTGTTTCACCACACTTTGGCTTCATCACGTAGATGAATGGTACCTGATGAAGCCACAGTGTGGTGAAACAATTGTTGTAGTACAATAAATATAATTTTGAAACCTAAACAAATAAGTGTTTTATTAAAGTGATATTATGGAGTTTTAACAACTAGCTGCATTATTTTTATAATTATTATTAATTTAAAATAAGTATTTATAAGTGTATTTCTAATTACACAATATTTCAGTGCTTAATACGCATGGCGCATGAAGTAAATTTTCGAGTATAGAAAAGCCTGAAAATTTGGTTTGGTCGCGTAGCGTTGAAAATAAGAAAACCATAAATATCACTCACAACACAATTAATCTGGCTTACCCAATCATCTCTCGAGTTTCTTTTTACTCAGTGAACCGTAGTCATTTCCACTTGGTGAGGAAATCTAAAGGCTTAATAAACACCAATTTGAATGTACAATTACGTTAGAAATCAGCACACAGGAATTTCAAGGTGGAAAGGTAGAAAAATGTATAGTTTTTTTTTACATCATCGTGGTAGTCTTTTCCAGAAAGGCAGACCTTGATTTCCCTGTGTGGGATTTGGTTATACGAGCCTTGACTATCTTTGGATCAATCTCAACGCACTTCATCGTGCCATTTGTTTTCTCAATTGATGAGAATTTAATTATCGCACCAGGAAATAAAAAGCAGTGCCTGTTGAATGAAATGTAATAACATGCAATTTACCGTTATACAGGGTGTCCACAAAGGGTAGGGGGTATTTGTAAATTGAATAAAAAAATAAATAATAGTCAGAAAAAATTAAGTTTTATATTAATTTTTAGACAAAAATTTGGAAAATTAAGTGCCAAAGATTACGTTGTCCAAATGTTAACCCTCACGCTGTTGACAGTCCTCCAACCGAATACGGAAATTAGTCGCTACACGTCTACACATCTCTCTGGAAACTGCGGCCATTTTGGTGCGGATGTTGTCCTTTAATTGCAGTACAGTTCGTGGTTTGTTCTTATAAAGTGTCTCTTTAAGGTATCTCCATAGGAAATAATCAAGGGGTGTAAGATCGGGGCTTCTCGGAGGTCAGTTGATGGTGCCTCGGCGAGAGGTCACTTTTTCCGGAAAATAATCATCGACAACCTCAAGTGATTGGTTTAAAGTGTGGCAAGTTACCCCATCTTGTTAAAATCATGTTTCCATATTAAAGCCTTCAAACATCTGCAGTTGTGGAGCCAAAAGGAGCCTTAACATGTCGCAATACCATTCACAGTTTACAGCGAGGGCTCGCCCTCACAGTCTTCAAAAAAATACCTTAAAGAGAAAGTGTATAAAAACAAACCACGAACTGTACTGCAATTGAAGGACAACATCCGCACCGAAATGGCCCCAGTTTTCAGAGAGATGTGTAGACGTGTAGCGGCTAATTTACGTTTTTGGCTAGAGGAGTGCCAGCAGCGCGAGGGTTAACATTTGAACAACGTAATCTTTGGCACATTATTTTCCAAAACTTTGTCTAAATATTAATATAAATCTTCATTTTTTCTGACTTTTTTTATATTTTTAATTTAATTTACAAATTCCATCTACCCTTTGTAGACACCCTGTACAATATTCTTCATTAAACTACATCTTCCCACTTTGCTTTTAAATAGATTATTTATAAATCGTTTTACTAAGGCATCAAAGTATATAATTAGAAGAATAAAGCACTAATAACCTTTATTCACACTTTTATTTGAATTACCAAATGTACATTTCGGACACAAAGTGACCATTATCAATGGATTAACACTAACGCTTAGTGTTTATCCATTGATTATGGTCACTTTGTGTCCGAAATGTACATTTGGTAATTCAAATAAAAGTGTGAAGAAAGGTTATTATGCTTTCTCCGTCAAATTAATTTGATCTTCACGTAACTCACAATCAATGTATTTAATGTATTATGTATTAAAATAATGCGTTGGATCATTTATTTCTAAAACTACATATGCTCACCTTTTTTAATTAATGCCTTGGATCATTTATTTCCAAATGATAACTACATATGCTTCAATTTTTTTTTTGATAGTCACTTATAAAATCAACGAATTTGCACAATTTACAAAAATTAATACTTTGATGTTTTAATTTTTGTAAAAGTATATGGAAAAAAAAGTTTTAAAAATGAAATGCACGTGCATTCAAATGACACAATTGTGTATCAAGATCAGTCAGTGTTAATGTTGCGGTTGCGTTATTTGTTTACGTTGTTGTTGTTGAGCTTAATGCAAACTTAATTATGGACATTCACTGAAAAACCGTGACCACTTTCATAAAGATAAATCTCTAGTTATATGGTGTTCAACATGTTTTTTTTTTAGTTTTTGATTTAATCTAATGACTCGCATTTTTTCTACTTTGACTGGTTTGATTTAATTTTAAATTCACATTTATAATTTATAGTTTAGAGGAAAATTTGCAAATCAATAATGTTAACCCTTTCAGCCCTGGAATTTGTCTAGTGCCCACAAAAATGTTTTGTAACAATTTTTGCATGAATTTATTTTATTTCCAATTTTTGATATTACACTTGTAAAAATGAATTTCCGTTCATAAATATATTATAAATTATTTATTACTATCTTAGAAATACAGAGAGTTTTACTTTTAAGTATACACATCTCAATATACTGTATACGCTGTAAATCTTCAGATATTCGTTGATTTTACAAATATTTCAAATTGAACTTTCAAACGAGTGTTTTCCACTCCCAGGTTAAGCATGAAGTAAAATTTCGAGTTTAGAAAAGCCTGAAAATTTGGTTTGGTCGCGTAGCGCGAAGCGCGGAGCGACCAAACCAAATTTTCAGGCTTTTCTAAACTCGAAATTTTACTTCATGCGCCACGCGTACTAAACACTGATGTAATGTGATTTTCAGAATACACTTTTCTAGTATACCGCTTTAGTAGAATATTTTAAATTTCATATAAAATCAGTGTTTTATACGCGTGGCGCATGAAGTAAAATTTCGAGTTTAGAAAAGCCTGAAAATTTGGTCTGGTCGCGTAGCGCGTAGCGCTACGCGACCAGACCAAATTTTCAGGCTTTTCTAAACTCGAAATTTTACTTCATGCTTAATCTGGGAGTGGAAATCACTCGCTTAAGAATATTTTAAAAACAAACGATTATTGGAAAAGTTACACAGCATTACATGCAGCATCCATGTATGTATATTTTAAAGAAAAATGCCCAAATTTTAGTGTTCACAAATGTCACTGTCAGGGCCGAAAGGGTTAAAGGAAATATCCGCTTTGAGGTGTGCTAGTTAAAATCCGATTATTATCTAAACTAAATAGTTTCTAATGTTCAGTGTATTGCAAGTATTTTATGAGTTAAGGAAATGTGAAGAAAATGAAAACGCTTGAAGCAAGGCATATTATTCACGGTTTCGTAATTTTCTGCACTCATTTATAATTTTATAAGATAGTAAACGATCGCAATATAATATTAGCGACTGCGGATATTATCGTCGTCTTCGTGCAATATAAAACTCCTTTCACATTATATCTCACATTACTGCAGATATGTAGTTGAATAAAACAGGCAATTATTTCATCTAGAACGTACAATGAAGATATTGAATTCAAATTTAATAATCACACACAGAATAATCATAAGTAAATTTATCTTTAATTTGGTTCTAATTGATAACATGAAAAACATTTTAACTAATATTAAACCTAAATTAAAGGCACTTTCTTTGTTTCACAAAGGGCGATTAGTTCAAATACAATATTGTAAATCTACATTAAGCAAAAAGTCTATCAATCAATTATTAAAAATTAGCTAAAAAAAGTTAGCTAAACACTCTATTGACAATAATCACTTCTTTAATAACCAAACGCTAAAGATTTTATACACAGGCAATAAAGGACGTCATCTCAACTGTCGCGAAGGGCTGGAAATCCAGATAGCAATAAAACAGGGAAAAGCAATAGTTAATGACATCGAAGATCTGTGGAGCTCGCCCATCATGACATCCCTTATTGCCTAACCATAAAATTTAAATTAACCTCTCTCTTGTATAGAATGTTTGTAAAAATGCAATTTTCTGTCTCCTTGAGAATGACTCAAGTCGAAACTAGTTGGAATAAAAAACCAAAATATTGGTGAATTTTAACCAAGTGTTTTCTTATTTAAATCATAGTTGAATATGTTTCACCACTTGAAAGATGAGAAACTTGTTTAAGATATCTAATACGCAATCTTATTTATCGTATGTTCAATTTTAAAATACCTCTAGAGTGCCATGGAATATATTGTAGGTTGGTAACTCTGAAATTATGTATTATAATTAGTATGTCTGACGTTTTATATGTCAATTCCTAAAGCGTGTAGCCAACTTTAATTTAAAGAAAAGATAAAATCATAGCACTCTGGAGATTTTTTTTATTGAACATATGATATAAAACATATGATATAAAACACACGTTAAAAAGATCGTTGGATTTGGCCATTTATAACTCTCTGAGTTCAATACATTAATGTATCTCTTGGTTTATTAAGCGGGACTCGCAGCGCACACCGCGATCCGGGCCATTGCACCATTGACGGGAGCGCCTCATGTCAATGCAGCGCTCGGGTAAAAAAATCATATCTCACAAAGTTGAAAAGCGCCCATACTTTTGAAAACGGAAATATTCTTAGGAAGGATCAGGGCATAACATATATTTTTTGAAGAAAATTAAAACATGAGTAATTGATTATTTTTTGAGATATGTTTTATTTATTAATAAAAATCTATATAAATAAAGTTTTCTCGTTTTGAAAAAAAACTGTATTTTAAACTTTGAACATTTAAGCACAAAAAAGTACAGAATTACTTTTTTTTGTATAGCCGTTACCTATACAAAAAAAGTAATTCTGTACGTTCTTACGTTACGTTATTTTTGAGTTTAAAATAAAAATGTACTAAAAGTTTATATTGCTATAACTTTTGACACAATATTTTGTTTAACCTGTAGTAGCAACCAAAAGCCATGTCTTGATAGCCTTTATATTATATGTGAAATTCGCTAAAATCCCTGATGTACCTCTAAAAAGTGTGCACTTATTTATGGAATCGCCGATATCTTGATTTTAAAATTAATTAAAATCAAACAAGCATAATACAATATTAATAAAACTCTTCGAGTCTGGATGAATTCGCATAAATCACGCTTATAAATTAATTGCAAACGGGCGGGTTTTGTCGTTCGCAAAACACGGTCAATATTGTGATAATTAATTACAGAGATAATTAAAATTCACTTAACCGCGACAAAACGCAACAGCTTGCAGATGACTCTTCATTTTTGGGCGAGCGGAGTTTCTACGTGCGTGTTTTATTATTTGGGTTAACGACATTGACGTCTTCTTTTAATTTAATGAATGAAATTTAAATATTGAATTCATTAAACAAACAGTTCTTTCTGTATGAACGTTTTGTAATACCACAAGAAATCTCCTGTGGAACTCAAATATTCATTGTTTAATTCAATATCTGTCGGGGTATTAGCTCGGGAAGTAGTTGTTTCAATGAATATTTATTTGGATAAGTCTCAACGAGACAAAAAGTTTGCAGAAAATCTAATTTAATAAATGAAATTTAAATATTGAATTCATTAAACAAACAGTTCTTTCTGTATGAAAGTTTTGTAATAGCACAAGAAATATGCTGTGTAACTCAAATATCCATTCTTCAATTCAATATCTATTGGGGTATTAGCTCGGGAAGTAGTTGTTTCAATGAATGTTTAGAAAAGTCTGAGTGAGACAAACATTTTGCAGAAAATCGATATTCATTTTAATTGGTTTTTATACTTTGTAAATGTTCTGCACACAACTGGCAAATTCAATTTCACTTTATGATAAGCACAAGAAATTATCATTTTTTTTTACCTCGACTCTTGGCCATACAGTCAGCAGCCATTTGTATTATTATTTTTCGATTTTAAATTAACTTATCCACATACACACGTTATACAACTCATATGGACGTCACAACGCATTCATACAACATCCATGGCTCCAGAGGGTGCCAATTTCCCCATAAGAAAGTGACACCCCCGGTGGGATTCGAACCCACGACCCTCTGGCCCAAGAGCAGGAGCTCTACTCACTGACCCACGAGGGTCCCGAAATGATCATTCAGTACAAATTAAGATTTTTATAATAAATATTAAATTTAAATTAAAGGCACTTAGTTTGTTTCACCTAAATGTTTATTTCTTCCAATTTAAGTGAAACAAACTACCCACTAAGCAAAAAACAAACAAATAACGTTATATCAACATTGTGGCAACATTAAACGTTGTTTTAATGTTGTTGAAACATTACTTAAATGGATTTGCTCAGTGGGCAAGTGCCTTTAATTCAAATTTAATATTAGTTAAAATTGTGTTGCCCTCATTTCATTAAAAATGAAATATTTAAATAAAAACTTGTCGTGACTGAATAGCTAACGCCTAAGTCAAATCCCTAAAACATATCATCCCCAACCCGATTTCCCGTCCATCACCTTTCCATTAAAAAAATATACATTCGTTTTTTTTTGTTTTTTGGCCTTGGCTTTCGCCATATAGCCATCCCTTGTATTATTTTCATCCATTGTATTATTTTATCAATTGAATTTTTACTAATTCACACACTTATCTCTTTAAATTCACTTGGACGCCACATTACATTCACACAACATCTATGGACCCGGATGGAATCATTTATTACTCATAAATGATTCCACTAGACTGGATTCGAACCCGCGACCTTTTGGTCTGTGGGCAGGGTCTCTACTCTAATATTAGTTAAAATGTTTCATCAAGTGATCAATGAGAATCAAATTAAATTTAAAATAAACACATTTCTATTTCCCAACAGAATGCAATTTAATATATAAAATTACGAAAATGTTATTCGTGAAAATGCAAACAATGTCTTAATTAATAAGACAACTTAAGACGATAAATATCCATTGAAGCAACAATAATTAAGACATTGTTTCCATTTTCACGAATAACATTTTCGTAATTTTATATATTATGTTTAAAGTGTGCAAACTATAAGAAGCGTAAGCTTATTTTCTCGAATTCAAATAGTTTTTCGTTTGAATTTATCTAGAATGCAATTGTTCTAATTATGCAGATAATAATGTTAATTATTAATAAATAATATAATTGCGTTAATTTATTATAAAAGCATTTACATATTTTTTTGTTTTTGGTAACATTAATTATTTCAATGAAAATAAACGGTCTATCGATATACTCTAGTACATTTAGAGCGGATTAGGTTATATAATTATTCAAAAGTAATTGCTTGCTTGCGTTGGTGCCGTGACTCGGCACATTTTGTTCTTGTTGTGGACTGGTTCGATTTTTACATGACGATGGAAATGTGTCAATTGGTCTCGACTCGGAGATTGCGTTCATTGTTGGAAGTGCAACAAGTTCCTGACCTTACTTACTTACACCTGGTTTTCCTGAAACTCGCGCCAACTTTCTTTCACGATTAAATACACAAGTTTTTTCATCGTATTTATGTAACAAAGTATCAATGTGCTTATATATCAATCATATGACACTCTATTTACATTCACAATACTTATTATAATCATCAACCTCGGCAGAAAGGCTACTGGCCGATAGCCAATTATCAAAATATTTACAAATATACAGAGAGTTTTATGTAACACCGAATATTTTCATCCAATACAATTAGACGCCTTTAATTTTTAGGTTATGTGTGAATTGGATTGCCTATATGACCGTTACAACTTGTAACCAATCAATCGCAATTAATGCCTCAGCTTGTACATACAAGGAGTTTTCTTTCAAGTATACATGTCCCAATTACAGCGTATATGCCGTAAATCTTTAGATAACCGTTGTTTTTTTTAATGAGTTCAATTTGAAACTTGAAATGAGTGTGTTCCACTCCCAGACTAAGCATGAAGTAAAATTTCGAGTTTAGAAAAGCCTGAAAATTTGGTTTGGTCGCGTAGCGCGAAGCGCAGAGCGGCCAAACCAAATTATCAGGCTTTTCTAAACTCGAAATTTTACTTCATGCGCCACCGGTACAAAACACTGACATATTACGAAGTTTAAAACACTCCGCTAAACTTTAAATTGCATCAGTGTTTTGTACTGGTGGCGCATGAAGTAAAATTTCGAGTTTAGAAAAGCCTGAAAATTTGGTTTGGCCGCTCCGCGCTTCGCGCTACGCGACCAAACCAAATTTACAGGCTTTTCTAAACTCGAAATTTTACTTCATGCTTAGCCTGGGAGTGGAAAACACTTGTTTAAAGCTTCAAATTAAATTCTTTCAATAAACCGAGCCTTCGCAAATGTACAACGTATATTTATGTATAATTAAAAGAACAAATCTCGTTATGAACATATTCGGTGTTACATAAAACTCTCTGTATATTTATTATGTTATAAAAACAATGTATATAAAAGACCGCAATTTAAATATTAGATTCAAAGAACACAGTTATCACATAAAAAACCAGAATCCAGAAAAATCTGCAATTGCACATCATAACTTTACAACAGGTCATAAATTCAGCATCAACAGTATGAAACTCCTAAAAGAGTCCAATAAGTATCAATTAAACATGTTGGAAGCCATAGAAATGCGTAAAAATAAAAATAATTTATTGAACTTCGATTTTAGTCCCTTACATAACCCGCTTCTAAATTTGTTACCTCCATAAACAACACGCAATAAAATTTGTCAACCCACCCAAAGGTCTTCCCTTAATCTGGGTTTTTCCCTTTAATCCACTGTAGGTATAAAGAAACCGCGCAACAGTTGTAAGAATTAGTTGTTATTGAAAATGAGTGCTTAGCACTTGAAATATATATCTAACTATTAGAAAATAAAGTGTGAAAAAAGGATACAACAGTGTTAATTATTTATATATAAAAGATGATAATAAAGATATTTACTACTACTATTCAATCATATGTAGGTAACAGTTTGCATTTTTAATATTTATTTATATGAGAATATTAATATTCTTCTTTTAGTTACGTGAAATTGTTTCTAGTATTCGTATTGTTTTATTCCTTACAATATTAATGTTGGTCAATTTTTAGCTATACCCGACTGTTGTTTGAACTGAAAGTTAGTATTTTCAAAATATCATTAAGCATGTATTAATGATATTTTTAAAATACTAACTTTTAGTTCAAACAGTCGAGTATTACTAAAAATTGGCCAGCATTAATATTGTAAAGAATATACCAATAAAAATACTAGAAACAATTTCATGTAACTAAAAGAAGAATATTGATATACCATTTGAATTAAAAGTATGTATTTATTCACCTGTATTTAGATTCATTACTAATATTTTATTGTAATTTTTTTAGAGTAGTAATAATACAATTCACATACTTGGAATGTTTCTTTTAAGTATCTTATGATTTCAGTGTTTGATACATTTTCAGGAATTCATTGTTTTTATTTCAATTCGAAGTTTCTAGACAGTATTTGCAATCCTTGGTTAAGCATAAAGTAAAATTTAGAGTTTAGAAAAGCCCGAAAATTTGGTTTGGAAATGTACACTAATATTTCAAAACAAAATTAGTAACTTATGAACGGTGGAGGCTTCTACTTCGTTATACATGTTAATTCAATAAAATAAAACATTTTAACTTTGTATAACACAATATTTTTATTTTTGTGACTAAAGTTTCGGCATCTCAACTTGCCATTATCAAACAGATTAATAATTATAATGGCAAGTTCAGTTGCCGAAACTGCAGTCACGAATATAAAAATATTGTGTTATACAAACAAAGTTAAAGTGTTTTATTTTATTAAAATTAGTAACGTTATACATTTTTAGTTCACTAATTTCTGAAAAATGCCTATGAATTTTTATTGAACTCTGAACTTCCGTTCGTGTTTGCAATTATTTTTTATTTACAGAAACCAACTTTTTATCAGCGGTAGAATCGAAATTTCTAACGAGTGTTTCCAATCCCAGATTAAGCATGAAGTAAAATTTCGAGTTTAGAAAGGCCTGAAAATTTGGTTTGGTCGCGTAGCGCGAAGCGCGGAGCGACCAAACCAAATTTTCAGGCTTTTCTAAACTCGAAATTTTACTTCATGCGCCACGCGTATAAAACACTGATAAAAAGTGAAGTTCAAAATATACTGCTTAACTTTGCGTTAATAAATTTTACAAATGTTTATTCCGTCTAAGCAAATCTTGCGCATTCAAAACTCGAGCAGTTTGCGCTGGGATATGCAAGTACAATTAATTTAAAAAAAATCGTAAGCAAAATCCTTCAGGTGCTTGAATTTTGAAAGACCCTAAACCAATTGCTCGAATTTTAAAAGCACAAGATTTGATTAGACGAAATAATAATTTGCATTGTACACAAATGAAACAGGATTTTAACTTTGTTTGTATAACTGAGAGTTTATTAAGTGACTATAGTTTCGACAACTTTAACTTGTCGTTTTAAAACTTAACAATTTGCAGTGAAATTTATTAACCTGAGATTAAACTTAATCATTATATTTTAAACTTCAATTAAAATCAGTGTTTTGTACGCGTGGCGCATGAAGTAAAATGTCGAGTTTAGAAAAGCGTGAAAATTTGGATTTGCCGGCGCGACTCGCTTCATCTGTTTGAAAATTATTGAATGATTAAATTCATTTATTTTTAATTTATTTAGATAAATAGATTTGTTTATACAAAAATCAAAGGGAATTCATGTGTTGTTTATCAAAGCATTCAATTATTTTCAGGAAACTAGACGAGTTTCCTAGAAATAATTGAATGCTTTAATAATTATAAATGAAATAAATTGACAATTCTTTATTGCAGAATACTTTAAACATTAAAAGTGCGATTCTTTTCGCAATCTACAAGTCAGTCATACAAAGACTATATCAAACACTGACACAACAAGTATATATATTGCTTTGACTATGAACTGTTTGAGATTGAGAAATAACCATTTTGACGTGTGTCTTGTGCCATTTTGTTTTTTGTTTTTAGTGTTAGGCACACTTTTCTTGTATATTTTTAATATGTATTTCTTGTATATTTTCAATATGTATTTATAAATTTATTTTGGAAATGGAGATTCCGTTAATAACGTGAAATCAATTTCAATTTCACGTTATTAACGGAATCTCCATTTCCAAAATACATTTATAAATACATATTGAAAATATACAAGAAATACATATGTTTGCTGTTACATACAGTAACCTACTACAAATGTGATCAATGGATCAAATTATTCAGGCCATTTAACCCTTTACTGCACGGAGTAACATGAATGATACGCTTCATAAAAAACGTCATAGTAAATACAATTTTATATTTCTGTTTGCGGGATGTGTTGCATAATATCTACGCAAGTATCAGAGACGTATGTACATATTTTTTAAAGTACAAAATTGTTTGGAATCCGTGTTATGGCCGTTTATTCAAGCAGATTAGAGTGTAGCGTTCAAATTGAGCTGCGTTCTCCGATATACGACTTTCAAAAAAATAATTAAGTTCCATATAAATTACATGTTTTTATACTTTTTTATTTAAAAACGTATGTACGTTGATTTTATCCATCTGCTGTGTTAAAATTATCTTATAAATTAAATCAGAAAACGTTTAAATTATATGTAGCATATTTGCAGATTTTGCCAGATTTTTATTAACAATATTTATTATTAATAAAAAACTGCAAAAATCTGCTAAAGTGCTACATATATAGCAATAATATAGATTTATTTCATTATTTTTCAAGCATTCCTTGACAGATTTAACATAAGAAAACTTTTGTTTTGTTAAAATTAAAAAAATCGTGCAGTAAAGGGTTAAGTTATCAAACTGTTTAGGGGGAATGGCAAAACTATACTGATGAGAGATAAATCTCGAAACGCGTCTGTAGATGACCTGAATAATTTGACCCAAATTGTTACATGTGCAGTAGGTTGCTGAATGTAACAGCAAACACTTGTTGTATAATTTAATGTACGTCGGAGTATTAGCTCGGGAAGTAGTTGTTTCAATGAGTGTTTGATATAGTATTTGTAAGACTAACTTGTAGATTGCGAAAAGAGTAGCACTTTTAATACATTAATAATTATTTTTTTTATAAAGGAAAAAATCAAATACCGAGTAATTTTAATAAAACCGTAATAATTCCATATTTAAAAGCAAACCTGTTAATTTTCTTTAATCTACTAAATTACTTAATAACTAAATAAATTAAAAAATCGAGCATTGCAAACGGTGCAATTACAAATGGGAACAAAAAGCACATATTTCGCGTGCAATTAGACGCTTTTATGTCGCAACTTTGTGGCAGTTGAATTTCATTTAATTACATTATTTTGCAGTGAGTAAAAGGTATTTTTATGTATATACAAAAATGTTTAGAATTTTCCATTCTAATCCTCTTATGGAGAAATGCGGTTTCACTTCCTTATGGAAACGAATTTGACGTTTGTTATCCACTTTTGTGCAACATTAAAATGTGTCGTGTAATGATATTAATTTATAACTTTACGAATTTGAATGAATGAACGGATATTTAGGTGTTTTAAAATAAATTTCTCTTTTGAATAGTTTTGTTAAGCCATTAACGGCCGTGGAATTATAGAGTTAAATCTAAAAGTTGATTTCAAGTGAAATTCTGCATTTCTTTTTTTGATATTTATATGAGCCGCCTATTTCCAAAATCCATTTACAGCTTACACATTATGTAAGTCCCTATATGTAATATATAAGTCGCCTATTTCCAAAAACCCCTAAATCCATTTGAAAACAATAAACTTAGGGGATTATATATTACATACAGGGATTTTTTTTTAAATATACATAATGTATACGCTGTAAATGTTTAGGCGTTCATCGATTTTAAAGAAGCGTTCAATTTTAAGTTTCGAACGAGTGTGTCCACTCCCAGATTAATCATGAAGTAAAATTTCAAGTTTAGAAAAGTCTGAAAATTCGGTTTCCAACTTCACTCGCATTAAATTTGAAGTGGAAAAGTGTCGTTTTAACATCGTCCCTCGCATATAAAAAATTGTGCAACGGCTTTTAAAAGTGAACGTAAAATGTTTAATAACGCCAAAGAAGGCTAAAACTCTATTGTTAATTAACGCGACGCGAGTCCGGTACTAATTACACGTGGTCCAAATTCCATTCATGATGGCCTTAAATTGACAGTTTTTTTTGTGTAAAATGTAACTTACATCACCTGCAATTCAATTGAATTCAATTGGATCAAGTTCGATCATGAAATAAAGCTTAATGCGTGTGCTAAATATTTAGAAATGTACACTAAAATTGCAGAACAAAATTAGTAACATTAGACGTTTTTAGTTGAATCATTCGTAAAAAAGTCTATGAATTTTTATTGAATTCTGAACTTCCGTTCGTATTTGCGTTTTTTTTATTTTTTTAATAGAAACCAACTTTTTATCAGCGTTCAAATTAAAACTTCTTACGAGTGTTTCCAATCCCAAATTAAGCATGAAGTAACATTACGAGTTTAGAAAAGCCCCTTGAAAATATACTTGAGTCTTCGGATATTCGTAGTTTATTAAAAAAGTTCAATTTGAAGCTTTAAATGAGTGTTTTCCACTCCCAGGCCAAGTATGAAGTAAAATTTCGAGTTTAGAAAAGCCCCGTGAAAATTTGTAGAGGGTCGCGCAGCGACCCGAGACAAAATTTCTGGACTATTCTAAACTCATAACTTTAATTCATGCGCTACGCGTATAAAACACTAAAATATTGTGAAATTTATGTTTATTTGAACTTCACTTGAAATATGTGTTTTATACGTGTGGCGCATGAAGTAAAATTTCTAGTTTAGAAAAGCCCAGAAAATTTGTCGAGGGTCGCTGCGCGACCCGTGACAAATTTTCACGGGACTTTTCTAAACTCGAAATTTTACTTCTTGTTTAGTCTGGAAGTGGAAAACACTCTTTTAAAGCTTTAAATTAACCTCTTTTAAAAATCAACGAACGTCCGAAAATTTACAGATAAAACAATTAAGAAAAAGTAATGTAATTTTATAAAAAAGTAATGTGATTTTATAAAAATACTGACATACCATGTTTAATTTAAAGCTTTAAACAAGTGTTTTCCACTCCTAGACTAAGCATGAAATAACATTTTGAGTTTAGAAAAGCCCCGTGAAAATTTTCTGGGCTTTTCTAAACTCAAAATTTTACTTCATGCGCCACGCGTATAAAACACTGATTTCAAATGAAGTTCAAATATACATAAATATTACAATATTTGAGTGTTTTATACGCTTGGCTGCGCGACCCTCGACAAATTTTCTGGGCTCTAAACTTCACGGGGCTTTTCTAAATTCGAAATTTATTTCATGCTTAGCCTGGGAGTGGAAAACACTCTCGTAGCACTGCGCGACCAGACTAAATTTTCAGGCTTTCCTAAACTGAATAAATGTTACTTCATGCGCTACGCGTATAAAACATTGAAATATTGTGAAGTGTTCAAAATATACTTGATCTCAAGTTAATAAATTTTACAAATATTCATTTCGTCTCACCCAAATCTTGCGGATTTTAAAACCGCAAGATTTGGTTAAGACGTACGTACGTAATTTACATTATTTTTAAATACTTAAAAGTTTATTTTAGTCAAGTTTGAGCAACACAAATTTCGCCGACTCTCAATAATTCTTAATTTCCTCATATTTTTTGTAACTCTGGCTCTCTTCTTCAAAAATCGAACTTTATCAAAACAAGGATAGAAGCTTTCTCGGCTTGAAAATATTTCCTCATAGTTTTCAACTTAGCGCCCCATATTTTGAAAATAACTGTAACTATTTGTAGTTTGTGTAGCAAACAATTATTTTGATGGAGCGATTTGAAGTAATAAACATTAAAAAATCAACACTCGTTTTATCAATAATCCAGCAGTGAAATTAATCATAAACAAATGTTGTTCAAATAATTTGTGAATTTGAAAGTTTCCATTTCGAGTTCCATTAAACAATGCTTAGTTATTTAATTAGATAACTGAGAACTATATTAAATGAGTTAACGTCGGAAATCTGTTTAGCAGCTCATATACATAATATATAAAATTACGAAAATGTTATTCGTGAAAATGCAAACAATGTCTTAATTAATAAGACAACCTAAGACGATAAATATTCATTGAAACAACTACTTCCCGTGCAAATACACCTCCGGATATTGAATTATACAATGAAATATTTAAAATATTATTTAATTTGTCCTCTTATACAATTTAATTAATCACCAAACGGAAATACTTCTAAGGTTAGTGATTGAAATATTATTATCCTTTAAACCAGCGGTTCACAACCATTTTCAGGTCGCGCCCCCCTTTGACAATTCCACGCCCCCCTCCCTGATTTTATTTGAGTTTTTTAGATAGATTGAAACACTATTAGAGCCTTATCTCACTTCACCTAATTTTTAGGAAATTTGTCGTGCCCCCCCTGATATCTTGCCCCTCTAAGGGAACGTGCTGCCCTAAAGGGGCATGCCCCACCGGTTGACAAACAATGCTTTAAACTAGCATCTCAATTATAATTAAGGGACTCAGTGAAAAAACAGTAGAAATGACATGAGATTGATTAGTGTAAATTGGAGATAAAGTTTAACTTTTATGGAAAAATCTTTGGACGTATAATCAATAACTTTGTATATTATATTGAGAGATACACATATTCAATTGTATCAGTTTTTACCACTAAATATGAATCTCATAAATCCTGGCTGCGCCACTGATTGCGCTTTATCAGTATTGTACAATAGACAGAGCAATTAATTTCAATTGCACTTTCTTGTTTAATTATCTGCTTTTACTAGCGTTCGCGATTTTACGTTTTTATTTTCCACCGGAAATAGGAATACGGTATTGTTTAGAGTCATGCTCAATTGTCGAGAATTATCGAGAAATTATAAGAGGCATTGTTCCGATAGAGAAGATGCATTTTTGTAGCTTTTTTGTAAACAATAATTGAAGGAAACGCCAAATCATGTATTTTTTCGAAAAATCCGATTTAATTGGAATCACGTTTAGCAAACAATTAAATAAAATACATTAAATTCACTACTAATTAAATTCGATCCTGTGTTATCGGATCGAATAAATTATGCGCCTATTTCCCTAAATCCATTTAAAAACAATGGATTTAGGGGTTTTTGGAAATAGGCGACTCAAATGTTTTAAAGAGAAACATTTTAAATTTTGATTTAACAATGAAATGTAGATTAAAATTTAGAATTACTTATCAACCATCGCTGCATCACCTGCCCTCGCCAAGGGGTAGGAAAAGTGAAATACACATAATTTCTTGAATTAATTTCTCATTTGGCGCTTGGTCAAACATCTTAGAATATGTATAGTTATTTAAATTAAAAAACACTTGGTATTGTTTCACAAATTAAAACTTTATTCCGATTAGTTTCGGTTTGTAAGACCATTTTCAAAGGAATGTGGCATTCCACATTCCTTTGAAAATGGTCTAACAAACCGAAACTAGTCGGAATAAAGTTTTAATTTGTGAAACAATACTAAGTGTTTTATAATTTAAATAACTTCACATATGAAATACACATAGGTATTTCACATATAAAATACACATAGGAATGTGACATTCGACTAGTCGACTAGTCGGACTAGTCGGAATAAAGTTTTAATTTTTGAAACAATACCAAGTGTTTTATAATTTAAATTACTTTTCATATGAAATACACATAGGTATTTCATATGAAAGTAATTGTGAAATAGAAATTATAAACTTGATTTGACAAAAACCTCAATAAACAATCTAATTTAGCAAAATTTTAAATTTAATAAAATAATGCATCTATTATTATCTCCGATTGCATTATTTGGTATTGCAATGCAAACACATTAGCGTGAGCAAACTCTGATATCCCCGATAAATTTCCATCTAAAATGGAAACGGTGTGTTTTGGTCCGCATCACCCCGAAAGCGGAGTTTACCATTACTCCAGCAAATATTGGATTCCGGCTTTCGGGGCCGCTCTCGCAGTTCACTAAACCCCACCGACGTAGAACGTTTTGCATAATTCCGGCAAAGACGTGAGTATGCAATTCCATTTTGAATAATGCAAACGTTGGAGGAAATGACCGTCGAGCTACAGAGAGAGGAAAAAATTGTTTGATTTAAACTGGAACTACAATTTGTTTGTTTTCCATTTTCTTTAAGAAATCAGTACCGTCACTAAAGGTTTTAATAGCTGTCTAACGACTGTTTCCACTCCTAGGTTAAGCATGAAGTAAAATTTCGAGTTTACAAAAGCCTTAGAATTTGGTATGGTGAGTGTTTTCCACTCCTGGGCTAAGCATGAAGTAAAATTTCGAGTTTAGAAAAGCCCCGAGAAAATTTGTCGAGGGTCGCGCAGCGACCCGTGACAAATTTTCTGGGCTTCTCTAAACTCGAAATTTTACTTCATGCGCTACGCGTATAAAACACTGATTTCAGGTGAAGTTCAAATATTACCGGCGATTTAAAGAATCGCAACAAAAAATTAAATTTATAATTTTAATTTTTTTTTTGTATATAAAATGAGTTTATCCCCAGCAATTACCTGAGGACCGATCTGGCATTATCTCGGGTAATTTTTATGACTAGAGTCCGAGCACCTGGAGTGCATTCCAAGCAGACCTCCTAGAGGGAGGATTGGTGAAAAGTGATTTGTGTAATCTTTTGCATTCTCCTTTCCGAAGAACGGATTAGATGATATTCCGAAATTTTCGAGATTCGTCGAATTCAGTAATTGCGATGGATTCGGCGAATTTCGGCCGGCTGGTCACGTCCACTAAGAAAACTACCCCTCTCCACCCTCGTTTTCGCCATTTAAATAATGGAGGACGGCACTTCTGCATCAGTGGCAAACCAGTAACAAAAGTTACAACAAGTCTAAGTAAAATGTAGTCAGTGGTGTATAAGTTTTTTTTGACAACTTCGTGTTGTGTTTTTTTTTGTCAAATTGTCTTTGATTGTGCAAGTGCACTAATCAGAAGAACAGGAATCGCTCCCAGTGCCGACTGTCACCGCTCCGGTCTTCGTTACTGCCAAAGCAGCCTTTGGTCGATGCTTTCCGGAACCCTCCGGACTTTTTCCGATACCGCTCGACTTCCGACGACGCCTCCGGACTTTTCCGACGCCGCCGGTCTTAATCTCTGCGCTCCGGACTCCGTCGACGCCTTCCGGATACATCCGGACTTTTCTAAAGCCGTCCGGACCTTATCGTCGTATACCGGACTTTGCCGTTTATGACCGAATTTCGCTGCCGCCACTCACTTACTATGCCCACGTATTAGTCATTATTTGTTGCTGTGTATTTTTGTGATGTGTGTTTTTATTTTGCTGTGTTTTTCTTGTTTAAATAAATTTGTTGTTTTTGGATCGGTGTTTTAAGGACTAGTTGCTCGTGCTCTCCATCCCTAAACCCCTAAGCTAGCTGGAAGTGCATTTGGGGTACCTTCCCCCTATGACACAAATATACATAAATTTATAAATATTTTAGTGTTTTATACGCGTGGCGCATGAAGTAAAATTTCGAGTTTAAAAAAGCCCAGAAAATTTGTCTCGGGTCGCTGCGCGACCCTCGACAAATTTTCACAGGGCTTTTCTAAACTCGAAATTTTACTTCATGCTTAGCCTGGGAGTGGAAAACATTCGCGTAGCGCTACGCGGTCAAACCAAATTTTCAGGCTTTTCCAAACTCGAAATTTTACTTCATGCGCAGCGTGCATAAAACACTCATTTTAAGTGAATTTTACAATACACTATTAAGACTAATACCTTTTCAAATTCAAGCATTCAATTATTGATTTAAAAACATTTACATATTTGAATTATTCAAATATTTAAATACCCCTTCAAAAACATATTCGAATATTTGAATACTCGAATATTTAAATATGTAAATAATTTAATGATTGAAATATTTATATTCGAATATTGGAATATTCGACCATTTGAATCACTTGTTTTCGAATCCCAGCCTTAATATATAATAAGTCAATAATGTCCAAAGAATACAATTAGTTGAATTTCTCTTATTTTTAATCTTTTATCATTGCAAATCTGATCGTTGTTATTTAAGATGTTGTTTGTGTTTAAGTTTTTATATATGATACATTTAAATTGTAGCACTGATTTTTTGACTTAAATTAAATTTGTTTCACAATTGTAAATCTCATCTTTCTGATTCAAGATACTGTCTTTGAATTCTGACATATGATTCGTTTAAATTATAAATTTTTTTGTATACATTTATCAAGATATTGTGTTTTAATGTTCATACATGATACATTTAAATTATAAATATTCTTGTATCAATTTAAATTAACCACAACATGTATTAATAAGAATTAAAAAATAACCGCAGGAAACTAATAACAATAATAATACAATTTATTTTTGGTGTGTGTAGAATTACATAATACAATACAAGTGCACATACAAGAAAACAGGTCAAAAGAGATTAACATTCAGTTATTACATATCTAATATAAAAAAATCATTAAGGTGTATTGGGAGAATAGATATGGATGTCTTCGTAGAAATTTGATGCATTCTAGAATAAATATTGCCAGGACTGTTAAAATACCTAGCTTTGTAAATACTCCTTTACAGGTTTTTGTTTGTTTTATTTTACATAAGATTCTAATTGCCCTCTTTTGCACTACAAAGGTCTTTGATAGTTGGTTGTTATTGCCCCAGAAGATGATACCATATTTAATATATTCATAGATGTTAGCATAATAAAATGATTTTGCGATATCTTTGTTCGTGTTTTTCATTAGTATCTTCAGACCATAGCAGGATTAATTAAGCTTAGTGCAGAGATTATTTATATGTGTTGTGTAATTCAATGTTTCGTCAAGTGTAACTTCAAGAAATTTTGAATTGTTTGTTAATGGGAACAAGGTATTATTTAATGTAATGTGATCTGAGGTAAGAGTTGATTTATTTGTTTTTAAAAGGATCGTATTTGTTTTATCGGCATTTAATAGTAGCTTGTTAGCTTTGAACCATTCACTTATATTTTGTATTAAGACATTTCCATTATTTACAACGTTTTCATATGTTTCGCCCGTTATTAATAGGTTGGTGTCATCAGCATAACATACAATTCCACCGCCTATACCTAGGTTCGTTGATATGTCATTTAAGAAGATATTAAAAAGGTGTGGCCCTAAGACATAGCATCCTGTTCACCATTAGTTATTTTAATAGATTGAGTGCGGCTATTTAAATATGATTTGATCCATTCTTGAGCAACCCCACGTATTCCACAATGGGAGAGTTTATTTAGTAGAATTGCATGTTGTATTGTGTCGAACGCCTTAGATAAATCCAAGAATACGCCGCACACAACTTTTTTATTATCCAGTGTTGATAATATTGTTTGTATAAAGTGAAACAATGCAGTATCAACACTTTTTCCTTTAGTGAATGCGTGCTGGTTCTCAGAAAACAGGTTATTATTATTAAAGAAATTAATTATTCTCTTGGACATAACAGTTTCGAAAATATTTGAGAAGGTACTAAGTATACAAGTTCCCTTTTTTGTAAATGGGTGTAATTATTGAGTATAGTATATTTATATACGATAGTTTCACAATAAAACACTTTTTCTACTCCTATTTGTGAAATACAATTTTACACATCGATAAAAATGTGTGAAATTTGATTTTTCATACCGATGCGTGAAGTACAATGCAATTCTTATGGGATTTATTTCACGCACCGCTGCCATAAGAGCCAATACACTTTACAGCATCGGTGAACAATTTTTAGATGGCGGTGATTGTTTAAATGACACATGTCATTTAGTTAAGTTTGTGCTGTTTTGTGTGTTGGTGAACATTGGTGAACGTTAAAATGCAGACATCACTATCTCCACAGAGGCCTAATACCCCACCAAGGATTATTGCGGCAGCAAACGCTGCTAGTTCGTCGCTATTGCCGAAAAAATCTCTTGATATTTATGAAAATATTTATAAAAAATTCATGGAATGGCGCACTGAACTTGAAATTAATTCATTTTCGGAAAACGTAATTTTAACATATCTCGCAGAACTGGCGACAAAATTCCAGCTCTCAACACTTTGGAGTCACTATTCAATGTTGAAGAGTACAATAAATGTCAACCATAACATAAACATTGGTAATTATACTAAAGTAATATCATTTTTAAAGAGAAAAAGTGAAGGATATACTCCAAAGAAATCTCGAGTTTTGGATAAAGAACATATCCTTAAATTTATAAATGAAGCACCCGATAATATATATTTATTAAATAAGGTAATTGGAATGCAGCATAGTTTCAAAATTCTTATTTATTTTCTTACTATAGGTCGTTTTAATTTTTGGACTTGCTGGTGCCCTGAGAAGAGACGAATTATATAAATTGAATGTAGAGGATATTCAAGATTTTGGATCATCTCTTCTCATAGTTGTACCAGACACTAAAACTAAAATTTCAAGAAAATTTGCTGTAACACTACATTTAGAATACTACAGAAAATACTTAGCTCTACTCCCTAAAAATTACGCTGAAAAGAAATTTTTCATTAATTATCAAAAAGGAAAATGTACCCGTCAAGTTATCGGCATAAATAAAACTGGAAAGGTACCCGCAGATGTTGCAAAATTTTTAAAATTGCCAAATCCTGAGCAATATACCGGCCATTGCTTTAGGCGTTCTTCTGCAACTCTGTTAGTTGAAGCTGGTGCCGATCTGTTAACTTTAAAAAAGCACGGAGGCTGGAAAAGTTCTGCTGTTGCAGAAAGTTATGTTGAAAATTCGATAACAAAGAAGCAAGATGTTTCAAACAAAATTTTGAATATTAGCAATAATAATAACAATAGTTGTCTAAATACTACATCCAACGAAAGTTCTGGTGTAATATACCTAACCAACTGCACTGTAACAATTAATAATAATTATTATAAAGATAAATAAATACTTTACGTTAATAGTTTGTTTGTGTTTTGGAATTTATTAAATCGTGTAGTCGTAGAAAAAGTATAGTGTGTAACACGTGCTTGAAGACTTTTTTACACTCGCGTGATTGCTTCACTCGCTTCGCTAGTTTTTCAATCTTCACGCTTGTGTAAAAAAGCCTACTTCACGCACTAGATACACAATATACTATTTTACTTTGTTTATATAACACTTCTTTTATCGAATGCGACTGCAGTTTTGATAAATTTAGCTTATTTATCGAAACTGCAGTCATATTTTATACAAAAGTACAAAAAAGTACAAAAACCAAAGTGAAAAGTGTTTTATTGTGAAACATTCTTTTGAGTTTCCTGCGGTTATTTTTTATTCTTATCAATACATGTTGTGATTAATTTAAATTTATACAAGAAAATTTATAATTTAAATGTATCACGTATGAACATTAATACACAATATTTTGATATATTTATACAAGAAAATTTTCATACATGAAGTTTGATAATCACAAGCTAAATTTGTCGAAACTGCTGTCACCTTCAATAAAAATGTGTTATACAAACAAAGTAAGACGTGTTTAATTGTGAAATTAACATATATAACGAAGTAGAAGCCTCCACAATACAGAATTCATAAGAAATAATATAATTTCGTAATGTTTACTTTACTGTTTCATCATTGTAAATCTCTTTCTTATCCAAGATATTGTGTTTGAATTTTGATAGATAATTCATTTAAATTGTAAACATTTTTATATAAATTTTGCTAACATATTGTGTTTGATTGTTTGATACATGATACATTTAAATTGTTAACTTCCTACTGAGTAAAAAATAGACAAATAACGTTATATCAACATTGTAGCAACATTAAACGTTGTTTTAATGTTGATGAAACATTACTTAAATGGATTTGCTCAGTGGGTTTCTTGTAAAAATTTTGTCAAGATATGGTGTTTAAATGCTTATACATGATAAATTAAAATAATGCATTTTCTTGTATCAATTTAAATTAACCACAATACGTATTGATCAGAATAATAAATTAACCGCAGGAATCTCATAAGAAAGTATTTTATTGCGTAATGTTTATGGCCTCCGTTACGACCAATTTGCCATCCAAATAAAGAGGTAATTAGTCCAAAGCGATTGTCTGCACAGCAAAAGGAACGGATTTACCATTTTCCGCGAGAAATTTGAAAATTACACGCAACGCAACGATTTTACAACGTTTTAAATTCGATTGTGCTCAACGAGAATTACATGTCACAAGCAATTTGTAATTTGATGCAAATGAAAGAATTAAATTACTTCCTGTATTGCATTAAGAAATAGTTCGAAATATTTGTCGTGTATCATTTATTTGCTACGAACAAATTATACAATGCGGTTTTTTTTATCTCTGAACACAAATTCCGACCATATAAAATTTCCTATGTTCAGTTTTAAAAAACACACTTCAATCGCATTGCACCTTGATTGACAGTTCGCAACCAAACGTACAATTTGAGATATGTTTTTTAAAACTGAATAGAAACATAGGAGTTTTTCTTAGTATGCATACGCTGTAAATTTTCCGAAATTCGATCTTTTATTTAAACGAGTTTAAACGAGCGTTTTCTGAACATAGAAAATTTTACACGCTCGGAATTTGTATGTTCAGAGGTAAAAAAATTATTAGTTAAGAGCAAATTATACCATGCGTTTTATTTATCTCTGAACATACAAATTCCGACCATAGTAAATTGTCTATGTTCAGTTTTAAAAAACACAAGTCAATCGCATTGCACCTTGACAGTTCGCAACCAAACGTACAATTAAAGATATGTTTTTTAAAACTGAACATAAGAAATTTTACATGCTCGGAATTTGTATGTTCAGAGATAAAAAAAAAGTATTTGTAAGTGAAAATTATACCATGTGTTTTATTTATCTGTGAACATACAAATTTCGACCATATAAAATGTCTTGTGTTCAGTTTTAAAAACACACTTTAATCGTATTGCACCTTGATTGACAGTTCGCAACTAAGCGTACAATTTGAGGTATTTTTTTTTTAAACTGAACATAGCAAATTTTACATGCTCGGCTTGAAGTGTGTTTTTTAAAACTGAACATGGGAAATTTCATATGGTCGGAATTTGTATGTTCAGAGATAATCAACTGAACATAGCAAATTTTACATGCTCGGAATTTGTAAGTTCAGAGATAGAAAAAAATTATTTGTTAAGGGCAAATTATGTTAAGAGCAAATTATATTAATAATAATTTGCTCTTAGCAAATATTTTTTTTCTATCTCTGAACTTACAAATTCCGAGCATGTAAAATTTGCTATGTTCAGTTGTTTATCTCTGAACATACGAATTCCGACCATATGAAATTTCCCATGTTCAGTTTTAAAAAACACACTTCAATCGCATTGCACCTTGACATTTCACAACCAAACGTACAATTTGAGGTATGTTTTTTAAAACTGAACAAAGAAAATTTTATATGGTCGGAATTTGTATGTTTGGAGATATAAAAATGTATTTGTTAAGAGCAAATTATACCATGTGTTCTGTGTAGCTCCGAACACACAAACCGCGACGATATATAATTTCCTATGTTTAGTTTAAAAAAAACACTTCAATCGCTTGCACCTTTATTGACAGTTCGCAACCAAACGTACAATTTCAGATATGTTTTTTAAAACTGAATAGAAACATAAGAGTTTTTCTTTGTATGCATACACTGTAGATTTTTCGAGATTCGTTCTTTTGTTTATAAGAGGTTAAACGAGTGTTTTCCACTCCCAGACTAAGCATGAAGTAAAATTTCGAGTTTAGAAAAGCCCCGCGTAGAAAATTTGTCGAGGGTCGCGCAGCGACCCGAGACAAATTTTCACGGGGCTTTTCTAAACTCGAAATTTTACTTCATGCGCCACGCGTATAAAACACTGGTTACTGATTTAGAAACATATTTTAAATTTCATTTGAAATTAGCGTTTTATACGCGTGGCGCATGAAGTAAAATTTCGAGTTTAGAAAAGCCCCGTGAAAATTTGTCTCGGGTCGCTGCGCGACCCTCGACAAATTTTCTACGCGGGGCTTTTCTAAACTCGAAATTTTACTTCATGCTTAGTCTGGGAGTGGAAAACACTCGTTTAAAGCTTCAATTTGAACTTAAAAGGTGAAGATTAACAGAAAATTCGCTGTAATTAGGATATGTATACTTAAAAGAAAAACTCCTCGCATGTAATATTTGCCAAAACTGCAGTCACGTAAAAATAAATAGCCTTATACACGTACAAATAAACTTTCAAATATTTTAATTATTAAATAAATTAATTTCCAATTTGCGACTTTTCCCCTCGAGTTTTTTTTTACAACAAATGCGTGAACGGCAAAATTACGTAAATTTCGATTTGAAAGCGCCTATCACAATAAAAGTCGTTTCCAAACGTTAATTAAGGAAATTCCAGCCGATCGATAAAACCGTTGCCTCCTCCTCCTTGCGCCAGATCCAAACAATACCCGGAAAGAAATTCGCGGAATCCGGAAGGGACGCGCCAGAAAACGAAAAAGTTTGAACTTTCAAAAAGTCTAACGTAATTAACAATATTTGGTGTGTGTGTGTGTGTGTGTGTGTCAAAAGTTTTAAGATGACAAAAGTTGTAAACTGGAAGCTGGTTGAATGTTATGTATTATGGAACGAAAAAAAAGTTGATTTTATCAAAAAACCGTTATAAAAAAGGACAGTTTGTAACGATATGTTTTATATATTTCCGACAGCGTAAACGCCATCTAATGCTTATTTGCATAAGTAGCATCATCAATAGTTGGCAAAACTAAACGTTTGTATACAGCAATTGTTCGGTGAATGAATGAGTACTGAACACAAATTCATATTCTTGATATTTTTTATGTTTTTGACTGAATTTTCAGCAATAATTCCGATTTTGTGCAACGCGTTTTTTGTACCGAATTTAAAGCATTCGACGGCGATTTCTCCCGAAAAATAAAATGAACATTTTTTCGGATCCGCAAATTTCAAAGAAATTAGTATCCTTCTCTTTTAGATACGTGGAGTATTTTCTATTAATTATTGTAGTAATTCATTTCTGCACTTATAATAAGTGAAGAAAGGAATTACTACAATAATTTATCAAAGAAATTAATTCGACAACAAATATGAGGCAACTTTATCTTATATTTTTTATTATTATTATTATTTTTGTTTATTTACGGATATCCATTTAAAATTTATTTTATTTCTTTAACATTTTTGGCAAAAGCAAAAATGTAATAGCTGTTTTTGAACTTATAATTAATCAGTGTCTTATACGCCTGGCGCATGAAGTAAAATTTCGAGTTTAGAAAAGCCTGAAAATTTGGTTTGGCTTTTCTAAACTCGAAATTTTACTTCATGCTTAATCTGGGAGTGGAACACGCTCGTTAAGATTGTTAAAAACTTCAATACAAACAATGGTTCTGTTTCTTTGCTTTTTTGGAAATTCTGGATTTTTTTTATAACTATTTTAACTTATCTCATTTAAAATATTATAACAGTAACGTTTTACTCACGAAAATGGTAAAGAAATGTGCACACATCTTTCTTATTCAATTGTCATTTTATTTCACAACACATACAGGGATTTGTTCTTTTATGTATACACATCCTAATGTATGCACTGTAAATATTCAGACATTCGGTATTTCTTTAAAAGTGGTAAAATAAAAGCTTTTCGCGAAGATTTCCACTTCTTGATTAACCATGAAGTAAAATTTTGAGTTTAGAAAAGCCTGAAAATTTGTTTTGTTCCAAACTTTTCTAAACTCGAAGTTTTACTTCATCGCATGAAGTAAAATTTCGAGTTTAAAGAAGCCTGAAAATTTTATTTGGATCAAACCAAATTTTCAGGCCGTTCTAAACTTGAAATTTTACTTTCGTGTTAATTAAGATTTACATAGATCAATGCTACTGACATTGATTAATTATTAAATCAACTTTAATGAATTAAAAAAACTCACGATGCAAAAATTGATGCCAATAACAAAGCATCTTCTTTACATTGCAAGGCAAATAAAGTGATTTGCTACTGGCATTAATTTTGATTTTGTGACTCTTAAAAATTACAGAAAGTCAATAAATCAAGCAAAACTAATTTTTCAGCGCTATTACTAAGCACAAAAAATCATTATAGATCAAATTAAAGCACCTATAATTTCAAATCGCTTGCTTTTCAAATAAATTAAAATACGTTTATAATTTACGATAAACAGCAATAAAATATAAAAACGAATTAAAATTAATATCGACTTTCTGCAAAATTTTTGTCTCTTTTATGTTAAACAGCAATAGGTGAAAAGTAATTTGCTTTTTCGAATAAAACGTTAATGTAGAGTCAAATTCGAAAAACAACTGAATGTCATTTTTAAGCCGCGAGTTAAGGATTAGCTAAGTTTTAAATTGTTATTAACTGATTGTTTCCATTTTGAAAATTGCGTTCAGGGTGGATGCTAGAAGTTAAACGTTCGTGTATTTAACAATTTTGTAGTGATTGTAAATAGCTGATATTTTAGTGAAATATTTTTTTTCTAAGAAATAAACTAGCTCAGGCCATTTCGGACATCAAGAAGGATATCTGAGAAATATTTCAGATTTTTTTTAAAATTAAAATTTTCATCGTGATTTTGCAATATAATAAGGGGTAGTAAGGGAGGTCCGATGCCACTTAGGGAACAGTCCGTCATACATTCACTTGTAACAACAAACCTATTATTTAAAATATAAGGGGTAGTTGTGGAATAAATGCAGACTTTCATACACATTTTATACTATTTTAAAAAATCCAATAAAAATTACAGATACTGCTAACTATATTGGAAACAATGCTGACTATTTATTTCCTCAAGATTTTTATCCAACTTTTTCGAGTCTGAAAAATTACAGAAAATAAATAATTCAAGCAAAATTAGCAAGGTTTACATTTAAGTAAATGGCTGTTTGTAGGTTTTACTTGGGACATTTAAGATCTACTTCGAAAATCGACAATGGTTAAATTTAAGTATGTATTTACCTGCATTTAAGCATTGTTGATTTTCTAAGTAAACTAGAAATATTTCAAGTAAAAACTAGGTAATTATTGGTTAATAAATTTAAGGTCTATTTAATTAAATTTATCCACAATTTTAAAATAATTCATTTATTACTAATGACTTTTTAATAGGTAATAATAGATATTGTATAACGATCACAGTTTTATGAAGTAATATCTATTTCTTATAGTAGTGTCGACAAATGTAAACATATACGTTTCTCTAGGAAATATACATCAGTTATACCCTTTATTTACACCTTGAATGGAAATTCTTTGGAAAGGGTTGATTTAATTAACGATTTGGGAATATTATTTGACAATAAACTGCAGTTTATTGATCAGATACAAAAAATTACTGCAAAATCCTTACAAGTCATTGGATTTATCCGGCGAATATCCAGCAACTTTAAAAACATTCGAACGTTTGTCACGCTCTACGTGACATTAGTGAGACCAGTTTTGGATTATTGCTGTATAATTTGGAGTCCGCATTTTATGTGCCATATTGAGCGTGTGGAAAAGGTTCAACGGAAAAATGGTGAAGCTCATCTGCTTCCACACACCCGTGCAATATAACAGAAATAATTACAACCTTCTTCTGGATTATTTCGGCCTGAGGTCTCTAGAAAAACGTAGAGTTTACTTTTCGCTTTGCTTTTCTTATGAAATATTGAATAATCAAATTTGTTGTTCTTCAATTTTATCATTTTTATCTCTAAACATTCCTCAGCAATCGGTAAGACAGCATAAATTGTTTGCTACGAGGTTCCACGGTACATCGTATGGCTCAAATGGCCCGGAAGCAAAGATGATGACAAATCTAAATACATTTTATAATTTAATATACGTGTTTGGAGTTTCTCTAAAAATATTTAAACTAGATTGTTTAAAAGCGATCGATAATACGTGAACATACGTAAAGATATGTACCATAATCTTAGGTGTATATTTATATTTATATTTAGGTTATTGTGTTAATATAGTGCAAGTTGTTTTTTTCTTTTTAAATAATACTTTGTAACTATTTTGTAACAATTTAAATGGTTTCCGTAATAAAGAATTATTATTATTAGTATTATTATATCTCAGCATAAAAAAACATATACTGGGAATTTTTCTTTTAAATATACATACATGTTTAGATAAGCCTGAAAATTTCGTTTGGTTTTGGTCTTCAGATATTCGTTGTTTTTACAAATATTTCAAATTAAACTTTCAAACGTGTGTTTTCCACTCCCAGGTTAAGCATGAAGTAAAATTTCGAGTTTAGAAAAGCCCCGCGTAGAAAATTTGTCGAGGGTCGCGCAGCGACCCGAGACAAATTTTCACGGGGCTTTTCTAAACTCGAAATTTTACTTCATGCGCCACGCGTATAAAACACTGATTTTAGGTGAACTTTTTCGAGTCTGAAATATTACAGAAAATAAATAATTCAAGCAAAATTGCAATTTTCTAGTGATTGTAAATAGCTGAAATATTAGCGATTTTTTTTTCTTACAAATAAACTAGCTCAGACTATTTCTGGCATTAAGGAGGATACCTAAGAATTTTTTTAGATTTTTTTTCAAAATTAAAATGTTTCTTGTAAAGTGTAGGGGAATGTATAAAAAAAGTGCAGATACTGCATTAATTTAAGATATTGCTTATTAATTATTAATGCTCTTAATAAATTAACCTCCAGACGTTGCCAAAACAGATGACTTTCACCGACCGACACGTTGTTTATACATGTGTTTAAGCATGGGTTTTGTGAAAATCAGATCAACGTGTTTAAAATATTTTATCGACCATTGCCCAATATTTCTCACCCAAAATGAGCACACTTATTAATTATTTAACGAAAATTTGGTACCTTTCGACACATACAAGAAAGACTCAATCAATTAAGTTGATTTTACATTCCTAGTATTTTTGTAATTTATACGGTGTTATAAAAATTATTTTGTAATTTAAAAATTAATTTGTAAAATTTTAATTTTAAATTCTATTAATTCTCGTCCGTATTAATACGCGTTAATAGAGAAAAGTTTTAAATCTCTCTACTAAGCATAGTGAATTTCCAAAAACTGTCTACTATTATATATTAATAAAGACTAGTTAATAGACAGTTTGAAGACTTTGTAGCCTAAAACAGTTTTGAAATTCTCTACTAAATTCTACATTGATTATTTAAAAATATCGTCGGCGAATACACAATTATTTTTACTGAAAATACATGTTTAACGAATTTATTAGTAAGTCTTACGAAATTCCAATTAATTTTAAGATAGTATTTATTTTAGCTATAATATCAATTTCTGGCAGAATAGTTTTTTATTTTATGATAATATTTATACGGGCAATTTTTTTATGTATACATATCCCCTTACATAACAACAACAATAATATCTTTATTTGACAGTGATAGTATATACAATAATACATTATTACTACTTAAGCGAGAAATTAATTTTTAAATTTTAAAATGTCAAAAAGGCCATCGACCGTTAGCCTATTGTTTTATTTTTGTATGTGTTAGTTATATAGTATTATTGTGAAAAAATTACACATTCAAAAATTGTTTTTTGGGGAAATTTGTATTTGGGTTCGATGTTAAGATTTCTATTAATGCAAAATTAAGTGAGTATGCGGAAATTTGATTCTGGTTTCGAGAATTTTTCAAAGAGAAATGGATAGCGTTTATTTATTGGTATAACTTGTGTCTGTTTATACAATAATTCATTTGATGGATTAAATAATATATTGCTTGCATTTTTAATTTTTGTTAGAGTTCGAAGCGAGCAACGTTCTGCTACAAGTATATGGTACAATGTTCGAGGGTGTGAGAAAGTCAATAGAATGAAACCATAATCTAGTATTGATCGGCATATTAATTTGTAAATTTTTGTAGCTGTTTTTGTCGAAATACCTCTATTTCTGTAAGTTATGCATCGAAAATATTTTGCTCTTGCTGCAATGTTGGATTTTATTGTTTTGGAGTATTGGCGAAAAGAGAGTTTAGTGTGAAAAGAGATTCCTAGATACTTACAAAGGGGTGTAGGTGAGATTAGAATATTATTTATCGATATTGATGGGGAGTTTTCAAAAATTCGGTGATATGGGATTAACATTTGGGATTTGTTTGGATTGATCGATATCCTCCACTTTGAGAACCAAGTCTGCGTATTATCAAGGAGAGTTTGTAAGGATGAAATAACTGCCTTATTTAAATTTGAAGCATGAGAGATGAGAACTGTATCATCAGCAAATTGTAAAACATACTGCTTTGGGTTGAAATAATTTGAGTCTACATTATAAATGTCGTAGGAGAATATATTAAATAATAAGGGAGACAGAGGTGATCCTTGGCTAGGATTGAATACGTATGAGACTTTATTTTTAATTTTAAATTTTAAGGGATTTGTGTTTTTTTTTTAATGAGTTCAATTTGAAGCTATTTAGTAGAGTGTTTCCACTACTTGGTTAAGAATTAAGTAAATGTTCAGGCTTTTTATTTAATTGCCTTACCTTCTAATATATTGAAAAGATTATATTCATGTGTTAAACTGTGCTGCGTTTTGTTTTAATCTAATAACTCCACCTACATTTTTTGCGCAAAATTAAATCGAAACGCATCCTTATTTGAGCAATTTGTTAACCAAATAGAAAATTTGAAAGCTAAAACGGTGCATAATTGCAGAAAAAAATAATAATGAATAATTCATCCGATACAATTGTTCGGAGCGCATTCAGAATAAAAAATGTGACTTCACAACCAGCCTAATGGATTTATAAATAACAATTAATTAAACACGCCGTCTTCGTCACGCAATTTCGCGTAAACACACGATCGTTCTAATTATACAGCGCGAAACACACCTATTATTATAAATACAATTTAAAAAAATTACGATTTATAAGTCGCTTTCAAGTATTGCACATACCAACAATTCTAACAATTTTTTGCCTAACTGTTTCACCAAGTATGGATAGCTATCCTTTTAAACACAAAAAACTATAGGATAGATTTTGACAACACTAAAATTTTAAAATTAGAAAGAACCCACTAAGCAAAAAACAAACAAATAACGTTATATCAACATTGTAGCAACATTAAACGTTGTTTCAATGTTGTTGAAACATTACTTAAATGGATTTGCTCAGTGGGAAATTATAAATCCAGATTATTTTTAGGAATATTCTACATAGATAAACAAAATTCTTGAATGAACTTTAAAACGGATACAAACGGTTTACATAATATTTATTCTTTCTTGTTAAAATTAAAATTAACAGATATATAAATCAATAGCGTTTCGTCCCTCGAATTTTTTAAAACAATCTATTTATTTACCAACTTTTTATACAAATATATTGACAAATTTTTATTATAAAAGAGACCCAGAAATATGTAAGTATTTTTATATCGTTTAAGTATTGTGTTGACTTGGCGGACGCAACATGCGAAATCCTATGTAAATTTTGAAATGTTCAAATTTTGGCTCCCCTATTTATTTGAGAAACAAAATGTGTTTGCCTTTCTTGTAGAGGGAAAAATTCTGAATTCATTCGTGTTAACGTTTATCACTTTACGTTTCTCTAAGTTAAAATAATTAGGAAAAAGTAATGTGATTTTATAAAAATAATGAAATGCCATGGAATTGAAACAATTGCGGATGTCAAAATGGCGAAAGATATCGCAGTCACTTGATTAAAGTAAATGTTTTCAAAATGATTTACACTATACAAGAAAAAATTCTCCTAATAAAGTGGATAACACCACTTTATTAGGAGGAGGAGACCACAGTTATCACGATGTTTCATGTCGTTAATTAAGTAACAGCAATATCTTGTGCTATTTTGACATCCGCAATTGTTGTATCAATTCCATGGTATGTCATTATTTTTATAAGATCACATTATCTTTTCTTGGTTATTTTAGCTGTAAATTTTCTGACATTCGTTGATTTTTAAAGGATTTTAATTTGAAGCTTTAGATGAGTGTTTTTCGCTCCCAGACTAAGCATGAAGCATTTGTCGCGCAGCGACCCGAGACAAATTTTCTGGGCTTTTATAAACTCGAAATTTTACTTCATGCGCCACGCGTATTAAACACAGATTTTAAGTGAAGTTCGAATATACATAAATTTGACAATATTATAGTGTTTTATACGCGTGGCGCATGAAGTAAAATTTCGAGTTTAGAAAAGCCCAGAAAATTTGTCTCGGGTCGCTGCGCGACCCTCGACAAATTTTCACGGGGCTTTTCTAAACTCGAAATTTTACTTCATGCTTAGTCTGGGAGTGGAATACACTTGTTTAAAGCTTTAAATTGAACTTAAAAACAAACAGGGAATATCCGTAATTGTTGTCAATCAATTTCATGGTATGTCATTATTTTTATAAAATCACAATATCTTTTCTTGATTATTTTAGCTGTAAATTTTCTGACATTCGTTGATTTTTAAAAGAGATCAATTTGAAGCTTTAAACAAGTGTTTTCCACTTCCAGACTAAGCATGAAGTAAAATTTCGAGTTTAGAAAAGCCCCGTGAAAATTTGTCGAGGGTCGCGCAGCGACCCGAGACAAATTTTCCGGGCTTTTCTAAACTCGAAATTTTACTTCATGCACCACGCATATAAAACACAGATTTTAAGTGAAGTTCGAATATATATAAATTCGACAATATTATAGTGTTTTATACGCGTGGCGCATGAAGTAAAATTTCGAGTTTAGAAAAGCCCAGAAAATTTTTACGGGGCTTTTCTAAACTCGAAATTTTACTTCATGCTTAGTCTGGGAGTGGATAACACTTGTTTAAAGCTTTAAATTGAACTTTAAAAAACACAGGGAATATCCGCAATTGTTGTATCAATTCCATGGTATATCATTATTTTTATAAAATCACATTACTTTTTCTTAATTATTTTAACCCAGAGAGACGTAAAGTGTTAAGCGTGAACATTCATAAATTTAGAATTTGTCTCTCTACAAAAAAGTGAAATTCATTTTGTCTCTAAAATAAATAGGGAAGCCAATATTTGAACACTTTAAAATTAACCTATTTCGATTTCCTATGTTGCGTCCGCCAAGTCAACACCCGGTATGGTTTTCACTTAATCGTTTTTTTTAATGTTGTTATATTATTTATAAAAATGATGTTTTGTATTTATTTATTTTAGATTGCCCTGGCGAAGCTAAGAAATCTCTAGCGAAATATTGGCAATACTATTAGAAAAAAGTTCTGGTATCGTATAATTTGTAAAAAACTGCTCCTTCCCTACAGCTTTTTTAATAATTTTGACAAACCTGACGGCAAAAAACTACGCAGATATAGTTTACCAAATATATTTTTTGTTTAGACTGATTGAGTTACTTGAAGATAATTATAACTTTGATTAAAACGCTTAGAACCTTTCTTCTTCTTCAAAACTTTATTTTGTGACCAAATGTACATTTCGGACACAAAGTGTTTATTATCAATGATTTGATACTAATAACAAATATTTGTTGAAACAATTACTTTATATTTACAAAATATTAAATCGAATTAAAATTAATATCGACTTTCTGCAAAATATTTGTCTCATTCAAACAAGTTTCCAAATATTCATTGAAACAACTACTTCTCGAGCTAATACCGCGACAGATATTGAATTATACAATGAATATTTGAGTTACACGACAGCACTACTGTTCTATGCATAATTTATATGCAAAACACAACATCAGGTCAAATTATTCTCACACCAAACTAAATGAAACAACAGGAAATTGAATAAATTACAGTGAATGAATTTTAATTGTCTTAAGCCACCTATAGACGCGTTTTGAGATTTATCCCTCATCAGTATAGCTATGCTTTAGGCTTTCAATACAAAAAATATTAAAATAAAATAAACAGGAAACTTACAGGGATATTCTGCAAACTATTGACAAACTCAATTTTTCCTTATGTCAAATTGTCTTTATACTTTACTTATTTTGTTCTGCTTTGTTATTTTATTTAGTTAACCTGGCGCAATTTTCACTTTGTACAAATTTTGATACTTTGAAAATAAAGACATATTATTATTATTATTATTTGTATTAATGTTCTGTAAATAATTGGCAAACTCAATTTTGCTTCAAGTTAAATACTGATTAATTATCCTAATCTTAGAAATACCAAATAATTAATCGTTTCTTCGATTTAATAAAGGGGGTCATTAAAAAAAACAATACAAAATTTAGATTAAACCAACAAACAAAAATCCTTCACCTTTATTAGTTGGACGCCTTGAAACAATATACCATTATCTATCCCTAAATTGGCGATTACGAAAGAACACATTCATCAGTATCAGATGATAGGTGGCACGTTTCGACCCCGATTCGATTCATGCACGTATTCAGCACCTTGAAAAGAGATCCAGATCCGGCCGATTTCCAACGAAACCCGAGGCGCTAAACGCACAAGATAACAATGTTAATCACTTGATAAAATGAACGTAGAAAATTTCAAGAAATAAGGTTGGTGTTTGTAGTTTAAGAATAATCAAACGCAAAAGGTGCAAGGTTTATATTTAAGTAAATGGTTGTTTGTAGGTTTTACTTGGAACATTTAAGATCTACTTAGAAAATCGACAATGGTTAAATTTAAGTATGTATTTACCTAAATTTAAGCATTGTTGATTTTCTAAGTAGACCAGAAATATTAACTAGGTAATTATTGTTTAGTAAATTTAAAGTCTATTTAATTTAATAATAATTATATCTTTATTAACAGTAAAGTGATTACAGTATCTTTACAAAACAATTAAATTGTATTATTTAAAATGGATGAGTGATACGAACTGTCACTGTCGCTGTCAAATGGCTATCGACCTGAGGTTTTTCTGCCTAGATTTATGATTAGTGTCGTACGTCAGTCCTTAATGAGTGTATGGGTGAAATGATGAAATGATGAAATGAATTCAAATATGGTTGTTAGTGTTTTTTTATATTTGGGAAGTATAGTGGGATTTCGATGGAAACAGTAATGGGAAATGGTGCGGTAATTAAAATGATTTTTAGAGAATTTTTCGGAAAGAAATTGGAGGCGTTCTTCTATGGGGGTTATCTCAGTTGAGTCGTAGAGGAGTTGGTTAGATGGGTTATTAAGCGGATTTATGGGGTGATGGATTTTGATAAGGGTTCTTAAGGATGCTCGCTAACTAACTTGGATGTGGTGTAGGATGGGATTTTGGGATGTGGAAAATAGGATGGAACCGTAATCAATCAAGGGACGACATATCATCTTATAGGTGATTACAGCAGTTTTAGTGTTTATTCCAGATTGTTTGTAGGTTAAGTTTCTGAACAATTTTGCCCGAGTTGTTATTTTCCTTTTTATATTACATGCATGTTTTTTGAAGTTGAGATTTTGGTCGAAAGTAAATCCAAGATATTTTACATGGGAGGAGGGGTGGATTTGGTTTTGTGAATTGGAGATAATAAATGGATAGTTATTGATTTTTCGGTAAGAAATAAGGAGTTGTGATTTACGGGGATTAATTTTTATTTTCCATTTTGCGAACCATCGTTCAAGGGTACCGATGAGTTCTTGGAGAGTTTGGAGAGCATTAGGTAGGGTGGGAGCGTGGGATATGAGGGCAGTGTTGTCGGCGAACTGTAGGATATATTTTAGGGGATTGAAGTATTTTGGGTCAGGATGGTATATGTCGGAACAGAATATATTGTATAGTAGTGGAGAGAGGGGGGAACCTTGAGGAACACCTTATTCTGGGGAAAAGGTAGAGGAGAAACGATTCTTGATTTTTACCTTGAGGGATCTGTTGAAGAGGAATGAATGTAGTATGCGGATAAGATGTGCAGGGATATTAATGGAGTGACATTTAAAAAGGAGGGAGCGTGGGATATAAGGGCAGTGTCGTCGGCGAACTGTAGGATATATTTTGAGGGATTGAAGTATTTTGGGTCAGGATGGTATATGTTGGAACAGAATATATTGTATAGTAGTGGAGAGAGGGGGGAACCTCGAGGAACACCTTGTTCTGGGGAAAAGGTAGAGGAGAAACGATTCTTGATTTTTACCTTGAGGGATCTGTTGAAGAGGAATGAATGTGGTATGCGGATAAGATGTGCAGCGATATTAATGGAGTGACATTTAAAAAGGAGGTCTTTATGCCAAACAGAATCGAAAGCTTTTTTAATTTAATTTATCCACAATTGTAAAATAATTAATTTATTACTAATGGCTTTTTAATAAGTAATAATAGATATTGCCACTGCACTGCAACGATCACAGTTTGATGAAGTAATATCTATTTCTCATAGTAGTGTCAACATTACATCATTCTTGATAATGGCATTAAGCCGAAACTAGTAGAAAATAAAATACATATAAGTGAAACAAAACCAAGTGAATTTAATTTACAAACCATTATATTTTAAAATGTTTTACCAAGTGATTAATGAGAAAAAAGTGTCCGATATATTATATCTCGATATAAAACATAACTGGGAATGTTTAATTTAAATATACATACATGTATGCATGAGCTGTAACTTTTCCGATAATAGTTTGTTTTTTAAAACAGTTTAATTTAAAGTCTTAAGCGAGAGTTTTCCACTCCCAGATTAAGCATAAAGTAAAATTTCGAGTTTAGAAAAGCATGAAAATTTCGTTTGGTTTGGTCTTCAGATATTCGTTGTTTTTACAAATATTTTAAATTAAACTTTCAAACGAGTGTTTTCCACTCCCAGATTAAGCATGAAGTAAAATTTCGAGTTTAGAAAAGCCCCGCGTAGAAAATTTGTCGAGGGTCGCGCAGCGACCCTCGACAAATTTTCACGGGGCTTTTCTAAACTCGAAATTTTACTTCATGCGCCACGCGTATAAAACACTGATTTTAGTAGAAGTTCGAAATATTCTACTAAAGCGGTATACTAAAAACGTGTATTCTGAACATCACATCACATCAGTGTCTAGCACGCGTGGCGCATGAAGTAAAATTTCGAGTTTAGAAAAGCCCCGTGAAAATTTGTCTCGGGTCGATGCGCGACCCTCGACAAATTTTCTACGCGGGGCTTTTCTAAACTCGAAATTTTACTTCATGCTTAGTCTGGGAGTGGAAAACACTCGTTTGAACGTTTAATTTAAAATTTTTGTAAAAACAACGAATATCTGAAGATTTACAGCGTATATAGTATATTGAGATTTGTATACTTAAAAGAAAAACTCTCTGTATATCTGAGATAGTAATAAATAATATGCAGTGTAGAAAACATGTCTTAGGGCACCAGAAAAAATCCAGGGCTGAAAGGGTTAATACATTGTCATGGGGTTGAAACTTATATTAGACGACACTATTTTCTTGTACAAGAAAATAGTATACTATTTTTTATCATGGTGTACCAAATAGAACATGTCCTATTTCCATTATACAAAACTGTACAAGATTTGCGTTTGGTGATATTTTGTGTATTACACTATGATAGAAAATAGTATACTATTTTCTTGAACAAAAAAAATAGTGTCGTCTGATACAAGCTTAATATTTGATAATTAAAATATGTCAGCCTTATTTATTACAAAACCTCCTAATTATAAAAAAAATGCAAATATTATTTGGATAAGTAGCGTATTCGATTAGAACACGGTTTTAGCAATCTTTCAAAATCACTTGACAGAATGCGAATAATTCTGCGTTTGGAAATCCCTGGTCCATATTTCTTTCTGACACAGACGCGCGTTTGCCAATCGCCGACATTGGAATGAAGAAGTGAAGTGATTATATAACCGCAGCACGATTACTGCACCTGACGTGAAATCGCGGAAAAAGTTGTGCATTCACCTGCAACAGAAATAAATAAAAAAATTAAATAGAATAACCACACGACTTGTGTGGCGAATGCAAAAATGATAAAAATTCGGTTGGATAATAAGATTCTGCAACAGATGTAAAAAATAACTAAATAATGTAAAACAGAATAAACACACGACTTGTATGGCGAATACAAAAATGATAAAAAATTTGTTGGAATAATAATAAAGCTTGTATTAAACGACACTATTTTCTTGTACAAGAGGAAATAGTGTCGTCTAATACAAGCCTAAGACAAAAAATATATAAAAAATATAAAACAGAATAAATACGCGACTTGTGTGGCGAATACAAAAATGATAAAAATTTGGTTGAATAATAATTAGATGAAAAAGTATGTAAAAAATGTAAAACAGAAGAAATACACGACTTGTGTGGCAAATGCAAAGATGATAAACATTTTGTTGGATAATAACAAGAATGTAATTTTATCGAAAATAATGTTGCTCAAGATTAATGAATGCAATCTCTAGCAAAAACAATCTTTGTGTGATGGATTAGATAAGTCTCAAGAAAATTTACATAATTCAATATTAGTATCAGTGGTGTAGCTAATGCGCGTTTGAGACGCTTAAATCGACGTGTCTCAGAAAAAAATCAAAATTTTTAGGCTTTTCTAAACTCGAAATATAAAATAGAAATAGAAGCGTTTAATTTAAAGCTTCTAACGACCTTATAAAGCATGATATCAGGTCGTTAGTAGCTTTAAATTAAACGCTTCTATTTCTATTTTTATGTCTCTTTTCTAAATAATGCCAGAATACCTTAACCCTTTCAGCCCCGGGATTTTTCTGGTTCCCAAAGAAAATGTTTTCTACACTGCATATTATTCATTACTAACGAGTGTCTATAAACTGTCTGCATCCCAGTAGGCTCTGACTTTAGAAACATACATCGTAATTCGACACATAAATACATTTATTTGACGTTTCCGAAATTCACCGAATCGTATAACTTAATCTAAGATATGTAATTTGTTTTTGAAATCAACCGAGATACCGATACCGACAGTTTATAGACACTCGTTATTTCAGACATACAAAGAGTTTTTCTATTAATATACTGTATACCTTGTAAATCGTCAGATAAACGTCTGTTTTTTTTAAATAGTTTAATTTGAAGTTTTAAACGAGTGTTTTCCACTCCCAGATTAAGCATGAAGTAAAATTTCGAGTTTAGAAAAGCCTGAAAATTTGGTTTGGTCGCGTAGCGCGAAGCGCGGAGCGACCAAACCAAATTTTCAGGCTTCTCTAAACTCGAAATTTTACTTCATGCGCCACGCGTACTAAACACTGCTGTGATGTGATGTTCAGAATACACGTTTTTAGTCTACTGCTTTAGTAGAATATTTTTAACTTCACCTAAAATCAGTGTTTTATACGCGTGGCGCATGAAGTAAAATTTCGAGTTTAGAAAAGCCTAAAAATTTGGTTTGGTCGCGTAGCGCTACGCGCTACGCGACCAAACCAAATTTTTAGGCTTTTCTAAACTCGAAATTTTACTTCATGCTTAGTCTGGGAGTGGAAAACACTCGTTTAAAACTTCAAATTTAAATATTAGAAAAAACAAACGATTATCTTAAAAATTACAACTCATACATGTATGTATATTTCAAAGAAAAATTCCCAGTATGTTTACCAAATTTTAGTGGTGGCAAATGCCACCGTCATTGCCGCAAGGGTTAAACAACTCTATATCAATTATTGAACTTTTAAAATGTAGTTAATTGAGTCGCCTATTTCCAAAAACCCCTAAATCCATTTGAAAACAATGGATTTTGTGGTTTTTGGAAATAGGCGACTCAATTATATTCCATGCACCAAAAGTAATAGTCAATTATTTAATTATTACACTGAACCCTTACGAAAAAAATAAAACATGCCCTTTAGAAATACACCCCTTTCTACTAACACCCTCATCCCTTTTTAACAATGAATGGAACGAGTTCATTCTCTCTGCTTCCTCCCCTTTAACAATAACGATATCAGCACTAAAAGGGAGGGCATTTTCCGAGTAATTTACCCTGCCCCTCTACCAGCATTTTCCTAATGAAGGCTTAACGTATGACTTTCTTCTGGTCGTGAGGCCCATAAATGTCCACGCCGAGCCGTTATTGTTTCAAATGGTCAATTAAAATGGAAATTAGCACAGTTTCTTTCGCCTAATGCCCCCCCTCAGACAATTGCTCTACACATACATGAACCTGCAATTTATGTACTCGAATTCACTTCGCGCTAGCGCAATAAATATTTGCGGTTGCGAACAGCATCGTATTTCATTTCCTAAACATGTCGGGTGAATTTATGCTGTGATAAATTCAGTTTGGTTTGGTAGGGGGGTATAGAAAATTATTAATATAGAAATACAGGAAAAAAGTCGCTTATTATGTACACCTTTTAATTTGAAAAGCACAAGGGCGGACGGAAATAATCATTTCACGCCCGATGAATTTCATTTGTATGGATGGTTTTCTGTTGGGCGTAATCAAATTATTACTTGTACAAATTCTTACATACATTCTCCTCTTTGAGTGTGCAATACTCGAAAGCGACTAATAAATCGCCATTGTTTTTAATTGTAGTTCTAATAATAGGTGTGTTTCGCACTGTATAATTAGAGTGGTCGTGTTTTTGCGCGAAAATGCGCGACGAAGACCGCGTTGTTTATAAATCCATTAAACTCGTGAAGTCACAGTTTTATTGTGAACGCGATCCAATTAATTTTAATAGATGAATTATTCATTTTTATTTTTGTAATTGTGCACCGTTTTAGCTTTCAAATTTTCTATTTGATTTACAAATTGCTCAAACGAAGATTTAATTTTTGACGATTCTACCTTTCTTCACACGTTTATTTAAATTACCAGACATACATACATTTAGAACACAAAGTGACCATCAGCGACGGCTCGCAGCCTAACTTCAGGGTAGGCCACACCGCCAAGACACACAAAATTTGAGGTTGGGATCGCGCTTTATAAATACAAGGAATTGCACAACAAAGTCACCTCTCAATAACGGATATATATTACCTTGGGTCTCTGGCCTACCCTGAAGTTAGGCTGTGAGCCGCCGCTGGTGACCATTATCAATGGATTAACACTGTGTTAATCCAATGATAATGATCACTTTAAGTCTGAAATGTATGTATAGTTATTAGTTCAAATAGACGTGTGAAGAAAGGTTATTAGTGCTTTATCCATCAAATTAGTTAACTCAATCAATCAACTCATTTTGATTTAGATTTGCGCATAATTCTAGGTGAAGTTATAAGATTAACAACACAAAACGCATGAATAGCTTAACACATAAATATTATACAGTAAAGACCCTGGTTGATGACATGGAAATCCCCACGTGACGTAGACATCATTATTGTACAAGATTGGCTTAGTTTATACCGAGTCAACCTTATACAGTATTGATCTTGATTTAATCATCATGTAGGGATTTCCACGCGTGACATCAATCAAGGTCATTGCTGACTAAGGTTGTCTCGATTAAATTAATTTGATCTTCACGTAATTCAATCAATCAACTCATTTCGATTTAGTTTTGCGCATATTTCTAGCTGAAGTTTTGGATTAACAACACAAAACGCAATGAGTAGCTTAACACAAAAATATTATATAGTAATGACCTTGGTTGATGACGTCACAAGTGGAAATCCCCACGTGGCGTCAAAATCATTATTGTATAATAATAATAATAATAATATAGCTTTATTCACGTATGCTATATAATGCAATGATACAATACATTGTATATGATAGATGTGAAGCGTCAAAACAATATCAAAACAAATTTTGTATAGTATGTACAGGTACACTTTTGCCACCGATCGAGGTTAAAACTTAAAGTCATTAATTGTGTATACAGCTCTATTTAGTAGCATATTTTGTATGACCTTTTTTAAATTGTGGAAAACCAAGATTTTTAATGTCGTTATCTAATGTGTTGTAAACTTTTTTACCTTCGTTTATAAATGATTTTTTATATAGAGTAGTAGTGTGTTTATCAATTCGTGTTAAGTCACAGTGTCTTGTTTTGTAATTATGATTATAAGGTTGGTTTAGTTTATACTGAGTCGACCTTATACAATATTGACCTTGATTTTCACGTCATGTAGAAATTTCCACCGGTAACGTCATAAATCAAGGTCATTACTGAGTAAGGTTGTCTCGATTAAATTTATTTGATCTTCACGTAGCTCAATCAATCAACTAATTTTAATTAAGTTTTACTCATAATTCTAGGTAAAGTTATTGGATTAACAACACAAAACGCATGAATAGCTTAACACATAAATATTTAGAACCAAATCTCTTCAGCATATTTAAAGGTAAGGCAATTAAATTCGTACAAGTGTTCTCAATATAAAATATGGTGAAATTGCCAAAATTTAAATGTAGAATATTTCATTATTATTAATATTAAATGTACAAAGAATTTTTCTATTAAGCACAAATATCCCGATGCGTATTGATTTTGAGGCTGTCGTTGTTTTTGAATAAGTTCAATTTGAAGCTACTGACGAGTGTTTACAATCCTTGATTAAGCATGAAGTAAAATTGCGAGTTTAGAGAAGCCTGAAAATTTGGATTTGCCGGAGAGCGCTAACGAAGCGAGTCGCGCCCCGGCAAATCCAAATTTTCAGGCTGTTCTAAACTCGAAATTTTACTTTCTGCGCCACGCGTATAAAACAATTACGTCAAGTGAAGTTAAAAATATATACAAGTTTGATCTCACGTTGGTTAAGTTGATTATTTGTATATTTCATCCAACCAAATCTTGCGCTTTCGAAAAATTTCCTTTGGGATGTGTAAGTGTAATTAAATAAATAAATCTGAAACATTTGAAATATTTATTAACTTAAGACTTAAGTAGTATATTTGGTACTAGTAGAATATTTCGAACTTCACATTAAATCGGTATTTTTTACGCGTGGCACATGAAGTAAAATTTCGAGTTTAGAAAAGCCTGAATATTTATTCTGTACTAGTAGTACATTTTAAACTTTACATTAAATCAGCGTTTATTACGCGTGGCGCATGAAGTAAAATTTCGAGTTTAGAAAAGCCTGAAAATTTGGATTTGCCAGGGCGCGACTCGCTTCGCTCGCGCGCCCTGGCAAATCCAAATTTTCAGGCTTTTCTAAACTCGAAATTTTTCTTCATGCTTAATCTGGGAGTGGAAACACTCATTGGAAACTTCAAATTAACCTCTTTTATAAAAGTAACGAATTACTACAAATTTTCTAAACGCTGAATTATCGGAACATGTATACTCAATAGAAAAAATACCTACTTCTAAACCATTCCATACTCACAATTTTACTTTATTTTTCAATTTTCTCTTTTGAATACACCAGCTTTAGAGTTTTTTTCCTTTTGTTCTATTTACGCTTTGCTTATTAGTTTGTGCTAAGAAACTTTTCGAGTCGCTTCGCTCGCGCGTCCTGTGAAATCCAAATTTTCAGGATTTTCTGAACTCGAAATTTTACTTCATGCTTAATCTGCGAGTGGAAATACTCGTTTGAAGCTTCAAATTAACCTCTTTTATAAAAGTGATGAATTCCTGCAAATTTTCTTAACGCTGAATTATCGGTACATGTATACTCAAAACAAAAATTCCTTGCATAAAAATGCGTACTTCAAAATCACTCCATACTTATATATATTTTATTTTATTTTTTAATTCTCTCTTTTGAATACACCAGCTTTCGAGTTTTATTTTTTTTCCTCTTGTTCTATTTACGCTTTGCTAATTAGTTTGTGCTAAGAAACTTTTTGAGCCGTTTATTTTATAGCGAGTCAGTTTTTCTTCTTTGGGTGGGGTTAATCAAGTTGCGAATTTGAATTTAAAATCGGGTCGTCAGATTTAAATATGAATGAGGCTGGGCGGATTTGAACAGGACAGTGAGCGCACTCTGATGATGGCCGCATGAATCTTTCATGGACTGGCTTTTGGACGAAAGTGAAACCTAATTTAAGCCGGTTTGCCGGCGCGATGAGAGCACGTTTGGATTTAATAACGTTATCTAGTGCAGAATAGTTAAATTAATAGTTAGTAAATAATTTTTCATGAAAATGTTAAGACTATTCAGTTTTTGTTTTATTGTTATTTTCTTTGTGCTTTTTTACTTTAAAAACAGAAGGTAATTTTGTTTACCAAAACTTTGCACGCCCTCAATAACAACATTAAGTGAAGCATTGACGATGCTACTTAAGCTTATGGGCATTAGATGGCGTTTACGCTTTCGAATATATGTTATGTGTTTTAATGAACTACGATATGTTATTTAAAACAAGACACAAAAATAACAAAATGTACGATGCAGTGAAAATTAAGGAATCGTTGCAGCCATCTGTTTTACAATCACACGCCCGCACAAAGACCAATTTATTCGAAGTGTGTACACAATCCTTGCCGATGTAGTGTCTTTCACATTCACGAATCGTCACCATATCTTATGATTTTACATAAAGGGCTTGAATGATTTTCCTGCAAGTAATAAATGGTCCAAATGTAAATAGTACAGGCTATAATATATGGTCAAAGATGAATGTTTCCAATTCAAAAATATTTAAATTAGAGAAAATAAGCTTACGCTTCTTATAGTTTGCACACTTTAAATAAAATATAAATTTTATACATAGTCAAAGATGTTCAGTATTCTTCAGTAGTTCAAAAACGAATCATTTACCATCATCATACCATCATGCAATTCGTTGTGTGGTGTCGATTTTGATCTTCCTTCGTAAGATCTGATGACACTCAGCAAAACTACCACAAACCCAGAAGATATCCGCCCTCGAGGTGGAGGTTCTGAAAAGGACCTCGATTTTGAATTTTGCAGCAGGGATATGTGAAAACATACTCCCAAGAAGATGCCAATTTTAAAATTGGATTTAAATTCGCTGATTCTCCTAAATCGGCAAAAGTTCACTGGTCATAGACAAGTTTCTGAAACCTTTTAGCAACAGAAAGAAAACAAAATAGTATTCTTCAAGCAATAGTTCAGGATTATACTGATGATGGCGTTGAATCCTGAAACGCGTATATAGTTTTCCGGTGAACGAATGACTACTGAATATAAATTCGTATTCTTGATATTATTTTTTTATTCATTTTTGGACACAGGGATAGACTTTAAGTACAGGTAGAGCAAAAAACGTGTCAGAAATGTTATGGAAATATAATTACAAATCGTCTAAGGCCCAGGTCGGGCAAGACAATTTTAAGAATCCATTATTTCTATGGTTTGTCTCAAAAATAGGAGGACCACAACAAAAATCAGCTGAGCAAAATATTGGCTGAAAAGGGAAATTCAAACTAAATCATACAGATCTAAGCACTCAAAATTTCGGCTGATATATTAAAATCACAACTGACTTTTCTTTAACAAGTGGTGGTTTGTGTCAATTTATATATCTTGTTATTAAACGATGCAGTGTAAGTTTTTAGGTGGTGCGAGATCCCATGGTGGCACCCCCCCCCCGCGTTTCGTTTTCCGTTTTCGGAGCCCCAGATTTTTAGGTGGTTCGAGATCTCATCGTGGCGCCCCCCTGCGTTTGTTTTCCGTTTTCGGTGCCCCAAATGACGGTGCCCGGTGCGGTCGCACTGCCCTTAAAACAATGTTATCAATGTGTTAAAAACATGATTTAGAGTAGGCTTTGAATTTTCAATTAGATTGGCACTACTGGCTATCAACACATAGTTTACTACAACCTAAAATTTATTCTATCATTTCATTAGCATTCTGGGCAACCGCACAAAAAAAAATGACGCCTACTCTAAATCATAATTTAAACGATAGCACCGTATAAGTGAGTATTTTGATGAGAGAGAAAGGCAATTCAGAAATACAGTATTTCTGAATTACCTCTCCCTCTCATCAAAATACTCACTTATACGGTGTTATCGTTTAAATTATGATTTAGAGTAGGCGGCATTTTCTTTTTGTACAGTTGCCCAGATTGCTAATAAAATAATAGAATAAATTTGAGGTTGTGGTAACCTATGTGTTGACAGCCAGTAGTGCCAATCTAATTTAAAATTAAAAGCCTACTCTAAATCATGTTTTTAACGATCGCACGGTATTTCGACTGTGTAAACCGAAAATTCTGTTGTGATCCTTCTACATTTAAGACAAAGTATAATATTAATTTAAGTTGAGGTCAAATGTAGACCTGTGATCTAGAATCGCTGGAAGAATTGGATGTACTTTCCAAGTAAAATAGAGAGTTTTCTTGCTTTACAATTGCCACAATTGTTGAAATTGTAGCCACTGGGTGAACAAATAATGATACTCTTTTATAGACCTGCTAGCTACAGTTTCACCAATCATAAACAAATTACTGAAAAAGTACTGACAATTCTCTTTGCCATTCTAACTCGCGCTGCTATTAATCTTACCATATATTTTTTTTTATAAATAGAAGAAGTAGAATTTGTACATTTATTAAAATAAATAAAAATTACATAATTTCCTTCACATAATTTACAAACATGAGAAATCTTGACAATTTAGTTCTTATCTCTAGGAGAAAATAAATAATTTAAAACTAGTCAATCACACTTAACAATTATAATCATCAAACAGTCTCTGTAAAAATTTGAATTAATTTCTATAAATCCGTCCACTTTTCCAAAAATAATTCAATTTAAAGCTTTAATCACTCCCAGACTAAGCATAAAGTAAAATTTCGAGTTTAGAAAAGCCCCGTGAAAATTTGTCGAGGGTCGCGCAGCGACCCGAGACAAATTTTCTGGGCTTTTCTAAACTCGAAATTTTACTTCATGCGCCACGCGTATAGAACACAGATTTTAAGTGAAGCTCAAATATACATAGATTTCACAATATTTTAGTGTTTTGTACGCGTGGCGCATGAAGTAAAATTTCGAGTTTAGAAAAGCCCCGTGAAAATTTTCACGGTGCTTTTCTAAACTCGAAATTTTACTTCATGCTTAGTCTGGGAGTGGAAAACACTCGTTAATAGCTTCAAAATAAACTTTTTCAAAAAAACAACAACTAGATTTTTCTAGAAATTTGTTCGGATATGGAAAAACTTATTTTCTTTAAATCTTTAGGTATTTGTTGTTTTATTTTTTAATATAATTTGAAGCTATAAACGAATGTTTACCATTCCCAAACTAAGCATGAAGTAAAATTTCGAGTTTAGAAAAGCCCCGTGAAAATTTGTCTCGGGTCGCGACCCGCGCAGCGACCCGAGACAAATTTTCTGGGCTTTTCTAAACTCGAAATTTTACTTCATGCGCCACGCGTATAAAACACAGATTTCAAGTGAAGCTCAAATATACATAGATTTCACAATATTTTAGTGTTTTATACTCGTGGCGCATGAAGTAAAATTTCGAGTTTAGAAAAGCCTAAAAATTTGGTTTGGCCGCTCCGCGCTTCGCGCTACGCGACCAAACCAAATTTTCAGGCTTTTATAAACTCGAAATTTTACTTCATGCTTAATCTGGGAGTGGAAACACTCGTTAGAAACTACAAATTCAACAATTTTTAAAAAACAACGAATGTCAAAAAATGTACAGCAAATGTTATGTATTTTTGCATCTGAATTGAAGAATTTTCCAACATCAATATATTCGAAAATCTCCTAAAAAAGTCTTTTAGAGTTGTTTTTTTTTAATTATAGATTTTAAAATGTAAGTTGTTTCTATAAACTAATAGTAACAAGTGTTTTCCAATCCTTGATTAATAATGAAGTAAAATTTCAAGTTTTAAAGCCTGAAAATTTGAATTGGCTAAACGAAGTTTTTCAACACAAAATTTTACTGCAAGTCCCATGCGTTCATTGCTGATACGCGAAATAATCATTTACAAGTGTTATTTCTTGTAAATATTTTAGACATTACCTCTTCTTACATGTTATGTGAACATTTCTGTAGTAAACCACAAAACAAACATTCTGTGGTAAACAAATGAGTCGCCTATTTCCAAAAACCCCTAAATCCATATATGTATTCGTGAGTTATGTGAAGATTGTTATAATAGTAATAAAAAACGGTTAAATTCCTTCGTTCACTGTTTTTATTTAAGTACTATATGTACATTTCGGACACTAAGTGTCTATTATCAATAGTTAACTGCTAACTATTTTTACTACTACCCTAAACCCATGGTTTCCAAATGGATCTAGAGGTTTTCGGAAATAGGCGACTCAAATATTTGTAAAATTAATACTGAAGAGTGAACGGATTATAATAGATCATAGTTTAGTGCCTTTTGCAGAAAGGCTGCACCGATTTCAAAATGGCACCACCGAAAATCCTCACCGGCGTCTTCGTCCAACTCACCAAGACCCTAGCATCCGTCACCGGCGCGCCCCTTCCCAAAGCGCACCTATTATACCCCAATTCGACCAAAACCAGCCCCAAGGGCTTAGGCCCACCACCCTCCACCTCGTTTTTCGCCGGCGCCGCACTGTAAATTCTCTTCGTCGACCCCACCGTCCTCACCGGATATCCGTGTCTCGGATAGTACTGCACAATCGAATTCGTCCGGACCCGGGGATTTGTCTCAATAATACTGTAGAAGTCCTGAAGGGCGCTGCGGCCGATCTCCATGAGACCCTTCGGCTCGCGATTCGGAATTGACGGTTTGAAGTAGCTTAAAACTGGGGAAATGTCGTCTGATTCTTTTACTTGATAACTGGCTGACGGGTGGAGAAGTTGATGTTGTTGATGTTGATGCTGATGGGGTTGATACTGTTTTTGAAGCTGAAGCTGTTGGATTGGGGGTGGGGGGTAGTTGTTGGGGACGAATGCCTGACGACGAAGGGTGGTATCGACTTTCGGATAGAGCGTCGAGGAGAGGATCATGTTGAAGCCGTATATGTCTCCCTCGATTCCGTCATCTAAGCCCTTGTCGAAATCAGTGTACTCTTGTCCTACTACTATGTCACCTTCTCCAGGGATTATTACGTCTTTTAACTGAAAAAGTTCAGATTTACAATTAATTCAGTTTACTAGGTACCGTGCGTGATTTAGGCTTGGAATTTTAAATTAGATTGGCACTACTGACTGTTAACACATAGTTTACCATAACCTCAAATTTAGTCCATCATGCAATTAGCATTCTGGGCAACCGCACAAAAAATAACCTCCTACTCTAAATCAATATTTAAACGATTACACAGTATATTCGTTTTTTTATTGGCCAATCAGATCTGATGAAATAAATTTAAGGTTGTGTTTTTCACATGGCTGCCCTATGTTGCAATTGATTAATTATTTGACAGAAAAGTGGTTTAAATGCCGAAAGTAAGGTTCCGCCACTTAATTAATCTTTATGAGAGGATAATTAACCTCTCATAAAGATTAATTAAGTGGCGGAACCTTACTTTCGGCATTTAAACCACTTTTCTGTCAAATAATTAATCAATTGCAACATAGGGGAACCCAAATAATCAAAAAACCTATGAAAAAGAAACATAAATCCCAAATCTGGTTGACAACTAAAAAAGAAACGAATATACTTATCGATACAAGGTTATAAGAAATAATCAGTATTTTTCAGTTATAATAATAATTAAAAAATGCTAAGGAAATCTTTAACAAACAATAAACTTTGTTCTGACATTGAAAAAATAATTTATTTCTAGCATTCATGTGGTGATTTTATCTCTACACGAAGCGTAATTTAATTATTTATTCTACCTGTGGAATGACGCCGGTTTCCCTGAGTTTCCCGTTCATAAAGAGCTGCCAGGTCGCCCTTTTCGCATTCCACGAAGCGCAGATGTGATTCCAGTGGTTTTCGAACAAGTTTAAGGGCACTGCGAAAATGTCGACCTCCATGATGGCCATGTTTACGTCGATCCCGCCAACGCCTAACCACACCCTTATCAAACGTTCCTTTTCATTCCCTGCAAAATTTTCATTACAGTTCAATTTAATATTTACACTTCAATTTCATAAGTAGACAGTTTTTTAAACTCATAATTTATTAGACAGTTAATCTAAAACATTCATAAAAATAATCTCTTTTTTTTGTTTATGCAACCTCGGCTCTTAGCCATACAGTCATCTATCCATTGTACTTTTAACTTATTCAATTAATTTGTTTTTACTTTTTACACGCTTATCTAACTAATTTCGGACGGCAGACCACAATAACACACATCCATGGCTCCAAAGGGTGCTAATTTTTCGACAAGAAACTACACCCTCCGTTGGGATTTGAACCCACGGCCCTCTGGCCCGAGAGCAGGAGTTCTACTCACTAACCCACTAGGGTCCCCAAAAATCTCTTTATTAAAGTCGTAAACTTATATGTTATTTAGCCATAAGAACGAACAACGATTAATCTTCCACAATAATGAAAATAGAGCGTTGCAACTTATACATATTGTACATTGAAGCTTTGCGAATAAATTGATACAATTTTTTTTAAATTTCTTAATTTTTATTTAAATCAAATAATGGAACACTCTCAAATGATCACATGATTCCGCAAACTACTTCCATAAAAAACATGATTTCTTCTTCATATTGCTTTAATTTATTGAAGTAATTATTATAAACATGTATTAAATAGATAGATCTATAATAAGTAATAAAAAAAAATGTATCGTTGCTTAGAAATCTCCATAACAGCAATGTAAATTTTGATTATGTTTTTAATAAATAGGGGCAGCATCGTGTCATTTTTGTAATATCTTAAAAATATACTCTGATTTTGTATTATTGAAAATGAGATTATAATCCTAAAAACTCTGTATTTAAATCATTTTGTAAGAAGTGAATAAACTGTGTCTACATTATATAGAGAGTTTTATGTAACACCGAACATACTAAAATGTACTCAATGTTAATTTTCCTATGTTCGATGTGTACAAATTTAATTTATTTTTGACGTGAAGAGTGTACATTGGGTTGACTATACTACAATTAGAAATCCTAGCCAATCACATCGTACTCAATGCTTTGATGCATCCCAGTACACATCGAACATAGGAAAATTAACATTGAGTACATTTTAGTATGTTCGGTGTTACATAAAACTCTCTGTATAATGTCGATTTGGAAGATCATTAAAATATACTTACTTGAATAAGAGAGCAACGAATGCGAATGCGTTAGATTCGTACTTTTCAGCCACGTGCAGATTGTGAATTCTTGCAAGGGAGGAACGTCCACCACATATTTTAAAAACTGAAATAGTAAGAATTAAAAACAGAAATTATATTTAAAAAAAATAGTGATCACGTCAATACAAATACATTGTCAATCGAAACCAAATTATTAAAGATAATCCAACAATTATATATTCCTTAAAAAATGGTCTAACAAACCGATACTAGTCGGAATGAAGTTTTAATTTGTGAAACAATACCGAGTGTTTTTAATTTAAATAACTTTACATATTCTAATATGTTTCACCAAGTGCCAGATGAGAAATTAATTCAAGAAATAATTATATTGGCTTATTGTAATAACGTGATATGCCACAAGTAAATTAAAATGAGTTATTGGAGTTTGAAATTTAATAAAAAAAAATGTGTAAAATGTATTACTATAAAATTTAAAATTAAAGCATTTTTAATAAGTTTATTAGGTACCTGTCTGCCAAATATGCTTAGAAAGGGGATACAAAAATGTAATTGTCTTCTGAAAAACAATTTTATTTTAAAATATTGTGGTTTATAACATGATACAAAAACAAGTGTAAATGTTTTTACAAAAAAATATGAAATTTTATATTGGTAATATTTGCCACGAAACAAATCTGCAGTAACTGTTAAAAAATGAAAAGCACTGGTTTTAAATTTAAGTTCAAAATATACGTCTTTAGCATACTGCTTAAGTAGCATATTGTAAATTTCACAATATTTCAGTGTTTTATACGCGTGGCGCATGAAGTAAAATTTCGAGTTTAGAAAAGCCCCGTGAAAATTTGTCTCGGGTCGCTGCGCGACCCTCGACAAATTTTCTACGCGGGGCTTTTCTAAACTCGAAATTTTACTTCATGCTTAGTCTGGGAGTGGAAAACACTCGTTTAAAGCTTCAAATTGAACTCTTAAAAAGAAAAAAAGGCTTATTATATAACTGCTTAATGGAATCCAAGAATATAACAGATTTTTTTTTTATTTCTCATCTGGCACTTGCTGAAACATACGTAAATATGTAAAGTTATTTAAATTAAAAAAACGCTTGGTATTGTTTCGACTTTCCTTATTACCTGAAACAAAAATATGTATATATACCTAGACAATATTTTTTTCTGTACATTCCTTTGAAAATGGTCTAACAAACCGAAACTAGTCGGAATAAAGTTTTAATTTGTGAAACAATACCAAGAGTTTTTTTAATTTAAATAACTTTACATATTCTAATATGATTCATCTAGTGCTAGATGAGAAATTAATTGAAGAAATTGAAAAAAATCTGTTTTATTCTTGGATTCCATTAAGCAGTTATATAATAAGCCTTGTTTCCTTTTTAAGAGTTCAATTTGAAGCTTTAAACGAGTGTTTTCCACTCCCAGACTAAGCATGAAGTAAAATTTCGAGTTTAGAAAAGCCCCGTGAAAATTTGTCGAGGGTCGCTGCGCGACCCTCGACAAATTTTCACGGGGCTTTTCTAAACTCGAAATTTTACTTCATGCGCCACGCGTATAAAACACTGAAATATTGTAAAATTTACATACAGATTTTTTTTTGTTTGTGTGGCTTATCATGTTATTACAATAAGCTCTGCAATTCAAATATTGTATCGCAACAGAGTATTTTCAAAATCTAGTCATGTTCCAAATGGGCTAATTAACATTCGAACTCTCGACGAAATTATCAATTCTAATTAATTTCAGCCAGTGAGCGCAGCTTAATACAACCTACATGTATAATAATAATAGTAGGTCGAATCAGTGTAATGGCTGCAATAACACCAGACGAGGATTCAATTATCTGCTGACTAAACATGTGCAGTCGATTGTTATTAAATTTCCTAACTAACGGCTTGAAATTAGGTTACAGTTATAAATACGATTTTTTAAATCTCGTGATTTTACAGTAAGAATACAATAAATCCGATTTGATAAGATATTCGTATTTTGTTAAACCTCGTGATTTTACAGCATGAATAAAATCCACTAATTAAACACGGTTTGATTTCCTTTTTTCACTAATTCACTGGTAGATATATATTTCGAGTGAAAGAGTTCAATTTTAAGTTCGAACAAGTGTTTCCAATCCCAGACTAAGCATGAAGTAAAATTTCGAGTATAAAAAAGCCCTGCGTAGTAAATTTGTATAAATGAGTTCAATTTGAAGTTCGAACGAGTGTTTCCAATCCCAGACTAAGCACGAAGTAAAATTTCGAGTTTAGAAAAGCCCCGCGTAGAAAATTTGTATAAATGAGTTCAATTTGAAGTTCGAACGAGTGTTTCCAATCCCAGACTAAGCATGAAGTAAAATTTCGAGTTTAGAACAGCCCCGCGTAGAAAATGTTCACGGGGCTTTTCTAAACTCGAAATTTACTTCATGCGCCACGCGTATAAAACACTGAAATTTTGTAAAGTTTTAACAAACTCAGAATTGAAAAAATTGGGTTTAGCTAACTCCCCACCACCGATTACATACGAAAATTCCACTCAAAGACCCTTCCGCTTAGCACAAAAAAATTATTCTTATTAATTTCCAGACAAGCCATGTATACACTTTAAATAAAAATGCCTATTATGCTGTATGTATTTTCGGACAACATAGCTTGTAACTAAATATTTATTGATCAAACCGAAAACATTAATAATCCACCCTATTAATCCGACGTCAATGCATAAATAAATGCTCTTTTTCAATAATTATTATTCAATTATTGAAAAAGAGTACATGGTACTCGAAATATACAGGTTGCGGCATTTTCAATGGTATTTTTACGTAAATCACCATCTTTCTGAATGAAATAACTTCTTTATTTAAAAAGATATTGACGTGCGGTAAAACACTTTTTTGGTAGAATACGCATATTTTTGGAAAAATTATAAAAGCTGCAATCGACTGCAGTCAAGGCAAACTATGATTTGTATTTAAAACAATAGAACTTTATGTCATACGCCTTAGTTATGTGTTCTATTATTAGCCAACATACTATATTTTTTTTTAACTTATTTTAATTAATTTTTATCTTATTAGCACACTTATTTAATTCGTTTGTACGCCACAATACATTCACACTACATCCATAGACCCGGATGGAATCATTTATTATTCATTAGAAAAATTATAAGAGCTGCGATCGACTGCAGTCAAGGCAAACTATGATTTGTATTTAAAACAATAGAACTTTATGTCATACGCCTTAGTTATGTGTCCTATTATTAGCCAACATACTATATTTTTTTTAACTTATTTTAATTAATATTTACCTTATTAGCACACTTATTTAATTCGTTTGTACGCCACAATACATTCACACTACATCCAGAGACCCGGATGGAATCATTTATTATTCATAAGAAAAATTATAAGAGCTGCAATCGACTGCAGTCAAGGCAAACTATGATTTGTATTTAAAACAATAGAACTTTATGTCATATGCCTTAGTTATGTGTCCTATTATTAGCCAACATACTATATTTTTTTTTAACTTATTTTAATTAATTTTTACCTTATTAGCACACTTATTTAATTCGTTTGTACGCCACAATACATTCACACTACATCCATAGACCCGGATGGAATCATTTATTATTCATAAGTGATTCCACCGATTCGAACCCGCGACCCCTGGGCTTATGAGCAGAGTCTCTATCCACTCGGCCACCGAGGCCCCGTCATATCTTATACAAGTTAAACTTCAAACATAATTTGATATGGTCTGCATAATCTATTTAAAAATGTGCCTTAAGAAAGCTTTTACCGTATGTCAATAACTTTTTAAATTTGCTAAATTTTGAGATTTGATCAGGGCTGTTATACACTGGCGAAAGAAATTAACGCATCATTTGTGATTTTTTTGATATCTTGGAATCGAGTTTTCTTTGAACACAAACATATTTTTACAATAAGAAATCTTATCAAGCATGCTGTTTCACATGTTGTGTTTTGTCTTTTGTTCTCATGGTTTTCTGTCAATAAATAAAATGAAGCACTTTTCATTATTCTGACTGTAAGAAAGGTTCATAGAAAATTTCTTTTTGAGTTTGTTTTCAAGTAATTGTTAAAATTAAGTGCTAAATAGTGAAGAATGAATATGGATAGACGTCCGAATCTTAATTTAAGCAGTGAAGAAGCTGTGATTGTGGTTACACTTGCAGAAGAAGGTAGTAGTCAGCGTTACATCAGTCAGCGTCTTAGTGTTAATCAATCGACCGTATCCCGTGTCTTGAAGAGACATCGGGAAACTCAGGCATACTCAAGAAGGCCAGGACAAGGGAGAAAAAGGGCCACAACTGCTGTTCAAGACCGTTTTTTAACGATGCAGACGTTACGCGAACGGTTTATTACGGCTCCTAGGCTACAAAATATGCTCGCAGAGATCCACAATGTTCATGTAAGTTCCGTTACCATCAGAAAAAGGTTACGTGGTTTTAATTTAACTCCGAAAACAACGGCAAAAGGACCACAATTAACCGCAGACCATCGCAGAGCCAGGTTAACATTTGCGCAAGAACATGTAAACTGGTTACAGGCCGATTGGGCTAATGTTATGTTTAGCGACGAGTCCAGATTTTGTCTTTACGGCAGTGACAGACGAATGCATGTGTACAGACGGCCAGGTGAACGTTATGCGCAGTGTAACATTGTTCCGACTGTTATGTTTGGTGGAGGCTCTGTTATGGTGTGGGTGGTATCACTTTAGAGGCTCGTACGGAGTTGGTGGTCATACCAAGAGGAAGCATCACGGCAGCGTCTTATATTGCAAACATTTTAGAACCATCCGTAATGCCTTTTGCTCCCTTTGGAGGAAACGATTTCCTGTTTATGCATGACAATGCAAAACCACACAGTGCCCGAATTGTACAACAGTATCTTGACCTAGTGGGTATCAACACAATGCAATGGCCAGCCAGGAGTCCCGATCTTAATCCGATCGAACACCTATGGGACGCGATGGGCAGACGCCTCAGAGCACTTCCTCGGCGTCCAAGCAATCAACAAGAGCTTGGACAAAGATTGCAGGAAATTTGGGAAGATATTAACCAGGATGAAATTAGATCATTAATTAACAGTATGAGCCGTCGCTGTCAGGCAGTTATTCGAGCAAGAGGAGGAAACACTAGATATTAAGTCTTATAATCACATGTTAACTTTTTTCCTCTTTTTATTTATGACATTATTTTAGTCATTAATGAAAGAAAATGTGTTGAAAATCATTATTATAGTTCAGTTGGTTTTGTTGTTATTTTTTTTTGTTTTTAAACATCAATACTTTATTTTTAAATTAAAAAAATTAATGTGATGCGTTAATTTCTTTCGCCAGTGTATTTAAAACACTTTGTTTTAAAACAGTGTTTTAAACATGTTTAAAAACAGCCGTCGTACTTTAAACGGTTTTGTTTTAAATCTTAAATTTGTTGAAAACATGTTTAAAACGTTTTTCTTTTATTATCTTAAATGCGCTAAATTATATTTTTTACTACTTTATTAAGATTATTTGTATAAGTTTTTAAATTTTAGCTAAATTGTTGAGGATATTTCAAATTACATTATTAAACATAACATTTTATTACAATTAAATATCGTATGTTCAATAAAAAAAAAACCTCTAGAGTGCCATGATTTTATCTTTTTTAAAATTCAAGTTGGCTACACGCTTTAGGAATTGATATATAAAACGTCAAACGTAATAATTATAATGTATAATTTCATAGTTGCCAACCTACAATATTTTCCATGGCACTCTAGAGATTTTATTTTATTGAACATACTATATCACAACTGTGTGTACATAAATGTGATTTTTAAATACAAGGATTTTTTCTCTCAGAGATTTCAATTTGAATCTTTAAACGAGAGATTTCCACTCCCAGACTGAGCATGAAGTAAAATTTCGAGTTTAGAAAAGCCTGAAAATTTTGATTGGCCGCGTAGCGAAGCGGAGCGGCCAATCCAAATTAGGCTTTTCTAAACTCGAAATTTTACTTCATGCGCCACACGTATAAAACACTGAAATATCTTTAAGTTTAAAATATACCGCTTTAGCAATTTAATATGTAGATGTGAATAAAACGTAAGTCAAATTCTACGCTGAACAAATTGTATAAAACAGCGATTATAGGCAACTCAATAACTATAACGTTTATTAGGTTGCCTATAATCGTTCTTGTATGTGTGTGTTTTTTTAACTTCACTGTAAATCAGTGTTTTTAAGCGTGGCGCATGAAGTAAAATTTCGAGTTTAGAAAAGCCTAATTTGGATTAGCCGCTTCGCTTCGCTACGCGGCCAATCCAAATTCTTAGGCTTTTCTAAACTCGAAATTTTACTTCATGCTTAGTCTGGGAGTGGAAAACATTCGTTAAAAGCCTCAAATTAACCGCTTTGAAACAACGATTTCCCGCAAATTTAAAAAAACGCTATAATTATCGGAATATGTATACTAAAAATGTCCTGTATGTTCTGTTTTAAACACGTATTAAACGTGTTTTAAACATGTTTTAAACATGTTTTTTATTTTTAATGTTTTAAACGCTGTTTCAATTAAAAAAACACGTTTTGTAAAAAAAACTGTTTGTTTTAATAAATTTTTTTTTAAACGCTGTTTTTGAAGTATACCTCGAAAACAATTAAAGATAGAAACATTTTGATTAGGCACATGGAATAAGCTGTGGAAAAGAGCTCTGGAAGTATTTATTAGTTTTTGTCTATCATTCATATTTGGTACTTTACTTGAAGAAGCCATCGAAAATGCTGCACCCTGTACATCTAGCAATGATAAATAAATGAGTGAATAAAGGAAATCAAACTGTCTTTTATTAGTTATTAATCACTTCACATAACTTAAAACAAACAGTGAAAAATAAAAATATTTGATTTGACGAAATATCCGAAATTTTTGTTTGTTGATCCCGAATTGAACAGCATCTATTAATTGTGAATTCCATTAACAAGATCACTTCACATAACTCAAACCAAACAGTGAAAAATAAAAATATTTGATTTGACGAAGTATCCGAAATTTTTGTTTGTTGATCCCGAATTGAACAGCACCTATTAATTGTGAATTCCATTAACTCTTCACTTCACATAACTCAAACCAAACAGCGAAAAATAAAAATATTTGCTTTGACGAAATATCCGAAATTTTTGTTTTTTGATCCCGAATTTAGCAGCATCCATTAATTGTGAATTCCATTAAACGGGAAACGTGTTCACGGCCTTGCGAGAATAATTGAAAATTATAGCTAGTATATTTCATCAATTACGGACGTATTAATTGACTTACAGTGCCCATAATAGTGTGCCATTAGCGTCATGGCGCTGTTAACCAGATGCTAGAAGCCTGTTACAAAACTGATTTCATCAATGGGCTCAAAGACGCGAAACCTAAATACATCATAATTTTATGTATGCATGCAAGAATATTTTTTCAACAGGTGTTAATCGAGTGTGTTTAGTAGCCTTAGGTAAATATTCATAGTTTAGAAACAGCATGAAATTTGGATTTTCTGAATTCAAAATATTAATTTCATGATTCCCATTGGAGCCAAGCCGTAGTCAGGGGAGGGGGGGGGGGTTCAACCCCCCACTGACATTTTCAAAATGGTACTTTTTTGTATGTAAAAACGACCCCGCAAGAGCAAAAACAATATTTTTATCATTAAAACCCCCCCAAAATTTTTATAACTCCCTCCAAATTTTTGTTCTGGCTACGGCATTGCAGGAAACTGTTCTTTTAAGTAGGTATAAATATCGTGAGAATAACAGCATTTGGTAAATTTGCAGAAATTCGTTGTTTTTATAAAGCAGTCAATTTGAAGCATCAAACAAAACTTACAGAAGTATCGTATGATCATTAAAAAAAACCTCTAGAGTGCCATGGAAAATATTGTACAAAAATGTATAGAAATTTTATATTATAATTATCATGTTTGACGTGTTATATGTCAATTCCTAAGGCGTGTACCCAACTTAAATTTAAAAAAAAATTAAATCATGGCACTCTAAAGGTTTTTTTTATTGAACATATTATATAAAGATTCACCAAATCAACAAAAATTAAGATAAACATTGCTAGCTCAGAAAAAGCCTAAAAATTTGGATTTTCTAAATTCCACATATTTATTTTACGCTTCTTTTAAGTAGGAACAAATATTTTTAAAATGACAGCGTTTTCGTAAATATTTGCAGGAATTCGTTAGTTTTATTATAGCGGGAAGTTAGCAGCTTTTAGCGAGTGTTTCAACTCCCGGATTAAGCATGAAGTAACATTTCGAGTTTAGAAATGCCTGAAAATTTGGTTCGGTCTCTCCACGAAAACAGTTTAGGAATGATTTTAGTCGTTCTCCGAACAAAACTTACACATCGAGGTTCAATTTAAAGCTTCTAACGAGTGTTTCCACTCCCAGACTAAGCATGAAGTAAAATTTCGAGTTTAGAAAAGCCCCGCGTAGAAAATTTGTCGAGGGTCGCGCCAGCGACCCGAGACAAATTTTTGCGGGGCTTTTCTAAACTCGAAATTTTACTTCATGCGCCACACGTATAAAACACTGATTTAGTGTGAAGTTTAAAATATACTACTTAAGTTTGATCTCGTGTTAATAAATATTACAAATGCTTCCAAAATTCAAGCACCTAAAGCAATTTGCTTTCTGATTTTTTGTATTTAATATACTTACAATCCTTAACGAAATTGTTTAAATTTTGAAAGCGGAGATTTGCTTAGACGAAATTAATATTTGTAAAACTTATTAACTTGAAATTAAACTTGAGGAGTATATTTTGAACTTCACTTGAAATCAGTGTTTTATACGCGTGGCGCATGAAGTAAAATTTCGAGTTTAAAAAAGCCCCGCGTGGAAAATTTGTCTCGGGTCGCTGGCGCGACCCTCGACAAATTTTCCACGCGGGGCTTTTTTAAACTCGAAATTTTACTTCATGCTTAGTCTGGGATTGGAAACACTCGTTAGAATGAGTATATCAGTGTTTTATACGCGTGGCGCATGAAGTAAAACTTTGTGTTTAGAAAAGCCTGAAAATTTGGTTTTGCTACGCGTGTTTACAATTGTAAGTGTAATAAATACAAAAAAAATTACTTAAGTTGCGTGAGTTTTGGAAGATTTGCCTAAATAAAATAAGCATTTGTAATATTCAATAACACGAAATCAAACTTTAAAAGCGAAGATTTTTTTTAGAGGAAATTAATATTTGTAAAACTTATTAACTTAAAATTAAACTTAAGGAATATATTTTGAACTTTACTTGTAATCGGTGTTTAATACACGTGGCACATGAAGTATAAATTTAAGTTTAGAAAAGCCGTTAACCAGATGCTAGAAGCCTGTTACAAAACTGATTTCATCAATGGGCTCAAAGACGCGAAACCTAAATACATCATAATTTTATGTATGCATGCAAGAATATTTTTTCAACAGGTGTTAATCGAGTGTGTTTAGTAGCCTTAGGTAAATATTCATAGTTTAGAAACAGCATGAAATTTGGATTTTCTGAATTCAAAATATTAATTTCATGATTCCCATTGGAGCCAAGCCGTAGTCAGGGGAGGGGGGGGGGGTTCAACCCCCCACTGACATTTTCAAAATGGTACTTTTTTGTATGTAAAAACGACCCCGCAAGAGCAAAAACAATATTTTTATCATTAAAACCCCCCCAAAATTTTTATAACTCCCTCCAAATTTTTGTTCTGGCTACGGCATTGCAGGAAACTGTTCTTTTAAGTAGGTATAAATATCGTGAGAATAACAGCATTTGGTAAATTTGCAGAAATTCGTTGTTTTTATAAAGCAGTCAATTTGAAGCATCAAACAAAACTTACAGAAGTATCGTATGATCATTAAAAAAAACCTCTAGAGTGCCATGGAAAATATTGTACAAAAATGTATAGAAATTTTATATTATAATTATCATGTTTGACGTGTTATATGTCAATTCCTAAGGCGTGTACCCAACTTAAATTTAAAAAAAAATTAAATCATGGCACTCTAAAGGTTTTTTTTATTGAACATATTATATAAAGATTCACCAAATCAACAAAAATTAAGATAAACATTGCTAGCTCAGAAAAAGCCTAAAAATTTGGATTTTCTAAATTCCACATATTTATTTTACGCTTCTTTTAAGTAGGAACAAATATTTTTAAAATGACAGCGTTTTCGTAAATATTTGCAGGAATTCGTTAGTTTTATTATAGCGGGAAGTTAGCAGCTTTTAGCGAGTGTTGCAACTCCCGGATTAAGCATGAAGTAACATTTCGAGTTTAGAAATGCCTGAAAATTTGGTTCGGTCTCTCCACGAAAACAGTTTAGGAATGATTTTAGTCGTTCTCCGAACAAAACTTACACATCGAGGTTCAATTTAAAGCTTCTAACGAGTGTTTCCACTCCCAGACTAAGCATGAAGTAAAATTTCGAGTTTAGAAAAGCCCCGCGTAGAAAATTTGTCGAGGGTCGCGCCAGCGACCCGAGACAAATTTTTGCGGGGCTTTTCTAAACTCGAAATTTTACTTCATGCGCCACACGTATAAAACACTGATTTAGTGTGAAGTTTAAAATATACTACTTAAGTTTGATCTCGTGTTAATAAATATTACAAATGCTTCCAAAATTCAAGCACCTAAAGCAATTTGCTTTCTGATTTTTTGTATTTAATATACTTACAATCCTTAACGAAATTGTTTAAATTTTGAAAGCGGAGATTTGCTTAGACGAAATTAATATTTGTAAAACTTATTAACTTGAAATTAAACTTGAGGAGTATATTTTGAACTTCACTTGAAATCAGTGTTTTATACGCGTGGCGCATGAAGTAAAATTTCGAGTTTAAAAAAGCCCCGCGTGGAAAATTTGTCTCGGGTCGCTGGCGCGACCCTCGACAAATTTTCCACGCGGGGCTTTTTTAAACTCGAAATTTTACTTCATGCTTAGTCTGGGATTGGAAACACTCGTTAGAATGAGTATATCAGTGTTTTATACGCGTGGCGCATGAAGTAAAACTTTGTGTTTAGAAAAGCCTGAAAATTTGGTTTTGCTACGCGTGTTTACAATTGTAAGTGTAATAAATACAAAAAAAATTACTTAAGTTGCGTGAGTTTTGGAAGATTTGCCTAAATAAAATAAGCATTTGTAATATTCAATAACACGAAATCAAACTTTAAAAGCGAAGATTTTTTTTAGAGGAAATTAATATTTGTAAAACTTATTAACTTAAAATTAAACTTAAGGAATATATTTTGAACTTTACTTGTAATCGGTGTTTAATACACGTGGCACATGAAGTATAAATTTAAGTTTAGAAAAGCCCCGTGAAAATTTGTCGAGGGTCGCTGGCGCGACCCTCGACAAATTTTCTACGCGGGGCTTTTCTAAACTCAAAATTTTACTTCATGCTTAGTCTGGGATTGGAAACACTCGTTAGAATGAGTATATCAGTGTTTTATACGCGTGGCGCATGAAGTAGAACTTTGAGTTTAGAGAAGCCTGAAAATTTGATTTTGCTACGCTTGTTTAGAATTGTAAGAGTAATAAATACAAAAAATCCGAAAGCAAATTGCTTAAGGTGCTTGAGTATTGGAATATTTGCTTAAATAAAATAAGCATTTGTAATATTTAATAACACGAGATTAAACTTTAAAAGCGAAGATTTGTTTAGAGGAAATTAATATTTGTAAAACTTATTAACTTAAAATTAAACTTAGGGAATATATTTTGAACTTTACTTGAAACTAGTGTTTAATACGCGTGGCGCATGAAGTAAAATTTCGAGTTTAGAAAAGCCCTTTTTTAACTCGAAATGTTACCCCATGCTTAGTCTGGGAGTGGAAACACTCGTTAGAAACTTAAAATTGAACCTCGATGTGTAAGTTTTCTTCGGAAAACGACTAAACTCATTCACAAACTGTTGCAAAACTTATTTAAATCAAGACTTATTTTAATTAAAAAATTACCTAACCAGACATTAAAAGTGATAAACTCTCCTTTTTACCCATCCGACACGGGAGTTTTATGGATATAATTAAAACCTGGCGCTAATGAATTTTAATGGTCGCACTTTCGGAAGGCGATATTATCCAATTCGAGTCGTCTGAATGCAATAAAAGCCCGCTTCCTCATTAGCCTCACCTGAATGTATCCGATCTGGCTTAAGGTTATCTTGTTGATTAGATAATCGTCCGGACCGTAGTTTCCCGTGTAAGGATTCTTGCTTGTAATCTCGGAATCGCTCGAATTAATCAGGAAAAGCAGAGCGAAGATTGTGGTCAATAGGGTTTTTAACGTTGACATTTTCAAGAGGATACCTGAAATAAGAAAAGAAAATAAATGAAAAAGAAAGTTTAGTGTTTTTTTTAATAATCTATTTCCTCAAAACCAGAAATTACATAGTTTTGCAATAGTAAATTAATAAACAATATAGACATTGACAGAACACTATAACTCCAGGCGGAAAGACCAACGGGGCAGATTATTTAATTTTTATGTTATTTATTGTATTATATTTTTGTATTAACACTTTATACATATATATATATATATATATATATATATATATATATATATATATATATAACTGGCTGGAGTTTTTTGGGCTGCTTTCTCGCGTTAATTGATTTATTTGCGCTCTACGCAGCATCACTTCTGCCATCCTCAGGAGCTATTTTATATACTGAGTGATAGATGTCACGTTCACTGTCAGTACATTTGTTTTGTAAACTAGGGACTTGTAGTCTAAATCTGCTGCGTGTTAGTGGTCCAGTCGATGTAGAAGGTGCAAACATTTCTTGATTTGTGTCCGATGTATCTGCATTGTTGAAATTACTTGAATTTGTCTGAATATTCCGAAAATTGTTAAATATTGGAGGCAAGTCATTTTTTTGTTGTTTTATTATATTCATCAAAGGTTTCCATGTGGTTTGTAATCTTGTGCCATCATCTCGTTTATTGAGGCACAAAGGATGTTTTTCTATTTCTATGGCTTCCTGTACGATTCTTTCTTCAAATTTTGCGATAGAACTAATTACCGAAGTATTTTCAAAATAATATATATAAACAATATAAACAATATTTTCATGAACAGAAGTAATCATTAATATATTAATAACAATACAATACAGCAAATGGGACAAGCTCTGCTGGTCTACCACTTACCCTATTGATGTTGGGGAAATTTAACATTAATTAAACTTATATGTATCTGATTGAAGTTCTATAAAAACAATCTTATTCTAAAACAATTAATTTAGTGACAACTGATTTAATCTTTGAAAAAGTGTTTGATCTGATGGAGTCATATGCCGTGTTGCAAACCAGGTATACTTGGTGTGTGACGGACCGTTCAAATAGAGAAGTTGAGTGCTTAGGTGGAGAGATTCTACCCCTAAATCTAGTGTTTAAATTATGCACATCACTACGAAATGTGATTTTATTGTACATGTAAATTGGCTTCTTGGACATCATTATTTTAGAGAAGTTTAGTGCTTAGGTGGGGAGATTCAACACCTAAATCTAGTGTTTAAATTATGTACATCACTACGAAACGTGATTTTATTGTACAGGTAAATTGGCTGCTTGGAATTCATTAGTTTATAGTATTGGCGCATTGCCTTGACCCTTCTTCTGGCTTCCATGTTCAACCATTTTGCATCAACAAGTTTGTGGAAGATGTTATCAAATTTTCTGATGTTGAGTATATAGCGCAAACAAGCGTTTTGAACTTTTTGAATTCGTGCGCTACTGTCTTTGTCGATTGCCGAGTGGTACAATGTTAAGCAATAATTAAAGTGTAACAGAACCAGACTGTTTGTTAGATAACGTAATCTTTGTCTTTGTTGTTAGGTATTCTTTATGAGGATATAGATTCTTAATATTCGTATCGACTTTCTGCAAAATGTTTGTCTCATTGAGACAAGTCTCCAAATATTCATTGAAACAACTACTTCTCGAGCTAATACCCCGACAGATATTGAATTATACAATGAATATTTGAGTTACACGACAGCTCTACTGTTCTATGCATAATTTATATGCAAAATGCAACGTCAGGTCAAATTTTTCTCTCACCAAACTAAATGAAACAGGAAATTAAAATAAATTGAAAAAATTACAGGGAATGAATTTTAATTGTCTATTGATGGCTTAAGAGACAAACTCAATTTTTCTTTATGTTAAATTGTCTTTATCTTAAGATTCATGTATACAGTGGAAATATATTTACTAATTCGTTTTCGAAATGTAAAAGAACTGTCCACAAAGATTTTTGCCCTCTTTAACATAAAGTATTGCACAGTTGTGTATATAGTGTGAGTTGGTTGCTAGTCAAATACACTTGTGACTAGCCACCAACTCACACAGATTTTATTTCCAAATATCATAAGTGACGGTTTTGATGGGTTAATGTTTTAGTCCAACATTTTTGAAAATGTATGGATGGTGTTAAAGCTTGATGAAGAAGCTCTTCGTTGGCTTGGATAGATTCAATAAGGAATGACAAATACAGTTGTGTGTTATCGGCATACATATGTCCTGTACAGTCCTTAAACTGGTCAAGTAAACAAGAGGTGTATATACAAAAAAAATAGCAGGCCAAGAATAGATCCTTGGAGAACATCGCTTTTAATAGTTACGCAATCCGAGATATTATTGTCTATTTTTACACATTATTCGTGCGAATTAAGGTAATTACTTAATGACCTAACGGCATTCATATTAAATATATATCACGATGGTAACACCTTAAAGATCTAAGAATTAATTGATGGTTTCTTATAAATCTGGCAATTGTACACAATTATCATCCGGCAAAAGAAATTATGTGAATGATGTTTACAATCATGGGCCTAGCCAGGATTTTAACCAGGAAGGGGCACTAGACAAAAATAAGCACTGCACACTTTAGTAATTCTATATTCATTAATTTCTCACAGAAAATATGATCTCACATTTTTCTGTGATTAAAAAATTAAAGTCATGTTAATGAGATTGTAATTTGCATTTGCTTGGTCATCAAGTTGGCGTTTTATGCCCTCCTTGTATTTTCTCGTGAGCCAGAAACGTAATTAAACACGTGTACAAACAGTAAACTGTGAAATAATTAATCCTGTTCGTGTTGTGCAATTTAAGTGAATCGATTCGCGTAAGGGAATGTGCGGACTGCAACGCATACTAATTGCAGACGCTGAGAGGCGTTTTCAAGTTTAAAAAGAAAACAATTTATATAATAAATGGTTTACTACGACATTAATTAAAATTTATATTTATTTTTCAACATCAATAGTATATGTTCGAAAACGTAAACGCCATCTAATGCCCATTAGCTTAAGTAGCTGTATATAAACGTTTAGTTTGCCAGCTATTGACTATGCTACTTAAGCTTAATGCCCATTAGCGTTTACGTTTTCAAACATATGTAAAGTGCACAGGCCATAATAAATGGTCAAAGATGTTCAGTATTCTTCAAGCACTGGTTCGGGATTATACTGATGATGGTGTTAAAGCCTGAAACGCGTATATAGTTATCCGGTGAATGAATGAGTACTGAACACAAATTCATATACTCGTACATAAAAATACTGTTATTTCTTACTTCACTTTTTATTTGTATCGTTAGATGTATATTTCGAGACACAATGTGCTCATTATCAATAACAAACTAAGTTTGTTGTTGATAATGAGCACATTGTTTCTCGAAATATACATCTAACGATACAAATAAAAAGTGAAGTAAGGAATAACAGTCTGCTTATGTGTAATAATCACTTCACGTAAACTAAAAAACATACAGTTGCAAATTCATATTCTTAATATAATTGTATGTTTCTTAGTTTTAGCGATAGTATTTTCCTTTCTATCCATTAACAGATTCTAAAAATCAGAACATGTGGACTTTATTTGAAAATCTGATCCTAATACTTTGCGAAAATAATTTATATTTTACAAATGTATGGCTCAATACAGTACAACAGTTGTTGCATATGAATTATGTATATGTATCCAAATCCAAGCTGAGGAGGTCAAATGGATGCAAGCGGAGGAAATCCTTTGACCTCCTCCCGAGTAATAAAAATCTGCATTTTTTCTCAACCTACTCTGCTTGACTCTTGCAATTTACATAACCGAAAAAGCAAAAATTACACAACACTCCGTAAATCCTCAATTTCACCTCCCCATAAAAATTACATAAAGACAAGTTTCCTTTCTTAACGAGCCCGAAAATCACGTTTTCGTAAATCGCAAACGAAACTCATTATCATCTCAAGTGGAATTTCGAAAAAGGGATGCAGTTTTTATTAAATTTGTTTCCATTTTCTCTTTATTTTTTCGCAGTGCAGTTTATATTTTGATCTTCTTCTCTGCTTTCAAGGTCTACCCAACAACAGACTGGCGGATAATTTTACTGTTAGCAAACTTATTGTCATCTTAACTCGAAGTTTGGTAGATGTGTGCAGTTTTTTTTTTTTTTTGTTGTTACATCTCATTTTTTTTTCGGCGAATTTTGTAAAAGGTGTGCAGTTTGTTTGTTTGTGTTCTTCGCTTTATTTTTCGAGGTCTACACAGCAACCTAGATTGGCGGATGATTTTACTGTTAGCGCCATTAATAACGAATATTAATTGGGCGCGCAGACGTGACTCTGGTTTCTTTGGCAGCTTCTTCTTGCAGACCGAAAACAGTTACGTGTTGAATTTAGAGGAATTTGACAGATGCCGCCTACTCCGGGGCATTCTTGGACTCGTTACGCGCAAAACGGTGTTTTTTATCGCATACCTGAACTCATTTTTCGATTCAAAACGTTCATGTATTAATGTAAACATCGAGATGTGCTATTAGCTCGTTTTTTTACTGCACTTTTTACTAGAACGCGTAAAGAGCTTGACCTAGAATTTCTTAAGAATAATATAAACAGTTTTTACTGTCTTTATAATTGTTCATGCAGCGAATGTTTCTTATAATAATAATTGTAGTTTACAAGGCCGTAGCCGGGGGGTGGGGGCAGGGGTTGTGTTGGGGGGGGGGTTTCTTTAATATTGTATTAATTTTCTATTTTCTTATTTTGTACATTAAATATTACCAGCATCAATTATTTTAATTATATTATTTTTAAACTTCCTCCTCTAAGATATCAAATAATCGTCTTAATTCATTACACAATATCGCTATGTATTAATACCGTATTTGTACAAATTATTTATGCATATAATTTTGCAAACTAATAGATAAATTACTCAATTTTCACTTTATGGAAACGTGCATTAGCATTTCCATTATTAGAAAATTATTACCTAATAGTTAAAGACAAACAGACTTATGAAATATATCAAAGTCGGCGTCTCTGATAAATCTTCAAATGACATAATCCTTGTAGGAAGAATCCTTCCTGCACTTACAGCGTGAGTTTCCAGTTAATGAATAAATTTAAATTGACATTTTTAATAGAGATTATAATACGTCTGTGTTGTATACGCCTGGTGCATGAAGTAAATATTTGAATTTAGAAAAGCCTGAAAATTCGGCGTCGCGCCGCAAATCCGGCTTTTTCGGGCTATTCTAAACTTAAAATATTTACTTCATGCTTAAACAAGGAGTGCAAATCCGAATTTTCAGGCTTTTCTAAACTCCAAATATTTACTTTTCGTTAGAAAAATAGTTGACAACAATTTCGTAGCTTCAACTAGACTTTATTTAATTTTTTTGTTTTATTGTTTCGCGTTAGATAAATACATTTTATTCATTTGTCAAATCAACGAATGCCATTTTCTTTTCAAGTCAATTAGCTTACACTTACTACGTCTTGAAATTGATTTTCAAGTTTAACCCTTTCAGCCCTGAAATTTTTCTGGTGCAAAAAAACTGTTTGTACACTACATGCTATTTATTACTATCTCAGATATACAGAGAGTTTTTGTTCTTTTTGCTTGAGTATACATATCTCAATATGCTGTACACGCTGTAAATCTTCAGGTATTCGTTATTTTTACAAATATTTCTTATTGAACTTTCAAACGAGTGTTTACCACTTCCAGATTAAGCATGAAGTAAAATTTAGAGTTTTCAGGCTTTTCTAAACTCGAAATTTTACTTTATGCGCCACGCGTAGAAAACGCTGATTTTAAGTGAAGTTTAAAATATATAAATTTCACAGCATTTCAGTGTTTAGCACGCGTGGCGCATGAAGTAAAACAGTAAAATCATCCGCCAATCTAGGTTGCTGTGTAGACCCCGAAAAATAAAGCGAAGAACACAAACAAAAAAACTGCCCACCTTTTACAAAATTCGCCAAAAAATGAGGAGAAGATGTAACAACAAAAAAAACTGCACACATCTACCAAACTTCGAGTTAAGATGACAATAAGTTTGCTAACAGTAAAATTATCCGCCAATCTGTTGTTGAGTAGACCTTAAAAAATGAGAAGAAGGTCAAAATAAAAACTGCACTGCGAAAAAAAACTCGAAATTTTACTTCATGCTTAACCTAGGAGTAGAAAACACTCATTTAAACCTTCAAATTGATTCGTTAAAAAAAGCTACGAATGTCGGAAAATGTATGTCTACTTAAAATAGAAATTCCCTGTATCTCAATATACTGTATACGCTGTAAATCTTCAGATATTCGTTGTTTTTGCAAATATTTCAAATTAAACTTTCAAACGAGTGTTATCCACTCCCAGACTAAGCATGAAGTAAAATTTCGAGTTTAGAATAGCCTGAAAATTTGGTTTGGTCGCGTAGCGCGAAGCGCGGAGCGGCCAAACCAAATTTTCAGGCTTTTCTAAACTCGAAATTTTACTTCATGCGCCACGCGTACTAAACACTGATCTGATGTGATGTTCGGAATACACGTTTTTAGCATACTGCTTTAGTAGAATATTTTGAACTTCACCTTAAATCAGTGTTTTATACGCGTGGCGCATGAAATAAAATTTCGAGTTTAGAAAAGCCTGAAAATTTGGTTTGGTCGCTCCGCGCTTCGCGCTACGCGACCAAACCAAATTTTCAGGCTTTTCTAAACTCGAAATTTTACTTCATGCTCAACCTGGAAGTGGAAAACACTCGTTTATTCAAATTGAAATATTTGTAAAAACAACGAATATCTGAAGATATATCGACATTTTATGCTTAATCTGGGAGTGGAAATTACTTGTTTAAGACTTCAAATTAAACTATTTAAAAAATTAAAGGACTGTCAGAAAAGTCACAGCTTATGCATACATGTATGTATTTAAAAGAAAAATTCCCAATATGTTCACCAAATTTTAGTATTGGCAAATGCCACCGTCAGGGCTGAAAGGGTTAAAGATCTAAGGCGTTATTAATAACCAATAAAATTAAGCTTTATTTAATACATTTGTCTTTATAAGACAAATTTGTTGTAGATTGCGTACAGAATCACCTACATTTGAATTTGAATAAAAAATGTTTGAAAGTTTCAACGAATTCTTTTTCAGAAAGTATTAGAAGACCTTATTTGAATCCTTTAAAAATCCAGGATTTGAATCGCCTTTAGCTCTGATATTTACTAACGTATCCTCAATCTCTGTCGACTAACGTATCCTCAATCTCTGTCAACTAACCTGACCTTAGTCTCTGTCAACTAACCTGACCTTAGTCTCTGTCAACTAACCCGACCTCAGTCTCTGTCAACTAACCTGACCTTAGTCTCTGTCAACTAACCTTAATAATCTCGGTTGCTTTGAAAAAGAAATTAAATATCTTAGATTAAGTCATTGAATCTTGGAAACGTCAAATAAATGTAATTATATGTCTAATTACGACGTATGTATCTGAAATTAGAACCTACTGGGATGCCGACAGTTTACAGACACTCGTTATAATAGTAACTTTAAAAGTAAGAACAATTTTATCACAATTAAATCAAAACTGCTGAAAGAATAAAATTGAAAATACTTGGTTGTAGAATACTTAGTTGACAGAGACTAAGGTCAGGATAGTTGACAGAGACTAAGGTCTCTGTCAACTAACCTGACCTTAGTCTCTATCAACTCAGATAGCTCTGATATTTACTAACTTAATGTTTTGAAGTATTCTACAACCAAGTATTTTCAATTTCATTCATTCAGCAGTTTTGATTTAATTGTGACAAAATTGTTATTGTTAAATTTATTTGACGTTTCCAAGATTCAATGACTTATTCTAAAAAGTGTAATTTGTTTTTCAAAGCAACCGAAAAAAATACATTTTTGTCATAATTAGTAAAAAGAAAAATAGCTTCAAACTCACCAATGCAATCCTATTTTTTTATTTCTTGCAATCACAAAGTTATAATTTTTTTCTTTTAATATAACCACTGATCATTAAATTTATAAACAAATTCCTCGCGACGCCAACATTGTACCAAGATTACTGGCCGTCTGGTGAAATGTACTCGTTTTTATCGAGTGACCGTGAACAGTTAGTTAGCTACTAGCTCTCTTCACTCGCGAGAAGAGTCGCGACGGCCGTGAAAGAAGAAGAGGAGAGAACCACTGGGACAATTCGCTTTTGCTCCCTTCTTTAAATCCTCCGCACGCACAAGAATTACAAGAGGAAAACAGTTTTGATCGCGGACACACTTTCTTCTTCATCCTGCACCTGATATTCAACACCTACATAAGATAGAAAATGATACGAGATAAATAAAACAACAGACTTTTCGATTTGAATCCGAAAGAAATATATTTTGAATTTAAAAGTGTGTCAAGATTGATTAGAGAAAAAACTTATTGTTAAACAAAATATTATATAGTTTAGCTGAATATTCAAGAAGAAAAATATATATTTTGATGTTATTTAATGAACTTAAAGCTTTTTAATTTACATAGAAATCAAACTACGAAATTCTTTAAATAACGTTACAATATCTCACTGTGTTTTTCTAGAATAATTAATCAAATTAAAAATATACTGCTAAATCAGTTTCAAATATACTAGATATTTGCTTGAGCAATATTAAAAATATACTACTAAGTAAGAATATTTTGAATTTCACAATATTTCAGTGTTTTATACGCGTGTCGCATGAAGTAAAATTTCGAGTTTAGAAAAGCCTGAAAATTTGGTTTGGCCGCTCCGCTTCGCGGAGCGACCAAACCAAATTTTCAGGCTTTTCTAAACTCGAAATTTTACTTCATGCTTAACCTGGGATTGGAGAACACTCGTTTAAAGTTTCAAATTGAACTCAATAAAAAAACCCCGACCAATGCAAAACAATGTATACGGATCGGAATACGTATATCTACTTAAAAAAAAACATTGACTGTATTTTTAAAATGTATTTTATTTATTTTTTGCCAGGATTTTCACCAGACAAAGAATAGATTCCAAAATAAGTTGAAAACATGAAATTTCAATTTTACACGAAACGTCGCACACTGGTCGAAATGCTCATTCTAGCTGAACATTTCGCCGAAAATCAACTATCTAGAAAACAGATTTTTTCTTGGAATATGGGTTCAATGTCCAGAGGGTGCGCAGGTGAAATCATAAATCCTCCGACCTTTGGTCCAGTGGTTATGAATACCCATCGTTTACGTCATTCAGTTGCGGATTTTACGCGCTCCAAACGCCTAAGTTTAATTTCTTTTTTTACATTTGGGTTTCGTGCAAAATATAATTTAAAGATGAAAATATATTCTACTGGTATATATACTACATACTTTTAAATATTCTTCATATAACTTTAGTCAACATATAGATACACTAATTTAAATTAAGTAAAGAATACTACAGTAAAATTTTACAACGTTAAACTTGAAAAAGGTTAAAGTATACATTCTTAGCCGTTCTTCGTAGTGAATCTTTGTTTTTTATACATATTAACTAATTAGTTTAATATATAAATAATATTTAGCTGCCGTGTTTGTACGTTTACAAGCAGTGATTTTTTTTAGGTAGCGTAACCATTTCTCGGAAACATTATTCTATGTTTGGCGCGCTCAAAAAACGCTAGAACAATAAAACAAAGCAGGCTATCTCTTTGTGATTGACATTATAAATACTGATATTGTATCGCACACTGAAAATTTAGATTTATTTATAAATAAAATAAATAATTTTACGGCACAATTGACAATCAAATGGCAAATCTCTCATTGAACAATTTAAAATTTTGAAAATATATATTCTAAGTGGCTTAACGGAATGGATGTGCCCTCTACTAAAGGTTTACCAAATGGACCCTAACCTGGATGTTCTAATGATATATCCAAAGGTTTTACGACCGCTTTCCATTAATAAATTGAATAAAATCAAATCAAATTTTTTACCACCGAACATTAATACATATTATGGGTTCGTCAACTATTAATTAAAATTATTAGGGAAAACATTAATAATTAGAGGTAATTGGTACAATAAAACATAGTATTTACGTGTTAAAAAGAATATACATAGAAATCACTAAAGTATTCAGATAAGGAATAGAAGCATTTTTCTGTTAATAATATTTTTAGTTGATTTTTAAACACTCTTCTATTTGGCAAATCTTTGAATTGTTTATATGTATTTAATAATATATTATAGCATTTAATGCCGACATATGCGGGATTTTATTTACTTATACTTTAGCCTGATATTGGTCAAATTAAGATCTTCTTTATTACGTACGTTATAATTATGAGTATCTTAACGTGATTTTAGGGTATGTTTTGAATCAAATGTATATAAAACACAGAAATGTTAAAGTTATTAGTAGAACCAGAACAAGCAGAAGATTCTGACTTCGAATAATTATTAGCTTTGGTGTAAATTGTTTGTATGATGTACCTAAATTATTCATTATTGTATATTCTTATTTATAGATATGTGTGCAATTTTGAATTTTTTGTTTCTATTTGAATAATTTTATAATTAAATTTAACATGATTATACAATTTTTAATGCTCATTTTTTTAATAATTCGAAGGGAAGGGGTTGTAATACAATTACTATTTTTAGATAAAAATTGTATAACAAAAATGCGAATGGTAAAATTATCTTCAAATTTTATTTTAACAATTTTTCGTATAAAATATAAATTAAAATGGGGGTGGTGAATGGTAAAAGGGGAGAATTATTCAATATTGAGTAATTTATGTTTTCAATCAAATATTTTCTTCGACTCCGAACAATTTAAAGTAGACTAAAACGTATTACAGCGAAATGTTCAGCTAGAATGAGCGTTTCGACCAGTATGCGTCGCCAATAGAGAAATTAATTGTAAATTTAATAATAAAAAAATTACAAAATTATACATACCAACCAAAACTGCTGAAAACTCTCTGTTTTTTCCACTTTGCAGTTTGATTCCATTCAGACAATTTCCAATTATATATATTTTCTGTTTTCCTGCTTCTACTAATGTATATCATTGTAAAACAATGCATTTTATAATTTATAAGGATGAGAAAAAATCCGCTATTATGTTTCATAAAACTAGCTTAGCACGTCCCATTGTCCTCTAGCCCCTGTGTGTGTGTATGTTTTTATGTGAAGTAATTGCAAACAAAAGCGACTGCATTGCGCCTAATGGCTGTTTACAGGAAGCGAACAATCCGAGGATTAACATTTTACACCTGATCTTGAAAAGAAATACTGCATTATTATTAGATATTTCTAAAATAAGTAAACAACACTTGTAATGATTCGACCCTAGGTATTGTACAAATTTATAATTTGTATTATTGTTTACGTTGTGTTGTGTATGTAGTAACCCTTTCACCTCGTTCCACTCATAATCGAGTTATTTTTTTCTTGTGGTTAGTTAGTAGGACACTTAGCGCAATACTAACTCGGATTGGCCTAACACATCAATCGACTGTTTCGATTAGTTAGTAGGACATACCTCGTTTTTTCGCTCAATTCGGCCTTACACATCAACCACCATACATCCCTCATTCGTGTGATTAGTTAGTAGGACACTTAGCGCAATACTAACTCGGATTGGCCTAACACATCAATCGACTGTTTCGATTAGTTAGTAGGACATACCTCGTTTTCTCGCTCAATTCGGCCTTACACATCAATCACCATACATCCCTCATTCTTGTGGTTAGTTAGTAGGACACTTAGTGCAATACTAACTCGGATTGGCCTAACACATCAATCGACTGTTTCGATTAGTTAGTAGGACATACCTCGTTTTCTTGCTCAATTCGGCCTTACACATCAACTACCATACATCCTTCATTCATTCGTGTGGTTAGTTAGTAGGACACTTAGCGCAATACTAACTCGGATTGGCCTAACACATCAATCGACTGGGTCGATTAGTTAGTAGGACATACTTCGTGTTCTTGTTCAATTCGGGCTTACACATCAACCACCATGCATCCCTCATTCTCACCCCCCCCCCCCCCTTTATCTTCCCCCTTTTCCCAGATGTTTAAATTATTTCGCTGGTTTGGTTTGTTACATTTTAACTAAATCGGTTTGATGTAGAATTAATTTTACTCTTACGTGATAGTCTCTCCAACGTTGTTATCCCTAACTCCATTCTCCATTCTCTAACTCCATTCTCAATACTTAACTCTTTTTACCAACATTACTCCACTAACTCACATCCCACTGAAAATTCCTATTCTCAACTGTCCCCATTTACATTTAAATACTGATTGTCCCCGTCCCGGTCCCAAAACTAACTGATTTTTAGAATCGTTTCTTTGCTGCTCTCAAAGTTCTCCCCTCCCCAAATGTTGTTGCTTAAATGTTATCTACTACCATATATGGTCACAAAACCCTTCCCTTTCTGACGTCGACTTAATTTCCCTGACTTTGCACACTTGGTGTGTTTGCGTTCGTTAAACCCTGAATTGAATCTTTCTGTATGTCTTAGCATTTCTTCACGCGCCGGTACTTGTTTATTATTTTAAGGCGATGCTGCATTTGTTATTTCTTTCACAAAAAAATTTGATCGACTAATGTTATTCTCGTATTTACTGGATGTTGATTTTTCTTTATTATTATCTTGGGTGATTTTTGTATTAATATTTTAATTTAATTTCGTCAAAAATAATATTTTCACATGACCCCTACTGACCTATTACACACTTAAGGATCTATTTGTCAAACTTAAATAAAAAATTAAGATATTTTCAACTATTTCTGGTGTATAACAATAAAATAACCAAGTTATTAGTATTTTCTACTTTGGTAAAAATTCCACAAAAAATAAATATAATAAGTTTTAAAAAAAATGCAGAAAATAAATAAACTGTATAAATATGGTCAGAAAGACCACTGATTGTTAGCCTGTTGTCAATTCAAATTATATTACAGTTTTTGTCATACTGTTAGTTTACTATGTTGAATTGCCAATAAATAGGTTATTGTTGTTGTTGTTGCTGCTGAAACGCAAATTAATTAAAAAATAATTTTAATTATAATTCTGTATGTGAAAGGTAAACTACACTAAGTCATATTTATCGAAATTTTACGTATTGTGAATAAAATGTGACTTGGTGTAGTTTACCTCTCATTACAGAATTGTTAACGCATATTTTATATCGACACGGATTAAATTTGAATAACAAGTGTTTAAGTTATTAAATTAAGGAATGTTAGACCTACTGGATAATTTATAACCATCCTATATTTTTATGACCGACATATGTTTAACACTGATGTTGAATTAAGTATGCACATTTCAAGTTGTTTTTTTTTTTAATATTTAGGTTCTCGCATGGATCCATAAAATTATGAAAATCGCGGCGAAAACAACCGAATCCGCTTTTGTTTCTCATTAACCGGTGAAAGTTGAAAATATTAGTGGTACAAAAAAACGACGCTATTTGTCGAAATTATGTTGAATTATTATTTAAGTGCTTTAATAATAATAATAATAATAATACTTTTATTTCCCAACAGATATACAAGTTATCCTATTACAGGAACAAATATACAAGAATAGAAATTAACAAATGCGTGTATACGTGAAACACAAAAGTAGTAATTAACAGGTAACGAATAAATTTGAGATGCAAGAATATCTAAATTATATGAAAAACATAATTTAGTTTACGTTGAATTATTATTTAAGTGCTTCAGAATTATATGAAAAACATAATTTAGTTTATGTTGAATTATTATTGAAGTGCTTTAAAATTATATACGAAAACATAATTTAGTTTTATGTAAGATTAAAGACTCGACCCAGGCCTGAAAATTAATCGTTTTAAAGTCAATTTTATAAAGAAATAATTTGAAAATGCTACCGATTGTTTTCCACTCCCTGACTAAGCATGAAGTAAAATTTAGAGTTTAGAAAAGCCTGAAAATTTGGTTTGGTTGCGTAGCGCGAAGCGCGGAGCGACCAAACCAAATTTTCAGGCTTTTCTAAACTCGAAATTTTACTTCATGCGCCACGCATATAAAACACTGATTTATTCTGAAATGCATTGATGACATACTAAAAACTATTTTCATAATGGTTATATTTCTAAGACAGATTTTTGTAAGAATTTATCTCTCAATCTCAATTATAATTAAGTTCAAGGGAGAAATTCAGTATGCAATTAAGAAAGTAATTTTATGTTTTTAGTTAATATTTATTTTTAACTGTGACTATGTATGCGTCATTTTCAATTTCATTTTATATTTATAGCTTTAATTATGTTTTAGTGTGTTAGTTTTATATCTTTAGTCGTAGTATATTATATAGTGGACTCAGTTGGCTAAATTAATAAATAAATGCGAGTAAGAATATACTAAAATTTATATTTAAAACGATAAATGATATATCTTTTCTTTACTGAGAACAATGATTATAATAAAAATTATATTTAAATCGAGAAATAATATATCTTTATTTCAAAGTGTGATTTACAAAAGCACACTCTAAAACAATACAATTTATATTTATTTTTATTTATCTAACGTATAAACTTTCAGAATCCTAAAATTCTAAAAGTGATTACGTTTAATAAATAAAATTACATCAATTATTATATTGTATTATTTTAGATTGTGCTTGTGTAAATCACACTTTAAAAATGAAGATATATTATTTCTTAATTTATATATAGTTTTCATTATAATCATTGTTTTCAGTAAAAAAAAAAGATAGTGAAGTTAAAAATATACTGCTTACATTTAATCTTTAGTTAATAAATTTTAAAAAATCTTGCGCTTTCGAAATTTGAGCCTGGATCAATTTGTTTAAAGATTTGTAGGTGTACTTAAAAGAAAAAAAATCTGTATATAATAAGCAGTATATTTTGAACGTCACTAGAATCGAGTGTTTTATACGCGTGGCGCATGAAGTAAAATTTCGAGTTTAGGAAAGCCCAGAAAATTTGTCTCGGGTCGCTGCGCGACCCTCGACAAATTTTCACGGGGCTTTTCTAAACTCGAAATTTTATTTCATGCTTAATCTAGGAGTGGAAACACTGGTTAGAAGCTTCGAACTGAATGCTATCAAAAACGCCTAAAATTGTACAGCATATATATTTGAAAATGTATTAAAATAAACATTTCCTGTATATAATAAAAGTTCATGATTTGCTTTAATAATTCAATTTTTATAAAATTCGCCATGTTTTTAAATAACGTTTACGATTATTTTTTTATTTTATTAACAGTTATTACCTTTTTTTTCTTTATAAAATATTGTTGATTAATACGTTTTGAAATGAAATTTCTTTGATACTAAACATATCCCCTAGCATTAGCATGAATGGTTACCTTTTTTTACATAAACAGAGTCTTGAATTTGTGTGTTAATGAATGCAAGTGGATTAAGAAGATGTAGATTAAGAATGTAAGTAGACGGCGTCGTTATTTGCCGGTTATTTATTTTTTGGAGGCATTCACTTTTCTCGGATTTATGCATTCATGATTTCTAATTATGGAGCCACTTTTGTGGTTGAAAATGTGCCACATTTATCGATCTGTCTATAATTAACGTATTTGTATTGAAGGAAAATTTCCAACATCGATAAAAAATCGATAATAATGTCCCAAGATCGATAAAACTAATTCTTTGGCAGAACACTGAATATTTCATTAAATTAATACGTGTTTTATTGATGAGCAAAAGTGATTTTTTCTCTTGCGCATTTTCTGTAAACGAATGGCACGATTTACTGAAAACGGCAAGTAAGAATTCCTTTTATCCTCTAATAAAACACAACTCATATTGAATTTACTCAATTATTCAGTGTTCTTATTACTATTAACCTTTTCGCTACGAGGAGCGTATCCATACGTTTTGTTTTTATGTGCTCCATGTGCGAAGAGCGTATATTTTCAAAAGCCTGTAAATCGTGAGCGGAAGTTTGTGTACCCCTTCAATGCATAGTCTATTCAATGTATAATTTAAAAAATCCTTAGCCAACTTTTGTTTACTTTGTTTTTTGCATTTTTGCAAAAAAATATGTTACAGGCAGTTTGTATCAACGCCCAGCTTTATAGTACGAAATACATACGGATACGCATAGTGTTTTCAAGCACAGTACGCCGTACGCGCATTTGAAATTCAAACTGCGTGGCGAAAAAAAATTATAACAACTTACTAAAAGTGAGAACCCTAGTAGAAACGAATCTTGTATATACATGGTAGCAATATTGTATCTATATTTATATCTTGAAATTGTTAATCAATATACACACAATATTATTACAATATAGTTTGCCATTATTCATACTATATTTATATTTATTATATATTCAATATTGTATAGATCTAGTATAAAAATAATTCAGTTTTCAATATTGCGTCTACAATAAAAATCAATGATAATTATTTAATTTTTGTACAATATTGTGAATACAATTGATCCCTTAATATAGATATTTATCCAAATACAATATTGTTTTAATAATTAACACCATTAATCCTTAAACATTGATATACATTTAAAATATTCTTGTTTAGCAGTACATTTTTAATCTTGCTTTAGCAGTTTATTTTTAATACTGATTTAGCAGTATATATTTTTAATTTCACAATATTTCAGTGTTTTATACGCGTGGCGCATGAAGTAAAATTTCGAGTTTAGAAAAGCTTAAAAATTTGGTTTGGCCGCGTAGCGCTACGCGCTACGCGTCCAAACCAAATTTTCAAGCTTTTCTAAATTCGAAATTTTACTTCATGCTTAGTCTGGGAGTGGAAACACTTGGTCTAAACTTCAAATTTAACACTTAAAACAAGCAATAACACCTTAAAATTAGCCTAATTCATTCACTCGAAATTTTCTGAATTGACGGCCTTGCTATGGCTAAATAAAAAGAAAGCTAATGATTTTGAAGATAAGTATAAATATTTTATAAGGTGTTTCTATAAAATATTCATACTTATCTTCAAAATCATTCATATTTTTTATTTAGCCATAGCAAGGCCATCAATTTAACATCATTTCGTAACACGGAATTTTTTAAAATAGTCTTTCCTTTTTGAAGACACGAGATTATTTTATAGATACTCTTTTGATTATATTTTATTATTTTTTTATATATCGTTGCTTCGCTTTGATAATGGCACATGTGACATTTGTTAACTTTTTATTTTATATATATTTGTGTATTGTTTTCAAGTTTATACCGGCACAACTGTACTCCGGTGGCTATCCAGAGGAAATGGAAATGTGCGTGTCGTGCCGTTCTCTACAATCAAAATTCCCTGACTTTTGAATAGATTCAATGCAAAACATTAACATCAATTTTTTTAGTTGTGCCAGTATCAAAGCTAAGCAGCAATCTGTTATAGTTTGTAAAATTTTATAATTTTTATAATTTGTAAAATAGTCTTCCTTTTTTATATATATCTAAAGATATTTTTGTGAAAAGATTTTGTTTTTTATTTATGGTAATATACAAGGTGGCCAAAAAAGGTGTGATAATCTTCAGGTAGAGTGGTTCATTGATTAATTTCAAGCAGAAAATTTAAGTAAAAAAATATTGTATTGTGGCTTATAACTCCTCACGAGCCAATTTAAAGAAATGTAAATTTGGCAACAATGGATCAAACAAGTGTTTAATTTAATAATAATCATAAATTTAACAAAGTCAAGTGAAATTTAATAAGGTTACATATGAAAATACATAGTTGCCAGGTCTATTTTTATTAAAAAAATGCTTCTGAAGAAGTTATTAATTTGTTAAAGTTTCCAATTTATTTATCACCTATGTCATTTAAATTTTACAAATGTGTAATTGATTGTAAGTTCTATTGATTTTTTCCAAAATAATAGAAAATAATACTAATTTCCAGAGATACGTTTAATATTTTAACGACCTCGTGAGATGTTACGAGGAAGAATACAATATTTTTTTATTTAGATATTTTATCCAAAATTAATCAACGAATCACACTACCTGAAGATTATCACACCTTTTCTGGCCACCTTGTATATTTTCTAATACTTTTATTAACTATATTTACTTATTAATTATTGTTATTTAGTTTATGAATTTTGTATACTTTTTGTTATTTGTCCTTTTATGGTATATCTGTTGGACAATAAAGATTGTTATTATATATATATATATATATATATATATATATATATATATATATATATATATATAAGACAAAGCATAACATTTAACTAACCCTGGCATTCGAGCCGTAACGTAAAAGTGCGCGGCTAATTGTAATTTTTGCGAATTCCGGGCGGGCTCGGCGCGCCGGCAAATACCCGGAGCAATTATTACGCGATGCATGAAGGAACTCTGGCAGCTACACCGTAAAACGGATTTGGCATTCGCATTTTCCGGGGTGAGGGGGCGGCACAATAACCCCAAAAACCACCACCCGTTCGCCCCTCTCAAAGCGCTCGTAAAAATGTAATCGCGCCCGAATTGATCCGTCCGGTCATTGCGTTTAATTTAACGGCAAACAATTTTAAACAAATTATATTGATGATAAAATAAGGGGTTTAATTTAAAAAGACAGGTAATTATTTGATGGTAGATTACAGGATAAATAACTTGGTTTATTGTCTACCCAATTACATTTTTCGTTATGGAAATGTATTGAGAGGAAAAACACTTGGATTGTTTCACACATTTTTTTCTCTTAATAACTTCACATAGATTTTAATAGCTGAGGCTGTTACTTCTTAAAATTCCAAATCAACACTTTTAGTAAATAACACACTTGGTTAAGATTTCACTGTTTATTAGTTGACACTGCAACAATTGTTTCGCCACACAGGCATCAGGCAGATAAATGATATGACATATCATTCATCTGCCTGATAAAGCCACCGTGTGGCGAAACATTTGTTGATATATCATTCATCTGCTTGATGAAGCTACTGTGTGGCGAAATAATTGTTGATATATCATTCATCTGCCTGATGAAGCCACTGTGTGGCAAAATAATAGTTAATATATCATTTATCTGCCTGATAAAGCCACTGTGTTCAAAACAATTTTGGCAGTGTCAATTAATAAACAGTGAAATCTTAACCAAGTGTGTTATTTACAAAAACTTTACATAGTATAAAGTTCTTAATGGTGGAGGCTTCTACTTCGTTATACATCATAATTCACAAATTCATTTGTGTATAGTGTTAAGTGTTTCACCAAGTGCCAAATGAGAAATTAATTTAAAATATGAATTTTACGTATTAAATTTTTGTAACAAAAATCATCATTATCCAAACGTTGATTAACGCAATAGGTAACGGTTACTTCGCTATTGACATATAGTGATTATTAATCAAAAGTTATTATTTAACCCAAATTTCTCTTGCCTAATCTTCTTTTCTCCCAGCGCTGAGCCATCAATTATCAGTGAAGAAAAGACAGAAAAAAAAATGATTGCTTGCTCGAATAGATCTATCAATTATAATTAAGAGGTAATCGCTCAAAAAAAAGTAAACAAATTATTCTGGTTCGATTCTCAGTGCAAAAATTATGTAATACCAAAATATGATTCATATTCATATTTTGGTCAAAATTTGTGTACTTTATTAACTGTATAACTTACAATGACTTAAAGGTGTTTTACGACAGTATTATTTTGATTATCTTGAACCGTCAATGCCTTGCTTTGGGCAAAAAAGTGTGCTCTATATTACCATACACTGACTACACTTACCATAAACGCACAAGATTTAATAACTGGCATATTTCATTTTGACGTTTTATGTACCCAGATTACATTAGTCCTAATTTCTTTTAGAACTACTAAAACCAATGAAATCGCACTCCCAAAACAAATCGAACAAAAAAATTTACATTAAAATGTTTCTGGGCAGCTTGGTGGTGTAGTGGTTAGAGTGTTGTACTGCCACGCCACGGGCCGGGGTTTAAATACCGGCCTGACAAGTTGTGTGCATTTATATAGGTTAGGATAAAAATGCCAAACACTCCGTCTTCTCGGATATGACGTTAAATGCATGTAGGACCCGTGTACTGCCTGGATGTTGCGTGCACGTTAAAAATCCCTACCGGTGGGTTGGAACTCCCACCGGGTTCGGCAAAATTCCCGGATAGCTGTAGACCTAATCTCCGGCGTCATGATTGGCCTTAGCAGCGGAAATAGATGACGTAAAACCCATCACAAACAAATATTGACACTTACTGTCACGAATTCATTAAAACTTGCTAGTTCGAATTTTGTGCCAATTCTGTTTTTCTCGTTATTGTATTAGTACCCAGCTTTCAGTGTTTCTTTGTTATTTTCGTGTTATTGTTTTGTTTATTTATAATGGATTTTGCGTTTAATGATTATGCCAACATGTACATGTCTTACGGTTTCTGTAATGGAAATGCACATATGGCAAAAATAGAATATCGAGCCCGTTTTCTAAATCGGAGGCATCCTACAAATGTATTTCGAAGGCTGGATCAACGACTACGTGAAATGGGTATGTTTGTCCCCAAAATATGCGAACAGTGGTCGGCCACGGCAGAAGCGCACAGTACAACTTAGAGAGCAAGTTCTAGGTGCAATAGACGAGGATCCCAGCATCAGTACCCGACAATTAGCTGCCACATTAGATATCCCCAGTAACAAGACTGTTCATTTGGTTTTACAAGAAAACCTTCTACACTCATATCATCTCACGAAGATGCAGCCCCTCTATGAAAATTATAACATATACCGAACGCATTTTTGCAACACCATTTTAAATAGAATTCGTGGCGACGGTGGATTTATGAGACGTATTCTTTGGAGCGATGAGAGTATGTTTACTAGAGATGGCCTTTAACAATCATAACAGTCACTAGGAGGAAAACCCACGAAAAGTTTAAGAACATGGTCACCAAAGAACGTTTTCCGTTAATGTTTGGTTAGGCAATATAAACCACACTGTTGTATGGCCAATTTACTTACCACATCGTCTTCATGCTTATGATTACATTAATGTTCTAGAACAAATTATTGATGACTTGCCTTTAAATTTACGAGTTTCCCCGTATTGTAAGAGACTGGCTGGACGAGCAAATTCACAAACAGTTGGATTGGTCGCGTTGGTCATGTCGTTTTGGCCTTCGAGATCACCCGATCTTAATCCATTAGATTTTTTGTTTGGGGCTTCATTAAAGAAAAAGTTTACTCTATAGATCCACAAAATTCTGACGACGTTAGAAACAGAATTGACGCGGCGGTACTGGTAATTACACTAAAAATACTGGAGCGGGTAATGAATACGATACAAAAGAGATTGCAACCATGCTTAGAAGCAGATGAGTTTTATTTAAAACAAAATAAGTAAATTTAATTATGCTGTGTCATTAGAAGTACTAAAGTTAACATAAATCACTCAACTACCGCAATCCAGACGCTTCGCCGATACCTCTCAGGACGACGCGCTCTTCTTGACAACTTCCAAAAGAAACTCTTTTCGACAAATTTACTCATACTCTGTTTTAAATTGCATATACGTCTGTAAATAAACCCTGCTCTACTATTATTACTCTTCTGAGGCAACCCTCAGATGTCTATTTCTTGTAAATGGCTCCTGATGGTATGTGAAACATGATACAACATGTTTGCGTATACATTTTCTATTCAGAATTTTGTGTAGATTATCGTCACGTGTAGCTTATCCGCCAATTTATACACACCCGACATAAGGAGAAATAATATATGTTCAATTAAAAAAACCTCTAGAGTGCTATGAATTTATCTTTTGTAAAATTTATGTTGGTTACACGCCTTAGGAATTGTCATATAAAACGTCAGACATAAGAATTATAATGTATAATTTCATATATTCCATAGCACTCTAGAGATTTTATTTTATTGAACATACGATATATTTATAGACTTACGTATACATATACAATCGATCAAAATTTTTAAACTTAAAGCAAACATGTGACTCTCTGAGGAAAATGGTTAAATATTCATAGTTTCAAAAAATGGTATGTCCTCAATGGCCTTAGTAAAATAGAGTCGTTTAGAAATTGGTATTCTACTATTCAGACCTCCAAAAATTGAATAATTCACCTATGAGGTCTACCACAGGTGTTCATTTAAAAACACGATCGAAAAGGCGTTGCTTTTTTGATAGAAGGAAATGGAACGAAAAAGTCAAGTCGCAGCTTAATTTACGTTTTGTCATACCTGACATAAATGTCAAATTGTGGTAATCGATAGCTCATTAGTTTGCCTTTTCTTATAGTTGTTGTGCAGGCTGACTTACCTGCGTGTGAGTGCGCATTGAAATACCGAATAAAATAAAACACTTTTTTATAAAACTGGGTTAGCTAAACGTTGACAGGAGCAACTGACAAATTTACGACCCACTTCACAATGTTTTGAAAATTTTGCAGCCAACTCGATTGCTTTTTTAACTGAACACCTGATATAAATGGCTGTAGTTGATGAAGTTATTTCTTAAAATCCGACTATTTTCAGATAAAATATCTGAAGACTTCCACAGTTCAATAATATTTTAATAGTAGTTTTAAATAAATATTTGTTTTGATTAAAATTTTATCTAACATTATCAAACTGTGGAGGTCTACATATTTTTGCTGAAAATAGTCAGATTTTGAGATATGATTTGGATTTTAGTGAACTTTTCGGTATCTCACATTTTTCTTTTTTGTTATCAGGGTAGTACAAAAGCAGCTCCGTATTACATCGGTTCCACGGCGAGTTTGCCCAGGGCCGGACTATTGAGGGCCTATTCGCCAGCGGTGAGCAACTTGCCGCAAGACAGGATTAAAACTTTACCAACAGGTAAGTGCTCAAACATTTTGAAAACCACTTTTCCTCGTCCATCAAAAAAGATAGACATTTTCGTCGCCGCGCTCGCATGTTAAATCTTCCCGATTCCTAAATTCGCTTGAGGTTTATGCATGAGCACTTTAATTTTACTTCGTTTGCTAAAATAGACAAATAAAATCTTACATAATTATAAGTAAGTTTAGAAATATTAGATTACACTAAATTAATGATTTAAGTTAATCATAAATAAATTAAGAAATATTTTACACACACACAATCATAAGTAGGTTCAGAAATATAAAAATAGCAAGAATAAAATATCAATTTGTTGAATGCACGAAGTAAATTAATCAGAAATCTTTGATTTTGAGTTAAGTATTTTATGTACAAACATAAAAATTTCATTTGTGTTCAGTATTCTGGCTGAATAGTTCACTATTCTGGCTGAACCAGTATTCTGGTTGAACAGTTTAGTATTCTGGCTGAACAGTTTAGGATTTTGGCTGAACAGTTTAGTATTCTGGCTGAACAGTTATGTATTCTTGCTGATAATTATGTATTCTGGCTAAACAGTTCAGTATTCTGGCTAAACAGCTCAGTATTCTGGCTGAACAGTTCAGTATTCTGGCTAAACAGTTCAGTATTCTGGCTGAACAATTCAGTATTCTAGCTAAACAGTTATGTATTCTGGCTGAATGGTTATGTATTCTAGCTGAACAGTCTAGTATTCTGGCTGAACAGTTCAGTTTTCTGTCTGAACAGTTCAGTATTCTGGCTGAACAATTCAGTATTCTGGCTGAACAGTTATGTATTCTGGTTGAATAGTTATGTATTCTGGCTGAACAGTTCAGTATTCTGGCTGAACAGCTCAGTATTCTGGCTGAACAGTTCAGTATTCTGGCTAAACAGTTTAGTATTCTGGCTGAACAATTCAGTATTCTAGCTGAACAGTTATGTATTCTGACTGAATAGTTATGTAATCTAGCTGAACAGTTCAGTATTCTGGCTAAACAGTTCAGTATTCTGGCTGAACAGTTCAGTATTCTGGCTAAACAATTCAGTATTCTGACTGAACAGTTATGCATTCTGGTTGAATAGTTATGTATTCTGGCTGAACAGTTCAGTATTCTGGCTGAACAGCTCAGTATTCTGGCTGAACAGTTCAGTATTTTGGCTAAACAGTTCAGTATTCTGGCTGAACAATTCAGTATTCTAGCTGAACAGTTATGCATTCTGGCTAAATAATTATGTATTCTGGCTGAACAGTTCAGTATTCTGGCTGAACAGCTCAGTGTTCTGGCTGAACAGTTTAGTATTCTGGCTAAACAGTTCAGTATTCTGGCTAAAAAAATCAGTATTTTAGCTGAATTGTTATGTATTCTGGCTGAACAGCTCAGTATTCTGGCTAAACAGTTTAGTATTCTGGCTAAACAGTTTAGTATTCTGGCTGAACAATTCAGTATTCTAGCTGAACAGATATGTATTCTGAGTGAATAGTTATGTATTCTAGCTGAACAGTTCACTATTCTGGCTGAACAGTTCAGTATTCTGACTGAACAGTTCAGTATTCTGGCTGAACAATTCAGTATTCTGGCTGAAAAGTTATGCATTCTGGTTGAATAGTTATGTATTTTGGCTGAACAGTTCAGTATTCTGGCTGAACAACTCAGTATTCTGGCTGAACAGTTCAGTATTCTGGCTAAACAGTTCAGTAATCTGCCTGAACAATTCAGTATTCTAGCTGAATAGTTATATATTCTGGCTGAATAGTTATGTATTCTAGCTGAACAGTTCAGTATTCTGGCTGAAAAGTTCAGTATTCTGGCTGAACAGTTAAGTATTCTGGCTGAACAGTTATGTATTCTGGCTGAATAGTTATGTATTCTCGCTGAACAGTTCAGTATTCTGGCTGAACAGCTCAGTATTCTGGCTGAACAGTTCAGTGTTCTGGCTAAATGGTTTAGTATTCTGGCTGAACAGTTATGTATTCTGGTTGAACAATTCAGTATTCTGTATAAACAGTTCAGTATTCTAGCTGAATAGTTCAGTATTCTGGCTGAACAGTTATGTATTCTGGCTGAACAGTTCAGTATTCTGGCTAAACAGCTCAGTATTCTGGCTGAACAGTTCAGTATTCTGGCTGTACAGTTCAATATTCTAGCTGAACTGTTCAGTATTCTAGCTGAACAGTTCAGTATTCTAGCTGAACAGTTCAGTATTCTGGCTGAACAGTTATGTATTCTGGTTGAACAGTTCAGTATTCTGACTGAACAGTTTAGTATTATGGCTGAACAATTTAGTATTCTAGCTAGTTTAGTATTCTGGCTGAACAGACCAGTGCTGAGGATAACTGAACAGTTTAGACATAGGTTCTTAAAGTTTGCGGTAACGCCCTCTGTGGGCGTTTGAGACTTTCAGGGGGCAGTAGGAAACCTATAGAAAATTAGGGGGCATATAATATTACATGTTTAAAAATAATTGTGGCAGTAGCTGCTTCAGATTCGAGACAGATGGTAAGTACATAAAATATATAGAAAAAAAATATATCGTCTTGAGTTGTCTCATCAATTAAGACATTGTTTTCATTTTCACGAATAGTTTTTTGTAATTTTATATAACATGTTTAAAGTGTGCAAACTATAAGAAGCGTAAGCTTATTTTCTTGAATTCAAATAGTTTTGAATTTGAATTTATCTTGTTTGAACTGTACCGTAAGGTAAATAATAAGGTCTCACATTCTTCATACCTGCAAATGACATAATCCCCTTTTTTACCTATAAATACCGACCATAATTTTCACTCATTCCATTTCTGTGTACCTGTTCATTCCACACACAACACTTTTTCCAAGTAAGTTTGTTTTAATTTTATTCCTAATTTTTTTAAACGTCATAAGCAAAGCTATACTGAAGAGAGATAAATCTCGAAACGCGTCTATAGATGGCCTAAGACATTAGTTTTAATCCAAGTCCTTTCACTTCTAATTTGTTGCTATCTCTCCTTGCATTTTAAATTTGTATTGTTAGTTGGTTTGAAGAGAATTTGACCTAAACGTTACATATACTTTAATAGAGCGTTGTAACAAATCAAATTAAATAAGATTTTAAATATTTCATTGTATAATTCAATATCCGGAGGTGTATTTGCACGGGAAGTAGTTGTTTCAATGGATATTTGTCGTCTTGAGTTGTTTTATTAATTAAGACATTGTTTGCATTTTCAAGAATAGTTTTTCGTCATTTTATATATTATGATTAAAAAAATATATTCTCAAAGTGAGCGATGGGCAAAATAAAGTTGAGAACCTATGGTTTAGACTATATCGAACCTGGTGAAACTAAGAAGATTTCTTGTCAATTTAACGATAGTTTTCTGGAGAAGCTTTTGAAAGTGCATAGACAAACAAAACGATTTCTCACAAAATGGATAGTTTTCGTATGGTGCTTGAATTAATTCGGAAAAGCGCTCGCCCGACTGCGTTTTCCTCTTTGGATGCATAATCAAGATGCTGGTAGAGCGGTGCATTCGAGCATTAATCGTCTCTTTCGCGCACTAGTTTCGGAATAGACACATTCGTGTGTTAATTGCTCGCAAGGAGACTTCCGCGACTGAATTTTCCCCGTTCTTCGGAAGAGAGGAGGTTTAAATTAAAACGTCTCGCTCGCTCGAGGGTCGCAACTCTCCTCCGAATTAAACTTCGCGAGAAAAGTGTTTACAGCAGATACAAGCAGATGTACAGATTGAAAGAAAAATAAACAAAAAAACAACAGCGGATAATTTACAATATGCAAAGAAAGAAAAGTGAACAAAAAAAAAACTACGAAAAATTTACAAGATGCAAAATGTAAAAGAGGAGTTAAAAGTTCTTGATAATTTTGTTGAAACGCAAGTTTTCAGAAGATGATTGTTTGTTTATCTTCAACTGTTGTCCACTCCCAGACTAAACATGAGTAAAATTTCGAGTTTAGAAAAGCCCCGTGAAAATCGCGCAGCGACCCGAGACAAATTTTCTGGGCTTTTCTAAACTTGAAATTTTAATTCATGCGCCACGCGTGTAAAACACTAAAATATTGTGAAATTTATGTATATTTTAGCCTCACTTGAAATCAGCGTTTTATACGCGTGGCGCATGGAGTAAAATTTCGAGTTTAGAAAAGCCCAGAAAATTTGTCTCAGGTCGCTGCGCGACCCGAGACAAATTTTCACGGGGCTTTTCTAAACTCGAAATTTTACTTCATGCGCCACGCGTATAAAACGCTGATTTTAAGTGAGGCTCAAATATTCATAAAGTTCACAATTTTACTGATTAATACGCGTGGCGAATGAAGTAAAATTTCGAGTTTAAAAAAGCGCAGAAAATTTGTCTCGGGTCGCTGCGCGACCCTCGACAAATTTTCACGGGACTTTTCTAAACTCGAAATTTGACTTCATGCTTAGTCTGGGAGTGGACAACAGTTGAAAAAGCCCAAGATGCAGAATGTAAAGAGAAGTTAAAAGTTCTTAATAATTTTGTTAAAACGCAAGTTTTCAGAAAATGATTGTTTATTTTTTACCAACTCTTGTCCACTCCCAGACTAAGCATGAAGTAAAATTTCGAGTTTAGAAAAACTCGAAATTTTACTTCATGCGCCACGCGTATTAATCAGTAAAATTGTGAACTTTATGAATATTTGAGCCTCACTTAAAATCAGCGTTTTATACGCGTGGCGCATGAAGTAAAATTTCGAGTTTAGAAAAGCCCCGAAAATTTGTCTCGGGTCGCTGCGCGACCCTCGACAAATTTTCACGGGGCTTTTCTAAACTCGAAATTTTACTTCATGCTTAGTCTGGGAGTGGACAACAGTTAAACAAGCCTAAAAATTTGGTTTGGTCGAGTAGTATTTTATAATTTACACAATACAAGAAAATAAATACAATTTATTTGATTTATTTAACACTCTTTTGTGCATATTTATTGCTAGACTTAATTTATTTAACACTATTTCATGCACACTTGTTGCTAGATTTGATTTATTTAACCACCATTTCTTGCATGTTTTATTGCTAACTTCTGCATTAATAGAGAAAAGTTTTCTTATTTATTTCCAATATATTTTTAGTGAGTAATCTGCCTCTTGTTTTATTTGATTGCGTACGTTTTCTTTTAACTTTTAGTTTTTGTGTGAAGTTTTTTTTTTATTGCGTATGTTTTCTTTTAACTTTTTTTTATTTCTTGTGTGGAGTGTGTTTTTTTCACTAAATGGTCATGGTTTTTTCTCTTTTGTTTTTGGAATTTGTAAGGTGCACCCCCAAAACCACAGCGTGCGTATTCTAGCGGTACCACACGGTCCGGTGATGGGGCCCGCGCCCCCGACAGGTTTGCCCCATTCCAAAGGCCCAACAACTCCCCCTTTAACATACCAGGTCGGTCAAACCTTCATACCTAACACAACAAAAAACCTACAAAGAAAATCTCACCTAAACCAACAAAACTCACATTTTCACCTTAGCAATTAAACAATCAAAAAAAAAATATTACATACGTAACAAAATTAATACCATTGGATTTATGCACTAACATTATAATTATTAAAATGTCACTCTGGCTTTTAATCGAAGTTTTTTGACTATTACTAGACTGTAAACATTAATTTACTTATGTGTACCATATGTTCAATAAAAAAAAACCTCTAGAGTGCCATGGAAAATATTGTGAGTAGGCAACTCTGAAATTATATATCATAATTATTATGTTTGACGTTTGATATGTCAATATGCCAACCTAAATTCAAAAAAAGATTAAATCATGGCACTCAAGAGGTTTTTTTATTGAACATAGGCTAGTATGAAAAGCACATGAAATTAAGAATAGGATGCTTTTTTGAAGAAAAAAAATGAATCGGTTTAGTATTTTATAAATTGCAGCGCTCTAAATTCAGTAAGTCGAAATATTGAGAATTATGCTTTTTTGAATATTACGTTTACTCAAAGGTAAATTTGAATTGTAACTAAAATGGGATTCAAAAAAATTAATCAAGGATTAAATAAGCTAAAAAACGTGATTAACATCAATTCAAATGTTAACCACGGGCAGGTGGTGGCCGAGCGGTAACTTCGCCGAGCTGTATCGCTCGGCGAGCCACAATTCGGGTTCGATTCCCGTGCACGGTGAGATTTTATTTAAAAATAATTTCTCGTCGTGACCCTGGGTGTGGTGCGAATGTGTTGTGACGTCCAAATATCTGTTAAATTTATAACAGATATATATACTAGTATTAGTTACAAACTGAAAGATAGTTAAAATAAACATTGATGTTGGCTAATAGTTATATAACTAAGGCCAGGCAAAAGCCAAACCCCAAAAAAAAATATGTTAATCACGTTTTTCTGTCATTTAAATTGCGTTGATGATGGATGCTAAATGTTGGATTTTTTATATTTTTTGCAATGTTCGAATTAATTTTAACAGCTGATTTTATAGCAAAATCATTATTTTTAACAAGAAAATACTTAATTTAAAACATATTAAATAACAACGATTTTTTGAGATTTTTTTAATAATACAATTTTCATCAAAAATTTGCAATTTTTGTAAGGGGTGTCCAATCCAATTTTCAATCCCAAATTTTTATTTTTTAAAAAATCTTCAAAAAATCACTAAGATTCTTAGGAATATTAGAAATAATCTGTGCTATTTGTTTTTAAAAGAAAAAATATTTTAACTAATTTTTTCAACTTTGGCAGATATAGAAAATATCCAATCTTTACTGTTTGCTTTTTAAAAATTTAAAAAACATTTAATTTTGATTTTTTCTATACCCGAGAAGTTGAAAAAATTGGTGGAAATAGTGTTTTCTTTGAAAAACAAATAGCTTAGATTATTTTCAGTATTACCGAAAATCTTTGCGATTTTTTTAGATAATAATAAAATAAACATTTTGTTATTTTTTTTTATCTAAAAAAATCGCAAAGGTTCTCGGTAATACTGAAAATAATCTAAGCTATTTATTTTTTTAAGAAAAAAATATTTTCACCAATTTTTTCAACTTCTCAGGTATAGAAAAAATCAAAATTAAATGTTTTTTTTTAATTTCTAAAAAGCAAACAATACTGAAAATACCGGGTGTAATACAAAACAGGATCACCCCCCTTTAGTTTTTTTTTAATAATTGAGATATCAATTTGAAATTTTCTACATTTATATTAAAAACAATTTCGGGTTCATTGGTGATTATGAAACTTTAATAGCACACTAATAGGAAGTGCTATTAAAGTTTCATAATCACCAATGAACCCGAAATTGTTTTTAATATAAATATAGAAAATTTCAAATTGATATCTCAATTATTAAAAAAAAACTAAAGGGGGGTGATCCTGTTTTGTATTACACCCGGTATTTTCAGTATTGTTTGCTTTTTAAAAATTAAAAAAAAAACATTTAATTTTGATTTTTTCTATACCTGAGAAGTTGAAAAAATTGGTGAAAATATTTTTTTCTTAAAAAAATAAATAGCTTAGATTATTTTCAGTATTACCGAGAATCTTTGCGATTTTTTTAGATAAAAAAAATAACAAAATGTTTATTTTATTATTATCTAAAAAAATCGCAAAGATTTTCGGTAATACTGAAAATAATCTAAGCTATTTGTTTTTCAAAGAAAACACTATTTTCACCAATTTTTTCAACTTCTCGGGTATAGAAAAAATCAAAATTAAATGTTTTTTAAATTTTCACCGAAAGTGACTTTAATATTGAAATTTTAAATCGAATACCCTAAATATAGGTGTTTAATTTAATTCACTTGGTTTGTTTTACTAAAAATATTTTATTTCAACTAGTTTCGGCTTAATGCCATTTTCAAGAATGATGTACAAAATTTTAAAAAAAGGTGTTATATACTAGATGTCAGCGTTACAGGTTATAAGCGCTTTAATTATCGGGGAATCCCAAAGCTCCTCGTTATCGTTGACCACGTTTTTGCCCGCCTTTATAGCTTTACTTATTTACCTATACCCTATATATTTTTTTGATTTCGGGTACAGAATCTCAATCTACCTACAAATCAATCGTTTTTTTTTAAGTACTAGTGTCATATTTTTTAAAAAAAAGTGCATCTAGGTTGCTGCGATCGCCCTAATTTTTTTGTTTCGTATCATGAACGTGTAGAAAACAAATATTATCAACTTTTGTTTTTTAATTTAGCCAACAGATGCCTTTAAATTGTAATTGGATCGTTTTTTTTTTAAATAACTCAGTTTTTTCAAATGGCAACATGGCGGATCATTATGATTTTTTAAATGTTACTATTCTACTTATTCAAATGTATTTATTTGAAACGTATGAAACTAGTGAATAAAGAAAAAATAGATAAAATCAGGAATTTATTTCTAATTGTTTTAATCAAGCAAGCTATAATTTATTTTTGTACAAACAACAAAAATAAAACCAACAGAAATTATAATAAATGTTTGTATCTGTTTATGATACGAAATAAGAGATATTAGGGCGATCAATTGTTTTAAAAAAAAAAATTACACTGGTAATTTTTTTTTTAACAATTGATTTGTATGTAAAATAAGATCCTGTATCCGAAATCAAAAAAATATATAAGGTATTCGATTTAAAATTTCAAAATTATAGTCACTTTCGGTGAAACCGGAAGTGCTATTAAAGTTTCATAATCAGCAATGAACCCGAAATTGTTTTTAATATAAATGTACAGCATTTCAACTTGATATCTCAATTAATTTGTCAATATGTCAATTAATAAAAAAACTAAAGAGAGTGATCCTGTTTTGTGTTACACTCGGTATACACTTAAAAATAACATAAACTAATTTTGTACTTTACAAACTTTTCCTTGAATTACACAATGTTTCTAAATTTCTCCACGAAAAATCCTTTATCTTCACGTTTATAAAAATTCTTCCTGGTTTTATTTTGTGTCTTTATTTGTTTATATTTTTATTATTGGATGTAATTGGCTGAATTTTTTTATTATTTATATATAATTGTGTGTAATAGTGTAGCAAACATTATTTTTTCACTTGATGAATATTATTAAGATCACAATGCATACATTTTATATTCATTATTATCTTCTTTTATTTAGATATAAGAAAAGTGGTTTAACTTCATGTAATATTCTTAACAAAGGCTACAGAAATCTGTACATTTATGTAAATACGTTAAATGAAAAATAAACTCTTATTCTTCAGTCAACGGTAAATGTTTTTAATTAAAAATAATGTTACTTATAAAAACCTATGTTTATTCAAATTCGTAGCATAAAAAATGTAGGTATTATTTTATTATATTCTTACAATTTACTTTCCAACATTTTTGTCATGAGAGGAAATTGATAAACATAAATACATTTATTCACCATCGATGGGCATAAAATGTTGGGACAAATCGAGAATCAGATAATATCAAACTTAACCAAATGTATTACGGCTAATGCCCGGTATTATAAACGATTAATAAATCATTAGATAACTATTTGTGGAGTAAATTTATTTGCCTAGTAAACTAATGGGCAAATAAAATTGCGTATTATAAAGCAAACCTACCAAATAAATAGCAATTCTAGAAATAAATAATTGAATAAGTAGATTACAAACCGAAATTGAACATTTTCATTGTAGCCATAGCTGGAACCGCCAATTTTTTAAATTAAATTGTCAATATTTCAAATTAAATTGTCAATCAAGTTAGAAATTTAGTATAATTCCTTATAATTATAGAGAATAACCGTGGAATAGGACAGAATTACACAGAACATGAAAAAGAAAGCTTATTAGAACTTATAAAAGACATAAACGAGTGTTTTCCACTCCCAGGCTAAGCATGAAGTAAAATTTCGAGTTTAGAAAAGGTCGCGTAGCGCGAAGCGCGGAGCGGCCAAACCAAATTTTCAGGCTTTTCTAAACTTGAAATTTTACTTCATGCGCCATGCGTACAAGACACTGATTTTAAGTGAAGTTCACTTGTTCACAATATTTTAGTCTTTTCAGTGTTTAATACGCGTGGCGCATGAAGTAAAATTTCGAGTTTAGAAAAGCCTGAAAATTTGGTTTGGTCGCTCCGCGCTTCGCGCTACGCGACCAAACCAAATTTTCAGGCTTTTCTAAACTCGAAATTTTACTTCATGCTTAGTCTGGGAGTAGAAAACACTCGTTTAAAACTTTAAATAGAACTAATTTAAAAAAGAGCGTATGCATAAGTATAAAAATCCCTGGCTATGTCTGACTTGAAAAACTCTAGGTCTTTAACTTCTTAGAATGTCTTGTGGTTCGAATTAATCACTGTCAGGGAAGATACTATGAGCGAACTTAAATCTGACATGTATAATATGGTAGACATGATAACCGTAATGAAATTATTAATTACAAGTAGTAGAATCTAAAGTAATTATAATAATACATATAATATACTTTTGACTTTTAACTGTCAAATTATTTAGAGAATAAAATTTACTTGGTAGAAAAACAAACAAATAATTTACTGAGGAGATTTATTGGCCAAATTAAGTTATTTTATGTTTAAATTACCGAAATCTTTGGAATAAATTAATTTATTCCTAAAGTAAATTTTACCTAAATAAAATTTACTTTAGGAATAAATTAAAACGTTTTATAGTACCAGGCATAAGTCAGGTGTTCTAATTAAGGTTATATATAATATGGAGTAAAAGGAATTATCGAAACACTATTAAAACAAAGGAATTTTTATTTTTGACACATCAAATGACAATTTACTAACAAGTTATCACTAAAACACTTTTACGTGTCCCAACATTTTATTTCCACCGATGGTACAGTTGCGAGAGAAAAAAACTAGCAGTAAAATACTTCTCTGAATTTAATTCATGGCACAAATTTTGTTTAGTATAGAAAAATGTAAAGTTAAACCACTTCTTAAACTGTACTTCTCTATACAAAAAATCAATCCTCGTTTAATTATAAATTTAACTCAATTTTCTATGCTCAGATGGATACATGTCTTCGCCAGAACGGAGTTCGAGATATGAAGATCCATATTATAGTCAATATGGCACCCGTTCAGGATCGATAACACCAGTTATTGATGAAGAAGTTAGGTGAGTTATTTTCCAAAAGAACATTTTTTATATTATTAAACAACAACATGCTTAGTAAAATCTTAATAATGTACGAATTACTAATATATGTTAAATATAATTAAGTTCAGTATTCCAGCACTGATTAACCTAAAGATAAGTTTTGGACTTCATGATCATCATCTGTATGATCTAGTGCAGATGTCCCCAAACTTTTTTTTCCTACGACCGCTACCGAAAACTGACATGATAGTTTTGTCAAGTAATGATAGTTTTGAAAATTAAATTTCCAAAACTAGTTTTGAAAGTAAAGACGTTTGAGGACGTCAGTGTCAAAATTATTAAAATAAAAGTAGTGACGAAGAACAATTAGCGCCGCACAGTGTAACCGTAACTCCGGAAATTGCCAAAAATACAATAAAGGTATCAAAATTAAACGTCTACCTTAAACAAAATTAAATTTCATAATCACTTCTGCATACTTCAGACTAGATGCATAGGCTTTTTTGCTAAGATTTATCGTCAACTTAGTAAGTTATTATAAAGGGTGGGCCATCGCAAGGAATCTTTTTAAAATGTTAATAAAACACAAACGGCTAGATGGAATTTCATGATCTTGAATTTATTTTGTACCCAAGAGTATCCGGTTATACATGGAATATGACATCAGCCAAATGGTTGCCACGGCTGACTTTACAATAGTCCATTCTCTCGACCCAATTTTTCAGAACATTTTCCAACGTCTGCGTTTCTATCTCAGCAATGACATTTTGGATATTAACTTTAAGATCGTCAATCGTTGCTGGATCGTTGGCAGTCCAGAGATAAAAGTCAAATCGCAGCTCCTTGCTGGCCAATTCAGATCTCCACAACAGCTGATTTTCGAACTTTTACCGCAATAAGTAGATAGTTTCGTTGCTAGTGTGGCATGTCGCCCCATCTTGTTAGAACCAGATCTTGCCCACATCCAAACCAGCAATTTGCGCCAAAAAAAAGTTTGCTATCATGGTCCTATAGCGGTTTCCGTTGACCGTTTCGCCAGATTCAAAGAAAAATGGGCCGATGATGCCGCCGGCCCATAATCCGCACCATACACTCACTTGTTCGGGATGCATTGGCTGCTCAACGATCACGTGTGGGTTTTCCGATGCCCAAATCCTGCAGTTTTGCTTGTTTACATAGCCCCCGAGGTGAAAATGCACTTCATCGGAAAAGATAATTTTTCGCCAAAATTCACCATCGGCTTCCTGCTGCTCTAAGGCCCAATCAGCAAAGTTGTATCGAAGTAGATGGTCAACTCTCTTCAACTGCTGTGTTATTTGGACCTTATAGGTGAATAAACAGATGTCTTTATGCAAAATACGCCTCAAGGTAGTGCGACTAATGTTCAATTGCTGAGAGCGATGACGAGTCAATATTCTCGGGTTGGCTTGCGCACTACGGGCTACAACAGCAATATTCTCGGGTGTACGAACCGGACGAGCGTGTAGAACTTGAGTACGGTCCACCAGCATACCAGTTTCACGAACTTTGTGCACATATTTCTTCAGAACACTTGCATTTGGTGCATATTCGCGACTGAATTGTGTACGCAATTTTCGCACTAATTACGCAATACACGAATTACATTCAAAGTAAATTTTTAACATTTCCCAACTTTCATCGAGCGTATAACGTGCCATTTCGTTAACCGGGTGTTGTATACTGTAGAACTGTCATACATCAGATGTCAAATATCATGAAATTAAAAATAAAGTGGTAGTTCAAAAAGATTCCAAGAGATGGCCCACCCTTTACTTTGAAGAAGATAATTCTGTGAGAGAATTTAAAACGTATAAATAGCGCATACTTTCGTGGTCTATATGTGAACTATCAAGTTAAATAACTAGTTAATTATATTTTATAATAAGTGTCTATTCTGATTTGACATTGTGAGTTTATTATAAAATTAAACTTTTTTATATAAACATAATCACTACAAGAAATTTAACGTTTTTTCAATATTACATTTTCGTGCTAAAAAAAGCTGTTATTCATATTAATTGAAGTCTTTAGAACACATCTACAGTGATTATTTCTTTTAGGTAAACATATGCATAGGCTGAAAATTTTCTGGCATTCGATGTTTTTTGAAAGAGTTTAATTTGATGCCTTAAACGAGTGTTTTCCACTCTTAGACTAAGCATGAAGTAAAATTTCGAGTTTAGAAAAGCCCCATGAAAATTTTCTGGGCTTTTCTAAACTCGAAATTTTACTTCATGCGCCACGCGTGTAAAACACAGATTTCAAGTAAAGTTCGAATCTACATACATTTCTCAATATTTGCAAATTATACTGAAAATTAGTCAACTTTATTTATTAGCATTTTTATCAAATTTTCAGTGCAACGGTTATACTGTGCGCCGCCGCAGTTTGGTCGTAGGAAAAGCAGAGTATTAAACACGTTTTGAAAGCTGCATTGCATGCTCATACCTTACATTTACTTGCCCTGCGGGCTCGTAAATGCAATTTACTATTCGCATGCAATACGAAGCTTTCAGAACTTGTCAAACAATCTACTATTCTTTTGCATGCTACATATTCAATTCTACATAAGCAAATTTGTCAGAATTTTCTAACTATTATAGCCTATGAATAAAATCATACATTTTCAGTAATGTGATAGTGCTCGAAATGAAATGATTAAACTTTCTTCACCTAAAAAAACATTGCAAAATACTAAATTAATTTAAATTAATGTTTTATTTAATTATATATACTTGACCTGTGTAAAACAATATTGTTAAAATCATCAATAAATACTTACTTACTTACTTACTTACTACTTACTTACTTACATTTTTGAATAAGAAGATGAATATTATTTGTCAAATAATTTACAAACATGAACGAAAAGATAAAATGTACCGAAAAAAAAACTAAGTAAAGCTAAGTATAATATACAAATAAATTGACACAAGTAAATATATACATATACATACGCAATAATTTATGAATTCTACTGTTAATAGAATCTTTTCGTCGTAAACAATTAAAACAATCACCAATTTGGGCTCATTTCTCTAATTTTAATTGTTTAAAGAACAAGAAACAAAACAAAAACTACGAAATCTAATTAGGCCGATTTTCCGGACGTCCGAGCATAAAGTAAACATCCGAAAGCGTATTTTCCATCTCTCTCTCTCTCTCTCTCTCTCTCTCTCTCTCTCTCTCTCTCTTCATCTCTGTCTCGTTCTCTCTTTGAGCTTGATATCGGCATCCAGGGGCATCTCTCTCTGTTCCTCTCACTGACTCTGAGTTTGATAACTATCTGTGAACGGGTGAGAGGGGTCGAGGGCATCGCGAGATCATCTCTCGAAAAGCGTTTCGTTCCAATTCCGGATCGGATTCGACACGACAGTTTTCACGCTCCGTTTGTTCACACGAATTCGTCCGGGCCGATTCTTCCGTTCTTTGAAAATTCAATTATCAACACAAATAACGAAAATTGTGTAACGTTTCAATAAGCTCTAATTAAATAAATGGCCATCAGATTCGTTAAATTATAGTTAAGGTTTTTTTTGTTTAATGTTTGGTCCTGAAAAAGTACCGTGCGATCATTTAAAACATGATTTAGAGTAGGCTTTGAATTTTAAGTTAGATTGGCACTACTGCCTGTTAACACATTGTTTACCATAATCTCAAATTTGTACTATCATTAAATTAGTATTCTGGGCAACCGCAAAAAAAATTCCGCCTACTCTAAATCACAATTTAAACCCTGGGTCTCCAAACTATCTTCTTCGCGGGCCACAAATACAATTCTACATGATAAAGTCGGCCAAGATCCGTTTAATTTTATAAAATTATGAAAAATTTAAGGAACAATTGTTACAATATTTCAAAATATGACATTTACAAAAAAAATTACAAACAATCGCGGGCCGGATTCATGTAAGTCGCGGGCCGTAGTTTGGAGACCACTGATTTAAACGATCGCACAGTATGTTTCATGGCGTGGCTATACGCTAAGGCTTCACGTCAGTTTTACTTGGGCAAACCGGTTTGTATTCCGAAGCCCTTACGTGTGACGGGTAAATGGTATTCCACGGTATAGTTTGAATGTTTGGACTGACGTAAAACTTGAGCCTGTAGCTACGCCATTAGAGAAAGTTTTAATAAATTAAATTATATGCGATTTACAAGGAAACATTTATAGGAAATTACAATTAAAGTTATCTTTACGTAAAATATATGAGTCGCCTATTTCCAAAAAGCCCTAAATCCACGTAAAAAAATGGATTTAGAGTTTTTAGAAATAGGCGACTCATATAAAGGGTATTTTTTTAGAGGTATAGAACTTCAATCATGGATACCTGCTAAGCCAATGTCATAATGGGCAGCTATTGGTAACAATTTTATTCAGTAAGCTTTGATAAATTATCATGCCAAAGCTCACAGTCGAGCAAAGATTACAAATTGTGGAAATTTATTTCCAAACCACGCGCTCTGTGCGCCAAACTTATAGAGCGCTTCGCCCATTTACCGATTTTTACCGCCAAATAATTTTTACAGATGAAGCTCATTTTTGGATAAATGGAATCGAAAATTAGCAAAATTGTGTTACTATGTCGTGTGGATTGTATGCTGGAGGCATCATTGGCCTCTACTTTTTCAAAAATGACGACAGAGCCTATTTTACCGTCAATGGCGAGCGCTACAAGTCAATCATTCGATTTTTTTTGATCGCCAGCATCAATTCAAATCTGTTGAGAACTAAATAGTTTCAACAGGACGACGCAACTTACCACACCTCGCGTGAAACCCTGACATTGTTGGAAGAGACGATTGGTGATCAAATTATTTCGAGACATGGGCCTGTTAATTGGCTACGCGCTACGCGACCAAACCAAATTTTCAGACTTTTATAAACCTTAATCAAGTGATTTGATCCTATTCGACTACTTTTTGTAGGGCTACGTCAAATCGCTGGTCTATGCCGATAAACCAGCAACGGTTGAAGACTTAGAGGTCAACTTTGGGCGCAAAATTGGAGAGTATGTCTGGCCACATTGAAAAAAGTTTTTAAAAATTGTACCAATAGAATCGTTCATCTAAAAGGCAATCGCGGTGGTCTCAATTAAAAAAATATTTTTAAACGTGAAATGCCATTACATTAGTTACCTATTAAAGCCAAAACAATTGTTGTTTTATTGATATTTATGTGTTTTTTATTTGACAAAGAAGTTCTATACCTCTAAAAAAACACCCTTTACTACACTTATTTCATAAACTAATTTAAAAATTGAACATTTTAACATTGTACTGCACTTTCAATGTCTGCACCTAGATCTCTAGCTCCAGATTTTGAAGGGCGAAACTCGCAAACCCCCGCAATTCCTTTAATCCCTTATTCTCTGTTTCAGCGATACTGAACTTTTAGACGAGCAGTACTCTTTATACGGCGTCAAAATACCGCCGGCCGGGCCGAGGCCGGCCCCCAGGACGCAGTTCGCCACCCCGGCGGCTCCACCATACGACGCCACTAGGTACACCATAAAATCTCCAGACCTATAGGGCAAAAAAAAGAATACTAAAATTCCAAAAAAATAATCCGTGTTTAATTGAGTAGTTGGATGTCGTAAACTAACAGTTGGTTAATGCTTGGTGTTTGCAGTTGGTTGTCATCGCATGCAGAATAATTTATTAATATAGTGTGTAAATAATAATTAGAGAGCGGACGAGCGAACACCTGAGGTTGTGAGGGAATTTGATTTAATTAAATAATAAGTATACATGAAATTGCCGATTCTTAGTTACAGAACACTTCAAACATTAAAAGTGCCGAGATTCTTTTCGCAATCTACAAGTTAGTCTTACACAGACTATATCAAACACTGATTAAAACAACTACTTTCCGTTTGATATAATCTTTGTAAGACTAACTTGTTGTATCTTCAATTAATTTCTCACTTAACCCGTGGTGACACATTTTTGAATTTAATACTGGATGATTTAAATTAAATTTAAATTAAAACACTTGGTTTGTTTCACTTATTTATATTTTCTCCGACTAGTTTCGACTATTGGTCATCTTTACATTCCTCCTTGAAGATGACCAATGGTCGAAACTAGTCGGAGAAAATATAAATAAGTGAAACAAACCAAGTGTTTTAATTTAAATTTAATTTAAATCATCCAGTATTAACTTGTTGTAGATTGCAAAACAATCTCGGCACTTTCAATGTTTAATTAAATAATGACAACATTTATTCAACAACATTTATTGAACAATACAGTTCTTACAAATTTCCATTGATCTAAGTCCTTTAATCTTGTTTGCAAATTAAATTGTTGAAGTTTCAGAAACACTCGCTTCCTGCAACTTAGTTTGCATTTTAGTATAACTCTTATAGCGTTGTAACAAATCAAATAAGATTTTAAATATTTCATTGTATAATTCAATATCCGGCGATGTATTTACACGGGAAGTAGTTGTTTTTGGTGAATATTTATTGTTTTAGTAGTCTTTTTAATAAAGATTTATTATCGAAATTTGTGTAAATTATATATCTGTATGTTCGGTTGCAAACAATTGTATCTTTAATGGGCGGTTTTTTCAACGTTACTCAAGTCCTAGTCGTGTCTCAATCCGTGTCTTAAGCCATAAACACGCCGTGAAGTGTTGCACCAATTGATTGACGTCAAAAAAATCGCCTAAGTCATGCTCAAGTCCTAACCGTTTGCCAGGACTTAGGACACGGATTCTAACTTAAAAATTGTGACAACGGTAAAATTATTATCCTATTTAAATAATCCTTCTCTTTTGTTTTCTACAATATATTTATATTTGTCTACAAAAGAAGATAGAAGACGTTTTTCTTCTGCGGTATAGTTTGCACTGCGTTTTTCGCTAATTTTTAAATGTAGCTTTGCGAAATTAGATATGTTATAGCAGAATACGGATGACAGGTTATAACAATAAATTCTTTTCTTTATAAATGGCGTACATTTCTCCACGAATCAGGTGGGAGACATTTAAAATAAAAATTCCCGTCAAATCAACAGCCAATTCAGTTTGTGTAAATCGCTACGTTGCCACTTATTAACACAACTAAGAATGACTTACATAAGCCATTGCTTAAAACCTTAAAGTTAGGCCCTGCTTACATAAGCAACGTCCTAAGTCATGTTGGAGAAACCACCCATTAATGAATTTCGATAACTACGCCACCTAATACATGTGGCATCATTAATAACAAGATTACACAAATCGTACATACAGGTGACATGGTGTCGTTGTTTGTTTAGTTGCATACAATTGTATCTCTGTATGTTTGATTACACAAAGCGTACATACAGATCACATTGTATGTTTGTTTGTTTAGTTGCATATAATTGCATCTTTGTATGTTTGATTACACAAAGCGTACATACAGGTCACATTGTATCTTTGTTTGTTTAGTTGCACACAATTGTATCTTTGTATGTTTGGTTTAATATAATTATATAACGTATTTGGACAGAGATACAATTAAATGGAACTAAACATTAAAATCAATTAACTTTACAAGTAATCTTCATATGTTCGAAAGCGTAAACACCATCTAATGGCCATTAGCTTAAGTAGCATCGGTGAATGAATGAGTACTGACCTTTATTTACTTATTTACTTTATTGAAGTAAATTAAAGAAGTTGATTTTCAACCATTAATAAATCAGATTCGCTCGCTACCAAAAGTTTACTTTGTTCACTCCCTGTTGATAACGTAACCATTTAAGCAGAGTATTACCAGAAAAGAAGCTGTATTTTCCTTGAGGCTTGAGTGTGTGTAGTTTCATAGATCTAGTCTAGATCAGCAGCAGCAGCGCGTCCGAATTAACAAAACCCCTCTTGCTTTTGATCCCTTTGTAAACGTTTTACAGATTGTGTTTGGGTTTAGTGAATTTACTGAATCGCGTTAAGTTTTTGTTTCTCGTTGCTTTTTTGTAGGATACGTGTGGAGCACATGGAGAGGCAACTGGCGAATCTGACGGGGTTGGTGCAGAAGGCCCTCACCCAGACCCCGGCCACGCTCCAGGTGCCGAATTCAAGAGATTCCTACAGGGGTGAGTTTGCGTAACTTAAAAAAAAAGCACCCAGCGCTTTCTATCTCTGCTCTTATCTCTTTTAATCATCTCTAGAGTTCATTGTTACGTGCACTACAAAACGCTTCTAGATAATTTAGTATCTACAAGGGCAGAATACTAATACTAATACAGAATACCTTGTATCTGCAAGGGCAGAATACTGATGTATGTTTGGAGAGGTGGTGAAGCGCTTTAACCCTTTCGGCATTAACGGTGGCATTTGCCACTATTCAAATTTGGTAAATATATTAGGAATTTTTCTTTTAAATATACATGCATATACGCATGAGCTGTAACTTTTCCGATAACCGTTTGTGTTTTTAAATAGTTTTAATTGAAGTCTTAAGCGAGTGTTTTTCAATCCCAGATTAAGCATCAAGTAAAATTTCGAGTATATAAAAGCCTGAAAATTTGGTTTGGCTGCGTAGCGCTACGCGACCAAACCAAATTTTCAGAATTTTCTAAACTCGACATTTTACTTCTTGCGCCACGCGTATAAAACTCTGATTTTAGGTAAAGTTCAAAATATTTTCTTTAAACATTATGCTAAAAACGTGTATTCTAAACATCACATCACATAAGTGTTTAGTACGCGTGGCGCATGAAGTCAAATTTCGAGTTTAGAAAAGCCTGAAAATTTGGTTTGGTCGCTCCGCGCTTCGCGCTACGCGACCAAACCAAATTTTCAGGCTTTTCTAAACTCGAAATTTTACTTCATGCTTAATCTGGGAGTGGAAAACACTCGTTTTCAAGTTCAATTTAAAATATTTGTAAAAACAACGAATACTTGAAGATTTACAGCGTATACAGTATATTGAGATACAGGGAATTTCTCTTTACATTTTCCGACATTCGTAGTTTTTTTAATGAATCAATTTGAAGGCTTAAACGAGTGTTTTCCACTCCCAGGTTAAGCATGAAGTAAAATTTCGAGTTTAGAAAAGCCTGAAAATTTGGTTTGGTCGCGTAGCGCGAAGCGCGGAGCGGCCAAACCAAATTTTCAGGCTTTTCTAAACTCGAAATTTTACTTCATGCGCCACGCGTACTAAACACCGAAATGCTGTGAAATGTATGAATTTTAAAGTTCACTCAATATCTGTGTTTTGTACGCGTGGCGCATGAAGCTCCGCGCTTCTCGCTACGCGACCAAACCAAATTTTCAGGCTTTTCTAAACTCGAAATTTTACTTCATGCTTAATCTGGGAGTGGAAAACACTCGTTTGAAACTTCAATTTGAAATATTTGTAAAAACAACGAATATCTGAAGATTTACAGCGCATACAGTATATTGAGATACAAGGAATTTCTCTTTACATTTTCCGGCATTCGTAGTTTTTTTTAAGGAATCAATTTGAAGGTTTAAACGAGTGTTTTCCACTCCCAGGTTAAGCATGAAGGAAAATTTCGAGTTTAGAAAAGCCTGAAAATTTGGTTTGGTCGCGTAGCGCGAAGCGTATTATAAAGTTTACTTAAAATCTGTGTTTGTACACGTGGCGCATAAAGTAAAATTTCGAGTTTAGAAAAGCCTGAAAATTTGGTGTGGTCGCGTAGCGCGAAACGCGGAGCGGCCAAACCAAATTTTCATGCTTTTCTAAACTCGAAATTTTATTTCATGCGCCACGCGTACAAAACACAGATTTTGAGTGAACTTTAAAATAGATACATTTCACAGCATTTCAGTGTTTAGTACGCGTGGCGCATGAAGTAAAATTTCTAGTTTAGAAAAGCCTGAAAATTTGGTTTGGCCGCTCCGCGCTTCGCGCTACGCGACCAAACCAAATTTTCATGCTTTTCTAAACTCGAAATTTTACTTCATGCTTAATCTGGGAGTGGAAAACACTCGTTTGAAAGTTCAATTTGAAATATTTGTAAAAACAACTAATATCTGAAGATTTACAGCGTATACAGTATATTGAGATACCGGGAATTTCCCTTTACATTTTCCGAAATTCGTAGTTTTTTTTAAGGAATCAATTTGAAGGTTTAAAAGAGTGTTTTCCACTCCCAGGTTAAGCATGAAGTAAAATTTCGAGTTTAGAAAAGCCTGAAAATTTGGTTTGGTCGCGTAGCGCGAAGCGCGGAGCGGCCAAACCAAATTTTCAGGCTTTTCTAAACTCGAAATTTTACTTCATGCGCCACGCGTACTAAACACTGAAATGCTGTGAAATGTATTTATTTTAAAGTTCACTCAAAATCTGTGTTTTGTACGCGTGGCGCATGAAGTAAAATTTCGAGTTTAGAAAAGCCTGAAAATTTGGTTTGGCCGCTCCGCGCTTCGCGCTACGCGATCAAACCAAATTTTCAGGCTTTTCTAAACTCGAAATTTTACTTCATGCTTTGTCTGGGAGTGGAAAACACTCGTTTATAGCATCAAATTGAATAATTTCTTAAAAACAATGAATATCTAAAGATTTACAGCATATACATTGTAATTGGGCTATATATACTTAATACCGGGCTTTCATTAATTCCCGAACCCCACGTGACTAAATTTAAAATTGCCGCGTAAATTATTGTATTTGTACGTTGGAGGCTTTGAAAAAAGTAACCAAACGTTACTAAAGTCAAATTTGACATGAACGTTTATGCGCGGTGCATCGTTAAACCAACCTTTGAGATCTTACAAGATTCGCCCGGAATTTTCAGGTAAGCAAAAATTGTTTAATTATTCTGAAACATTGAGTTTTATTTCTATTTATTTTGCAGAGTCAATTTGCTAGGATAAGCAAATACTGCAAAAATTAATAAAAATTAGTTACATTTTTGAAGATGAGCCTATTTTTTAATCATTTTAAATATAATATTTTCAGTCGTCATAAAAATATGCCGGCGAATAAATATTTTTAAATCTAGGGAATTTTTGTGTGAGCCATACCACCTTGTACATTTGGTTGCATATTATTTTTGGTCACGTGGGGTTCGGGAATTAATAAAAGCCCGGTATAAAAAGTCCCTGTACGTATACTTAGAATAAAAACTCCCTGTACGTATACTTAAAATAAAAAGTACCTGTACGTATTCTTAAAATAAAAACTCCTTGTACGTATACTTAAAAGAAATACTCTCTGTATATCTGAGATAGTAATAAATAGTATGCAGTGTACAAAACAATTTTTTGGGCCCCAGAAAAAATTCCAGGGCTGAAAGAGTTAATGCTGTGTAAAGGACAAGATCTATTAAAAATTCGATAAGCTTAAATGAAAGAGTTTTCAAAAAGAAATCAGTTGTTTATATTCTGTATCTTAATTTTTTTATCTTAGTCAATTATGTTCACTTATTAAATGCTTTATGGTTAAAGAAGATTTCACAAAAAATACTGATTAGATTCCATACATTATTTTATATTCATTTGCGCACATTTCCTTTTAAATCGTAAATTGCTGAGATTTTCATTCATATTAATTTGTGATCACTTAAAATAATGCTTTAAATTTGTCAATTTTATCCTTAGTTTATTTCTTGTTCATTTAAAACAATATACTTATCATGCTTTAGATTTGTATTTTTTTTTATTGAACTCTAACTTTGTTCAAATTGTCAAGTCTTCTTTTAAATTGATTGATTAGGTTACGTGAAAATCAAATTAATTTGACGAATAAAGCACTAATAACCTTTCTTCACACGTTTATTTGAATTTATTTCTCAACAGATAGAAAGAGAAATTTAAAATTAACTTAAATTATAACAATAATTGTAAAGATTTACTGTGAACATAACCAAGTAAAAAAAAATAGAATTACCAAATGCACACACATATCGGACACAAAGTGGCCATTATCAATGGATTAACACTGTCTTATGTTATTTGATTAATCCAGAACATCAAGAGAACATTTATTTAATAATAATTATATGTTTGATAAATAATGAATCATCCAGACACATACATTAAGACACGACCATCATATCATCGTTTGTTGTTTGCATTTAACCTTTTAGGCTTTTGCTTGTAAATAGTGTGTGCTAACGACACGATTCTTCTGCAGGAGACGATTTTGACAAGAACTCCACCTCGAGTTCCCAGTCTCTGCCAGGTTTGTAACTCGGACACGCTTTTCAGTTCAGCTTCTTTTCGAAATCACCCACACTCACACTCACTTTGTTATATTTACAAAGAAAAGAAGTTAAAAAGCATGCTCACCTCGAAATTCTTTCCCACAATGCACCTCACCATCTAGTAAAGGCATATTAGATAATTAAAAATTAATGTTTATTAATGGGTAATTCATGTAAATAAATAAAAACTGGTTTCCTGAAAACAAACATCAAAAATCGTTTAAATTCTGTTTATATTCAGCAAGTAATTGATTATAAACAAGTTCAAAATATTATTTATCAATTTTTTGTTGCAGTCTAATTGTTAATTAGATTTAATACTTATGGGTCTAACGACAGGAAAGTTCAATAAGTTTTATTTATTATAGTCACAATATTGTACAGAAATTAAATATCTATCATTGATTTTCATTGTAGATACAATATTGAAAACTGAATTATTTTTATACTGGATTTATACAATATTATATTTACAGGGTGCGGCAGCATAACTTCCTTTTTTAAAAACTTAATTAAACCCTTTGTATGAATCAGAAATTTTTTATTTGTTTTTTATAATGTAGGCGCATACCCAAAGTTTTGTTTTACATAGTTTTGAAGATCATATCAGGTAGGTGACGTCCCCCATTCTCAATACACTGTGTAAACCGATTTCTGGCTTTTGTCATGACTCTTGCCAACATATCAGACATTATGTTGGCAATTTCTTCCTGGATGTTGGCCTTCAAATTTTGTAGGGTCCTTGGACGGTTCACAACACGGGATTTCAAAAAACCCAATAGAAAAAAATCTCAAGGGGTCAAATCGGGAGAGCGGGCCGGTCACTTCAAATCTCCCCTAATTAAGAAGAGGCGCTCTGGGAAGTGTTCCCTCAAAACAGACATCGACGTTCTTAAAGTGTGTGCCGTTGCACCGTCTTGTTGGAACCAAATGTCCCCTAAGTCCAACTCATCTAGCCGTGGCAAAAAAATCCTGTAACATATTTAAATACTGGTCCGAATTCACTGTAACACTAACTTTTTTTTCCTCAAAGAACCAGGGGCCAATAATTCCAGCTGAGGAAATTGCATACCGCACTGTGACTTTAGGTGAATGTAAAGGCCTTTGATGCAGTTCTCGAGGATTGGTGTCAGCCCAGAAGCGCATGATATTTTGTTTATTGACGGATCCACACAAATTAAAATGGGCTTTATTTATCACTAACAAAAAAAAATAGCGTCCTCTGGAACGACTTCGAGAAGAACCTCGCACGCGTTTCTCCGAGAATTGAAGTAACGTTAAGAAAGTTCCTGCACAATCGCCATCTTGCAAGGATGGAAATGATCATCATGAAGTATTCTCCTCACAGAACGAGCGGAAAGTCTAAGAATAGACGAATGTTTGAGCGCAGATCGCAGTGGTGATTGCAACACTGAAGCTCGCACTGCCTCAATGTTCTCAAATGATCTAATGGACCGAGGGACTTCAGTTCTTTGTCTTGTCGCACTTGCAGTTTGTCTGAACGTAGTGACCCACGTAACAATTGATTTGCGGTCCGGGACAGGGGCCAACTGGGCTAAATTAAAGCGATTCCGAAAAGCGCGCTGGGTTGCGATCACAGAACATCCGCTCGAAAAGTAAGCCTCAACGGCACTGTTCACTGTTCCAACGCATGATGGCAAATGAACTGTCTCGGGACAAAACTTTATAGTCCCGCCTCTCAAACGAGACCACTAGCGCTCCGCTACGACATCGGCCGACTGAATGGCGTACATTTTAAAAAGGAAGTTATGCTGCCGCACCCTGTATAATAAATATTAATATAGTATCAATAACGGAAAACTATATAGTGACAATATTCTGTGTACAACAATTTTAAGATATAAATATGGAAACAATATTGCTACATGTAAATACAAGATTCTTTTCCACTAAGGTCTTTATTTCTTACTATTTATACATTACAGAGAACAAACAGTAAATCTTTGAAAACACGAATCATTAATAGTTTCATTCTTTCCGTTTCACTAAACTTTCGCGCTACATCTAACTAATGACTTAAAATTTAGTAAACATTTACTGAAGATGAATTTAAATATTTGTATTTTTTGTATTAATTGCTTGATATTTAATTTAATATCAAAATCTCAATTTTAAGATTGTTTAAGGTTGCGATTAATTACGGGTAAAATCCAACGTTTTTGATAGTCACTAGTTCCAGCACCTGAATATGGAACAATATTACATAGTACATCAAAATAATCCTAAAACTTGGAGTATTTTAATGTCACCAGTTTAAAACGCTTAAGATATTTAGTTTTATTGTAAAAAAATCCTGAAAATAGCTATTTTGAGTTTTTTAGGAAACAAAAACTTGTATTACGTAAAATTCAAGGATGTCCGTGCACTTTGCATTTAATTAGCTCAACATTCCTAAATAAAATGTCCATGAGATATTAAGTTGACCTTTTTATGCTGGAAATATAAATACAGATCTATCTCGCTCTAGCAAATGGCTGGGCAGAGTCTGTATCACTCTAGTAAACCGCAACCTTAAAGGGTAGTTAAACCCTAATACAATTTTTGTATTGCAAGAATCATCACCAAATCCTATCTCATAAATGCCTAATTTAACTCAACATAAAACGCCTTTTATTTCCATAACTCCACTCCTTTTGATACATCAACCAAAACTGTTTTTTTTTTAAACTTTTATCTCTAAACTAAATGTATGTGAATGCGTTTCCTTTTTACTTTTTTTGTATTTACTTACATGTTTGAATTAAAAAATATTTAGTTATTAGCGAAATTTTTAATTTGCATCAGAATTTCAACAAACATCCAAAAAACAAAAAGTGGTTACACTATGATTTATCTATGTTGGCAGATGACACCTTCGTGCGGTCTGAGACAAAACCGCCCAAATTGGGCAAAAGCGGCTGTCGTAAGTTTTTCTCTCCTCCCCCCCAATTCAATTAAAACTACTTAAAAAAAAACTTCCGAATACAGAAAATAAATAACAAGCTGCATGCCCTCATCATCAACCATTACATACAAACCACATGATGTTATAGTTATAATTTTTTAATAATAATAATAATATAATGTTATAGTTGTAATTTATTATTGATGATAATAACAATATGATGTTATACCGTGCGCTCGTTTAAAATATGATTTAGGGCCAGTTGCACCAGTTACCTTGATCTGGTTCAACTCTGAACTAGAGTTTAAAGTGACATTAGAACAATAGGAACTGTTATCTTGAATTTGAGTCCAGCTTGAACTCGAGTTCAACGTTTCTGGTGCAAGTGGGCCTTAGAGTAGGCGGCACTTTTTGTGCGGTCGCCCAGAATGCTAATTGAATGATGGTAAAATTTGAGGTTATAGTAAACTAAATGTTGACAGTCAGTAGTGCCAATCTAATTTAAAATTCAAAGCCTAATCTAAATCGTGTTTTAAACGATCGCACGGTAGTTATAATTTATTATTAATGATAATAAACATCAGGCGCGCACCCAGAGGGGTAGCTCGCAGGCTTGAGCCCCCCACTAAGACTAACTAAATTTTGACGTATATACATAGCTTTGAATGCGTTAGCCACCCTAAGACCGGGATGAGCCCCCCCAAAAGCGGGAGCCACCCCCAAGAAGGGTGAACCCCCCACAAAAAGCGTGAGCCCTCCAAAAGAAGCGTGAGCCCTCTACAAGAAATTGATGTTAAGGGGGCTCACTACCATCAATTTCTGGGTGCACGCCTGATAAACATTGCATGTTTTCGCCGGACATTTTTTTCAAATTATAAAATATGTTAGCGCAAAATTTGTTTAATGTAAAGTTTTGTTTGGTGTTTTAGATAAGTCAGTGTCTTTCGAGAAGTCGGTGTCTTTCAGCGACGAGCCTCCGGATATGAATTCGCCGAAGCAGCACAGTCCTCAGCATTCAGGTATTTTTTATTGATATCTGCTGATTTGAGGAGCATGCTGGATTTTTTTTTAAATTTTATTTTTGTTCTCAAAATTCTTCGATTTTTTTGCATGGTGTGAGTCAGGGACGACTTGTAGTACTATAGCACAACAACTAGGAAATGTAGGTAGTGTTAATTTTCATTTGGTACTTTCTTACTAAAATAAAAGCGCCCAATTTCAAGCTTGTTTTCTTCGATGTATAGGCAATCGTTTTCTTTGTATCATAAATAAATATAATATTGTAAAATTCAACAATAATGGAAAAATGAACAATTTGATTTAAATTACTTTGATTTTATTTGGTTTCAATCCAGGGGCGTAGCTATCGAGATGCAGTTTGAGTAATTTGCAATTTTTGAAAACGCAAAACATTAATAATATTTATTAAAGTAAGAGCAAATTGTAAATTTTAAAGACACCAAACATTAATAACATTTATTAACGTGAGAGCAAATTGTATATTTTGAAGACGCAAAACATTAATAACATTTATTTACGTGAGAACAAATTGTAAATTTTGAAGACGCAAAACATTAATAACATTTATTAACGTGAGAAGAAATTGTAAATTTTGAAGACGCAAAACATAAATAACATTTTTTAACGTGAGAGCAAATTGTAAATTTTGAAAACACGAAACATTAATAACATTTATTAATGTAAGAGTAAATTGTAAATTTTCAAGGCGCAAAACATTAATATAATTTATTAAAATGAGATCGAATATTAAAACAAGCTAAGTTGGCTGTGAATCATAAAGTTGCATACATAAGCAGTTTATTTTAAACTCACAATAAATCTGTGTTGAATACGCGTGGCGCATGAAGTAAAATTTCGAGTTTAGAAAAGCCTAAAAATTTGGTTTGGTCGCTCCGCTTCGCGGAGCGACCAAACCAAATGTTAAGGCTTTTCTAAACTCGAAATTTTACTTCATGCTTAACCTGGGAGTGGAAAACACGTGTTCGTTTAAAATTGAACGATTTTTAAAATTACCTAAATGTTGACCTAAAAAGTATTGTCTTGAGATACTTTAAACACATACGTATCTCAAGACAATACCTTTTAGGTTAACATGCAGGTAATTTTAAAAATGTTTCAATTTGAAACGACTTATCTTTATTTACTTTTATGTTTTGTAATTATGTGTAAAATGTTCACGTGTAAATGGCTTGTCCGTTAAATAAAGTTATTATTATTATTATTATTATTGAAAAAGATTATATGACTTGCTGGATAAGTAACTGCGCCATTGCATTATTAATTTAGTTGAATGTTGAATTTTTTTAAGAATGTAAAATGTTTATTATCTCACAAATCGGTCGATAATTTTTGGGCATTTATTTAATTTTCATTTAAAACATTAATGCCCGGTATTATAAACGATTAATAAATCATTAGATAACTATTTGTGGAGTAAAATTATTTACCTAAAATTGCGTATTATAAAGCAAACCTACCAAATAAATAGCAATTCTAGAAATAAATAATTTATTTAGTAGATTACAGACCGAAATTATACATTTTCATTGTGGCCATAGCTGAAACCACCAATTTGTTAAATTGAATTGTCAATATTTCAAATTAAATTGTCAATCAAATTGGAAATTTAGTATAATTCCTTATAATTGTGGAGAATAACCGTGAAATAGGAATTACACAGAAAAAGAAAAAAAAAAGCTTATTAGAAATTATAAGACTTAAACGAGTGTTTTCCACTCCCAGGCTAAGCATGAAGTAAAATTTCGAGTTTAGAAAAGCCTGAAAATTTGGTTTGGTCGCGTAGCGCGAAGCGCGGAGCGGCCAAACCAAATTTTCAGGCTTTTCTAAACTCGAAATTTTACTTCATGCGCCACGCGTTCAAGACACTGATTTCAAGTGAAGTTCACTTGTTCACAATATTTCAGTACTTTCAGTGTTATATATGCGTGGCGCATGAAGTAAAATTTCGAGTTTAGAAAAGCCTGAAAATTTGGTTTGGCCGCTCCGCGCTTCGCGCTACGCGACCAAACCAAATTTTCAGACTTTTCTAAACTCGAAATTTTACTTCATGCTTAGTCTGGGAGTGGAAAACTTGAAATGGAACTAATTTTAAAAAAGCATACATACGCTTTACGTATAAAAATCTCTGGTTATATCTGATTTAAAATACTCTACGTCTTCGACTCCTTACAATGTCTTGTGGTTCGAATTAATCACTGTCAGGGAAGATACTTCAAACGAACTTAAATCTGACACCGATGATATGGTAGACATGATAACTGTAATAAAATTAATAAATACAAGTAGTAAAATCTAAAGTAATTATAATAATATAATACACTTTTGACTTTTAACTGTCAAATTATTTAGAGAATAAAATTTACTTGGTAAAAAAACAAACAAATAATTTACTGGGAAGATTTATTAGCCAAATAAAGCTATTTTGTGTTTTAATACCGAAATCTTTGGAATAAATTAATTTATTCTTAAAGTAAATTTTATTTAGGGAATTAAACATTTTATAATACCGGGCATAACATTAATTAAAATAAGATCAAACGTAAAATCAAAACAAGTTGGATGTGAATAATATAGTTGCAAATCTAATAAGTTTTTTTTTTAACTTCACATAAAATCAGTGTTTCGTACGCGTGCCGCATGAAGTAAAATTTCGAGTTTAGAAAACCCTAAAAATTTGTTTTGGTCGCCAAACCAAATTTTAACTCTTTTCTAAACTCGAAATATTACTTCATACTTAACCAGGGAGTGGAAAACACGTGTTTGTTTTAAATTGAACGATTTTTAAAATAACCTAAATGTTAATAATTTTCTGCTAGAATTTTGTATATTTTTCCCTGTAATTTGAAATGTGTATTTCTGTTGGGAAATAAATTATTATTATTATTATTAACCTAATAAGTATTTTCTTGACAAAATACTTTAGTTGCTGCATTTGTAGCTATGCCACTGCCTAATTCATTTAGTTTAATTGTTGAATTTTTCAAAAATGTATTTCACTTCATTGAATATTTAAAGCACTATTTCACAAAATGTTCAATCATTTTTCAGCATTTTTGATTATTTATTTTATAATTATAATCAGCCCTAACTCTTCAACATGTTTCGTTTGTTCACTGATTATTTACTTTTTTCATTTGTTTTAACTAAATTCACAATTGAAATTGGGAAATGCACTAATTCACCCTTTGTAGCACACTATTTTTCATCTCTTATTCTGTTGCACGTTTAGAATTTAGATCGATAAACCGGCATTGTTAATATTAGTTCTTTAACAAGGAAGATAATTCAAATGATATAATTTTATTATTAGAATAATTGAAAAACATTTTTTTTCATGACTTTTGTTTATATTAAAAATAATGTTGATTAATTATTTCTTCATAATTTGATTACCTCATCATGTAAACTGCATTTTTATATAAAAGATAATTAAATTGATATAATTTTGCTGTCAAAATTTATGAAACACGTTTTGATTCGTAATTTTTGTTTATATTGAGAATAATCTTGATTCATTATTTCGTCCCATTTTTATTACTTCTTTTACGAAAACTGCTCTGATTAATTTAAATATCAAGCAATTGCATCGAAAATTACAATCTTTGTAATGCTACTAAATAATTCTGATTTTCATACAAAAAAAAATAAATAAAAATAATAAAACACAGATAATCTAACTAATATTAGAAACATACGGAGTTTATAAGTTTTTTGACAGAAAATAATATTTCATAATTTTTTCTCATTTCTAAAAATTACAGAATTTTAATAAATCAATCAACATTGATTTTTAAGCGTTCCTACTAAGCATAAAAATAGCTTTGATTTAAGGTATAAATAGTTTTAGTCTATAAAATTGACTCTGAAACTATTTATATCTTAAATCAAAGCTATTTTTAAGGTTAATCAAATACTATTTGAACAAATTAAATCAGATTATTAGTTTAAGAAATATAGCTGTTTGATTATATTAAAAAAAATCAATCGAAAATCAATAAATCAATATATAATTTTATTATTTTTTTTAAATTGAACCTAAAATCACATTTTTAGATTTTAGGTTCAATTTAAAAAAATAATAAATTTATTTTTAATAAAGTTCATTAAGGATTAAATTAGCTTGAATGAATTGATATCAAAATATTCAAAATATTGTTTCTTAAGCAGTTTTCAAGTGATATTTGATAGCTGAAATTTTGTTGCAATCATTTTTTCTCGAAAATACAAATACCTCAAGATTTTTACAACTTCAAAGAGAATATCTTTTGAAAAAAATAAAAATTTTCTTCCAAAATTTAAAACATTTTATAGAACAAATCAATTTATATACAATAAAAATATTTCTTGTAAAAATCTCGAGAAATTCACAGTTACTCGTACTAATATTAGAAACATTTAAAACTATTGAGTTCTTAAAGAAAACATATATTTCTTAATCTTTTCCAGTTTTTTTTTAACCAGTTATTATTTATTAATAGCTCAAATTAGTTTTATTTGAAACATTTTTTTCTAAACTCACAAAGCGAAATATCAAGCCGTTACATTACTTTTTGTACACCCTGTATGTAACATGTTTATTTATAGACTTTTTGTTAGAAGATGATAGAGTATGCTAGAAACTGAAAAATGTTGTTAGAGAGAAGTGTCAAGTTTACGTCTCGCAAAAAATAATAAGATATGTGTTACGCGTTCGGTAGAAGAACCCGCGCCGCGTGTTAATCCGTGTTAATGTTTACCGTTATACCTTCCTAATAAAGAACATTTCTAGTTAATACACGAATGGTTCGGCTAACTTATTTAACCAGAACCCTACGTATCCTGACACTTTTCAACAAAATTATCCTAAATATTGAGGTATTTAGTTTCTCAGGGAAAAAAGGTTTCATTAACTATTTTTTACCTTTAAAGATTATAGAAAAATGTCACTGAATTGAATATAAACTATTTGTCAGAATTTCATCAAAAATATTCTAAATGAGTTTGAAATTATTTTATATTATACTCAAAATATAATTTCTTCATAATTTACTCATTTATTTTGGCATTTATTTTTGATTATCTGTGTTTAAATTTCATTGAATTATCTTCTTGTAAAATATTGTAATCAACTTTTATATAAAATATTATACGTAAATGTTTTATAATCAATTGTAAATAATAAATTGTTACCTACAACTATTCAGCCTCTTAATTTGTGCACGTTTTATATGTTTATAGTTTATAATTCAAAATTAATCAAGATATTAAAAAATTAATACATTAATCAATATTTTTTACATAGAAGACATAATTATTTAAAGATTGCCTTGAAGTAAACCTGAATTAATAATGACTGAAAATGTTCATGTTTTGAGTTTTAGAAATAAAGAAAAATGGTTAAAGTTTATAGTTTAAAATTAATCAAGATATTAAAAAAATAATACATTAAACAAATGTTTTACATTAAATACATGAATATTCAAGAATTTCAGCCAGAATAAATAATGATTAAAAATCTACATTTCTTCAGTTTTTCAAATTTCAATTTCACTTTATTAACGGAATCTCCATTTCCAAAATACATTTATAAATAAATATTGAAAATATACAGGAAACACATGTTAAAAATATACAAGAAAAGTGTGCCTAACACTAAAAACAAAAAACAAAATGGCACAAGACACACGTCAAAATGGTTATTTCTCAATCCTAAACAGTTCATAGTCAACTCAATATGCAACCAGCTCATTCCCATCTTCAATAAATAATAAATCAATATACCATAAATATAAAAATCAGAGAGGGTTTTAGAAAATATAAACAGAGGAAAGGCCTAAACTAAGCCTGAACTAATAATGACTGAAAATCTACATTTCCTAATTTTTGGAAAGTAAAAACAAAGGACGGAGTTAAAAGCTACATTTTCAGGCTCTTTTGATAAATATAATTTTTACTTCAAGTGCAAATCACATAAATCACTGACGTATTTTGAAGTACCCACTAATTTAACAGAATCTACATTTCATAAGTTTTAGAAAACAAAAACAGAGAAGAGACTTAATTAAATCAAGCCTGAATAAATAATGTTTAAAAATCTGCATTTCCTAATTTTTGAAAATTTAAATGACTTTAGAAATACATTTACAGGCTTTTCTATAAATATATTTTTGACTTTATGTGAATATCACATAAAACATATTTTGAAGTACCGACTAATTAAAAAAAAATCTACATTTCTTGAGTTTTAGAAAATAAAATAAGAGAGATTTAAATTAAGCCTGAATAAATAATGTTTGAAAATCTACATTTCCTAGTTTTGGAAATTAAAAGAACTTAAGAACTACATTTTCAGGCTTTTCTATTAATATAATTTTTACTTCATGTGAAAATTACATAAAACACTGACGTATTTTGAAGTTCGAACTAATTAATACCTGTCTGCGCTCGTCGCATTCGCCATTTTTTCACACCATTCTTGACCTTATTACTAAGAGTTTAAAGATTGGTTTTTAGACTCTACTCGGCGAATTAAAGTAAACTTAGTGGTATATTTAGGTACTCAACTAAATTACATTGATAATCTAATTAAGTTTGATTCAGCATGTAATAATACCGGTAAACAGTTTTGACTTTAACTTGGACTTTACTTTATTAATTTAATCTATAATACCAATAAGTCTTTAACAAATTCTTTCCAAAATTTACCAACAATTTTCTATTTTTATTGACGTTTCCGTAAATTAAATGAAAAAGAAGATCGGTGCATATTAATTAATTTTATCTGTATACATATCTCCTACGTATACATTGGGTTTACTATAACCACTGTTTTAAGCAGTTCGTTTAAATCATTTCACTCGCAATTCATTTACCTCCTATGTATACATAAATAAATCGCGTAAAATAATTCAAACGAATTGTTTAAATCAGTGATTATAGAAAACCCAATTTACAGTGACATAGCGATAGCGGCAACCCAATGCACATCAACGGTATTCGGTTGTCTATAATCACTGTTTTAAACAATTAGTTTAAAGCATCAGTCTGATTCCGTATTAAGAATGTGATTAAAGATGATGTGTATGTTTTTGAACTTCAGTTGAAATCAGTGTTTTATACGCGTGGCGCATGAAATAAAATTTCGAGTTTAGAAAAGCCCAGAAAATTTGTCTCGGATCGCTGCGCGACCTTCGACAAATTTTCACGGGGCTTTTCTAAACTCGAAATTTTACTTCATGCTTAGTCTGGGAGTGGAAAACACTTGTTTAAAGCTTTAACAAATTTTCTGGGCTTTTCTAAACTCGAAATTTTACTTCATGCGCCATGCGTACAAAACCAAAATATTGTGAATTTATGTATATTTGAACCTCACTTGAAATCAGTGTTTTATACGCGTGGCGCATGAAGTAAAATTTCGAGTTTAGAAAAGCCCAGAAAATTTGTCTCGGGTCGCTGCGCGACCCTCGACAAATTTTCACGGGGCTTTTCTAAACTCGAAATTTTACTTCATGCTTAGTCTGGGAGTGGAAACCCCACATTACAGATAATTAACAATTGCTTATCGATGGTATTTAAGCATCTCTATTTATACTTATTGGAATTTTAATATTTAAATTCTCTACTAGATTCTATTAATAATTCAGTTATTATTATTTAGAAAAATAAGATGAAAATAATAATCAAATAAATGTTGATGGAATTCAGAGGAATTCAAACAAATTTAAATCTTGATTAATATTAGTTACTGAAATAAACATTTCAATCAATCATTGATACTTCCTGCACGTGTTAGTATCAAACCACCCTCAGTCCCCCCTGTTATTATTTTTTTTTATATTAGCACTAACAACATTTATTCCATGATTGCTGCTTTTCTGTAGCGGATACTAAACCTACAAAGCCTGCCATTAAGTCTTCTACACTTCCTCGGACCTCCTCGCAGGGTAAGAATTTGTCCTGTTTGTATATTATTTAATTTTTGTTAACAAAACTCTTCAGTTCTCCTATCTGTTTGTACATTTTATAACCACCTTCCGAATTTGTTTTATGTTTCTTTGTTGTGTGTACTTGTAGGAACTACTCCTCCTGGTGTATTTATAAATAATTGATTGTATTAGCTGTTTGTTTTTTTTTTCTGTATTAATTTTTGTGTTTATTAAAATTTCGGCTTAACTGTTGTTGTGTTAATTCTGTGTATGAGTGTCGTCGTGGTTAATTGTTGGTTTGTAAAAAAGCAGAGCGAGATCGTCTGAAGCCAGCTCCGCCTCCGAAGCCGGCGTCTCTGTCGCCGGGGCAGTACGACGGTAGACATATTTACAGAGACCTGCAGCTCACCCCGGAGATGTACAACCAGTTAAGGGGGTTGCAGAAGAAGGCGAAGGATTTGAGGGCGGAGGTGAGGAATTTGCGGAGGATGTCGCAGGCGCAGGCGCACTCGGTCAGGGAGACCATCAGGGATGCCTTCATCAAGATTAGGGCAATGCTTTTAGCCGGTGGAGAGCAAGTCTGGCAAGCAGGTATATCAATTGAACATTAATTCATAATGTTTAGTTTTAAATAGTAAAAACCTTGTCACCAGCGGTGTATTGTACATTTAGTTGCCTACAATCAGCTAGTGACAGCTAGACATTATTTATATAGCCAACTCAATTTACACCAGCCATTTTTTCGTGCTTTTGTATGTTTTCTGTTAAAGAAAATTCACTCATTGTACAAGTATTTTAACTTTTGTGTCATAGTTAAATCAAAATATTTAATTGATGAGGCGGATACATGATGAAACTCCATAATACTATTTGAAATAAAACAACACAGTTGGGAGGGTTTCACTTTTATTGTTGAACACTGCAACATGTTTCACCACACAGTGGCTTCATCAGGCAGATGAAATAAAAAAAAAAATCAAAATAACTAAGGCTTTTATTTGGTTGCTTAAACTCGTAAATTAATCATTGATCCGAAACTTTTGTGTCACAGTTAAGTCTAAATAACTGATAGCTTTTCTATTTATTACCCAACAAGACAGCCCAATTACAGAGTAATATTACAAAAAGATATATTCTTAAATATGTTTAATGTTTTGTGCGTATTTGATTTAGCTTAAATAATGTTTTACAAATACAGAATTTTACTTATAAATTAAAAATGATTATTTTGTAACTAAATTCTGCTCTGAAATATCAGCTTATAAAATTACATTCAATTGTATATATACTTAGGAAATAATTTTTCTGTACATTCCTTTGAAAATGGTCTAACAAACCGAAACTAGTCGGAATAAAGATTTAATTGTGAAACAATACCAAGTGCCTTTCCTTTAAATAACTTTACATAGTGTAATATGTTTCACCAAGTGCCAGATGAGAAATTAATTCAAGAAATTACATTCAAGTCATAGAATATTTTATTTTTAACACATTGGTTAAGTTGTTAAGCTAACTTTATTTATGCAACTATTACAAAATATAGTATACTTTTTTCTAGGAATGGATCAAGAAAGAGTTAGATTAAGCCGAGAAGAAGACCTGTACAAACAAGAAATGATCCGACTGGAGACAGACTTGAGCGATCTAGAGTCAACAGTGGAAGAACTCAGAGGAAACGTAATTAATAGAAAAACGAGAGTCAATATGTCTGACGTTGAGAATATGGCACTAATACTCAGTAAAAGTTCAAAAACTGTTGCTGATCTTAAATTAAGGTACGCACAATTCCATTAAATAACATTTCTTCTGTAATTCATAGTAGAAGAAATAAATTCAAATAATGTGTTTCTTTTTTTATTTAAAGATTGCATTAAATGAGGAAATTTTATGTTTCTCCGATATATGTTTTTGAGTTTCGTGAAGAGTATAATCAATAAATAATTAACACTGTTGTATTCTTTCTTCGCTCTTTATTTTCTAATGGTTAGATTTATATTTCAAGTGCTACGCACTCATTATCAATAACAACTAATTCTAACAACTGCTGTCCGGCTTCTTTATACCTACAGTAGATTAGAGGGAAAAACCAGGATTAAGGGAAGACCTAGGGTGGGTCCACATTTGAATTTTATTGAGTTATGTTTATGGCGGTAACAAATTTAAAAGCTGATTATTTAAAGGACTCAAATCGAAATTCAATAAATTAGTTTTATTTTTACGCATTTCCATAGCTTCCAACATATTTAATTGATATTTTTTAGACTCATTTAGGCCTGTTGTAAAGCTATGGTGTGCAAGTGCTGATTTTTCTGAATTTTGTTTTTTTACATGATAACTGTGTTCTTTGAATCTAATATTTAAATGTTTCTTATTTAATTTAATCTTTAAATGGAAACAATAAGCACATTATTATTTAAATTAATTATTTTATTACTTTACACATGTATTACAATTGTCATTATAAAGGCCGTAGCTAGAAAACAAAAATCGGGGGGAGGTTTTACTGGTAAAAATATTGTTTTTGCTCTTTCATGGCCGCTTTTGCATACAAAAATGTAACATTTTGAAAATTGAAAATTAAATTAAAAATATTGTTTTTGCTCTTTCATTGCCGCTTTTACATACAAAAATGTAACATTTTGAAAATTGAAAATTAAATTAATAATATTGTTTTTGCTCTATCATGGCCGCTTTTACATGCAAAAATGTAACATTTTGAAAATTGAAAATTTCCAGGGGGAGGCGATGGGTTAAACCCCCATAACCCCCCCCCCTGGCTACGGCCTTGGTAAAAAACATATAATAATATAAAATAATTATTTTAGCTATATATAAATTTACTTAATTACTAAAGGAAAAATATACCACTTAAATCAATGTTAAAATTCGTTGAACTCGTCATGGACAAAATCTTCTTCAACTATTAACTACAGAACAAATGTTGTATTATAAAAGAACACATGAAATTCATGAAATAAGCAACTTTAAAAAACTTCAATTAGTTTGAGACTTTTTATAAAACATTGTAAATTAATTTATCATATTTTATTATTTGTTTTCAACACATTGAAACACACTAAATTTATTTTTATAGATTCCCTGTACTTCAAGATAGCATGAAATCAATGCTCAGCACGGAAATGGAAAAAGTGGTGAGGGAGGAGAAGTTCCTGAAGGAGGAACCAGAACGGTTGGAAAGTGCTCTTAGGAGGTGCAAAAAACTGACGGGCACATTAGTTACATTAAAAAGGTAACATTCTTTTAATTAATTCCCATATTTGATCAAAATATTATAAAATTTTATCACTGAATTTAGTTTAAAATTATCAGTTAGAATGTTATCTTCAAACTGTGTTTGAAATTATACTCGATAAATAGGAAATTAAATTCATTTATAATTTATAAAATGTTATTCTCTTATGATATAAAATTTAATAAATTATGAAGGAATTTTATTTTCTATTTATCGAATATAATGTATGCATGATACAGGGCACATTAGTCACATTGAATAAGTAACATTTTTTAAAATTAATTCCCATATTTGTTGCACTAAAAATGTAATCACTGAATTAAGTATAAAATTACATATCGGAAACTGTAAACTGCGTTTGAAATTATATTGGAGAAATAGATAATGTTATTTCACTAAAATTAGTTAATGGGATTTTGAATTGCAGCGAACTGGTGGAGATGTTAAATTTCAATATACCAAGAAATGCTCAGTCTAGACATAAACCCTTGTTTAGATTGGCATTTCACTCAACGAACTATGGGATGTTTAATCCCATGGATCGTATGATGCGTTACGCAAACCTACTGTCGCGTAGTAACGACTTTTTATTATTCACATCTTCACTGCCGCAGTTTAAAAACCGATTAAAGCACATTAAGTTGACAAATTTCATACAATGACCAGTGATCATAATTATTTATATTTATCTTTTAATTCAATATTTTATTCCTACATGTTATTTATTGCTTTAATGTTGTTTGTCTAAGTTGTTTGATGTCTTTTGTTATTTACCATCTTTATTAAGTGATATTTATCTGTGATAGATATTTCTACTTATGACTAGCAGCATTAACTGTGATATTTTGTTTATGTGAGTCTATTATCGAATATTTTTATATTTATTATATTCGTCCACATACACATTTAATGCATTTTATATAATCGGATAAGCAACAATAATTGAACCTTAGCCATTGAACCGTTTGGTGTTAGCGATTCAGGTTATCCCTTTGTAAAACATATTTCTCATATATATATATTTTTTTTTTGATATTATTTTGTTTATACATCAATTTTGGTTATACTTAGTAACGTAATGAGTATGATGTGTTACTTTATACAACTAATTGTGTTAATTTCAATTGTAAAAAAGGTGAATTCCGTAAATAAAGAATAAAGAATAAAGAAAATAAGGTAAAATTACTCATCTTAGAGGTTAATTTGAAAATAACTGGAAAACTATAAATGGTGTATTTTTAGATTTTGGCAAATTTTGAAAGAGTAATGTTTGCTTAGTATCCACATAAAATTTTATGAAGATATCTTGTACAGTTTTTAAGTGTTAAAGTGAAATCAATTTCATTCTACTCAAATTAAGATAAAATTACTTTTCTTTGAGTTAAATTTAAAACTAAGTCGGAAACTACTTACTAGGTATTTTTAGATTTTAGCAAATTTTGAAAGTGTAATATTTCTTTTATACATATACAAATTTCTCTAAAATATCTTATAAAATGTTTAAGTTATAAATTTCTAAAAATTTTATTCCACTCAAATTAATGTGAAATTACTCTTCTTAGAGTTTAATTTGAAAATTACTCCAAAACTATTAATAGGGTATTTTTGGATGTTGGCAAATTTTGAAAGTGTAATATTTGTTCTATACATACACAAAATTTCACTAAGATATCTTATAAAATGTGTAAGTTAAAAATTTCAAAAAATTTTGTTCCACTCAAATTAAGGTGAAATGACTCTTCTTAAAGTTTAATTTGAAAATTACTCCAAAACTTTTAATGGGGTATTTTTAGATTTTGGCAAATTTTGAAAGAGTAATATTTGCTTTATACATACACAAAATTTTATAAGGATATCTTATAAAATGTTTAAGTTATAAATTTCTGAGAATTTTATTCCACTCGAATTAAGGTGAAATTACTCTTCTTAGAGTTTAATTTGAAAATTACTCCAAAACTGTTATTGGGGTATTTTTAGATTTTAGCAAATTTTGAAAGTGTAATAATTGTTCTATACATACACAAAATTTCACTAAGATATCTTATAAAATGTTTAAGTTATAAATTTCTAAAAATTTTATTCCACTCAAATTAAGGTGAAATGACTCTTCTTAGAGTTTAATTTGAAAATTAGTCCAAAACTATTAATGGGATATTTTTAGATTTTGGCAAATTTTGAAAGAGTTATATTTGGTTTATACATACACAAAATTTCATAAAGATATCTTATAAAATGTTTAAGTTATAAATTTCTGAGAATTATATTCCACTCGAATTAAGGTTAAATGACTCTTCTTAGAGTTTAATTTGAAAATTACTCCAATACTATTAATGGGGTATTTTTAGATTTTAACAAATATTGAAAGAGTAATATTTGCTTTATACATACACAAAATTGCATAAGGATATTTTATAAAATGTTTAAGTTATAAATTTTTGAGAATTTTATTCCACTCGAATTAAGATGAAATTACTCTTCTTAGAGATTAATTTGTAAATTACTCCAAAACTATTATTGGGGTATTTTTAGATTTTAGCAAATTTTAAAAGTGTAATAATTGTTCTATACATACACAAAATTTCACTAAGATATCTTATAAAATGTTTAAGTTATAAATTTCTAAAAATTTTATTCCACTCAAATTAAGGTGAAATGACTCTTCTTAAAGTTTAATTTGAAAATTACTTCAAAACTATTAACGGGGTATTTTTAGATTTTGGCAAATTTTGAAAGAGTAATATTTGCTTTATATATACATACCCAACATTTCATAAAGATATCTTATAAAATGTTTAAGTTTATTTATTTTATTTATCAACGGAAATCTCCTTTAAACATCAATACACAATTAAAAATAGTAATATAAGATAAACATAATATTACTTTGAAAAACATATAAATAGAGTGAGAAATATAATACAACAAACAAAAATACACTAATTAACAATATCCAGATTAATAAACTGTAAATGGCGTTTGAATACACTGTAAGAATTACTTAAAATGTAAAAGTTGGGATACAACATAAGGACGATACAATACCGCATTATACGTGCCACAGGATTATGGGAACCATACAATGTTCGATGGAAGTTTAAACGAAATAAGGGCCTACAGCGAACTGGAGTTGTTAAAAAAATTAAAGTTCAACAATTATAATAAAAAACTGCAATTGACATGTCCATTAATCAGTTTGAACCCATAGCATAAGTCAAATGATATTCTTCTATATTCTAAAGATTTTAAATTAAGACAATTCAATATGTGTGACCGACTATAGTCAATGCGTGCGATCCCCATTTTAAAAGATAGTAGTAGTAAGAACCTATTCTGAACTTTTTCAATGATTTCAATGTTACAGTTGTGGTAAGGAGACCAAATTGCAGAACAATATTCCAAATGTGGCCTTACCAAACTGACGTAAAGGGTTTTGAACGTATCCACGCCAAAGTGTTTCGAAAATCTATTAATGAAACCGAGCATAGAATGAGCTTTACTAGAGATCTTATTCAAATGGGTAACAAAATTTAAGCGAGAATCAAATATAATACCCAAATCACGCACTGTCTCGACCAGGGGCAATTTATTATCATTAATTGAATACTCATACTTGCTATTATTGCTATGGCGACAAAAAGAAATTGACATACATTTTTTCAAATTGAGATGAAGATGATTGCATGCCCACCAATTAGCCAAGTTATATAAATCAGATTGTAAAAGCGCATGATCAGAACTTCTCTCAATTACTTTGAATATTTTAACATCATCAGCAAACATCAGAAATTGACTATTTTTAATATAACTCCCAATGTCATTTATAAAGATCAAGAACAGAATTGGCCCACAGTGTGAGCCCTGGGGGACCCCAGATGTAACGTTGATTGCTCTGGAGACGAAGTTATCAATCTTAACAAACTGTTTACGTTCCCGTAAATAGCTTGCGAACCATTTTGTCACAAAATCACTAAATCCCAAGCCTTCAAGTTTATTTAAGAGAACAGAGTGACTAACACGATCGAAGGCTTTGCAAAAATCAGTGTAAACAGAATCAACCTGACGACACCTTTCCAAAGCACTCATCAGATACATCTGGTAGGAAAGCAAATTAGACGTTGTAGACCTGCCCTTTAAAAATCCATGTTGTTCGTCACAAATAATATTCCTGCAGCACCAAATGAGTTAGTTGATCGGATATTAGTTTATCTAGCATTTTAGGAATTGCGGACTGAATAGAAACTCCCCTATAATTTTGTATGACTTCCCTCGAGCCCTCTTTGAAAATGGGTTGATGTAAGAATGTTTCCAAAAAGTAGGAAACACCCCGGTATTAATAGATTTATTTAATAATGTTTCAATCGGGGTAGTCAGTGAATAAATACATTGTTTTACAAAATAAGGGGGTAAACCATCCGGCCCAGAGCTAAGTGAGTCACTTAACTCATTGATTGAATTAAATATATCGGAAGTTTTTAGACTAAACCTTGAGCAAGATATTTTATGATCATAATTGAAAGTTATAAATTTCTGAGAATTTTATTCCACTCGAATTAGGGTGAAATGACTCTTCTTCGAGTTTAATTTGATAATTACTCCAAAACTATTAATGGGGTATTTTTAGATCTTAGCAAATTTTAAAAGTGGAATATTTGTTTTATATATACACAAAATTTCACTAAGATATCTTATAAAATGTTTAAGTTATAAATTTCTAAAAATTTTATTTCACTCAAATTAAGGTGAAATGACTCTTCTTAAAGTTTAATTTGAAAATTACTTCAAAACTATTAACGGAGTATTTTTAGATTTTGACAAATTTTGAAAGAGTAATATTTGCTTTATACATACACAAAATTTCATAAAGATATCTTATAAAATGTTTAAGTTATAAATTTCAGAGAATTTTATTCCACTCGAATTAAGGTGAATTGACTCTTCTTAGAGTTTAATTTGAAAATTACTCCAAAACTATTAATGCGGTATTTTGAGATTAAAGCAAATTTTAAAAGTGTAATATTTGTTCTATACATACACAAAATTTCACTAATATATCTTATAAAATGTTTAAGTTATAAATTTCTAAAAATTTTATTCCACTCAAATTAAGCTGAAATGAATCTTCTTAAAGTTTAATTTGAAAATTAGTCCAAAACTTTGCTTTATGCATACACAAAATTTCATAAATATATTTTATAAAATGTTTAAGTTATAAATTTCTGAGAATTTTATTCCACTCGAATTAAGGTGAAATTACTCTTCTTAGAGTTTAATTTGAAAATTACTCCAAAACTATTAATGGGGTATTTTTAGATTTTAGCAAATTTTGAAAGAGTAATATTTGCTTTATACATACACAATATTTCATAAAGGTATCTTGTAAAATGTTTAAGTTATAAATTTCTGAAAATTTTATTCCGTTCAAATTAAGACTTTAATTTGAAAATTACTTCAAAACTATTAATGGGATATTTTTAGATTTTGACAAATTTTGAAAGAGTAATCTTTGATTCATATCTACATAAAATTTCATAAAGATATCTTGTACGATTTTTAAGTGATAATGATTTAAAAATGTTCCCATATTTGTGAAAATTCTTGAATTATAGAGGCGTTCACTTCGTGGTACATTTTCAATTTGATATAAAGAAAAGACTTTTTTACACTACTTTTATTTTACTTTCGTGACTAGTTTAACATTGATTGAAACTAGTCACAAAAGTAAAATAATAGTCGTATAAAAAAAGAAAACATTTATCTTTATATAAATTTCTTAAAAAATCGTTGTACTGAAAATGTAATCACTGAATTAAGTATAAAATTACGTGTCGGAAACTTTAAACTGTGTTTAAAATTAGTTTGGAGAAATAGAAAATGAAATTCTTTCATAATTTATAAATTTTAAATCATCAATTATGAGAGAATTTTATTTTCTCTTTCTCCAATAACACAGTTCTTATTTCATAAATAAATAAAAAATAATATTTTCTGTAGTTCTAACATCATTTTTCTTTTGCCAATTGATTACAATAGCATTTAATCAGAGTGCTGTCTACTTTTGTACATTTGTACAGAATCTTTTTACACAGGGTATTTTTCTTTTAAGTATACATACCTCGATATATACACTGTATATTTTTAGCGATTGTTGTTTTTGAAAAGCGTGCAATTTGGAGCTTCTAATGAGTGATTTTAAAATAGTTCAATTTAAACCTTAAAAGAGTGTTTTCCAATCCCAGGTTAAGCATGAAGTAAAATTTCGAGTTTAGAAAAGCCTGAAAATTTGGTTTGGTTGCGTAGCGCGAAGCGCGGAGCGACCAAACCAAATTTTCAGGCTTTTCTAAACTCGAAATTTTACTTCATGCGCCACGCGTGTAAAACATTAATTTCAATTGAAGTTCAAAATATACTGCTTTAGAATAATGCTTAAGCAGTATATTTTGAACTTCACGATATTTCAGTGTTTTATACGCGTGGCGCATGAAGTAAAATTTCGAGTTTAGAAAAGCCTGAAAATTTGGTTTGGTCGCTCCGCGCTTCGCGCTACGCGACCAAACGAAATTTTCAGGCTTTTCTAAACTCGAAATTTTACTTCATGCTTAGTCTGGGAGTGGAAAACACTCTTTTATAGCTTTAAATTGAACTATTTTAAAAATAAACGAATGTCGGATAATTGACAGCGTATACATACATATGTATATTTAAAAGAAAAATTCACGGTATAATAATTATTAAAACATTAAAAGTGCGATTCTTCTCAAAATCTACAGCAAATTTGTCTTACAAAAACTAGTCTTATCAGGTTTTATTAAAATTTAATTAGTTTTAACAAAAAAATATAAATGCGAATGAATCGTCTTTCTGCAATATTTTGTCTTCTTCAAAGTTTTCCAAATATTCATTGAAACAACTCTTATTATAAGAATATTTCTCAGATCATGAAAAAATTATGTTTGTATAATTGTACACAAAATTCAAAATAAATTAGAGTTTTATACGCCTGGCGCATGAAGTAAATATTTCGAGTTTAGAAAACCCTGAAAGTTTGGTTTGGTCGCTGCGCGACCAACCAAGCTTTCAGGCTTTTCTAAACTCGAAATATTTACTTCATGCCTAACCCGGGAGTGGAAAACACCCTTTTTTTGTACTTACAGAACATCCCCTAATGTGAAGATCTTAAGAAATTATGTCTCTAATAATTTTGTACTTTCAGTCAATGAAAATTTTTTTGTAGACTCGCTAGCGTACAAGAGCAAAGACTTCCGTGTTCGGCGACGGCGGCGGACGGAAGACTTTCACCGACGGAACCGCCCCCCATTACACCCCCATCAGCACAAAATAGCAAGGTAAAGAAAATCCAACCGAAAATAACAAAAATAGAAAACTCTATCCTGTGTTTCGCTTAAAATACCTGCATGCTTATCAAACTAAAAAAAAAAGTTTTAAAAAAATAAATCAATTCACATTAAAAAGAAATGTGTTAATTGATTCATATATTTAATATTTAAAAAAAATCAATTTACATAAAATAAGGAAAGTGTGTGAATTGATTGATATATTATATATTTCAAATAAATTGAACAAATATGTAAATTGATTAATATCTTCAATGTTTGAAACAAATTAATTTACATTGAGAAAAATACATTCGTTAACTTAAGGTTAGATTAATTAATTAATCTATTTGTTTATTTACAGTAGGTTAACCCGTGAATAGATAAATAAATAAATTAATTAAATCATTAATATTAACAGATTATTATTAGCCTAAAATTCATATAAATAAAGACATATTTTTTTTAGTTAGTTTTGCTACTACTATTCTACTAAAATTAAAATATATTTAATCTTCCTAGGCATTTATTTGGAAATAACTTGAAAACTATTAATGGCGTATTTTTATGTTTTGGCAGATTTGGAAAGAGTAATGTTTGCTTAATATTCACACAAAATGTCATGAATATATCTGTAGAAATGATCAAGTTATAAATTTATTTAAATATTAGTCCACTCAAATTAAGATAAAATTATTCTTTTTAGACGTTCACTTGAGAATAACTCGAAAACTATTTATGGGGTATTTTTTGATTTCAGCATATTTTGAAAGAGTTATGTTTGCCTAATATTCACACAAAATATAAAATTATTATATTTAGAAATGTTTAAGTTATGAATTCATAAAAGTATTATCCCACTTAAACTAAGACAAAATTATTCTTTTTAAACGTTCACTTGAGTATAACTCAAAAACTACTTATGGGATTTTTTTTATTTTAGCATATTTTAAAAGAAAAATAATTGCTTGATTTTAACATGAAATGCTATAAAGATATCTCGTACATTTTTAAAATTAGGAATTTTTTAAAATGGTATATCACTAAAATTAAAGTACAATTACTCCCCTTAAAGGTTAATTTGAAAATAACTGGAAAACAATTAAGGGCTTATTTTTAGATTTTGACAAATTTTGAAAGAGTAATGTTTGCTTAATATAGACACATAATTTTATGAAGATAGTTTGTACAATTTTTAAAATAAAAAAAAAATCAATTTCATTTGACTCGAGTTAAGATAAAATTAATTTTCTTAGAGTTTAATTTAAAAATAATTTGAAAACTATTTGCGGAGTATTTTTAGATTTTGGCAAATTTCGAAAAAGTAATATTTGCTTTATACAAACACAAAATTTCATAAAGATATCTTATAAAATGTTTAAATTATAAATTTCTAAAAATTTTATTCCACTCAAACTTAGGTAAAATTACTCTTCTTAGAGTTTAATTTGAATATAACTCGAAAACTATTAATGGGATATTTTTTAGATTTAAAAAAAAATTAAAAGAATAATGTTTGCTTAATATCTACACAAAATTTTATAAAGATATCCTGTATGTTTTTAAGTGATAAAGATTTGAAAACTTTATTGCACTAAAATTAAGGTAAAATTATTCTTCTTATAAGTTCATTTGATAATTGCTCGAAAAATATTGATGGGGTATTTTTGTCTTTTGGCAACTTTGGAAAAATAAATGTTTGCTTAACATCCACTCAAAATTTCATAAAGATATCTTGTAAAGTTTTTAAGCGATATATTTTTGAAAATGATATTCCACTAAAATTAAGGAAAAATTACTGTACTTTGAGGTTCATTTGAAAATAACTCGAAAACTATTCATGGGATATTTTATATTTTGATAAATTTTGAAAGAGTAATGTTTGCTTAATATCTACACAAAATTTCATAAAGATATCTTGTAAGTTTTTCAAGTGATAAAGATTTGAAAATAATTTTATTTCACTAAAATTAAGGTAAAATTACTCTTCTTGTTAGTTTGATAATAACTCGAAAAATATTAACAGGGTATTTTGATATTTTGCCAAATTTTAAAAAAATAATGTTTGCTTAATATCCACACAAAACTTCATAAAGATATCTTGTAAAGTTTTAAAATGATAAAGTTTTGAAAATGATATTCCACTAAAATTAAGGCAAAATTACTCTACGTATAGGTGCATTTGAAAATAACTTGAAAACTATTCATGGGGTATTTTTAGATATTGCCAAATTTTGAAAGAGTATTGTTTGCTTAATATTTACACAAAATGTCATTAAGATATCTTATACCATTTTTGAGTGGTGAAGTTTTGAACATTTCATTCTACTTTAATTAAGGTAAAAGTTTTCTTCTTAGGGGTTTATTTAAAATAACTCGAAAACTATTAATAGAGTATTTTTAAATTCAAGCAAATGTTGAAACAATATTGTTTGAATTATATCTGCACAAAATATTATAGAGATATTTTGTATCTTGTTCATTTAAATATGCCAACAAGTTTTCAAGTTATAAATGTTTGAAGATTCTAATGTGTAAATTAATTGATATAAATGAATTTACATTAAAGCAAAGAAAACGCATAGATTAAATAATATAAATCAATTCACATCCAACTAAAAAACGTGTAAATTGATCCACTTTCAAAAAACCCCCTGAATATTAAAAAAAAACTTGTAAGCGATGTTTATTTATTTTCTTTCTTTTTTAAACTCCCGGAAAAAAAGCAAAATAAATGAATAAATGGCGCATTTCCAATGTTACCTTAGCTATTGGAGACCTGATTTTTTCTTGTTTTCTCAATTTTTCTTATTTTATTTTTTAATTGTGCACCAAAAATTAATCAAAAGTGTACCTACTTTTTATGATAATTTTTCTTTTTCTGATTTTTAATTCCACACACCGCGTAGTGTCTAGCATCTTGTGTCATACCCCAATCCACTCGATTTTTTTTTGTACTGATCATTAGCACCAACTGTTTTTTCTACGATCTTCAAAATTTGTGGACAAGTCGGCTTTATTTATCCCTCCTTTTTGAATAATCAAAATTTAATAAAATTGTCGAATTATTAGGGATTCACCGCTTGATTTGATTCATCGTACTACTTTATTTGAATTAACCGTGCTTGATTTTCAAGTTCACTGTGCTTGGTTTTCAAGTTTACTGCTCTTGATTTTCAAGTCTGCTACTTTACTTGAATTTACCGAGCTTGATTTTCAAGTTCACTGTGCTTGGTTTTCAAGTTTACTTGTCTTGATTTTCAAGTTCGCTACTTTACTTGATTTTACCGAGCTTGATTTTCAAGTTCACTGTGCTTGGTTTTCAAGTTTACTGCTCTTGATTTTCAAGTCTGCTGTATTTGATTTTTAGGTAAACTGTGTTAATGTTTGATTTTCAAGTTTATTGAGCTTGATTTTCAAGTTTGCTGTGCTTGATTTTCAAGTTGACTGTAATTTATTATCAAATTGTTTGTGCCTAACTTTTGAGTTTACTATGATAGATTTTCAAATTGACTGTGATTGATTTTTAAGTTTTTATTGATTGATTTTGAATATGAAATTAAATCAAATATTCTTTATTTCAAGGTGTTATAATAATTACATACAAATTGAAATAGTTTACTGTGCTTGATTTTCTAGTTAACTGAGCTTGATTTTCAAGTTATCTGTGCTTAATTTTCATGTTTACTATGATTGATTTTCTAGTTAACTGTACTTGTTAAAGCACAGTTATGTTCAAGTTTACAGTACTTAATTTTTAAGTTACCTTACTTGATTTTCAAGCAATATTCCTTGAATTTCAATGCTACCTACCTTGATGTTTACGCTAATTAACTTTAATTCCAAGCCACTTGATATACTTCGAGTTCAAGTCTTTCGTAGAATTTCAAACTACTTTACTGTATTTTTACTTGATTGACTCTTAATGTTATTTTCCTTTACCTTTCAACGGCCTACTTGATTTATTTTTAAGTTACTTAACTTGATTTTTAAGCAATTTCCCTTGTATTTCAATGCACTTACCTTGATGTTGATGCTAATTGGCTTAAATTACTTGATATACTTGATATACTTGGTATTCAAGTGTTTCGTAGAATTCCAAACTACTTTACTTTAACTAATTTTTAAAGCTATTTCCCTTTACCTTCAAACCCCCTTTCTCAATTTTCAGGGTAGAATACCCAATTTCCAAGCTATCTATGTTCTTTGGATTCTAAGCTATTCTTCTTGTTTAAGCCTCTTAACTTTAAAGCCGTTACCTTTAAATTTCAAAGTACGTTACTTGAATTTCTTGCTGCTTCTTTTAAGTTTAAGGTAAGCTAGGTCAAGTAATTTAAATTTAACATGTCTGGTAAATCCTAGACATTTTACATTTAAACTACTTGACTGAGTTGGTACATGCTATTTTATATTAATGTAAAGCAGGCAAAGTATTTTTCTTAAAATACTTACTCGCTTTTCTTGAATTCTTCTTCTAATTCAAATGTACTTTATTTGAATAAGAGTTATTTTATTTGACTTTAAAGCTATTTTCTTAATTTCTAAGGTTTTTGACATGACTTTTAAGCTGCTTTACAATTTGTTACATTTTTTTTTATTAACTAAGCATTTCCCCGGATTTCTATTTAGTTAAATATCAAGCTATTTTTCTCAAATTAAAATTAATGTTACTCTACTTAGCTTTGAAGCGCTCGTCTTGAATCTTAAGCTGCTTTCCTTGATTTTCAAGCTACTCTTCTTAAAACTCAAACTACTCTACTTGATTTTAAAGCTTCCAGTAAATCAACTTGGATTTTTTTCTTGTGATACAAGCTACTTTACGTTATTTTCAAGCTACTCTTCTTGAATCTCAAGCAACTTTACTTAACTTTCAAGCAGCTCTTCTTGAAACTCAAGCTACCTCACTTGAGTTTTAAGTTACTCGTCTTGAAATTCCAGCCAGATAATTTGATTTTCCAGCAAATCAACTTCTATTTTCTTCTTGAAATACAATTAAAAATAATACTTTATTTGCATGCTACTCTACTTGAAACTCAAGCATTACTTTGCTATACTTAACCTTCAAGCGATTTTTCCTAAAACTCAAGTCATCTCACTTGATTTTTAAGCTACTCTTCTTGAAATTCAAGCTTGTTAACTTGATTTTCCAGCAACTTTACAAACTACTTAAGTTTATTTTCAAGCTACTCTACTTGAAACTCAAGCTATTTACTTTTCTTTTAAGCAATTCTTCCTAAAATTCAAGCTTCCTTACTGGATTTTCAAACTACTCTTCTTGAAATTCAAGCTTGTTAACTTAATTTTCCAGCAACTTTACGAGCTACGTTAGTTTATTTTCGAGCTACTCTACTTGAAACTCAAGCTGATTTACTTAACTTTCAAGCGATTCTTCCTAAAATTTAAGCTACCTTACTTGTTTTCAAGCTACGCTGTTTGGCATTTAAGCTTGTTCACTTTATTTTTCGGCAAATCAACTTGAATTCTATTCTTGAAATACAAGCTGCTTTAGTTTACTTTTTAAGCTAATATATTTGAAACCCAAGCTACTTTACTTAACTTCTAAGATACTCTTTATAAAACTGAAGTAATTTTACTTGATTTTTAAATTACACTTCTTTAAATTTATATTTGTTTACTTGATTTCTGTCAAATCAACTTAGCTCTCTTGAAATTCAAGCTATTTTTCTTTATTTTCAAGCTACTCTTCTGGATACTCAAGCTGCTTTACAAGATTTTCAAACTACTCGTCTCGAAACTTAAGCTGAATTACTTGATTTTCAAGCCAAGTATTCAAGCTCCTCTTGTTGAAATTAAATCTGCTCTACTTATTTTGAAGCTACTCTCCTTGAAATTCAAGCTTGTTACTTCATTTTCTAGCAAATCATTTTAAATTTTCTGCTTGAAACTCAAGCTACTATACTTAACTTTCAAGCTACTCTTCTTACAATCCAAGCTGCTTGACTTAATTTTCACACTACTTTTCTTGAAATGCAAGCGTGCTTACATGATTTCTAATAAATCATCTTGGGTTTCTTGAAACTCCAGCTGCTTTACTAAGTGACTTTACTTATTTTTAAGCTACTCTTACTGAAACTCAAACTTACTCTTAAAATTCAAGCTGCTTGACTTGATTTTTACGCTACTCTTCTTGAAATGCAAACGTGCTTACTTGATTTCTAATAAATCAACTTGGGTTCCTTGAAAATCAAGCTGCTTTACTAAGTGACTTTACTGATTTTCAAGCTACTCTTATTGAAACAAACTTACTCTTAAAATTCAAGCTGTTTGACTTGATTTTCACGCTACTCATTTTGAAATGCAAGCGTGCTTACTTGATTTCTAATGAATCAACTTGGGTCTTTTGAAACTCAAGCTGCTTTACTAAGTAACTTAACTTATTTTCAAGCTACTCTTATTGAAACTCAAACTACTACTCTCGTTGATATTTGAGCTTGTATACTTGATTTTATAGTAATATCACTTTGGACTTTCTTTTTGAAACTTAAGCCAACTTACTTAACTTATAAACTACTCTTCTTGAAATTCAAGCTGCTTGACTTGGTTTTAAGCTACTTTTTATGATATGCAAGCTTGTTTTTTTTATTTCTAAAAATGAACTTGAATTTCTTGATATTTAAGCTACTTTGCTTTATTTTCAAGTTATTCTTCTTGAAACTCAAGCTGCTTTATTTTATTTTCAAGCAGAAAATCAAATTCAATCTAGTTAACTTAATTTTCTAAATGTAAGCTTGTTTACTTAATTTCTAACAAATCAACTTGGATATCTTGAAATCCAAGTTATTTTACTTTAGTTTCAAGCTTGATTTTCAAGCTACACTTCTTCTTCTAACAAATCAACTTAGATTTCTTGAAACCCGAATTACTTTACTTTAGTTTCAAGCTACTTAGCTTGATTTTCAAGCTACTCTTCTTCTTCTAACAAATCAACTTGGATTTCTTGAAGCCTAAGATAATTTACTTTAGTTTCATGCTACTTCGCTTGAGTTTCAAGCTACACTTCTAACAAATCAACTTGGATTTCTTGAAATCCAAATTACTTTACTTTAATTTCAAACTACTTAACTACACTTCTTCAAATTCAAGCTAGTTCACTTGAATTTCTGGCAAATGATCTTGGTTTTTAAATAACCTGAATTACATGATCCTGAAATCAATGCAATTTACATTTTCACCTTTACAAATCAAAATTATCGGACTCGACGTAATGTTCCAATAAGTCTGTTTATAACAATAATTTTAAGCAGTTTTTATTCCTATTAAAATTATAAAAATATTAATGCTCTAAGAAGTCTGTTTATAATAATAATAATAATAATAAGCGCAGTCTTTATTTCTAATAATATTATTAAAATATTGATAGTTGAAATCTTTACCACACGATTTAATTTTAATTTAGCAACTTGAAGATCAAGAGTAAATCCCTAATAAAACCTCACTACTTACTGTTAAAATTTTAAAATTTCTTTTGACCTTTCTTTGGGTGAATGATGCAAGTTAAATGTTTTGATTTTTTTTAGTTTTTCTGTTTAAATTCTTATTAAATGTTCAAAATTCTCCACCCACCACCCAACACACGGATCATCGCAAAAAGTCCAAGGCTTTGAAACGTTCTTTTGTTATTTCATTGTAGTACGGCTGGAAGTGGAGTTCAAACTTCAAGGAAGCTATAACCGCTCACGAGTAAAATAATTCATAATGCTTGCATTTATATTAATATTTATATTTTGATATATATTTTACATATATATATATTACGTTTATGATTATGAACTGTTTTCTCTCGTTCGTTCATTATTGGCTTGAAAAACAAATCACGATCACGGTTCAGTTGTGTGTATAATTTATTGGTCTTTTGTTTAGAAAACAATTAAACGAGTATCGGATAAAGATTTGGATGAGAGAATCGATCATTTTAAGAATTTCGGGGTTTATTTCGAGAAAATTCATGAATTGATTTGAATATTTCTTAAGTTGTTTGTTTAGACCAATAAATTATATTTGCTTATGAAAATCTCTACCTCTTCCTTATAGTAAGGTGTCATTGGAAATGTTTGACCACACACAGGTCTCACTCTGCACCATTTTCTTGTACTTTCTCAAAATACAAATGCTGTGAAAATTCACAAGCCTCTCAAATTTTCACAGCATTCACCCACGAATTTATCAACACATGCTTTTTTTAATAATAACGAAAATTTTTATTACTTAACAACAATTGGTACTTATTTAATTTTAAGCTTGTATTTATCATTTATGATTTTCATTTGATCATTCCGTGTGTAAAATTTATCATTTGCGTTACGACTTTTTGTTTTTTCTAGATGATTAGTCCGCTTATTTTTTTATTTCTTTACATATTTTTATATATATAGTGTGTAGTAGCTTATTCGCTTTATTATTATTTTTTGGATTTATCTATTTGTGAAATTTTATTATTAAATATTATTATTATTGAGTATAAAGTAGATTGGAAATTTTTCGGTTTGCCGACCACTCTAACCTTACTATAAGGGAAGGATGTTTTGATTTTGTTTGTTCTTTCCTTTCTTTTTTTCTTAAAACTTAACGAGTGCATGATTGTCCACCTGTCCGTCTACTCTGGGATATGTATGCTAATTGTTATTTTCTTTTGTTTTTTGTTATTATTAACGTTCTTCGCATGCTGCGTTTGTTCTTGTTCTGTCGACTTTAAATAAAGGCATGATGGGAAATATGTATGTAATAATTATTGAGTATGTTTTCTCTGTTAAAGTTTGTTTTGTGTTCTTTTGTTTAATGTTAGAATTTTTCATATAAAAGTTGAGATGAATTGAAATAATATAATATAATATTAAAATTAGAGTAAAATCAGAGTTGGTTTGTGTTTAATGTAAAAATTTTTCATAAAAATGTTGAATTGAAGAGTAAAATGAGAGTTCTAAAATGTTGGTTTGTGATTAATGTTGACATTTTTCATAAAAATGTCGAATTAAATTGAAATAAATTTGAAAAAATATTAGAATGAGAGCAAAATGAGAGTTCTAAAAATTTGGTGTTTGTTTAATGTTAGAATTGTTCATATAAAAATTGAATTATGGTCGGAAATTCACATGTTATTTGGCCATAAGAACGAACAACGATTAATCTTCCACAATAATGAAAATAGATCTTTGAAATTTATACATATTGCACATTGAAGCTTTGCGAATAAATTGACACTATTCTTTAAAAAAAATGTTTCTTAAATTATATATAAATCAACTAATGGAACACTCTTAAATGATCACATAAATCCGTGCAATACTTCCATAGAAAACATTATTTCTTCTTTATATTGCTTTAATTTATTGAAGTAATTATTATAAACATGTTGTATTAACTAGATTAATCTAAAATAAATGATAAATAAAATTAATGGTTGCTTAGAAATCTTCATAAGAGCAATTTAAATTTTAATTATGCTTTTAATAAATAGGGGGCAGCATCGTGCCATTTTAGTAATATCTTAAAATTATACTGTAATTTCCAAAAACATGTGAATAGAAATTAGGTTTGATATGTAGAATTTGTGTACGGCATTTGTCGCGACACGGGTTCCCGGCGCGCGGATTTGAATTGCTACATTCGCAATTCAAATCCGCGCGGACTGTTCATTGATTATGTTGTTGATACACAACAAAGCAAGACATTATTAAAATATTTCCCAATACATTCTTTAAATATAAGTGCATTTCTGGATTCATGTTTTAAATAGGAATGTCGAATGCCGGTTTATATTGATTCAAGTGATGAGTCAGAAAAATTAACTGTTTGTCTACAATATAAATAAAGGGAATTTTCCTTTCGAAAAATGTACAGATTATGCACATGTTTACAATGTGCATAATCTGTAAATTTTTCGACATGCGTTGTTTTTTTTTTAATTCAATTTGAAGCTTTAAACGAGTGTTTTCCACTCCCAGACTAAGCATGAAGTAAAATTTCGAGTTTAGAAAAGCCCCGTGAAAATTTGTCGAGGGTCGCGTAGCGACCCGAGACAAATTTTCTGGGCTTTTCTAAACTCGAAATTTTACTTCATGCGCCACGCGTATAAAACGCTGATTTCAAGTGAGGCTCAAATATTCATAAATTTCACTATATTTTACTGTATAATACGCGTGGCGCATGAAGTAAAATTTCGAGTTTAGAAAAGCCCAGAAAATTTGTCTCGGGTCGCTGCGCGACCCTCGACAAATTTTCACAGGGCTTTTCTAAACTCGAAATTTTACTTCATGCTTAGTCTGGGAGTGGACAAGAGTTGATGAAAAACAAACAATCATTTTCTGAAAACTTGCGTTTTAACAAAATTATTAAGAACGTTTTACTCCTCTTTACGGTTTGCATCTTGGGCTTTTTCAACTGTTGTCTACTCCCAGACTAAGCATGAAGTAAAATTTCGAGTTTAGAAAAGCCCCGTGAAAATTTGTCGAGGGTCGCACAGCGACCCGAGACAAATTTTCTGGGCTTTTCTAAACTCGAAATTTTACTTCATGCGCCACGCGTATAAAACGCTGATTTCAAGTGAGGCACAAATATTCATATATTTCACTATATTTTACTGTATAATACGCGTGGCGCATGAAGTAAAATTTCGAGTTTAGAAAAGCCCAGAAAATTTGTCTCGGGTCGCTGCGCGACCCTCGACAAATTTTCACAGGGCTTTTCTAAACTCGAAATTTTACTTCATGCTTAGTCTGGGAGTGGACAAGAATTGATGAAAAACAAACAATCATTTTCTGAAAACTTGCGTTTTAACAAAATTATTAAGAACGTTTAACTCCTCTTTACGGTTTGCATCTTGGGCTTTTTCAACTGTTGTCCACTCCCAGACTAAGCATGAAGTAAAATTTCGAGTTTAGAAAAGCCCCGTGAAAATTTGTCGAGGGTCGCGTAGCGACCCGAGACAAATTTTCTGGGCTTTTCTAAACTCGAAATTTTACTTCATGCGCCACGCGTATAAAACGCTGATTTCAAGTGAGGCTCAAATATTAATAAATTTCACTATATTTTACTGTATAATACGCGTGGCGCATGAAGTAAAATTTCGAGTTTAGAAAAGCCCAGAAAATTTGTCTCGGGTCGCTGCGCGACCCTCGACAAATTTTCACAGGGCTTTTCTAAACTCGAAATTTTACTTCATGCTTAGTCTGGGAGTGGACAAGAATTGATGAAAAACAATCAATCATTTTCTGAAAACTTGCGTTTTAACAAAATTATTAAGAACGTTTAACTCCTCTTTACGGTTTGCATCTTGGGCTTTTTCAACTGTTGTCCACTCCCAGACTAAGCATGAAGTAAAATTTCGAGTTTAGAAAAGCCCCGTGAAAATTTGTCGAGGGTCGCGCAGCGACCCGAGACAAATTTTCTGGGCTTTTCTAAACTCGAAATTTTACTTCATGCGCCACGCGTATAAAACGCTGATTTCAAGTGAGGCACAAATATTCATACATTTCACTATATTTTACTGTATAATACGCGTGGCGCATGAAGTAAAATTTCGAGTTTAGAAAAGCCCAGAAAATTTGTCTCGGGTCGCTGCGCAACCCTCGACAAATTTTCACAGGGCTTTTCTAAACTCGAAATTTTACTTCATGCTTAGTCTGGGAGTGGACAAGAGTTGATGAAAAACAAACAATCATTTTCTGAAAACTTGCGTTTTAACAAAATTATTAAGAACGTTTAACTCCTCTTTACGGTTTGCATCTTGGGCTTTTTCAAATGTTGTCCACTCCCAGACTAGGCATGAAGTAAAATTTCGAGTTTAGAAAAGCCCCGTGAAAATTTGTCGAGGGTCGCGCAGCGACCCGAGACAAATTTTCTGGGCTTTTCTAAACTCAAAATTTTACTTCATGCGCCACGCGTATAAAACACTGATTTAAAGTGAGGTCCAAATATACATATATTTCACAGTATTTTATTGTTTTATACGCGTGGCGCATTAAGTAAAATTTCGAGTTTAGAAAAGCCCTGAAAATTTGTCTCGGGTCGCTGCGCGACCCTCGACAAATTTTCACGGGGCTTTTCTAAACTCGAAATTTTACTTCATGCTTAGTCTGGGAGTGGAAAACACTCGTTCAAAATTTAAAATTGAACTCTATTAAAAAACAACAAATATCTAAATTTTTAAAGGAAATAATTTGAATTTAGAATACGTATACTTTAAAGAAAAACTCCCTGTATATACTTATATGGAATATTAAACTAAAAAGGCATCTGTTTCGTTATACAGTTGTATATATGGCGATAGAAATTAAAAGCGTGAATATTTATTCAGTTTACTTGTGTCTATATAAACAAACAAACAACGCGCACCGCAGCCACTATAATACTATAGTCAAAACATACCATAGTCAAAATACATACTATAGTCAAAATTACTTTCTGCAATTTTGCGCCATCTTGTATCCCAGAAACACACAACCAGCAAAAATTGGCCCTCTTAAATTGAAATAATTTAAAAGAATATTTTTTTCGTGAAAAGAGAGCTAACAAGTTTTGGTTTGTGTTTAATGTTAACATTTTTCATAAAAATGTTGAATTGAATTGAAATAAATTAAAATAATATTAAAATGAGAGTAAAATGAAAGTTCTAAAATTTTGATTTGTGATTACTGTTGTAATTTTTCATTAAAATATTGAATTGAAATAAATTAAACAATATTAAAATGAGAGCCAAATGAGAGTTCATATTTTCATATTTCATATTTTATATTTCATATTTATTGATGCAATAACAATGTACATGTTTTACATAAGTCACTTCTTAAATAATTAATAGGGTTCAAAAAGTTTGGTGATTGTTTAATGTTAAAATTTTCCATATAAAAATTGAATTAAATTGAAATAATTTAAAAGAATATTTTTTTCGTGAAAAAGAGAGTTAACAACTTTTGGTTTGTGTTTAATGTTAGAATTTTTCATATAAAAAAAGTTGAATTAAATTGAAATAATTTAAAATTAGAATATAGTGAGAGTTCTAAAATTTTGGTTTGTGTTTAATGTTGAAACTTTTCGTAAAAATCCTAGAAAAAAAATGCTTCAATTCCTTTCAAATTGAAAAAAAAATAGAACTCTCATTGTACTGTTTTTAATTATAGATGGAAAATTTCGAGTTTAAAAACTGAAAAAAAAAGTTAATAAACAAAGAAAAGAAAATTAGTGATGATATAAAATTTGGGAGAAAAGAAAGCACATCTTATATAAATATAGTAAAGTAAAGTAAAGTAAGTAAAGTAATTTATTCATATCTTGAACAAGTTTCTCATCTTTCACGTGGTGAAACATATTTAACTATGATTTAATAAAGAAAACACTTGGTTAAATTTCACTAATATTTTGGTTTTTTATTCCAACTAGTTTCGACTTTGAGTCATTCTCAAGGAGAGAATGACTCAAAGTCGAAACTAGTTGGAATAAAAAACCAAAATATTAGTGAAATTTAACCAAGTGTTTTCTTTATTAAATCATAATTTATTCATGTTAATACCATAAGGTTTACAATCGTCAGTAAAATCAGTATCTAAGACAATGAAAAATAGCTTAAACTAATAATTAAAATATGCTAGTTAAAAATACTAAATAAATAACAACTAAAATAATTGTATAGATGTACATAAAATGTATAGTGTATAAAACAGACCTGATCGTAAAATAGACAAACAACATTTATTACATAAAATCCGAGAAACTCTTTAAAATGCAAGCATCTGTGCTAAATGCTTGGCTTATTAAGTACGTTTTTAACATTTTTTTAAATGCTCTGTAGGGGAGAGTTTTCAAAACCTGTGGTAGTAAATTAAAAATAGTTGGTCCATAATAGTTATCTCCATTTCTACACTTATGGAGCCTTGGTCGAGCAGGGCAGATTAACACACTTCTTCTAGTATCATATCCGTGAACCTGACTATGCGTTACGTATTAATCAACGTTTTTACGAACATATAACAGACACTCAAGAATAAAGAGACTTGGCACTGTTAGTATCTTTAGTTCTCTGAAGTAGTCCTGACACTCACCTCTGTAACCAATTCCTGTAAGGATTCGTATGGCCTAGAGTTGTAATTTGAAAACTTGAGTTGTCACACTGGAATGACCACATACTAGTATTCATTATTTAATTTGGGATTGGAAGAGAGCATAGTATGCTGAAATAGTCGCGCATTCTGGCAGAGATATTTTCAGATTTCTCAGTAAATAAGTTACTCTGCTCAATTTTACGCTAAGATGTTTTCCATGCTCTTTCCAGTTTAGTTTAGTATCTAAATGAAATCCGAGAAATTTACAGAACCCACTTTCTTCATTGCCGTGCTTTAAGGAAAACGTAAGATTTACCTTTTTTGGTGAGTTTAATGAAAGCTGCTTGTCATTAAATCATTCTAATATCTTTTCATTTATAAGTGCCCTCTGTTGCAGTGCAGTTCTATAATCGTCATGATTATTTATTGATGCAGTATCATCTGCGTACATGATAATCTAGCCTTCTTTGATGTAATTGGGTAGGTCGTTGTTTACGAGTTGAACGATTTTTTTATAGTTAATTAAAATAAACACATTGTATCATAAATAAACAAACTATTTATTAAATAAATGTGCATCTGAATATATATACAAACTAAAAATATAACAAAAATGAATAAAGTAAATTAATAAATGACAAGAATAAATGACGAAAAAATACAAGTTAAAGATTGAAAAAATACAAGAAAATGAATTACAACAAAGTTTCAGAATTAGGTGAGATATTTTAAACTTACTTGTGTCGTGGTTGGAATTAAAATGATTTCAGTTGAAGGGATGTTGTGGAATGAAAACTAAAGGAAGCACAGGATTGGTTGAAAGTTTTGAAAGTGGGGAAAATGTTTGGAAAGTGATGATAGTAATTTTGCACAGAAAAGAGTAAGATGGGGAAGGAAATTCATGAGAAAATATTTTAGGTCAGGGCTGCGTTTTATAACTAATTTTTATTGAGTCTTGGACGAGAGCTCAATCTTTATTACGGAATTTAAGGCACGTACTGCTGGAAACCATTGTCTGCTCCAAAATTTTTGACAATGAGTTTTACCGCTCGGTTTACGATGTTTTCCAGGAGTTCGAAGTTATAAAACGCACCCTGCCTCTGCGACACAAAGGCTGCAGGTACCAGAAAGGATACAATGAATTGTAAAATGGTCAAACATTTCACAACCCGAATGTAATGTTTACAAAATATTCAAAGGAATAGAAATAACACACAAATTTATAAAAATATATAAAAAACACTTAATTAGGTCCTAAAATTGAGCCCTGAGGCACACCAGATGATATTCTTATTACTTCAGATGATCGATTATTGAAGCTATACAAAATTTAATAGAAAAGAAAACTGATATTATGGAGAAAACATTTTTCAGTCCCCTTAAAATTAAAAAAAGAACTCTCATTTTACGAAAAAAAGTATTCTTCTTTTAAATTATTTCAATTACTTTTATATACTGTTCATTAAACTGTTAGAGAGTTTAATGAACGACAATGAATGAACGGTTTAATGAAATGTAATTGAAATAATTTAAAAGAAGAATATTTTCTTCGTAAAATGAGAGTTCTATTTTTTTTAATTTTAATGGGACTGAAAAATGTTTTCTCCATTAAATCAGCTTTCTTTTTTTATCAAATTTTGTATATTTATATAAAATGTGCTTCCTTTTCTACACAATTTTATATCAACACTAATTTTCTTTTCTCTGTTTATCAACCTTTTTCTTCAGTTTTTAAACTCAAAATTATCTATACAGTGTGTCTGTAATTTGACAGAATGTATGAGGATCTCGGTTATTTGAAGAGATATAGAATCAAACAAAAACAAATTTAAAATATCTTTTTTCGTTTACGAGATATCAAAAAACGGATATTTTGAAATTTCGTTTTTATTTTCTTACTCAAAAACTATTGAATCTAGACATTTACAACTTTCACATTATACAGGCCCTTTTTAATGAGGAATCTAGTAGCATATTTTATTTTAAAATAACTATAACATTTACCCGGGTACCATAGCCAACTTTTGTTTTTCTTATGAGCGAGATTTTAAATTTTCATATTTTTTGAAAGAATATTTGTTTCTAAATTCAGTGATGTATCAATCACACTTATAATTTATTTTGCATTTGATGTGTAAAATTTTAATTTTTTTGTTTTTTGTAAAGAGTGCCTTGGAAACAGTTGAATTACTCACTCATTGGACAACTCCTGGGGCCCATAATGTGCCCATAATTTGCTTACATATTACCCTTGAGAAGCTGATTCATTACTGTACTGATAGAAAACGTATTTGTTTATAAACGAAATACTGATAATAGTTATGCGTTATTGTTACTCATAACTATAAAAAGCTAGATGTTTCAATAAAGAGTAATACAAAATTGAAGAAATTCATGATTCTTGACATTAAATACGTTAGATTGATATCCGATAATTTCACAAAAAAAATTACAAAAAAGTCAAAAATGATTCACAATTATTCATCAAAATGTGTTTGAAATGGGTAGTGCTATAACCTAATTCTGGCACACTTCAAATTAAATTCGTCCTTTCCTGTGTGAAGAATAATAAAATTTTGTCTTTGCTCTTGATTTGAATAAGACACTTTTTTTACTTTATGTTATGTGTGATGATCGTTACTTATTATTATTATTATTAGGAAAGATTGACAGTTATAAATTCATTTTTTTTACTTTATGTAATGTGTGATGATCGTTACTTATTATTATTATTATTATTATTATTAGGAAACATTGACAGTTATAAATTCATTTTGACTGCTAAAATTGAATGACTACTGTCAAGATTTTGTTACATAATAGATATGACGTCATTGTTTCAAGGCACTCTTTACAAAAAAGAAAATATTATAATTTTAAATATCAAGTCTAAAATAAACTATAAGTGTGATACATCACTGAGTTCTTAAAAAAATATTCTATCAAAGAATATTAAATTCCAAAATGGCGCCCATAAGAAAAACAAAAGTAATCTATGGTTCGCGGGTAAATGTTATAGTTATCTTAAAATAAAATATGCTACTAGATTCCTCATTAAAAAGTGCTTCTACAATTTTAAAGTTATAAATGTCTAGACTCAATAGATTTTGAATAAAAAAATTAAAACATAATTCTATTTGAAATAAAACAACACAGTTGGGAGGGTTTCACTTTTATTGTTGAACACTGCAACATGTTTCACCACACAGTGGCTTCATCAGGCAGATGAAATAAATCATTATTTCATCTGCCTGATGAAGCCACTGTGTGGTGAAACATGTTGCAGTGTTCAGCAATAAAAGTGAAACCCTCCCAACTGTGTTGTTTTATTTCAAATAGTATTATGGAGTTTCATCATGTATCCGCCTCATCAATTAAATATTTAAAACATAATTTACAAAATCAGTTTTTTGGTAATATCTCGAAAACATTAGAGATATTTTAAATTTGTTTTCAGGTTATTGGTGGCGCTAAAATACACAACTTTGCCCCAAATTAACCGTCTTTCTATCTCTTCAAATAATTGAGATCCCCATACATTCTGTCGAAATACGGACACCCTGTATACAGAGTCGCTAAAAAGTATAGATACATCTAAATATTTTCAGAACGGTTTACCGGAGCTCGTTGAAATTTGGGATACAGTTAGAAGTGTTTAAATTCTATGATCTCAGATAGATTTCAATTTTCTACCATCATTTATTTTAAAAATACAAGGATAACTTGATTTTTTTTAATGGCACGGGTGGTCAAGTTCGTTATTTTTAAAAAGAACATTTTTTTTGAAATTAAGTAATGTAACACCTGTCCACCTTTATTTATATTAAAAGATAAAAAGAAATTAAGTTCAAACATGTATTTCGTGTTTAACCTTATTTCTTTTATTAATATGTGTTCTGTTTCAGTTAAATGTCTTATTTTTACATTTATTATTAACTTTTATTTATTTTTTGGTCAAAGTTCAGCTGGCAAAGAACTAACGATAGATAAAGACAACATTTCCAAAGCTAACAAAATTTTACATTTTTCAAAATGTTGTTAGTTCGATAGTTTTTTTTAAAGTTTAGATTAAAATAAGATATGTGTTACATTACTGAACTCAAAAGAAAGGTCTCTTCAAAAATAACAAATTTGACCACTCGTGTCGATTAAAAAAAATCAAATTAGCCTTGTATTTTCAAAATAAATAATGTTAGACAATTAAAAAATATCTGAGATGATAGAATTTAAACACTTCTAACTATATCCAAAATTTCAATGAGCTCTGCTAAACCGTTCTGAAAATATTTAGCTGTATCCATACTTTCTAGCGACCCAGTATAATTAAAAAAGGTTAAATAATTTTTTCTGTTTTACAAGTTTTTCCGCCATTTTTCTATTTTAAAATCTACAAACTGTTTAAGATCAGTGAATTACAAAAATATGAGTGTGAAATATAGAATTACCTAGATAATAATTATCATTAATCCAAAGAAACAATTTTTAAAAATGTATGAGAAACATAAAATTATTAAATAACAAATATTTTCCTCGTAGAACAAATACAAATTTGGTATATTTATACAAAATGTGCTTCCTTTTCTACAAAATTTTATATCATCACTAATTTTCTTTTCTGTTTATCAACTTTTTTCTTCAGTTTTCAAACTCGAAATTTTCCATCTATAATTAAAAACGGTAAAATTATTTTCCGCCATTTTTCTATTTTAATTTATTCAATCTACAAACTGTTTAAGAACAAGTGAATTACAAAAATATGAGTGTGAAATATCAAATTATCTAGATAATAATTATCATATACAGTGCGTTTTATTTAAGTATGGCCATAGGGATTTACATGGTAAAATATATACCGCATGTTAACTGTTGTTGTCGTACAAATATAAAACAATCTTTTGGTTTTGTTAATAAATCAAACATTTATCCGCGAAATGTTCATTGTTAGAAGTTCATAAACATGTTACAATTCTTTATTTTCGCCTTCAAAGTTGAAATTAATAACACAAATAATTAAGAAAATGTCATAATGCTTATTGACAAGTAAAGGTTATAAGGTCCGCCCATAGCTTGTTGTGATTTGTTAAGAAAATGTTTGAAGAAAATACGTACGGGGCGTTTTTCTTTAATTATAACTGTGGCTATAGGGATTTTTATTTTGAACACGTAACTCAACATGTTTACATTTTTTAAAACTCTGTAGCTAACTTAGGTAATGTTAAAACGTTTTAAAATTTACAAGATTGTAAATTTTAAAACGTTTTAACAAGATTATAAATTTTAAAACGTTTTAACATTACCTAAGTTAGCTGCAAAGTTTTAAAAACCTGTGTAAGCATGTTGAGTTAATCCGAAGAAACTATTTTTAAAAATGTATGAGAAACATAAAATTATTAAATAACAAATATTTTCTTCGTACAACAAACACACTCAAATGTATAATTGAATATTCACAATATGTTATAAAAAATGTTTAATCTCTGATTGGGTTTTACCCTCAATCAGAAATTAAACATTTTTTATATATTATTTTAATATGAAAAATGTTCTCTATTTTTGTTTCCCATTTCTTTGAGCTAATTTTTTTTTAATCTGTGATTTAGAATAAAATTATTAGGTAAATATGTATGAGGAAAATGGTAAAATATTTCCTCGAGTATAATTGAATATTCACTCGATTTTTCAGATTAAAAAAAATTATAAAAAATTTTCAATCTCTGATTGAGTGTAAGATATTTACTCTATTTTTGTTCCCCATTTTGTTAAGCTCATTTTTTTAATCTGTGATTGAGAGTAAAATTATTCGGTATGTATGTATGAGAAAAAAAATAATTCAATATATTTAACTTTTATATGAAATAAAAAGATTTTATATGAAATGAAAGATTTTACATTAAATTTATTATTGTTTTTTTTTATTAAACTATTAATATTTAACTTTTATATGAAATGAAAAGGTTTTATATAAAATGAAAGATTTTACATTTATATTTATTATTGTTTTAAACTATTAATATTTACTTATGTAATAAAACTGTAATTTATTATTTATTATATTTTAGCATGCACGATTTGCACGATTTTTTTGTATTTTATCTAACTTAATCATCATTGTATTACTGTTGTTGGTGTATGTTTCTTATTTTTTTAATTTTTCTTTTTGTGTTTTGTATTTTTTATTTTCAGACTGACACCTTAAAAGAGTAGTTGTGGTGAATTTAATTTTGCACTGTGTTGTTTGTTTGAAGGTAATGGTTTTATTTTCAATTAATATTATTAATTATATTCTACATTTGCTCTTCTTATTTTTATTTGGATTTCTTTCGTTTATTTATTAATTGTTTTTTTTTTCATTTTGGTGATGTTTGTGATATGTTGACATTGTTATAGTCATAATCATGTTAGGTGTCTTTTAACAACAATTTTATTTGTTCGTGAAATTTTGATTTAAATTTATTATTCAAATAAATGTTTTTATTAATAACGAATACTGGTGTAGGGAATGCAATATCGGGAGAAAAAATGTACGTAATATAAAATCGAAGTTAGGACATAATGATTGCAAAGAGAATCTGAAGATTTTCTTAATTAAGCGAATATAAAATTAACAATAAATTAAAATCATACCTTCAGCCTAAGGCTTTTTATTCCGTCCAAGAATGCTTGTCCAATGGGTTCTGTGATATTTAAGTGTTTTGAATTTTATATTATTGTTTATGAATTACCACGACACAAGCATATTAAAATTTTTAACCTGTCATGTTTTGTCCAATTTTACAGAATTTAAATTGTTGTGCTATGTCCAATACCGGGTGTTGACTTGGTGGACGCAACATATGAAATCCCATGTAAATTTTGAAATGTTAAAATTTTGGATCCCCTATTTATTTATTTTAGAAACAAAATGTATTTACCTTTTTGTAGAGGTAAAAATTCTGAATTTATTCACGTTAACGTTTATCACATTACGTTTCTCTAAGTTAAAATAATTAAGAAAAAGTGCCATGGAATTGAAACAATTGCGGATGTCAAAATGGCAAAAGATATCGCAGTCACCTGATTAAAGTAAATGTTTTCGAAATGATTTACACTATACAAGAAAAAATCCTCTTAATAAAGTGGTATCATGCAGACCACAGTTATCACTATGTTTGCGGTATGTTTTTTGTCGTTAATTAAGTAACAGTATTATCTTATGCTATTTTGATATCCGCAATTGTTGTATCGATTCCATAGTATGTCATTATTTTTATAAAATCACATTACTTTTTCTTAATTATTTTAGCTGTGAATTTTCTGACATTCGTTGATTTTTTAAAGAGTTCAATTTGAAGCTTTAAACGAGTGTTTTCCACTCCCAGGCTAAGCATGAAGTAAAATTTCGAGTTTAGAAAAGCCCCGTGGGCTTTTTTAAACTCGAAATTCTACTTCATGCGCCACACGTATAAAACACAGATTTTAAGTGAAGTACCAATATGCATAAATTTGACAATGTTATAGTGTTTTATTCGCGTGGCGCATAAAGTAAAATTTCGAGTTTAGAAAAGCACAGAAAATTTGTCTCGGGTCGCTCCGCGACCCTCGACAAATTTTCACAAGTCTTTTCTAAACTCGAAATTTTTACTTTTTCTTAATTATTTTAGCTGTCAATTTTCTGACATTCGTTGATTTTTTAAAGAGTTCAATTTGAAGCTTTAAACAAGTGTTTTCCACTCCCAGGCTAAGCATGAAGTAAAATTTCGAGTTTAGAAAAGCCCCGTGAAAATTTGTCTCGAGTCGCGCAGCGACCCGAGACAAATTTTCTGGGCTTTTCTAAACTCGAAATATTACTCCATGCGCCACACGTATAGAACACAGATTTTAAGTGAAGTACCAATATGCATAAATTTGACAATATTATAGTGTTTTATACGCGTGGCGCATAAAGTAAAATTTCGAGTTTAGAAAAGCCCAGAAAATTTGTCAATTATCAATTCCATGGTATGTCATTATTTTCATAAAATCACATTACTTTTTTTTTATTATTTTAGCTGTCAATTTTCTGACATTCGTTGATTTTTAAAAGAGTTCAATTTGAAGCTTTAAACGAGTGTTTTCCACTCCCAGACTAAGCATGAAGTAAAATTTCGAGTTTAGAAAAGCCCCGTTGTATCAATTCCATAGTATGTCATTATTTTTATAAAATCACATTACTTTTTCTTAATTATTTTAGCTGTCAATTTTCTGACATTCGTTGATTTTTTAAAGAGTTCAATTTGAAGCTTTAAACGAGTGTTTTCCACTCCCAGGCTAAGCATGAAGTAAAATTTCGAGTTTAGAAAAGCCCCGTGAACATTTGTTGAGGGTCGCGGAGCGACCCGAGACAAATTTTCTGGGCTTTTCTAAACTCGAAATTTTTCTTCATGCGCCACACGTATAAAACACAGATTTTAAGTGAAGTACGAATATGCATAAATTTGACAATATTATAGTGTTTTATACGCGTGCATAAATTTGACAATATTATAGTGTTTATATGCGTGGCGCATGAAGTAAAATTTCGAGTTTAGAAAAGCCCAGAAAATTTGTCTCGGGTCGCTGCGCGACCCTCAACAAATTTTCACGGGGCTTTTCTAAACTCGAAATTTTACTTCATGCTTAGCCTGGGAGTGGAAAACACTCGTTTAAAGCTTCAAATTGAACTCTTTAAAAAATCAACGAATGTCAGAAAATTGACAGCTAAAATAATTAAGAAAAAGTAATGTGATTTTATAAAAATAATGACATACTATGGAATTGATACAACGGGGCTTTTCTAAACTCGAAATTTTACTTCATGCTTAGTCTGGGAGTGGAAAACACTTGTTTAAAGCTTTAAATTTAACTTTAAAAAAAAAAACAGGGAATATCCGCAATTGTTGTATTAATTCCATGGTATGTCATTATTTTTATAAAATCACATTACTTTTTCTTAATTATTTTAACTTAGAGAAACTTAAAGTGTTAAGTGTGAACATTCATACATTTAGAATTTTTCCCTTTACAAAAAAGTGAAATACGTTTTGTCTCTAAAATAAATAGGGAAACCAATATTTGAACACTTTAAAATTAACATGCGATGTTATACACCCGGTATACAAATTAGAATTATCTAGTTCTGTTAAATCTACAAATCTTAAATTGTCATGTTTTGTCTAATTTAAGAATTTTAAATTGTTATGTAATATCCCATATACAGTTTTAATTGTTTTGTTCTGTTCAATTTAAAATTTTAAATGTCGTAATTATTACACTATTTTTTATATTTATGACATTTATCCGTCTTAAATGTGTACATAATGACTTAACTACTTATATTTTCGAGTTTCAATGTGCTATACTTAATTTATTAGTACTCTAGGCCTAGGGATAGTTTTAAGCTTATTTTATTGACATGTGTAAACAATTGTATTAACACGAATAAATTAAAATAAATAAATAAATAAAATAAATAATATACATGTTGCAAGCAATTAGAATTATAAAAACTCTAAAAATGCACAAATGGAGGTAAAAAAATACGTCAAGAATTTTCGTTAATTGATTTTTTTTATTTTTTAGACTTTTGATTTAATTCGCTTGTTGAGATTAGAAGATGTAAAACACACAAAAAAATGCAAAGGAAGTTATTTAAGAAACTAAAACAGTTACCGAAATGATTTAAATTTTTATTTTAATTTCTTTCGATAAGTTAAGATACGAATGTTACCAAAAACGTATGAATATTATTCTGAATTCTGGTCAAAGGCAATGAAGATTTATTATAAATGCTTTGTCAATTTTCGTCATTTTACATTCTGAAAGTTGGTTATTTAGGCGTTTCGTATACTGAAAATACCAGAAAGGGTACTTTTAGAAACTTAATTTCACGTACCTGCTGTTATAATTCGAGGGATTTCTCCAGATCGAAATACTCCGATTTTTGATTATTTTGAAATTAAGCCGTGTGCAAACGTCCGTGGGACGCATAAATGTTAAAATAAAGTTCTTTCGGAGACTTACCGTCTAGCCGCAAATCGCATTTTGAGTTCCAATTTTGAGGTTATATACGTTGGTATCTTTGGGGGAAAAGGCACATTACAGGTATAACTTGTACACATGATGAAATTACTTACAAAAGTATGACGTAATTAATCCAAATTGTAGTATTATCTTTATTTATACAGCCAAAATCACGATATTAGGTTCACAGTAAATGTGACATCCACTGACGTTTATTTAAACTAATTGATATATAATTCTAGATTGATTATTATTCATATTTAGATTATGACTATTTAAACTTTTGGTATGAAAAAGGAGATAGTTATTTTAAAAAAATAACCGCTTACTAAAATGTTCTTCTTATGACTGCGATGATAACGTGAAAAAATTAATTATGTAATTGAAATATCTCTAACTTGTATAACCGTAATTTCTGGTTGCGTTGATGGCTAACAATTTTGATGTTACTCCACTGCTGCAACCCGAGTTGATATTTGTAAATGGCAAATTTGAATATATTAAAAATTAAAAGTTAAGTGTGTACTGTAATTTTATACATAACTGAGTGCATAAATTGCACTGATCAAAATAAATTACATGTGAGTCGTAAAATATAATATTTTGTTATATTAAACAACAAAACAAAAACATTTCAAACTTTCCTCTTTCAGTCGGTAAAGTAGGCTGCAAGTTGCTAACGTTAAGCCGGTAACTAAGATTACAATTTGCTTACAGCCATACATTTTATATATTATAAATTATTGAATTAAATATTAAGGGTCTTTTTTGATGTACGAAAATCGTCATTTTTTATTCCAGCCTTCCCAGAAAAGCTAGAGTTACGAAAAAATTCATACATAATCTTGAACTCATTTTAGGACCTGTGTGCATCGCTTATGATTCTAGCTATTATCGTTTTTCTGAAAAAAAATCATAAAAATTGCAATAATTTTTAATCACGAAATAATCTTCAGAAATTCTCACGGATTTGCAAAACCGATGCACACCGGACCTATTTTTACCCCCTGAACATTTTTGTAAAGTTAGATTTTCACGAAATGGCCTGGGAAGGCTCAAATAAAAATGTTCACTCGTTTTGCAATTTTCCGCATACCGTCACGCTACCTAGTGGTTGTATAGCGGAAATGGGGTATTTTTCAGTTCAGGGTGTCTTTAATAGATGGCAATCTTACGTGACAACAATTTGCGGGATATCTTTGAAAAAGTCGTTATCTTAACGATTCTAAGAGACTGCTCGCAGATTTTTATGATCTGTTATCGTGGTTTTTAGATAATTTGCACTTTTTCTAATCTTTGCTTTTCAAACTGCTGTTTTTACAACAAACTTATTACGAAATTGCTATCTTAATAGCGATTCTGAGTTGTTTTCACAACTTTTATTATTTTATTATAGAATTTTTTTTACACGTGTGTTTTTTGACAAGCCATTCTTGGGGAAGAGGTAACAGAGAAGATTCGTATGATGTTTCTGGTACACGGATTGTGAACATTGCCTCATTTTGTTTTAGAATATTTAGAACATAACTGCTCATATATTGCTCAATGCTAACTCAAACAAAATATTATGCCACTTATTAATTATATACAGACTCCACCAAAAAAATGTATTTTTTGTGTTTGTTTTACATTTATATACTGATCACACATGTAATACTGTCTTCAGTTAAGCACATAGTTACTTTAGAGGTTCAAAATGTTGGCCGTTGGCAGTCAGACAGATAACAGAATGACAAGTGGTCGCTGCAATTTACATCGGTCAACGTTTCAATGGAGCTTGCTGCACAAGCCGCTGTAATCTCCCGGCGAAGGTCCTCCAGCACCTACAAGGCCGTAGCCAGGTATTTTTTTACGAATCCCCCCCGAAATATTCAAATACTAAAATTTTTTAAAATTTCAAAAACTTTGCTGTAATTTTCCAAAATGGAATTAATGAAAATTTTGGGGAGTGAATTTAAGCTCCCCTATCCCTCCCCTTGACTACGGCCTTGTTGGTACTGGAGGAACTTCGGCAGCAGATTACCGCGGCTCGTGCAGCGATCTTCATTGACACGTTGACCGACATAACTGCGAGGACCGTGGCGTTCCTTTATGCTGGCCGCCAAGGGCCAACATTTTGCACATCTAAAGTAACCATGTGCTTAACTGAAGACTGTACTACAAGTATGATGAGTATTTTAATGTAAAAGAAACTCACAATACATAGTTTTCGTTCTTTAAAGAGTGTATACATTTTTCTGGCGGACTCTGTATGTATAGTACTTGTAACATTTACTGTAATTTCCTGTAGCTAACTTTTTGAAATTTTCTACGATTACATTTATTTATAGATGTAAACGTAAAATAAAGGTTTTTATTCAGGTAACCATTCTTGTCTTTTTTATTCCTTGAGTATTGAAGCATGGGCTTATATGCTGGAAAAAACAAATTGTAGTTATGGATATAATAACCACAATTGCATTTCCTATTTAGACGTATTCCATAAGCAATAAAATAGAATGCATTATTCATCGAGTGTTAAATTGCAAATGCTGATTACTTTAATCAGTCAGCGATTAAACTTCTTAAAAAAGTATTTTTATTCACAAATTGTTTATAAATTTGCATTACGATAGAAGAGACATGCTTAAGATATCTTACAAATTTAAAACATTTTATCTGCTGTTGATTTAATTGTGGTTAACTTCTCAGCCACGATATAGTTCCTGCGGTGCAGGCGGGCAAAAGCCTGAACAATACACTATTCTGTCACCGTTTCTGCCTACTAAAATACCAATAACATAAGTATTTGCTAGTATTGCTACTTTTGATTTCCTGTGCAAGTAAAAGTGATGGTTCTCACTGATCAGGGGGTCTATTCACAGCATTGATGCAATTTGTCGTCGGTGAGAAGTCGCACTGAAACGTAGTTTTGGAAACAATTTACTATACCGTATAGAGTAATTTCAGTGCAACTTCTCACTGATGACAAATTGCGTGGGTGCTGTGAATATCCCCCGTATATTTTTGCAAATACCAAAATAAAAACAAATATTACATAACCTCCTTATCCATTTGCCTCTCAGTTATGTGATTATTACAGCAAATCCCAGTACTAATAAGTAGAGTCAAACATGAATCCTAAAATATCGAAATCACATTACGATCACATATTATTTTATTTTCACTTTCACTTTATATAAAATCGGATACACAGTTCAAAATAACCAACCAAACTATGAAATTGCAAGGATTTGACAGAAGTAAAATTAAAGAACAGCGCAAAACGTTAGAAAGAGATGGATGCACAGCTAGTCTGGCTCGAAAATAAAAATGTATGGAGAAATGAATAAATGTTTTCCCCTTTTACTCCCTTCAGCCCAACAACGCGTAAAAAACCGGTTCCGTGCCACCAACAAACGAAGTATCGCATGATAAGTAATTTTATAGAAATCATATATGATGAACAACTGTGTTGTAAAACCAATTCCATGTCCACCATCGCCACCAGGGGCGCATTTTCCTTTAGACTCGATTTCGTCAAGGTCAAAAAGTGAAAAAGACCCTTAATGCATTATTATTTGTGTAGATTAATAGCGCCATCTATTTTTTTATATCATAAATAAAAATACTTGTAATTTTCTAATGGATCCAATTTATATATCCATTATTTTAAATAAACGTCAGTACACGTCACATTTAGTGTATATTATTATCGTCATTTTGGCTGTATAAATGTAGATAATACTACAATTTTGATTAATTACGGCATAATTTTATCATGTGTACAATTAATACCGTAATGCGCTTATTTATCCGAAAATACCAACGTATATAACCTCAAATTTGGAACTTAAAATACAATTCGCGGCTAAACGGTAAGTCTCCGAAAGAACTTTATCTTAAGATTTGTGCGTCCCACACACGCTTACTCCCAGTTCCGTTAAAAAACACTCAGAAATAATAGTATTTCGTTCTGGAGAAATCCCCTTTAATTTCTCGTACTGTTTTTATTGGATTAACTTTTTCTTTAAAGAAGGCCTGATTTTTAGTCTTAGTAAAAATATTTTAACATAAAATGATTTTGAATATTTTCCTGAAATATTTTTATTTTTTGAACTGATTTAATTTAACAAATAATCAAATAATTACAATTTAAATATTAACCGAAACTGCAGGTCAATAAACTATCGTTTATTGGTAGAAACGTATCAATAAGACAAGTCCAAACATTTCTACGAAATGCAGATTTGTAACAATTAAGGAACAAACTGAAGTATTTAGTTTAATATTTTAGATTTTCATATTTATTACGAGTGTTTTCCACTCCTTGATTAAGCATGAAGTAAAATTTCGAGTTTAGAAAAGCCTAAAAGTTTGGTTTGGTCCAAAAAAATGTCAGGCTTATCTAAACTCGAAAAAAAAATTAAGAGACTTGATCTACACATGCATACGTTGTAAATTTTCCCACATTCATGGTTTTTTAAAAGACTTCAATATAAAGTCTCTAACGAGTGTTTTCCACTCCTAGGATAAGCATGAAGTAAAATTTCGAGTTTAGAAAAGCCCCGTGAAAATTTGGCGAGGGTCGCGCAGCGACCCGAGACAAATTTTCTGGGCTTTTCTAAACTCGAAATTTTATTTCATGCGCCACGCGGATAAAACACTGAAATATTGTTAAGTTCAAAATATACGTCTTTAGCATACTACGTTAGTAGTATGTTTTGAACTTCACTTTGATTTAGTGTTTTGTATGCGTCCAGAAAAATGTCAGGCTTTTCTAAACTCGAAAGAGAAAATGAAATATTTAAGACTTGATCTACACATGCATACGCTGTGAATTTTCCAACATTCATCGTTTTTTAAAACAGTTCAATACAAAGTTTCTAACGAGTGTTTTCCACTCCCAGGCTAAGCATGAAGTAAAATTTCGAGTTTAGAAAAACCCCGTGAAAATTTGTTGAGGGTCGCGCAGCGACCCGAGACAAATTTTCTGGGCTTTTCTAAACACGAAATTTTACTTCATGCGCCACGCGGATAAAACACTGAAATATTGTTAAGTTCAAAATATACGTCTTTAGCACACTACCTTGGTAGTATATTTTGAACTTATAATGAATCAGTGTTTTATACACCTGACGCATGAAGTAAATTTTCGAGTTTGGAAAAGCCTGAATATTTGGTTTGGCCGCGTAGTCACATTTTCAGGCTTTTCTAAATTCAAAATTTTACTTCATGCTTAATCTGGGAGTGGCTAGCTATAGCTTTAATTTAAATTCTTTTCAAAAACAACGAATTACTGAAGATTTAAAGCGTATAAAGTATATTGGGATATGCAAACTTAAAAGAAAAACTCCCTGTATATTAATTTCAGCTAATAAACTCGGGTAATTATTATTTCCATAATATTCTGGAGGGTATAATGCAGTGTCTTTTAAAATATCAGATTTGTAATAATAAACTGAGGTGCACTACTTCCATTCTAAGCTCCACAAAAGTTGTGCTTGCCCGGCGCATGCACCATTTATAAATTAGTCATCAGGAAACTCGTTTTCGAATAAGTATTGATTACTTCGCCGGATAAACGCTATTTGGAGTAATTTTAATCCTAAATCATTTGATTTAACATAAAAAAAAAAAAAATTGACAATATTTTTGTTTTAATGGATATATTGGCTGAAACCATCGGTTTTATAATAAAACATCATCTTTTAATTATTTATCAACAATTATTGGCATTACTTTTCTTATATTTTATCATTTAGATTTTAGTATGTATTATTATGCATGATTATTCAGTATTGTTTAAAGACTCCTAAACATGATTTGAACTATAAAATGAAATGTTTCCGTTCTCTTGATTCCAAACGGACTTATAGCAAATTTGGAGTTACGCTTTCGCGCAGCCTTTACCCGATGCTTTAACAAGTTGTTTTCTGGTTTAGCCCACTGCCGGCGCACGTGTGGGGCCGGTCGGCGTCGGGGGAGACGCCCCCAACTCCTCCGACGGTGCCCAGCGTCCGGAGAACGCACTCGACGCTCTGCTAGACGAACTCCAGACGTTCTCCAAGCCGCACACCGTCAACACGCAAATACCACAAGTATCCTACACCGAATCGGAACCGCCGACGCTCCCCGCAAAGGGCATCCCGCCCACGCACTTCAACCACCCCCCGACGATGCAGGAGATCGGGAGGAAGGGAAGCATGGATTCAGCGACGCTGCTCCCCACGCAGAATTTGACTGTGAGCACGGCGACGGGGAGCTTGAGGAGGCTGCATTCGTACCCAAGCGGTTCCGATACTGATAACAGCCCTCCGATCCAACCAATACAGAGGGTGCAGGCGGATGGGAAGAGCTCGGGGAAGCCGCCGATTCCGGAGAGGAACGCGGAGCTGCTGCAGCATATTTCTACGAAGCGGGTTCCGCCGCCCCCGCCGCCTAGAACCAGCTCGAAGTCGCCGCTGGCGTCGCCCACGTCGCCGAGCCTGCCGCCTAGATCCCCGGCGAGCAACCTCCAGCACATACAGAACGTCCAGAACATGGTGGAGAACAAACCACAGTCGCAGTTCGAAACTGCCACGCAAAACCTGGGCTTCGGAACGCTGAGGAGGAACATGCAGAACCGCTCGAGCCTGAAGGACCGCTCGCAGACCCTCCCGCGGAACGTCGGTTCCACGCTGCAGGTCCACACCGATTGTCCAGAGAACGTTATATCGGCGAGCAACAGCAGCAGCTGCGAAAGCGTCAACTCGCAGGATGGAACTAAGAAAAGGAAGGAGGAGCTTGAGCAACGCCACCAGGAGCTCCTCAAGAAGCAAAAGGCGCTGCAGGAACAGTACGCCAGGCTGCAGCAGCTCCAACGCGGAACCAACACCCTAGCCGTAATCCCACCAGCGCCCGATCAACTTCTCAAGAAAACCGGCAGCGAATCCAACATATTGCAAAAAATGGGGCTGCAATTAACCACCTCGCAAATCACCGGCTCTTTAACCAACCTCCCCAACACCACCATGAAACTCCAACCCAACAACCTTTCCAACTCGCAACAGCAGCAGCAGCAGAACAACAACACCAGCACGGGAGACGATACCAGCACCAGCTCCAACAGCAGCAGCACCACCAACAAGGTCTACGAAACTGATATACTGTGACCTCTAGGTACCAACAGTGTACAGACTGTATGCTAGCTTAAGTAAAACTTTAAGATCATATCAAAACAATGGAATTCAAAGAAGAAAAAAACAAGCAACTGTTAAGAAAAAACGTGTACAATCAATCAAAGCACGCGCGCGATGTTGGAAGATCAAGTGGCTTAATGGTTTGAAACAAAAGATAAAGTCGTTGCAGGTAGTGTGTTTATCACCTTTTTTTTTGTTTTGGTGTGTTAGGTTCTATATTCCTTCATGATCTTTTTCCAAGATTTTAATTTAAATTAAACAAACAACCAATTATCAAAAGATAACAGTAGAGACATTAGCAAAATTCTTCAAGCAAAATAAATGACAGGAGCACAGATTTAGTTTTTAGAAAGAGAAAGTATGAGCTGTAATTTTTTACAAGGAATTTTTACAAGGCGTCCGTATTTCGACAGAATGTATGGAAATCTAGATTATTTGAAGAGATAGTCAGTTAAATTGGGGCAAAGTTGCGTATTTTAGCGCACAATAATAATCTGAAAGCAAATTTACCAGGCTTCGCCGTTTTTGTAAAATATGCTGAAAGATCATATTTTTTCAATTTTCGGTTTTTTTATTTTTGCTCGAAAACTATTGAATCTAGATAGTTAAAACGTTGACATCGCACTTTTTAATAAGAAATTAGGACCATACTTTATTTTAAGATAACACTAATATTTATTCAGGAAACAGCCCCAACTTTTTTTTTATTTTACAGGCGCTATTTTGGATTGTCATATTGTTTAAAAAAAGTAGTTTATCTCGAATTCAGTGATGTTACACACTCATTACATAAGTTACATTTTTGTAAAGAGTCGCTCAATTGTTATTTTATACCCATCCCACTGAGCACATCCATTTAAATAATGTTTCACCAACATTAAAACAACGTTTAATGTTGCTACAATGTAAATATAGCGTTATTTGTCTGTGTTTTACTCAGTGGGATGTGTGTATCATGTTGAGAAAATGCCATAGAGCCATCTATTATTAAAAAACTCAAATTTTGTTATATTATACCCATGTCTATATTATGCATGTTGAGAAAATGCTATGACGCCCTATGTTAAGAGAACTGGAGTTTTTGTTACCTTGTACCCATGTAACAATCATACGTGTTGTAAAAACTGCTCAGATCCATCTGTAATTGAAATACTCAACTGTCTGTTGTTTCATACTCGTGTGTGTATCATACATGTTGAAAAATTGAACAGCGCCATCTATTGATTTAAAATGACCGGTATTATCAACAAGGGCCTGACGTGTAAGCAAATTATGGGCATTTAGAGTTGTCAAATGAGTGAGTTACTAAAATTTTCCCAGGGCACTTTTTCAATAAATCAGTTTATTTGACAATATCTCGAAAACAAAACACGATATTTCAAATTTGTTTTCAGATTATTATTGGGCCCTAAAATACGCAACTTTGTCTCAATTTATTCGGCTTTTTATCTCTTCAATTAACCCAATGTTGTTCGACGTTGTTCAGGCATTCGTTGTGTTATTAATTAAAATTTTAGAAAGTACACAAATTCAAAATTGCAAAAAAAAATCAACCATCCCACTGAGCAATCACATCATCAACATTAAAACAACGTTTAATGTTGCGACAATGTTGATATAATGTTATTTGTTTGTTATTTGTTTAGTGGGATCTTAAATATATTCCTGTAAAGCAAAAAAAAAATTGTGGAGAGATAAAAAAATCAAATGTATTTCGATTGTAAATAGAATTAACTACTGACAAATTCTTACACATGTTGAAGGGTTGACTAGAAGTTTACAAAGATCAAAAAACTGGTCATTATAAACAAAGGTTTAAGACCATCCATAGTTTTGTTAAACTGACTAAAATACAAGACTAGCTGTGTTTATACTAATAAACAATTAAAATTTATTTCATTAACTTCAACTAGCAATCAAATAATATATGCAACTTGTTATACACACATCAAGTAATTAATTTACATTTCAACTTTGTTTTATATATGCAATTCAACACTATTCAATTTGATTTCAATAATTTGAAAGTGAAATTAATTAGGTACTATTAGTTTTTGTATACTTACCGAGTTTTTCACTTTATGATTTAATTGATTTAAATCAGGCACTAGTGAAAATAATATATGCAACTTATTATACACAAAAATAAATTTCTTTCTGTGTTTTTGTTTGTAATTGTATAGTTTTAAACTATTACAATTAAATTCGTTTGTTTATACATTAAAGTTATTAAGTGCTATTCATTTCTCTGGTTTTTAACGACTTTTACTTATGAACCAACGAATTATTTGATGTAATCCGCGCGATGGTAAAATAATATATGCAATATTAAAAATAATACATGCAACTTATTATACACACAAAAATAATTTTTCTCCTGTATTTTTGTTTGTAATTGTATAATTTTAAACTATTACAATTAAATTCGTTTGTTTATACATTAAAGTCATGAGGCGCTATTAATTTCTTTTGTTTGTAACGACTTTTACTTTTAAACCAACGAATTATTTGATGTAATCCGCGCGATGTAAAAATATTATATGCAACTTTATATACGCAAAGTATGTGTGTATGTTAAATTGCGTATAGAGAGTTTTTGCTTTAAATAGATATATATAGATATGTATATTCCAATTATAAGCTGTAAATCTTCAAAAATTCGTGTTTTTTTTTTAAACAAGAAATATATGAAAATATACGGCACTTATTTGGGATATGTATACTTGAACAAAACTTATTACACACAGTCAAGGCTCTGGTGTTTTTTTTTGCTTTTAATTCTGTATGTATAATTTTAAACTATTATCTTGATTTTGTTTGTTTGTACATAAAATGTATTAATCGCTAATAATTTCCTCTGTACTTACCGGTTTAACTTATAAATCAACGAATTATTCAATTTAATTCGCGCAACGGTAAAATGTCATATGCAACTTTACAGACGCAGAATAAGTATGTTAAATTGCATATATTATTTCATTATTTCGCGTTGGGATTGTGGATTTGAGGAGTTTAAGCGCACTATTTTTTTTTTTTATTACGTTTATTTTGAGTGCCAATTCAATTCCAGGAAGTCGTAAAAGCGAAAAACGTATGCGTTTTTTTGTAAAAGAATCAGAATCAGTCTCAGAATTGAATAGGATTTTCTTTGAAATTTAATTTGAAAAAAAAATTGTATTTGGCTGTAACTTTTGAATCGGTGTACCAATTTTTGTGATTTCAACGCTAAAATCTTTTTAATTAATCACACTTCGAAATGCGAAGATCAGTATTTTAAACCTTGAGCAAAAACAAGCTTTATAATCACTAAAAATGAGGATCTAAAGAAATTCTTTGGTTGAATTGTTTCAATTTTAACATTTATCAAAATTTCTTTTATACTGAATTGAAAAGATCGTGAACGAAATTTTTTTTTTTTTCAAAAATTCCGTTCCCACTTATACAGGGAATTTTCTTTTGAGTATACATATGCATACAAAGTAAATCTTCCGGCGTTCGTTATTTTTCAAAGGAGTTTAATTTGAAGCTTTAAACGAGTGTTTTCCACTCCCAGATTAAGCATGAAGTAAAATTTCGAGTTTAGAAAAGGCTGAAAATTTGGTATGGTCGCGTAGCGCGAAGCGCGGAGCGACCAAACCAAATTTTCAGGCTTTTCTAAACTCGAAATTTTACTTCATGCGCCACGCGTATAAAACATTGATTTCAAGTGAAGTTCAAAATATACTGCTGTAGAATAATGCTTTAGCAGTATATTTTGAACTTCACGATATTTCAATGTTTTATACGCGTGGCGCATGAAGTAAAATTTCGAGTTTAGAAAAGCCTGAAAATTTGGTTCGGTCGCTCCGCGCTTCGCGCTACGCGACCAAACCAAATTTTCAGGCTTTTCTAAACTCGAAATTTTACTTCATGCTTAGCCTGGGAGTGGAAAACACCCGTTTGAAGCTTTAAATTCAACTCTTTAAAAAACAACCAATACTTAAAGATTTTCAGTCTATATCCTGTAAATGTGACAAATTTATACCTAAAAGAAAAACTCCTGGGAAGTTCAGCAGCACAACCCAAAACCATGTAACATGTAAATAAGCTCACTATATAAACATAATAAAACAAAATGTTTCTGCACGAAAAAAACACCACACGGTTATTCAACAAAAAAATTATTAAAAAAAACATGAATGTAAATATGTTTGCGCAATTTGGAGGAAATTAAAACAAAAACAAAAACTTGCTCAAAAAAAAAACAAATGTAGAAACCACGTCGTTGCACATAAAACATAAAAATAGGGGAAATTGTGGTGTTTAATGTTTTACGAAAAAAAAAATACTTTTTCATTGTATACTTCAAGTATTTAATTACTCAAACATTTTTAATGGAATCACATACATAAGTACATACAAAAAAATATACAAAAACACAAAAAATATCACTGTAGACCAAACAATTGAGATTACTAAAAAAAAAGCGTTATTTAATTTCGGTTTTAACGATTAAATGTAAATAAATACTCAATTATTATACATATAAATAATTACTTAATGGGAATGCCAAAGATGTATAAGACTTAACACTTGACATACAAACAAAAAATAATACAAAAAAAACAATTATGTAACTGTGTGTGTGTGCAACCAGTATTAATGAACAGTAGAGTAAACATTATATCTTATGATAGACATGTTTTATTACATTTTACATGCATTTTAGTATATTATAAATAAATAAATGTATATATAAACGTACGTAAACACGACACACACTGTTCTTCGTTGTTTAATTTAATTTGATGATGATAAAAAAGGTGTATTTTTTTTGTAAATAATTGTTTATGGTGAGGAAAATGTGGCTACTTAATTTTTAGGTGCCAATGTGCAGAGTAGTTTTTTAAATTTATAATCCAGCCGGCTGTGAATTATCCGACTTCAAAATACTAGAATGTAAAATCGTATGAAAATACGGCAATGTAGAATCATAAGAAAATATGACAATGTATAATCATAAGAAAATACGAGAATCTAAAAAAAGATCCACAGAATTATCAAGACAGCTTTGAATAATTGCAAAACTGACATCTCGCCAGCTTTGAAAAAGAGCCAGTCATGGATTAATCAAGGATACTGTGAATTAGTGTAAATCTGTCTTTATTATCATAACAGAAACATCTAGCTAGCTGTGAGTTGTGTCAAAGTGGGCTGGATGCTAAATTTAAAAAATTTCTCTGTAATTTAATAACTGTAATTGAACATTAAATAAAATATACATATATACAACGACTCTTAATTATCTTTCATTTTTATAATCTAATGTTTACTTTTTGTTGATTTTTTTGCTTCCGTGAAGTTCTAGGATTTTCGCCCGCAGCTTAGAAATTAATTTCGGAAGGTTTTTAGTCTCTGCATAGAATTTCCTGAATTCATCTATTTCTGATGGCGAGCAAAAACTTTGAACATCAAAATCTGGAAATGTATGTTATTAAAAGAAAAAGTATATTCAATAAAGTCGAGTTCATTTCTATCCGTCCTCTCACTAGTGTAAATTTTGTAAAATTGTGTGGAGTGAAAAGAGGTTTAGTGTTACTAGTGTCAGTCTCGCTTGTTAACGTACAAAACAAAAGGTACCGTGCGATCATTTAAATTATACACTGGCGAAAGAAATTAACGCATCACATTAATTTTTTTAATTTAAAAATAAAGTTTTGATGTTTAAAAACAAAAAAAATAACAACAAAACCAACTGAACTATAATAATGATTTTCAACACATTTTCTTTCATTAATGACTAAAATAATGTCATAAATAAAAAGAGGAAAAAAGTTAACATGTGATTATAAGACTTAATATCTAGTGTTTCCTCCTCTTGCTCAAATAACTGCCTGACAGCGACGGCTCATACTGTTAATTAATGATCCAATTTCATCCTGGTTAATATCTTCCCAAATTTCCTGCAATCTTTGTCCAAGCTCTTGTTGATTGCTTGGACGCCGAGGAAGTGCTCTAAGGCGTCTGCCCATCGCGTCCCATAGGTGTTCGATCGGATTAAGATCGGGACTCCTGGCTGGCCATTGCATTGTGTTGATACCCACTAGGTCAAGATACTGTTGTACAATTCGGGCACTGTGTGGTTTTGCATTGTCATGCATAAACAGGAAATCGTTTCCTCCAAAGGGAGCAAAAGGCATTACGGATGGTTCTAAAATGTTTGCAATATAAGACGCTGCCGTGATGCTTCCTCTTGGTATGACCACCAACTCCGTACGAGCCTCTAAAGTGATACCACCCCACACCATAACAGAGCCTCCACCAAACATAACAGTCGGAACAATGTTACACTGCGCATAACGTTCACCTGGCCGTCTGTACACATGCATTCGTCTGTCACTGCCGTAAAGACAAAATCTGGACTCGTCGCTAAACATAACATTAGCCCAATCGGCCTGTAACCAGTTTACATGTTCTTGCGCAAATGTTAACCTGGCTCTGCGATGGTCTGCGGTTAATTGTGGTCCTTTTGCCGCTGTTTTCCGAGTTAAATCTAAACCACGTAACCTTTTTCTAATGGTAACGGAACTTACATGAACATTGTGGATCTCTGCGAGCATATTTTGTAGCCTAGGAGCCGTAATAAACCGTTCGCGTAACGTCTGCATCATTAAAAACGGTCTTGAACAGCAGTTGTGGCCCTTTTTCTCCCTTGTCCTGGCCTTCTTGAGTATGCCTGAGTTTCCCGATGTCTCTTCAAGACACGGGATACGGTCGATTGATTAACACCAAGACGCTGACTGATGTAACGCTGATTCCTACCTTCTTCTGCAAGTGTAACCACAATCACAGCTTCTTCACTGCTTAAATTAATATTCGGACGTCTATCCATATTCATTCTTCACTATTTAGCACTTAATTTTAACAATTACTTGAAAACAAACTCAAAAAGAAATTTTATATGAACCTTTCTTACAGTCAGAATAATGAAAAGTGCTTCATTTTATTTATTGACAGAAAACCATGAGAACAAAAGACAAAACACAACATGTAAAACAGCATGCTTGATAAGATTTCTTATTGTAAAAATATGTTTGTGTTCAAAGAAAACTCGATTCCAAGATATCAAAAAAATTCACAAATGATGCGTTAATTTCTTTCGCCAGTGTAAATTAGAGGTCAGTCTTGCTTGTCAACGTACAAAACAAAAGGTACAGTGCGATCATTTAAATTATAAATTAGAGTAGGTGGCATTTTTGATGTGTGATTGCCCAGAACACTAATAGGGTCAGAAAGTGATGACGTTAAAAATGAGTGGAAAAATCAAACATGTGTCATACTTCGAAAACACTGTCAAAATATTGGCAGTATTGACAACGTATATAAGGGCGAGAATAAAATAGGTTCTGTTTAGAGGCAACCTTTGTGTAATGAACCCGACTTTAGGTGTAATATAAAAAAACTCACCAATGAGTTCTTTTTTTTTAGAATCGATTTTTAAAATCACACTGTGTTCAACTTTCTCCTCATTCATAAAAAAATTAACTCCACACTTATATTCATCCTCTGCAATGGACAAAATTTCAACGTCGAATTTGAAGGCTTCGAAATACAAGCCAGTGATCGTTCCAAAGATTTTCAACAAACGCTCATGGTCTGCAATGGAAAAACAGAAAATGAACAAAAACAAACGAACCCAGTAAATCAACACTGCACCATTCGACAGCCGATGTTTTTCTTCCTTCAAAGCCCCAAGTTTTTTCATCATGACCTTTAATTCCTCCTGAGCCAGTTCACACTCCCTGCGGAGACATTTTTCATCATACAATTCATGGCCCCTTTTCACAAGGTCCTGAATTTGGGTCTGATGTTTCACAGGTTCAACTGAAAATAAATGAAAATCCATCCCGTCAATCCTCAACATTTTATAACCTGACAAGATGAGTACGTGCCATGTTCTGCACAGTTACCCATTTCGCACCATTTTATTTGGATTTCTGATTGGGAATTCATTAGACGGAACATTACTTACACCCAGTATAAGCCGCTTGGGCTCTCCTTTCGAGATTCTGAGTGCTTTTTTCTAAATGTTGAACGAATTCTTGAGCCAGATTCAACAAATCGCCCTTTATGGGTATATCCGGTTCTTCTTCGATCTCCGCTTCAAACTCATTGCATTCTGAAGAATTGACAAAAAATTAGAAAAAAAACGATAATGAACATGTCAGTATTTTATTTGTAAAATTTAGGAGTATTTCCTTTCTCAAATTCTGAACAAAATTAATTAGTAAAGGCCGGTTCACAATCAAATCGGAAAGGAGAACCAACTACAAAGCGCTCGATTGAACATGTTAACAAGGAAATTTAAATATATTTTTGTTAGAATTTCAAGTGTTTATTACACTTTTCTTGAATATACTTCTTCTTCAGCGTAATGAATGGCCTCGGCTAATAGGCCCTGTTGACCAGTCACAGTAATTTTGTATAATTTAATAAATAGTTTAATAGAGTTTCGCTATCCCAGAGGAAAGGAGAGGGATTTACGGAAAATACACACGTAGTTGCATAGGATGCATGATTGTAAAGGATGAAATAGAGAGGTTGAAAAAGGATTTGTGAAACAACCACCTTCTTAAATATAAGTACACAAGTTTTTTTATTATAGGTTATGTACAAACACAATCAAATAATTTCAATCCTTACCATCATGATCAAAATGTTCTAGTTTTTCATCAAACTGCCTCCAAGTATAGTCTTTCATGACTATTTTCAACAGATATTTGCATTTAAATTAATCACAGAACAACCGTTAAAATTTAAACTGGAAGTTCCGAGATTTGTCGCCGAGAGTTCATTTTTCTAGGGGCCCGGTGGCCAGACCCAGTAGACTCCATATGATTCTATAAGTTCACATATATAGTTGACCGACCCACTCGATGGGAGGGCGCATAGTCGGAATTTCAAATTTCCCGCAATTTCTAACGTGGGCTAGTTTTCATTCAACAGCTGTCAGATCCGTCGGATCTGAATACACAAAAATGCTGATAAGACGAAATCGTCTCGAGATGAGCGTTAATAAATATAAATAATTACAATCGTAAGTATGTAAAATATTTATAAATTTTAACCTATTGTGTATTATTTTAAATAAGTGTACAGTCAAACAAATTTAAAACCAGGGTGTTACTACATTATTTCTTCCTAGTACATGTGGATGATCTTCAAGTATACTAAATATCCATGGTCGTGGATATTTTCATCATACTAAACTAGGAACATTTTTTCATGGAGTAGATCCCCGTTATTGTTGGATTAAGCAATTCTGAATCTTTGGGGATGGGCGTTAACATTAATAATTAAAACTGTAAGTTTATGTAATATTTTAAGTTTTCAAGCCATTGTCTATTCTTTTAATTAAATCTGCAGTCATATACATTTAAAACCAGTGTGTCTACATTATTTCTCTTTATTTCTTCCTAGCATTCTTGAATGATCTTCAAGTACTATGCATGAAACAACTACGGATGTGGAGATTTTCTTCACACCAGGCTAGGAGCATACTTCCATGGAGAATGTTCCCGTTGCTGTTGGATCAAGCAATTCTGAAATTTCATCTAGTCACAAAGTACGATCTCAGAACATAAAATAATGTCTTAAATTCAATTACACGGTTTTTCTATTGCATTTCACTATTGATCAAATGAGATTCACTATATCCCAAATATCTTTCACCTTGTCAAATATAAGGCAAAGGATTTCCCGATTTACGAAATAAGTTTCACCATATACCAAATACTTCCCTTTAATATTTTTGCTGAATATTTTTGCAGTAACAATAACTTTCTTCTGGAAATATTTTATTTGTATTTATACATACCAGGAGTTTTCTTTTAAGTATATGTATTTCAAATTTAACCTATTTTCTGTAAATCTTTAGATATTCCTTGTTTTTTTTAAAGTTCAATTTGAAGCTTTAAATGAGTGTTTTTCACTCCCAGACTAAGCATGAAGTAAAATTTCGAGTTTAGAAAAGCCCCGTGAAAATTTGTCGAGGGTCGCGCAGCGACCCGAGACAAATTTTCTGGGCTTTTCTAAACTCGAAATTTTACTTCATGCGCCACGCGTATAAAACACAGATTTCAAGTGAAATTAGAATATATATAAATTTCACAGTATTTTAGTGTTCTATACGCGTGGCGCATGAAGTAAAATTTCGAGTTTAGAAAAGCCCAGAAAATTTCTCTCGGGTCGCTGCGCGACCCTCGACAAATTTTCACGGGGCTTTTCTAAACTCGAAATTTTACTTCATGCTTAGTCTGGGAGTGGAAAACACTCGTTTAAAGCTTTATATTGAACTCTTTTGAAAAACAACGAATGTCTGAAAATTTACAGCTTATGCATATGTTTACCTTAAAGAAAAATTCACTGTATGGAACACTACTTACGCCAACATCCTTATCCGGATAAGGAGACCTCTTATTTCATTTATAAGATGCATTTTTTGACGAACTGCACACATTTTGTTGAGAAGTGAAATGTAATTAGGTTTTGACATGTAGCGAAATATATTTGTAATAACTTTTTAAATATACATTTAACATGTTCATTAGGTCTTTGGTATTTTTCGCATCGCACGGTAATTTAATACCGTGCGATGTTCCCCGCACCGCACCCACCATTCAATGTTATGGGGGTGCACCGTACACCCCGCTTAGCAAGAATCCCGCCCGTTCCCCGCGCCCAATGACGACATTTGCGATTGCAGCGCTGTCTTATCGAGTGGGTCGGTTAACTAAAATCATGATACGTGGAGCCCCCTATGAGTTATCAATCTAATTTAATCTATGCCGGTGGCGCCACTGAAATATAGTAATACTGGAACGCGCACTGCCTATGATCGCTGGGTTAAGAAAGCGAGCCGAGAGAGATAGCGACCAAAGGGTCTTGTGTCATTGTCTCACGCTCCTCGCGCATGCGCATTAGAACTAAAGTCAGGCGGCGTACATCACGGCACAAAAGTGAATCTCTGTTAACTTTTTTTCACATTGAGCTTAATGTTTTATTTTTTTTAATCGATTAACGTTAAAAGTTGAACACGTCTTAGTTAAATAATTTCCCCGTTCATCTAGCCCGCTTATTTTCGTTCAGTCCGCTTAGTTCAATAGGAGTAAAGTCTTGAAAATACTTCTGGAACGGACTGTACGACGGAGACACAAGACCCGTTACTCGCTATCTCTGTCGGCTCGCGCTGGCGTCTGGCGCTGACACCGAAGTTGCTCATCTATGATGATGTATTACAATTATAGAGGTTGTTCTAAGTTCTAGTATTTGTCGCAATGGCGGTTGCATCAACAACTTTATCCCGCCTTATTTTAAAAATATCATAAAGGTGGTAGTAAATCATTCATATCATATCAAGGTCGGTATTCCTAGGCCCATATTTACAGCACCCATGCAATTTGTCATCGCTAAGAACTTGCACCAAAATGATATAATGTTACTTCATACGGATGGGTAAATTCATCAATTGATGAATGAGCCCATTGTTTGGCAACTTTACCTGTTTAAATTCCAGTTGTTTACTGTTGGTGCTAGGTGGCGCAAAGTCTGCCCTACGAAGTGCAGGATAACCTGTAATGTTTTTGTTTTATTATAGATTAAATTAATTACTCATAATTATTGTTGTTACTGACTATAAATTAATAAATCCCTAGGAATAATCAAATTTTAGACTTATGCGTTAGCGGCCAACTTCACTGCATAGTGGGAGAGAAACGTCAATGTCATTCCACTTGTCATTCTGTGCGTTTGTTGTCCATTTGCATGGCGTTAAATTAATATGTAAAAGTTGCGTTTCCAGTGGCCTCTTCGAGCTCAAAGTGAAAACGGTCGGTTTCTCCAACTGGTGCGTCGAAGATTGAAAAGCAGCGATGGGACTATTCGGCACCGCGCCGCCCTGCGAAAACGACGTCGGTGAGTCATTGCTATTGCACCAAATATCAAAATTGTTGTTTTCGCCAACAGACGAAAATAATGTCATTGTGGAACAGCTAATTTTTATTTCACGCACAAAAGAGCAGTGTTTCTGTCATTGTGGATTAACTTAGGCTTATACAATAATTGTGGATTAAACATAAGTAGAATGAAATTGCCCAAACTTGGTTGTAGAATACTGTGGATTAACTAGAGATCAGTTTACATTAGAGTGAATGTGATTTAAACGGAATTTATGCTAAACTTGGTCTAAGTCAGTATTATATTACTGGACGTTCATAATTAGGTTATTTTATTACTGTAATTATAGGAAATAATAATTTTCATTAATTACTATCGTCACAATAAAGCAATGGTCCTCACTTTTACTTTATATGTTCAATGATTTTTTAAATATTTTTTTATGTGCGAACACTCCTCGTTTGTGTAATTAACTTAGGCTTATACAATAATTGTGGATTAACTAGAGCTAAGTTTGTATTAAAATGAATGTGCCCCTTAAGATATTTTATTGTAGACGCAATTATTTGGCGTAGAAGTGAAAGTATGGTTTTTATAAAAAAAAAAAATCTTTATACTCTCTAACAAATCATGCTTATCATTCAACAAAATCAATATAACTCGAGAAAATTATTATATTCATTGCCTCCTTGAAAATTATTTACTTTTTGTATGAAATTGAGATCGACGAGACATACAAACAAAACCACAATGTAATGTAAGTAATTAGTCCTTGACACTAGAACGTAATATTATCAAAGTGCGCACAAACAAGTCAGGGTCTTAACAGGTTGTTCATCTTTTGTGGCATTGTCTTTGTGATAATAATTCGTTAATTGTTTGGATTGTGCATCTCGTACAATTCATGAATTTCACTGACAAGATGCACAAACTGGTATCCGTATGTTGTTTGTAGATAACGACGTAATTATCTGCTATGATTCATTTAATGAGTTGTTGTTTATTTATGTTGTGAGTTTATTACTTTTTGAGTAAATTCCAAGGAATTAACAAAATTGTGTTTAAATATTATTGCAGCATTGGAACTATTGTGTTATTGATCAATTTATTATTAATTATCGAGTGGCCGATGACAAACCTTGAATATGTTTTTATTAGGTTATTATAGCCGAGCTGCCACCCACGTAAAGTGTATAAAAATATCCCTTGATTATTGTACGAATTTCACCAGCTAATGGCAGCCGCTAATTTATGCCACTCTACCTGTTCAGCAGCCCAAGTTTAGTCCTATTTTATGTACAAAATTTATTGAGATAGATGTGTATAAACTAGTTACCCTTGTAATTACGACAAGATTAAAACAAATTTATTATCCTTAAGTAAAGACATAAATAAATTCAATTCTTACAGCATTTAAGATATTATTAATAAGCTACAGCCTTATTAATAAAATTGCGATTAATTAATAAAAAAAAATGGGCATCTGCATATTCTTCATTAGTAAACATTAAAGTGATGGTTAACTTACAAGTGACAGCAAAACAAATCAAGCGGATTCCTTACAATTTTGAACAGTTTTCTTCAACAAGCTATAGTTCACTAACCTTTCCGAATCGGATCTATGTTGATATCACCTTTTTTTGCTTAAAATGATTTAAGTAATACACTCTTGAAGTTTAGCTGATTCCTCCCGAGACACTCTGTATGTGTGTATACTTTGAATAAAATTTCCTTGTATGCTAAATCTGCGGTTTTCTTTTCAGAGAAGGCGACAAACGAGAAAAACTCCTCTGAGGAATGGGGGGCGATTTTAGAGGTGTGCGACAAAGCGGGCAAATCGCCACAGGATGCTAAAGATTACCTTAAAGCAATACTCAAACGACTTAACAATCCCGATCCACACATAGCTACACAAGCAGTCACGGTAAGTTAAAATTAAATTTACTAGTAATGGTATTTACTTACAATTTTCGAAAACAACCAAAAGTTTGGTTAGAATCTGCTTTACTTACAATTTTCCAAAGCAACAAAAAGTTTGGTTAGAATCTGCTGTAGTGTCAAAAATGGTGTATATGCGTTAGAGTCCTGCACGAGTACGTAAAAATATATCCTGTTAATAATCGCCGATTACGTTGCTACGCGATACGATTACATACTCGTGGAGCGGCATCGTCGCATCGTAGACCTGTAACGATTAGTAATCGGCGATTACAATTCAAACATAATCATGTCAGATCTGTCAGGCTGTACCGATTATTAATCAAAAATAATAATTTGATTTAAACTCTCAGTATCGTTTGACATTTGTAATACATTGTGTCATATAAGTGGTGATTGATGTATTTTGTTGTTTGTTGGTAAACAATATCAATTACAAATTTATATTTCCGAAAAAAATTAAAATGTGTGCAAGAGTCGGGTACGAGTGCGGTCTAGCTTTTTTTTAAAAAGATGTCAACAGTGCAACGAAAGAAATCGAACTATTCGTAATATTTGTGGTATGTGAAGATATTTCAATTCGGAAAAAGATGCAGTCCTTCAAATTTGAAGAAGCACGCTTGTTCCAAAAATAAATACAACCATGAGGATGATAGTTGAACAGGCACACGGGTACTCAGGAAATAATGAACAATTGTGATCAACGTTCTTTTGATATTGTAAATAGGGAGGGTTTTAAAGCTTTGCCTTAGTCGCTTGTTGAAATTAGGGTTAATCTTGAAATGAAAAATTTCAAAATTGATGGTCTTTGTCACATAATTTCCTTTTGATTTTAAAAAATAGAACAAATATAATTATTCTAAAAGACCTTAACGTGCTTCAAGGCCATTTCATGACAAATCTTTACATGTTTTATGTTGATTGTAAGTAAATCGTGTATATAAGATGTAATGAATATTTTTGTGTTAAATTCACGTTATTTTTTCTACAAGTAAAAAAAAAATCGCGATAGTAATTAACTAAATCCGATATCCAAAGTGCCAATTTTCGATATGTTTTTGTTAAATTTATTAGAACTATTAAAAAAATAATATTATACATGACAGTCATTAATAAAATGAATTACCGATGAATCATTGACTGTTAAGTGTCCGAGTTACAGACAAAGTGCTGGACTCCGACTACATTGGCCGGCCAGAACTTTATTAAACTTAATCTTCAATTTTTCAAAACAATAACAATATTAATTATCTCTCTTTGATCCTAACACATTGGTGTAGTAGTTTTCCTTCACGTCAATTCCTGACGGGGTAACATCTTGAAGACTGACGCCATATAAATTCCGAACACATCCCGAGTCGCCTATGTCGGGAAATTTCTAGCCACTTATTATATTTTACTTTAGCACAGAACACAATTTTAACCATCACTGAGCAGAGGCAACATGTTCCCAAAAATGACTTAAAACAATTTTTGTGTGTGAACTAAATGTAGACGTTGCAACACATACACCTTTTAAGATTATTTATTTTTGCAATTGATGTTGAGTATGTTGAGTAAAAACACAATATTTTTTTATATAACAGTTGTATCTAAAGATATTAATAACTGTTTAAAATCATTGAGAAAAATGTACCTGTATAACCGATTACTCATACGATTCTGCATAAATTAACGATTATAATCATGTAATCATGAGTACGATTACGAGTATGTTTATACTCATCGTTGCATTGCAACGATGAGTATTTGTATCTGTAATCGCCGATTCCATACATACTCGTGCAGGTCTCTAATATGCGTTATAGAAAACTGCATTGCTTTTTCCTGCGTGGCGTGACTTACCTGCATCTTATTTGGCACTCGGCCTTACATAGAAATGTAACAACGGCAACTTGTTTTATTAACTCATACACAAGACTTTAAATTTATGTTATAGTTAACTTTGTATTGTTATTAGTTAACTAATATTTTAATGAAAACTGGTTCAAACGTGTATAAAAGAGTGTGTGCTAGGTTTTTTGTATTGAATTTTTAATCTACTTTTGTTTCTTTTTTAAGTAATTGTTATTTGCTTCTAATATTTTAGTTGTTAGACGCGTGTGTGAAAAATTGTGGCAAGACGTTTCACATAGAGGTGGCCTCCAGGGAATTCGAAAACGAATACCAAAAACTGCTGAAGAAGAGCCACCCGAAGGTCGCTCAGATGCTGAAGGAATCGCTGAAGCGGTGGGCGGAGAACGAGTTCAAGACCGACGTGCAGCTCAACTTGATCCCATCCCTGTTCATGAAGTTGAAGAATTCGGGCACGGATTTCACCGTCGAAGAACAGGTAGGTGAAAGATGAATTTGGAGGTTAATTCAGTTGTAATATTTTGCCAAAGAAATCGTAATAATATTTTGACCAAGATATGAGCATCGAAGAGCAGGTAGGTGCATGATTTTTAGGTTAGAGTATCAGTTTAGTTATAATAATTATTACTATAATTTGAAATGTAATTATTTTTAGCCGAAGAAAACGACGTTGAGCAAAGACCCTAACGTGGTGCAGTCTCAGGAGGAGGAGGATCAAATAGCAAAGGCGCTGGAGCTGTCGCTGAAGGAGGCGTCGGGTTCGCCCAGGAACACGTCAAACGCGACCTCGCTGTATCCCTCAACGAACGTGGCGCAGGCCATGGTGCTGCCTGCCGCCAAGGAGCCGAGGAAGGTGAGGGCTTTGTACGATTTCGAGGCAGCCGAGGACAACGAGTTGACATTTAATAGTGGAGAAATAAGTAAGTTATGAGAAAGTATTTAAAATAATAGAATTATAAATAATAAAAAGAACAAAGAACATCCTTATGGCTGTTGGTTTCCTTATAACTCGAATACCTCTCGAGATTCTTTTAATCTCTCTAATGAATTAACGGTTTCTCGAACGAATCTTAAAATGTTTTCAATATAAGTACGAATATTTCAAATTCAAAACTATTTCTTTTCTTAATTTTTAATTGCTCTTGTACTTTTCTTCTAAAATGACCTTGGAAGCAGGAAAATGCATGTGTGCCCAAATCAAACTTTCAGGCTTTTCTAAACTCGAAATTTTACTTCATGCTTAGTCTGGGAGTGGAAAATACTCTTTGAAAGTTTCAAATTGAACTCATTTAAAAAACAACCAACATCTGAACATGTATACTTAAAAGAAAAACTTCCTGTATGTAACAAATATATGTGCGTTTAGGAAAACAATACTCATTCTTTATTTTCCTACCTTTTTTTTTTCTTTCAGTTTTCATATTAGATGACTCTGATCCGAACTGGTGGAAGGGGAGCAATCAAAGGGGGGAAGGTCTGTTTCCCGCCAATTTTGTCACGAACGACTTATCCTTAGATACTGATCAATTAGGTAATGTAAATGAATGAACAGTGTTTAGTGTTTTTTTTTTTCTATTTTTCGGTGTGAAGTTGTATATAAAAGATGTTTTCGTTATAGTGAATGAGAAGAAGAAGAAACTCGTGCTGCTGGACGAGTCCTTGGATAAAAAACTGGACGAGATCAAGGAGCCTGAGGTGGTGGAGATAGACGAGAACAAAATTGACCGGTTGCTGCATCTGCTGCACGAGGCCGACCCGACGAATCCCGATCACGACACCAAAGAAATGTTAGGACTAGAAAGTGAGTGTAAAATAGTGATTTAAACAATCAGTTTAGCTCAGTGGTGGGGAAACTTTTTTTAAGACGGGCCATTTGTAATAACCAGACAATCGTAGCGGGCCAAAGAATAATGCTTAATCGTAGGTAGGTAGTTTTTATGCGGGTCGTCACATTACGAAGTAAGAACGCGTTCAAACATTCTCACGACGGCACTCTTAAACGGGCCGGATTAAACCTTTCCGCGGGCCGTAGTTTCCCCATCACTGGTTTAGCTATATTGGTTTTTTTTTTCTTTATTAACCAACAAGATCTGGTGATTTTTGTATAATGTTGGATATTTGGTTGGATTCTCTGGTTTTAATTCTGACTTTTGCCTTTAAAATAAACTTAAGGTTATGTTTTCCACATGGTTGCCATGTGCTTAATTAACCTCTTATAAGGATTAATTAAGTGGTAGAACCAAGGATGTTATATCTACAGATTGCTTACTTGCGAAAATAATACCTACCACAATATGGCCGCCGTTTGTTGATATTCCGAGTGAACTTAATATTGTTATATTTTTGGTGTTACTTCACAGTGTTGTGCCCCTTGTTTAATTATTTTGGACATCGTTTACTATTTTATTTATTATTTTAAGACTTTTGTGTGTGTGTGTGTGTGTTTATTAATATCGTCAATATAGGTTAGTCCATAGAATAGTTTTCTGTAAAAAATTAATTGTTTGTTCAGTATTCTGGCACCGAATACCCAAATGTGTTTAGTATACAAAGGAGAATATTTATTAATATAAATAATAAAATACATTTATTTAAAGAGGGAAATAAAAAATGACGCTAGTGCTAATAATAAATATTATTTTAGAGGAAGTCAACGGCATGGGAGGCTTGATAGACAAGGAATTAGAAAAGGTCGACAGGAAGCACGCCCAGCTGACACAGTTGAGCTCAGATTTAGTCGATGCTCTCAGTTTGTACCACACTTTAATGAGGGAGCCTCAATACCCAACCATACCTATGAATAAAGTCCAGTACCAGAGTTACCAACAACCGCCTAATTCAATGGTTAGCAATAAAATCATGTTATGCTAAAAACTAAGGCTGGGATTCAAATGATTCAATTATTTAAATGTTCGTTCAAAAACATATTTGAATATTTAAATATGTGAATAATTTAGTCATTGAAATATTCATATTTAAATTATAAAAGAGCTGGTTCAACTGAACGCCTTTTGGCGCCTCGTTGAACACGAGTTTAAGATGATCGAGAGTTCAACTGAACTCGAATTCAAGATGATCTAGAGTTCAACTGAACTTGAGTTCAAAATGATCTAGAGTTCAACTAAACTCCAGTTCAAGATAATCTACAGTTCAGCTGAACTCCAGTTCAAGATGATCTACTGTTCAACTAAACTCGAGTTCAAGATGATCTAGAGCCCAACTGAACTCAAGTTCAAGATGATCTAGAGTTCAATTTAACTCGATTTTAACTCAATTGGTGCATCTGACCCATAATTTAGTTCCATTATTACTTTTCATCTAGATGTTTAATGGGACGATGCCGCATCAACATCATCATCAACAACCGCCACCAAGTATGGCCGGGGGCCCACCTTCCATGATGAGTTACGATGGTAGGTTCATGCCGCCCCAAGTGCCCGGCATGGGCGGGCCATACGCATCGATGCCCCCGCAAGGCTTGCCCCAGCATGGACCAATGCCCGCAGTCAGTGGGGCCCCGCCTGTTACAATGAGCGCCCCACCCCAAAGTCTACCCCCACACGGACTCGGCATGCCGACCGGCCCTTTACCGCAAGACGATCCAAGACTCAGCGGCTCGTTTCCACCTCAAGGGTGAGTGAACGATTAATAAACAGCAATTTTTATTGGTGTAAATATAAAACAATTACAAATAAATGGTTCAAAATGAATTCTTACTTTATAATAGGACCTGACAAAATTGGAGATTTTAACATTATAAAAATAATGAAAGAAAATTTTGCATTTTGTATTGTCCCTGAAATATACTTATTATTTTTGTGAAAATTTGTCTATTTGAGCGAAAATTATTTATTGCACTTATGCGTTTACAATATAATGTTAAATTTGCAGATATAATCCAATGGGTTTCCCAGGCCAACATTTACCGCCGGCGGCCCTCCAGAACGGCCCGCCGGGACCCCAAACCGGAAATTTCTCGATGCCGCCCGTATCAAACACTAACATTATGTAGTCAAAATCCCCCCGCCCCTCCTGCCCCCAACCCACCTCCTTCCCCGTAATGTTCTCATAATAAACATTGCACGATCTGTTAACCAAACAAAAACAACAACCGTACTCAAACATTTGGAGGATTGACTCTACAAAAAAAAGACACAGGCGCTTGCAAATTGTGATCTAATGCAGTGTTGAAAAAAATATATAAACAAAAAGCGATGCTTTCCCTTGAATTTTACATGCTGGAAAAGTATTCGAAAAAAAAATAACACCGTGAAACGGTGGTTTGAATTAAGCTTTATCGATAAGAGTTTTCCGTTTTGTTGTCTCAGAGGCGAGTTTAAGTTTGTCCTTGTTGTTCGTCTCGGTCGATTCCAGATTTAGAAAGTGCTATATATATTATATATTTTTGAATGATGTAAAGATGTAAATGAGGATTGATATGGGTTTGTACATGTTTTATTTATTTAATGAGATAGAGAAAAACGAAAGGTTTATTATAAATATGAAAATATAACTATTATTTAAGTACTCTTATCCTATAATTGATGTACATTTAAATAAATACATTTTACTTCTACCGTTTATCTTCTCTGCCGAATCAAATACCATCATTCCTAACCTATAAAATTATAATGGGTGTTTTGAGTTATTAAAATAATATGCGTTTGTACCAGTTCTCGTTAACTTATGTTGTAGTTTAAATACCTATCAACACTTATTTAATAATTAAGGGCGCTATCCATCACATAAATTATTCCTCCACATAGGTTAGGTTTACCGAATCCATATGCATGTGTTCGCAAGTTGTGTCCTAAATGACGTTAACATAGAAATGTAACCATAGCAACGTGTTTTATTAATTCTACATGTCTTGATGGCAACACACTTTTTGTACACAATGGGATCGCGATATATGCAGCCCAATTAACACAAAATAATTAAGTTGGTAGCCCTTATCAGCTAATTTCATACTATGGAATTTTCCCGCGGAATTCACAGGTGGTTTTCTCAACTGTCACTGGCGAACTCGAAAAATTAACTTTGGAAAATTCATTTCTTTTCACACCTAAGAACCACGTTAATTAACAATAGTAAGTAAAAATGGTGGAGTCGGTGAAAATCGAGCCGCCCAACGAGGAAACGGTGGTGGACGAAGAAGGCGGCGTACAGAAAAAGTTTAAGACCAGCGATGTAACCATTGCTGTTAAAAAAGAAAACGACTTGAAATTGCCGGTGGTCAAAGCGGAAAAGTGTAATATTTGCAAGCAGTACTCGGATGAGGTTTTGCTGTACAACGGCCATCCGAATAATTCAGTCGAGGAGTATGTGGCTTTGACCGATGAAAAGTTGTTGCTGTTCACCGGGAACGAGGAGACTTTGGATCAACAAGATGAAAGACCGACTAATAAGGTACTTATATTGAACACGATAGTTACGATTTGGTCATGGTAATATAAACTTCACATTATTTTTTTGTTTAAAAACACCACAGGCTAAGTAAAGATTTTATTTAGCTTTCATATTTTCACATTCAAGTTAGCAGCCGAGCGGTTAAGTCGTTGTGCTGGATTAATCAGTCAGGGCGGTATACGAGTTCGAGCCTCACTGGGGGCGATGAAATGTGTTGTGTCATTCAAATATATATTTATATATGTTATAACTTGAATGCTTAGTTAAAAATTAATTGAAATAATTTAAAAATATAATAGTGGTTAATAGTAAATTAATTAAGGCTAGGCAAAAGCAAAACCCAAAAAAGCACATTCAAGCTGACAATTTTATTAATTTTTACAGATTACATTCTTCAGTGTTTATGATAAAAATGGACACTTGTGCCCGTTTGATTCAGGGCTCATTGAGGAAAATAGATTGCTTTATTTCTCTGGATACATCAAGCCTGTTTATGAGGAAGATGATTCCCCAGTTGGTGGGATTCCTTCACATGATCTTGGCCCCATCAACGCTTGGTAAGAAAGTAATTTAATTTAGAATTGTGAAGACTTTTTCATTATTCATTATTTATACACTATTATTGATCCATTTTATAAAGTCGTTAAAATTAATTTACAGTTATACAGATTTTAAACACTTTTATTGATTCTTTTTTTATATAAAATTGTTGTAATTAATTTACAATCATACAGTTTTTTTTATTATTTGCTTCTTTTTTTATAAATCTATTGGTTTATACTGTAGGTATATTGCTGGATATGATGGGGGAGAAAAAGCCATCGTAGGCTTTAGCACAGCTTATGCAGAATATTACCTGATGTCGCCCTCGACAGACTTTCAGCCCCTAATGAGGGCTGTGAACGAAAAAATTGCCCTCGCTAAGCTAGTGATCGAATTTTTGTTGGACGAAGCCTGGCAATCGCCCACTTACGAAGATCTGCTGCAGAAGTTGCAAGCCTCGGGACAGGAGGACATCAGCGAGGACACTCTAATGAGACACGCTCAGTTTATCTGCGATCAAGTAGGTTTTGTCATATTTTCTTGATAGGATAAGAAAATATTAGCTCATGTAATTTTTTTCGTAGGTTGTTAGTTTCGATGCTGCCGCAGAAACTACTGTTGATGAGAAGCCACTCATCACGGCTCCCTGCATGCGTTCTTTGGTCAAGATGGCCGGAGTTACATTCCAAAAGAGAAAATGGGTATCCAGAGTTGACAATAAGGTAAACAAAGAATTATTAGACACATTTACCAGAAAAATTTGCTCTGAACACGTTTGGATTTTTTTTACACTTTACTCTATCGAGTCCATGGCCTCGAAAAATTAAATGCTTAATTCAACACCAATTACACTATTTCGTACGCTCGCAAAGAAGGGAATGCTTATAGAGATATCCAGAATGCTGTTACTTGACAGATCAGCTGATCTCTAGCGTTGGGATACAAACGCACATGGTAGTCGTTCTTTTTTGTGAATTGTTTGTTACGTTTATTGCTTGTTTGTTACGTTTATAGTAGTCACTTATTACTGTAAAAAAATTCTATTAAATGATGGAATAAACTTGAGGTTATGGTAAACTATGTGTTAACAGTCAGTAAACTAATTTAAAATTTAAAGCCTTTTCTAATTTATATTTTAAATGATCTTAGGTACTAGTTATTGAACACTCCTTAAAATAAGAAAAGCTTTAATTATTTAAGATACTTATTAATTATGTAAATATTATAGGGTATTAAGAATAAAGCTAAACCACCGCGTTGGAGCAAAGCTACAACGACTAATTTAGTTAAAGAGGTGTTTGAGTCCTTCTTCACCGATCAAATCGCGAGTGCTGGTTCGGACGGCAAGGGCCCTAAAAAGAAGAGGTGCGGGGTGTGTGAGGCCTGCCAATTGCCCGACTGTGGTTCTTGTAACCATTGCAGGGACATGCTGAAATTCGGCGGGTCCGGGCGGTCGAAACAAGCTTGTAAACAAAGACGGTAAACAAATTTCATTTAAGAAATAATAATAATTATCTTTATCTTTTGCTATACAATAACCGAAATATATCGATTAATTCAGATATTATTAATTTACCGATATTAGTATAAACATATACTTAAAATACTTATTAAAAATCACTCATGTTGAAGTTATATGTACCATAAAAAAGAATCAGAAGGATTAAGCAGCTTATATAATTGAAGTAGTTGATCGATATATATATATATATATATATATATATATATATATATATATAAATAAATCTGCAGTTGTCCGAACATGGCCATTCAAGATGCTGATGAATCAGACAACGAGGAAGAAAATGATGTCGATTCGAAATCGGATCTCGATGAAGGGTTACCTTGTTCGAAGAGGATAATCCATTCTGTTAAATGGTTAGGAGAACCTGTGGAGAAACATAACGCTAGGACTTATTATTATATGGCTCAAGTTGGTAAGTTGAAAAATATAAATAAAATAAACGGTTGTCAATTTAAGTAAATCCCAGCCTCATGGTGATAAAACTATAATGGATTTTTTTTTATTAGGGGACATAATAATCTCTTCCGGTGACTACGTTATGCTGAACCCAGCTATTCCCGACCACCCCTTGTTAGTCGCAAAAATCTGCTACATGTGGGACTCGCAACCGCAGGGCCCCACCTTCCACGCTCACGTCTTCATCCGAGGCTCGGACACGATACTCGGGGAAACTGCAGATCCCCGGGAGCTGTTCATGATAGACAACTGCGAGAACTGCCCGCTCGGCAGCATCGTCCGAAAAGCGGAGGTCGAGCACAGAAAATTGGACACAAACTGGGCGATGAATGGAGGCGTCGACGCTTTACCTCCGAGAATGGAGGACGACGGAAAGACGTTTTTCTTCGCAAAGAGATACGAACCGGTTTGCGCCAGGTTTGAGGATTTGAGGGAGATCGATATGAAAGCCGAATCGGTTATTTCACCTTGTCCAGCATGCAGGTATGTGTGGGGGTAAATAAAGGGGTGTAAATAAATAACCAAATGTTTTCTAAATGTAATTGCGTTTTTAAGTTGATTTTGTTTTTCAATTAAAGACAAAAACAGTTAAAGAAGAAAGCCCAATCCCCGGTGGTGGAAAACAATTCCGTTTTATACGGTCAGGAAATTTACAAAGTGGGAAGCGGTGTTTTCCTGAATCCGGAAGTTTTCAACTTCGAGACGACTCTGAATTTCAGCGAGGCCGAAGAGCCGAACAACAACGCCAACGACGAAGTCTACCCGGAATATTACAGGAAAACGACCGATAACGTGAAAGGTTCAAACCTCGAAACACCCCAGCCTTTCTGCATTGGATTAATCGAGGAGATCATCGAGAAGGAAAATGGGGTGAGGATTAAGGTTAGGAAATTTTACCGGCCCGAAAATACTCACAAGGGGGTGTTTTTGACGTATCAGTCGGATTTGAATTTGGTTTACTACAGTGAAGAAGGTATGTACGTACGTAAAGTAAAAGAACAGACAAATTTTAAAGCTATTCGACTATTGTCAATATTTGTCGTTAAATTTTATATATTTAAATCAAACATTTTTAAATTATTAAATAAGAGCCATACAGGGAGTTTTTCTTTTAAGTATACATATCCCGATTTGTAAATTTTCAGACATTCCATAGACGTTTTTGAATAGCTTTAAATTTGAAGCTTCTAACGAGTGTTTCCACTCCCAGATTAAGCATGAAGTAAAATTTCGAGTTTAGGAAATTTTACTTCATGCTTAACCTGAAGTGAAAACACTCGTTAGAAGCTTCCAATTAAACGCTTTTCAAAAACAACAAATGATTGAAAATTTACAATGTTATATCGAGATAAATTCTCTGTGTTTGCTCATATCTCATTTTGCTCATATTTTTTTTCATCATTTTACTATGTAATTTTGAAACGGCAGATAAATGTATTTCTCGAGACAAATTTTTACTAGTCATAAAATTGTATGTCTATCTAGTACAGTTTACAGATTCAGTTCATAATGTGCTATTATTAATAATTCCAGAGGTGACTGTTGACTTTGAAGAGGTAAAAGGAAAATGCTACATCGTTTATGGAGATATTTTAGACATGCCGGCGGGGGATTGGTTGCAAATGGGACCGAACCGGTTTTATTTCACGCAGTCGTACAATTTAAAATCGCACCAGTACGAAGACGTTCCGATTCATGCCGCTAAAATTGGGCTGCCCGGAAAAGGAAAAGGTATAGTTTTATATATATAGTCCGCTATTTTAAATTTTTTTCATATTCTGTACAAACTTTCTTGTAGCAACTTTTTATGACTGATCGAATGGTTAACGTTAAAAATATTCAAAGTGTTTGTTTTATACACTCAACTTTTGTTCTTTTTATGGAAACACAAATTTCTGCATATCATTATAATGTATTTTTTATTCTGATTTCAACGATATGCCACACGTAAGCTTTTGTTTAAGAACCAAACAATATCAAGTTGCTTAAACTTAAATTAGCCGTACTATACTGGAAACTGTTCCAGAACCAATGCAAAATTTGTTTGTATATAATTTTTTACAGGCAAAGGAAAGGGAAAGAAAGCGTCGAACAGTGCGAGTACGAATAACGTGCCAGATCCTGCCCCACTCTGGGAAAAACTAGCGGATCCGCTTCGATGCATGGACGTGTTTGCCGGTTGCGGAGGGCTCTCGGAAGGGCTGCATCAAGCTGGAACAGCAGTGACAAATTGGGCGGTAAATGAGAACTTAAATAATAATGTACTTAAGTTTCTTTGTAGAAGTTTACACATGATAGGAATAGATTGAGGTTATATCTTATATCTGCCATGAAAGAGATTGATTTTAGGTAGTCTCTATAAAGTATAAAGTTTCTTTGTAGCAGTTTACACATAACAGAAATAGATTGGTCATGACACATTATAGTTAGATCTGTCATGACAGAGATAGAGGTTATATCTACCATAATTGAGACTGATTGAGGTTATATCTGCCACGATAGAGATTGAGGTTAGGTAGGTCTCTATAAATTGAGGTTAGATCAGGCATAACAGAGATTGAGGTTGTATCTGTAGTTATAGAGATTGGGCTTAGATATGTTACAGTGAGGAAGGCACCCCAAATGAACTGCAGCTAACTAAGATTCAAGTTAGATATGTATTAACCTAACCTGTATTTGTCGTTTCGCAGATTGAGAAAGAACCTGCGGCGGCGCAAGCATTCAAACTGAACAATCCCGACACGAAAGTCTTTACCGACGACTGCAACGAAATCCTCAAGCTGGTTATGGAGGGCGAGGGCAAAGAGCGCGGGCTGCCGTGCAAGGGCGAAGTCCAGCTGCTGGTGGGCGGGCCCCCGTGCCAAGGCTTCTCCGGCATGAATCGTTTCAATGCCGGCCAATATTCCCTCTTCAAGAACTCGCTCATCGTTTCATATCTGTCTTTCTGTGATTATTATAGGTACGTTTGAAGGGTTAAGGGGAAAAGCTAAATGAGTCCAAAAAGTACAGAACATCGTTTTTGACACCATTGTAGACCAAGTATTCTCATGTAGGCAAATTTAACGGGAAACAAACAAATGGGTCACCAGTTATTCATGAGAAAAGTAAACCTATTACAGGGATACATACAAAGATCTGAATTGGTGCATTTTTATTATCTCAAAAATTATAAAATATAAGCCAAGAAAGGTAAACCCGTACTCAGATTTTTTATTTTAAAATACAGCACCAGAAAGTGACATGCCTCGCTTTTTAAAAAGAATAGTAGTGTTGCATAAACTAATCCAATCTTTTGTAAATACAATTGCGTGTTTTTCAATTAAAGACAGAGACAATTGAAGAAACAGGGGAAAAGTAGAGTTCTGAATTTTTATCTTGTTCTCTTGTAAAATTTCAAAATTTAGACTCGGTTGGTTTTTCCACTTAGCCCTTCAATTCTGACCCTATCTTCTATATCTGTGAAAATATGTTTTTCAGGCCAAACTATTTTATATTGGAAAACGTGCGTAATTTCGTCTCGTTTAAAAAAAGTTTAGTTTTAAAATTGACGCTCCGTTGTCTGGTCGCCATGGGTTACCAAGTCACTTTCGGGGTTGTTCAGGCCGGCCACTACGGTGTCCCACAAACTAGGAGGAGGTTGATCATTATGGCGGCTGCTCCCGGACATGAACTGCCGAAATATCCGGAACCCCAGCACGTCTTCAGCAAAAGGGGTTGCCAATTATCAGTCCTAGTTGGGCAACACAAATATACAAACGGTAAAAGAAGCAATAAAAAAAGGATATATTAAGGTTGCGATTTAATAAAGTGAGACAATCTTATTCCAGGCGTTTGCTCGAGTAAGATCTATATTACTATTTTTCTAAATTCAACAGGTTGGTCAGGTTAGATTGGGTTAGCTCAGGCTAGCTGGGGTAAAACCACTCCGTTTCGAATATTATGGTGGGTTTTCCCCAATTAACAGTTAGAGAACGACTGTTCCTCAATTTAAAATTTTGAGAACCACCGCTTTTCCAATCCAGCTGTTTACTAGTGCATGTAGTGCACATGCCTTCATATGTTTTTGAGCCAACTGGCATCATGTAATACAGAGATATTTTATTTCGATAACATTTTTTGAGACAAGATTTTGATATCTAAGTTTGTCTCAAAAATTAGACCCATATCATAGGGGCTTTAGGTTAATATATCCTTTTTTTTATTTTCAGTCTTTTTCATTTGCGCGGTAATCGTGGATGATTAATGATGTTTATTTCGACATCGAAAATTGAACTTTAACTATGTTTATTTTAGGTGCCAAATATACGACATCGGCTCCATTGAGGACGATTACTGTGAGAGACGCGATGTCCGATCTTCCGGATATCAAGAACGGAACGTCGGTGAAAGAAACACTGTACGATAGCGAGCCGATGTCACACTTCCAGAGGCTGATGAGGGGAGGCGTGGCTTCCTCAATGGTGCGTGATCATATTTGCAAAGATATGGCCCCGCTGGTCGAGGCCAGAATGGCTCACATTCCTTTAGCCCCGGGCAGCGATTGGAGGGATTTGCCTAATATCGTCGTGCGACTCAGAGATGGAATGTACACTAATAAACTTCGATATCCACACAGGTATTCTTTAATCCTTAATCCTCTAATTTGTAATGTAACACGTTCACCACCAGGCTCTCAGAAAAAAATGCGATACCTGTTGTCTTTATAATTTTTTATTAAATTGAACAAGTGCATAAAAAGCTATAAAAGCGGTATTGTCTTTTACCACAGAATATCACGCACCTTTTTCATTTTTTTAAATTTATCCAATCTCTAAGATATGATTTCGTAAAGCCAATTATATTGAAGTTATCAAAAATTTAGTGTTACATCTGCATGACGCTGGTAGCGAACGTGTTAAACTAATGTTTTATTGTGTGTGTAGGACAAAGAAACAAAACAGCAAAGAAAAACCGAGGGGAGTGTGCCAGTGTGCGACAGGAAAAGGCTGCGATCCTTCGGACCGCCAATTCAGTACACTGATTCCCTGGTGTTTGCCACACACAGCGGACAGACACAATCATTGGTCAGGGCTTTATGGGCGTCTGGAATGGGACGGATTTTTCTCCACAACAGTCACCAACCCCGAACCAATGGGTAAACAAGGAAGAGGTATGTAAATCCAATAAAATACAAGGAATTGCTCTTTTAAGTATTCATACCTTGATTGTACATTGTAAATGTATCAAAAATGTTTTCATTTATTTTGAATTGCGAGTAATTTTATATAATTTATTTAGTTTTACACCCGGATCAACATCGTGTCGTGAGTGTACGCGAGTGCGCCAGGTCTCAGGGATTTCCCGACAGGTACCAGTTTGCGGGGACCATTTTGGACAAACACAGACAGGTCGGTAACGCCGTTCCCCCACCCCTAGGCGCGGCGCTGGGCAGACAAATCAGAAAGGCTTACTATGATACTCTACAAAAGACGGATGCTAAAGCATCACCGAAGTGATTTTTGTGTTTTAACTAAAATCATTTGTTCTTGTGAATTTTATCGTTTTAACTCAAGTATATTAGGAAAATGTTACTTTTTATATAAAACTATTGAAATAAATTTGCCATACATATTTTAAAACGAGTGATTTTTTTTTACACCATCGTCCTCTAAAGTGATTTTAGAGGCAATAAAAGATTGGCCCTGCAATCACTTTAGAGGTTATGAAGGATTGACGGCATTGACTAGTACTATTGTCAATAACGGCAATTTTCGGGCTTTTCTAAACTCGAAATATTTACTTCATGCTTAATCAAGGAGTAAACAACAGTGTTACTATATTTTTGAACTTATCAAATCGCCACATCTGGCAACACTGAAAATTCTACAGAATGAAGTTAGCTGATAACTTCTGCCAACTTAATTATATTGTGTGAATTGGGATGCATGTATTGCAATCCTACGCGTACGCAAATTTAATCATGTTGGCTGCAATGAATTTTTAAATCCAATGGAAACGTCCGACGTGTTCACACCTGTCAAAGCAATCTGGATCGCGAAAAGGGTACGAGTTTAAAAGAAAAACTTCCAGCACGTATGTAACTTCCAAAACGGGCCGAGTCTTCAATTAAACCGGCTGCGGAAAATGCACAAAAACGCAAAGTTCCTACTGTGCGCTGCCGGCATCTTCGTCTCGTATTTTTATTACGGGATCCTCCAGGAGAAGATCACTAAGGGAAAGTACCCCGAGGAGGTGGTTGCCGAAGACGGCAGCAAGAGTGTGGTGTACGAAAAGTACACGTACGCGCTGTCCCTGGTTTTCGTGCAATGTGCAGTGAGTTACATGTTTGCGAAGGGGGTTGTTATTTACAAGAATGAGGAGGAGAAGGCCAATGGGTTGAATATGTTGTATTGCGGGGCCGCTATGACTTACTTGTTGGCTATGGTGTGCTCGAATATGGCTTTGCAGTGGGTTCCGTACCCTACACAGGTAAATTCAATCATTTACGTGGACGTTTTTTATTTAAATTATCTTAACTTCACTAACGACTGCTTTTGTTTATCTGTATTTTTTCATGTTGTTTCGTTGATGTGGCAACAATATTTATTTATTTTACCAAAAACGAACAATCATCTTTACCAACAAATAAGTTGTTAATTTCTAAAGAGAGTTTACTGAGTAAAGTGAAATATTGTCTTGATTTCCCTATTTTTAAGTGTATTTTTCCAGCAAATTTTCTACAAGCTCTTTTTTTTAACTATTGTTCTTTTTTCAGGTGGTTGGAAAATCAGCTAAACCAATACCAGTAATGATTCTGGGTGTGATAGTGGGTAAGAAATCCTACCCAATGTTAAAGTACTTTTTTGTGTTGCTAGTGGTGGTTGGTGTAGTTTTATTCATGTACAAAGATCAAGCGGCCGCTTCCAGTAAATCTCAGGAAAGCGTGCTCGGATTCGGCGAGATGCTTTTGTTGTTATCTCTTGTTATGGATGGATTAACGGGTGCTATGCAGGTATTTACACTTGTTATGTTATGTATAGTAACAATAATAATTATTATCTTTATACAGGGAGTTTTTTTTTAAGTATACATATCCCGATCTACTATATACGCTGAAAATTTTTAGATATTTGTTGTTTTTGAGAAGAGTTAAAATTGAAGCTTTAAACGAGTATTTTCCACTCCAAGGTTAAGCATGAAGTAAAATTTGGAGTTTAGAAAAGCCTAAGAATTTGATTTGGTCGCAAATTTACACCGCATGCATATGTATACTTAAAAGAAAAATTGCCTGTATTTAGTCACTGCCAATTCATCGTTTATATGTTAAATAGTTTTTGTTTCGACTTCTCTTAGGAAATAATGAGGGCTAAAGCGAAGCCCTCAGGCGAACAAATGATGTTGGCGATGAATTTCTGGTCGTGTGTGTTTTTGACTGTGGCACTTTTGGTGACAGGCGAGGCAATGCATTTCTTTAATTTCGTCAACAGACATCCATTTGTTTTAAGTAATATAGCAATGCTGGCCATTGCTGGATGTGTTGGACAACATTTTATTTATTTAATGGTGAGTAATAATTATTGATCAAAGATGAGTGCATTCGTTACAAATTTTAAATTTGAAAATTAGGGATATTGTAAATCTATTTTTCAACCACAATTAAAGCTCGCAGCCTTCACGTGGTCCACCATATCCTTAATCATCCTTTCAATCACATGCTTTTCTCAAATTCTGTTCAATTCAACTATCTCTTGGGGAGGGCAGAGAGCGTAGCACTGGCTGTTTAACTCTGTCTAGATTTTAACCTACATTTTAGACCTAGATTTAAGATTTCATCCACTCATTTATTTATTAATACTGTCGATACTCTAAAGAATTTGAGCCATTTTTAATTATTATTTCATAAATACAGCACATTTAATAGCTAAGGCCATTAATTACATAAAGAAGAAATGATCCGATTTCTGTGAAGGGGTAACCTCGCATTTAATCACTTCACTTTCCTGAAAATTCAATCATTGGCAACACTACAGACAAAATCCAGCACTTTTTCAATAATCTATAAATACTGCCTATAAATAAAAATTTCAAGAACACTGAACTAAAAACAATAAAAACACGTTACATCACAAACAACGTCTTAATCATTCTTAAAATAAAACATCTAACCGGAATGTCGTGACTCCAACAGGTGGCCGGTTTTGGACCGCTGCCAGTGTCGATCGTGACGACGACCAGGAAATTCGTGACGGTCCTCGCCTCCGTCGTGTTCTTCGGCAACAGCCTCCTGCCCCGGCAGTGGACGGGGGCCGTGATCGTGTTCGCCGCCCTGTTCCTCGACAGCTACTACAAATCCCCGCCCAAGAAAAAGGAGGTGAACTGAGAGGGGGAGAGAGCGTGTGGAAAGTGACAAACGCAGGGTTATTGAAAAATATTTGTATTATATATTTATATATAAAATAACAAAGAAATAATAATAATGGAATATAATTTACTTAAAAACAAGGAGAAGAAATGGAGATTTGCACAGTTGTTTTATTTATCTAAAATTTGACAAAATTCGAGAAGTAACAAAGAAAGAAATTGAAAGTCACACTCAGTCGTTTTATTTCTCATCTATTTTGTTTGACACGTTGACTGTAAAAATGTTTTTACAATTGGAGATTTCCATTTAACGTGAATCTTTTTTAACTTACACGGCAGCTAACGTGTTAATGAGTGAAGCAACTACAGGGTGGAATAAAACGATTTTCATCAAGTTACATTTGGAATTTTTTTACATGCAATTTTTTCTGTGCCGCTATACTTTTTTCGAATTAGCTAGTTCCGTCAATAAATTTATTAAATTGAAAATTATTAGAATTTATTTATGTTTTCAAGTTAGATAGTGCATTCCTTGTTATTGTAGAGCGGTACAATTAGGAGCAAAAAAAAAAAATGGAAATCCCTGACAAAATCAAGCAGTTTTTCATAAAAAAAATTGGGTTGTAATTATGCCTCTCTAACTTCAATTCGTTCACTAGCAGTGAGGTTTTATAAATGTTTAATGAGAACAAAAAGATACACTAGAGAGTTGTAGTTTATCGATTTACAAAAGATGATAATGGTAAATTCTATAGCAAACTTGTTTGTTACACGGTAACCGACTGCGTTACCAGGCAAGTAGACGTTAGTGTTACCGCATTTCATAAAACGATAATGTAAATTCTAGGGTTTCCATTTTGTTACTCCAAATTGCACTTCTTATTTTAACATGGGTAATGCAAAAACTACTAGATAAAAATCATTTTGTTCCTAATCCAAATCGTTTTTATTTCTCAACACTTGTTTATTGAGTGAAGCAACTATAAACAAATCTGAATCGTTTTTATTTCTCAACAGTTTCTTTAACGAGTGAAACAACTACAAACAAATCGAATTTATTTTTATTTCTCATCTTTTTACGAGTGTAGAAATAAATAAAAAATATTTAAAAATCCTTTCTTTTTCTCACCTCTTTTCTTGTTAGCGGGTGAAGAAATAAAGATTCAAAAGCCAGTGTGGCTGTTATCAAATTTTGGCTTTATTTTGTTATGTGGGTGCCTGCCTTTAATAAATAAGCGGTGTACGGAATATCACAGGCTATTTCTAAAGCATTTAACATTTTGTTACAGCAATTAAAAAAAAATGGTTGCTTATAAAACGACAATATTTAGGCAAAGTTGCACCAAAAACGTTGATCTTTCAAGGTTAAATATGAGTTCAAGCTGAACTCGGGTTGAAGATGACAGTTTCTATTGTCTAAAAACGTTCAACTCGAGTTCATATTGAACTCAAATTCAAGCTTAACTTGAGTTTAAGCTAACCTCGTATTCAGCGTGTTTGGTGCAACTGGCACTTAATGTGACGAAAAACCAAACTTATTTGGTTTAGAGCTGTAGAAAATTGTCATGTCAAACGCAGCATTTTTTTATGCGACTCAAAATTATAGAAGTATCTTTGTAAGGGATTTTTTTACAACACAACATTAGATAGGTTAAAAATATTATTAAAATTGAATAAATCTAAAGCCAGCGTTACTCGAATAAATATTTACAAAAATACAATCGGGTTTTGTTCGATCTATTTGTATTAGTCACGCCAGAGCTTGTGTAATTTATCGTTCGAGCTGAATTGTGCAAAAATTCTAATCCGACTAGCGATAAGTAATGAAACAGCACACCCCTTCTTTCATAATCCTAATCAAAAACGATACTAAAAAAGACATAAATTGCACATCGGGATTTAATGTCGTTAAAGTCTAAAAATATCAACCAAATTATCGTAATTTTTCTTCATAAAACTACATTCTTGCTTATTGTACAGGGTTATTCAAAATGTGTTTTATTTAAGGCTACTTTTACTGATGGTTACTGAGACGAATTCATCTCAGACACGGAATTAAAAATAAAAGTTCGATCGTTAATAAGAACGTAGAGGAAATGTTTCTTTTATGTATATATACCCCTGATGCATACGCTATAAATTTTCAGGTGTACGTTGTTTTTAGAAAAAGTTAAGTTGAAGCTTAAAACAAGTGTTTTCCACTCCCAGACTAAGCATGGAGTAAAATTTCAAATTTAGGAGAGCCTGAAAATTTGGATTTAGGCACGGAGTGAAGCGAGAGCCCAAATTCAAATTTTCAGGCTTTTTTAAACTCAAAATTTGACTTCATGCACCACACGTCAAAACACTTATTCAAAATAAAGTTTAAAAATATACTGTTTAAGCATATTGTTTTAGACGGGTATTTTAAACTTGACTTAACATCGGTGTTGTTTACCAGTGGTGCATGAAGTAAAATTCTGAGTTTAGAAAAGACTAAAATTTTACTTTATGCTTAACTAATGAGTGGAAATACAGGTTAGAAGCTTCAAATTGCAACGTATATTGGGATATGTATAGAATCAAAGAAAAATTCCCTGTATGATATTTTGTTATTAACAATTGGAAATCTTGTTTATTTATTTGTAGTTTAAAGATAAACTTAGTTTATATTTATTGGTGCAGCTTGCCCTTCGATTAATTCAACATTCATTGTAAACGAAATCTTAGGTTCAGAGAAGGCTGAGGTGCGGAATGTTTTTTTTCGTCTTTTTAATAACGTTTTGAGCAATTAAATTGAAACTAAGGCGTTCTGAATTAATCAGTTATGTAAGACACATGATTTTTTGAATAACCCACAATAATCTGCGTTGGTTTAAACCAATAAACACTTACAGTCGACTAAAATAAAATCCAACGAACGTTTAAATAAAGAATTTTCTTTCTCGAAAACCGAACAATTCATCATTCGTTAATCGTGGCGTACTCCCGCGTCCACTCTTTCGCCTTCATGATCGCCTCCACCTCGTTCGTCTTCCACATCTTCGCCACGTCGTTGGCCAGCGGATCATCCGGATTAGGGCTGCCTAAAAGCGCCTGGATCGATAGCAAAACGGTGCGTATCTGCAAAGCGGGGCTCCACTGGTCCTTCAGGATGTCCAGGCAGATCCTGCCGAGCTTGTCGATGTTTGGATGGTAGATTTTGGTGAGGAAACGCACGTTCGGCGGGTTAAGTGGGTAGTTTTCGGGGAGGAACAGCTCAAGCTGGAAGAGGCCCCCTTCGTAAGGGGAGCCGCTCGGCCCAGCCATTAGCACGTGGAAGTAACGGCAGTTTTCTTCATCGGGGTAAGCGCTGATGCCCGGCGGCGGGTCTTTTGACAAATTCTTCGTCTCCACCAGGATGCGCTTCGAAGTGCTCGCCATTCTTATCGTGTAAAACTGAAAAAAAAAAAAACACAACAAATATTGTACAAATTAAACACATATTATTACTGGTAATATTATATGTTTAAGAAGACAAACCTTGAGTAAAAATCAAACTTATCATTACCTCAAAAACGGGTAAACATTGAACCATGCATTGATTAATAAAACAAGCGATGACTAAAGACAACTATAACCTACAATTATTTCTAAAATTGAATGTTTTTCATTGAATCAAGAGGCTTGTTCGTTTTCCTGCACTAATGGCCAGTTGCACCAAACAAGTTGAACTGGTGGAACTCTGAACTTGATTTCAAAGTGACATTAGAATAATAGGAACTGTCAACTTGAATTCAAGTTCAGCTTGAACTCGAGTTCAACGTTTTTGGTGCAATTGAGCCTAAGTTGTAATGAGTTCAAGTTTGTTACATCACCAGTTTATATCAATGTACATGAAGTAAACTAAAAACTAAACGCTTTTGGTGCAAAATATAATTACTGCAATACACAAAACAATTTAAGGAAACACTAATTTAGGAAATATTGTTACTATATTTTATATACAAATAAAACTGGACAAATTAAAAGAGTTTGGTGTTTTATAATTTAAAAAAATGTTGGTTGTCGATATCTGAATGTTAGATCGTGAATTCACACATTGCACAACCATGGACTTGTCGCAAATTCATCCTTAAAAGTTGTATATCTTCCACTTTTTCTAACCTGCACTAATTAAACTGACCCCTGGACCAGGGGTAAAAAGTGCACATCCAATGCAAGTGAACTGATGCTAAAGAACACAGTTTAGTTCAATTTAGTGCATGTAACGAATGGTTTTAGTGCAGAACATGTAAAAAGTGCTGCACTCGTTCATGTAACGAACAAACCTAATAAGTCGTCGAATTTTCTTTTTTCTTTCATACACAACAAAATCATTTAAAAAACTGCTAATTATCTTGTTGTTAACTGTTTATATTAATAATAATAAATTAACCTAATGTAAAATAAAATTAAAGTTAATTTAAATTGAATGGACTCCATTGTTTGAAACAATGTGTCGAAATAAATAAGGAGGAAAGAAACAACTTCAAATATCACATGACTTTAAAGTTAGCCATGAAAGTAAACAAATTATGCAAACAAAACAAGGAACAAAAAAAATCCAACTTTCTACAATCAACAAATAACGCATCCTCCGAGACTGATTAAAACAAACAAATTATGGTTCATGAATATTAATGCGTTACGCCCAATTAACTACAAATTCACGGGTGTTTTTCACTCGATTTCATTACCGCCTGCAGTGTAATCTGTGTTGAATTTAAAGGCGACGTTCCGCTTCGTCGCCTCCGTTTACGATAAGATTTTCGCTCGCGTGTAATGGCGGTGGTGGAATTATTTCGATTTACTTACGGTCAGAGGAAACGGCGGATGCGGTCCGTGTTGGGCGACAACACGAAAATTAACAAGAACAGGTGCCGCCGGATGTTAACTTAATTCGAGGTTAGCTGCCAAACCGAATCCGCAGACAAGACAGTTCATAGAGATGTGATGCGTATAGATAACATATAGTGTGGTTGGTTAGGCAACCCAATATACTCTCATTAGCCGTTTAAGAAAACTCGCTCGGGTTCATTTCAATATATTAAATTTCATTCGAATCTTGTTGTGGGGCTTTTTTTAGTTAACCATGCAATTAGTAATATCAGCAAATATATTAATCATACACGCTAATCGATTTTAATATTATATAGCGTTATTATTCAGCCAAGAATAGTAATACATTCAATGTTTGTTTTGAGTTAGTGAAGTAATCAATCACCAATAAAACGCCGTTTGGGTCGGTATTCCCGAAATTGGTCGTACGATTCGGTCATATGAAATCTTGATTTCCTTACTTGACTGATTCATTTTTGACTGTTATAATTGTTGAATTTCTTTAAAAATAGGCCATTATTTAAATAAACCAGGTGCGTATTCTAGAGGAGTTATTTTTTTGGTTTTTGATTTATTTTGTTGGGCAGCACGCATAAAATCCTTACACTTTCTTTTTAAATTTAAAAAATCAATTATGTGAACGATGCTTTATCTATGAATTCTGTTTGTAGAGGTAGGCAACTTAACTTACACCATAATTAATAATTTGAAAATAGTTCCCTAATTTTGAATGAAACGCATACATTTTCGAAAGTGAACCTCAACGGTAATAAATATTCCTTAATCTTGTAAAATACTCATTGATAATTGTTTATTATTGAAAATAAATTATTTTATTAGCATTCTTTTGGTTTAGTTCAGCATTTTCCCGCTAGAGGATTTTGCAGGATTTGCCCGGCGAATTCTTCATTTAGGGATGCACAGCAGTATTTTGGAATATAATTTTGTAAATTGCACAGCGATTGGAATAATTTTATTTCACACATGATTTTTGATACATTTTTAAGAATTAATTTCAGTTGAAATATGTTATCTAAAAGTTAATAGCTTCAGGCCAGATTGATAAACAAATTACAATCAGAGAAAATCAACAAACAGTAGCAAACGACGTGTTTTATTGTGTGTTTGATTTAAGTACAAGTTTTTTAGGCTAAAAATGTTAGTAAATACATGCATTTTAATTATTATAAATTCAATTCAATGTTAACAGTAAACTCGACGAAAAAGCAAACGGCATGTTTTATTGCAACTCTTTCATCTGAAATGGTGAAACCTGAAATTTTGGTGAATTAATATTACGATTTAAAACATTTTTTGGACAAAGGTAAGCATAAACGCGTTTTAAATATTCACATAAATTCAACTCGACAAGAGTGAAAAAAGTTAATAACCTGCAAACATAATTACTCTCAAGATCGTTGCTTTTATATACAGGGAATTTTTCTTTTAAGTATACACATTCCAATTTTAATTATTTATTTCCCACATGTTCTTTTTTTACATATTTGAAAATTGTAATTGAAATATGTTGACTGATAGTGAACAACTTCAGGCCGGATTGATAAACAAATTACAATTAGAGAAAATCAACAAACAGTAGCAACCGGCGTGTTTTATTGTAACTGTTGCAGTGATTGTAAGTTTGATTTAAGTTAAAAGTTTTTAAGCTTAAAATGTTGGTGAATTAATATTTCAATTAAAAATACTTTTTAGCTAAAGGTAAGCATTTTAAATATTTACATAAAATCCATGTTATCAGTCAACTCGATTAAACAAAAAAAAATCGAATGTTGATAACCTGCAAATAAGATTGCTCTCAAGATTATTATTTTTACATTCGATGTATTTAAAAAGCGTTCAATTTGAAACTTCTAGCGAGTGTTTCCACTCCCAGACTAAGCATGAAGTAAAATTTCGAGTTTAGAAAAGCCTTAAAATTTGGTTTGGTCGCGTAGCGCGTAGCGCTACGCGACCAAACCAAATTTTAAGGCTTTTCTAAACTCGAAATTTTACTTCATGCGCCACGCGTATAAAACGCTGATTTAAACTGAAGTTTAAAATATACTGCTTTAGTTTGATCTCACGTTAATAAATTTTACAAATTATTATTTCGTGTAACTAAATCTTGCGCTTTTAAAGTGAAGTTTAAAATACTGATTTAAAGTGAAGTTTAAAATACACTGCTTCAGTTTGATCTCACGTAAATAAATTTTACAAATAATTATTACGTTTACCTAAATCTTGCGCTTTTGAAAAGTAAATTCTCTTCAAACCAACTAACAAATACAAATTAAAAATGAAAGGAGAAATGAAAAAAAAATTAGAAGTAAAAGGACTTGGATTAAAACTAATGTCTTAGGCCAGTGGTGAGGAAACTTTTTTTAAGACGGGCCATTTGTAATAACCAGACAATCGTAGCGGGCCAAAGAATAATGCTTAATCGTAGGTAGGTAGTTTTTATGCTGGTCGTCACATTACGAAGTAAGAACGCGTTCAACATTCTCACGACGGCACTCTTAAACGGGCCGGATTAAACATTTCCGCGGGCCGGACTTGGCCCGCGGGCCGTAGTTTCCCCATCACTGTCTTAGGCCATCTATAGACGCGTTTCGAGATTTATCTCTCTTCAGTATAGCTTTGCTTATGACGTTTAAAAAAAAATAGGAATAAAATTAAAATAAATTTACTTGGAAAAAGTGTTGTGTATAGAATGAACAGGTACACAGAAATGGATTGAGTGAAAAATATCGTCGGTATTTGTAGGTAAAAGAGGTTTTAAGAGAATTTGACCTAAACGTTGCATATACTTTAATAGAGCGTTGTAACAAATCAAATTAAATAAGAGTTTAAATATCTCATTGTATAATCCAATATCCGGAGGTGTATTTGCACGGGAAGTAGTTGTGTCAATGGATATTTATCGTCTTAAGTTGTCTTATTAATTAAGACATTGTTTGCATTTTCACGAATAACATTTTCGTAATTTTATATAATCTGTTTTATGTAAATCAAATCTAGTTTAGTTTTAATTTTTGAACTAAAATGTGTGCAGTTGATTGCAAAGTTCAATAACGTCTTATCTTTTTTTTCCATTAGAAAGCCGGAAACTGCTTTTATTTTTATTCTCCAAGGCCGCACATATAATCCTTATCCCTGAGGCAGTGTTTTATGTTAAACCAAAACCAATGGTTCTTATGCAACAGCACAAAGGAACGAGAAGCAGGTAAACATTGCGAAAACAACAAAGGACGCCCGGCGCCTGCGTCCCGACGCACAGAGCTGGTGACGTAGCGCCTCCTGCGGCCTAGGCCGACGCCGTCAGCTGTCCCAGACCGAATCAGAATCAGTCGGCAGCGCGCTTTCGTGGAGTGCAGTGTGTACGGTCGATCGCTCGCGATTCGTCCTGTGGTTCTTGTGCGAAATTAACAACAATTAATCAGTGATTGAATAGGTTAAAAAAGTGCGAGTTGAAATAGAAATGAATCCTGAATAATTAGGAGGGAGATTTATGTAAGTGTTGATTTAAAATTGTAAATTTATTTACACTGGGTGAGTTTGTCTTTTGTGCGAGTGTGTAAATATTTACAGTGTTATCGGATCGGGGCAGGTCGCGATTAAATTGCGGGCTGCGATTTATATCAGTTATTGATTTTGGGGGGCGCCGATTCCCGTTCCTGATTGTGCCGCGTCTCGTCGTCGTCGGGAATTTGCGGATTAAATTGTGAATTATGATTCGGGGGGCACCAGAAAGAATCCGGCTTTTACTTGCCTTTTTTTTTTTGCTCTCCGAGTCCGAGTTGATTTTCGTTTCGGGTCGTTTTGTTGCTGGTTTCGTTCGCGGTGGATGACTCCTGAGGTCATCTTCTTGATATCGATGTTGAATGCGAAATATTCAGCAGAGATTGTGAAATTTAAAAATGTGGAAGGAATGCAGTCTGTTATTCATAAATAGAAAGATTCTGTTAAGATTATGTATTGTTTAATTTTATAAATTGTTTATCGATGAGGCTGATAATTGCTGAAAGTTCATCTTTACTTTTATATAAATAAAACAATTTAATTTTTGTTTGTTTGTTTGTTTGTTTGTTTGGCATCGGTTTTACCATCAGCCACTAACGATGATTTATTATATATATATATATATATATATATATATATATATACAGGGTGTCAATTTGAAAACAAGTCAGCCAGAATATCTTTGGAACCGTAACAGTTAGAGAAAATTTTTTAAAACCGTTTCTAGGATATGGAGGGGGAAGCATTTTGACCCACATAACAATCTTCTGTAACCAACTAAGGGGTTGGTTGCAGAAGCCAAATATATATAATGATATATCACAAGTGGGGTCATGCCATTTAAAAAAAATGGGCAAGGGTGGCAACAGCCTAAGGGGTTGGTTGCAGAAGATTGTTATGTGGATCAAAATGGTTTCCCCTCCATATCCTAGGAACGGTTCTGGAAAATGTTCTCTAACTGTTACGGTTCCAAAGATATTGTGGCTGGCTTGTTTTCAAATTGACACCCTGTATATATATATATATATATATATATATATATATATATGTATATATATATATATATATATATATATATATATATATATATATATATATATATATATCTTTCACATAGATTTGGACGTCACGGCACATTCACACTACACCCAGAGACACGACGAGATATTATTTAAATTTTAATTGTTTTATTTACACAGCGTGTTAATGAATTGCAGGGACAATCTTCTAGCGCTTACAAAACTCAACAAAGCAAACAACTTTTCAATGGATATTTATTGTCTTAGTAGTCTTATTAATTAAGACTTATTGTTTTTAAACAACTTTTATTAATACATCTCTAGTCAAAAGTGTTTCCTTTAAAACATAGAGCCTCTTAAAGATTATTTAAGAAGCACCTGGAAGTACCTGAAAACAGCAACACAAAAGTGTTTCCTTTAGAAAACAGAGCCTCTCAAAGATTATTTAAAAAGTACTTGAAAACAGGCAACCCAAATTGCGTTTTCAATTATTTTGCACAGGTCACACGGAATTTTGAAGAAAAATGTCGAGACATACATGCATTTAAATAACGTCAATTTTGCCACAATTCGATATTTTTGTGGTACCGTGCGATCGTTAAAAACATGATTTAGAGTAGGCTTTGAATTTCAATTTAGATTGACCATACTAACTGTTAACACATAGTTTACCATAACCTCAAATGTATTCTATCATTAAATTAGCATTCTGGGTAACCGCACAAAAAATGCCTCCTACTCTACATCATAATTTAAACGATCGCACTGTATTTTTTCAAAATCTCTATCCCTGAAAGGAAACACTTTTAACCATACATTTATTAACAAAAAATGCTTGGTTTTATGTATTCTTTAAGCCCTAAAAGTTTCTCCCTGCAATTCATTAACACACTGTATAAAAGTTTTATAAACTGAAGAATATGGAAACATTCTCTCTAGATTATGTATTGTTAAATTTTATAAATTGAACAATACATACAGGGAATTTTGTTTTAATTCTTTTAATTAATATCCCGATGTATATTCTGTAAAATTTCATGCATTCTTTTTGTATTTGAAAAGCGTCCAATTTTTATTACTAGCGAGTGTTTTTAATCTTAGCCTAAGCATGAAGTAAAATTTCGAGTTTAGAAAAGAACCAAATTTTCAGGCTTTTCTAAACTCGAAATTTTACTTCATGCGCCACGCGTATAAAACACTGAATAACAGTGGAGTTTAAAATATATTGCTTATGTTAAAAAAAATAAAAACGTTTATTCCGTCTAACCAAATCTTGCGCTTTCGAAATTCGATGAAATTGCTTCTGGGATATGTAAGAATAATTGAAAGAAAAAAATCAGAAAGCAAATTGCACAAGGCTCTTGAATTTTTGTAGCTTTAATTACACGAAATAAACACTTGTAATGTTTATTAACATGAATTCAAACTTAAACAGTATATTTTAAACTTCACTTTATATCAGTGTTTTACACGCCTGGCGCATGAAGTAAAATTTCGAGTTTAGGAAAGTTTGAAAATTTGGTTTGTTCGTGTATCGCTGCGCGCTACGCGACCAAACCAAATTTTCAGACTTTTCTAAACTCTAAATTTTACTTCATGCTTAATCTGGGAGTGGACGACTCGTGTTTTTAACTTGTTACAGGTCGAAATATATACTTGCGGTAGATCAAAATATAGCCTCGATACAGGTCAAAGTATATCCTTACCACAGGCTAACGTAGAGCCTTGTTAAATGTTATCTTTATAGCAGGTGAAAGTATAACCCAGTAGTATGTCAAAATATAGCGTTGTTACAGGTCAAAATATAGCCTCGATACAGGTCGAAGTACAGCCTTGTCACAGGCTAACATAGAGCTTTGCTTTAGATCAAAATACAGTCTTATCACAGATTAAAATATGGCCTTATTGTAGGTCAAAATATGGTTATATCATAAATCAAATTCTATCTTTATAGCAGGTGAAAGTATAGCCCAGTAGTAGGTGTCAAAATATAGCGTTTTTACAGGACAAAATATAGCCTCGATACAGGTCAAAGTAAAGCCTTGTCACTGGCTAAGGTAGAGCCTTGCTTTAGATCAAAATATAGTTTTATCATAGGTTAAAATATTGTCTTATTGTAGGTCAAAATATTGGTATATCATAAATCAAATTTTACCTTTATAGCAGGTGAAAGTATAGCCCAGTAGTAGGTCTAAATATAGCGATGGTACGGGTCAAAATATAGCCTCGATACAGGTCAAAGTATAGCCTTGTCACAGTCTAACATAGAACCTTGCTTTAGACCAAAATACAGTCTTATCACAGGTTAAAATATTGCCTTATTGTAGATCAAAATATTGTTATATCGTAAATAAAATTCTATTTTTATAGCAGCTGAAAGTATAGCCCAGTAGTAGTGCAAAATATAGCGTTATTACAGGTCAGAATATATCCTTGATACAGGTCAAAGTATAGCCTTGTCTCAGGCTAACGTAGAGCCTAGGTTTAGATCAAAATACAACCTTATTATATGGTAAAATATTGTTATATTGTTATTCAGACTTTTCTAGATTCGAAATTTTACTTCATGCTTAATCTGGGAGTGAACGACTGGTGTTTGTGACTTGTTGCAGGTCAAAATACATACTTGCGGTAGGTCAAAATATAGCCTCGATATCGGTCAAAGTATCGCCTACAGGCTAACGTAGAGCCTTGCTTTAGATCAAAATATACTCTTATCATAAGTTAAAATATCGCCTTATTGTAGGTCAAAATATTGTTATATCATAAATCAAATTTTATCTTTATAGCTGGTGAAAGTATAGCCCAGTAGTACGTCAAAAAATAGCGTTGTTACAAGTGAAAATATAGCCTTGTTACAGGTGCGAATATAGGCTTGTTACAGGTCAAAATATAAAGTTGTTAGAGGTCAGAATATAGCGTTGTTACAGGTCAAAATATAACTTTGTTACTAATCAAAATATAACCTTGTTACAGGTTAAGATATAGCCTTGTTACAGGTCAAAATATAGCGTTGTTACAGGTCAAATATAACCGTGTTACAGGTAAAAATATAACTTTGTTGCAGGTCAAAATAAAGCGTTGTTATAGGTCAAAATATAACCTTGCTACAGGTCAAAATATAGCCTTGTTACAGGCCAAAACATAGCCTTGTTATAGGCCAAAATATAGCCTTGTTACAGAATAAAATATCGAATTGTTATAGGTCAAAATATAACCTTGATACAGGTCAAAATGTAAGGTTGTTTCAGGTAACAATATGTGGGAATTTTGTTTTTTGAGTTACGTGAAGATTTAAACTAAACATGGAATGCAAATACTAACACTTTTTTTACAATATTTTTATTTATAGTAAAATAAAAATTATTGTGAAGAAAGTGTTAGTGTTTTTATTCCATGTTTAACCCATTTTATCGCAAAAAATGTATTGAAAAGGAAGTTTTTATTATATTATTTACTGTAAAATTTGTAAAAATGTTACGATTTGTAAAAATTTAAAGAAATGGAGGCATGGCCCACTATGAACCTTTCTTCATTTTTCAGAGGTTGTAATTTATTTAAAAAACACATTTTTGGTATTGTACTCGAATGAGTACAGTGGGATAAAAAATTAAATAACGTAATAAGTAACGTAATAAGTGAAACAATGCAAGTGATTTTATAACATTAAAAGTGCGAAAAGAGACAGAATGAAGAACACAGAAATAAGAAATGATCTTGGAATACAGTCTACACTGGACTTTATAGAAGAAAGACAATTGCATTGGTGGGGATATGTACAGAGAATGGAAGAAACACGATGAGTGAAAAGAGTATGGACAGCAAAAACACAGGGAAAAAAGAAACGAGGTAGGCCCAGACTAATATGGGACCAAGTGACGACAAGAGCAATAGAAAAGAGAGGAATAACATGGGTGGAAGCAAAAAAGATATCGAAAAATAGGGAGAAGTGAAAAATATTTGTAAAGAAATAAGGAAAAACCCAACACCACTATGGTAAACGGGTACTAGATTATATATATGTAAAAGTGCGATTCTATTCGCAATCTACAAATAGTTAGTCTTACAAAGACTAAACTAAAAAAATATTTAATCATGTTTTAGCAACTGATCAATGAGAAACAAGGTAAAGATATATTTTTATGCATAAATGAATTAATGAAAATACAGTAAATTAGTGATTTAAACGCAAAAAAAATCTTTAAAATATAATAGCAAATTTATCGTAGTTCTGCAAGAAATATCTAATACTCAACGATAAGTTAAAATAAATTTGACAAAAATAGAAGCATAAAGAACTAAAACATATTACTATTTGAAATAAAACAAGCAAGTGATTTTATTTTAAATAGTATTATGGAGTTTCATCATGTATCCGCCTCATCAATTAAATAACTAAAACATATCCCTCAATACAGTGGCGGCCCTAGAGCGGTGCGACCGCACCGGGCGCCGTTATTTGGGGCGCCAAAACGGAAAACGAAACGCGGGGGGGGTGTCACCATGAGATCTCCCACCACCTAAAAATATGGGCGCCGAAAACGGAAAACGAAACGCGGGGCGAGGGCGCCACCGTGAGATCTCGCACCACCTAAAAATTTTGCTAGGACCGCCACTGCCTTAATACAATTAGCCCAAGATGGGAATCAACGCCCTCAAATCCCTTAGTGAAAAAGAAGGGAGGAACAAATTTAACATTTTACAATATGATGTATAAACTTAATTTATATTTTAAAATAAAGAATATTCAAAAAATATATGAAATTATTTAAAAAAATTGTTCTTAATTAATTAATTTTCTTGCGTTGTAAATTAATTATTAATCTAATGTAGCATGGAACAATTCCCGACTGAAATTGATTAATGCGGATTGTTTTGTGTGCGCTTTCATCTAAAATTAACTCGGAATGGAGAATGTTTCATTTATCTCGGCAGGTTTTTGTTCTGGTGCGAAATTACACACGTGAATTTGGGGCGCCTAAAAATATTTCATCAACACTTCTGCTGCTGCAAAAAAATGCACTTTATGCGTGATATATCCTGTTATAATTTTTTTGTCGGTAGCTAACCTGGTATATTTGATATAGTTAGAAAAACCTGGTCAAGAAATCTATAAATGAGATGAATAAATAAGGGAAATCCGGAGTGCAGATATGTAATAATAATGATATGTAATATGTAATAATAAATATACCACTTTCCCACCAGTAATCCGGATGTATATTTCTTGGTATATATTTACCTAACATTTGCAATATATTTGATACATACAAGGATTTATTTATTTAGTGAGCGGAATCCATTTAAAAAGAACTTAATAAAGTAAAACAAATAATATTAAATAAACACATTAACCCTTTGAGCCCTGCAATTTTTCTGGTGCCGAAAAAAATATTTTTCGTTCGGCGCATATTATTTATTACTATTTCAGATATACTGAGAGTTTTCCTTATAAGTATACAGATCTCAATATACTGTGTACGCTGTAAATCTTCAGATGTTCGTTGTTTTTACAAATATTTCAAATTGAACTTTAGAACGAGTATTTCCACTCCCAGACTAGGCATGAAGTAAAATTTCGAGTTTAGAAAAGCCTGAAAATTTGGTTTGGTCGCGTAGCGCGAAGCGCGGAGCGGCCAAACCAATTTTCAGGCTTTTCTAAACTCGAAATTTGACTTCATGCGCTACGCGTACTAAACACTGGTGTGATTTGATGTTCAGAATACACGTTTTTAGCATACTGCTTTAATAGAATATTTTGAACTTTACCTAAAATCAGTGTTTTATACGCGTGGCGCATGAAGTAAAATTTCGAGTTTAGAAAAGCCTGAAAATTTGGTTTGTTCGCGTAACGCTACGCGTTACGCGACCAAACCAAATTTTCAGGCTTTTCTAAACTCGAAATTTTACTTCATGCTTAGTCTGGGAGTGGAAAACACTCGTTCGAAAGTTCAATTTGAAATATTTGTAAAAACAACGAACATCTGAATATTATTATTTATTACTAGTTTAGATATACAGGGAGTTTTCCTTATAAGTATACATATCTCAATATACTGTGTACGCTGTAAATCTTCAGATGTTCGTTGTTTTTACAAATATTTCAAATTGAACTTTCAAACGAGTGTTTTCCACTCCCAGACTAAGCATGAAGTAAAATTTCGAGTTTAGAATAGCCTGAAAATTTGGTTTGGTCGCGTAGCGCGAAGCGCGGAGCGACCAAACCAAATTTTCAGGCTTTTCTAAACTCGAAATTTTACTTCATGCGCCACGCGTACTAAACACTGGTGTGATTTGATGTTCAGAATACACGTTTTTAGCATATTGCTTTAATAGAATATTTTGAACTTCACCTAAAATCAGTGTTTTATACGCGTGGCGCATGAAGTAAAATTTCGAGTTTAGAAAAGCCTGAAAATTTGGTTTGGCCGCTCCGCGCTTCGCGCTACGCGACCAAACCAAATTTTCAGGCTTTTCAAAATTCGAAATTTTACTTCATGCTTAGTCTGGGAGTGGAAAATACTCGTTCGAAAGTTCAATTTGAAATATTTGTAAAAACAACGAACATCTGAAGATTTACACTGCATATTATTTATTTCTATTTCAGATATACAGAGAGTTTTCCTTATAAGTATACATATCTCAATATACTGTGTACGTTGTAAATCTTCAGATGTTCGTTGTTTTTACAAATATTTTAAATTGAACTTTCGAACGAGTTTTTTCCACTCCCAGACTAAGCATGAAGTAAAATTTCGAGTTTAGAAAAGCCTGAAAATTTGGTGTGGTCGCGTAGCGCGAAGCGCGGAGCGGCCAAACCAAATTTCAGGCTTTTCTAAACTCGAAATTTTACTTCATGCGCCACGCGTACTAAACATTGGTGTGATTTGATGTTCAGAATACACGTTTTTAGCATACTGCTTTTATAGAATATTTTAACTTCACCTAAAATGAGTGTTTTATACGCGTGAAAGCCTAACAATTTGGTTTGGCCGCTCCGCGCTTCTCGCTACGCGACCAAACCAAATTTTCAGGCTTTTCAAAACTCGAAATTTTACTTCATGCTTAGTCTGGGAGTGGAAATCACTCGTTTTAGACTTCAAATTAAACTATTTTAAAAAACAAACAATTATCAGAAAAGTTGCAGCTCATGAACACATGCGTTTTTATTTTAAAGAAAAATTCCCAGTATGTTTACCAAATTTTAGTGGTGGCAAATGCCACCGTCAGAGCCGAAAGGGTTAAAACTACAAATATAAAATACAATTCACAGTTTAAACTAAACAGTAAGTAAAAACTTAAAAAGTTGTATACCCTGTAAATTTTTAGGCATTCCTCCTTTTTATAAAAAAAAAACAATGTGTACTTCTATCAAGTGTTTTAGACCCCTTGATTAAGCATGAAGTAAAGTTTAGAGTTTAAAAAAACCTGAAAATTTGGTTAGGTCGCGTAGCGAAGCGGAGCGACCTAACCAATTTCTCAAAACAGACGTCAGTAACAAACATATTTTTCCTACAAAAGTTGCTTATTTTTCAGAGACCTTATTAATGACATAACTTTTGACCTATCGTGCTATTTAAAAGTCGGAAGTTTTTAATATTCTTTCAGAGTTTAGAAAAACCTGAAAATTTGGTTATTTTACAAAGACCTTTTCAATTATATAACTTTTGACCTATCATGCTATTTATTTAAACGTCTGAAGTTTTTGATATTCTTGAGCAAACTCTTAGGGATGCCAACTTTTTTTGGAAAAAACAATATCACCATTCAGTTCGTCGATACGGCTTTTGTAATCAATATTTTTGTCCCAACACTATAGGTCTAGCCTTTTTCCAAAAAAATGGGCTGATACGGGTGGTCAAGGACACCCTGAATAGTATTTTTAATACCTATTTGGAAGTACCAGTCGTTTTAGTGACTTAACGTATGTGGCTTCTTGAACACACACAAAATTAGGTTAGGAATTTGTTAAGTCAAATAGCTGACATCTAGACCATTATTCTTAATGTGCTTGTGCTGTTACGTTATTATAATACAACTAAAAGTTCCACAAAATATATTATACAGGCTTAATGATCCAAACACATAATGGTTTTCGAATTTAGATTGAATATGCAAAACGTTTCCCTGAGCAAAACTCGAATTACGAAGAATACTCTGCACTTTTAAGATATTTAAGTTAGTTAGAAAATATGATTCTATCTAAAGCAAGAGGGTGTGTAAAAATATAAAATATCTATAAAATGGTAACTGTAACAAAATAATCATGATTGTAACAAGCAGTAATAATATAGTATGTTCAATAAAATAAAATCTCTAGAGTGCCATGGAAAATATTGTAGGCTGGCAACTATGAAATTATACATTATAATTATTATGTTTGACGTTTTATATGTCAATTCCTAAAGCGTGTAGCCAACTTAAATTTTAAAAAAGATAAAATCATGGCACTCTAGAGGTTTTTTTTTATTGAACATACTATATTTAATAAGGGTTCAATTCTATTAAATAAATGAAGTGATTTTAATAGTTTAATGTCTAAATATCTTGTTGATTAATACTTTCGCTTTCTGATAAAGATGGTTCGTCTTCGAATTCATTCGACATAGAGATCACCATTGGTTCGATATATAACAAGTCCAATTTATTTTCTACCTCCCATGCCTAAGAAATTATTTTCTCTGTGTTGTTGATGTATTTTTGCCAGTGCTGTTGGGGTACATATACGTTATTCCATACATTTAAAACTTCAGCAGGTGACCCTGTAGTTTTAAAAATAGCTTTTTTATAACGTCTTTTAGTCTCTGACCAAACCATTTCGATGGCATTAAAATTGCAATGGTAGGCAGGTAGTCTGAGAACACAATGATCATGCTCCGCAGCGTATTTATCTAAATGATATTTTTTTTCCGGCACTATTTGCTTTTCAACCAGATTCCAAACAGCATCTTTTAAAAGATTATTTGGAAAAGGGACCTTCTTCTTTCCAAGCCAATCTATAAGACGTTTTTTGCTCCAGCTTTTTCTCGAAATTTCTTCTTCTAGACGACTATGATAAGTTGCGTTATCTAGTATAATTAAGGATGGTTCTTTTAAGTTTGCAATAAGTTGATCTTTAAACCACTTCTCAAAATTTTCGGTATTCATATTATCGTATGTAATACCACAAGAGGTTGGTTTTGGCCGGATATTTTTTTTATTTAGACGAGTGCGTGGTTGCCTAGCAATTTTAACGAGAGAAAACTTGGATGACAAAAACACGAGAGCGAAGCTCGAGTGTTTTTGTCTATACACGTTTTCTCGAGTAAAATTGGAAAACCACGCACGAGTTATTAAATGAAAAAATATCCTCCTAAAACCAAACCTCGAGTGGTATTTGATAAGATAATTCCATGACAAAATATAATTGCTGAAGTAATTTTGCTACCGTGTTGAACATTGTTTTTACCACATACTCCTTGTAGTCCTCTCCATTCCTTTTTTCATGTTGAAACTCCAGCTCATCAAAATATTGGCGATGTCGTCAATTTTCTGTGGCGTAGTTATGTCAAAATTTTGTTCCTTGCAAAAATGTTCAAATTGTGTCCAAATTGACGATTTACTTTTTTTGGTATTTAGCGGCACTATTAAATTTATATTACTTATAATTTCCTCCTTGGAAATTGTTCCGAAACGATTTGTGTGACAATTATGCATTACGTAGTGATTTGACGGATTGAACTTAACGTCACTAATTCAGCGCGATCGTACAGTCGTTGGCATGGAGAACGTAAATAAGATAATTTTAAAATATCCACTTGCATTTTTACTTCTGCGATTTTGTTTGTTAGCAAATATGCATGATTTTAGGTTGGAATGGAATTATCGTATGTAATACCACAAGAGGTTGGTTTTGGCCGGATATTTTATTATTTAGACGAGTGCCTAGCAATTTTAACGAGAGAAAACTTGGATGACAAAAACACGAGAGCGAAGCTCGAGTGTTTTTGTCTATACAAGTTTTCTCGAGTAAAATTGGAAAACCACGCACGAGTTATTAAATGAAAAAATATCCTCCCAAAACCAAACCTCGAGTGGTATTTGATAAGATAATTCCATGACAAAGGTGTATTGTCATTCTAAAATCTGTCATCCGCTCTTGCAGCGTTGCCAATGTCCTATTAAATTTCTTTTAGTTTGTAGAAACGTTTCGCGCAAGAATAATTTATATTCAATGCATTAGTAATAATTAATCAGTTACGCACTTTTAAATTAAACAGCAAACCGCTATTAGAAAGTGAGGATTATTTTTTCTCTTTATTGGGTCCAAATTGACGATTTACTTTTTTTGGTATTTAGCGGCACTGTTAAATTTATATTACTTATAATTTCCTCCTTGGAAATTGTTCCGAAACGATTTGTGTGACAATTATGCATTACGTAGTGATTTGACGGATTGAACTTAACGTCACTAATTCAGCGCGATCGTACAGTCGTTGGCATGGAGAACGTAAATAAGATAATATTAAAATATCCACTTGCATTTTTACTTCTGCGATTTTGTTTGTTAGCAAATATGCATGATTTTAGGTTGGAATGGAATTATCGTAATAATCACCCGTTTTCTTATTACATTTAAAAATTTGAGATCCATATGTCACAAATCCATCTTTATTTCCGGCATGATCAATAACGTAACGTATCCCACTTCCAGTTTTTCTAAAATGACTGTATTTACTGCCATCTTGCCACATTCTTCTATCACCACTTTTGCTAAAAATCCATGTCTCATCCAGAAAAACCGGTTTATAAATATTCTCCTTTTTAGCAACTTAATATTTATTTAAAAATAAAATTCTCTTCAACCTGATTCCAGGCATTTCCAATAAATGTTTTCTTCCGTCCTGCTTTTTGAAGCTAAAGCCCATTTTCTTAATTCCCAAATATAAAGAACTTCTCAAGATCCCAATTTCTGGTGATTTTTCCATAAGTTGCCAGTAAATAGTGTCTATAGTAATATGTTCCTTTCGGGCATACATTTTGTAAATCACTTTCCTTAAAAAATGCAGAGTATTCTTTGTAATTCGAGTTTTGCTCAGGGAAACGTGTGCAGACATATTCCTCCTAAATTTGAAATCCGTTGCTCTGTTTTCAGGTTGTATAATGTGCTTTGTGGAACTTTTAGGGCTTCGGACGCCTTTTGAATTACCTTAAATCGAGATCCTAATTCATTTTAAAAATAACTTACTACATTTAGCATAAGCTTTTTGGATTCATCGGAATATCGCATTTTAGTAGTATATTTTTGCGTAATTTAATGACATTAACAGACATCAAACTTTTGACGTACATCTAATTAGTAATCGACGTTCATTTTTATTGGTAATTTTTTGTTTCATCTGATTCATGATTGATAAATAAAGATGGGGTTATTCCAAATGGGTATTAAAAATACTATATGTAAATATGTGAATTTTTCATTTTTGTTGCTCTCGGCGTGGAAAAGCGCAATTCACCAACGAGCTGAGCAAACGGGCGACAGAAAAAAAAAACAGCTTCCCGTGCCGCGACATTCAAAATATGCAAATGCCTGCCATTCCACCTGGAAATGCCCCCATTACACTCTCATCAGTGATTCAGCGATATCACATCAATTTTCTTTGTTGAATCAACTCGCTTTTTATAATTTCATCAAAAGCACTTCCCTCTCCCCCGAACATTTCAAGCACTTAACGACATTTACTTGTAAACCTGCTTTTACGACATTGCCCTATATTTTTCCTCTCTCTATCTAAATTACAATTGTGCAAGTTTTAACTAGTTTTACGAACTGCGAATTGTATTAACGCGCGCCGCGACGGGTTAGGTTAGTTAATGATGAAATGATAAATGTTTGCGAGTTGTAAAACAGCGCGCGCGAGGAACTCTGACAGAAGCAATTATCTGGCCGGAAGTTTTGCACAAATCACTCACTGCCGCCCCAATTTCGCCAAGTTTCGGCGGCGCTTATCGAGGAGCGTTATGCGCGGCCCCCCGATAAATAATAATTTCACGTTTATTACAGACCATTCCAAACTTGCCTCGATTATTCCGTAATGTAAACACAAACATCTGAATTGCGAATAAAATTAGGTGGAAAATTGCGAAGCACTCACTTCTGAAATATTCTTATTTTAGTTACGTGAAGTGTTTTCTATTAATTATTGTTGTAATTCCTTTCTTCACTGACTAGTTTTATTTACTATATGTCCATTTCGAACACTATACTAGTTGAAAATTGCGAAACACAAACTTCTGAATTATAAAGTTGATATATAAAATTACGAAAATTCGTGTAAAATGCAAATAAAGTTAGATGAAAATTCCGAAACACACAAACAACAGATATAAATAGCATTATTAACAAGTGGAACATTGAAATGAACATTTACACACAAATTGAAAGTAAACTTTTCGAATAAAGCCCATATTCTATTTTTGGTGCATGCGCCGGAGGTTTACTGCTAATTTCACACGCGTTAATTTCAACTAACATTGTTTTGCCTAATAACCAAGTCTTACGTGAGAAATTAGTTCGTTAATCTCAACTAATATTTTTCTTCGTAATGACCAAGTCTCAAGTGAATTACTGAAAACCAATAATGACTGTCAAAATATAGCTTTCATTTTGATTAATAAACACCTTTTGTGATCCACCAATTTTGATAGAGAATTTTGTTTACATCTCATAGGAACGTCACCAATACCAGCGATTAAAGAATGTTGTCTAGGCAACGTTCATTTATCGCTGGTAAACGTCCATGTTCCTTTTTAATAATATCGAAGTAGGATTTCAAACAGAACTCTTGTCAACGTTATATGATTCAGTAAGTTCACATATATCGGGTGTGTATAAATTGGCGGATAATCTACACGTGACGATATTCTACATAAAATTCTGAATAGAAAATGTCGACGCTAAAATGTTGTATTATGCTTCATATACCATCAGGAGGCATTTAAAAAAATGGACATTTGGCAACGTCGCATTTACGGGCTGCCATGTTTTTTAATTAATCTTATGATTAGTTACGTGGGTTGAAGAGTTATAATGGTAGAGTGGAGCTTAGTAAATGTGTCGAAGAGTCTCTTTTGGAAGTTGTCTAAAAGGTATTGGCAAAGCGTCTGGATTGTCGTACTTAAGTAATTTATGTTGAGTGCAGTACTGCGGCGTTTTTTCTTCTTCTAATGATACAGCTTAATTCATTTATTTTGTTCGAAATTAAATCCATCTACTTCTAAGCACAGTTGCAATCTCTTTTGTATCGTATTCATTACTTGCTCCAGTATTTCTAGTGGTGTAACTTCCAGTACCGCCGCTTCAATTCTGTTTTTAACCTTGTTTTTAACCTTCTCAGAACATAGAAGGTTTTCTTGTAGCATCAAATTAACAGTCTTGTCACTGGGGATATCTAATGTGGCAGTAAATTTTCAGGTACTTACGCTGGGATCTTCTCCTTTTGCATCTAGAACTTGCTGTAATATACGCCTCTGCCGTGGCCGACCACTGTTCGCATTTTTGGGGACAAGCATACGCGTTTCATCTAGTCGTTGATCCAGCCTTCAAAATACATTTGTAGAAGGATGCCTCCGATTTTCAAAATGTGCTCGATATTCTAGTTTTGTCATTTGTGCATTTCTAGTACACAAACCGTTCACCATATATCTACATGTCGGCGTACTCAATAAACGTAAAAATGAACAAAACAATAATACGAAACTAACACGGAAACACAAAAACATTGAAAGGCGGGAACTAATACTAATTTGGGGCTAGCAAGTTTAAATGAATTCGTAACAGTAAGTGTCAAAATTTGTCACTGACGTAAGCGTCAGTCGACGTTGCCGGCTGTACTTTATATGAAAATAGGCTAATGAAGAAGTGTTAAAAACGGACCTTGGAGATAGAAAGATTGCACACAGTGGCAAATAATTTCCGAACTAGTCATTCCATCAAAATCACAGGGTTTTCTGTAAATTAATATCGAATAAAAACGCATATGAAACGATTCAATGTTCAAACTTTGAGGAACTCGTGAAGACTCAGGAAGCATGGTACAACATTTTAGAATAAAGATATTTTGCTTAAAATTTTACGAAGAATATCATCACGTGTAGACGGGAGGGCGCATATGTCAGAATTTCTAATTTCCCGCAATTTCGAACATGTGGGCTCTAGTTTTCAATCACAGCTGTCAGATCTGAAGGCACAAAAATGCTAAAAAGACGAACTCGTCTCGAGATGAGCGTTAATAACTATAAACAATTTACGGTTGTAATTTATATAATATATCAAGTTTTTAAGCTATAGTGTATTCTTTTAACTAAGTCTGCAGTCAAACAAATTTAAAACCAGGGTGTCTACATTCTTTTTCTTTATTTCTTCCAAGCATTCGTGAATGATCTTAAAGTACTATGCAACAGCCGAGGACGTGGAGATATTCTTCACACCGGGCTAGGAGCATTCTTCCATGGAGAATGTTCCCGTTGCTGTTGGATCAAGCAATTCTAGAATTCTATATAGTCGCAAAGTACTATCTCAGAACATAAACTAATGCCTTAAATTATACATTTAACATGTTCATTATGTCTTTGTTATTTTTCGCATTGCACGGTAATTTAATACCGTGCGGTGTTCCCCGCACCGCACCCACCCTTCAATGTTATGCGCCGCACATCCCGCTCAGCAAGAAGCCCGCCCGCTCCCCGCGACCAATGACGTCATTTGCGATTGTAGTGCCGCCCCATCGAATGAGTCGGTCAACTAAAATCATGAAACGTGGAGCCCCCTAGGAGTTATCAATCTAATTTTATCTTTGATTTCAAAGTTGACGTTTCTCGCACAGTATAAAGTACGTCAAAACGTTAAAATTAAAATGTGCAATAATTACACGTGTTTTGGTAGTGCGTTTAAAGAATTTATTGCGAATGCAGTTAAAAGTAATATCCCGAAATCCAGTGAGTATTGCCAGTAATATTATCTGCAATAACTGCACCTTCAACATTCAAACTATCGTATGTTCAATTAAAAAAATATTTAGAGTGCCATGGAATATATTCTAGGTTGGCAACTGTGAAACTATACATTATAGTTAATATGGCTGACTTTTTATATGTCAATTCCTGAAGTGTGTAGCCAACTTAAATTTGAAAAAAGATTAAATCATGGCACTCTAGAGGTTTTTTTTATTGAACATATGATATAAATGTTAATAATGACAATTCTTTAATTTAATGGTTATTAATCCAATAAAATGTTATATTTGAGTTGTTTATTAATCTCCCTAAAATATACTCGAGGTTATTTTTTTTTTTCGGATATAGATGCTATTATTACACTCAGTTTGGTTTTCACTTGGTAAAAACTCTCGAATCAAGGGATAGAAAAACATTTTTTCATGCCCTTGATTCTCGTGTTTTTACCGTGATAACCAAATATTCGTGTAATAATTGCATCTACAGAGAGTTTTATGTAACACCGAACATACTAAAATGTACTTAATGTTAATTTTCCTATGTTCGATGTGTACTGGGACGCATCAAAGCATTGAGTGGGATGTGATTGGCTACGATTTCTAATTGTAATATAGTCAACCCAATTTACACCCTTCCCTTCAAAAATAAATGAAATCTTTCAGTTATCGCAAGCAAATGATATTTGCTGTTCTAGCATTAGAAGCAGACGTAGACGAAGAACGGAGAGTTGAACATATCAATAATGTATCCAAAGGAGGAACAGATTATTCTGGTAAACTTATACCATGGAGAAAACAGTTCAAGAAATTCCCATGATTTATTTTCTGAAAAATTTTCTGTTCAATCAGAATACCGTTTATTTCAACCATTTCGAACCTTCCAGAACAGTTTGTTTAGATAAATTTCACAAGCGAGGAGTTAGAAGTTCGTCGATATTATCGGATGAGATGAAATTAAACAATTTCTGTTATGTCGAAGTGTCTAATAATATCCTTACTATTGCAAAATCATTTAATATACAAAATTCCTTTGTACGTAGAAGTCCTACAAGAATTTAAGTTTAGATCCTACAAATTCCAACATTACTAGTTGCTGTATAACAACATTAAGCAATAACGTTTTTGTAAAATTGTATTTAATACGTTAAATTAAACAACGAAATGTTGCCAAAAATTGTGTTTACTTATGAAGCGTTCATATCTTCTTACCTTCTTTAACTAGTATTTTACCGATTAAAAATTTAATAAAAGTTAATAACCATTCCGTTGACCTAAAATATTCATAATACAACAAATTGTAGTTGACATAATAATTGCCAAATTTAATTTATTTTTGACGTGAAGAGTGTACATTGGGTTGACTATATTACCATTAGAAATCGTAGCCAATCACATCGGACTCAATGCTTTGATGCGTCCCAGTACAGATCGAACATAGGAACATTTACATTAAGTACATTTTAGTATGTTCGGTGTTACATAAAACTCACTGTAGATCCGACTAAAAAATAACCTCTTGTTTATTTATCTACGATAAAATGTTTATTAACCTCTTTACTAAACACAAACAAAGACATCTGTCAAAATATCTTATTAACGTCTTTACTCAACACAAACAAAGAATTGTGTCAAAATAGAGGCTATAATTTGATAGTATCATCATTGATAACTTATTTCTCATTGGCACTTGGTAAAACAACACGAATACACTATAAATATTTTATTTTATAATGACACCTACCTAGATATTGTACATATTGAATTTTATAACCTAATTCTCATTTCACTTGTTAAAACAACACGAATACCCTATAAATATTTTACTTTTATAATGACACCTACCAAGATACTGTACATACTGAATTTTATAATTAGTTTTTTTTCTAAAATTCGAGATGAATACTCTATAATTGAGTTTTTTTCTTTGTAATCACCTTGATGAATGTAATTGCTAAGCAGGAAAAACTGGAAGAGCTCGAGGCGCAAAGCGTTCAAATAACACAAAAACGAGTCTGCGATGAAAAAAAATTTACAAACAATACCTGGCGGACCCCGCAGCACCAGAAATATAATAATTAGAAAAAAAATTCTTGATTATTTTAAAAGACCAGTGGACCCCGCAGCAGCGCGCACTGGTAATTTTAATATTTTCCAAGGGAATTAAAAACTTGCTTTTAGTTGAGCTCCAATTAAAGACCTCTTTTGTATGAGTCTCTAGGTTTTGTATGTACATAACGATTAGTTTTTCATATATCAAAATAATTTGGTAATCCTTTCGGCCCTGACGGTGGCATTTTCCACTACTAAAATTTGGTAAACATACTGAGAGTTTAGAGGGAGTTTTTCTTTAAAGTATACGTTTTCTAAAATACAGCTTATTTTCTTTAAATCTTTAGATATTCGTTGAGTTTTTAAAGGAGTTTAATTTGAAGCTTTAAACGAGTGTTTTTCACTTCCGGACTAAGCATGAAGTAAAATTTCGAGTTTAGAAAAGCCCCGTGAAAATTTGTCGAGGGTCGCGCAGCGACCCGAGACAAATTTTCTGGGCTTTTCTAAACTCGAAATTTTACTTCATGCGCCACGCGTATAAAACACAGATTTCAAGTGAGGTTAATAAATTTCCTAATATTTTATGCCCGTTTAAACCCTGCTCGATTAGAATCGGTGATTAGTAAATCAATGATTAGATGAATCGAGGTGCTTTGTTTGCACCGTCATTTGGTTAGTAAATCGGCGATCATAGAAAACATTGTTTAGATTATAAATAAAAATGTTAGGGTATTTAATTATTTAATGTTGGCGAATTGTAAAAATCTCGATTTTTAGTTATGTTGTGTTGGTATTAATTATTTAAACAAATGTTATTTAAAAATTGAGACAAAATGTCAGTTGCTGATGTAAAGTTACGTTTTTGCTCTAAACGACTTTATACGAATATAATTTGGACATTAGTATTAATAAAAACCATCAACCTTAATATTACTTATTACAAACGTACCCATCACTTGCAAATTCTATTTGTTCTTCAATTAATGTGAATAAGTATAAGGTGCTTTGTTTATTCAATCGAAATCTTTTTCGAAAACTACTATCATCTAGGACCTGGGTCTCCAAACTATCTTCTTCGCGGGCCACAAATACAATTCTACATAATAAAGTCGGCCAAGATCCGATTAATTTTATAAAATTATGAAAAATTTAAGGAACAATTGTTACAATATTTCAAAATATGACATTTACAAAAAAAATTAATTTTAGTTTGGAGACCACTGATCTAGGATATCAAAGTAATTAATTCTTAGGTTCACATGACGTGGAACATCAAAGTTAATTAAATCAATTACATCCAGTTCATCGTCGTCTTCTAATAAATTGAATTCAGTTTCCATTTTGAAGTAACTTTCGACAAATGTCAGTACTTAATCAGACAAAATCGGCCGATTACAAATTTGAGGATAATCGAAACTTTAATCAAATGTTGTATTGTAGAGGCTTCTACTTCGTTATTCATGTTAACTAATCAATAAAAAATGTTTTAACTTTGTTTGTATCGTATGTTCAATAAAAAAAAACCTCTAGAGTGCCATGATTTTAACTTTTTTAAAGTTTAAGTTGGTTGGAATTGACATATAAAACGTCAAACATAATAATTATAATGTATAATTTCATAGTTGCCAACCTACAATATTTTCCATGGCACTGTAGACATTTTACGTTATTGAACATACTATATAACACAATTTATTTTTATGGGATATATGTGACAGTTTCGGCAAATTTAATCATTGATTAAATGGCGGTGCAATAGAATTATCCAAAAATCGATGATTAAATTTTTAATCGGCCGGAGTGCAAACGGGCATTAGTGTTTTCTACGCGTGGCGCATGAAGTAAAATTTCGAGTTTAGAAAAGCCCAGAAAATTTGTCTCGGGTCGCTGCGCGACCCTCGACAAATTTTCACGGAGCTTTTCTAAACTCGAAATTTTACTTCATGCTTAGTCCGGGAGTGGAAAACACTCGTTTAAAACTTCAAATTAAACTCCTTTAAAAACACAACGAATATCTAAAGATTTAAAGAAAATAAGCTGTATTTTGAATACGTATACTTTAAAGAAGAACTCCCTGTACATACATGTATGCATGAGCTGTAACTTTGCGATAATCGTTTGTTTTTTAAAATAGCTTAGTTTGAAGTCTTAAACGAGTGTTTTTCACCCCCAGATTAAGCATGAAGTAAAATTGTAGCAAAGTGTTGATCCCACTAAACATATTTAATACAATTTGACCTGATTCTCATTTCGAAAATTGATTAACGAGTTATGCAACATCCACTTCGCGTATACATTTGCAATAATAAATGTTTACAGTAGTCTTTATAAATACAACGCTTATTTATAAACTCTCCGTGAAATTCCAATAACAAATTTAATTTCAAGAATCGCAACAATCATACTTTATAAAATATAAGTTTATAATTCCTGCAATTCCACAATGAAAATAAACGGTTTTGATTAATATTCGCGTATGTGCATATAAAAATACGCAATTATTGATTGATACTCCCACATTTTCAGATACTATACAGGGGTTATTTTTTTTAAGTACTTATATCCCCGTTGGATACGCTGTAAATTTTTAGGTATTTGTTGATTTTATAAAGCGATTAATTTAAAGCTTCAAACGGATGTTTCCACACCCAGATTAAGCATGAAGTAAAATTTCGAGTTTAGAAAAGCCTTAAAATTTGCTTTGGTCGCGTAGCGCTACGCGCTACACGACCAAACCTAATTTTCAGGCTTTTCTAAACTCGAAATTTTACTTCATGCTCAATCTGCGAGTGGAAACACTCGTTTGAAGCTTCAGATTGAACGCTTTTCAAACCCGACAAACGCATGAAAATTTACCACGTAAATGGATGTGTACACCTATAAGAAAAGGTCCCTGCATAACCACATACAAATTTGCAATTACTGATTAAAATTCTTACATGTCCACAGCGATAAATTAAAATTATTGATTAATATTCGTACACAAAATGCATTTCGCAGAGCAGGAAGTGATAAGCGCAAGCAGGAGGTTATCGTTACAGTTATTTCTGGAACGGGAGTAATTAAATCCGTATTGAGTGCGGGGGTAATTTCGAGATGATATTTTCTTCTTCTTGTTTTTTTTTCCTTTGAGGTTAACTGTTGGAAACTAATTGGCCGAATTAACTGCTTCTCCAGAACTTCCTGGTTATTAATGACGCCGTCGAAGGCGTCACCCGCATTTTACGTTACTGCAATGTTTTCATTTACATTTACAGTTAATACTAAACAGCTAAATCGCTAATTCGCGCACGCATAATTTATCCTGTCATGTGATTTATTATGAATTAATGATTGGAAACTAGAAACATTTGAATTCACTTAATTATACTCAAAACTCAAAAAAATCATGCAGAGGAAAATGCTCATTTAATACTTTAACTTAGGTTTTCACCATGCATTTACGACCATGGACGTACCCAGGAGGGCATGAATCAAAATATATGCCAAATTAAAAATGTAATAACTGAGGCTGTTACCTGGTGAAATTCCATATCAACACTCTTAATAAATAACACACTTGGTTAAGATTTCACTGTTTATTAGTTGACACTGCAACAATTGTTTCGCCACACCATCTGCCTGACAAAGCCATTGTGTGGCGAAACAATTGTTGCAGTTTTAACTAATAAACAGTGAAAGCTTAATCAAGTGTGTTATTTACTAAAAGTGTTGGTATGCCAAATTAGTTAAAAACTTATGGTATGTCAATTAGATTCACGTGAAACGTTAAAAATATACGATTTCCTGTAATAGTCTTTTTATTTTGCTTTTTCTCTTTTGTCAATTATATACTCAATGACATTAGAAGCGTAACACCCAGAAGGAGTTATTATTTTAACTTGATTTTTTGCCAGTATGGTAGTCTTACATCAAGAATAAAATGATTTCAATTTCAAGAAATTTTATTAAAAAACAATCTAAAAAAAATTAATAATGTGTTTGGCGACCCCTTTGCTGTATACACTCCTGTAGACGTCTGGGCATCGACAAAATGAGATGGTCGATGTCTTCTTGAGGCATCTCGTTCCAAGCAACTTGAATTTCATCGATCAACTGTGCTAGAGTCTGTGGAGGATGGTGCAAAGAGAATATTCTTCTTCCCATGATATCCCACACATGTTCAATGGGATTTAAATCCGGCGAACGGGGCGGCCACGCCAAAACATTAACACCAGCTTCATTAAGAAAGTTCATAGTTCGACGAGCAATATGGGGACGTGCGTTATCTTGTTGAAAAAGTACGTCTGGGCGGCCATCTAAATAAGGCAACAAAGTCGGTCGTATGACGTCTTCAACATAACGCGCAGCTGTCATACTGCCTCGAATGAATACAAGAGGTGATCGACTACCATATGCAATAGCCCCCCAAACCATTACTCCAGCAGTCCTGTGTACATGCCTCTCAATAGCAAACCTAAGATCAGGTCGTTCTCCACGGTAGCGTCGTACCCTTCTACGGCCATCATGCGTGCCTAGACAAAATCGTGATTCATCGCTGAATACGACATCGTGCCATTCTGCCTCCCAATGCTGCCGTTCTCTGCACCAGTCCAACCTTTGGCGACAGTGTCTCGCTGTTAAAGGAAGCACTAATCTTGGACGGTACGAAAGAAGCCCAAAGGATTGAATGCGGCGATATAAGGTTCGCATACTAACGGGCCTACCTTCTTCTCCAATCCATTGATCACCGATTTGACGCGTAGTAGCGAAACGGTCTCGCAGGGCTATTTGTCTTAAGCGCCGATCTTGACGTTCTGTGGTACGCCTTGGTTGACCAATTGGTCTTCTTCTTGCTCCTCTACCTTCTCCTGTCCATACCTGATACACACGTATTACAGTTGCTGCAGTGGAATCAATACGGCGGGCAATTTCGCGATAGGACATACCGACATCTCGATAAGCAACAACTCGACCCCGGTCAAAATCGCTCAAATGGTGATATTGTGGACGTCTTCGGACTCGAGGCATTTTATTTAAGCTTAACACACTCAACGGAAACACGAAAACTAAAAACATCTGTACTAAACAGCTCATATAAATAGTTTTATCAAAAAAGAAAAAGTGAAATATTTTTTTTTCACAATAAATAAAAAAGGCACAAGGTTGAAATTGTTATCAATGTATGCTTTAAATATAGTCACTCTGTTGCTAAAATAAGAATTAAAAAAAATCATTCCTTCTTGGTGTTACGCTTCTAATGTCATTGAGTATATTTCACTATTTCTTAAAACGATTTCCTATCTCTATTAAACAAAGTGCAGGGCTTGTCAAACAATACTTTTGAGAAATAGTGAAATACAATTGAAAAAAGAGGAACAGCAGAAGAAAAATAATTTAATATTACAGAGAATCATTTTGTTTATGGGTTACCTATTTTCCGGAAAAAATATCATGCACTATTTTGTTTTCGTTCAATGAATTCCCCTCTCTCCGCTTCACTACGAGACCTAACCAAATTTTCAGGCTTTTCTAAACTCAAAATATTTACTTCATGCTTAATCAAGCGATGGAAAAACACCTGTTAGCAACATATTGAACTCGAATTGAAGATCTGTTTTCCGGAAACATCGTGTCTGCAGGTGTATAGTGTGTTATATAATTTAAAGGCAGCGCCTTTGTTGCCTCGCTAATGAGGTCAGGATGTGTTTGTTAGTCGAGCCGAGTCATTCAGCAAACTCATGCCGATTTACAGGTAACGCGTAAAAATGATTGAGTAATTGTTTAATCGATACTCTCCGGGTAATTCTCTCGGATTGCTCATCGTTTTATTGAGCGATGTATTCATATTAAAATACGACTGTTGAATACAATTACAATAAAAGAAATATGCACTCATTACACTAATTTAGAGATAAGTTAAGTGTTTAGATTCCAGATTGCTAGATATTAGAGTTCAGAAACAAATTCAAAGTAGACATTTAATCCATATAATCGAGTCTAGCGTCTAGATAACAAAATCCTAGAGATTAGAGCCCTAAAAGTAATCTACATAATTGCGTACAGTGTAAAGATAAAGAGTCTTTAGTCAAGCTTCTAGAATCTAAAGTCTACAGACTAAATACAAGAACTAGTATGAATAAAATTACAAATACAATATAATACGTAAAGGATCGCCCTTTTGACAAGAGACTAGTCCTAACTCTGCAGTTCGGAATTTACTTTAGATTCCCGAATCTAGACTATGTAGGGTCCAGAAAGAAGAATCTAGGGTTAATGCGCCTAGAGTGTAGAAATCAGTCTAACGTTTAACGTCTAGAATTCAGAGTTTAGAGATTAGAACCCGAGACAATAGAAATTTGTCTAGAGACTAAAGACAACGGACTAGACCTAACTCTAGTCTATAGACTAGAGGTTAGGCTTTACTCTAGAGACTAGAATCTAGACTATCTAGGGTCCAGAAAAAAGAGTCTACGGTTAATGCGCCTAGAGTGTAGAAATCAGTCTAGAATCCCGAGTATCGAAATTAGAACCCAAGAAACTAGACATTTGTCTAAAAACTAAAGACAATAGGCTGTTACTAACTCTAGAGTCTATAGAGTAGTGCTAGCTTTACTCTAGAGTTTAGAATCTAGACTATCTAGGATGCAGGAACAAGAATCTATGGGTAATGCGCCTGAAATCTAGGAATCAGAGTCTTAAGTTAAGCGTCTAGAATCCAGAATTTAGAGATTAGAACCCAAGAAATTAGACATTTGTCTAAAGACTAAAGACACTGTACACTATAGTCTCTGCACTAGTATTAGGACTACTCCCTCCTAATACTAGTGCATAGACTACACTTCAGGCTTTACTCTAGAGTTCAGAATCTAGAATATTAGGGTCCAGAAGCAAGAGTCTTGTATGAATGAAACTGCTAATACAATATAATGCATAAAGAATTGCACGTTTAACACGGGACTAGTCCTAATTCTAAAATTTACAGACTACAGCTTAGGCTTCGCTCTAGAGTCCAAAATCTTGACTATCTTGGGTCCAGAAAAAAGAATCTATGGTGAATTGCGCCTATGGTCTAGAAATAAGAGTTTGGAGCTAAGCGTCTAGTATCTAAAGTTTAGAAATTAGAACCAAGGAGAGTCATTGCTTATGGGAGATCTGGAAATCGAGTCGAAAAGGAGAGACTATGGTCAGGATGTGGGGTAAGAGTAAGACAGACGAATGTGTACACCAATCACCGGTCTCGCTTCTGGATGCAGCATCCAAACGCGGTTTTCAAATGTTATATAGAGACTGGCTAACTGGATATATATGAGCTGTGTTAGAACCCAAGATACTAAAAATGTGTAGAGAGACTAAAGACAAGGGACTAGTCCTAACTCTAGAGTCTATAGACTACTGTTCAGGTTTCACTCTAGAGTCCAGAAACTAAACTATATCGGGTCTAGAAACAACTATCAACGGTTAATGCGTCTAGAAATCAGTCTGGAGTTAAACGTCTAGAATCCAGAGTTTAATAATTAGAACCCAAAAAAATTTGTCTAGAGACTAAGGACAAGGGACTAGTCCTAACTTTAGAGTCTATAGACTATAGTTCAGGCTTCACTTTAGAGTCCAGAACCTAGACTATGGGGTCGAGAAACGAGAGTACGGTTAATGCGCCTAGAGTACATTATAGTATACATTTAAGTCTGGATTATAGAGTCCATAGACTAAAATATAAATATTAGAGATAACAGTCCAGACTGTAGTCTACAGACTAATGATAAGAGTAGACTATATAGACCTGTTTAGTCTAAGTTCCAGGATTTATAGGCGCGAGTCCAAAGTTTAGAGTCCAGAACAAAAAACAAAAGTGTATATTTGGCGCTTATAGTTTAATAGTTATAGATTAGTTTACATTTTGAGTCTAGAGTCCACAGTCAAGGCGAACTTTCAGTATGACCCTCGTATAAATTATATAAAAATGTGTTGAAGTTTAGCTTCAATGCAAATTTATTTGATTCAAGTTTGTTGTAAACCGCACAATTTCTACCACATGTATATGTCTGCTAATTGAAATTTGTGATACACCCAGAGCGTAACAATTTGTTATGTTTTTGTTGCAGGTGGATTGTGGGCAATTAAAGTGGCGCAGAGTGCAGCAGCAGCATCCACGTTTATATGTGCACAACAATTAGCGGTCGCTCCTCCGTGACAGTGATGAGTGTTGATTGTATTTTATTAGCGGATCGACCGGGAGTTATGTGAACAGGTAATGCTCCTTTCCCGCAATTCATTTTCAATTGTAATTAACGTCCAAGCCAGAAACAATAACAACAACAACGACAGCAGCGCTTTGTGGTTTATACATACATTCATTATGTGATTTCAATGTGATACAATGAGATTGAATTTATATTATATATTCGTCAGCCTGATTATGCATTTTATTCGGCTCATTGAAAATGTTCGATTTGATGTTTATACTTGAATTAGCAATCAATGACAAAGACAACAGTTGGGAGTTTACTGCCAACTGTTGGGGAATTCTCTGATGACCGGACTATTAACTTTAAATTAATTTTGCTCAATTTTGCCTTTTTTCGGAATAGCAATAGCTGAATTGCAGTTTAAACAATAATATTTTTCACAAGTCATACTGAAAAATACATTATTTTTCGCAAAATCTCACTGGAGGTTGAAACCGGTAGGTTATTGACCAAAAATGGTCCAGCGATCGACGGGTTGAACACACCTGTTCTATACCATAAAGTATCATGGTATAAAACAGGTGTGTTCAACCCGTCGATCGCTGACGTTTCGACGTTTCCATATGGGTATTTTGAGAATATAAACGAAAATGTACGAATATGAACGAATATAAAGGAATATGTGCTAATATGAACGAATATGTACGAATATAATAAAAATAATAATACTTACCACATCTCAACCTGTATTTCTACAAGCCTCAGAAGTTCAAACCTTGTACGCGGCTTATTACTATTATAACGCCATCTTACGCATGCCTATAGATGGTGTAGGTACATTTCTATCATTCGATGTGAGGGATATGGGAAAACTGCAGAAAAACCACATCCGAAATGCCGGTACTGGGGTTTAAACCCGCATGTTAGCAAGCGCTCATCACCGCTACGCCACAGCGGTAACTATTATGAATATGAACGAATATGCACGAATATCGAACTTAAATCATTGTTTGCAAACACGAACATGCCGTTTGGTAAAGACGCAACCTAATACCAATAGCCAAATCAAGCGTTTTGGGCTTGCAAATATTACCTCAAATTTATATTTATCATTCACATTCTGCAAATTCCTTCTAATAAAAAGAATTATTTCCTTCATTAAAAATATACCTGAGCTGTGTATTTTCAAGCCTTCTACAATTTTTAATTAGTTTCCATTAGCTCGAGCAGGGGTTTCATTCCGCGGAGAGAGAAGTTGGTGAATTTCCGGCTCCGTTATGTTCCTGAAGACCGGAGGATGTTGTTTCACTTTCCGGCTTTAATTGACTCTCTCAGGATGAGGAGAAGGAAACTGCGAGAGCGCTAGAGAGGTCTTTAATTTAACATGTTAAATCTCTTTCTCGTCGCATAAATTAAGTTCTCTTGAAATATTTGCGGGTGGAATCTTCGCTGAAGTGTTCTTTCATTTCAGATTTTTACGAATGATTAGTGGATGATTAAAGGTAATTAGTCGTTGTGCAAAGGGGCCTAAATAATAATTATTTAAACCCTAATACATTTGCTTCCTATTTAGTTAATCATAGGGTTAAATAATCGGAACGAGTTTAATCGGTACGAAACACAATATAAGTTTGTAATACGTAAAACCTAGAAAGTTCTCTTTCTAATGGCTGGCACGATAAATCAAAATCACAACTCTCGTTTAACCTGAATACCTTTTATAGTTTTCTCGGCGGTTGGCAGGAAGGAACCCGTAATCTCCGATTTTTTTATAGCCGCTAATTAACGCCTTTCATACACATAATGGACTATTAAAACATATAGGAAATTATACGCATATTTATTAAGAGATGTGAAGTATATAGTTTCATTTTTTGTACGTAATTAACTAGGAAGAATTGAACGAAACATGAGTTTTTCTCACGTTATCTTCACATTGATTTCCCTTTTTTTGTGTGAGATTTAATTGGATAATTACAAACAAATATTGAAAAATCCATAAAAGAACAATTGGAATCATTTGTTTGCAAACATAATATATTACCCGCTACACAATCTGGCTTCAGAAGTGGCCATAACACTTGTACAGCTCTTTTAAATGTGGTCGATAACATAATTAGACAGACTGATAATGATAAGTTAACAATATTGATATTGCTTGATTTTTCAAATGCCTTTAATACACTAAATCATAATCTTTTGTTGGCTATTTTGAATTATGTTGGCTTAAGTTCTTTAGCCATATTATTAGTAAAAAACTACTTGTTAAATCGCTGTCAAATGGTCGTAACTAAAAATGATATTTCCTTACCACTATCAGTCTGTAGTGGGGTACCGCAGGGGTCTATTTTAGGCCCTTTGTTATATATAGTATATACATCAGTTTTACCTCAAATTCTGAAATATTGTTCAGCACAATATTACGCTGATGATACACAGGTATATTTTTCTTTCAAAAAAGATGACGCCGGCCTGGCCTGCGAATATGTAAATATAGACCTGCAAGGGTTATATGAAAATTGTTATAAGCATTCCTTATTTTTAAATCCGAATAAATCTTGCGCTATTTTGTTTGGAAGAAAGAAGACGAGAGAATTAACATTAGGCAATGTTAATGGGAAAATTGTTATTACAATGTTCCCATAAAAATGGAAAATTAAGTTAAAATTCTTGGTATTACTGTGGATACTGATCTTCGTTTTAAAAAGTACATATCTAAATTTTGCCAAAGAGCTTTTTATCAACTAAAATTACTATATAGTTCCGAGAATGTGTTGTCCAAAAAATATAAAATAATTTTGTGTAATTCTCTTGTGCTTTCAATTTTTTCATATTGTGACCCCTTATATGAACCATGCTTGGATACCGTAACCGCGAGGAAAATACAAAAAATACAAAATAGCTGCATAAGATTTATTTTTGGAATACCTAGAAGACAACATGTATCAGCAAAAAGGAATGAAATAGGTTGGTTGGACATGGATGAGAGGAGAAAGTTACACCAAGCGGTATTATTTAATAAAATAGTTACGAATAAGTGCCCAAAATACCTACATGACAAAATTTCATACAGACGTGCATAATATTAATATTAGATTTAAGGGTACTCTACCTGGTCTGCGGCAGGCGAAAAAGTTCATCGCCTTCTCTGCCGTAAGAGCCGGACAGTTTCTCAGGTTAAGCAAGGGCAACCTAAGGCTCATAACCGGCCTTCTAACTGGACACTGTCCTCTGAAGTACCACCTCACCAAGATGGGTCAGACAACTGATGCCAACTGCAGGTTCTGCAACGAGGCACAAGAAACAGCAGAGCACCTACTTTGTGAATGCCCTGCCTTGTCCCTTCAAAGAGGGAACTACCTGTCATCGGCCACTTTAAACACCGAGGAACTGGTACACATTAACCCTCAAGTTATAGTAGACTTCATAAGAAGTCTAGATATTGAGGGACTCAAGTAGGTCAGGGATAGTTACAAAAGATCTTTTAGGTCGAGGTAACTTCGAAAGGCCCAGAGGCCACACGACCCACCGACCCCATACCATACCATACCAAGGGTACTCTATACCACCTGCACATAAGACGGCTTTATTCTTGCGATCTTTTACGTACCAAATAGCGAAAGTTGGGGACCCTCGTGGGTCAGTGAGTAGAGCTCCTGCTCTTGGGCCAGAGGGTCGTGGGTTCGAATCCCACCGGGGGGTGTCACTTTCTTATGGGGAAATTGGCACCCTCTGGAGCCATGGATGTTGTATGAATGAGTTGTGACGTCCATACGAGTTATATAACGTGTGTATGTGGATAAGTTAATTTAAAAAAAAAAATCGAAAAATAATAATACAAATAGCTGCTGACTGTATGGCCAAGAGCCGAGGTCAAAAAAAGAAAAATAGCGAAAGTTTTAAATCATTGCCCACGGAATATTTTAGGTTTGGCGAAAAATACATTCAAAAAAGCATATAAAGTAATTATTATGAAAAAAAACTAATAAATAATTGTATTTGATTACTAAATTGTGTTAACAAAATTGTAAAATAAAATTTTCTTTTCTTTATTTTTATTTTTAGGATGTTATTTTTATGTTAACGATTTCTTTTTTTTTATGTAATTCTATGGTCAAGTTGAAAAACAGCAAACATATTATGTTATGCTGAACTTCGCTATATTCAATAATGATGTGATTCTAAAATAGATGTAATTTATTGATGTTTGATTGATTATTGAATAAAAGACGTTTATTATTATTATTATTATTATTATTATTATTATTATTATTATTATTATTATTATTATTTTATAAAAAAGAGAAACAGGGGATATTGATAGACAGGAAAGTTTTAAATAGGAAAATACAGCAACATTGATAAACAAAAAAGTTTTTAAATAGGAAAATACAGCAAAATTGATAGACAAGAAAGTTTTTAAAGAGAAAAATAGAGCGAAATTGATAGACTTTATAGTTTTAAAACAAAGCAAGTATTGATTAACAAGCAAGTGCATTCAATTTAAAAATCAATGGTGGCACAAATCAAGTTTAGCTTAAACTCAGTTTGGATTATATTTGTAATCAAAGCTAAGTTTAATTTTACTCTAAGATAGATTTTGAGTCAGCCTAAATCAATCAAATTTAGTTGTTTAAGATACCAGTGATTTTATTAAAGCATTCGTTATTATTCTACAAGGTTTTCCAGTTTCAGATTAAGTATGAAGTAAATATTTTGAGTTTAGAAAAGCAAGAAAATTTGGATTGTTCACGAAGGGGCCAATCCAAATTTTCACGCTTTTCTAAACTCGAAATATTTACGGACATCTAATCTAATCTTAATAAGTTACCTACCTAACCTAAAATCAATCAGCTTAAGTTTGTGAATAAATGTCGTGCAATCAAAAGCAAACATTTTCACAAATAAATATATTCCATATTCATATTTATTGATGCAACAACAATGTACATGTTTTATAATCATTATATGGAATATATTTATAAAATGATGACGAGTTTATCCATCCATCTATTGCTCATTAATTTTTAAAGCACTCTATGAATATGGGAATTGAAATAAACAACAAAATTAATATCATGTGTTAGCAACTCATTAATTACCTAGTTTTCAACTCGATGCGGTTAAAAAAATCAACTTTCCCGTAATTCCGTGAATGTTTAAAATATTTCCTCGTGTATTTCTTTTCTGGTCGATTACACGAATTTGTGCGATTTTGTTCCTAGTCTGCAATTTAAAACCAATTTGCGGCGCTTTCGTGCGCGATTATCATAAGCGAAAGCATTCACTTGCGTCCTACCAAAACACACAAATATTGAATGAGCTATTGAATCAACATCAACACACAAAAATATCCACCAGGAAAAGAAAGTGTGTGTGCGCACGTTAATTTCACTTTACACATAATTAGGCGTGTTTTCGGTGGATTAAGCCATAATTAACTTTGTATTTAACAGAAATTAAATAATACTTACTTGTAAATAGGTGTATTGTAGCTTTAAATGACGAAAATAAGTAGAAGTACAACTGAATGGTAAAATTAGGTGATGCTAAAGTTAAGCAACCCGATGTACAATTTCATTAAAAAGGGCGCTTTCTGCTTTAATTTTCTTCTATCTCTGTGAATCTTAAACAGTATTACTATACATCGCTGTTTCTTTCTTGAATTAGCGAATTTTGAAAATGTTCGTTCACCGCCGGACTTACAGATGTCGCCACTTAGTCGGCATGAATGTGCTGAAACGCGAATCCTTCATATTCGTTATGTTTGTTTAGTATGGGCACACCCTTTGTATACAATTTTGATAAAACATTTAAATTAATTGTAGGAATTACATCTATTATTCTCGTAAAACGAAAACAATTTATAGTTACTCAACAGTCTAAAATAAAATATAATTTGTCACCATATCGTGTAATTTATTCGATAATCATACTGAAACGATTGCGCAATAAATAAATTGCACAACGACCGAGAGAGCGATCCGTCATAATCTTGGTCCATCGAACCGGGCCTTGTGACGGCCGGTCGTTACCGACTATGTAAATAGGGCCAGGGTATTCCAGAGCGGCATTAGAGGAGCTACATACAAATTGAAAGGGTCATAAAAGCGAACCGGTCGCCCAGGAATTAATTCAAGACACGTGCGCACAACAGCGAAACGGGTTCCTCGGGCACGGGCGCATTACGCGAACGTCTTGCAAATTGTTAATAAAACTTGTAATAATAATAATAATAGAAGAAAACAGAATGCCATCTAGGCAATCTTATAAATTGTTCAAACGGGTATGTATACACGTGAGAAGGTTGCGAAGCGGCAAACTCCATATATTTAAGCTTTTTTAAACTCAAAATACATAAATATAAAGATAATTTAAATTCTGCAACTTGGCAAATGTTTTTCAAATGTTTAATTTGGAAAATAGTTTGGCAAGATTACAAAATTTAGTCCCACTGTTTCATTAGGTTTATGAATAAATTAAGAGATTCAACTCCTATTCTTTGATTTCACACTTATTTTGAACAATAGATGGCGTTACGTGGCAGTAGCGCAAACTGGCAGTTATCTTGACGCCTTTAGGTCTCAAATTCTTAGTTTGAATTTGACAAGACGTGCGTCAATCATTATAGAATATAATTGGTTTAGTTTGAATTTGGCGCCTAAAGGCGTAAAGATGGATGCCAGTTTGCGCTACTCTCTTAAATAAAGGGACATCTCATCTAAAGTACCTTGATTTAACTCAGTGTCGATCAAGACTGGTAGAATAAAGTATAGAATATACGGGGAGTTTTCTATAAAGTATCCGTTTTTCAAATTTAGGTTTCTTTCTTTAAATCTTTAGATATTCGTTGTTTTTTTAAAAGAGTTCCATTTGAAGCTTTAAACGAGTGATTTCCACTCCCAGACTAAGCATGAAGTAAAATTTCGAGTTTAGAAAAGCCCTATGAAAATTTTCTGGGCTTTTCTAAATTTGAAATTTTACTTCATGCGCCACGCGTATAAAACACTGATTTCAAGTGAGGTTACAATATACATAAATTTCACAATGTTTTAGGGTTTTATACGCTTGGCGCATGAAGTAAAACTTCGAGTTTACAAAAGCCTCGACAAATTTTCACGAGGCTTTTCTAAACTCGAAATTTTACTTCATTCTTAGTTTGGGAGTGGAAAACACTCGTTTAAAGCTTTAAATTGAACTCTTTTAAAAACACAACGAATATCTAAAGATTTAAAGAAAATAAGCTCAATTTGGAATCCGTATACTTTAAAGAAAAACTTCCTGTATGTATTTTACCCAAGGCCAGGGGGGTGGGGGGTATGGAGGGGTTGTCAAGATGACAATGATTCGCTGTCACATATACAGGGAGTTTTTCTTTACAGGGATACAGGGAGTTTTTCTTTAAAGTATATGTTTGTCGACAATTCTGGGCTTTTCTAAACTCGAAATTTTACTTCATGCGCCACGCGTATAAAACCCTGATTTCAAGTGAGGTTCAAATATATATAAATTTCACAATATTTTAATGTTATATACGCGTAGCGCATGAAGTAAAATTTCGAGTTTAGAAAAGCCCAGAAAATTTGTCTCGGGTCGCTGCGCGACCCTCGACAAATTTTCACGGGGCTTTTCTAAACTCGAAATTTTACTTCATGCTTAGTCTGGGAGTGGTAAACACTCGTTCATAGCTTTAAATTGAACTTTTTTAAAAACACAACGAATACCCAAAGATTTAAAGAAAATCACATATACAGGGAGTTTTTCTTTACAGGGATACAGGGAGTTTTTCTCTAAAGTATACGTTTTTCTGGTCTGGGAGTGGAAAAGACTCGTCAAAGCTTCAAATTAGAGGGGGGACAACCTCCCATTGTCAAGATGACAATGACTCGCTGTCACAATTGAATATCAGATGTTTTATTATAACCTATTTTCTTGATTAATTTTGACCACGCATGGCGGATGACAGAAAGTTGTTGCCACTGTGTTTAAGTCACTGCAATTTTATCAAGCACAATTCTATGTTACCTAATCTTGACAAATTCAACCGCTATTCTTTGAAGATTACAAAATTTGGATCATAGGTTCCATTAGATTTATGAAGTGGTTGACAGATTCTTTGATTTCACTCTCATTTGGTACATAGAAAAACTCATTGTATGTGGTAGTAGATTTAATATGCTTTAAAAATGTTTAAAGTTGTTAATAATTTACTACTATTGATCATCTTAAAACGGTTCTAAAACATCGTATTATCTGAGTAATAGCTATGAGCTCTGATAGGCATGCATATTTTGTTGTATTAAAGTAGGGAAAATTAAACAAAATACTTATATAATACTTGTGTCATCCTGTGAATTGGACATTTCTAAAAATCAATATTTTCCAATCTACTTTTTTGAGTTATTGATTCAACGTCAATATTTTACACAGCACGAAAAAATACACTTGTTATTCATGAAGCGGGCCGTTCCGTGAGAATTTTCCATAACTACACCTCAACCCCTTTTCTATCCATACTTTAGCAATAAATTCCTGCTAATCGGCAATTTTTTATAAACCGATTTGAACAATTTAACATTTGATCTATGACCCATGAATAACAATTTACGTATGGAATATGTAATTAAAATGATAAGTTTTTTTTTTTAATTTGACTTCGTGTATCAACACTGATGTTTTAGTTGTCATATAGATTTTGTATTTTGAAAATCCCGCTTTAACATTAGTGCTCCGATTGTTTACCAATCAGAGGTTTTATTTTAAGCGGCAGTTACTTTGGATTTGAATGAACCAATGATGTCACCGATTGGTTACCAATCAGAGGTTTTATTTTAAACGGCGATTACCTTGGGTTTGAATGAACCAATGATGTCACCTATTGGTTACTAATCAGAGGTTTTATTTTAAGCGGGAATTACCTTGGATTTGAATGAACCAATGATGCCACTTATTTCTTACAGAGATTACTCTTCCGATTGGCTGACCCTTACATAAATCAGAGGTCTTATCGAGATTGCCCTTGAATTAGAATGAACCAATCACGTCACTCGTTTTCTAGAGAATGTATTTTCTCTGTGGAGTTAGCATCTGAGCAGACGAACTTTAATTTTACTGTAAAAACACGAAAAATCTCGTAATTTATAAGCTTTAGACTAAAGCCTAGCTTGATTTTAAAGACTAAACATCCAAGCTCGATTTCATAAGAACAAAACACCCGAGACAACTGGTTTTAAGTAAGGTTAAAATATACATAAATTTCACAATATTTTAGTGTTTCATACGCGTGGCGCATGAAGTAAAATTTAGAGTTTAGAAAAGCCCAGAAAATTTGTCTCGGGTCGCTGCGCGACCCTCGACAAATGTTCACGGGGCTTTTCTAAACTCGAAATTTTACTTCATGCTTAGTCTGGGAGTGGAAAACACTCGTTTAAAGCTTCAAATTGAACTTTTTTACAAACATAACGAATATCTAAAGATTTGAAGAAAATTCTTCCATATCGAGATTGCCCTTGAATTAGAATGAACCAATCAAGTCACTCGTTTTCTAAAGAATGTATTTTCTCTGTGGAGTTAGCATCTGAGCAGACGAACTTTAACTTTACTGTAAAAACACGAAAAATCTCGTAATTTATAAGCTTTAGACTAAAGGCTAGCTTGATTTTAAGGACTAAACATCCAAGCTCGATTTCATAAGAACAAAACACCCGAGACAACTGGTTTTAAGTAAGGTTAAAATATACATAAATTTCACAATATTTTAGTGTTTTATACGCGTGGCGCATGAAGTAAAATTTCGAGTTTAGAAAAGGCTAGAAAATTTGTCTCGGGTCGCTGCGCGACCCGAGACAAATTTTCACGGGGCTTTTCTAAACTCGAAATTTTACTTCATGCTTAGTCTGGGAGTGGAAAACACTCGTTTAAAGCTTCAAATTGAACTTTTTTACAAACATAACGAATATCTAAAAATTTGAAGAAAATTCTTCCATATCGAGATTGCCCTTGAATTAGAATGAACCAATCACGTCACTCGTTTTCTAGAGAATGTATTTTCTCTGTGGAGTTAGCATCTGAGCAGACGAACTTTAATTTTACTGTAAAAACACGAAAAATCTCGTAATTTATAAGCTTTAGACTAAAGGCTAGCTTGATTTTAAAGACTAAACATCCAAGCTCGATTTCATAAGAACAAAACACCCGAGACAACTGATTTTAAGTAAGGTTAAAATATACATAAATTTCACAATATTTTAGTGTTTTATACGCGTGGCGCATGAAGTAAAATTTCGAGTTTAGAAAAGCCCAGAAAATTTGTCTCGGGTCGCTGCGCGACCCTCGACAAATTTTCACGGGGCTTTTCTAAACTCGAAATTTTACTTCATGCTTAGTCTGGGAGTGGAAAACACTCGTTTAAAGCTTCAAATTGAACTTTTTTACAAACATAACGAATATCTAAAGATTTGAAGAAAATAAGCTAAATTTGGAATCCGTATACAATGATGTCGCCGATTGATTACTAATCAGAGGTTTTATTTTAAGCGGGAATTACCTTGGATTGAATGAACCAATAATGCCACTTACTTCTTACAGAGATTACTTTTCTGATTGGCTAACTCTTACACAAATCAGAGGTCTTATCGAGATTGCCCTTGAATTAGAATGAACCAATCAAGTCACTCGTTTTCTAAAGAATGTATTTTCTCTGTGGAGTTAGCATCTGAGCAGACAAGCTTTAATTTTACTATAAAAACACGAATACACGAAAAATCTGGTGATATATACGAGGGTTGCCTTTTATATTTCGGGATTAGAGAACAAAAATAAATATTAATCATTGAAAATCGCTTTATTGTTTTTCAAAATATTCCTTATTAAGATCTATACACTTTTGCATGCGTTTGAACCAATTGTCGAAGCACTTTTGCCACTCTGATTGAGGTATCTCCAAAACATGCATTCTGAACGCATCAACCGCTTTTCAGGTGTCGAATAACGTTGACCTCTCATTTTATTTTTCACGGATGGGAATAAAAAGAAGTCATTCGGTGCCAAGTCAGGACTATATGGCGGATGACTCATCAAATCGATGTTTTGCGTGCTCAAAAATGCAGTTGTTTGAGCCGATGTGTGAGAGCTCGCATTGTTGTGGTGAAGAGTGATCCGTTTTCGGCGGTTGGTTTTCCTGATTTCTTAGATGACAACTGGCAAACAAATGGTTGTGTACCACTCAGAATTGACTGTTCTGCGTTGTTCTAGTGGTACCGTTGCAACATGTCCAGTTTATCCGAAAAAACAGGCGACCATTTGCTTGGAAGTGCTTCGCGCGAACAACTTTTGTTGGATTTGGCTCATCTTGAACCACCCATACGGTCGACTGCTGTTTACTTTCGGGCTCATACGCGTAAATCCATGATTCATCTGTCACGATGTCATAGACGTGTTTCGAAGTACCGCAATCGTATTTTTTGAGCATTTCTTTGCACCAATCGAAACGAGCTTTTTTTTGAGCGATTGACAAATTGTGTGGGATCCAACGCGAACAAATTTTTTTGACAGTCAAATGTTCATGCAATATTGAATGTATGCTTGTCCCACTAATGCCTAAGGTTGTCTCAATCTCACGATAGGTCACATGACGATCTTGCAATATTTGTTTGCGCACAGCATCAATGGTTTCCGGAACAACAACTGATTTTGGACGACCTCCACGAAATTCGTCTTGGAGTGAACTACGACCTCGGTTGAATTCACTATACCATCGATAAACACTGGTCCTTGATGGAGCTTCATCGCCAAAAATTGAATTAAGTTCATCCATGCACTGTTGTTGAGTTAATCCACGTCGAAAGTTGTAAAAAATAATCGCACGAAAATGTTCACGATTTAATTCCATTCTTTGGCCGAGATAAATCTTTTAAGTTAGTGTAAACGACACAAATAACGCTCATATATCAAAACGTTCTGAGTACGTATAACCTCTAAAATGTCAAACTTTACGATAGAGCTCTTAGTTGCCAGATTGCAACACTAGGGTTGCCCAATCCCGAAATATAAAAGGCAACCCTCGTATAAGCTTCAGACTAAAGACTAGCTTGATTTTAAAGACTAAACATCCAAGCTCGATTTTATAAGAACAAAACATACTGCCGTAATTTATCAGCAATATTAAACTTTCAGCACGTAATGTGCGCACCTTTTCACAAGCTGGAAGCTGATTAACGCCAATTTTGAATGCGCGAATGCAGTAAAAATAGGTTAAGTCAATCGATAGGCCGCACATGCGAGAAACTCGGCAGTTACGCGATAAATTAGCTCCCACATTCAATAAATAAGCAATAATCGCATCCGTCGGGCTGTTCTCTTTTTTGAGCCGAGCTTCAGGGCTTTCGCAGGCCGCTATCGATCCGCTCCGTAACTGGGTCCACACGGCCCTGCGGTGGCAGCGTGGATTAATCCGACCTTCTCCGAAACTGAATGGGATCAGATGATGATGCCATTAATGTGCAGGAATTCAGTGAAAAATTCATGGATGTTAGGAATTTGTTTTAGGGCTGATTTTCTTTCGACGAATTTGAGATTTGAGAAGTGTTAAAGATTAGTTGGATTACTTGCCGTATGAATATAAAATGCAAAGAGAATAAAAATTTGAAAAAGAAGTCTATCATTATTGTGCGGGGGCCACATTGACGTCGTTAATTATGGGGTTAACCAAAACTATAGTCAATGATATTAGGCGTTGAAGTGGCCTTAGGAATGCTCTAAGTTTTTTTTGTTCCTCCTGTTTTTAAAATATAGAAATACTTATATAACTCACACCGAACTCTTTTCAAAAACATTTTAGTGTCTGAAAATTTGCAAATCGGCATATGTATACGGAAAAGAAAAATTACCTGTATTTAGAAAACAGATACTCCTATAATTTATGTGGCTAATTAATTCACAAAGCGAAAATGGTGAATGCGCTGGGCAGGCATACATTCTTTTTACTTTCCCCCGTATGTAATACAAAGGGAAAGTATTGTTTTCGTGAAAATTTTCGAATCAAAAATGTTAGCGCAAATATCCGTTTTGAGGTCCCCTGAGTCGAATAAGACCATTTTTGAAAAATGTCTGTCTGTCTGTCTGTCTGCCTGTCTGTCTGTCTGTCTGTCTGTCTGTTTGTGTGTCTGTGTGCGCTGTACCGCAAAAACCGCTAAAGATATCGAGATGAAACTTGAAACTTAAGCTTTTTGTTACAATCGGAAGAACTGAAAAGCTTTTGGTGAAAATCGGAAAACCGGAAGTGGTACTTTACTCTTAGCGTTTTTCAGTTTTTTCAGATTTGTTCAATAAATGTTCATCAAACAAAAAATTCTTTTAAATAAAAGTTGTAGATAATAACAAAATGAAGATGTATTGTTCACTTACTTTTTGTCATAGCACTCTTAGTTTTTGAGATATTTCAAAACTTGTGTGTTTTATCTAGTTATTGAGGACCACTTCGTAATATGTTATAAAAAGACGAACGTTTTTCGGGAACTTTCAAACACAATTTTCTACAGGGTGATTCATTAGCCTCTTTACAAACTTTAAAAAGTGATTTAATACGCAATTTACGGGGGAAAATACTATGATGGACACATCACCATTTTTTAACTTATGTTTATATTTTCATAAAATACAACATAAATGGGAATGTCTTTTCAAACCGCTTCATTTTCATTCTTTAAATAAAATAAAACGCTAATCATCAATAAAGTTTCAACTATTTTTCTACTCTAATCCAGTCCATAAATCGGAATCACTAATTAAATCCCAGAACGGTAAATTCCGGCTAACGTATCTTTGGGGGAGATAAACATTGAGGAGATTTTATCGAGCGTGAATTTGGGCACGGCTATAGCGATACGTGTGTAATTCCACAACTTGTAACCAACAAAGTCCAGTTTACTCATTTATTTATTTATTTATTTATTTATTTATTTACATGCTCGATAACGACACAAACGGCGGAACAATGAGCGCATAGACGTCACAGTTAACGATGATGAATGGACGAATGTAATTTCGAGCCCGCGCCGGCGAAAAAAGACTTTTCGTAACAGTTAGAAGTGCGCCCGTGACCCCGTGGAAACAGTTAGTAATAGCAAGAGTCAGATCCGATGGTAACTAGTTTTAAGCGTATGCATTGTTAGGATGAACTTTTAATTTATTAGAATAATCACAAACCGTGAACAAAAAAGGAGATTTAAAAAATTAGAAAGAACATTGAGTTATTCTTTTTAAATATATGGTGTTTTTCAATGAATGCATTTGATTTTACAAACATTTTGTGCATACCCTCGCACAAAATATTTGTACATCTATTTTCGCATAAATAAAATCTATTTTTTTTGGTTTCCTAAATTTTCTATAAAATTTAAAAACAAGGAGAGGATTTGTAATGTCGGTTAAATTAATACGCGCACATTCACCTCCTGTATTGTTTCCATGGCAACAATAGAGGGGGCTAATGTACGCATATTTATTTAACCGACATTACAAACATTAAATTATGTAAAACTGTTAACGGTGGAGGCTTCTACTTCGTTATACATCGTAATTCACAATTGAAACACGATTTTAACTTTGTTTGTATAACTGAGACTTTATTAAGTGACTATAGTTTCGACAATTTTAACTTGTCATTTTCAAACTGAAAGTGATTTTAACTAACAATTTAACAGGTATATATACTTAAAACTAAGGTCTTATAATTGCGTTAAAAATGGGGATATACATTAAATTATGTATCCTTTTAATTTTGAACAGATAAATATAGGTTAGACGAAATAAACATTTATATTTATTTAACCGACATTACAAACATTAAATTATGTAAAACTGTTAACGGCGAAGGCTTCTACTTCGTTATACATCATAATTCACAATTGAAACACGATTTTAACTTTGTATAACTGAGATTTTATTAAGTGACTATAGTTTCGACAACTTTAAAACTAACAATTGAACATACTTAAAATTAAAGTCTTATAATTGCCTTAAAAATTGGGGTATACATTAAATTATGTAACCTTTTAATTTTGAACAGGTAAATATAGGTTAGACGAAATAAACATTTATAAAATGTATTCATCTCACGTTATCAAAAGTAAAGTAAAAATTGGGGTATACATTTAATTATGTAACCTTTTAATTTTAAACAGGTAAATATAGGTTAGACGAAATAAACATTTATATAATGTATTCATCTCACTTTATCAAAAGTACTTTTTTTCAATGTAAAATCTTGGAACGCATTTTGTTTAATAGCGCTTAGACCCAACGCGTTTTGTCTAGACAAAGTGCGAAATGATAGACAAAGCAATTTTATTCGGCTAAAAACCTTAGACAGTTCGGGTCGAGACAAAACGCGTTTTGTCCGCATTTCGTGATTTGTCCGTAACATATGCACTAAATGTTCAAACAGTATTGGAAACTTTTTCCTAACAAACGCCACTGATTTTTGCCTTATACTACGGATATATCAATGATATTTTTTTATTCTTTTTCTAAGTGAATAAATTGATATCCACTTATTGATTTCTATTATTGAAGTCGTAGGAAATGTTGAGGCGAATACAGTGAGCATAAAATTGCGTTCCGGTAAATTCCGAGCAATTACTGATTAGGAAACTGCCGCATTACGATATGCAAATAAGTCGAGATTTTTGCTGGGGCACCGACACTAAATTATGTATTTCCTAGTAGCGAATAAGTGACATAAATAAATACACAATCGTTACGTTTTTTTCTAATATGCTGCGGTTAGGGTGCGTCTAAGGCCACTTGGACAACTGGGAAACAAGTATTGTTGCAATGATTAGTAGATATAGAGCTAAAGAAATTCCTACAAAAGAAAAAAAAAATAATATGCGCCTTCATATATCGATACTCTAGACCAGTGGTCTCCAAACTACGGCCCGCGGGCCAAATCCGGCCCGCGACTTGCATGAATCCGGCCCGCGATTGTTTGTAATTTTTTTTGTAAATGTCATATTTTGAAATATTGTAACAATTGTTCCTTAAATTTTTCATAATTTTATAAAATTAATCGGATCTTGGCCGACTTTATTATGCAGAATTGTATTTGTGGCCCGCGAAGAAGATAGTTTGGAGACCCAGGCTCTAGACTTTAGATCACAAATGAACAAAGTAGCATTTGCAAAAATATGAGTCAAAGAAGATAACGGGTGTTTTTTTTAGAGGTATATAACTTTAAACCGAAATGAAACTCAAAAATCATGTTGACAGCCATGGTATTGGTTTTTTTGGAAAGATAATTTTATGCCATTACTGCATAAATATGATTTGGGGTATAAGGGCACCGCGGCTGGTTCTAATGAAGTGCAATCTGGAGCAGCCAGGGCCGTATATCGGCAATAACGCGGCGAGTGTTATCTTACAGCTAAAGCTTATAGATCACGAGATTTTTCGTGTTTTTACAGTAAAATTAAAGTTTGTCTGCTCAGATGCTAACTCCACAGCGAAAATACATTCTCTACAAAAAGGAGTGACTTGATTGGTTCATTCTAATTCAAGGACATTCTTGATAAGACCTCTGATTTGTGTAAGAGTTAGCCAATAGGAAGACTAATCTCAGAAATAACTGGCAATAACGCGACGAGTGTTGGCTTCCAGCTGATCCAACGTCGTTGGTTTATTGGCGTACACTAGTAACTTCACAAATCCCCACAGAAAGTAGTCCATAGGTGTGATATCACACGACCGTGGAGGCCAATTCACGGGTCCGTTACGTGAGATTATGCGGTCAGCGAATGTTTCCTGCAATAAATTGATTGTGTCGCGCGCTGTGTGGCATTTTGCGCCGTCTTGTTGGAACCAAACTCCTCCACATTGACGCCATTCGACTGGGGGAACGAAAAAGTCAGTAATCATGGATCGATAGCGCTCTCCATTGACTGTCACGTGCTAGCCGGCAGGTGTGATATCACACGACCGTGGAGGCCAATTCACGGGTCCGTTACGCGAGATTATGCGGTCAGCGAATGTTTCCTGCAATAAATTGATTGTGTCGCGCGCTGTGTGGCATGCTGCGCCGTCTTGTTGGAACCAAAGCTCCTCCACATTAACGCCATTTAACTGGGGAACAAAAAAGTCAGTAATCATTGATCGATAGCGCTTTCCATTGACTGGCAGGTGCTGGCCGGCATCATCTTTAGAGAAATATGGGAAAATGATTCCACCAGCCCATAAAGCATACAAACAGTGTGTTTTGTGGATGTAACGGCGTCTCAATAATGGCTTCTGGATTTTCCTCACTCCAAATCCAGCAATTTTGTTTGTTTACGTAGCCATTGAGCCAAAAATGAGCCTCATCGCTAAACTTACAAGATACAGCAGCTCGTGCAAGAGCTGAAGCCGCGTGACCATTATATGCGTCGTACGTTCGGAGAATGGGCCGAAAACAAGATTGTTCTTGATCCTCATTTTCACCAAACAATTGAAAATGACGATCAAGAACAATCTTGTTTTCGGCCCATTCTCCGAACGTACGACGCATATAATGGTCACGCGGCTTCAGCTCTTGCACGAGCTGTATCTTGTAAGTTCGTAAACCGAGATCTTTTCGCAAAATCTTCCATAAGGTCGATGGAGACAGCTTCAATTGCTGTGCACGATGGCGAATCGACTTATTCGGGTCCTCCCCAACACTACCTCCACAGCTGCAACAACTTTTTCGGTGCGCACTGTACGACGTCTGTGCGGATGCACATTATTAATAAGACTATGCGTAGTGCGAAAACGATCCATAGTTTTCCGAAAAACTTGCCCGGATGGACAATTATGTCGACCGTAAAATGGACGTAGCGCACGGTAAGTTTCCCGAACTGAACCATGACTTTTGAAGTAAATTTGCACAATTTGCAAGCGTTGTTGTGGCGTAAGTCTATTTTTATGATGAAATGGCAACACATACTGAGCAGACATCAGCTGTCACCTATCAAATTGACCGTCACTAGAAGTAGTGTTGCCAGGTCGAAAAACAAACCTCTAAAAAAACACCCTTTAGATAAAGCAAGTTTAGAGTAAACTAATATAAGAACCTATTTTAGATTGAATTACAGTAGAATCTAATTTAATCAGTAAACATGAAATCTAATCCAACAAGTAATGCATACAAACAGGGAATTTTTTTTTTAAAGTATATATATGCATACGCTTTTGTTTAAAAGAGTTCAATTTGATGCGTAAACAAGTGTTTTCCACTCCCACAGTAAGCATGAAGTAAAATTTCGAGTTTAGAAAAGCCTGAAAATTTGGTTTGGTCGCTCCGCAAAGCGGAGCGAACAAACCAAATTTTCAGGCTTTTCTAAACTCGAAATTTTACTTCATGCGCCACGCGTATCAAACACTGAAAACGCTGAAATATTGTGAACAAGTGAACTCCACTTGAAACCAGCGTCTTATACGCGGGGCGCATGAAGTAAAATTTCGAGTTTAGAAAAGCCTAAAAGTTTGGTTTGGCCGTTCCGCTTCGCGGAGCGACCAAACCAAGCTTTCAGGCTTTTCTAAACTCGAAATTTTACTTCATGCTTAACCTGGGAGTGGAAAACAGCCGTTTAAAACTTCGAGTTAGACAATTTTATAAAAACAACGAATATAGGAAAATTTATAGCACACAATTGGGGTATGTATACTTCAAAGAAAAACTCTCTGTACATAAGTTACATTGGTATGAGGTTAGCTAACATAGCCAGCGCAATCTTGCCAGCATTGACTTAAGCTGATCTGATCTAGATTAGGTTACAGCGATTAATGTTAGGTTAGGTTGAATTAAGCTAATCTAGGTTAGGTTACAGCTACTGCTGTTAGGTTAGGTTACACTAAATGCGGATTAGATAGTTTAGGCTAAATACATGTATAGACAACTATTATTGCTAACTGTATGTTTTTGAGTTTACGTGAAGTGATTGTTACACATAAAAAGACTGTTATTTCTTACTTCACTTTTTAAAAAGTAAAGTAAGGAATAATAGTCTTTTTATGTGAACTAATATTGCATTGCTTTTTTATGAATCAATACACATTTAAAATTAGCTAATATTACATTGCTTTTTCAAGAGTCAAGAAAGTTAATAATACCTACACATTTATAATTAGCTCGAAGAAGAAATAGGAATGTAATGATTTCGTTCATTTGAGATGATGATCTATGATAGCATTGATAAGGCATTGAAGCAGATTTACTCGTCAAGCTCTAGAGACATTTGGATCTAATCCGATTATCTAAAAAACAATAATTGGACAACTGACTTGATTAGAGTTTCACACGTAACTTGGTTAAAGTAAGGAACTCAAATTATTAAAACATCTATCCACTTTATCCAAGTTTTAAACTAGTGCATGTCGAACTTTACAAATTTCCACACGAAACAACATACATACATATATAAAATTGATGCCGTTCGTTATTACAAACATGCAAAAAGCGGTGAATCACCGACAGCATATAATACGCAAACTGGCACACAATGGGTGTACCTAATATGAATAACCAAGTTTACCTGATCAATACTCCGTCCCGTTCGGATGGATATCTCGGATGCATTCGCGGAAAACGAAAAACTAGTCGCAATGAGTGGGTTTTTCGTTTATGTTAAAAGCGGCGAACAAAAGGCGCCGGCGGTTTATTAAAAATGACGAATCGCCCCCTCGAGGGTTTCCCGTATTACGAACACGCCGCAAGGGATCACCATTGGGACGTCGTTACAATGTTTGACCTGTTTTCCCTAGAAAATAGAAGTGTTTGTTTTGTCGTAATTGTATTTGTGAAAGTTGTGGAAACACATATACTAGTATTAAGTACCAAACATTTCAAAATCTATTAATCTATTATTAAATATACAATCTATTAAACTGAGTAATGTATGCGTACTGTGCTTTTTGGTGATTTTCCCGATCTAGTACACTAGGAATTGCAGATTTCCGGTTGCCAACAGAGTGCGAGAAGCATCACTTTCTAGGTGGTGAGTTCAAAAATATATGACCCAGTGCCCCTTCTTCGATTTGCACTATGGGGATCTCGTTTACGTGAAAAGTTAGAGAATCGGTAATGCAGCTCGAAAAATGGTCAGACTGTGTACAACTGAATTTTGTGTCTTGGGTAGGTTAGTTGGCATACTGTGTCCGTTCTTCGATTTGCACTATGAGGATCTCACTTATTTGAAAAGGTAGAGAATCGCTAATGGACACACTATGTACAACTCAATTTTAGATCTTGGGTTAGGTTCGGTTAAATGACAGATTATAAAGTTAGGTTAGTTGGCTTACTGTAGTGTGCTAGGTTAGTTTCTCGAGTTAGATTGGTATGAGATTAGCTAACATATTCAGGACAATCTTGCTAGCTTAAGGTGATCTAGGTTAGGTTACAGTGATTAATGTTAGGTTAGGTTGAACTAAGCTGATATAGGATAGGTTGAATTAAGTTGACCTAGATTAGGTTGAATTAAGCTGATCTAGATTATCTTACAGCGATTACTGTTATATTAGGTACGGTCAGGTGCGGATCAGATAGTTTATCGCTGATGCAGCTCGAAAAATAGTCACATTGTGTACAACTGAATAAGGTTTGGTTGGGTTAGATGACAGATTATGAAGTTAGGTTAGTTGGCATACTATAGTGAGTTAGGTTTGTTTCTCGAGTTACTTTGGTATGAAATTAGCCAACATACTCAGGGATTAGTAACAGGGACGTCGACCAGTGAGTAGGCTTTTTTGTTTTAAGTAATCAATTTATCGAACTTTCTGAGATTATTTGTCTCCTTTTTTAGGGTTTTATAATTTTGAACCTGTTACCCAACCAACGAAAACGGTTCATCACAGGTTCATTCTGCGGAGCATAACACAGGACACGTGGGCACATAACCTAACATATATCCTTGCGGGGAGGTTTTTGTTTTTCTTCGATCGTAACAGCGACCATGTATTGAAAACATCCCTGAGTGTTTCGACGAAGTTACTTCTACCTGAATTAGCTAACATATTTAGCGCAATCTTGCCAGCATTGACTTAAGCTGATCTAGGTTATCTTACAGCAATTAATGTTAGATTAGGTTGAATTAAGCTGATCTAAGTTAGGTTACAGCAGTTACTGTTAGGCCAGATGCGGATTAGATAATTTATCACTAATGCAGTTCGAAAAAATGGTTACATTGTGTACAGTTGAATTTTCTATCTAGAGTTAGATTCGGTTTGATGACAGCTTTTAAAGTTAGGTTAGCTGGTATACTGTAACCTAACTCAGGTTAGTTTCTCGAGTTATATTGGTATGGGATTACATAATCAGCGCGATCTTATTAACCTAAGGTTGAATTAAGTTAATCTGGGCTAAGTTACAGCAATGATAGATTATTAGGTTAGATTAGTTGGCATACTATAGTAAGTTAGGTTCGTTTCTCGAGTTACATTGGTATGAGGTTAGCTAACATATCCAGCGCAATCTTGCCAGTATTGACTTAAGCTTATCTGATCTAGGTTAGGTTACAACGATTAATGTTAGGTTAGGTTGAATTAAGTTGATCTAGGTTAGATTATAGCGATTGCTGTTAGGTTAGGTTACACTAGATGCGGATTAGATAGTTATTGCATTGCTTTTTTACGAATCAATACACGTTTGAAATTAGCTAATATTGAATTGCTTTTTCAAAAGTCAAGAAAGTTAATAATACACATTTATAATTAGCTCGAAGAAGAAATAGGATTGTAATGATTTCGTTCATTGGAGAGACATAATAACGCAATTAATTTTTTTTAATAACACGGATTAAATTCGACAAACTGTTGAATAACCGTCACGTTTAATTTTAATAATGCGTTATTCGGCACAAACGATGATTAAAGTGGGCACTCGGTAATTAGAATTCGCAACAAATATGAAGGCCGGCTCCGCTGTGTAAGCCACATGTTTTGCAGTAATGACTGCCGGGCTTAATTGAATTGTCCAATTTGAAACTGTGCCACACACACTTTTTGTCCAGCCGTTTAATAAATTACGGACAGACAGCCGCTTTCAGCTCTTCAAATTTTATTTTATTTTAACAAATAACAAAACACGATCATCGATTCAATCCAATTTACTCTAATAATGAAATTATAGTAAATGAATGTATGTTCATCGCTGAATTACAAATAAATAGAATTGCAGCTGAAGTCCAACGGTGAAATAACATTCAGAATTCGTTGTTTTAAGAAAGAAACAGAGCGATATAACACTTATTGTTTAAAAAAATTGATTGATAAGGCTGATAAATGTTGAAAGTTCATATTCACTTTTATATAAATAAAACAATTTAATTTTAACACTTTCAAATATATATTGTAATAACGCTACAATTGTTTCGCCACACTGTGGCTTCTTCAGGCGAAGAAATGATAAATACAATTTGTCGGGTCGGGTATATATACAATGTTTATGGGGGGCGGGTTTTTAAAAAAAATGTAAATTTAAGAGGGGCGAATTAGTTAAATCTGTTTGATCGTTGAGAATATATCCTGAAAATGTTCTTTTATTGATTTCTAAACACTCCATGATGTTGAGTTTCCGACCTTTCCTTTCTAGATGTAGGACTTGGAAATTTTCATCGAAGTGGTGGTTTTCTTCGATGAGGTGGTTGGAGTATGTGGAGTTTGTTTTCTTTTGTTTGAAGCTGGTTAAATGTTCTTTTATCCTCTCTTAAAACGATCTTCCGGTTTGTCCTACATATTTCTTGGGGCAGTCTTTGCAAGTTTGTAAATAGACGCCACTTTGTTGAGTTTTATTATTTTTGTCTTTATTGTTTTTAATTATTTTTCCTAAGGTGTTATTTGTCCTGTATGCTATATTAATATTCATTTTTCCTAACATTTTCCCGATTTTAATACTATTGTTTCCTGTGAATGTTAATGAAGAGTAGTTTTTTATAGATTTGTTTTTGATAATTGGGTAAATGGAATGTATTAATTTATTTCTTTGTTTTTTCTGTACTAATTTTTCTATTATTGATTTTTTAAATCCGTTTTTGTAAGCAATTCGAAATATTATTTTTAATTCCCTATCATAATTACTTTGTGTCATGGGGACTGCTAATAACCTATGTATCATACTATGATAAGCTGCTAACTTTTGAGACATTGGGTGATTCGATTTATAATTAATCCTCGTGTCTGTGTGTGTCGGTTTGTGAAAAATCGAAAACTCGTGTTTGTTATTATAATCTGTTTAATAACTAGGAGGAGCATTTTAAATTTCACGCGCCAAAACCTACAATTCTGATTGGCCGAGAGTGCGCCCATTTTACACTATGCTACTTACGTCATTATAAGACGCAACAGCTGACATAACCTTAATTCGAAGCGTTACCGAGTTGCAACTTTATTTGTCTGTTTCGTAATAACCTTTTGTGCGGTGTTTCTTTAGCATAGTTAAAAGTTAGTTTTGTTTATATTGTTGTGATGGATTATGGACCCAGTAAAAACTCGGTAAAAATATCACCTTTACCTCCAAAAAAGCGTAAGAAGTTAAATTTGGGTCATTTATATCTGTCTGAAAAATAGTACATAATAAATATGTATAAGCAGGTGATAACAGATGATCCATATATGAAAATGACTGCTGTTGTATCAGACATTGTTGGTGCAGCAGGTGAGATATCAAATAGCATAAGAATATGCATCAAATAATAAAATGTTTAATTTTTAGGAGTTGTAAATTCCACTGTCTATCGTACCATTACGAATATAAGAAATCCGGAGAGATTTGTAGCCCTGAACAGCTTGGAGGACATAAGTTTTGATGACGTAGTGAAGAGATCTGTGCATAGTTTCTTCTATAAAAATGAACTGCCAACTTTGAATAAAGTTTTAAAAGAAGTAAAGGATCATGCAGCCATGCCAAACATGAGTTATTCTACCTTGTATAGTTCATGAAACAAATCAATTTTAAGTAAGATAGAGACCAGAGCTGGGCAGGATTCGAATCATTCAATATTCGAATCCTGGATTCGAATCCTTTTAGAGGATTCAAAAGAGGCATTCGAATACTTTAGTTCAACTAGATTCGTTACATTTTTTTAAGAGGATTCGTATTTGAGTCTAAATGTGGGTGATTCGAATCCCTATAAAAGGATTCGAATTCTTGTAAAAGGATTCGAAATTACAAAAGGATTTGAATCGTCAAAATTAATTGTGAGGAATATCATGAAAAATGTTTTTTTGTGTTTTTAAATTTCACGTTAAATCACTGTTTTATGCGCGTGGCGCATGACGTAAAATTTCGAGTTTAGAAAAGCCCAGAAAATTTGTCTCGGGTCGCTGCGCGACCCTCGACAAATTTTCACGGGGCTTTTCTAAACTCGAAATTTTACTTCATGCTTAGTCTGGGAGTGGAAACGCTCGTTCGAAACTTCAAAGTGAATGTTTTGATAAGAACATTAAATGATTGAAAATGTTTTTAAAGATAATAATCTAGTTTTCAAAATTTTGTTTAATATTGTTTGAAGTAAAACTGAAATGGTAGCCCCAATCTTAAATGTTAAATAAATTTTTGCAACATTTCCTTGACTAAGGATTTTTTCCCAGGCCTTTTAATATAAGTCTCTTCTGTGGGAAACCCCCATTCTGTTTAATAGTTTTCATTGTTTTTGCCAATATTTAAGTTAATTTTATAAATGTTTACGAGTTTTGTAGTTTGCCTGCTGATTTTGACAAATTTAATAATATCATATGGCTTTTTTGTTAGTGTTTTGGTCAATTTGAATATAATTCCATGACTTTTCTCTGACTTCCGGTTTTAATGATATTCACTGAATTTTTTATTTACGTAAATTTCAGGCATTAGTCGATTTTATAATAGAGTTCAATTTGAAGTTTTAAACGAGTGTTTCCACTCCCAGGCTAAGCATGAAGTAAAATTTCGAGTTTAGAAAAGCCCCGTGAAAATTTGTCGAGGGTCGCGCAGCGACCCGAGACAAATTTTCGGGCTTTTCTAAACTCGAAATTTTACTTCATGCGCCACGCGTACAAAACACTGATTTGAAGTGGAGTTCAGAAACACATAAATACATCTTTAACCAGAGTAACAGCGAGTCAGATATTCAGTCTATTATCAACGATGAGTGGTAATAATAAATAATTAGGTTTTGAATATTTTTGTTAAAACAACCGGTAACGATATTTATATATTAATGGTTGCAAAGAAATAATAAAATCAAATTTATTCTTAAAGGATTTGTATTCGTAATTCGAAAAAACAGGATTCGAATCATATTTATCTCTTACGAATCCTTTATTCGAGTATTCGGAATTCGAATCATATTAGGTGATTCGGTGATTCGGATTCCCACACACATTATTATATAAATTCCATATTATATTATGAACATAATGTAAATATGTTTTATTTCACAGATATATGGCGAGATACCGTATAAGCATTTTAATTGAACTGACGATATCGTTCAATGGAATAGAAAATACTTAACCACAATTAAAAAGTACAAAATGGATATTTGATTTTATTTACAGAGTAATTATGAAATTATTTAAAATTGCCGCCAAATTTATCTAGTGATATTTCTGGTAACTTTTTATAGTATAAATTGGGTTTTTAAACAGACTATAGTTCTCTTTATCTTTAGGTCTAAAAAATTAATGGAATGATCTACTTCTATTTCTTTTTTAAATTGAATTTTTTTATGTTGTAAGTTTATTAAATTTAAAAACGAATCTAATTGTCTGTCGGTGCCATTGAACGCTAAAATTACATCATCAACTTATTGTTTAGGTGACGCTATAGTTATGCAACCCAATGTACAATTAAGTTTTTCCTGCCAGAAACGAACGCCCTCTGCTTGAATGTTATTCTACTTCTGTCAATGTTAATCAGTGTACAATTAAGTTTTTCCTTTCAGAAACAAACGCCTTCTGCTTAAATGTTATTCTACTTCTGTCAATGTTAATCAGTGCTATCTGTTTCTTTCTTGAAATAGCGAATTCTGAAAATGTCATTTCACCGTCCGACTCACAGAAGTCGCTACTCAGTCGGTAAATTGTCAGCCTTATCTACAATCGAAATTTTATTTTGGGCTTAACCAAGAAGTTTTCCGCTCCTCGGTTAGATGGTTTCAAATTGCACGCTATTTGATTTTTTTTCATCGTAACATAGTTAATATAATTTTTCTTTCAAGTATACATTTCCTGATGCATGTAAATTTTGAGGCATTCGTTTTTTTTTTCTAGTTCAATTTGAAACTTCTAACGAGTGTTTCCACTCCCGGGTTAAGCATGAAGTAAAATTTCGAGTTTAGAAAAAGCTGAAAATTTGGTTTGGTCGCGTATTGTATTTTTAAAGCAATACCAATACAGTGAACTGTTTTTAATTTAATTTTATTAAATACGAATAAGAATGTACGATTTATAATGTAGAAAAAAGAAACAAGGAGAAAATTGCATTCGGAAAAACTGAACCGACGATTCTACGTCACTTAATTCTTTCTTGTTTTCCGTGCACTAAATAACTATACTATTTAAGGAAGCGGTTAGAAAATCCAGTACGAAACGATATCCCTTCATGTTCGTTTTTTTATGTAGCCTTTCCTTTCTTTTCTTTCTGCTTTTCTTCGAATGTCGTCAGGCGAAAATAATTAAAAGTGAACGTTCAACAACCTTTACGGTCCGCTCTTTACACATAATATCCAAGAGTTCTTTTTCCCTCCTATCCTGTTCTAAACACGTCCATCTCTCGCAGAGGTTATTAACATTTCGCGGCGAATAGAAGAAAAAAAAGTTGAAGTGCCGCTGCCTCCTGGTGGCATTACGCACTTGCACGCACCGCGAATGATTCAATTTTCGTCGAATTGATTCTGATTTGAAGTTCTCTATGCGGAAGTTCAAACGATTCAAATTGGAAACTCGAAATGTTCTACAAAAATAGTGGATTGATTGACAAGTTTTGAAAGCAAATACCGATTTGGTATTGTTTGTTTAAGTACTTTGTAAATGTTTAAATATTCGTTGTTTAGTAAATGATTTTAATTCAAAGCTGCTAACGAGTGTTTCCACTCCTTGATTAAACATGAAGTAAAATTTTGAGTTTAGAAATTTTAAGGTTTTACTAAACCCTAAATTTTACTTCATGCGCCACACGTGTAAAACACTGATTTCAAGTGAAGTTTAACACATACCGCTAAAGCAGTATGCTAAAGTAGTACAATTTGAACTTCACGTTAAATAAGTGTTTTGTACGCGTGGCGCATGAAGTAAAATTTCGAGTTTAGAAAAGCCTGATTTGGCTTGGTCGTTCCGCTGCGCGACGTGACCAAGCCAAATTTTCAGCCTTTTCTAAACTCGAAATTTTACTTCATGCTTAATCTGGGATTGGAAATACTCGTTAGAGTCTTCAAATTAAAAGTTTTTAATAAGATTACGAATTAATGTAGTTGTATGAGTTACGTGAAGGTGTTAAGTCACTTAATTAAACACAGTTATATTCCTTTCTTCACTTTTATTTTTCTTGCTAGTTGTACATTTCGGGTACTAAGTACCCGAAATGTACATCTAGCAAGAAAAATACAAGTGAAGAAAGGAATATAACTGTGTTTAATTAAGATCACGAATGTCTGAAAATGTACATTGTAAATCGTAACAAGTATACCTAAAAGAAAAATCTCTTGTATTTCGAACTTTTTCAAAATTTAAACATATAAATGGGCATTTTATGAGTTAATTAAATTGTCAAATTACTGTTAGATTTCCCTTCACATAACCTACAAATTAAAATTTGATTTACGACATACCATGTGATTAATCTTGCCCTAACCTAAAACACACAACCTGCATCACACCACTAAACTGTTGAAATATTAAGTTTGATTGGTCATATTAAAAAAAAAAAACAGGTTATATGTAGGTACACTTTGATTCGCCTAATGCTTTATTCTGAAAGTAATAATCAAAGAAAATCTTTCAAAGAATAGAATCGAGTCATTTTTTTCATTATCATTTGAACACGCTTCACAAAAAACCATCAGTATTTAAATCCTTTTTACAAATGGGCCGGTAGCCCGTTTTCTTTCTACGTCCGTCTTTTCTCTGTCCGTTCCAGCGTTTAGGATTAATTGAATGTCGGGCGAAAGAAGGCGCATTCATCCCGAATGCGGCATTGTGATGCAAATCAGGGAGACCCCGCTTTCACGCTCATTGTCATTAAAACGGCGATTGATTCGCTTTTCGTGAGCGCATGCATGTCGTACACTCAACGTGATTACCGAAGATAGAGGTCGCAATTCTCACTTTCTTGAGGATCTTGAGAAAAAACGCCTAGGTGCGAGGTTTCTTTGTAGAAAGTGTCTGACTTAGTATTGGTTTTTTTTTTCTCGAAAAACAGACTTTACTCGCTACCACTTTTGTAAACTGACATTACATTGTCAAAAATTCGACAATAATGGAAAGTAAAACAACTAGGTAACCAAATAAACAGTATCTAAGATTGTATATTGAGATAATAATAATAATAATAACAATAATAACAAATTTATTTCCAATGGAATTACAGTACAATACAATTATACAACAATTACACGAAAACAAGTCAACAAAAATACAATGTATATTTACATATTTAATTTGTACAATAGAATTCATCCATATTATATGGTTCTAATGCTACAAGTTGATTGTAGAGTGATTTTTTCATTGCCGTGTATGACTTTGCTTTATCTCTTTGGGGAGATGATTAAAAAGCTTGAGACAAGTGTAATGAGGTCCTTTCTCAAAAAAACTTGATTTATGAGCAGGATAACTATACTCAACTCCATGTCTCGTACTATATACATCTCTCAAACGATGCTGCTCAAATAAGTGTCTATGTTTCCACAAGAACTTGATGCATTCAAATATGTACACTCCGTAGCAAGTCAGTATGTTCGCACGTTTGAAGTAGCCCCTGCAACTGCTGTCATATTTAAGTTTGTACATAATACGCAGTGCCCTCTCTTGCGTCACAAATAAAGAATGTATGGCACTACTATGACCCCAGAATATTATGCCATATTTTAGGTTTGAATAGAAATAAGAGTAATAGAATATTCTCGCTATTTCAATATTTGCAGTTTTTGATAGAATTCTCAACCCATAACATGCTTTGTTGAGCTTTTTCCCTAATATATCTACATGTTCTTTATAATTTAGTGTTTCGTCCATCGTTATACCTAAAAATTTAGAATGGGATGTGAACGAATAGATTTTATTATTTAGCGAAATTGATTCTGGAGTACTTATTCTCTGACTTATTTTGAAAAATGTGCAATTGGTTTTTAATGTGTTTAGAATCAGTCCATTATTTATGAGCCATGTTTCTGTCGATTCCATAGCAACATTGCCTTGGCTTTTTATACCCGTATACTCCGCACTAGACAGTAATATATTAGTGTCGTCTGCGTAGTTAAGAAATCGACAAGTATCCTCCATGCCAACACTTATGTCATTCATAAAAATTATGAATAGAAGAGGGCCCAGAATACTGCCCTGCGAAATGCCCTTATTGATATCCAGGACATCTGATAATACATTCGACCCACTCGATGAATCTCTTATCTTCACAGTCTGTTTTCTGTTCAGTAGGTATGATTTTATTAACTTATTTTCAGTTTCTTTGATTCTATAGTGGAATAGTTTAGTTAAGAGTATCGTGTGTTCGATTGTATCAAATGCCCTGGATAAATCCAGGAACACACCAAAAACCAGATCCCCTTTGTCTAAGCATGAATAAATAGCTTGTAGATAGTCAAACAGTGGTGTTTCAACACTTTTACCCTTCAGAAATCCATGCTGGGAGTTACTAAATATACGATAACAAAGCCGATTTGCCGCGCTAGGTCACATGTTAAACACACAAGCCATTCTATACTAAGGCCGAGTTGCACCAACCAAGTTAAACTGGTTCAACTCTGAACTTGAGTTCAAAGTGACATTAGAACAATAGGAACTGCCATCTTGAACTTGAGTTCAGCTTAAACCTGAGTTCAACGTATCTGGTGCAACTGGGCCTTAGTATAGAATCGCTTGTGTGTTTAACATGTGACCTAGCGCGGTAAATCGGCTTTGTTGTCCTTATATACAATCTTAAATACTGTTTATTTGGTTACCTGGTTGTTTTACTTTCCATTATTGTCGACTTTTTGACAATGTTTTGTCAGTTTACGAAAGTGGTAGCGAGAAAAGTCTGTTTTTCGAGACAATGGTTTACCCTCCAAAGTCGTCACCTTTACCGAAGGGTATACTGTCAATCCTTCTGACTCGATTAAATTGGTAGTTAACACTCTACTCAGTGGATGCAACAAATATTGGAATAAAGTTAGAAAGCATATTGTACAGGGTGTTTCAGGGTTCTATTTACAGTTTGAAAAGGGCGCTTATTTGGGATGGAAAGTAATAGAAGAGCGGGGTTGGTCTCATTGTGTTCCTCTGCTTCTTCTATTCATTTGCCATGGATGGTTGAAGTGGTGAGCAACGGGCGTTTTCAGTTTTAAAAAAATGGCGATTCTGCGACGGTGACTCAAAGACGATTTTGTACGCACTTCAATGTCGCTCGTAATGGCCGTGTTCATTCGAGGCCTACCATATTAAAATAGGTCAGTATCTTCAGGACGAGCAGACTACAAATGAAAAAGGGCACAAGGGGCTTAACGTTCTGTGCGTACACTAGAAACTGTGGAACGTATACGCCAGGCAGTCCAAGGCGTTCACTACGAAGGCAGGCAGCTGTGCACACTTGGTGTGCTCAGATTTTTACCTTTCGGTGTATATCTTTCGAACGACTGGTGGATCACCGCCATATCTGCGAACCACTGCCCGCAGGAGACCAACGCACGTGTGGACCGAAGGGGCGAGTACTCACCCCTGGGCTTTTCAAGCCCCAACCCCGACTCCTGATTTAGCGGCGACAAGCGCCAGGGCTGAGTCTACTCCGCTGTGTGTAAGTTAGCCCTATCCAACACAAAGGTTACCTCAAGAATATCTACAGCTCCGACTTGGACAATCGTCGCCTTCAAACACCCATCGTCCGAAGACTCAGGCCTACCCCAGACGCCTCCTGTTAAGGTGCTATGCTAGACCTCCAAGCAGCTGTACAGGGAATGTCCTATTCATCCGTTCTGAGGATTCTAAAGCAGTTGAATTTCCACCCTCACAAACTCGCAATCACGCAACAGTTGTTACCCCGTGATTACGTTACCAGAATCAAATTGCTCAAACAATGCTTGAAATGTTGACAGAAGACATCGTTATCCTAACCAGTGACGAAGCCCACTTCCATCTATCCGGTTTTGGTAATAGATAAAACTGTAGGTACTGAGCATCACGAAAACGAAACCCACGGCATATCCATGAACGACCCTAGTATTGTGAACGAGCAACTGTATGCTGTGCTGTTGGAAGTCTTGGTGTAATTGGGCCTTACTTTTTTGAAGACGAGCATGGTGTAGCGGCCACGGTTAACTCTGCCCGTTGCGTAGAAATGCTTAGAACATTTCGTATGCTTGAGCTACGGAGAAAACACATTAATAGGCAAAGAAAATGGTTCCAACAAGATGGGGGGCGATTGCCTACACATCAAGAGTGTAAATGACTGAAGTGCGTCACTTTTTTCCCGGAGATGTCACTTCTTTGCGAGATGTTGCCTGGTCCTCTAACTTGTCCCCATGCAATTAACCTCTCTAGGGAAAGAACAAAGCAAAAGCTTACATCAACAAGCCGAGGAAAGGAGGCGATTCAACGAGAGGTGGCAGCTATCCCTCGAAAAATGATTCGGCAGGTGATGTTAAACTTTCGGAAGAGGCTCGAAGAGTGCGTTCGCCAAAATGGGCATCAATAGGAAGATGTCATTTTAAAAACATAGATTTCGATTTTTAATTATTTAATGGCAAGTCCTTATAAACATATTTCATTAATAAAGTTTTGTAAAAATAGTTGTTTGTGCATTTTTTTTAAACGATAAAACTGTAAATAGAACCCTGAAACACCCTGTTGTTCTAGGTTGGGATAGATGACATATGCAAGTATTAATATTGGAATATGTCACCAAACCTAACCTAACTCCTTAATCTGCGCTGGAACATAAGTTTGATTTGTTATGACAATATTTTATTGCGCGGCCGCAGCGATTAATCATTCGTTGTATATTAATAAAGTTTTTGAAAAATAGTAGTTTGTGCTTTTTTTTAAACATAAAAACTGTAAATAGAACCCTGAAACACCCTGTAGTTCTAGGTTGGGATAGATGACATATGTAAGTATTAATATCGGAATATGTCACCAAACCTAACCTAACTCCTTAATCTGCGCTGGAACATAACTTTGATTTGTTGTGACAACATTTTATTGAGCGGCCGCAGCGATTAATCATTCGTTGTATATTAATAAAGTTTTTAAAAAATAGTAGTTTGTGCATTTTTTTTAAACAATAAAACTGTAAATAGAACTCTGAAACATCCTGTAGTTCTAGGTTGGGATAGATGACATGTAAGTATTAATATCGGAATATGTCACCAAACCTAACCTAACTTCTTAATCTGCGCTGGAACATAACTTTGATTTGTTGTGGCAACATTTTATTTCGCGGCCGGAGCGATTAATCGTTCGTTGTATATTATTAATACCTCCTCCCATCAAATGTGTTTATTTAATTGCTAATTTGATTGGAGTGCTCGGAGGCGCGTTGGAGTCACTGAACCGACTGCTGGCTCATTAATTACTCTATCATTTGCATACTCTCCCGACATAAACACACAGAGACGGGCGTGAAAATAAAAATAGGAAAAAACGCGAGATTCAAGATAAAAGCAACCAACAGTGCCAAAATGACACATTGATCGTGCAAGATGATCTATTATTACCCACTGTCAAATATCATAATTTCAATGGGCCAGTTCATCACAATATTCTTCAACTTGTTTGGATTTTGTTTGTGATGTATGTTGGTATTTGATGACCGAGAGTCCAGCCATTTTGATTTTGTGTGTTGTTTGTTTTTGTTTTAGCTGCATATTAAATACATTTACCGATGGATAATGCCCAATTACAATTTATTTTATTGGATGGCAGAAAATTTAGTTCCTTTGCTGAATATAATTAGTTAAATACTCATTTACACAAGCAATACTCTATTTAGACAAACACAATTATTTTCTGACCTTACAGTAATTCACGAGTCTCCTTACGTTTAGTAATTTCTTAATAGATATTTATTATTAAATACATAATTTCGCACATCCATAACCTTGACTTGCTTAAAAGTTTAACCCGCTAATACTAATCGCCAACACCAATCGGTCTAAATAGCACGATTGCCCTAACATGTTCACGATTAACAGTCTGGTCATCAGAGAATTCCCCAACAGTTGGCAGTAAACTCCCAACTGTCTCTGATGAATGAGCCCAATGTCTGATAACGTCATGGGCGAAGCCTGGATTTTTACTAGTCGAGGGCCAAGAGATAAAACAAATATGCCATATTTAGTAACGAAATTGTAAAATGATGAATATCAAGAAATTATTAAGCGTTAAAGTTATATTCATACATTTTATCAATTTTCAAATGTTTTTTAGTTTTCTTGCAATCACCACGATTTACATCAATTTTTGTCAGTTTTAAATTATGGACTAAAATATCAGTTTACCGGTAAATGATACAAATAATCAGCGGCGGCTCGTAACCTTACTTTAGAGGAGGCTACAAGCACCTACAATAAAAGGTCGCATGGTCTAGCCGGGGACCCTATCAAAACATCCACACTATTTTGGTACCCGTAATGCTGGTCTTCTAACTACGTTTTTGACATAATTTTGATAATTTGTTTTAAATAAAAACTTTAATTTTTACTCGTACTCGTATGTATTAACTTTTAGAAATTGAAATAATACAAGTAGATTTGGCGCTTTCTTCATAAAAATAAGCAATTTACATTAGAAGTAGTCTGTTTAATGTTACGTAAATTGTAAATATTTTCATTAAAACCAAATCGTGTTGGTTTTGTTGTCAAAGCCCACTTTGCTAGAACAAAAAAAATCAAATTTGTACAAGAGCTCTACGTTTTTAAAAATGTCATCTTGGGCATTCTTCAGAGACTGTGTGGTTGTTTTGATCCGGTCCTATCTAGTCCTTAGACTTATCTGGCGGTGGCTATATTTTGTGACGAAACGGACATTAAATAACGAAATATGCATGGAGTGAATTCAACCTCGTACTTTGTACCTTGGATCCGTAGCCTTCCCTGAAAAATGCTCTCCAAAATTGATCGATAATTTCAGAATACTTTACTGGTCTTTCGGCAGTCGATACTAACAAAAGTTGTCAAGAACTGTCAAAGTTGTTAAAACAGTTGAATAGCGTTAAAAATGGATCAATTGTTTCCCCTTAAACTCTTAGAGCACTTCTCAACACAACCAAAGAATCTGCGAAAAAATCAATTGAGACTTCATTTGCGTGTCGAAACACTCTAGAAAATGCAGAGTGCTTTGTATAATCTCATCGTTTATTGTTGGGGACCCCGGTGGGGTTCGCGGGTTCGAGTCCCGCCTAGTGGGGTCATTTTAAAGTACAAAATGATTCCACCTGGGTCCATGGATGTGTGTGAATGTGTTTGTGGCGTCTAAACATAGTTAAAACGCAAAAAATATAAAGGTGAAATGGTGGAATAGTTTGGGACCAATATCCAGCATTTAACGCATTTTTCGCAAATATTTCGAAAACAAAGCATTTTACGCGGAAATGATCCAAGTAAAAAATAATCGTACAAAAGGGGCCATAATTATGTAATATTGGTTTTCTGACAAGTGGCGCTGTTGTCGCTAAAACAAGGTCAACTCATTTTTTTTTAATGGGAACCTCCATTTTTATTGCAGTTTCAGATTCCTCATAAAAAAATAAGATGAATTTATTTAACTTATTTTTTGTCACCCTGATACATGCCGCTGTAATCGAGACACCAACAACACAAACACAAAACAGTACCAAAAATATTTTTATATCCGAGACAAGAAAGAAAACACAAGTTGGTGTAAGTTAGATTTTGTTAGCGACTTTTCTCCAAAAGTTAAAAAATGTATTAAAGGGCAAGAATTTAACATGATCATGATTAACCCAATAAATTTAGGCAAACTCCTAGTGAATAGTAAACAAAAAACTGATAAATTTTAAAAGTGTGGGGTGTATGAAATCCAGTGCGACGATTGTGACTCAATATACATTGGCCAAACCGGGAGGAATTTCAAAAAACGACTGGAAGAACACAAAGCTTCAATCATAAATAAAAAATATTGTACTGGGTTAGCTAAACACTGCATTGACAATAATCACTTTTTTAATAACCAAACGCCAAAGATTTTACACAGGCAATAAAGGTCGTCATCTCAACTATCGCGAAGGACTGGAAATCCAGAAAGCAATAAAACAGGGAAAACCAATTGTTAATGACATCGAAGATCTGTGGAGCTCACCCATCATGACAGCCCTTATTGCTTAACCATAAAATTTAAATTAACCTCTCTTGTATATAATGTTTGTAAAAATGTAATTTCCTGTACTCCTTGAGAATGACTCAAAGTCGAAACTAGTTGGAATAAAAAACCAAAATATTATTGAAATTTAACCAAGTGTTTTCTTTATTAAATCATAGGGGTTCCCTTTACAAAAAATGTAGTTAACATTGTTTTAGCGACAGCAGCGTCACCTGTGAAAAAATCAATATTACATAATTATGGCTGGCTTCTGTACGATTATTTTTCACTCAGGTCATTTTTGCGTAAAATGCTTTGTTTTCAAAATATTTGCGTTATATGCCCCACCCTGTTAACAAAAATCGTGTATTTTTTATACCAACATTTAATTTCCCCACAAGAGATTTCTTTGAATCGATGAAAACTGATTGAAAAAGACCTGCTGCGAACAGAAGAGTTACGTGATTGACTCACGAGTTTCCAACTGGGACCCCAGACACGGGCGACCTTCTTTTCCTCTTCCTCTACGCGTGGATCTCTAAATATTCGCCGGAATACACTTTCATTGTGGTCGCGGTCTTCCAACGGCCGACTTGTACTTTCGAAACAACGCGAAACGCAAAATAAACCAAACCAAGTAAAAAACAAATGACTATAAAATATAGTAAATAATTGAAAATGCCCAAAGTTTTTCTTGAATCATTGGGTGATACTCAAAATAAACAAAACCAAGTGAAAAATGAATGGTTATAAAACATAGTGAATAATCGAAAATGCCCAAGGTTTTTCTTGAATCATTGAGTGATACTCAAAATAAACCAAACCAAGTGAATTAATGGTTATAAAAAGTAGTGAATAATCGACAATGTCCAAAGTTTTGAGTGGACAAAAATTACTTATATTTTATTCGAATAATTTCCACCTTTGTTACTTTTTGTGAAACAATACTACTTAAATGTGTAGCTCGAGAAGTGCCGATAAATACTAAGTGGTTTTTCACTCGGAGTTCAGATAAACTACAACTAAATTCTTATTGGAGTAACGTGAAGGATTAGTTAGTTATAAATTATAAGAAAGGGCACGTTGCGCTTAAAATATACACTTCTGTGCAATAAAATTAAGCACAAGTCTCATAATAATTTTTCACAATATTCTAGTTGTATAATTCGGGTCTGTGTTAACCCATTAACGGCCGAGCAATTATAGAGTTAACTCTAAACGATACAAATAAAAAGTGAAGTAAGGAATAACAGTCTTTTTTATGTGTAATAATCACTTCACGTAAAGTCAAAAACATACAGTTATTAACTCTAAAAGCTGATTTTATGTAAAACTCAGCACTTCTTTTTATGATTTCTATGAATGACTTATTATATTACATACTAGGAAGTTTTCTTTTAAACATACATAATCTATACGTTTAAAAATTTCATGCATTCGTTGATTTTATAAAAACGTTCAATTTGAAGCTTCAAACGAGTGTTTCCACTCCCAGACTAAGCATGAAGTAAAATTTCGAGTTTAGAAAATCCTGAAAATTTGGTTTGGTCGCTCCGCGAAGCGGAGCGGCCAAACCAAATTTTCAGGATTTTCTAAACTCGAAATTTTACTTCATGCGCCACGCGTATAAAACACTGAAATATTATGAAGTTGGAAATTCACTTACAAATACTTTTATAAAATGAGTAATAATCAAAATATTCAAATAATAAAACATTTACATTATTCTTTATACATTCTCAAGTCAGGCCAAATAATACAATGTATCAAATTAACTATTAATGATTTCGATAGCTAACGCCATCTAATGCTTCATAGTGGCATCGTCAGTGACACGAATGCACAAAGTGCATATACAGGTCACTGTTTCGTCCACGAGCGAGCAGAACTCAGTTTGTGAAACCAGAAAACAAATATCAAAATTAAATTTGTGTTCAGTATCCCGGCACCAGATACCCACAGACGCGTTTCGGACTTCAAGGTCCTCTTCAGTGTGGTCCCGACCCAGTGCTGAGGAATACTGAACATTTCTGACTATTTCAAGCCAATATGTGAAAACTATTAATGATTTCGATAGCTAACGCCATCTAATGCTTCATAGTGGCATCGTCAGTGACACGAATGCACAAAGTGCATATACAGGTCACTGTTTCGTCCGCGAGCGAGCAGAACTCTGTTTGTGAAACCAGAAAACAAATATCGGAATACTGAACACAAATTCAATTTTGATATTTGTTTTCTGGTTTCACAAACAGAGTTCTGCTTGCTCGTGGACGAAACAGTGACCTGTATATGCACTTTGTGCATTCGTGTCACTAACGATGCCACTATGAAGCATTAGATGGCGTTAGCTATCGAAATCATTAATAGTGTTCACGTATTGGCTTGAAATAGTCAGAAATGTTCAGTATTCCTCAGCACTGGGTCGGGACCACACTGAAGAGGACCTTGAAGTCCTAAACGCGTCTGTGGGTATCTGGTGCCGGAATACTGAACACAAATTCAATTTTGGTATCAAATTAACTTATTTAGTAATTTAATAAGCTCAAAATTACATTCTTAAGTCAGACTAAATAATACAATATATCAAATTACCTTATTTAGTAATTTAATAAGCACAACAATAATAATGTTGCGTTATTGCATCAATGGTCCTTAATTGGTTAATTGCCTATCAGCAGATTTAATAAATGATAAAACAACATAACTTGGAAATAACAAAAACCAAAAATAAGATCTTTTGGAAGTAATAAATACAAGAAAGCCGAAACAGAAAAACCGTCTTCTATTTTAGTTAGAATTCTAATTTTTGAATTGTTGACGCAGCATTTTGACACTAAGGAAATTGATTATATATCTTCTCAAACTCATTTCGTCCGTTTTAAACTATAACATATTTTGTGTGCCTAATTTTATTGCACAGAAGTGTACATTTAGAATTTTAATAACGCAGTGAAGATACTAAAAGTTACTACTACCAATTTATAAATTACAATTATTAAAAAATATTTCAGCAAATCAATCTTAACTTGTGTTAAGCTTATCATCATTTAAAATATCTCTCCATTATAATTTGTGTATTATAAACAAGTGTGTGATTGCGGTTTTCTGTTTATAATAATCGTATTGTGCCAATTGTTGGCTATTGTGGTTTGTTGATAATCATTCCTTCAAGTGATAAAAGCATAGTGTTTTGAGTAAACCGGTATAAGGTTTGCTCATTCCTTTCTGAACTTCGATGTGTTGTGGTGTACCGTGTGATGTGTCGACTAAGTCCTTGGGTTATCTAATTTGGATATTTTCGGAAATATTATGATAAAGTCTTCATGGTAAGAATTTCGTAATTGCTATTTTCTTTGAAAATTGGATCATTTTAAGCTAATTGGAATTAATTATGATAATTCATGGATTTTGTAATAATGCTTATGAAAAAGCAACATTTTTAAAGACAAATTTGTCAAATTCAAATTAGTTTTAACTTTAAAAATGATCGTAACAGATCGAAACAGGTGTCAGGCAACTGAAAATAAAAACATGGAACATTCCAAGTGTTTAACTTTACCTAATGTGACAAGATTTTTGATAAAATTTTCGTTTTTCTAACTCCAAACATTACGCATATTATATGTAGGGAGTTTTTCTTTTAAGTATACATTTTCCAATTATATGCTGTAAATTTCCAGATCGTTGTTTTTTATTATAGAGGTTAATTTAAAGCTTAAAACGAGTGTTTTCCACTCCCAGGTTAAGCATGAAGTAAAATTTCGAGTTTAGAAAAGCCTAAAAATTTGGATTGGTCGCGTAGCGAAGCGAAGCGACCAATCCAAATTTTTAGGCTTTTCTAAACTCGAAATTTTACTTCATGCGCCAGGCGTATTAAATACTGAATTAAAGTGAAGTTAAAAGTCTCTTACTTAAGTTTGATCTCGTTGGATCAATATTTCAAATATTTATATTTCTTTTAATTATGCTTACGTAGCCCAAAGCAAATTGCTCGAATTTTGAAAGCGCAAGATTTTGTTAAATAAATTAAATATTGGGAAAATGTATTAACGTAATCTATGTCGTTTAAACTTCACTTTAAATCGGTGCTTTACACACGTGGCGCATGAAGTAAAATTTCGAGTTTAGAAAAGCCCCGTGAAAATTTGTCTCGGGTCGCTGCGCGACCCGAGACAAACTTTCTACGCGGGGCTTTTCTAAACTCGAAATTTTACTTCATGCTTAACATGTTCCATGTTTTTATTTTCAGCCGACATTTAACCAATCGTGCCAACTAGACACGTATTTGAATTAAACTATAATGAGTTCGCCATGTTATTGTTTTTTTTGTAACTGTTACGATACACATTTTAACACTTGCGATGCATTTTAAAGTAACGAGTGTCTTCCACTCTCAGACTAAGCATGAAGTAAAATTTCGAGTTTAGAAAAGCCCCGCGTAGAAAATTTGTCGAGGGTCGCGCAGCCCCGCGTAGAAAATTTGTCGAGGGTCGCGTAGCGACCCGAGACAAATTTTCACGGGGCTTTTCTAAACTCGAAATTTTACTTCATGCTTAGTCTGGGAGTGGAAGACACTCGTTACTTTAAAATGCATCGCAAGTGTTAAAATGTGTATCGTAACAGTTACAAAAAAAAACAATAACATGGCGATCTCATTATAGTTTAATTCAAATAGGTGTCAAGTTGGCATTATAGATCTCATTATAGTTTAATTCAAATACGTGTCAAGTTGGCACGATTGGTTAAATGTCGGCTTGCGCCGACTTATGTCAACTGTCATTATAGTTTAAATGTCGGCTACAGCGGCGGCTCGCAGCCTAACTTCAGGGTAGGCCAGCTACCCAAGGTAATATGTATCTGTTATTGAAAGGTGACTTTGTTGTGCAATTCCTTGTATTTATAAAGCGCGATCCTGACCTCATATTTTGTGTGCCTTGGCGCTGTGGCCTACCCTGAAGTTAGGCTGCGAGCCTTCGCTGGTCGGCTTACACCGAAGATGAACGACTGTTTCATCAAAAGTTAGTAGGGTGGCAATATGTTTCGTCGTTCTTCTTAAGTGTACACTTTGGATAAAACAATTTGGCCGCTCCGCTTCGCGGAGCGACTAAACCAAATTTTTAGGGTTTTCTGAACTCGAAATTGTACTTCATGCTTAACCTGGGAGTGAAAACCCTCGTTACGAGCTTCAAATTAAAAAACAACGAATGTTCGAAAATTTACAGCCTATGCATCAGGATACCTATAGGTTACATGAAAATCAAGGATAGGCAACCAAATATACGATACATCTATCCTATTAATTTCACATATTCCTAATTAAAAATAGGCAATCAAATATACAACAATCATTTCCATAGGCTGAATTTAAACCCATATGCATTCGAATATTTTAATTAAATTAACTATAAATGTCCTGAAATAAATAAAAACTAACTTAAACACTGTAACTAAACATTTTATTTAAATAATTAAAGGAACAAATTCTAATTTGTTTATTTTATACATTCTATATTGCCGTGTGTCGCTCGAGAGTGTTTTATGGCGTTTTGCGCGACATGCGAAATAAACGGGGTTGGCACATTTTTATGTTATGGGATTTAAATTAGGCCCTGATATGCCAGCGCCAAGATTAATTTATCGCACTCTGCTGGATTTAATTTTATGGGCACGAGTCGTTGTTTTTAAATTTTGCGCGGAGAGGAATAAATTAAAGCTAGAGTTTTTTTGTTGTTTTTCTTTAACAGAATTTTAGAATTATGTATAATTTATATTCTATAATGTATCTTGTGTTAAAAAACAAAGTTTAGTATTATTATAATAGTTGTGATTATAATTATTTGATCAGTCGTGCAGTAAATGTTTAATTAATGTAATATGTTGATTAATTTATTCAATGAAGTTATTTAAGCGAGTAAATCATTTGTATAATTTAACGCTCCATTAATAATGTAAATTTATAAATAATATATTACATAATATTATGAAATTCTACGTGGATGTTAAAAAACAACATTATTGTTTTAAAACAGTGATGGGGAAACTACCGTCCGCGGGCCAAGTCCGGCCCGCGCAAAGGTTTAATCCGGCCCGTTTAAGAGTGCCGTCGTGAGAATGTTTGAACGCGTTCTTACTTCGTAATGTGACGACCCGCATAAAAACTACCTACCTACGATTAAGCATTATTCTTTGGCCCGCTACGATTGTCTGGTTATTACAAATGGCCCGTCTTAAAAAAAGTTTCCCCACCACTGTTTTAAAAATGTGAAATATGTTAACGAATGTGTATTCTGAACTCCGTGGCGGCCCTAGCAAAATTTTTAGGTGGTGCCCCTTCCCCCCCGCGTTTCGTTTTCCGTTACTCATGGTGCCACACCCCCCGTGTTTCGTTTTCCGTTTTCGGCGCCCCAAAAGACGGCGCCACTGTCTGAACTTACTAATTCAATTATATTTGTACCCTACTTACTTACACTGTAAACCTATATTTAGTTTAGTTTATATACCTAGTGTCTGGGATAAGGGGCGAACAACATGTAAAATTAAATATGTGTAATTATTAGCTCCCCTATTCATTTCAAAGAAAAATCGTAAAAGAATATTTTTTAGAGTATTAAAAATTGTACTAAATGTATCGATTTAATTTACGTTTGTATCAGAATTCATTTAATCGAAATGCTACCAAAGAAATTTAAATGATGAAAAATAATGAATGCATGCTTGTCGTTTGGGATAAATCATAATAATAACACTTAATTAGTGGAAGAAAGATTTATTCATTACCAAGATAATTTATAGTGGTGTCAGATTACAAACAGTTCGTGATTTATTTTTGTTCAAATTTGTATTTTACTGTATCTACGTCCAATGGGAAATGTTAGAGCAAGTACTCAAAAAGTTGTCCATTCTAGTGTAAACAATAACCCAATCTGTTATAAAATGCCTGCCTTACATTAGCCAAATGCCTATCTGTAATTAATCTTCAATCCACATTCAATTCAATATTTGGATGGCGTTTTTTATAAATTTTGTTTTTCAGGTGACCCCATAAAAAGAAATCGCATGGTGTTAAATCAGTAGATCCTGGTGGCCAGTTGATAGTACCACCGCGACTAATCCAACAATTGGGAAAATTAGCATTTAAATATTCCCTCACATTTACCATAATGGACCGGACATCCATCATGCTGATACCATATCTCCTGATTTTCACGTGCAACTTCTTCTAACGCAGGGCCAACCTGGTCGATTAAAAGGTCTAAATAAGAATTGGAATTTAAATTTCCATGAATTTTAAATGGCCCAATAATATTATTCTTAAAAGTACCAGCCCAAATATTTATTTTTTGCGGGAACTGGGTTCTAGTTTGTAAGCGTATCCGTGGATTTTCCTGGGTCCAGTATCGCGTGTTCTGTGTGTTGGGCTCGTTATTAAGAGTTAACGTGCATTCATCAGTAAAACAGATAGACTGCAAAAAGTTTCGGTCTGTGTTTGATCAATCCTGCATTACTTCACAGAATACACGCCTGTTTTTTTTATCCACTAGTAGTATCTCCTGATGACATTGATGTTTATAGGGATGATATCTATGATTCTTCAGAATCTTATGTACAGAGAATCTAGACACGTTGCACTCACGAGCAATACATCGTATGCTAATTGTTGGTTCAGCATTTATCAAACCCAAAACTCTTTCTTCCAATTCATTGTTGCATCTTCTGTTCCGTTTGCCTGTAAAGTTAATGTTTTTGAATTAATATTTGTTGAAATTGGACTATTAAAATACCTTTTGAATCATCTGCCGCTACACTTGCTGTATTTTCAAACTTGTTCACAAACTTGGTAATTGTTGATACAGACGGAATTGGTCGATTGTTAAATTTAACCGAAAATAAGTCACGAACTCTGCGTAAACTGACGCCACTGTAAAATGTTTTTATAATGAATACCCTTTCTTCATTGGAATAACTCAGATTATTATTCATAACAATTATAATGCGTAAATTGATATCTGAGTAGCGAAATTATTTTCACTATAACATGAGATTTGTCAAACTCATGGCAGGGGTTTTTATTAAATGGTACATTGTTCAACTTATTTTTATTATTTTTGAGGTGAATTTTTGTACAAACGCAAATTAAGTTGATACATTTAATACAGTTTTTAATACTCTAAAAAAATATTCTTTTACGATTTTTCTTTAAAATTAATTGGGGAGCTAATAATTACGCATATTTAATTTTACATGTTAAATCCCTATGTTCACCCCTTGTCCCAGACACTCGGTATACCGGGTGTAACACAAAACAGGATCACCCCCTTTAGTTTTTTTATTAATTGAGATATCAATTTGAAATTTTCTACTTTTATAATAAAGACAATTTAGAGTTCAGTGGCAGTTATGAAACTTTAATAGCAATTTAGATATCAATTTGAAATTTTCTACTTTTATAATAAAGACAATTTAGAGTTCAGTGGCAGTTATGAAACTTTAATAGCACCTCCGGTTTCACCGGAAATGACTTCAATTTTGAACAGAACACCCTATATATTTTGTTGTTTTCGGATACAGAATCTCATTTCTCATTCAAATCAATTGTTAAAAAAATAAAAAATTACTAGTGTCATATTTTTTTCAAATAATAATAATTCATCTAGGTTGCTGTGATCACCCTAATATCTTTCGTTTCGTATCATAGACATATATAAAACAAATATTACCAACTTTTGTTTCTTAATTTGGCCAACAGATGCCTTTAAATTGTAATTCGATCTTTTTTTATAAATAACTCAATTTTTTCAAATGGCAAAATGACGGATCATTATGATTTTTTGAAAGGTTAGCATACCACCTATCCAAATGTATTTATTTGAAACTTGGAAAAAACTAAAAAAAAGTATACGTATTCAATTTGGTAACTGCGGTATCTTTTAATCACATAGGCCAAGTTTAAATAACAATCAAATATCTAGAAGGCTATGTTTGGCATTTAAAACGATAAAATGAATGATAAATCAATATACTAAAAAACAAAACTTGTTTTTATATAACAAATCCATTTGTGCGTGTATATTTTTGTGGTAACTATTTAATAAAATGTCTTACAATCAAACTGAAAAAGTGAATATTTTATTAATATATGGAGAATCTAGAAAAAATGTGTACATTTGAATAGGTAGTATATTAACATTTAAAAAAATCATAATGATCCGCTATGTTGGCATGTTAAAAAATGGTGATGTGTCCATCATAGTACTTTTCCCCGTAAATTGCGTGTTAAATGACTTTTAAAATATTTGTAGCATTATTATTTTCAAAATGTCTTCAACTTTTTGATAACTACAACTTTTATTTGAAACATTTTTCAATTGTATCAACACATACACTGAGACAAACCAATGACTAGATAAAAGAACATTATTTATTAATTATCTCAAAAACTAAGAGTGCTATGACAAAAAGTGAAGATACAAAAAATCTTTAGTTTTTTATTTCCTACAACTTTTATTTGAAACATTTTTCAATTGTATCGACACATACACTGTCACACACCAATAACTAGATAAAACACACAACTTTTGAAATATCTCAAAAACTAAGAGTGCTATGACAAAAAGTAAATGAACAATACATCTTCATTTTGTTATTATCTACAACTTTTATTTGCAAGAATTTTTTTGTTTGATGAACATTTATTGAAAAAAATCTGAAAAAAACTGAAAAACGCTACGAGTAAAGTACCACTTCCGGTTTTCCGATTTTCACCAAAAGCTTTTCAGTTCTTCCGATTGTATCAAAAAGCTTAAGTTTCAAGTTTCATCTCGATATCTTTAGCGGTTTTTGCGGTACAGCGCACACAGACTCACACACAGACACACAGACACACAGCCACACAGACAGACAGACATTTTTCAAAAATGGTCTTATTCGACTCAGGGGACCTCAAAACGGATATTTCCGCAAAAATTTTTGATTCGAAAATTTTCACGAAAACAATACTTTCCCTTTGTATTACATACAGGGGAAAGTAAAAATAGAGTTTTTTAAAAAAAACTATTGAATTACAATTTAAAGGCATCTGTTGGCCAAATTAGGAAACAAAAGTTAGTAATATTTGTTTTGTACGCGTCTATGATACGAAACAACAAAATATTAGGGTGATCACAGTAACCTATATGCACTATTGGTTTTGAAAAAAATAGGACACTAGTTTGGAAAAAACAATTGATTTGTATGTAAAATGAGATCCTGTATCCGAAAACAAAAAAATATATAGGACGCTAAAATTTCAAAATTTATGCCACTTCTGGTCACACCGAAAGTGCTATTAAGGCTTCCTAATAACCACTGAACTCTGAATTATTTTTAGTAAAAATGTAGAAAATTTCAAATTGATATGTCAATTAATAAAAAAACTAAAGGGGGTGATCCTGTTTTGTGTTACACCCTTTATTTTTCTGTAATTAGGCTACGCTTGTTGAGAAATAAATTATTATTATTATTATGAAATCATATTTAAATTTAAAACTAAAATTTAAAAAATCAGCGTATAGAACGTTGATTTAACATGAAGTTCAAAATACCGGGTGTTGACTTGGCGGACGCAACATAGGAAATCGCATGTTAATTTTATAGTGTTCAAATATTGGCTTTCCTATTTATTTTAGAGACAAAATGTATTTTACTTTTTTGTAGAGAGAAAAATTCTAAATTTATGAATGTTAACACTTTACACTTTACGTTGCTCTAAGTTAAAATAATTAAGAAATAGTAATTTGATTTAATAAAAATACTTTTTAAGTAAAAAAGTGAAGTAAGGAATAACAGTCTTTCTATTTGTGACATAATATGGAATTGATACAACAATTGCGGATATTCCCTGTTTTTTTTAAAGTTCAATTTAAAGCTTTAAACAAGTCTTTTCCACTCCCAGACTAAGCATGAAGTAAAATTTCAAGTTTAGAAAAGCCCCGTGAAAATTTGTCGAGGGTCGCGCAGCGACCCGAGACAAATTTTCTGGGCTTTTCTAAACTTGAAATTTTACTTCATGCGCCACGCGTATAAAACACTATAATATTGTCAAATTTATGCATATTCGAACTTCACTTAAAATCTGTGTTTTATACGCGTGGCGCATGAAGTTAAATTTCGAGTTTAGAATAGCCTAGATAATGTTCACGGTTCTTTTCTAAACTCGAAATTTTACTTCATGCTTAGTCTGGGAGTGGAAAACACTCGTTTAATGCTTCAAATTGAACTCTTTTAAAAATCAACGAATGTCAGAAAATTTACAGCTAAAATAATTAAGAAGAAGTAATGTGATTTTATAAAAATAATGACATACCATGGAATTGATACAACAATTGCGGATATTCTCTGTTTTTTTAAAGTTCAATTTAAAGCTTTAAACAAGTGTTTTCCACTTCCAGACTAAGCATGAAGTAAAATTTCGAGTTTAGAAAAGCCCCCTGAAAATTTGTCTCGGGTCGCGCAGCGACCCGAGACAAATTTTCATGGGCTTTTCTAAACTCGAAATTTTACTTCATGCGCCACGCGTACAAAACACTATAATATTGTCAAATTTATGTATATTCGAACTTCACTTAAAATCTGTGTTTTTTACGCGTGGCGCATGAAGTAAAATTTCCAGTTTAGAAAAGCCCAGAAAATTTCACGGGGCTTTTCTAAACTCGAAATTTTACTTTATGCTTAGTCTGGGAGTGGAAAACACTTGTTTAAAGTTTTAAATTGAACTTATAAAAAAACAGGGAATTTCCGCAATTGTTGTATCAAATCCATGGCATGTCGTTATTTTTATAAAATCACATTACTTTTTTTTAATTATTTTAACTTAGAGAAACATAAAGTGATAAACGGTTACGCGAATGAATTCAGAATTTTTCCCTCTACAAAAAAGATAAATACATTTTGTGTCTAAAATAGATAGGAGGGCCAAAATTTGAACATTTCAAAATTTACATGGGATTTCCTATGTTGCGTCCGCCAAGTCAACACCCGGTATACTGCGCTTTAACAGTTTATTTTAAACTTCACAATATTTTCGTGTTTTATATGCGTGGCGTATGAAGTAAAATTTAGCTTAATTTAGGAGTGGAAAACAGTTGTTAGAAGTTTCAAATTGAAAATTATTAAGAACAACGAACGCTTGAATACAATGTATGCGTCGAGATGTACACATAAAAAAAATTCCCTGTTCATGGAAATTATAAACAAAATTAAAATTATAACTAAAACTGCAAAACAACTCACAATTATTTTGTCTTGAATTATAAAATATGTCTTGTTTTTACACAATTAAATCAATATTTTTTCGTGGATATTTATACATTTCCAATTACTTCTCAGAAAAAATTAATAATTCGTAATCCTTCTAAGAAACTCAATCACAAATATTTTGTCTTGAATTGTAAAATATGTCTTGTCTTGTTTTTATACAATTAAATTAATAATTTAATTAAAAAAAATAATTATAACTACAACTGTAAAACAACGTACAATTATTTCGTCTTGAATTATAAAATATGTCTTGCTTTTACACAATTAAATTAATGTTTCTTTTGTGAAAATTCATACATTTCCAATTTCTTCTCAGAAAATAATAATAATTCGCAATCCCTCTTATAAACTCAATCACAAATATTTTGTCTTGAATTGTAAAATATGTCTTGTCTTGTTTTTATACAATTAAATCAATATTTTTTCGCGGATATATATATATATATATATATATATATATATATATATTTCCAATTCTTTTTCAAAAAACATTAATAATTTAATAAAAAAATAATAATTAAAACTACAACTGTAAAACAACGTACAATTATTTTGTCTTGAATTATAAAATATGTCTTGTTTTTACACAATTAAATTAATGTTTTTTTTGTGAAAATTCATACATTTCCAATTACTTCTCAGAAAATAATAATAATTCGCAATCCCTCTTATAAACTCAATCACAAATATTTTGTCTTGAATTGTAAAATATGTCTAGTCTTGTTTTTACACGATTAAATCAATATTTTTTCGTGGATATTCAATTCCTTTTTAGAAAACATTAATGATTTGGAATCCTTAGAAACTAAATCACAAATATTTTGTCTTGAATTGTAAAATATGTCTCGTCTTGTTTTTATACAATTAAATCAATATTTTTTCGCGGAAATATATATATATATATATATATATATATATATATATCCAATTCTTTTTCAAAAAACATTAATAATTTAATAAAAAAATAATAATTATAACTACAACTGTAAAACAACGTACAATTATTTCGTCTTGAATTATAAAATATGTCTTGTTTTTACACAATTAAATTAATGTTTTTTTTTTGTGAAAATTCATACATTTCCAATTACTTCTCAGATAATAATAATAATTCGCAATCCCTCTTATAAACTCAATCACAAATATTTTGTCTTGAATTGTAAAATATGTCTAGTCTGGTTTTTACACAATTAAATCAATATTTTTTCGTGGATATTCATACATTTCCAATTCCTTCCCAGAAAATATTAATAATTCGCAAATAAGCGCGTATCTGGATTCCATAAAAGAAAACGAAATTCCGCGAAATTCAATTACTAAAATCCAATCACGCATTCCAAGTTATTTACGAATCATTTCGTACACCTAAACGAAGCACACCGGAAACAAAAAAGCAAACTTTATTAATGATTTCCAAAGAGTAAATTACTCACCGCAAGACAAAAAAAACATAACTTTTCGTTTCTGTTTCTGTTCTGAGACTCAATTAGCTTACATTCAGAGGGCCCAGAGAGCGGTACTTCATCAGAATTTGTGGAAAGCGCCCCGAGCGGAAAGTTTTCCAGATAAATTCCTCCCTATTTTTTTTTTATCGGAGACTTCAAACAAGGCGAAACCGCACACACACATACGTTCACCATCCTAATCGCTTCTATTGAATCTATGTTAAGGTTGAATTAATCATAGGCGATTTAGGTCACACCATACACACAAAGAAAAAAAAAACGTTAATTTCAGTTTTTAATTGAAATAAGAAATTATTAGGTGGAAGATTAATTCGTAAAATTAAATTAGAGGTGTGTTTTAAGGATAGACTAATTATACAGCCACTCTGTATATTTATTCCATCCTCAAAAAAAACAAACGTTAGTTTGACTTTTTAACTGAAATAAAAATTAATTTAGTTTATTTGAATAATCTTGTAGTATCTAAGCCAACATAAGCGCCCATTTTTGTATTTTTGTTATCGATATGTTTAATTTTTGTATTATTGTAAAAGTCGAAACGTAAATAAATAAATAAATTAGGTAGAAGATTAATTCGTAAAAAGAAATTAGAGGTGAATTTCTTCCTACGAATTAATCTTCTACCTAATCAATTCTTATTTCAGTTAAAAACTGAAACTAACGTATTTTTTTTCTTTGTGTACATGTTGTGACCTAAATCGCCTATGATTAATATCCACCAATCGGCAAAACCGGGAAAGTCAGGGAAAAGTCAGTTGATTTTATTCATCGGGAAAAATCTTGGAAAAGTCAAAGAAATTCGGCCTTTTTTGCGAAAAGTCTTGGAATTTTTAAATTAATAATAATAAATATGCAAATAATACGATTAAAGAATTGACAAAATGTTAATTCTATTTAGAGACACATTCAATAATATTAAAAAACTTAAAAAATGGCCAATCATAGCATAGCACTTTCCCTGTAATTTGAACAACTGATAACTGACATACTAAATTTATTTCACTCTAACTAAGTAGTTGAAAATTTCACCGAAAGTTAGTGATTAATACGCGTGGCGCATGAAGTAAAATTTCGAGTTTAGAAAAGCCTGAAAATTTGGATTTGCTGGGGCGCGACTCGCTTCGCTCGCGCGCCCCAGCAAATCCAAATTTTCAGGCTTTTCTAAACTCGAAATTTTACTTCATGCTTAGTCTAGGAGTGGACAACACTCGTTACAAATTTCAAATTGAGCTCGGTTGTAAAATCAACGAATACCTGAAAAATTACATGGTGTACGCTACTCAAAATACCAAATTCAATCTAATCTAACAAACTCAATTGATATAAATGAAATTGCCAATTCTAGGTTGCAGAATACTTCAAATATTAAAAGTGCGATTTTTTTCGCAATCTACAAGTTAGTCTTACAAAGACTATATCAAACACTAATTGAAACAACTACTTCCCGAGCTACTACCCCGACGGACATTGAATTGTACAACAAGTGTTTGCTGTTGCATCCAGTAACCTACTGCAAATTTGACGCAAATTGTTACATTTGCAGTAGGTTATTGTATGTAACAGCAAACACTTGTTGTATAATTCAATGTCCGTCGGGGTATTAGCTCGGGAAGTAGTTGTTTCAATGAGTGTTTGATATAGTCTTTGTAAGACTAACTTGTTGTAGATTGCGAAAAGAATCGCATTTTTAATGTTTAAACTCAACTGGCATCTAAACCAATTTGAATAATTTGCAATCTAGCGTAACGGAGATAAACTTGATATTTTCAAATTAATTGTTTTTTAATCCAACCTAAACAACTATTATTAGTTTCACTTTAATAAAACACTTAATTTGTTTAGGTTTCAAATTATATTTATTGTACTACAACAATTGTTTCCCCACACTGTGGCTTCATCAGGTAGATGAATGGTGATGGTGGATGGTGACCATTCATCTACCCGATGAAGCCACAGTGTGGTGAAACAATTGTTGTAGTAGGTAGATGAATGGTGATGGTGGATGGTGACCATTCATCTACCCGATGATGCCACAGTGTGGTGAAACAATTGTTGTAGTACAATAAATATAATTTTAGATCCTAAACAAATTAAGTGTTTTATTAAAGTGTATTATGGAATTTCAACAACTGACAGCCTCAATTATACAGTATTTAACTATTATTAGCGTTTCTTTACATTTATCACATCTCTTTCAATATTGCTCAGTATTGTATCGCTCCGTTTCTTTCTTGAATTAGGGAATTGTGAAAATATTAGTTTACCGTCGACTCACAGATGTCACTCAGCCGGAATGAGTTTTAGCGCCCCTGTATTTAGGAAAGAGAGATTTAGTTTGAATTTGGCGTCAATTATTATAGAATATGATTGGTTTAGTTTGAATTTGGCGCCTAAACGCGTCAAGATAAATGCCAGTTTACGCTACTCTCTTAAATACAGGGACACTAATGAGTTTATCGTAACGCAAAAAATACGTAGGTTTGGTTATAAATTCTTTATTTATTTAATTCAATATCAAATATTAGTTCACCGTCGAACTCACAGATTTCTCCACTCAGTTGACATGAATAGTGTCCCTGTGTTTAAGAGAGTAGCGCAAACTGGCTTCCATCTTGACGCCTTTAGGCGCCAAATTCAAAGTAAACCAATCATATTCTATAATGATTGACGAACGTCCTGTCAATTTGATTTAGTTTAAAGATGGATGCCAGTTTGCGCTACTCTCTTAAATACAGGAAGACTAGGCATGCCGACTGAGTGGCGATATCTGTGAGTCCGACGGTGAACTAATATTTTGCGATATTGAATTAAATAAATGAAGAATTTATTACCAAACCTATGTATTTTTTGCGTTACGATAAGCTCATGCCGACTCAGTGACTTCTGCGAGTCCGACGGTGAATTAATATTTTCAGAACTCCCTAATTCAACAAAGAAACGGAGCGATACAATTTATCGTAACGCAAACAGTACATGTGTTCGGTAATAAATTCTTTATTTAAGAGTACTCTCTGCCCTATGGAAACAGAATATTGATTTTTTTATTATTATTCTGAATTTTTGAATTCTTTTTTCACACATCTGACTAAAATTCAATTGCAGAGGGCATGATGATTTGATTTAATTTTTGTATAGTAAAAAATAAAATAAAAAATTAAAAACTTCTAAAATGTGACTTCATCATGCTCTCCAAATTGATTTTGTGATTATATAATTTTAATATCTTTTTCTCATAAAATGTATAGTTATCGAAAAATCCACGTTTTCCTTTAAAAAAAGAACCGTTCATAATATCAATACAGACCATTTTATTGGATAATTACATACTTTTCCAGCAAGATTGCACAATTATGTAATTAAGTATATATTTTTCAATCACAACTTTTGTATAATTACGCGGGTTCGCGATTTGGCTTCAAAATTAAGGATACCAGTATATTGAAATAAATGGCTTTATTACAACTACTGACTAATAAATAATAACAAAAAATATAACAAAAGGACTTAGAAAAATAACAGAAAAGTAATGAAAGTATAACGCGGAAACGACCGAAGGGCACGATGTTTACTGTTTGTAAGTTAAGACAAGACTCCCTGGGGATGGAGGTTTAAAGTGGTAGGTTTTAGAAAGCAGTGACGGGATTGGTTGGATATAGAAAAGAGAGGTTTTAGTAGAAGAAAATAGATATAACATTTCAGACAAGAAAGAAAAGGATCGCTAGTTGTAGAGAGAGAGAATCAGGGGTTTTTCGGGTCTGGCGTTTTGGGCCGGGAAGGGACGTTTACGACTTAATCCCTCGCGCACGGCTTAGTCGTTATTGCCCCCAATTGCGCATGATTTTGGCTCAGTGAAAGGAAATACAGAAAAGTTTACACAATGGTTTATTGCCCTTCGGTCGTTTCCCTAAATAAGCAAAAATATGCGTAGTCACATTTGGGTGCACGTAAAGTTCGGAATTTAAAATATATACAATAACACGATAAATTCAATTGAGACGATTCAGGTAAAATCCGCGTAAACAACTTTGTAAGCCTTCATATTATTAAACGATTGTAAATTGAAACAACAGTACGGGTTAAGCGCAGCCTAAATCAATTCATATAACAATGTGCAAACTATTTACAAATGGCGACATCTGTGAGTTCAAAGGTGAACTAATATTTTGTTGTGTTTCTTACTTAAATTAGGGAATTCTGTAAATATTTGTTCACTTCATTTATCAATTCATATCACAATGTGTATATTATTTACAAATGACAGTCACCATTTGTAAATAATGAACACATTGTGGTATGAATTGAATGGTTACAAAGCAACGCCGTATGGTCAAACTCTTACTATTTAAGTAAATAACCTTTTATCAAGTTTCACTCTTGTAAATAGTTCATAGACAAGAGAGTATATTTGGTTTATTCGCGATATTTGCGTATCTAAGTTTGTTTGTTTGTTGTTATTTACAAATGACAGTCGCCATTTGTAAATAATAAACACATTGTGGTATGAATTGAATGGTTAGAAAACAACGCCGTGTGGCCAAACTCTTACTATTTAAGTAAATAACATTTTATCAAGTTTCACTTTCGTGAATAGTTTATCAAGTTCATAGACAACAGAGTATAAGTATATTTGGTTTAGTCGCTATATTTGCGTATCTAAGTTTGTTTGTTTGTTGTTTGTTTGAAGAAGGGAGTTTAATAAGTTATTAGTGCATATTTCAGTAATAAATGGCTTTACGGCCCGCAACTCTAATCAGAGTTTGGGGGAACGTTCAAGCCGACGACGATTTACTGTGCCAACTTGGCCGAAACTCGAATACTTATCTTGGACGAGATTAAAACGACTCGCTCTCCCTAAATTTTCTTCTTTCCGCCCTCCGAGATGTAAATTAGAGGATTAGGAAAATATAGCCGTTTTTTGTTTAAAGAAGCAAATTGCTTTATTGATTAAGGCTACGGTACATTCGTAGAAGATATTTGACCGGTATGTAGAGTTAAGCGTATGCGCGTATGCTACTTGGGTTGCCTACATTACTCATCTAAGTATGCTAGTGTCTCTGTATTTAGGAGAGTAGCGCAAACTGGCATCCATCTTGACGCCTTTAGGCGCCAAATTCAAATTAAACCAATCATATTCTGTAATACGTCTACAGGCGTCAAGATAGATGCCAGTTTGCGCTACTCTCTTAAATATAGTGACTCTAGAGTATGCTGCCTAGGTTTCATATGTTACGCATGCTAGTATGCTACTTGGGTTGCGCAGGGTAGTATCCCTATACTGGGTGTTGACTTGGCAGACGCAACATAGGAAATCGCATGTTCATTTTAAAGTGTTCAAATATTGGCTTCCTATTTATTTTAGAGACAAAATGTATTTAATTTTTTTGTAGTGGGAAAAATTCTAAATTTATGAATGTTCACACTTAACACTTTACGTTTCTCTAAGTTAATATAATTAGGAAAAAGTAATGTAATTATATAAAAATAATGACATACCATGGAATTCATGCAACAATTGCGGATATTCCCTGTTTCAATTTAAAGCTTTAAACAAGTGTTTTCCACTCCCTGACTAAGCATGAAGTAAAATTTCGAGTTTAGAAAAGCCCCGTGAAAATTAATCTATAATCTTGTCAAATTTATGTAAATTCTAACTTTACTTAAAATCTGTGTTTGATACGCGTGGCGCATGAAGTAAAATTTCGAGTTTAGAAAAGCCCAGAAAATTTGTCTCGGGTCGCTGCGCGACCCTCGACAAATTTTCACGGGGCTTTTCTAAACTCGAAATTTTACTTCATGCTTAGTCTGGGAGTGGACAACACTCGTTTAAAGCTTCAAATTGAACTCTTTTAAAAGTCAACGAATGTCAGAAAATTTACAGCTAAAATAATTGATACAACAATTGCGGATGTCAAAATAGCACAAGATATTGCTGTTACCTAATTAACGACAAAAAAACATAACGCAAACATCGTGATGACTGTGATCTGCATAATACCATTTTATCAGGAGGATTTTTTGTTGTATAGTGTAAATCATTTTAACATTTACTTTAATCAAGTGGCTGCGATATCTTTTGCCATTTTGACATCCGCAATTGTTGTTTTAATTCTATGCCATGTAATTATTTTTATAAAATCATATTACTTTTTCTTAATTATTATAACTTAGAGAAACGTAAAGTGATAAACGTTAAAACGAATGAATTCAGAATTTTTCCCTCTACAAAAAAGGTAAATAAATTTTGTTTCTAAAATAAATAAGGGAGCCAAAATTTGAACATTTCCAAATTTACATGGGATTTTCTATGTTGCGTCCGCCAAGTCAACACCCGGTATAAAAGAGTACCGCAAATTGGTATCCATTTTGACGCCCTAAAAGCGCCAAATTCAAACTAAACCATTGTTCGTAATTTGTAATTTGTAACACGGGTAGCAAAAATTATGTTTTAATTTAGTATTAAAACATAATTTTTGCTACCCGTGGTAATGGGGTAGATGAATTATGTGTGAAAAGAACCTCTAAAACGCCAAGCACAACTATATAAACAAATAAAACGCACGCGCTATTTTTGGCGAAATGACGTTTGTACCTGACGGTTGTTGAAGCATTGTGTTCCAACTAATGTTAGATTATTACAAATTATGAACATTTCATCACTTAATAATTTATTTTCTGTTATGAACTGGGAATACGTGTTTAAAAAATTTTATCATGCGGGTGGGTCTCAAAATTCTAGTTACGCCACATAACAAGTTGCTTTCTATTAAATTTTGAACAAAACTTTAAATTCAAATTACTTTTCCGTTACCTACATTACATCGCAAACCCATTCCCTTGGGAAAAGAATCACGCATCAAGTTCTTTGCCCTGTGGCGTGGCAGCGCAATCACCGGATGCTAATTGCTCGAATGAATTATAGAATTAGGTGTGTGGGAGCTTTTCCTCACCTACCCAATAAGCAGAAACAGAAAGCTGGGTCAGGTTTATACGGTTCTCCATTATATTAAGTTTGCAATATTACATAGGAGTTTCTATCATATGTTCAATAAAAAAAAACCTCTAGAGTGCCATAGAAAATATTGTGAGTTGGCAACTCTGAAATTATACAGGGTGAGTTTTTTTCGATGTTCTCTATGGGGATCTCGGAAACTATAAGAGATAGAAAAACGGTTAAATGGGGAAAGAAGTGTAGTTTTATAGGACGAATAAAATAACACTTTCAAAATATTTGAAAAAGTCAAGGGTAACTAGATATTTTGAATAAAGTAAAATGTGTCAATTTTTTGAAATCAATATATCTCTATTATTATCATAGATAAAAAAAAACTGTAAAGGATAAAGTTGTAGAAAATTGTACACAGATTAATAAGAAAAAATCAAAAAAAAAATTCGCCCATATTTTGGGAGATATGACACAAACTTATCTTTTTTTAAATGGAAACAATAGTTGGCTGTGGCCTCATTGGAAACGTTATTTTTTTCCCTTTAATCCGATATAACATATGCCATAGTTATTTTTAAAATTAAATAAGTTATAGTCGTTTTAATTTTTCCATACACCAAAAAATAGTTAGCCATGAAAAAGACAAAAGTAAAACAATTGCGGTTGTTTATAGCAACGAAATCAATATTTAATTTATTATCTTTATTTAGATTTGTCAAAAGCAACATAATGTAAAATAATTCCAAAATTATCAAAATAATAATAGATGAAAATTTTAAATATTACATAAGATGCTCAAAAAGTCCACTATTATTATTATGGCATAAAGTACATCTTTTTAAAATCGAATTTGTGGCTTGTTTGACTTTTCTTCTGTCAATAGAATTAAATGTTTCAAGTACAGCTAGTCTAAGATCCTCCACGGATTTATATGATTGTTGATACACTTTGTTCTTCACATAACCCCACAGAAAAAAGTCTAAAACGGATAGGTCGGGTGATCTAGGTGGCCATAGGATTGGTCCATTTCTTCCCACCCATGAATTAGGAAAAGCATCATTTAAATAGTTTCGCACAGCCAACTTGCTATGAGGTGGAGCTCCGTCGTGTTGAAACCACTTCAATCTTGCCCGTACTGATAAATTTAAATCATCGAGCATATCTTCAAATGTTTCTTGAAGAAAACGAAGGTAATCATTTCCATTCAATGTGTTATCAAAAATATATGGGCCGAGAATTCTCGATCCGAACACACCGCACCATACATTAAATCCAAATTTAATTTGTGGTCTACGTTGTGCAACTTCTCGTGGATTCTCCTGACTCCAAACATGTTCATTGTGCCGGTTAAAAATCCCACAATTAGTAAATCGCGTTTCATCTGTCCAAATTATTTTTGTAGGGTACGTATTATCCTCTTGGCACATGTTTTTGTACCACATACAGAAGACCATTCTCTTATTGGTATCACCGTCATGTAAATTTTGTGAAATTGATACCTTATATGGGTGATATTTGTGTTTTTTCAAAACTCGTACTACAGTCCGTTGAGATATGCTTGCTTCTGTTGCAATTTGTCTGGTCGATGTGGATGGATCTATCATCGCCAATGCTAATACGTTTATTTCCGAAACTTCATTAATTTCGTTTTTTTTCAAGTTTCGGCTTTGTAAAGGATCCGTACTCACCCAAATTGTGGTAAATTCTTCTGAATGTTGGTAAAGATGGCTGCCGACGATCGATATATTGATTATAATATTGTTCTGCAGCATCCGCAGCGTTTTTATTACACTGAATGTAACAAACAAGCATATCACGCTTTTCTTCCTGGGAAAAATTCATTATCACTTTAAAAAACTTTCAACACCAAATAAATACAAAACAAACTTATCGAAACAAACCAAATATGGCACTGAATTAATATGTGTTTAGAATAAACAACTGCAATTGTTTTACTTTTGTCTTTTTCATGGCTAACTATTTTTTGGTGTATGGTAAAATTACAAACGACTGTAACTTACTTTATTTTAAAAATAACTATGGCATATGTTATATCGAATTGAAGGGAAAAAATAGCCCTTTTAATAAAGTCACAACCATCTATTGTTTCCATTTAAAAAAAGGTAAGTTTGTGTCATATCTCCCAAAATATGGGCGATTTTTTTTTTATTTTTTGTTATTAATCTGTGTAAAATTTTCTACAACTTTGTCCCTTACAGTTTTTTTCTATCTATGATAATAATAGAGATATATTGATTTAAAAAAATTGACACATTTTACTTTATTCAAAATATCTAGTTACCCTTGACTTTTTCAAATATTTTGAAAAGGTCATGTTATTCGTCCCATAAAACTACACTTCTTTCCCCATTTAACCGTTTTTCTATCTCTTATAGTTTCCGAGATCCCCATAGAGAACATCGAAAAAAACTCACCCTGTATATTGGAATTATTATGTCTGTGGGTTTATATATCAATTCCTAAAGCGTGTAGCCAACCTAAATATAAAAAAGAGATTAAATCATGGCACGCTAGAGGTTTTTTTTAATTGAACACACGATATATTATAATACAGTGCGATCGTTAAAATGATGATTTAGAGTAGGCGGCATTTTTTTCGTGCGGTTGCCCAGAATGCTAATTGAATAATGGGATACATTTGAGGTTATGGTAAACTATGTGTTAACAGTCAGTAGTGCCAATCTAATTTAAAATTCAAAGCCTACTCTAAATCATGTTTTAAACAATTGCACCGTGTGTTATAGGATTAATTCTAAGTCAATATTATCTGGGACAAATTAGGATAGGTCGGGCTATAATATGGGGAACAACACTCTCCAGCAATCCGCAATCGGAGGGCCGTGTGATTCGATTGTGTTTGCACAGCGGAGAGGGCGAATTTCATTTACTTACTACCCCTCGATCCGGGTTCTAGCTTCCACCCTCGCAAATTTTACGCGACCAATCAAATATTTGATGTAATTGTTTGATCCTCACGATGGGGCGAGTAAATGCGGGGTATTTGAATCAGCTCAAGACATTTCAATTATTCGATACCCTTGATAGTCATCAAGATTTTAATCAGAACACAATAGAATTTATAAAATATATCAAGCAGAACAAATTCTGTACATACACCCTAATATTGCTGTTATATCTGGAAACTTTGACAATTTTTACCTGCAACTATAGTATATACGCTGCAACTTAATTTTTAACACTTTAGTTACCGCACAGCATATACATGAGCCACTAGGTTTCTTTATAGACACTACTAGATCTTATGTGAGCTAAAGACTTGTAGTAAAGTTTATGAAAACATTCCTATGATACAATTTATACAGGGAGCTTTTCCTTTAAGTATACGTATTCTAAATTCAGCCGATTTTCTGTAAATCTTAAGATATTCCTTGTTTTCCTTTAAAGTTCAATTTGAACCTTTAAACGCGTGTTTTCCACTCCCAGACTAAGCATGAAGTAAAATTTCGAGTTTAGAAAGGCCCCGTGAAAATTTGTCGAGGGTCGAAATTTTACTTCATGCGCGTGGCGCATGAAATAAAATTTCGAGTTTGCAAAAGGCCAGAAAATTTTCACGGGGCTTTTCTAAACTCGAAATTTTACTTTATGCTTAGTCTGGAAGTGGAAAACACTCGTTTAAAGCTTCAAATTGAACTCTTTTAAAAAACAACGAATGCAAATCATAAAAATTTAAATTAAGAGTATTTTTTCATCGCACGTATAGTTTAGCCAGAAATCCGGTGTTCTCATACTTTTGCCCAACCCTGTACAAATTATCAATGATTTTTTAAAACAATTTGGCCGCTGAGTCGAAACTAGTGGCTGGTTTAATAATAACAAGTGAATGCAGAAAAGCAATTAGCGTTGATTATTTAATTAGTATACAACAATGTTGCAGCAAGTGATAAATCAGATAACAGTTCAAGAAATAATACGGCGCTTGAGATTCTGTTGGCTAAGAGCCAGTGAAGCGACTTTTAATCGATTAATTAAACTTGGGTCACGATTTGTTAAAAATATCTTTTAAAATCCATCTAAGTTCTGTTCTCTATAAGAGATCAATGCAGTAAAGAAGGATATATCAAAACCAGAAAGAGAAATACGCATATGTTTCCATAAGAGAGTCATATAGTAAAGAAAAATATGTTAAAAAAAAGACGCACATATATGTTTCCGTAAGAGAGTCGTGCAGCAGAGAAGAGCATATGGGAACTAGAAAGTTACGCACTTAAATGCTTTCATTAAAGAGTCGCGCGGTAGAGAAAGATATATCAAAACCAGAAAGAGACAAACATATGTGCTTCCATAAGAGAGTTGTGCGGCAAAGAAGGATATATCAAAACCAGAAAAAGACACACATATATTCTTCCACTAGAGAGTCATACGATCGAGAAGGACATATTAAAACCAGAAGGAGAGATACATATATGCTTCCGTAAGGGTGTCTTGCGGTACAGAAGAACATATGAAAACCAGAAAGAAACAAACATATCTGCGCTCATAAGAGAGTTGTGTTGCAGAGATGGACATATCAAAACCAGAAAGAGACAAGCATATCGTCGGCCTAATATGAATACCACGTAACTCCATTTTAGTTAATTTTGCAGCAGATACATAAAATAATTTATACACGAGCAGTCCGTGGATCTGTATCTTCTAAACGGCCAGAGATAGAAAATCGGTTAAATAAGAAAAAATAAGAAGGACAATGAATAATATCTAGATTCGGTGTAAAACTAACAAACAAGTTCAACGTTCAGAGCACACTGCGGAAAAACTGATTTTGGCAATTCTTCATTTTCTGTCAATATGTGATATCAAAACATTCTGAGTTGTTTGAGATTTTTCACAGACATTGGCAGTTCTTTCTAGCACCAGAAGACGTTGAAAATCGATTTCGATATTAAAGTGGAGTTACGTGGTTTTCACATTAGGCCAACGATATGTGCTTTCATAAGAGGGTTGAGAAAGAGACACACATATATTCTTACACGAGAGAGTCATACGGTTGACACGGACATATTAAACCCAGAAAGAGGTACAAATATATGAGTCACCTATTTCCAAAAACCCCTAAATCTATTTTAAAACAATGGATTTAGGGTTTTTTTGGAAATAGGCGACTCATATGTTTCTGTAGGAGAGTCGCGCGGTAGAGAAGGACTTATCAAAGCCAAAAAGAGACAAACATATGTGCCTTTATAAGGGAGTTATGCGGCAGAGTAGGACATATTAAAACCAGAAAGAGACACACGTATATTCTTCCTCAAGAGAGTCATACGGTAGAGAAAGACATATCAAAACTAGAAAGAGATATACATATATGCTTCCGTAAGAGAGTCGTCCAGCAGAGAAGGACATATGAAAACCAGAAAGAGACAAATTTATAAGCATTCGTAACAGAATTATGAGATAGAGACGTAACTTCATCAAGTAATTCCGTTTTTCTCGAGTCGTGCGGCAGAGAAGGACATATCAAAGCCAGAAAGAGACAAACATATGTGCTTCCATAAGAGAGTTGTGCGGCAGAGAAGGACATATTAAATCCAGAAAGAGACACACATATATTCTTCCTCAAGAGAGTTATAGAGTAGAGAAGGACATATCAAAACCAGAAAGAGATATACATATGTGCTTCCGTAAGAGAGTCGTGTAGAAGAGAAGGACATATGAAAACCAGAAAAAGACACATTCGTAACAGAATCATAAGATAGAGACGCTACTTTATCAAGTAATTCCGTTTTTCTCGAGTCGTGCGACAGAGAAGGACATATCAAAGCCAGAAAGAGACAAACAAATGTACTTCCATAAGAGAGTTGTGCGGCAGAGTAAGACGTATTAAAACCAGAAAGAGACACACATATATTCCTACTCCAGAGAGTCATACGGTAGAGAAGGACATATCAAAACCAGAAAGAGATATACATATGTGCTTCCGTAAGAGAGTCGTGCAGCAGAGAAGGACATGAAAACCAGAAAGAGACACATTTATAAGCATTCGTAACAGAATTATAAGATAGAGACGTAACTTCATCAAGTAATTCCGTTTTTCTCGAGTCGTGCGGCAGATAAGGATATATCAAAGCCAGAAAGAGACAAACATATGTGCTTCTATAAGAGGGTTGTGCGGCAGAGAAGGACATATTAAAATTAGAAAGAGACACATATATATTCTTCCTTAAGAGAATCATACGGTAAAGAAGGACATATCAAAACCAAAAATCATTTTCATTCTCCCATCATGTCAATGTGTAATACAGTGAACTCCTTTTCCAATAATATCGATATTTTCCACATTAATCTTCCAAGTTTTATAAATTGCTTGAAGTCCGAATTATTATAAATTATATATTTTGTTTATCTAATCTACATAATACCTCTTTGTTTAATTATAATGGTTACTATTGATTTATTTCGTTTATTTTTCTTTTATTTTAATTTTATTGTTATTTTGCGTAAGGTGATTTATAACTCACAGTATACTATCTTATGTAGCGCGAATATGTTTTAATTTAATGTAATTTATCCTGTAAGAAGTTTTTTGTAAACTGTTGGAATAAATAAATAAATAAATAAAAAGAGATATACATATGTGCTTCCGTAAGAGAGTCGTACAGCAGAGCAGGACATAAAAACCAGAAAGAGACACACTTATAAGCATTCGTAACAGAATCATGAGATGAGATGAGAGACGTAACATTATCAAGTAATTCCGTTTATCTCGTATTTTATTTGAATGCGTTATGAAATATGTTGTTTGTAAAGCATTTACACACTTTCAATACACATTTACATCGCAAGACGAAGGCAAACGCGGAAGTCATGAAATTAAACACCATTCGGCAACAACAGCTGTTTTTATACACTCGCGCGCTGGCTAAAGAACAATCGGATCCGTTCGAAAGTGCTGTTGTTCCGCACACACAATTCGAATAACCATAATTAGTGTGGTGTATATGCAGAACTGCCGAGATTCCTACCGTCGATAGCTTTAATTGCTAAAGTTCCAACTCGAGACGCGTATTAGCAATTACGGTTTAACAGCTAGATGCTAATTAATTTAATGCGCGTCTCTCGCGAATAACTGCCATTAAAGTAATTCGTTTTTGTAAAGAGGCAAAGAGAGGGCAGGGGGGGAATGGGTGGCAGGTGTGAGCGGGTAGCCCCCATGTGGATGTACTCGTACACACCCTTGCCAATCAATTATTGCTTATGCGGTGTGGTATTTAGTTGTGTTTTAACCACCTGTATGTTTCGATGCTGGCAACGAAAATAAATGTTGTACGTTTCGATGCAGACATGCATATAAGCGTGGATATTGGAAGTGAAGTTAGAATTATTAGGAATTATAAATTGTAGGTAAGAAGAAGTACGTTGATAATTGTTTGCACTACTCTTTAGGTTTGTTCATTACATGAACTGGTGCAGAACTTTTTACACTTTTTGCACCGAAATGATTCGTTACATGCACTAAGTTGAACTGAACTGTGTTCAAACATTAAAAGTGCGATTCTTTTCGTAATCTACAAGTTAGTCTTACAAAGACTATATCAAACACTCATTGAACTGTGTTCGTTTGCGTCAGTTCACTTGCACCAAACCTGCACTTTTTGCCCCTGGTCCAGAGTAGGTGTAATTAGAAATAGGAGAGGATGGGAGATATACAATTTTCAAAGATAGATACGGGACATGTCTATTGTTGTGCAATGTGTGAATTAACGAGCAAACATTTTGAAATCGTCACTCAACAAACCTAAATTTTTTTATTAAATTATAAAACATGGATTTCTTTCAGTTTTCGTAGTTTTATTTGTTTATAAAATACAGTACCAGCATTTTATTATTAGTGTCTCCTTAAATTGTTTTGTAGTGTATTTTAGAAATTACATTTTTTTTTATATTTTACACCACAAGCCTTCGTTTATTTTCAGCTGAGTTCATGTACACTGACATGAACTGATCTGAACTGGTGACGTCACAAACTGAAACTCAGTTAAACTTAGTGCAGTACAAACGAACAAACCTTTAGATCAAGAAATTGACGATTAGGTTGTAATTGACGATGCTACTATAGATTATTAGATGGCGTAGCTATCGAAATTTCATTATAGTTTTCACTTATTGGCTTGATATAGACTAGTAGTGTGCTCCGGCTTTTACATTAGATGGCGTAGCTATCGAAATTTCTTTATAGTTTTCACATATTGGCTTGATATAGACTAGTGGTGTGCTCCGGCTTTTACCTTTCGGTGTATGCCGATTGAGCATCCATGCCAAGGACGGTAGATCACCGCCATACCTGCGAACCACTGCCCGTCGGTGACCAACCCACATGAGGGGCGGATAGAAACCCCTGGGCTCTTCGAGGCCCACCCCCGACTCCTCATTTATAGCTATCGCCAGGGCTGAGTTGACCCCGTCGTGCTCAAGTTAGCCATATACAAGATAGGGTGCCTCGAGAAGGCCTGGCACTCCGACTTGGAATAATCCCCTTTAGACATCCAGGATCCGCCTGCCGTGGTATGACCCTGATAAATCAAAAAATTAAATTGGCTTGATATAGTCAGAAATGTTCAGTATTCCTCAGCACTAGGTTGGGACCACACTGACAAGGATCTTGAAGTTCGAAACGCGTCGAAACCGGTATCCGGTGCCGGAATACTGAACACAAATTCAGTTTTGATTAAGTTGGTGTTATTGTTTTTTTTTTTTTGAAGGGTCACAACTGCAAGCATTCATTGGTTGACCTGGACCACATCGGACTTAAATACTTCTTGCTGTTACTGTTGATATTAAAATTTGTCGGAAAAATACTGACGAGGACCTAGAAGTTCGAAACGTGTCTGTGGGTATCCGGTGCCGGAATGCTGAACACAAATTCAATTTTGATCAAGTTGGTGTTATTGGGATTTGTTTAAAAGGGTCACAACTGCAAACATTCATTGGTTCACCTGGACCACATCGGACTTAAATACTTCTTGTTGTTAGTGTTCATATTGAAATTTGTTGGGACCACATTGACGAGGACGTAGAAGTTCAAAATGCGTCTGTGGGTATCCGGTGCCGGAATACTAAACACAAATTCAATTTTAATTAAGTTGGTGTTATTAGGATTTGTTTTAAAGGGTCACAACTGCAAGCATTCATTGGTTCATCTGAACCACATCGGACTTAAATACTTCTTATTGTTAGTGTTGATAGTGAAATTTGTTTAGAACTTCTAACACTTTATGAGGTAACTGTTGATATTGGTATTTGTTTGAATGTGGTACTACCACTATAAAATTGTACACAATCCAATTGGTATTCATTTTCAAACAAATTCCAGCATCAAGAGCCACTTTAAAAAAATGTTCAATTTTTTGTTTGAAATTTCGAAAACTTTTTGTGGTAACTATTGATGTTGGTACTTGTTTGAAACTGGTACTACTACCATAGAATTGTACAAAATTCAAATTTTATTCCTTTTCAAACCAATTCTAATACTAAGAGTTACCTCAAAAAGTGTTCATAGTTCCAATTACATCGTATGTTCAATTTAAAAAAACCTCTAGAGTGCCATGGAAAATATTGTAGGTTGGCAACTCTGAAATTATGTATTATAATTATTATGTGTGACGTTTTATATCTCAATTCCTAAAGCGTGTAGCCAACTTTAATTTAAAATAAGATAAAATCATGGCACTCTAAAGGATACTTCGTGCTTAATCAAGGAGTGGAAATTCTCGTTAGAAGTTTCAAATCGAATGTTAATAAGTCTATCGCTATTTATACAAACTGTATATTAAATCCCAATTTGTGCATGGTGTGTATCATTTGCGCGTTTAGCATAGCCGTAAATTCCACCTTTAGTTAGCCAAACACATAATTTTGAGTACCGTAACGATTTATGCTTATGCATATTTACCGTTGGCTTGTTCAAATGTTGTTTTTTTTTATTTGTTTATATTTGCGCGCAAACGTTTCCTTCCTCGGCACAACGAACTTTTAATTATTTCTCGTTTGAATCATCCGAATTGAATTATTAATAGAAACTTTGATTTGGTTTGTTATTTTTACTCAAATTAGTTTCGGCTTAAGGTTTAGGAGATTAGGAGGTACGGGGAATTTTTTAATTTTTACTCGAATTTGTTTTACTTTACATGAATTAATAATAGAAACATTAACGTTTGTTATTTTTACTAAAATTAGTTTCAAATTTAGCTCAATATTAAGAAAATAAATTGGATTTTTTTGAAGTTTTCGTCGAATTAGTTTTTATTTTTACCTGAATTAATAATAGAAACTTTGACTTGGTTTGTTATTTTTACTCAAATTAGTTTCGGCTTTAGGTTTAGGAGTTTAGGAGGTACGGGGATTTTTATTAAATTTTACTCGAATTAGTTTTTATTTTTACCTAAATTAGTAATTGAAACTTTAACGTTTGTTATTTTTACTCAAATTTGTTTCGAATTTAGCTCGATATTTAGGAGATACATAGATTTTTTTAAATTTTTAGTCGAATTAGTTTTTATTTTTACCTGAATTAGTTTTGACTTTAGCTCAATCTTAAAGAGATACACGGATTTTTTCCTTTAAATATACACATCCATATGTGTACTCTGTTAATGTTCAGGCATTCGTTTGTTTTTGAAAAGTGTTCAATTTGAAGCTTCTAACGAGTGTTTCCACTCCCAGACTAAGCATGAAGTAAAATTTCGAGTTTAGAAAAGCCTGAAAATTTGGTTTGGTCGTGTAGCGCGTAGCGCTACACGACCAAACCAAATTTTCAGGCTTTTCTAAACTCGAAATTTTACTTCATGCGCCACGCGTACAAAACACTAAATTATTGTGAAGTTTAAGATACAGTACTATCTCAATATACTAAAGCAGTATATTTTTAACTTCACGTTAAATCAGTGTTTTATACGGGTGGCGCATGAAGTAAAATTTCGAGTTTAGAAAAGCCTGAAAATTTGGTTTGGTCGCGTAGCGCTACGCGCTACGCGACCAAACCAAATTTTCAGGCTTTTATAAACTCGAAATTTTACTTCAAGCTTAGTCTGGGAGTGGAAACACTCGTTAGACGCTTCAAATTGAACACTTTTCAGAAACAAACGGATGCCTGAAAATTTACAAAGTACACATATGGATGTGTATATTTAAAAGAAAAGTTTCCTGTATCTCTTCAAGATTAACGACCAAACCAAATTTTAAGGCTTTTCTAAACTGGAAATTTTACTTCATGCTTAATCTGAGAGTGGAAACACTTGTTATAAGTACTGTATAGTTGAGGCTATTAGTTGTTGAAACTCCATAATATCACTTTAATAAAACACTTAATTTGTTTAGATTCCAAAATTATCTTTATTGTACTACAACAATTGTTTCACCACACTGTGGCTTTATTAGATAGATAAATGGTAGTATATAAGGAGTTTACAGTTCTCTTAATAGTAATTCTAACAAGTAACTTGTTAGAAGCTTTGAAAACTTTCCAAAAACAACGAATGCCCGAACATTTATCGGAATATGTATACTAAAAAAAATGCCCTGTATGCACAAAATTCACAAAAGTAAATTTCTAGAAATATTACAGCTAATTTATTTGAATTATTAATAATTTAATGATATTAGTAGTAATATTTGTATAAATATAGGTACTTTTTTTAATTTTGTACATCATAACTCACCTTAATTTAGTACTCATTGATAACTTGATGAAACATATTAACTAATATTGAATTAATTATTGAACTCAACAAACTAAGTGCCTTTAATTAAAATTCAATATTAATAATAATTCAATTTCAGTGTGCTTGAAACTAAATTAACATTTAAGGATTGGCAATTTAAATACCTGGATTAGCTCAGCATTTGCTGCAATATCATTTTTTTTTGTATCAAAGATTTAAAAACAAAACTGCAATAACAATTAATTACAAAAAAAGGTAGAAACAATGGGGCAATAAAGGAAACCAGCGCATTGTCGCAATTTCATTACCAATTGAAATTCCAGAACGTTACCGCTTTCAAAATAATCATTGTTGATAAAACCCGATCTCTCCTCTTCTCCTCTCTCTCTCTCTTTCTCTCTTTACATCACGCAACTTTAAATATTTATAAAACCACGGGATATCATTAGAAAGCTAAATTCATGTGTATTCAACGTGGATTTCAGGTGATGTGTGATTTAGACGAGGGCTGCGTGAACAAACAATCCTAATCTACGTACTTACGTGTTAAGTAAAGTAAAGTAAAGATGTTCCTCGTTATTTTCGAGCAGCATCGCTTTAATATCACTCTCCGCCACCGGTTTATTTATGGGGGGAAAGGACGTTAAGCTTTTGAGCTTTTTTTGATGAGGCTAATTACGCGTGGACCTCATGTGGGTACAATTATTTTCCTTTGTCGTTTTTATCTTTGATAAATACGCCTGCGGGAAATTCATTTATGGTACACATAAATCAGTGTTAAAGTATTGTCGTTAAATGACGATTAAATAGTAGTGCAGCTTAGGCCCAATTGCACCAATAACGTTGAACTCCAGTTCAAGCTAAACTCAAGTTCAAGTTGTCAGTTGCTATTGTTGTAATGTCACTTTGAACTTGAGTTCAGAGCTAAACCAGTTTAACGTGTTGGGTACAACTGGCCCTTAATGGTACATTTAGGTAACGCTAGATTTATGCGACCCAATATACAATTGCATGTTTTTCTTTCCAGGAAGTAGCGCCCTCTGCAGGTTTATTCTTTCTCTATCAATGTTATTCAGTGCTACATCGCTCTGTTTCTTTCTGGAACTAACAAATCCTGATGTTAGTTCACTGTCGCACTCGCAGCTATTGGCACTCAGTCGGCATTCATTTCCGTAACCCACGCTCGAAAATTTGATTTGACTAAATATTTAGTTAAGAGGATGGAAGTCGTGGTATCACAATGGGCCTTTCAGGCCTAAGTGTGCACCTCCTTGAGCGGTGCAGCCAGTAAAACCTAACCTAACCTAATATTTAGTTTCATAAATGTATTTTTTTAAAGTTCTACGAAAACAAGTACAAAAATGGTGATGTGTCCATCATAGTACTTTCCCCCGTAAATTGCGTATTAAATCACTTTTTAAAGTTTGTAAAGAGGCTAATGAATCACCCTGTAGAAAATTGTGTTTGAAAGTTCCCGAAAAACGTTCTTCTTTTTATAACATATTACGAAGTGGTCCTCAATAACTAGATAAAACACACAACTTTTGAAATATCTCAAAAACTAAGAGTGCTATGACAAAAAGTAAGTGAACAATACATCTTCATTTTGTTATTATCTACAAGTTATATTTGAAAGAACTTTTTGTTTGATGAACATTTATTGAAAAAATCTGAAAAAAACTGAAAAACGCTAAGAGTAAAGTACCACTTCCGGTTTTCCGATTTTCACCAAAAGCTTTTCAGTTCTTCCGATTGTAACAAAAAGCTTAAGTTTCAAGTTTCATCTTGATATCTTTAGCGGTTTTTGCGGTACAGCGCATACAGACTCACACACAGACAGACAGACATTTTTCAAAAATGGTCTTATTCGACTCAGGGGACTTCAAAACGGATATTTCCGCTAAAATTTTTGATTCGAAAATTTTCACGAAAACAATACTTTCCCTTTGTATTACATACGGGGGAAAGTAAAAATGCTTCTATTTTTTGTTAGATGAGCCAAAAACTCGAAATGTTATTAATTTAAACCAGTTATTTTAAATTATATAAGTAATCTATATTTTGAATTTCACTTCAAACCCGTGTTTTATACGCGTGGCGCATGAAGTAAAATTTAGAGTTTAGAGAAGCCTGAAAATTTGGATTTGATAAATCTGTGAATATTAATATTTCAATTTCTTTTCAGAAAAATATGGCGAGTGGTGCACAACCGGGGTCCCTGGTCCCGCCACGGACTAACTCTACACTGGGCGTGATACCGGGATTAAGGGCCCCCGATGGACCGAAAGTGGAGCAGTGCCACGTGGACACGCATTACGATCTCATAACGGCCGCCGTCTGTTCGGTTTACATAATCTTCGGCATCCTATACACTTTTTGCGGTAAGCCTCGCACACACACGCGAATTACCATAGGGCCCAATTCTCCAGCATCGACCTAAATTCCCCTCTTACACCCGATACGTACCCTTTTCCTTTCCTTTCCGTCGTTCACTTATTTCCCCTCGTTACTTATTCACTCGAGTTTTCACGAAATTGGATTGTGTGTGTCTTTCTATCTCTCTTCCTTGGGTGTACTTTATGTTTCCATTACTAAATTAAATATTGTATTCTTGTACTATGGCAATCATAAGGATTATGATTACGCCTTAAAATAACATTCTCAATTTGTGTAGGCTGAGATTTTACTATACAGTTGGCAAAAAAATCCTCAATTAGAGTAAGCTAACCTCCAATGACACCACAGCAGTGACATTTGCCAACTGTTACGAGGCTATGTTTGGGTTTCTAATGGCGACACAGCACAGAATCAACAAAAATGTCACCCCAACAAAGCCTACTGCGGTGAGAATAAAATGTAAACAGAGTATAAATGCATTTATTTCTTGAAAATGTCATTTTTTAAATGTTAATGATAATAGTCAATCAGTTTAGGTTAGAAAACAATGACACTGGTTACGTTAGATGGGAGATATGTTGTGTTCATATTCATATTCATATTTATTGATGTATTAACAAAAGTACATGTTTTACATATGTCACATTAACCTACGAGTATATAATAATAAAAATGGTGATGTGTCCATCATAGTACTTTCCCCCGTAAATTGCGTATTAAATCACTTTTAAAATATTTGTAGCATTATTATTTTCAAAATGTCTTCAACTTTTTGATAACTACAACTTTTATTTGAAACATTTTTCAATTGGATCAACACATACTGACACAAACCAATGACTAGATAAAAAACACTATTTATTGAATATCTCAAAAACTAAGAGTGCTATGACAAAAAGTGAAGATACAAAAAATCTTTAATATTTAATTACCTACAACTTTTATTTGAAACATTTTCCAATTGTATCAACACACACACTGACACAAATCAATGACTAGATAAAAAACACTATTTATTAAATATCTAAAAAACTAAGAGTGCTATGAAAAAAAGTGAACCCACAAAAAAACTTTAGTTTTTTATTTCCTACAACTTTTATTTGAAACATTTTTCAATTGTATCGACACATACACTGTCACACATCAATAACTAGATAAAACAAACAACTTTTAAAATATCTCAAAAACTAAGAGTGCTATGACAAAAAGTAAATAAACAATATATCTTCATTTTGTTATTATCTACAACTTTTATTTGAAAGAATTTTTTGTTTGATGAACATTTATTGAAAAAATCTGAAAAAACTGAAAAACGCTAAGAGTAAAGTACCACTTCCGGTTTTCCGATTTTCACCAAAAGCTTTTCAGTTCTTCCGATTGTAACAAAAAGCTTAAGTTTCAAGTTTCATCTCGATATCTTTAGCGGTTTTTGCGGTACAGCGCACACAGACAGACAGACAGACAGACTGACATTTTTCAAAAATGGTCTTATTCGACTCAGGGGACCTCAAAACGGATATTTCCGCTAAAATTTTTGATTCGAAAATTTTCACGAAAACAATACTTTCCCTTTGTATTACATACGGGGGAAAGTGAAAAATATAATAATAATAAAACCTTATAAGCTAGTTTGTATAGTGAGAAACATCGAAGTAAATAAGTAAATAGATCTATAGTCACATATTAAAATAACTTATTAAAAATATGTTATGTTATACAGCAGGTTTCATGTCTAATATTAAATGACCAACTGTTACCATGTTTACCATGTTTTGGAAATATTATCGAGAATATTACCCAAATTTAAATTACAGTAAGTTTCATATCCAACTTTAAATTACCAATTGTTGCCATGGTTTCATTAATATTACTGAGAATATTACCCAATTTTAAATTACCGATAAGTTTACATCACTGCCCACTAAGCAAATCTGTTTAAGTAATGTTGCTACAATGTTGATATAACGTTATTTATTTGTTTTTTGCGACAATTGTTGAGGTTACGTTTGAAAACACATTTGATTACTAAATGTCAAGACCCTCATAGAAATAACATATTAACCACAGCTTACCCTAATTGAGATAAGCATCCCACTGAGCAAAAAACAAACAAATAACGTTATATCAACATTGTAGCAACGTTAAACGTTGTTTTAATGTTGATGAAACATCACTTAAATGGATTTGCTCAGTGGTATTCTACCCTATCATGTTTATAAGTTATATTTTTGCAATGGAGTTAATTTTAAGATTACTTGTAACCTCAAGAAGATTAGCTTTGTAAATAAAATTTGTTATTGGCTCTTCTAGTTTATCATATAATAAATTTCTATGGGTCACGTGATAAAAATCCGTGTCAGCGCGCTTTAAGCGCTAACTTCAGGGAAAAATGGGCGACTAAAGGACGTCCGTTGCGCTGCCGTTTATTAGTACGTACAACAAAAAGTTTTCCACTCGGGAAAATCTTAAAAGCGTCGCACGTGTGATCCGTGAAGACCCCCTTCGCCCTTCTAAAAACCATTCAAATGGAAAGTTTTCAAAAATGAAAAACTTACTGGCTCAATGAGAATAATTGGAACTGTATTATTATTATTATTCTGAATAAACAATGGGTTTCTCCTTTCTTTGTTGGTCTAAACCCTGGGTCTCCAAACTATCTTCTTCGCGGGCCACAAATACAATTCTACGTAATAAAGTCGGCCAAGATCCGATTAATTTTATAAAATTATGAAAAATGTAAGGAACAATTGTTACAATATTTCAAAATATGACATTTACAAAAACAATCGCGGGCCGGAGTCATGCAAGTCGCGGGCCGTAGTTTGGAGACCACTGGTCTAAAGCATAGTTTTCCAAAGTGATCTATATCGACCCTTAGGGGTCGACTACAAACTGCAGGGGGTCCATGTCAGCGAAAACTAAAATTGGGGGTGCCTGAGATGTAAATGACCCCCATTTACATCTCAGGCACCCCCAATTTTAGTTTTCGCTGACATGGACCCCCTGCAGTTTGTAGTCGACCCCTAAGGGTCGATATAGATCACTTTGGAAAACTATGCTTTAGACCAGTGGTCTCCAAACTACGGCACGAGAATGGATCCTATTTAAGCAGGCCATGACCGAAATTTCGGCTTTCCACAAATGGAATAATTCTATCTCCTCAAATAATACTTTCTTATAAAAGACATATGAATTACCTACGAAGTAAATAAATTGTGTCCGACAAACGCATTTTTTCTTGTCTCATGCTAAAGCAGATAAATTCGCTAAAAAGAAGAAAGACGACGATCCTTCGAAAAGTGTGGTTCTCTCACAAACTAGTTGTTTGTGACAGATGTGTGTTTTTATAGCCGGAAACGAGTGTTAAGTAATTAACGCCTCTGTTTGAACGCAATACAAGAGGACTCGAACAATGAGCGAAATGAAATGAATACATCGAGTGGGAAACTAATTCAGGAATTCCTGGCGCGCTTCTTATCAGCGCGGAAAGCTCACGCTGAATTTACTGCTCTCGCGTAAACTGTAAACTAATTTTTAGCAGAGCTGGGCAGGATTCGAATCATTCAGGATTCGATTCCCGGATTAGAATCCTTTTAGAGGATTCAACAGAGGTATTCGAATACTTTAGTGAAAACGGATTCGTTACATTTTTTTAAAAGGATTCGTATTCGAATCCAGACGTAGATGATTCGAATCCTTATAAAAGGATTCGAATTCTTATAAAAGGATTCGAATCCTTATAAAAGGATTCGAATTCTTATAAAAGGATTCGAATCCTTATAAAAGGATTCGAATTCTTATAAAAGGATTCGAATCCTTATAAAAGGAATCGAATCCTTATAAAAGCATTCGAATCCTCATACACGGATTCAAATCCTCCTAAATAATTCGAATCATCGCTATTCAGGCTGGGATTCGAATTCGATTAATTCAAATAGTTAAATATTCTAATATGAATATTTAAATCACTAAATTATTCATATTTGAATATAAATATTGAAATTTTCGAATAATTCAAATATTTGTGAATGGATATTTGGTTACTTAACCATGAAAAATATCCAACGTTAATAGTATATTTTTAACTTTACTTGAAATCAGTGTTCTATACGTGTAGCGCATGAAGTAAAATTTCGAGTTTAGAAAAGCCCCGTGAAAATTTGTCTCGGGTCGCTGCGCGACCCTCGACAAATTTTCTACGCGGGGCTTTTCTAAACTCGAAATTTTACTTCATGCTTAGTCTGGGAGTGTACAACACTGGTTCTTAGAAGTTTCAAATTGAAGGATCACTCTAGATTACTAAGTTTATTACCATTTTACAAAGGCTACAGCTCGAAGGACCAACCATGGTCTTCGGAGACCGAAGGACTGCAGGGAATCGAAGTTTTTTTACAAGAAAACAACGAATATCTGAAGGTTTACAGCATGGATAGGAAAGAAAACATCTAATTTTGAAAAAATATCGAAGTTGGATTGGTTTTCAGTGCATTTTTAACTTCACGTTAAATCAGTGTTTTATACGCGTGGCGCATGAAGTAAAATTTCGAGTTTAGAAAAGCCCCGCGAAAATTTGTCTCGGGTCGCTGCGCGACCCTCGACAAATTTTCTACGCGGGGCTTTTCTAAACTCGAAATTTTACTTCATGCTTAGTCTGGGAGTGGACAACACTCGTTTGAATTTTAAATTTAACTTTTTAAAAAAAATCGACGTATGTAATATAATAAATCATTCATTGAAATTATAGAAAAAGATTCAAAATTTTATCTAAAATTAACTTTTAGAGATAACTTTATAATTTGGTCGGCTCTTAATGGGTGAATATTCTATTCCTAAAAAAACCGTTTTTATTTAATATTAAAGTTGCATTTAATACAATAACAAACTGTGAATAAATCGACATAAATCTAGAAATATCGAAAATCTCGACATGTAGAAAATCTTGACGGTCCACTCCCAGACTAAGCATGAAGTAAAATTTCGAGTTTAGAAAAGCCCCGCGTAAAAAAATTGTCGAGGGTCGCGCAGCGACCCGAGACAAATTTTCACGGGGCTTTTCAAAACTCGAAATTCTACTTCATGCGCCACGCGTATAAAACACTGATTTAAAGTGAAGTTAAAATCGCACTGAAAATCAACCCAACTTCGATATTTTTTCAAAATTGGATAATTTTTTCCTATCCATGCTGTAAACCTTAAGATATTCGTTGTTTTCTTGTAAATAAACTTCGATTCCCTGTAGTCCTTCGGTCTCCGAAGACCATGATTGGTCCTTCGAGCTGTAGCCTTTGTAAAATCGTAATAAACTTAGTAATCTAGAGTGATCCTTTAATTTGAAACTTCTAAGAACGAGTGTTGTCCACTCCCAGACTAAGCATGAAGTAAAATTTCGAGTTTAGAAAAGCCCCGCGTAGAAAATTTGTCGAGGGTCGCGCAGCGACCCGAGACAAATTTTCACGGGGCTTTTCTAAACTCGAAATTTTACTTCATGCGCCACGCGTATAAAACACAGATTTAAAATGAAGTTCAATAACACATATATCATCATTAATTAAAATCATTATATAATCAGATATTTAGTCGGTAAATGTACATTTTTGTTAATAGAAACTAATGGAATAAAATATTACTGGTTGCAAATACTAGATTCAAATTTATTTTTAAAGGATTTGTATCCGTGATTCAAAAATGAGGATTCGAATCTTTGATTCGAATCATATTTTTCACTCACGAATCCTTTATTCGAGTATTCGTGATTCGAATCATATTAGGTGATTCGGATTCGTGATTCGAATCCTGTTTTTGAGGATTCATCCCAGCTCTGATTTTTAGTAAAATATCTTCATTTTTTTACTTATCAAATCAAAGGTTTTCGCAGGCAATACGCAAATACATAATATTAATTATAATAAACGTTATATAAAAATGCATGATTAAGCCTCGATTTCTTTTAAATGAACCACAGTGACTGTCTAAATCAAGTGTATCCATTGTGACGAAAATTAGTCGTGAAATTAGTGTTTTTTCATTTCTGTCTGAAAAATTTCCATAACAATAAATTCACGATAAAAAAACAGCCGTTTTCGGCGATCATCCATCGGAACAATGATTAAATTCCGTGTAGGATTAATTGTATTACGGTATTAACTTTAATACCATATTTAACTTAAATTAATCGTTTTTTTAAATTAATTAAATAAAAAAAACTATCTCGAACTTACTAATTTGTCCTCAATGAAACATTTATTTACGAATTCGCAAATATTAGTTATAAAGCAGCGTATACACGTCTACGCTTTGTGGCGCGAATTGCGCAACTTTGCAACAGCTTATTTGTTAAAGAAAAAAAAAATAACAACTCAATCAATATACAATCGCACAAATATAGAATGTTCTAGTTGGGAAGTAATTTTGGAATGAAGCGGGATTTTTTTGTTTGAAGATTGTCACCACTATTCCTGCCATTTATGTTATCCAATATTATTCCGATTAGATGACCATTTATCGTTTTTCGATTTAGTAGTCATGGAATGACTCTGTAACTAGCAACGTATTCTTATTGAGGATTTTTTTACAAAATGGAAACCGTTATCAGAGCATGATCACTAACTTATTGCGTCCTGCTATGGCAGAACGACAGCACTGGGCAATATTATATTGATGAGAAGCCAGCAGTCTGAAACGCGTTTATAGCTGTCACGTGGTCTTGGGGGTATTGAACACAAACAAAACTCAAACCTAACATTATTGACTCTCGTCTAACCTAATCATAAGTTATCTAACCTAATTGACTTAAAAACGCATTACTTTTAGTTCTCATAATAAATTAGGTTTAATATCAGTATTATCTAACCTAACATAGCATTAGTAACTGGCGTGTAACCTAATCATAAATTATCTAAATTAATTTATTTAGAAAAAAAGTATTTGCTCTTCTTTTAATTTCTGTTAAAGAAAATAGTTCTTTTTTAACACGTTAATCGCCTTGCGGCATTCACTTGTGCCACAGTTAAATTTACGTTTAGGCCCCGCAGCATGTAACTTGTGCCGCATCCAGAAACAACTTTTAAAGCATCGTGCTGCCCGTGCCGCCTCCCTAGTATAGTTATACTAGGGACGCGTCTATATAGTTATATAGACATATAAACCAGGTGGCCTGAAAGTTTAAATACGTTTATGTCCCTTCAAATGTTTGCTTTATTATTGTGTATAATTGGAATAAAAACTTAAGCAGCGGTCTGAGGTAATATTTTTATTGTTATAAAGGTGGCGATCAAAGTGTTAATGATCATCATTCTATCAATTTTATTGCTGGTAATTGACCTAGTGTGTACGAGAAAACGAAAAAAAAAATACGTCCTACCCCAACTACTTTTCACCCTTACAATAAGGCTCGCGTTGTTTGAGAGAGGGACGGCCGGGTGTGGCCTTCAAGCCTTCAGCATCCCTCCGCCGCGGCGCTCGGGCCTGATCGATTACGGCGCCCGACGCCCCCGCACCGGCGTCCCGACGCCGACGCGTCCGCCCCCCTCCTAGAACGATTACCATATGGATCACAAAACATTTCAATTACATCTGTAACGCAACGCACCGCCAAGGGTCATATCACGCCACTTAAACCAGGATGAGGTTAGGGTAGGATTTGCGACGAAGGCCTCAGGTTGTGAATTTTTCGCTTTTATCCGCACGGGATGAACATTTTATCTCGTTTGCTGCAGACCTATAAAAAAATAATATTTATGTGTATTAAAGCGTTGGATGACGGAATAAATAAAAGCGCAACTAAATGGTAAATTTATATGATGATAAAATTAGGCAACCCAAAGTACAATTTCTTTATTCCCTTCCACCAAACAGCGCCCTCTGCTTTAGGTCTACTTTATCTCTGTCAATGTTATACTTGTACAGTATTATACCGTGGTATCAAGAGGTATCTTGGTCAGGGGCAGTCACAGAATAGAAAACGGCTGTCTTAGCTTATAGCATCCTTTTAAAATCACGTCAAATGTCAAATTACATGTCATGCTGACATAAATAATTTGCTATTGTGTTGTTATTGTTTGATATAAAATTGTAATGAACTAAAAGTTATAAGAGACTAATCTCATTATTGATAGTAAAATTCCAATACTCAAACAACGATCGATAGGTTTTTAAACTTTTTAGCTAAAATAGGTTTCTTGCTAAATTAGCTATTGATAATGGGTACCCGAAATATACATCTAGCATAAAAAATAAATGTGAAGAAAGGAATATAACTGCGTTTTATATAGGCTAAATGGCAACATGATGCATTTAAGGGTTAATTTAAATCTAGAAAAGTTATGATTGATTTACTGGCAATCTTCTTATAAAAAGTTGTTCCTCATAAATTCGTGTTATACCGTTGTTGAATTTCAATATTTCCCGCGTCAGTTTTCATTTTATATTGGCCCGTATTTTTGCGTTCGCGTAAATTAAGTTGTTTGATGTTGCGGAAGAGCGGAAACCGAAAAGCCCGTGGGTTTTTCACGGTCGGATTTTCACGCATAGTGCGCGAAAGAAAAAAAAAAGGTAGAGTTTCCCATTGGGACGCTCTTGAAAAAAATAACCGAGCAATTCCAATAAAACCGGAAATTCCATATTTTGCAATCGCTATTTTATATCTCAAAATGTACCGTGCGATCATTTAATAATGATTTAGAGTAGGCTTTGAATTTTAAATTAGATTAACACATAACCTCAAATTTATTCCATCGTTCAATTAGCATTCTGGGCAACCGCACAAAAAAATGCCACCTACTCTAAATCATAATTAAAACGATCACACCGTAGCTTGAATTAACTTTTTTCTTTATACAGGGTCCGGCATAAAAACCTCCCGTATTTCAAAAGGGAGTTACAAACAAAGAAAGATACAGAAAAAATACTTTTATTTGTAAACAAGAATATGCCGTTTTATTTTACTTTGTTTAAAATGGCGTCCTCCATTGCTGATACATTAGCGAAGCCTTTCCCAGAAGTTGTGCATAGTTCTTTTTGTTATTTATGGTGGAATGGCAGCCACTGCCTGGGTGATTGCCCCCTTAAGTGCTTGCAGGGTTGTGGGGCGATGTATGTACACTTGCGCCTTTAATTGCCAACCAAACTTTCAGACTTTTCTAAACTTTTTAAATTTTACTTCATACGCCACGCGTACTAAACACTGGTGTGATGTGATGTTCAGAATACACGTTTTTAGCATACTGCTTTAGTAGAATATTTTGAACTTCACATAAAATCAGTGTTTTATACGCCTGGCGCATGAAGTAAAATGTCGAGTTTAGAATAGCCTGAAAAATTGGTTTGGTCGTGTAGCGCGTATTTTATTCTACTTCATGTCTAGCCAGGGAGTGGAAAACTCTTTTAAGACTTCAAATTAAACTATTTAAAAAAAATGGCACATATACCGCTATAGATCGATTCCCCCTTCGCCTCCGTATCCCCACCACAACTCATACAGCGCCCTCTTCAAATACGGGAGGTTTATTTGCAGGACCCTGTATGGGGAATTTTTCTTTTAAGTACACATAACACGATGCATACGCTGTAAATTTCCAGGCGTTCCTTCTTTGTGGAAAAGTTCGATTTGAAGTTTCTAACGAAAGTTTAGGAAAGTCTGAAAATTTTGGATTGGTCCATTGATCCAAACTCAAAATTTTACGTTATGCTTAATCTCGATAGAAGCTTGAATTTGCCACTTTTCTAAAAACAACGAATGCCTTCAAATTTACAATACATTAGAATACGTATTCTTGAAGGAACATTTCCGTGTATGTCATGGAAAAACGGATTGTTTAGTAAACTAACTGATGTCGCGATGAGTGCGCGGTGTCAGGAATTGTGAGGAACACAATGCGTGGAATAATTAAAACAGTAATTAACAATGGGGCGGGAATGCGTCGCCTGCTATTAATGAAGACTAACGTAACTCGATTGTCACTCTGCCAATTATGAGCGGCCTACAAAGCTAATGAATCGTGTCAATCGACATGTGTCATAATCGGAATCTGCCTTTTCCTCATACTTGACTTTTTCTACTTTCGCGAATATCCTAACACGATTTAATGTTCTAAACACGAAACGTTTAATTGTACTCGTAAAACCATAATTTTTAACTAATAATTAATTCAAAATTGAATTTGTGTTCAGTATTCCGGCACCAGATACCAACAGACGCGTTTCGGACTTCAAGGTCCTCTTTAATGTGGTCCCGACACAGTGCTGGGGAATACTGAACATTTCTGACTATATCAAGCCAATATGTAAAACCTATTAATGGATTCAATAGCTAACGCCATCTAATGCTCCGTAGTGGCATCGTCAATAACACGAATCCACAAAGTGCATATACAGGTCACTGTTTCACCACGAGGCAAAAACTTAGGTTAAACTAAACGTGACGACGTAAACGATATCTGTTACCCATTTACTACACTGATGATACGAGTGATAATCGTTTGTTTTTTAAAATAGTTTAATTTGAAGACTTAAACGAGTGTTTTCTGCTCCCAGACTAAGCATGAAGTAAGATTTCAAGTTTAGAAAAACCCCGCGTAGGAAATTTGTCACGGGGCTTTTCTAAACTCGAAATTTTACTTCATGCTCCACGCGTATAAAACACTGATTTTAGGTGAAGTTCAAAATATTCTACTAAAGCAGTATGCATAAATGTGTATTCTGAACAACACATCACATCAGTGTTTAGTACCAATTTTCTACGCGGGGCTATTCTAAACTCGAAATTTTACTTCATGCTTAGTCTGAGAGTGGAAAACACTCGTTTAAGACTTCAAATTTAACTATTTAAAAAAAACAAACGATTATCGGAAAACTTACAGCTCATGCATACATGTATATATATTTAAAATAATAATTCTCAGTATGTTTACCAAATTTTAGTGGTGGCAAACGCCACCGTCAGGGCCGAAAGGGTTAACATAGGGTTGCACTCCTTGTTTAAGCTTAAAATAAAATTTCTAGTTTAGAAAGGCCTGGAAATTTGAATTTGGACGTGGAGCCCAACTCTGCTCTCTAGTTTAAAAAACGTACTATATGTTGAAAATCAGTCTCATAAAAAGAAAGACATCTCCTTTTTCGCCCTCGATTATGAACATTTTTCTAGATCACACGGTGTTTATTTTCCTTTTACGGTAAGAGTATATGAATTTTACTGAGTTATCGTAAAGATGATATAATTTGTTAGGCCCAGTTGCACCAAAAACGTTGAACTTGAGTTCAAGCTGAACTTGAGTTCAAGATGACAGTTCCTATTGTTCTAATATCACTTTAAACACGAGTTCAGAGTTGAACCAGTTCAACGTATCTGGTGCTACTGGCCCTTAACCTTTCTTCCCAACTTAATTTTATATCAGAGGTACATTTACAAAGTAAGAGTATGTTTAAATATTTCAAAACGATTGTTTAAATTCAACTCCAGGAAGAAGTTTAACAAAGAGCAAACATTTTTATCTGACCCGGGCCCATGTTCAGGCCAGTTTCGTAATCTAAACCAAATAACCTGCTGCTTGAATCACACATTACAAACCGCTTATCTTCCTGTTGTCGCACAAACCGCGTTGAGTGGAAAAGTGGAGTGCAAGGTCGAAAAGCTGCAGTGAATAAGGGATGAGGGCGGAAATGAAATGGAGGTTAAGGGATAAGGGTCGTGTTGAGAAATTACAAGAATCTTCTGAACTAGGTCAGCAGGTCGCAAGAATTTCATCACACAATCGTGTGTTTAATAAGTAACTAGTCTGTTTGTAAATTGTTATTATTGTAATGAATTGAGTAATTATTTGAGCCTTCGTTTCTATTGCATTTACAATCACTTGAATTAATTAAAATATTAATTATGATAGTTCTAAGAAAACATTAGAAATTTTAACTTCGTACACTTATTGATGGAAACAGTACATACAATGTAAATGAATGAGATGTGGAAGCAATAACACGTTTTATTCATATAAATATAACCTTTTATTATTCAAGCTGCATTTATACGAGGCCTGTTCAGATAAAAACCGAACAATTTGAATTATGCGCCAACTGAGATATTTAATGATATGCTGTTGCACTGCCTTGCGTATAACCTCCAAGAGGTGTCAACAATATATGGAATTGCGAAACCAAAATTTCTTCCTTGTCTAACACATTAAAATACCTATAGCTGTATTTCACCGATGGTTTACCCAAGGATTTTGGCGCCATAGGCGGCGCCACTAGAAAATCATAATAGGAAACTGTAAAAATGCTAATCTGTTTTAACAAAACTGCACTAGATAGACAGATAGTCCGCTTACCTCCAATTTCGTGTTCTACACCCCCAAGGATTGACAACAATATATGGAATTCTGAAAAATGTCTTCCTTGTCTAGCACAATAAAACGCCTATAGCTCTTACTCACAAAACGGTTTACCCGAGGCCACTAAAAAATCTTTTAGCAGGAAACTGTAAAAATATTAATCTGTTTTAACAAAAATGCACTAGATGTCTGCACATCAATTTGTCACGTACACGCTACACCATTTGTAATTTATCTTTTTGGTTAGGCTACAAGTGGTTCTTCATTAAAAATGGTAAAAAAATTATGTTTTCTGTCTAAAGAAGGTGTAATATTGGAATACATTCTAGGCTGTACGGAAGGTACAGTGGCAAATTATTGTTTCTAGCGAATAACCAAATTGTAAATACATACATCAAAGAATTTACAATTAATCATTTCATTGCATTTGTTTATATATATATCAGAGTATTGTGTTAAATGAGATATTCAATACCTATCTACGGTGAATGATTTCTTTTGGTTGTGCTTACAACCTGGTCAACCCTATTTTGTTAGGATCCGAATTTTGAAGGACATTGCTATTTTGAACATTATTTTTGTTAATAAAATGTATTAACCATGTATATAGCAACTTCTATACCCCTTTGTGTAATTGAAACAATGTTCACAATAAAATTATTACTTACTTCACCCTAAACAATAATTTTTATTTGGACTAACCAATATTTTTAAATAAAGTCATATTTTGGACTAAGCGACTATCGCGCCATCATAGTGTGGTTTGCCCTGTTGTGACTGTTTTTTCCCCACAGTTGTGCATCTGTAGATCTGTGCTAACCTTCTTTGTAAACGAATGTTTTTGGATTGTTTCCCCACTTTCAAGCAAAACTTTACATGGCATCGTTGCTCCAGAAACACGCATATTTCAAAAATCGCCACTACCACTTGAACACGTTGCACTCAAATAAGAATATTACGAAAACTAAACGAGTTTTCGTAATATTCTTATTTGAGTGCAATGTGTTCAAGTGGTAGTGGCGATTTTTCTAATATGCGTGTTTCTGGAGCAACGATGCCATGTAAAGTTTTGCTTGAAAGTGGGGAAACCGTTTACAGAAACGTTTAATCTTCTGAAATAAGCTTACGAAGATGATGCTCTGAGTCGTACGCAATGCTATGAATGGTTTTCACGATTAAAAAGTGGTCGTCATTGAATTCAAGATGATCCTTGACCAAGAAGGCCTTCCACTTTAACTGATAACTCCCACGTTCAGAAAATCAACAATCTGGCGCGTAAAAATTGCCGATTGACTGTCAGAAAAGGTTAGCATGTTGGCAGTATGCTTTTTTTTTTCAAATAAATTTTTAATTGTGAGCCATTTAGGCAAGAATCCACTGGGTCATGCCATGCAATTTTAATTGCAAAATTGAACATTTGTAGAGCTGCAGCAAAATGTGTTCCTTATTTGATGACCGGACAACAGAAAGAAGATTCAGTGGACATTTGTCGACAACTCCTTGAACAAGCCAATGAATCATAACGGGAGACGAAAATTGGGTTTACAGCTACGACATTGAGACAAAAGTTCGATCATCACAATGGATTGCAATAGATCCCCACGTCCCAAGAAAGCACGTCAGTCTCGATCCAATGTCAAAGTCCTCACAGCTGTTTTTCGACTTTCATGGAATTGCAATTTTGAATTCTTGCCTTAAGATGAAACAGTGTGTACTATCAGGGCGTTTTGCGTGAAAAAATCGCAAAAAAAAATCAAAGTTCTGGCAAGATAACTCATGGTTCTTGCAACAAACACTGATTTTATGTGAAGTTCAAAATATTCTACTAAAGCAGTATGCTAAAAACGTGTATTCTGAACATCACATCACATCAGTGTTTAGTATGCGTGGCGCATGAAGTAAAATTTCAAGTTTAGAAAAGCCCCGTGAAAATTTGTCGCGCAGCGACCCGAGACAAATTTTCTACGCGGGGCTTTTCTAAACTTGAAATATTATTTCATGCTTAGTCTAGGAGTGAAAACACTCGTTTAAGACATAAAATTAAACTATTTCAAAAAATCAAACAGTTATCACTCGTGTCATCAGTGTAGTTATCCGGTGAATAAATAAATACTGAACACAAACTCCTATTTTTGCAAGGCATTAGTTATTCCTGAGTTTTGTTCCAAGAATCAGATGACTTTCCTCCCGCGCCCTCCTTATTCGCCAGACCTAGCGAAGTGTGAGCTGTGGCCCCGTCTTGTTAGAACCAGACTTCTCCCTCTACATGATCCCCAACCAACTGGTTTAACTCAGGTCGGGGGAAGGTGCGATTTTTTTTTATTTTCGAAACTAAAATCAGTGCTGAAAGAACGCCGTTTTCAGAGTATCGGGGACATCAAAGCAAATTCGTCGTAGAGCTTACAGGCCATCTTAAATGAAGATATCCAGCACTACTTTGCGAAGCAGAAACACCGCTGGGAAAAGTGTGTGAATAAGGGAGGGGACTACGTTAAAGAGGACAAAAACCAGTAATCTGTAAAATGAATAATAAAGTTTACAAAAATAAAGTTCGGTTATTATCTGAACAGACCTCGTAGATATAAAATCACGATCACAAAATATATATATATTTTTTCATTCGCATACTAGGCGTGAAAATCCGACCGTGAAAAACCCTGGGGCTTTTCGGTTTCCGCTCTTCCGCAACATCAAACAACTTATTTTTCGCGCACGCAAAAAGACGGGCGTAATTTCAATGAAAACTGACGCGGGAAATATTGAAATTTAACACGAATTTATGGGACGCAATTTTTGTATAAGGCGGCTACCGGTAAATCAATGATCAGCATTTTCGTCAAATACACTATTCACTTGTGAATATCTGATGTCCGGTTTCACCAATGCCAGTTAAATCTTATTTAAAGATTAAACCTATTTGTCGATTGAAATAGACATTTTTTTAACTACTATTAGATTTTATTCAATGGATAACTATTTGTCGATTTAACCAACGTTGGTGAAACCCGACACAAGTGTTTTTATTTAACATAAATGGTGCGGAGGTAAGATTTTATTTTAGAGCGCATAAACGTTAGCTCAAAGCTGATATAAATAAAAAAACTAACGATATAATATCAAGCAAGCGAATGGATGATATCTCTCGTGCAAAAACTTTTTGAGTACTCGTGTATGCATAAACGTTTGCCCAAAACTGATATAAACAAAAATATAACGATATAAATGGTGCGGAGCTAAGATGTTATTTTAGAGCGCATAAACGTTAGCTCAAAGCTGATATAAACAAAAACTAACGATATAATATCAAGCAAGAGAATAAATGATATCTCTCGTGCAAAAACTTTTCGAGTACTCGTGTATGTTAGAACTTTTCAGCTCCTCAAGTATCTCCTCTGTGCCTTAATTAAATATGCAAACGGTCTGCGTCTAGACGCAAGGTATCATCTTGAATAGCAAAGGAGGCGAGCTAATAGCATTAAAGTTGTAACATGTACTTGAAATAAACTTTAACGTTATTCAAAATGGATGAAAATTTCAATGAAAACTGACGCGGGAAATATTGAAATTTAACACGAATTTATGGGACGCAATTTTTGTATAAGCCGGCTACCGGTAAATCAATGATAAACTTCAGCTGGAACTTGTCATTGATTAGATTTAAATTTAAAATCTGAATTCTAAAATAGGTGTCGAGAAAATTTTACAATTAAATTGCGTGTTGCTATAAAAACACAAGCCACATTTTCAAATTTAACACTTATAAAAACGACGAATGCCTAAATATTTACAGCGTATACATCGGGATATGTATACTTAAATTTCCCTGTATGTTAATATTAAACACTTTGACTCTCAAACGGTTTTCCTCATTAAACAAATCAATTTAAAGATATACGAATAGCACTACGTATATCTTTAAATTGATTTGATTAATGAGAAAAATCGTTTGAGAGTCAAAATGTTAAAAAGAGGATGATAATTGTGTTGAGAAATGTCCAAAATATGTGAATAATCGTTGATTAAACACTCGTTTATAGCTTTAAATTGAACTTAAAAAAACAAACAAAAAATATATAAAGATTTAAAGAAAATAAGCTTTTCCATATCCGAACATATTTCTAGAAAATTCTAGTTCTTGTTTTTTTTAAAAGTTCAATTTGAAGCTTTAAACGAGTGTTTTCCACTCCCAGACTAAGCATGAAGTAAAATTTCGAGTTTAGAAAAGCCCCGTGAAAATTTGTCGAGGGTCGCGCAGCGACCCGAGACAAATTTTCAGGGCTTTTCTAAACTCGAAATTTTACTTCATGCGCCACGCGTGTAAAACAGATTTCAAGAGAAGTTCGAATATACATAAATTTCACAATATTTTAGTGTTTTATACCCGTGGCGCATGAAGTAAAAATTAGAGTTTAGAAAAGCCCAGAAAATTTGTCTCGGGTCGCTGCGCGACCCTCGACAAATTTTCACGGGGCTTTTCTAAACTCGAAATTTTACTTCATGCTTAGTCTGGGAGTGGAAAACACTCGTTTAAAGTTTCAAATTGAAAAAGTTTCATACAAGCCGCGTAGCGGCGAGTGTATAATTCCATGACGCCTTACACGCCTTACAACTCGAGTTTTGTACTACACTTTATCTACGACCACATTTAATTAGTTTTAAATAGATACAAAAAGAGAATAAAAAACGCATCTTTATTTTTAAATATTTAGTTGTTAACGCTAACGATCCTCGACTTAATTACTCTCTGAAAAGAGAGCAGAAAGTGGTGTGGAAAAAAATAAAAGGGCTGTTGCGTTAATTTTTCGAGCGCGGATTTCCCTCTCCTAGTCTTCGCCCCTTTTGTTTCCGGCGCAGTTCGCGATTTTCCCTCCCTCCCCCGAAAAACTGGGTCAGGAGGAGACTTTGCCGAGGAAATCGCGCGCACTTTCCCATTAAGTCCGCCCGAGAATAGAAACGAGAGCAGCGGGCCGCATCCTCAATCCCTTAATGCGATTTCGAAAAACTGCACTTCAGCTTCGCACTTTGAAAACAACACAAAAAAAAAACAGAGATGAAAATATTGAAAATTATTCAGTGAGTTAGGATTTCTACAGAGTAAATATTTGGGTTAATTATGGGTAAAATCCAACGTTTTTGGTAGTCACTAGTTCCAGCACCATTCATGTTCTGATTATGGGACAATATTACATGATACAGCAAAATAATCCTAAAGCTTGGGGAATTTTAATGTCGCCAATTTAAAACGATTAAGACATTTAGTTTTTTTCTAAAAAAATCCTGAAATTAGCTATTTTTGAGTCATTTATTTACTCCTTTTTAGGCAACAAAAACTTGTACTACGTAAAATTCAATTAGCATTCAATTAGCTCAACATTTATTAAAAAAAAGTGTCCATGATATATTACGTTTACCTTTTTATGTTGGAAATAGAAATATAGGTCTATCTCACTCTAACAAATGGCTGGGCGAATCTTTCTCACTCTAGTAAATCGCAACCTTAAAATCGATTAAAGTAAATTTAAACCATCGCCAAAATATTGATAATTAATTAGTGAGTTAGGATTGTCGGGTAAATATTGGGGATAAAATCCAACAAAATAAAACAGAAAATTCAAACATGACAAATATTAAGGCCGATTCAAACCATCGCGCCATTGAATAAAAAATGATTCCTTATGATTCCATGTAATTAATTTATTTTACATATTGTCTTGTAATTGGGATGTAATTTTCCTGTTGGGCAATAAAGACTTATTATTATTACTATTATTATTCGACGATCGCGATTACGATTGCCTGTATCAACCAATCATATTCAGTATGCTGTCATATTTAACGAATTTAATTGGTCGAATCGGCAATTAGCTCGGAAAGTACCGTGCGATCGTTTAAATTATGATTTAGAGTAGGCGACATTTTTTTGTGCGGTTGCCCAGAATGCTAATTTAATGAGGGAATACATTTGAGGTTATGGTAAACTATGTGTTCAAATCTAATTCAAAATTCAAAACCTACTCTAAATCATGTTTTTAACGATCGCACGGTACAAATCAATTATTATTAAAATAAAATTAACTGTAACTTTTATATGAAATGAAACATTTTACATTTATATTTATTATTATTTTATTTTATTTTTTTTATTTAAACGATCATTTAAATTATGATTTAGAGTAGGCGTCATTTTTTGTGCGGTTGCCCAGAATGCTAATTGAATGATTTAATACATTTGAGGTTATGGTAAACTGTGTGTTAACAGTCAGTAGTGCCAATCTAATTTAAAATTAAACGCCTACGTTAAATCATGTTTTAAATCCTGGGTCTCCAAACTATCTTCTTCGCGGGCCACAAATACAATTCTACATAATAAAGTCGGCCAAGATCCGATTAATTTTATAAAATTATGAAAAATTTAAGGAACAATTGTTACAATATTTCAAAATATGACATTTACAAAAAAATTACAAACAATTGCGGGCCGGATTCATGCAAGTCGCGGGCCGGATTTGGCCCGCGGGCCGTAGTTTGGAGACCACTGTTTTAAAAGATCGCACGGTAGTTTCAATAATTGTTTGGAAAAGTCTCAACGAGACAATAGAGGATTCTAGTTTATCGTTTTTCGAAATACGACAATGCTAACGTCTACTCTAAACTTGCTTGTTATCCGGTAACGCAGACGGTTATTGGACAACAAGTAAGGTTAGCGTAGACCTTAGCGTTACCGTATTTTAAAAAACGATAAACTAAATCTTCCTAATATTATTGCCGAAACTCGAGAAATTTGCAATTATATTTTGTCATTATTCACAATTTGCAGCTGAAAAGGAATAAATTAAAAACAGGTATTTTTTTTTCTTTATGCTATATTCCTTATGTCACGTTTTTTTATTAAATGGCGCATCGCTTTGTAAGTACATATAGAAAATTTACTCGAATCTGCGAACACTTTTAAAACCACGCGTCATTTTCCATACATGCCCAAAATATTCAAATGCGCCGTGTTTGCCTTTTGTAGAAAAAATGCGACTTTCAAACACTCACACACAGAAACATATACATCACTGCGACCCAGATTCACGATGCAATAAAGGGAGTCTGCCATAAAAAAAACGATACATTCTAAAGGATGTAATTTATAGCACACGAAAAAGCGTCCTTTCTTTTTGACACCGTAACACTTGATTGACGCTTTCAGGTTTTGATTGCACTCAAAAATACTATACCCAATCTTTGTATACTACAATATTAAGTTAGCATTTGAATTATTTACATTTAGTTAATGATAATTAATAAGAACTACAAAAAAATTCAAGATAATGATCTTATAAAACATAGAATTTTGTGTTAAAATTATGGTGGATGCGCCGGGGTTGAGCATTATTTACATTGACACGTAAATAAAATACTTTTTTGCACTTTGATCTTAAAAGTTGACACTTTACAAACTCTAATCAATGTCAAAAGGTGGCATTTAGCAAATGTTACATTGTTTATTTGTATAAAAGTGGTATCGAATGCATAAAGGAATTTCATGATACGCTGTCATCGAAATACCTGCTGTCAGAACAATCAATCAAATTTTCGCGACACGAGTACATCGATAGTAGTTCATCATGGAAGTGGATGATACATCCGACGCGGAAAGCTGCACACCACCAGATGTAGTAAAGGAAGCAGAGATAGCGAGTTTAGAACTACTACCGAAAAATTCAAGGGTAATATATGAAAAACGCTACCAGGAATTTATCAAGTGGTGTGAATCTAGAACCATTAGAAGGTATTCAGAGAATACTTTATTAGCATATTTTGCCGATCTTTGCAGAAAATATAAGCCCTCTAGCATTTGATCTATATTTTCAATGTTAAAATGCACCCTCGCTACAAAACATAATGTGCAAATTGGAAAATATAGCAAATTAATAGCTTTCATCAAACAGAATGGCGTAGGATTTAAGGCAAAAAAATTTAAAACTCTCTCGAAATCCGAAATATTGGCATTTTTTAAGGAAGCCCCAGATGACAGTTTTCTTATGATTAAGGTTGGTTATTTTTAATTAAACCATTTTAACAATATATTGAAATAGGCATTTCAGGTGGCATTAATATTTGGGATTTTTGGGGCATGCCGCAGACATGAATTGTACAATATCAAGAAAGAGGATATAAAAGAAATTGACAATATGTTAATTATTAGCATTCCTGATACGAAAACTCACAATCCAAGAACCTTTACTATTGTCAACGATAATGAATCTGATATAGATTATATCTCTTTTTACCAAAAGTATTCAAGATTGCGGACCAATAAAAGTGCGGCAGATAGAAAATTCTTTATAAAATATGCAAACGGACGATGCTCCAATCAAGTAGTTGGCAATAACACGTTTGGAAGCTTTCCTTCTATTATTGCGAAATATTTACATTTAGAAAATCCACATCTTTTCACGGGTCATTGTTTTCGACGCTCATCCCCAACATTATTTGCCAATACTGGAGCTAACTTAGTACAAATTAAGAAACATGGTGGATGGAAATCGTCCGCTGTAGCCGAAGGCTACATTGATAATTCCCTTAATAATAAAATCAAAACAGCGGTCGCAATTATGAAAAATCCATCTGTAGCAGGTCCAAGTTCAAGTAATTATGCAGAACCCAGAATAGAAAATTTGACTACAAATGATAATATAGAATATATAGAACCCAATAAGGCAAAAGAAAGCACTATAATCGCACATAGTAGTTCTATTAAGGAATGCCAAAACCGTGAAGATGTGAATATTGCAAATAATATATCAGAAGCAAATGCCGATTCCCAAAATGTTATGTTACCAGCACTTACAGCTTCAGGAGTCAATATACAAAATTGCTCCCATTTTACTATAAACTTAACTGTTAATAATAACAAATAATTCCCATTGAAATTTAAAGTCAAAATAAACCTTATTTTTAAATACTATATTGTACTTGTTTACGGTATGACGTGCAAAAAGTTATGTATGTAATGCGTGTGTAAAATAAGCCTTATGGCATTCGTTCAGATGTTTCGTGACTCGCCTTCGGCTCGTCACGAAACATCATCTGAACTCATGCCATAAAGCTCAATTTTACACACTAATTACATAAATAACTATTTTTTGACAACACAAAACAGTTATTTACATTAAAGTAAAATGTAGAGAAACTTGATAAAACTTCATTACTGATTTAAAATGTAATAATTTTTAACTCCTCGCCTTGAGTAAACATTTCCCATACTATCTTGAACAAGTTTCTCATCTTTCACGTGGTGAAACATATTTAACTATGATTTAATAAAGAAAACACTTGGTTAAATTTCATTAATATTAGAGAAATTTAACCAAGTGTTTTCTTTATTAAATCATTTCCCATACTCTATTGACAACTGGAAATCCATATTTTTCAGTCTACCAGATCGGAAAAGTCAGCGAAAACACAGTAATTATATCAAATCAAATAGTTTATTTGCAATTAAATCATGTGTTACAAACGTCAATGCTGTACAGATTAGATACAGGTAATTTTTCTTTTAAGTATACATATGCTTACGGTTTTTTTAAGAGTTCATTATGAAGTTCAAACGAGTGTTTTCCACTCCCAGGTTAAACATGAAGTAAAATTTCGAGTTTAGAAAAGCCTGAAAATTTGGTTTGGTCGCTCCGCGAAGCGGAGCGGCCAAACCAAATTTTCAGGCTTTTCTAAACTCGAAATTTTACTTCATGCGCCACGCGTATTAGGCACTGAAAACACTGAAATATTGTGAACGAGCGAACTTCTCTTGGAACCTGTGTCTTATACGGGTGGCGCATAAAGTAAAATTTCGAGTTTAGAGAAGCCTGAAAATTTGGTTTAGCCGCCCCGCTCGCGAGGATTTTTCTTTTAAGTATACATATGCATACGATTTTCTTAAGAGTTCATTATGAAGCTTTAAACGAGTGTTTTCCACTCCCAGGTTAAGCTTCAATTCAGGCTTTTCTAAACTCGAAATTTTACTTCATGCGCCACGCGATCAAACACTGAAATATTGTGAACGAGCGAACTCCTCTTGGAATCAGTGTCTTATACGGGTGGCGCATAAAGTAAAATTTCGAGTTTAGAGAAGCCTGAAAATTTGGTTTAGCCGCCCCGCTCGCGGGAATTTTTCTTTTAAGTATACATATATATGCATACGATTTTTTTAAGAGTTCATTATGAAGCTTTAAACGAGTGTTTTCCACTCCCAGGTTAAGCATGAAGTAAAATCAGTGCCTTATACGGGTGGCGCATGAAGTAAAATTTCGAGTTTAGAAAAGCCTGAAAATTTGGTTTGGCCGCCCCGCTTCGCGGAGCGGCCGAACCAAATTTTCAGGCTTTTCTAAACTCGAAATTGTACTTCATGCTTAGCCTGGGAGTGGAAAACACTCGTTTAAAGCTTTAATTTGAACCCTTTTAAAAAACGACAAATATCTGAAAATTTTCTACAAATAATTCGGATATGTATACGAATGTCGAAAGTCATCGACTTGATGATGGAGATCCAAACACACAAAAGTGTCGGATGCATCAGAGTTAATCAAGGAATTAATTCCGCTCGCGACGGTTCGGTGACATTTCTTGAAGGAGAGCGCACCCCACACACATCCGGTTCTCTTCTACTTAAACGATTGTATTTTAACGTGACGTCAAGTTTATTGTAAACGATGCGAGTGTTGTTGCGTCAATTAACATCGAGTGTTGGGGTAATTACTTTTTTTAACAAAAAGCGTTCACATAAATCAAATGCATTACTCGTGTTAAAATAATCAAAGCTTGTTTATTCGGGGATTAATGGAAAGGGATTGAGTTTTTATAGGGACAATTGTTTTTAAAGAGAAAATCTGCCTTATAAATTACTTACTGAGGACAAATTTAAAGCAGAGAGAAAGGTAGCAAAAAAGATAGAGATTCTTTCTACCTATCTCTCTGCTTTTAATGTGTCCTTCTCAGTATCGTTACTCTGTTACGAAGTATTTCTATTCTATTGAAAGTGAGTGGGTAGTTATGCTACCCTCCACTGCGACCGCAAGGATCTATTGTGGCTCACAATTAAGGTCGAACATCCGACCTTACAGTTCACCTTCCAAGTCCATCTTCTTGATGAAGTCAAGGATCTTGTCAGGTGAAGTTTTCTCCAGGTCCTTCAGGTTTAGCTTTGGTGTGCCAAACACCGTGGTCCTGATCTGGTTGCCAGCTGGACAGGCACATATGACGTGCTCTGCTGTTTCATCATCCTCTAGGCATAGGCGGCACACAGTGGTGTCGCTCAGTCCTAGTTTGTTAAGGTGATGCCTTAGACGGCTGTGTCCAGTGAAGAGAGCAGTTAATGTGTGAACATCTGATCTGCTCAGCTTCAACCATGAGGCCGTCCTGGCCGCAGATGGTCCACTTGTTACCGCTCTGAAATGTCTCATCCCAGGGCGGTTTTGCCAGAAATCCTGTGCCTCGTGTCTCATCCATCCGTTGTTACGGTCTCTAGCTGTTGATCTGGGTATCCCCAGAGCGGGTTCTGGTCCGATGTAGGCTGTACGCGCCCCCTCTCTGGCTAGGGAATCGGCTAATTCGTTTCCCTCCACGCCAGAGTGGCTTGGCACCCACATCAGACTGACCCCGTTTACCTGTGCCATTTGGCAGAGGGCTTCCTTGCAGTTCCGTACAGCCAGCGAGGAGCATATAGAAGATGCCAGGGCCCTAAGGGCCGCCTGGCTGTCCGAACATATTTTTATTGTCCTGCCCGCCCAACCCTTTGAAAGGATTTCGTGGGCGCACATTTCAATGGCGTATATTTCAGCCTGAAGTATGGTAGCATACCTGCCAAGGCTGTAGTAAAGTTCAGTCCTTGGTCCGACGACTGCGGCTCCTGTTCCAGTGGACAGTTTTGAGCCGTCAGTGTTACGAAGTATGTCACTTTCTAGTTTTGCTCTGCCCTTCTCTACTTTATTTCTTTCCTATGTGTGTCTCTTTCTGATTTTGATATGTCCTTCTCTACCGCATGGCTCCCTTATATGTGTATCTCTTTCTGGTTTTGATATGTCTGTCTCGACCGCATGGCTCTCTTATGGATGCTTATATGTGTGTCTCTTTCTGGTTTTTATATGTCCTTCTCTACCGCATGGCTCTCTTATAAGTGTATCTCTTCTAGTTTTATATCTTTTATATCTTTCCTATGTGTGTCTCTTTCTGGTTTCGATATGTCCTTCTCTACCGCATGGCTCTCTTATGGACGCTTATATGCGTGTCTCTTTCTGGTTTTTATATGTCCTTCTCTACCGCATGGCTCTCTTATAAGTGTATCTCTTCCTAGTTTTGTATCTTTTATATCTTTCCTATGTGTGTCTCTTTCTGGTTTTGATATGTCCTTCTCTACCGCATGGCTCTCTAATAAGTGTATCTCTTTCTGGTTTTAATATGTCTTTCTCTATCGTATGGCTCTCTTATTGACGCTTATATGGGTGTCTCTTTCTGGTTTTTATATGTCCTTCTCTACCGCATGGCTTTCTTATGGATGCGTATATGTGTGTCTCTATCTGGCTTTGATATGTCCTTCTCTACCCTTATGGCTCTTTTACGGACACGTATATGTGTGTCTCTTGCTGGTTTTGATATGTCCTTCTGCAGGCGCGCACCCTGAATTTTTTTTAAGGGCTCTGGGGGGGGGGGGGCTTTCCCCGGTCTTATGGGGCGGCTCACGCATTTAAACCTATGTATAGATGTTGAAATACTACAGTTTACTTAGTCTTAGTGGAGGCTCAAACCCGCGAGCCATTCCTCTTATATGTGTGTCTCCTTCGGATTTTGGTCTTATAAGTGTATCTCTTTCCGTTTTTGATATATCCTTTTCTACCTAATACCTCACCAAACCTGACCGTAGCAAAATCTAGAAAGACTGAAACTTATATTCTGTATTGTGGAGGCTTCTACTTCGTTATACATGTTAATTACACAATGAAACACTTTTAACTTTGTTTGTATAACACGTTTTATTTAATGTGACTGCAGTTTCGACAAATTTAGCTTGTCATTATCAAACATGGAGTAACTTAAACTAGAGGTTTTACAGGTATATATACACAATTACAAGACAGCGGTAAAGATGGGGGTGTACATTAGGTCAACCTGGTCGTTAATTAAGGGAATTCCCGGATTAGCGCGGGCTTTGTGTATCTCTAGTGCTTCTAGCAAATTCATTTTACGACCCTTTTCGGCATGATGGATTATGGTAAGTACATCTTTTTCAAAAGTGTGATTTTCGTCTAAAAGGTGTTTTGCAAAAGACGACTTATCACTCTGTTTAAGCCGAAAAGAGCGCAAATGTTCCCTCAATCTTATGTTGAAATTACGACCAGATTGGCCAATGTATATCCCTTGACAATCTGCGCAAGTTAATTTATATATTCCGGATTTATTAAATTTATCTAATTTTGTTTTACTATTAAAGATATGGTTATTGATTTTACAGTACGGTTTAAATGCAACTTGAATATTATGCTTTTTTAGGATATTTTTAACTTGAAAACTGACATTACCAAAATAAGTTAACGATTTATATTTAATTGTTTCTTTTTCAAATGATATTCCAGCGTATAATAGATGTTTGATGTTATTAAATTTCTGTTTTTTAAGAAGTCTATCAACCAAATCACAACCATAACCATTGTTAATAGCCATAGCTCTAATCAAGTTAATTTCCTTCTCGAAAAAATTAGCTGACAAAGGGATTTTTAAGGCTCTATGAATCATTGAATTGAATGCAGCAATTTTATGTTTATAGGGATGTCTGGAATGGTTAGGGATAATTGAGTCGGTAAAGGAAGGTTTTCTAAAAATGTCAAAAGAGAGTTTGTTATTTATTCTGGTAATAGACAGATCTAAATATTTAATGTTGTTATTGATTTCGGTTTCAGCTGTGAATTTAATTTTAGGGTGAAGTTTATTTATGAAATCTAAAAATTGAGTGAGTTGTCTATCAGTTCCCTGGAAACAAGCCAATATATCATCGACGTAGCTAGCACTAGCTAAAAAACATATTAAAATGTGGCACCGTTACGTCGATGATATATTGGCTTGTTTCCAGGGAACTGATAGACAACTCACTCAATTTTTAGATTTCATAAATAAACTTCACCCTAAAATTAAATTCACAGCTGAAACCGAAATCAATAACAACATTAAATATTTAGATCTGTCTATTACCAGAATAAATAACAAACTCTCTTTTGACATTTTTAGAAAACCTTCCTTTACCGACTCAATTATCCCTAACCATTCCAGACATCCCTATAAACATAAAATTGCTGCATTCAATTCAATGATTCATAGAGCCTTAAAAATCCCTTTGTCAGCTAATTTTTTCGAGAAGGAAATTAACTTGATTAGAGCTATGGCTATTAACAATGGTTATGGTTGTGATTTGGTTGATAGACTTCTTAAAAAACAGAAATTTAATAACATCAAACATCTATTATACGCTGGAATATCATTTGAAAAAGAAACAATTAAATATAAATCGTTAACTTATTTTGGTAATGTCAGTTTTCAAGTTAAAAATATCCTAAAAAAGCATAATATTCAAGTTGCATTTAAACCGTACTGTAAAATCAATAACCATATCTTTAATAGTAAAACAAAATTAGATAAATTTAATAAATCCGGAATATATAAATTAACTTGCGCAGATTGTCAAGGGATATACATTGGCCAATCTGGTCGTAATTTCAACATAAGATTGAGGGAACATTTGCGCTCTTTTCGGCTTAAACAGAGTGATAAGTCGTCTTTTGCAAAACACCTTTTAGACGAAAATCACACTTTTGAAAAAGATGTACTTACCATAATCCATCATGCCGAAAAGGGTCGTAAAATGAATTTGCTAGAAGCACTAGAGATACACAAAGCCCGCGCTAATCCGGGAATTCCCTTAATTAACGACCAGGTTGACCTAATGTACACCCCCATCTTTACCGCTGTCTTGTAATTGTGTATATATACCTGTAAAACCTCTAGTTTAAGTTACTCCATGTTTGATAATGACAAGCTAAATTTGTCGAAACTGCAGTCACATTAAATAAAACGTGTTATACAAACAAAGTTAAAAGTGTTTCATTGTGAAACTTATATGTTTGTCTCCTTCGGATTTTGTTCTTATAAATATATCTCTTTCCGTTTTTAATATATCATTTTCTACCTAATACCTCACCAAACCTGGCCATAGTAAAATCTAGAAAGACTAAAATAAAAAAAAGTATTTTCCGAGTCTGACAAAATTTCAACTGCTCGGCATTTTCGTTAAATACGCGATTCACTTGTGAATATCTGATGTCCGGTTTCACTAATGTCAGTTAAATCTTATTTAAAGATTAAACCTATTTGTCGATTGAAATAGAAATATTTTTTTAGCATGTATTTAACTACTATTAGATTTTATTCAATGGATAACTATTTGTCGATTTAACCAACGTTGGTGAAACCCGACACAAGTGTTTTTATTTAACATAAATGGTGCGGAGGTAAGATTTTATTTTAGAGCGCATAAACGTTAGCTCAAAGCTAATATAAATAAAAAAACTAACGATATAATATCAAGCAAGCGAATGGATGATATCGCTCGTGCAAAAACTTTTTGAGTACTCGTGTATGCATAAACGTTTGCCCAAATCTGATATAAACAAAAATATAACGATATAAGTGGTGCGGAGCTAAGATTTTATTTTAAAGCGCATAAACGTTAGCTCAAAGCTGATATAAACAAAAACTAACGATATAATATCAAGCAAGCGAAAAAATGATATCTCTGGTGCAAAAACTTTTCGAGTACTCGTGTATGTTAGAACTTTTCAGCTCCTCAAGTATCTCCTCTGTGCCTTAATTAAATATGCAAACGGTTTGCGTCTAGACGCAAGGTATCATCTTGAATAGCAAAGGAGGCGGGCTAATAGCATTAAAGTTGTAACATGTACTTGAAATAAACTTTAACGTTATTCAAAATGGATCAATTCATCTTTTCAACCAAAATCTGTAGTAATCTTAAGAAATTTACAGTAATTAATGTACATTAACGCACTCATTTACAAGAGACCGTTAATAGGGTCCATTAATACACGATTTTGTATGCATTTATTTATTAATTTAACTCAAAAATTCACGGGCGACGGAACAATATTTTATTAGTTAGAGTTGGCTGGGAAAATACACACAATTGCTAATTTAAACGTAGTTTAGTTGTACGCACCCAAAATCGGTAAAATACATATTGAGCAGGTTAGTCCATTTGTCCCCTTGCCATGTTGCCGGCTTGTTTATGTAGTTGCGAGACGACATAAGTTAAAGTCCACTTACTGATATATTTAATTTTCAATTAATGACAGATATCAGATATATATATATATATATATATATATATATATATATATATATATATTTATATATATATTTATATATGTATATATATATATATATCTTTATTGACAACTAAATTACATTGTGTCACATTGATGTACATTTTTATTACTAATAATACTTGTTTGTCAAAGGATTATCGACCGTTGGTCTTTCTATTCTGGTGGATATTAGATTTTATACGATTCTGTTTATTAATGTTTGTTATTATTATATTTCGTGCAGAGGAGTGTTTAGAGCGAACGGTCTTCTAACATTGGCAGCAATTTATATACAATGCTTAATTTGTATTTATGAAAACAAAAACCGTTTTAGTCAAAATCTAAATATGAATGTATATAATACAAGAAATTGGTACAAGACCTATAATTACCCAAAACACGCACTGACACTTTTGGAAAAAGCACCACACTATATGATGATGATGACTATATAATAAACTCCCTCTGTAGTATCAAAATATCAATCAAATGTGAAATAAAAAATAAACTAATTGAAGTGGAACCATATGCCAGTCAATATATACCTTATTTTTCCTAATTGTAGAAATTGCTATTATTTATATTCTTCTTTTTAACAATTTTCTTGTTTATATGCGTAATTTTATGTCCATGTTCAAAATCTCATTCAAACTATGGCGAAACTATTTAAAGAAGAAAGAAATCAGATTTCCAATAGTGGGCAAAGGTTTGCATTAAAAGTAAGTGAAGGAAATGTTCAAAATGTTTAAAATCTCATCCAAACTATGGCGAAACTATTTAAAGAATGTTCAAAATCTCATTCAAACTATGGCGAAACTATTTAAAGAAGAAACAAATCAGATTTCCAATAGTGGGCAAAGGTTTGCATTAAAAGTAAGTGAAGGAAATGTTCAAAATGTTCAAAATCTCATTCAAACTATGGCGAAACTATTTAAAGAATTTTCAAAATCTCATTCAAAATATGGCGAAACTATTTAAAGAAGAAACAAATCAGATTTCCAATAGTGGGCAAAGGTTTGCATTAAAAGTAAGTGAAGGAATTGTTCAAAATGTTCAAAATCTCATTCAAACTATGGCGAAACTATTTAAAGAAGAAACAAATCAGATTTCCAATAGTGGGCAAAGGTTTGCATTAAAAGTAAGTGAAGGAAATGTTCAAAATGTTCAAAATCTCATTCAAACTATGGCGAAACTATTTAAAGAAGAAACAAATCAGATTTCCAATAGTGGGCAAAGGTTTGCATTAAAAGTAAGTGAAGGAAATGTTATAAAAAAATGTTCAAAATGTTCAAAATCTCATTCAAACTATGGCGAAACTATTTAAAGAATGTTCAAAATCTCATTCAAAATATGGCGAAACTATTTAAAGAAGAAACAAATCAGATTTCCAATAGTGGGCAAAGGTTTGCATTAAAAGTAAGTGAAGGAATTGTTCAAAATGTTCAAAATCTCATTCAAACTATGGCGAAACTATTTAAAGAAGAAACAAATCAGATTTCCAATAGTGGGCAAAGGTTTGCATTAAAAGTAAGTTAAGGAAATGTTATAAAAAAAGAGGATCCACATAGATTGATCACTTATAATTTGTCGCAGAACCAAGAGGAAATTATTGTAATTGTAAACGTATATTTTCTTGAATATTGTAACTAATCCAATACCGAGCACATTGGATACATCAGATATATTGGATATTACTCCAATATATCTGATGTTTATTGTTCTGTTCGATTCAGTTCGTTCTTGTTTGTCTTTTGAAATAATTAGATTGTTCACTGACAGGTTTGTCAAATACAATCAAACAAACATCTACAAGAAATTAATATGATTTATTATTATTACTATTATTATTTCCACCTAGTAACAGTTATTATTATTGACTAAATTATTTTATATTCCAATCTACCAGCCTTGGTATGCACCTACCGTGCGATCATCTAAAAGTTTACTATAACCTCAAATTTATTCCATCATTCAATTAGCATTCTGGGCAACGGCACAAAAAATGCCGCCTACTCTAAATTATAATTTAAATGCGTGCACGGTAAATGCGCACTACGAAGTTTGGTTAAATTGAGTTTTTAAATGTCAAACGAAAATTTAGTACCAGGGCAACTAATATTTTCGAGGCTTTACAAAATGTTACTTAAAAACAGATATTTAAAAAAAAAGGTCTTCTCTCTCATATCAATATCCTCAATTGTGGTTTCACACATCAAATGGGTGTGGTTGAACTTCAGATTAGATCAGTGTTTTATACGCGTGGCGCATGAAGTAAAATTTCGAGTTTAGAAAAGCCCCGTGAAAATTTGTCTCGGGTCGCTGCGCGACCCTCGACAAATTTTCTACGCGGGGCTTTTCTAAACTCGAAATTTTACTTCATGCTTAGTCTGGGAGTGGAAAACGCTCTTTAGAATGATATTAAGGACTTTAACTAAATAATATTGCTTCTGTTTTATTAATTATATTGAAATATCATGATTTTTTGTAACTATTACAATAATTTACACTAATTCTTTAATTCCATTCCAAATACTGCAACATTTTTAATAATTTTCATTATAATTAGACTGACTGTTAACACATAGTTTACCATAACCTCAAATTTATTCCATCATTCAATTAGCATTCTAGGCAACCGCACAAAAAAATGGTGCCTACTCTAATTCATAATTTAAATGATCGCACGGTACTATCTTTCAACATACAATATTTATGAAATATTATATATTCATCAAATATAATACTATATATAGTATGAATTGAAATTGTAGATTGCGAAAAGAACCGCACTTTTATTGATTTGAAATATAATACAATCATACTTTATTCTAGGAGTTTTATTCATAAATGCAAATCTCTAGTATTTCTTCCTTTTAACATTTATATGGTCTATTTTAGATTTTTATCGGCAATATTTTCCCCCTCACTTATGGCAACAGATTTGCATTTTAGATGGCCGCAATCGTCCAGAGTGTATCTATGAAAGCGTCAACTTTGAAATCGTAATTTTTACAATGTCATGCCCCATTGTGCCGGCGTAACAAACCGAAATCTCGCATATAAAATGCGTTGTGATGATTTCGTTTTGTTTGTGAATATTGAAAACTTCTATAAGAAAATAGCATTTTATACAACTTTAGTAGATATAATGCTTATTTCGCACCAGTGGTGTATCGACGTCACCAAGTTCAAAGCTGTGTCGGCGTACAAAACGAAATCTCGTATATAAAATGCGTTTCGGTTATTTCGTTTTGTTTGTGAAAATATTGAAAACTTCTATGAGAAAATAGCATTTTATACAACTATAGTAGATGTAGTGCTTATGTCGCACCAGTGGTGTATCGACGCCACCAAGTTCAAAGCTGTATCGGTGCTTTATCAATGTTAGTATTTAATCTTTCAATTGTAGTTTCATAGTATAATTATATTGACCTGTGTAACAGATTTGTATGTGATAAACACTAATAAATTCGCTGTTTTGTGTTGTGGGCGTTCACTTTGTGGTACATCTTAAATACACTTGTAAATAAAACACTTTTTACTTTGTTTAACCACTATATTTCGCACTTAATTTGTGACTATAGTTTCGACTATCTAGTAGTCATTATCTAGTTTGATAATGACTACTAGATAGTCGAAACTATAGTCACAAATTAAGTGCAAAATATAGTGGTTAAACAAAGTAAAAAGTGTTTTATTTACAACTAATAAATTTAAACTAAATTTAAAATTTAAATTTAAAAAAATATTTTCACGGGCTTCCTAAGATTTGTATTGGAAATATGCGACAAAAAAATCATTGAAAACTATTATCGCGTAAATGCTATAAATATCATAAACTTTTCTGTTTCCTATCAAAAATAATACTTTACGAACAATCGACAGGATATATTTATTTCTGCTATGATTTATTGATGATTTGTTAATGTAACTTACATAAATTTTGTACACATCTCAATTACGTCTTGTTTTTCTTTAATAGAAGTTTAGAATTATGCGTAATTTATATTGCATAGGTAATCTATCTTCTGTAAGAAAAATAAAGTTTATTATTATAATCCGTGTATTTTGAATTTCACTTGAAATCAGTATTTTATACGCGTGGCGCATGAAGTAAAATTTCAAGTTTAGAAAAACCTGAAAATTTGGTTTGGTCGCTCCGCTTTGCGGAGCGACCAAACCAAATTTTCAGGTTTTTCTAAACTCGAAATTTTACTTCATGCTTAATCAGGGAGTGGAAACACTTGCTAGAAGTTAATTTTAAATTAATAATTCAACAGATGAAACACAATTTACAAACATAAACAAAAAACAGTTTAAGATAAACTTACGTTCAAATCAATACTTCGAAATAGTTGGTTTCAAAATATAAAGTATACATTGTTTTTAGTGATTCTAGAAAAAGGCTTTTAAATTGTAAGCTTATTATTAGCAAAAAAATCAATAGCCCAATCATTTTTTAATAGAGGTAGTATAATATACTAGCTCTATTCAAAAAATGATTCAGGCATTGATTTTTTTTTTCAAAGGTGTTGAGCATATTTATTTATTTAGTAATCTAAGTTTACTAACAAAATAAAGAACAGTTATTTTATCTTAATTAAATTTAAGAAACGTAAGATTGTAACAACTCAATGAAAAAAATATAGGTAGGTTTTACTTCATGCTTAACCTGGGAGTGGAAAACACTCGTTTCATGCTTCAAATTGAACTCTGTTGAAAAAACTACGAACATCTAAAGACTTACAGCATATAATTGGGATATGTATGCTTACAAGAAAAACTCCCTGTATAGCTGTTTCTAAACATATTGATAGGCCACTAAGAAAATAGTATTTTATATATATAGTATGTGGGTATCCAGTGCCAGATCGCTTCAATTTTGAAGTTCATTTTTCTTGAATTGTAAATAGTAAAAGTATTGATATTACAATCTTCAAAATTGCTTAAATTCAAAGCGGATTTTATTTAAATGAAGCTGTAATATAATTTACCAAACTTATTTTAAATTAAAAACAAGCAGAAGAGCAATTTTCCCCCCTTCTCTCTCTCTCTCTCTCTCCCGCTCTCTCTCACACTCGTTAAAATTAGGGATAATGCGCTCGTTAGTGAAAATTACATCAGTCTTGTAATTAACGCGGATTTATTTGTAAATGAGGCAACACCCCGAGGCAAGGGGGTGGAAATTGAATTACGCTGAATTCGTCCCCCGAGGGGCGGGGTGTCACGTTCGAGGAACAAGTCGGACAAGACGGGAGACAGTTGAATTTACATCCTGCGGGAGCGCCCCCTCTACCTAATACTGCTGCCACTGACACGACTCGAAATAATTCTGTTTATCGACGGAAAAGAAATAGCAGAAGGAAACGGAAATGAAAATAAACGGAAAGTTGGATTTTTTGAGGGTTGAAAAGTAGTGAGAATGATGATGATCTTTGCTTAGCCTCCGAATATTTTAATATCATATTTGCTAACATTAAATCGGTCACTTATTCGCGTATTGAATTAATTAAACTATTTTAATATTCAGCCGCCACTGCCTTTTCTACTGCACGGTTATCTATCTAATTTTCAGGCTAGTCTAACCTCAAAATTTTACTTCATGCGCCAGGCGTATAAAACACTGATTTAATGCAAAGGTTAAAATATACTGCTTAGGATGTTTCCTTTTCCTTTTATAGGAAGTTTAAGTTTTTAAAGTTATTTTTATTGTGTATTTACTACTATTATGTAGGAATCAATTATTTTCTATTTGTAAAACAAATAATAATTTTATTTCTTCACTTTTTTTGACGCAGTCAATAGTGGGCCGGGCCTTTCAGGCTTCGCCCATGTATCAAATATTCGCTTTAGTAAGTTAGTGATACTTTTTATTGTAAAAAAATCTGTATTATATTTTAATGTTGTGATGGATAATAATAATAATATTTATTACCTAACAGGATATCCCAATTACAGAGTAATACTACAAATGTAAACATTCTTAAAATAATATATATAAACAAAGCTAAATTCCATAAAAAAGATCACGTGATATTATATTATTGTTATTATAATATAGAGTTTAAAACATAGTACATGTTTTAAACTCTACAACGTATCAGTGCTTTTCTTAGTTTTTATAAAATTCTGTCAATTTCACAAGTCGGTAAGTTTCAATGTTTAGAGATTATTTTATTAATTTTAAAAATTTGTTTGCCAAGCTTCATATAAATAAATACCTACCTAAAAGCATTGAATAATAAATTACATTTTACTGCGCTTCCCATGGCTACCCCCATGGTAATAATATTCCAGTTTTCAAATCTCGCACTTTAATGTGTCGGAAGTAACAACAGGAAATGGACAAAGTTACAGCTCTCAAATAAAATTCATTTTTGCCAACTGCAACAGTAATTTTAGATCAGCTTTTACAATCCAATTAAAATCTGGATTTATAATGTAACAAATTTGATTTCAGTGGTGTTCTGTATCAATAAAATCCATATCAATGTCGTATTTTCTAATAGTCGCCAGTAATTTGTGGGCAATAAGTGAGCCGTTGGCGTCGGTCCAAGAAATGCTGCCAATACACACAGCGGAGTGGAAAACGTGACGTGAAAATTATGCACGCCGGGGACTTTATCTCGTGGAAAACCACCGATCGCTTTTATCGCGGTTTCGTTGTTTATTTCCTGTTTTGTGTGGGTGCACTAATTTTAACGGTCTCTTTACACCGATAACAACTCAACGTGTGTATGTAAGATAATAAATAAAACTGGACACGAACTAGATCAATAGATTATACGAAAAGATTTGGGTAATATTTTAAGGAGCTAATACTTTAGTTATGAGGGTAGTTTGATAAGTCAGTGACTTTTTGAATTTCCCGCCTAGTAACATTAAATGCAATCGATGTAAATGACACTGCGTGCATCCCAGTAAACTGGGAACTTGTTGGCCGACAGATCCACCTTGTCCTTCTTTGGTGCACGTTCCTACGATGTTGTCTGCTTTTAATAGCTACCAAACACAAACTAAATGACTCAGGTTGCTCAAGCTTATGTCAACTACCATCTGTCAATAGGCTTCTGTCAAATTTTGAGCAAGCTGCGCATTTAGTTTATGTATGGTAGCTATTGACGGCAGACAACCTCGTAGGAACATGCACCAAAGAAGGCCAAGGTGGGTCTGTCGGCCAACAAGGCTATGGCGACAGTTTTCTGGTATGTACGCGGTGTTATTTACATCGATTACCTTGATAAGGGTAAAACGATCACTGATAAATACTATTCAGAGCTGATTTGATATTGATTTGAAGCAAAAACGATCGCATTTGGCAAAGAAAAAAGTGTTGTTTCACCAGGACAATGCAGGGGTGCACATATGTGTAGTCAACATGGCAAAAATCCATAACCTGGGCTACGAACTGCTACCCCATCCAGCATATTCTCCCGATATAGCCCCCTGCGACTATTTCCTGTTCCCAGACCTGAAAAAATGGCTCGGCTGTAAGAGATTTTGGGCCGAATGAAGAGGTCATCACTGAAAGTAACGCCTATTTTGAAGCCCTTGAGGAAACCTGTAATTTCTAAGAGATAAAAAAATTGGATACTTTTAATTATATAGACAAATAAAACGTTTTTCTGCCCAAAGAAATTATCAAACTACCCTCGTATTTATACAGTTAAAGTTAACAGTCTTAAACAGTGGCGGCCCTAGCAAAATTTCTAGGTGGTGCGAGATCTCTTGGTAGCGTCCCCTCCCCGCCCAGTTTCGTTTTGCGTTTTCGACGCCCCAAATTTTTAGGTGGTGCGAAATCTCACGGTCCCCCCCCGCCGCGTTTTCGTTTTCTGTTTTCGGCACCCCAAATTTTTAGGTGGTGCGAAATCTCATGGTGGCGCCCCCCCGCGTTTGCTTTCCAGTTTCGGCACCGCTCTAGGACCGCCACTGGTCAAGGCTATATTGAAGAGAGATACATCTGAAAACGCGTCAATAGATGGCTTATGATATCAGTTTTAATTTACGTCCGTTTCATTTTTATTTTTCTTGTAATTTCTCGTTTCATTTGTTATATTTAAGTGTTAGCGTTAATTAGGCTAAATGTTTCATATACAATCAAATAGCGTTGTAACAAAATAAAATTATAAATATTTATTGTATAATTCATTATCCGGCTATTTGCATGGGAAGTAGTTGTTTCAATGGATATTTAATATCTTATAAATCTTATTGCTTAAGACTTATTGTTTGCGGTTTATACGAATATTATCGTAATTTTACATTTTATATCTAATACTTTATCACACGCAAAATTTAATTACTAATTTAATAAATAAAAATAAATCGGGATAAGGAATTTATCTAATACAAGAAATGCGTATCAAAAAAAAAACTGGAAAACATTAAAGCACATATATTTTCTTTACAAGCCTTAATTTTCCTTTCCTTTTGTAGTAAATTACTTTGTACGTTTTCGCGTTATTTATTGTACGTATGTGAGTGAACGAGCGAGAGAAAGAGAGAGAGAGAGATCGCGCGAAAGGCTGGCAATTTACGTTTGAAATGTAATTTACGAGTCTCGTATTTTCCAGGTTACCGTTGTTTCAAGACGGTAATGTTCCTCACGGGTTTCATCTTCGCGTCCAGCATTGTGTACTTGATATGTCTTCAAGGAGAATTAATGCCCCCGTATGGTAATGCAGGTAAGACACAAATACACACGCACACACATTTTATCTTCATCTCGCAAGTGCGACGACCTTCAAGGTCTTTATCCTCAAACCACCTACTAACCTCAAGACTAAACAAGTTTTATTGTATAATAATAATAATACCGTGCGATCGTTTAAATTATGATTTAGAGTAGGCGGCTTTTTTTTGTGCGGTTGCTCAGAATGCTAATTGAATGATGGAATAAATTTGAGGTTATGGTAAACTATGTGTTAGCAGTCAGTTGTGTCAATCCAATTTAAAATTCAAAGCCTACTCTAAATCATATTTTAAACGATCGCCCGGTACAAGTTGCATGATAATTAAAGGCCAGTTGCACCAAACACGTTAAACTGGTTTAACTCTGAACTTTAGTTCAAAATGACATTAGAACAATAGGAACTGTCATCTTAAACTTGAGGTCAGCTTGAACCTAAGTTTAACATTTCTGGTGCTGGGCCTAGTAGTAATCGATCCATTGATACAAAAATGTAATTGATATAAACAATTTTATTTTTGAATCAAAACTAACCATTAGATTGTAATTCTCTATGATTTATTATATAATCATGATCTTTCGACGCTCTACAAAACGTAAAAGAAAGTAGCTGAAGAAGAGGGATGATTGAAAGTGCTGAAGTAATTTTGTTGCCCATAATTAGAGCTAACAATAATGGCGGAGGTGCCGGGTTGCGGCCTAAAAATTGTTATTAACCCATGCAATAACACAACACTAATAATTGTTTGTTATTAAATTACAAAATAAGTTAATTTGACACATTCTATTATTTGACCTGACTTGAGAATGTGTGGAAAATATTTACATTTTTTGTTATTTAAATATTTCGATTATTACTCATTTAAAAAAAATGTTTCAAGTGCATTTCTAACTTCACAATATTTACGTGTTTTATACGCGTGGCGCATGAAGTAAAATTTCGAGTTTAGAAAAGCCCAGAAAATTTGTCTCGGGTCGCTGCGCGACCCTCGACAAATTTTCACGGGGCTTTTCTAAACTCGAAATTTTACTTCATGCTTAATCTGGGAGTGGAAACACTCATTCGAAACTTCATATTCAACGCTTTTATAAAATCGTCAAATGCTTGAATATTTACAAATACCGGGCTTTCATTAATTCCCGAACCCCACGTGACCAAAAATAATAGGCAACCAAATGTACAAGGTGGTATGCCTCACACAAAAATTCCCTAGATTTAAAAATATTTATTCGCCGGCGTATTTTTATGAAACTGCTCAATGCAAGACTGCAGAGAATAACTCCAGTTGCCGTCAATATTACGTGAAGCACTACGAAAATGTGCCATCAAAATAAACGCGTCTTGCTCCGTTGTAAATACCATTTTCGCAGTATTTGCTTATCCTAGCAAATTGACTCTGCAAAATAAATAGAAATAAAACTCAATGTTTCAGAATAATTAAACAATTTTTGCTTACCAGAAAATTCCGGGCGAATCTTATAAGATTTCAAAGGTTGGTTTAACGATGCACCGCGCATAAACGTTTATGTCAAATTTGACTTTAGTAACGTTTGGTTACTTTTTTCAAAGCCTCCAACGTACAAATACAATAATTTACGCGGCAATTTTAAATTTAGTCATGTGGGGTTCGGGAATTAATGAAAGCCCTGTATATACATTATGTATATTTAAAAGAAAACATTCCAGTATGTAATACAGGGTTCAGTGGCGACCCTAGCAACATTTTTAGGTAATGCGAGATCTCAAGGTGGCGCCCTCCCCCTCGTTTTGTTTTTCGTTTTCGGTGCTCCAAATTTTTAGGTAGTGCGAAATCTCATGGTGTTATTTATTGCTAGAAAACGCTTCGTGATCAGGACGTTCAGTCCCTGTCGTTATCAACAAGAACATTTTGATACTCTCGAAAAGATATGGGATAGTTCTAAAAGAGGAAACTGCAGCTACCTAGGTTGAGAACTTAAGTTTCTTTTGTTACTGAAAAAACCGTTTGATAGTTTGAAGAAAGCATTGAGCGCTTCCTGAAATAACATTTCAGTCTATACCTCTTCAAGTTAAAGTTGGCCCTAAACAAATTCAAGTTGTCATTAATCAAAATCAAGTTGTCACTAATCACACTGAAGTTGCATTTGATTAGTGACAGCTTGATTTTAATTACTGCTACTTTAATGTGTTTAGTGCCAACTTGAACTTGACTAGGTATAGAAGATTGTCTGATTTCAGTACTTTCAGACTCTTTTGTTACTTACAAAAACATATTGATATTCTCAAGAACTATACCTCTTCAAGTTCAAGTTGGCCCTAAACAAATTTAAGTTGTCATTAATCAAAATCAAGTTGTCACTAATCCCATTGAAGTTGCATTTGATTAGTGACAACTTGATTTTGATTACTACCAACTTGAATTTGTTTAGTGCCCACTTGAACTTGAAAAGGTGTAGAAGATGGTGTGATTTTAGTACGTTCAGACTCTTTTGTTACTTACAAAAACATATTGATGCTCCCAAAGAAAATATTATTTTACATAATTTTGATACACTTCCCGAGTGAATCGAGAATAATGTTTCATGTTGAATCTTAAAAAAATTATATCTTAGTTTAAAATTCGCTTTGATTAAAACACTTCGTTTGTTTCACCAAGTGTTTTAATCAAAGCGTATTAATTAAATATGTTTCACCACGGGTTAAGTGAGAAATTAATTCATCATACTTAGTTTAAAGGTCAAAACATGTTATTTCTTCCATAGCAGGCAAGAATTAAGGCCGTAGCCAGAAACAAATTCGGTGGGGGTTATACAAATTTCGGTGGGGCGGGATTAATAGTAAAAATAATGTTTTTGATCTTACAGGGTTGCTTTCACACACAAAAATTGAACATTTTCGGAAGGGGATTTTTACCCCCACATCCCCCCCTGGCTACGGCCTTGGCCAAAATATTTGATACTGTGAAATAGATATTGTACATCTACCGAATTTTTCAATTTTCAGTAATTCGGTAAATTTGTGAATCCAAACCTGTTTAGCGATAATTTACCGGAAATCATCACAATACCGTCGTTTTAAGGGATAAAAGCGTTAAATACATGAAAAGTGAATAACATTGAATGGACTTACCTTTAACGAGTGTTTCCAATCCCAGATTAAGCATGAAGTAAAATTTTAGTTCATGCGCCACGCATATAAAATACACAGTACAACGATTATATGCAACCCAATATACATTAATTGCATTGGATTGCCTATAATCATTGTTTTAAACAATTGTTGGTTCAATGCGTTTAACTTGCGCTTTATTCGGGTATACATTGGGAATATGTATACAGACAAAAAAGTTCACTAAGTTAGGATGAAATGGCTTTACTAATTTACTGAAATACCAGTGAAAACGTGATTACCGGTAAATTTTAGAGAGTATTTTTCACTAATAACCGGCGCATCAATAAACCGATAATAAATTTTAGTTCCAAACAGGAATTTTCTGCCTGGAAGAATTAAAATTTGAACTTCACAGTAAATCAGTATTTTATACGCCTGGCGCATGAAGTAAAATTTCGAGTTTAGAAAAGCCTGAAAACTGGTTTGGTCGAGCGGATATCTATCTCACACACAACTTGTTTTATTTACATTTAATAATCGAGCGTCCTTATTGAAACGCCTTTTAGTATCTAGTGTTAAATTTAAAAAAAAACAACAGTGTTGTATTGTGTTGTGATTAAAAAGTCAAACCGAAAACACCGAAATATTCTAGAGCTAATTTTGTACTGGTTTACTGTTTGTGTTCAATAAATTTAGTAAAACAGTTAATAATTTGTAACAAAATATTCAAATATTCCATTACACCTAAAACTGAAAATAAAATGTATACCCAAACTTAATTTTTAAACAGAATAATACATTATAAGTGTTCGCTTCCAAAATCAAACGACGCACATTTAATTTTAATCTACATAATTGGAGAGCAAAGTTTCGCAGACAATATTCCCATGAATTATTAATAACGCACAAAATCGATGCGAACACACTTTCACTCCCAAACCCAAAACCATCCCCATCTTTACGTCTGTATCAAGTACATCGAACTCTTTCAATTCGCCGTCTGGCCGCTCAAAATACATGTAAAGCGATTTTCGTGCGGTGCAGACGGATTCCAATTTCCCCCCTTGCGCTAATTAAGGTCGATGCTGTGAGTGTAAAGCATTTTAGGCCGTTTCAACCCCCCGCCAGACAGATTAAATCTCATCTGTGTATTTTTTTTTTTGGTTGGTGAGTGTTTGCGAAGGATACAATGGGTGTAATATCCGCACCACTCCTAGCGTTAATGTCTGATGATAACAATGGGAATGGAAATTAGTGTTTTATGGTGATTTCGTTTATGTGTATACATTTATGCACGTGTTGGAAAGAAATTAATGGTTGTGTGAGTTTTAGCTTTGTTTGTTGTATTGTCTTGTGTTTTTTATTATTAAAGGAATTGTTGAAGTCAATGCTTGATGTACATAAATGTTAAACCCACAATTGATATTTCCTATAAAGACTACTAAAAGTTATGGGACATTAAAAAATAATAAAAGTGGTAGTTCATACAGAGAGTTTAATGTAACACCGAACATGCCAGAAAATATTCAATAGTAATATATTAAGTGCATTAAAAATGATCGAAAATTTTGCACGAAAAGCCGTTGCCTAGAAACTGCATGAGTCCATTTTGATTGTGATTTGACAAAAAGTGCCCGAGACTCGAAGCGTCGAGGGCACTTTTTCAGTCAAATCACAATCAAAATGAACGAATGTAGTTTCTTAAAGGCAACGAGCTTTGAGTACTAAATTTTCAGAGCATTTTTAATGCAAGAAATGTACTTAATAGACTATTTCCTGAAAAATACGATTTTTAATCAAGTTGACGTATTATTTAAAATATTAATTATCAATCAGTGTCACTTAATGTGTCAACATGAATCGCTTCGGAAGTTTTTCTTCGAAAGATATATCGAAAAATATCGAGAAAAATTCATCCGAAAATACAAGAAAGAGTAAAGAGTTCGTTTGGAGACAATTTATGACATTCTGTGATGAAAGAAAATACGAGTTAGATCAAAAAACTTCAGATGCTTTCTTGGCAGAAATGCTCAAAGACTGGGCATATAACATGAGGAAGCAAAATGGAGACGACTATAAAGAAATGACAGTCAAGACAATATGGAATACAACAGCTAAAATATTAATGAACAAATATTATAAACAATATGGGCGCAAGATTGATCCGTTTCAAGCAATAGAATACAAAGAAGCGAGGGAGGCACGAATGTCAAAAAGAAAGGAGTTATAAGTGATGCCTTCAAAACGCAAGCAGAGTTCAGCCTCCCTAACTCATGATGAATTTAAAAAAACTTGTAAATTTTTGCGATGAGGATACCCCAGACGGTCTCCAGACAAAGGTTTTTTATATGCTGTCATATGAATTAGCTTGGAGGGGAGGTGAAGGAGTTAAGTGCTTACTAAATTATTTTCATGAAGAATTGGATAATTTGGGAAACAAAACCAAAAGGATTGAATATAACCCAATTTTTGAAAAAACTGCACAAGGGGGAAGTAAACGCTGTGCCGAATCAAAATGGTTAATTCCTAATGAAACTAATCTGAATTTGTGTCCTGTAAGATTATATAGTAAGTTTATAGAAAAACGACAACATGTAAAAAGCAATCGTTTTTTCTTAACAGCAAATCCATATTGGCAAGTAAATAATAATTGGTATAAGGATGCCCCAGTTGGCAGAAACGAAATTTCAAAGTGGACTCTTAATACTGCAAAACAAATTGGTCTCAATACTGTAACAACAAAAATTACGAATCACGCACTACGATCATCAGCTGTATCTAATTTAGCCAAGGAGGGAGTAGGTGAACAACAGTTGCTTAAAATTACTGGTCATTCAAGCACCAACTCAATTAAACCTTACCTTCAATTGAATAAAGAACATCACCAACAGATAATTAAGAAAATGAGAGGCGAAGGCTATTTAGAGGAGGACAGCAATAAGGCAGTTGATGTTTCAGAGTCTTTGTCTAATCAAGAAACACACAACACAATACAAGCAACTGCATCTACATCAAAAAATAATTCCACAATTTATAATAATTGCGTTTTTAATTGTACTAATGTAAATGGTTCCAATTGTAGTAATATGTTAGATTAATTAAAAACCTTATTTTTAGTTCTGGAAATAGTCGCATAAATTATTCTCAATACTTTCCAGATTCTTTTAAAAGAAAAACTTTCGAATCGATTAATTTTGAAAGATTGAGAGAAATTGATTGATACCTGACATGTGACGTCACAACAGTGCAATTTTCGCTGTAATTTTTCGTAGAATTTTCACCTACTATGCAATTTTCGCTGAAATTTAATTGTAATTGGGCAACGAAAATGAATTCTCGTAATATGATTGGTAGACTTTTTTTGAAGGAAATAGTCAATGTAAATTTTCCTATGTTCGATGTGTTCTGGGATACATCAAAGCATTGAGTGCAATTTCATTGGCTCTGATTTTAGTAGTTCTAACGCAACTTACATTTAACGTCAAAATGAAATGTGTCATTCATTAATCGCCTTACATCCCTAACGGAATGTTAATATTAAACAGAAAAGAAAAATGAGAAAGAGGAGAAGAGATTTAGCTTAAATGCAAAAATAATAGAAAAACAGACTCCTGTTACTTCCGTTTGCTAATATTTCAAGATAAGTTTAACGTCAAAATGAAATGTGTCATTCATTAATCGCCTACATCCCTAACGGAATGTTAATATTAAACAGAAAAGAAAAATGTTTCAATTTCACTCCAGACTATTAAGACCGTCAATTCAGCGTATTGTGTAAACCTTTGATCAGGACCACCCCAAGTACGTTGCTTTGGGTGTACCAGCAAAAATGCCGTCATAAAACTGCCTTTCGGCAGTTTTAAATATAAATATTTCAAATTTGAAAAGCCTGGCGAGGCAGGTTTGCAAGTACCGTACCTCTAGGTCTAGCACAACAACACTGGGGTGTTAGGTGTGCTGCTTCATTTGGCAAACATTTCAATTTTCATTTATTTGTTAACATAATACTTAATTAAGATAATGTAGGTGTATTTATTAATGTATTGAATGCGTAACTTACAATGAATTTAATTTTTTCTTTAGGTAAACATGCATAAGCTGTAAATTTTCCGACATTCGTTGTTTTTTTAAAAATAGTTCAATTTGAAGCTTTAATCGAGTGTTTTCCACTCCCAGACTAAGCATGAAGTAAAATTTCGAGTTTAGAAAAGCCCTGTGAACATTTGTCGAGGGTCGCGCAGCGACCCGAGACAAATTTTCACAGGGCTTTTCTAAACTCGAAATTTTACTTCATGCGCCACGCGTATAAAACACAGATTTCAAGTGAAGTTCGAATATACATAAATTTTACAATATTTTAGTGTTTTATACGCGTGGCGCATGAAGTAAAAATTTCGAGTTTAGAAAAGCCCCGTGAAAATTTGTCGAGGGTCGCGCAGCGACCCTCGACAAATTTTCACGGGGCTTTTCTAAACTCGAAATTTTACTTCATGCTTAGTCTGGGAGTGGAGAACACTCGTTTAAAGCTTCAAATTATACTACAAAAAGAAATACAAGGAGAATCTAAACATTTACAAAAAATAGGCTGTATTTGGTATACGTATACTTAAAAGAAAAAACTCCCTGTATGTTTCACGACAGTATTAATCTTGAAATGCCGATGTCTTGCTTTGGACAAAAAATTATGTTCCACATTCCCACACACTGCACTTACCATAAACGCACAAGATTTAATAACTGACATATTTTATTTTGACGTTACATATACCCTATTTACATTAGTCCTAATTTGCATTAGAACTACTACAAATCGTAACCAATGAAATCGCACCCAGAAGAATATAAATTGGGTTGACTATATTACCATTGGAAATCGTAGCCAATCACATCGCACTCAATGCTTTGATGCGTCCCACATCGAACATAGAAAAATTTACAGTGAAAATTTTCTGGCATGTTCGGTGTTACATAAAACTCTCTGTATATACTATTGAGTATCTCATTATTTAGTATCTCATATATGTATTTTGAACACTTAGGCATTCGCTTTTTTTCTTATAGTGTTTAACTCGAAGCATTTAACGTGTGTTTCCACGCGACCAAACAAAATTTTCAGACTTTTCTAAACTCGAAACTGTACTTCATGCTTAATCTAGGAGTGGAAAACACTCGTTTAAGACTTCAAATTAAACTATTCAAAAAAACAAACGATTATCGGAAAAGTTACAGCTCATGCACACATGTATGTATATTTAAAAGAAATATGTTTACTAAACTTTGGTGGTGGCAAATGCCACCGTCAGGGCCGAAAGGAATAAATTTAAAAAAACAACAGTGTTGTGTTACGTTATGATTAAACAGTCAAGCCCAGTGGCGGTCCTAGCTAAATTTGAAGGTGGTGTAAGATCTTATGGTGGCGCCCCTCCAAACACAAAAATTGGAGCTCTTTTTCGTTTTCAGCTGTATTCGGCGCTTCTTCCAAGACAGCGCTCAGTGTGGTCGCACTGCTTGCTCCGCTCTAGGGCCGCCACTAGTCAAGCCGAACACAACGAAACTGTCTAGAGAATACTCACTATCAAAGTATTCTTGTCAGTAACAAAATAATCTGAAAGCCTTGTGCTTAGGCATCTCACAAGCGGACATTTAATATCAACATGATCTCGATTACAAAAGAGCTTGAACATCTTGACCTCAAAGCTTCTTCAATGCCGTAAAAAAACTAGAACGTCTGGATACTTTTAGTGAAGTTCCTCTTTAGAACTCTCAGGAAAGTTCCAAAGAAGAACTTTCCTGAGAGTTCCAAAGAGGAACGATTCATACGTTCTTTTCAGTAACGAAAGAGACTTAACGTCTTCATTAATCGATGTGAATGTTCTTATTAAAAAAAATCCAACATATTTCTGAAAGTGTTAAAATTATGTAGATTCTAAGCCCAAAAACTTTCAACATCATCCTGATTAATGATAGTAATGCACTTACGTACTAGAAATCGAATATCTTCTGAATGAATGAAATTTATTAAAATGTGGACTTAGCCAATTTAAAATGTGTTCATTAAGTGTTCGTTTTACACAGTTTGTGTGATTATTATAGTACGTAATCATGATTTCAGGAGTGGCAATTTTCGCTGGAATCCTCTTCGGTTTAATCACGATGCTAGTCCAATACGTCGGTCTGTTCATGGAGGGCCTCCACACAGGGCTGCTGCTGGGTCTCGGGGGCCTGCTCGCGGCGGACCACATCATGGAAACGTCGCCCAGGGGGTCCGTCTGGCTGTGCGTGGGGGTGTTGCTGGCCAGCGCCCTCCTCTTCGCCATTCTCAATTTATATTTTAGGAAAGGTAAAAAACATTCGCAATTACAGAAAAGATAACAAATCATCTGAGTTTAATTAAACCAATCGGCAATTTATAGAAAATTACATTTTGTTATTGAACGGATATACAATGTAAAAAAATTGTATATTCTAAAGACAATTTGTAACATAGACGAACAATGGCCTGAAATTGGGGCCGTTCATCAAAATGTTCAACATTCAACATGTTTGGATTTATTTGTGATGTATGTTGGCATCTACCGGGCTTTCATTAATTCCCGAACCCCACGTGACCAAAAATAATAGGCAACCAAATGTACAAGGTGGTATGGCTCACACAAAAATTCCCTAGATTTAAAAATATTTATTCGCCGGCGTATTTTTATGACGACTGAAAATATTATATTTAAAATGATTAAAAAATAGGCTCATCTTCAAAAATGTAACTAATTTTGATTATTTTCGCAGTATTTGCTTATCCTAGCAAATTGACTCTGCAAAATAAATAGAAATAAAACTCAATGTTTCATAATAATTAAACAATTTTTGCTTACCTGAAAATTCCGGGCGAATCTTGTAAGATCTCAAAGGTTGGTTTAACGATGCACCGCGCATAAACGTTTATGTCAAATTTGACTTTAGTAACGTTTGGTTACTTTTTTCAAAGCCTCTAACGTACAAATACAATAATTTACGCGGCAATTTTAAATTTAGTCACGTGGGGTTCGGGAATTAATGAAAGCCCTGTATTAAACGGTACTACAACCGGTCTATTTTGTACGATTGCAAAAATTCCAAACACGTTCACGATTAAAAGTCCAGTCATCAGAGAATTCCCCAACAGTTGGCAATAAACTCCCAACTGTTGTTTCTGATGAACGGGCCCATTGTATGATTTGTCTCAAAAATAGGAGGACCACATCAAAAATCTGCTGATCAAATTACGCGACATTATTGGTTGCCGAAAAGATGAAATTTCACTGAAGCAGAGACGCGAAATTACGGCTGTCATGTTGAAGTCACAACTGACGTTTCTTAATTAAGGGCCAGTTGCACCAAACACGTTGAACTGGTTCATCTCTGAACTCGAGTTCAAAGTGACATTAGAACAATAGGAACTGTTATCTTGAACTCAAGTTCAGAGATGAACCAGTTCAACGTTTTCTGGTGCAACTGGGCCTAAGTGGCGGTTTGCCCCTATTTATACATCTTGTGTTATCACAGTATTTAATATGAGTATTTCTGTATCTCTTGTAACGCTCTTTTTAGTGGTTCAACCGAGATGACCTACCTTTCTCTTTTTATTGTCGATCAGCCCAACCTTTCCTAATAATAGTGACCTTTTTCAGTTACCAACCTACCACGACTAAGCTTCAGTGGAGACGGGGTGGGAAAAGTTATAAAGAGCGCCACGAGCTTTGAAAAATAAGGTTGGATAACGAAAATGTCGTAGTAAAAGCTCGAAACCTAGGTGGGAAAAATAAATAAGAGTGGGCCAATTATGACAACAAAGATTTAATTCTTAATCTCGCAGTAAAATAACAGTAAATCATAACAAAGAAATTAGATGAGTATCCCAGGTCTCATCAAAATATTTCTGTTGTGTAAACCAGGCAGTTTGTTGTGGTCCTTCTATTTTTAAGACAAAGTATAGCTGCAGTGACTTAATCAAACACAGTGGCGACAACTTCCTATCATCCGCCATGATGAGGCAATATTAATCAAGAGAATAGGTATAATACAAACATCTAATTTTCAATTGTGACAGCAAGTGTTGTCATCTATTACTTGAAGCGTCATCCATGGGCGAGAGATATTCCCGTAACCTTGAAATAGAAACATATAATGGCTAATGCCTCAAATTAACGTGTTTAGGTTGATTGTTTTTACCTTTGCGAATTTTTGAGATACGATTTTGGGGTAAGGGAAATAAAGCACAAACTCTAGACGAAACTGCAGTGACCAACTTTAGACCTCATAGCTACGCCACTGTTTGGCCCCATTTTGGGTCAGAATTACTAAGAATCAATCAAAAAGTATACCCAAGTTGTCGCCACTTTTTTTGATCAAGGCACTGTAAGTATAGCCATTGATGATGCCCCTCAGCAAATGAGCAATAGATGGCGTTAAGGTCATTCCATTTTACGGTTTGTCCAGTTCATTGAATATAAAGAAAATATCGATATTTAAATTAAGTTCCAAGGATTGCAGTTGGTATAATCTGGAGAGAATTTTTTACAGTTCGTTCGATATTGCTAATATCGATATTTAAGCTGGTACTATTTTGGAGATTGTAGTTTTTGCATAAATTATATTTCAGGTTTAACTGTTTTGGGAACGAGTATATACGGTGGTGCAATCGTAACGGCGGCTATCGACTACTTCGTGGAACGGTTATCAATGGTCGCGTGGGTATGGGAAAGGGTGTCCTTAAGGCCGGCTGTACCGCCCCCATGTTGGTACTCCTGGATCGTACTCGGCACTTGGCCTACTCTAGTCTTAGTAGGGCTGATCATACAATGTGCTGTCACCGGTAGAGGAACATACCACGACGATGGTAAGTCAAATTACACAAAACACAACTTATACGGCGTCCAACAAAAGAGAACGACCTTGAGACGCTTTTTCCCGCTACATGTTCACGTATAGGCACGACTAAAGAGTATTTCATGAAATCCTCTTCTAGTCATGCAATTCTCATTGGTACGATTTTTTAAGCTTCAAGTTGAAGCATTTCATGAAAGAGCATAAAAGAGCTCGACCTTGAGACGCTTTTTACCTCTACAGTTTCACGTATAGGCACGACTAAAGAGTATTTCATGAAATCCTCTTTTAGTCAGGAAATCCGCATTGGTACGACATTTTAAGCTCAAAGTTGAAAAATTTCATGAAATTCTCTTCGTAACGACCTTGTTAGCTTCAATTACAAGCTGTTTCATATTGTATAAAATATTAGGTTGCATTGCTAGCTCATAAAGTTGTACTCCCTCACCCTAGAAATAGTACATACAAAACATAAAACACGACCATATTTATAACATAATTAGAGCTTGCTGTAAGACCTATCTCGATGACCATTTTTAATTATCTAATATATTAGCACAAAAACAACTTGACCATGATTGCAGCCTTCGATCGTTTCAACAATTTGTTTTTGTTTTTTGCGTGTATCGTATCAACAGCTTCTTCAAACGAACGCTTGTTCGAAAAACGATGTACTGTATGAGTTGGCTATATTTGTAGTAACTGCAGGAAGGAAGAAGCCGAGGCCGAACAACGGAGGCCGCACTCGAATAGACAGGGCAGAAATGCGCCAAAAGAAGTACCGCTATCTCTACCAAGTCAGGACGGCACACGGCGACGTCATCAGCCAGGTAATTACTCACACAAACAGTTTTGTTTTTCTGGTTCTAGTTTTTTGGGGAGTGCGCATTTCTGCACTGCACTTAGGCCTCATTAGGCCCATTGTGCTTCCTCCCGTCGATTACCCAGCCTCAGCTCAGCCAGCCTACCTGGTTTAGGTAGTCTAGCAAAGCTGAGGTGGGTAGATCCCTTATGTAGGCCATTGTGGGCCATCTTTCACCTAGTAAGGAGCCTCTACTTGACGAGAGTGCTGGGCAATCGCTGAGAGTGTGTCCGGCGGTCTCGCCTTCCATGTTACACCCTCTGCAGGATGGAAAGTTAACTATCCACATCCTGTATAGGTGTACTTTTGTTCTTATCAAAACATTTCATGAATTATTAATGCCCAGTTGCACCAAAAACGTTGAACCCGAGTTCAAGCTGAACTTATGTTCAAGATGACAGTTCCTATTGTTTTAATGTCACTTTAAACTGAAGTTCAGGGTTGAACCGGTTCAACTTGTTTGGTGCAACTGGCCCTTAAGGCCAAACACTTTGAACTAGTTCAATTCTGAACTCGAGTTCAAAGTAACATTAAAACAATAGTAATTGTCATCTTGAATTCAAGTTCAGCTTGAACTCGAGGTCAACTGTTTTGGTGCAACTGGGCCTAAAAGCGCTATTCTTTACGCAATCTTTACGCAATCTACAAACTTAACCAATATCGAAAATGTTTCCTTGTCTTTTCTTTCCGTTACTTGAAAAAGGAAAGAAAAAACCTTCCGTAGTTATTGAAACATGTTTCGTACTTTCTTTTGTCGCTTTAATATTGTTTTTCAATATTTAGAAAGTACTCTGCTAAGGATGTTAAAAGATATTTACTCTCTTTAGAACTTTGTCCAAGCCCTCCACCAGAAGAAAGACCCGGGCGGAGGACCCGGGGAGTGCAGCACGCTGCAGTCCGACGCCACCCATCTGACGATACTGCCAGACGCCAACATGGCCGTCCTCACCGAGTCCGAAGACGACAGCCAGACGGAGATCCCGACCCAGCGATGAGGCGAGGCGGCTGAGGAGAGGACCGCTCCTGCAGAAGACCGATTTGTTCATTTTTAACGAGACTTGCATTGAATTTGTTTGACAATAATACGTAGCGGTCAACATTTTAATGTTGTGATTTTCTTCTTAAACTTATTTAGCACGAGAAGAGATACCCAAGACCAATGACAGTAAACTAATTGAGATACCAGTTGAAATAAAAACATTTGAAATACAGTTCAAAATGGGGCTACTAGAGAAAGTTACAGCATATTGTTTGAACTCAGTTAATCTCTGAATTGCTGTTTAATATCACATTTTATTTGAAGCTTCTAACGAGTGTCCTCCACTCCTAGATTAAGCATTAAGTAAAATTTCGAGTTTATAAAAACAGGAAAATTTGGTTTAGTCGCATAGCTTTGTTTGCTGTGACTGTCGTTCTAAGCCAAGGAAATTCAAAGATGAACTGTCATTTTGATGTGCGGCAGTTCAGAGATGAAATCAGTTTAGTGTCGTTTTGAACTTCGGCAGTTCATAGTGTCTGCTGCAACTGTAATTTTAAACTGCGACAGTTCAGAGATGAACTCAGTTCAAAGTGATTGCTTCAACTGTGGCAATAAAGATGACGTCAGTTCAAAGTGTTTGCTGCAACTGTTGTTTTGAACTTCGGCAGTTCAAAGTTAACCTCAGTTCAAAGTGTTTGCTACAACTGTCATCGATTAACTTCGGCAGTTCAAAGATGAACTCAGTTCGAAGTGAACTGCGGCAGTTTAGAGAAAAACTTAGTTCAAAGTATTTACAGAAACTGGGATACTTCAAATTGAATTTGCATTGAAGTTCAATGTATCTGCTGCAACAGCCAGTTTAACTGTAAAAGTTCAGAGAAGAACTCAGTTCAAAGTGATTGCTTTAACTGTGGCAGTTGAAAGATGACGGTAGCTCAAAGTCTTTACTGCAACTGCTATTTTGAACTTAGGCAGTTCAAAGTTGACCTCAGTTCAAAGTGTTTGCTACAACTGTCATTGGTGAACTTCGGCAGTTCAAAGAAGAACTCAGTTCAAAGTGAACTGCGGCAGTTTAGACAAAGTATTTACTGAAACTGAGATATTTCAAATAGAATTTGCATGGAAGTTCAAAGTATCTGCTGCAACAGTCATTTTGAACTGTGAAAGCTCAGAGAAGAACTCAGTTCAAAGTGATTGCTTCAACTGTGGCAGTTGAAAGATGACGGTAGCTCAGTCTTTACTGAAACTGTTGTTTTGAACTTCGGCAGTTCAAAGTTGACCTCAGTTCAAAGTGTTTACTACAGCTGTCTTCGGTGAACTTCGGGAGTTCAAAGATGAACTCGGTTCAAAGTAACCTGCGGCACTTCAGAGATAAACGTAATTCAGTGTTTGCTGCAATTGGGACAGTTCAAATATGACGGCAGTTCAAAGTGTTTGCTATAACCGGCATTTTGAATTGCGGAAGTTTAGAGATGAACTCAGTTCAAAGTGTTTGCTGTAACCGGCATTTTGAACTACGGAAGTTCAGAGATGAACTCTGTTCAAAGTGATTGCGTCAACTGTAACAATTCAAACATGACGTCAGTTTAACGTGTTTGCTGCAACTGTTATTTTGAACTTTGGCAGTTCAAAGTTGACTTCAGTTCAAAGTCTTCGCTACAACTACCATCTGTGAACTTTGGCAGTTCAAAGATGATCCCAATTTACAGTTTATATGTCAACTTTTTTTTAAAACATCGTTTTGAATTGTAATTCAGTTCAATCTTCATTTCGCAACTGGACCTTAATGTACATAGAGTTTACTCTCATTGTTTAAGGCTACACAAAGTAGCAAAAGAGGACGAAAGTTTAATTACGACTGATATTACTTTTTGCTAAATTTTAATGTAGGCGCAGTTTTTTAGACGAGTATTTAACAATCTTAAATAGACGTGTTGGAAGAGGAGCCAAAACATGACACCAAAAAAAAATGACTCTTGATAGGAAAAAGAAGAATCTTCCATGACAATTTTAAAATAATATCATTAAACAAACAAAAAAAAAACCGTAGAATGCACACGAGGAGATCGATATTGCTCATCATTAGCACACGAAGAGTTTCTCGAATTATAAAATAATAATTAAATAGGGATTCAGCTCAAACAGTAATTTTTAGCAAGAAGTCTTTGAGAATCGCGCGCACCAAATCAAATCAAAATGAAACATTTATTGCCAAGCTTTTCTATTCTATTTAAAAGAAAATAAATAAAAGCAAACAAGTGAAGAAAAAATTATTAAAGATACAGACGTGAGTGTATTCGTTTTTAAGATAAATGTCCCTTGAATTATTAGTCCAAGAGAAGAATGTGTGATAATTATTTATTTAGGTGTTAATAACGGAGAAAATTAAGGGAAAAAACATAATCACCTGCCAACTGTAAATAAAGATATATTATGCTAGAAATATTATTTGTATGCGCAATTAAAGAAAGTTGTGAATTGTTTTCTTCTTTATTGAGAGAATTCAGGCCTATTGGTATTCATATTTTTAAATAACAACATCTAGCGCCATCTATTGTTCAAAATTAAGAAATTGAGCAATAGATGGTGCTAGACGTTCCTATTTGGAAATATCATCAAAATCGTACAGTGTACGCTAATTTTAGGCCATTCGTTGTTTTTACAAAAGAGTTCCATTTGAAGTTTCTAGAGAGTGTTTCCACTCCCAGACTAAGCATGAAGTAAAATTTCGAGTTTAGAAAAGCCTGAAAATTTGGATTTGCTGGGGCGCGCGAGCGAAGCGAGTCGCGCACCGGCAAATCCAAATTTTCAGGCTTTTCTAAACTCGAAATTTTACTTCATGCGCCACGCGTACACAACACTGAAATATTGTGAAGTTCAAAATATATTGCTGTTTGATTTCATGTTAATATACCCACTGAGCAAAAGACACACAAATAACGTTACATCAACATTGTAGCAATATTAAACGTTGTTTAAATATTAATGTAACATTACTTAATTGTGTTTGCTCAGTGGGTATTTTATAAATATGTAACCAAATCTTTTAAACACTTACA